>JAMJEX010000002.1:2771752-4157628 GCA_024713705.1 Morchella sp. 2018-W38C
TTTTCACGAAGGTTTTAGCAATGCGGTGAGGAAGGGCGTTACGCTAGATGAATTTATGAGCGGGCTGATGTAATTTTTATGTACATGCTTTGGGAGCGTTTTTGTCTTGGGTATTAGAAAGGTTGCATTTATAATATTACATGGCTTTATTAGTTAGCTGTTTTGTACATACATGCAGTTGTAGGTTGCATCGTGATAAAGATCATGATGGTGATCGTGCCAGTGGTGGTGATCGTAGTCATATGATGTCACAGTCAGTCACAGTCATGTCACGCTGCTATATAAATTACCCCAGTGCATACGGTATTTCCAGACAGATATTAGTATTTTTACGGTATTCCTACGGTATTGATACGGTATTGATACGCACCGTATAGTATTACTGCAGCACTTGTCACAAATGCAGCATTCCCTGAAATGGGTAGTACTAAAGAGTGTTTCTTACGCCAAGAGACATAGCCAGTTAACATCTACCGATACTTTTCACGTTCCTCTTTGCTGCCACCTACATTACACGCCTACCATCTGGCACGCACCAGAAACATTTTCTATATCTGCCGAGGATGATTCTTTACGAGTGATATCCCATGATCACGATGGATCGGCGTGAACAGCGCAGCACCCTCTGGAAATTGATACGTCATCTAGTTGTGTTTGAAGTATCTATAAACATTGGAAATGTCTACTTCTAATGGAGGATCTAAACCAGCCCATTATTGTGTTCGCGGTATAGTTACCGGTAGGCCGTACGTAAATGCGTTTTACGCTTAACTTTGAAGGGTGGGAACTTACAAGTGTTTCCTCACTGTCAATGGCAGAATAGAAAAGAGGGGGGTGATTGAGTCGGTGCGAGAGGCAAGAAATAAAATGGAGGAATGGGTGGTCGGCGTACGGCACATGTTGAATAAAAATATGTACAGACATAGAAAATCACTCGGATGACTATTACGCTAAGAACCGGAGCTCTGAAAATTCTCGATTGTTGCTAAATAATAAAATAATAGTGCCGCGCCGCAAGATCTTAAGAAGACGTCGTGGGTGTGTTGGGCTCGGGTACTGCGGCCATAGCAGGAAATAAAAGAAGGTGGCTGCATGATGCGCTGGAGATTATGATAGGTGGCCATTCTAAGTAATTTATATATAAAGAAGACACACGCACATAATAGAGCAAGATAGTAGCACCAAAGAATGTCCCTTCGTCTCCCATCTAGACTCTGAGCCCATCTCCATGAGAACAGAGAGCCCCTCATCATATATAGAGCCCAGTATATTTACCTGCCTGCGATGCGCATAGATCGGATACGGGAGTAAGGTTTTATATTAATTCCAGACTCTAAAGATGCCTAATGTGATATTAGTTCTTGCTGTCTTTTTTATGTGTGCCTTGTGCGTTATCTGTGGTTGCACTCTCCGGGTTGCATACGAGTAATGAATTAATCAATCAATCAATCAGTATCAGTGGTTGCAGCGTTTCCTGAAACCGGCCGAGTGACACATCATGTCTCTGGCTAAATGGATAAACTTCCACCGTTAACTAGTGGAACCCGGTATAAGTCGTCGCATCCCCACCTTCACTCCGTTGTGCGTTGTCGATGCTCTAAAACGGCCTGTGCCGACTGAAATGGCGGCGGGTATGTTAATTGGGCCATTAGGCTCTTATGGTCGGTCTTCCTTCAGATCATGAGCTTCATTGGGCGCAAATCAGGAGTTTTTTCAAGAAAAACAGCTAGATGAGCATGAGCTTACGAGATATGTATACCTACTAGAACTTTACTTTGGAATTAAATCTCCGTTCTTGGAGCTGATATCCTTTAAGGCTATATATCAAGCAATGCTCTCCCCTACATGATCCCATGGTGCGGATCTTCGGTTGAAGGCCCGAACAACCTGCTTGCGCTGCACCTCATCAACTCTAAAATTTTCCGAAAGCCCAATTTATCCACCCAATTCAGCCAGACATACTTGAGTGATGCGCAAGAACCGGGGATGGAAAAAGGCTTCTTTGAACTTTAGCCAAAAGCCGGCAGTAGGGATGAGATAACAATGTGGGGTGGAAGAACGCGGGGAAGGGAGAGAGAAGGCAAGGAGCTCTTTGGAGAGGCGTATGTGAGTGTGCGTGGGGTGGGGGTGGGGTGAAAAGGTATATATAGCGTGCTGTACGGCAGACAGAGGAAAGACAGACATCATATCCTGACTTTTACAAGATTCAATATGACTGGAATTTTTACAAACTTTGGAAAAAGACTCAGCATTGCATTCTCAGGCGAAAAGATCATGGCGCCTGCTGGTGTTCTGAAGGTTGAGGGGACAAAGATTGTTGATACCGATGGAAAGGAGGTCCTTTTGCGCGGGGTACGTAACTCAAATGCAATTGAGTTTGGTCTAGACCGTTACTGACAGAAGTGATGATGTGCACAGGCTGGAGTAGGAGGATGGGCAAATATGGAGAACTTCATCACCGGTTTCCCAGGACGAGAATACCAGATTCGGCAAGCTCTTGCCGAGGTTCTTGGGAAGGAGAAAGCTCAGTTTTTCTTCGATAAGGTATTACGTCTCCTGGTAGTAGTATTCTTTCGTCAGACTAATATTATACTCCCAGTTCCTCGAATACTTTTTCACAGAGCAAGATGCCAAGTACTGCAAATCCCTCGGTCTCAACTGCATCCGTGTCCCCTTCAACTACCGCCACTTCGAAGATGACTTGCACCCCCGTGTGCTTAAGCCTGATGGTTTTAAGTGGCTCGACCGCATTGTCAATCTCTGCGCCGCCGAGGGCATCTACACAATTCTAGACATGCACACCGTTCCCGGAGGCCAAAATGGTGACTGGCATTCAGATTCCGCCCACCACGTTGCCGAGTTCTGGAACCACAAAGATTTCCAGGACCGCTCAGTATGGCTATGGGAAAAGATTGCCGAGCACTTTAAAGGGAACCCGTGGATTGCCGGGTACAACCCATTGAATGAGCCTTGCGATCCTACACACGAGAGGCTGCAGGCCTGGTACCACCAGGTCTACCACGCTATCAGGAAGATCGACCCAGATCATATCTTGTTCCTAGATGGAAACACGTTTGCGTCAGATTTCTCGCACTTTGATGTCGAAGAAACATGCAAGAAGTGGGAGAATACTGTATACGCGGTGCACGACTACTCAAACTACGGATTCCCGGCCTCCTCAGAGACGTACATCGGTACCGAGGAGCAGAAAGCGAGAATAAAGCGAAGCTATCTCAGGAAGGTACAGTGGATGAAGGAGAATAATCTCCCTATCTGGAACGGAGAGTTCGGCCCGGTGTATGCCAGGAAAGAGTATGACGGAGAGGAGGAAACCCCAAAGATTAATGACAGTAGGATCACGCTCCTCAAGGACCAATTGGAAGTTTATGACGAGGACCGAATCTCATGGAGTATCTGGCTCTATAAGGACATTGGGTACCAGGGTAAATATATTCTCTCCAAATCGATACGGCCAGGAATTAACCGTATGGAAATCAAATAGGAATGGTACACATTAACCCGGACACACCTTACATGAAGCTCTTCCGTGGTTTCCTCGACAAGAAATTCCGCCTTGCTATCGACGCCTGGGGCGCCGATGATTCCAAGATTCGCGACGTCATGGAGCCCTTTGAGCAGTTTATCGCCGACAACGTTGACCCCAAGTACCGGAACCTCTACCCATACCCAGTATGGAAATTCAAGGACCGTATCGCCCGTATCTCGCGTAACATTTTATTAGCCGAGTTTATGGTCAAAGAGTGGGCGGACCACTTCGAGGGTATGGATGAGAAGCAGCTAGATGAACTGGCTCAGAGCTTCAAGTTTGAGAACTGCGTCCACAGGGATAGCCTGAATAAGGCGTTGAGGGACCATAGGGGCATAGCGTAGAGTTTAATGAGTTGTACTTGGCGTTTTCTCTTTTTGTATTTTTTGCAATGGAAACATTTTATAGTTTTTGCGTGGGCGGCCGTGAAGTAACCAATCAACCAGATGCGTGGGAAGTCGGGTATTGTATGGAAGCACAACTAATCACTCGTTGCATTAGCTTGACTTGGTAGGCGTGACCTTCTATTTTATTTTTTTCTTGTTTAACTCATTAATTGCATGTAAACCGTAGTATATGGCAATATCACGACCCAAGAACCGCCTGGCCACACCCAATAAAAGGGCATTCGGCAAGCCAGCATACATCCACCAAAAATAAAACATAAAATAACCAAAAACCAAAAAAAACTATCCAAATACAATTTGTGTCTTCGCTTCCCCCGGGCCCCATCGGGTGTTTTGGCGTGACCTTCTACTTTCTTAGTATTTCTTAGTATAGCCCTAGCGTTATGACCATGATGATATTAGGTTTGCATAAGATTTCTTGATTTAAGAGTAGAAAATGTATACTTCACGACCAGACCTCCTAATCTCTTCATATGCTAAAATAAGAAATCAATTCTTATAATCCCCATCTTTCTGCTTTACAAGTTCTACAGCTAGTACCACAAGCAACCGACCAAAGGATTTAATATTTGAGTTTTCTCACGATATACAAAGTGAAATACTAAACCCAGTCAAACTCTTAAACACGTTTACACAAACAATCTTTTAATGAAAATGAGAGTCTAACAATTATAGGCGCTGTTTGAGGTACAAAAGGATACATGTGGCACTGAGATAAGAAATCGGGAGGGCTGAATCAAAGCATCTATGCATATCTACCACGACGTTCGTTGTTCATGTTTGAGCGGGACTGCCGCTGGCGAACAGCCCTATACTGACGGTCGTGGTAGATATCGTTCTCATCTTCGTATCTAGCCCTCTTGCCACCAGAGGCCCTCCTCCGGTTATTCTCCCCCCCCCTCTCTCTCTCCCTCTCCCTCACTCCCCCCCTCACTCCCCCCCTCTCCCTCTCCCTCTCCCTCTCACCCTCTTTCCCCCATTTCTTCTCCTTTTCCTTCTCTCTCTCGGACTTGTGGTCTCTTCCACGATCCTTGATCTTCTCGTAGTTGTCGACAAGTTCTGCAACCCCAAAACGGCCCTCTCGCCTGGCTTTTGTGGTGACAGGTGGTTCATCCTTTTGAGGGATCCCGAAACGCTTTGCGCGAAAGGAAAGCTTTTCGGCCTCAGTGAGCTTGGCTATGCGCACAAGAGTTGGCATAGAGCTTGGGATTGTAGGGTTTTGCTTTGTTGAGACGGCAGGAATAGCTGTGGGTTGGGCAGAAACATGGGCCTTGAACGGAGGATCATTCGACTTAGATGATTTAGTAGGTACCTTGTCTTCAGGGAAAAGTGACGCAATCGAGTTGAACTTAAATCCGGACTTGGTAGTCTTGAAGAATTCTGACTCTGCGCGGGACCCGGAGTCTCCACCTCTCCCAGAGAGACCGCTCACAACGTCAGTGGTTGTAACTGCGTTTATCTTTTCAAGGATCGACGTGAGGGCAGTGGTTGGAGAAATTTTGAGGTGATCGAGTGTTGCTGAGGAAGAAGCACTGCCGGCCGAAACAGGATCCCTGGGATTCATGGGGACAATATTGCCAGTAGAGGCGTCAGAGGGAATTTTAATGATAGGCTTGGGAGGAAGCGCAGTTGAGATAGGCTTGATGGCAGCATTGATAATTCTTTCTTCTGCTGGATAAAGCTCCGCCGCAAGGGATTTGTATTTGAAACCAGTTTTAGTGACTCTTTCAACAGGAAGGGAGCCAGGAACAATGGCTGTCGTTTCGGTTTTGAGAGGGCTCTTGTCAGTAGTAGTGGCCACTTCAGTAAAAACAGAAGAGGACAGCTCTGACTTTGGGATGCTGAAAGAAACCTTGGGGATCGGCCCAGACTTTGAGGCAGGGAGCTTTTTGGATTCGGAGTCAGGAGTTTTGCTAGCCTCCAGTGCTATATCGCCATAGGTTTTCTCCCAATTGGCGTAGTCCCCCTCATCACTCGTAAGGATATCATTGGAGAAGAGCGAAGAGCGACTGATGTAAATATCCGAGGCCGGGTGCTGAGGGGCTGTAATTGGCTTTGGTCTTTCGAGCCTTGAAATGGAAGGGGAATTGTGAAGCTGTGGTGATGGGGATGGGTCATGAGTATGATCATACTCTTCTAGGCGACTAATGAGGGCATCTTTCACTCCGAGAAGCGAGAGACCGCGGTTTCTAAGCAGCTCGATGAGTTCGAGCTTGGTCAAATCGGTATAATCTTTCATGATTGCGAGTGGGATATATGAGAGATGGAAAGGAGGAGGAGAGGAGAGTTTCGGCGAAAAGGGCGGATGGAGTGTTGAGTTCTGAATGATGATGGTGATGATAGATGGTATGTGATGTGATGGTAGATGTCGGGAGATGGTAGTGGTGTTGGTAGAGTGTTGGCGTTCCAGCAACTTTGACGTGGACGGCGGAAGGATCGTATTGGCCTAGAGTCCCAACGCCAAAAACGGTTAAATCAACAGAAAGATGGGCCATACACACAAGGGGGGGGGATAGATGTAGCCTTCTATTGAGAGGTTACATGCATGTTGGTAAGCCTTAGCCGTTGTGTTAACATCGAAGCCTAGTTTCGAAGCCTAGTTTACGCCAAGGTTAGTGCGAGTGCTAGCTTATGATCAAGACGACATCTGAAGGTCCATCTATTAACATGGATCAGAGCCATCAACTTTGTGGCATCTGTCTACATACACCAACAATCAAAAAGTTTGTGGCATCTAACTGCATACATCAACAATCAAAAGTTTGAAAAAGTTGCATTGAATTTATTACATACCGGACAGATCCTTTCCGAGGAGTTCAGGTAGTAAGTAGAATTTGTTATCTCGATTTTCTTCAATTCTCCTGGACTCGACCAACCTTGCAAATTTTATTTCTGATATGTTGGTTGACAGCAATGTTTCGAATCGAACACCAAAGGGTTGCAGAATCTAGAACTTTTAATGGCTCTGATACCGCGCAGACCCGTTATAGTCTCTATGTACATAACATGTTCGACGGTTCTAATTACCTAAATAGAGCGACATAAAATAGAATTTGAGTGTGAGATCAAATCAGAAGTCCTTAAATACTGAATTGCCCCTACTTGTGGGCGTTATCGAACCTCGAGGTCTTCAACACACCCTGACTCTCAACAGTTTCTTTTATTCAGCTTTAATTTAACCATAAGCTTGATTTTGAATTTTAAAACATACCATACTAGTTGTTTTCTGGATCTCCACATGATTAACGGGATTTTTCAAGTTATGATCGAGAAGTACACTCTGTTCGACTGGAGCAAGAACTATGAATGGAACACCTGGCCTCAGTTAACTAGAAGTGGGGCTGGACATGGCACTATAGCACTAAGTCGGTATACCCAGGATCAGGTAGATAACCAAAGCTTCTTCGAAGGGTTTGATCCCCTTATCGGAGCTAACAAAGCTAGTAAAACAGTCTCTCCTGAGGATCGCAAGATGGTAAGCAGACTATACACACTCTATCCTAACTACACACCGCAAAGCTAAGTGATTCCCACAGTTACTGAACTACTTACACTCCACTATACATGAGATTGAGCTACCACGGACTAGAATTTTCGAACCAAAGCCGGTGCACTGTTTAATAAGTCCTTTACTTTACTCAGACAGGTTAAACAAATCGGGGGGTAAAGACTGTGAAGCAGAGTTGCTCGCCCCGGAGCCGAAGCCCGTGTCTCCCAAACCCAAACGGTTCTTCGACTGGGGGTGGTTGAAACAGTCGGAAGACGGGGGCTGGGAAGGAGGCCCGTATGAGTTTCCCAAAGATTCAGGTGAATTGGAAGACGGGGACTATAAAGGGGACTCATTCACCCCAGAGCCAAAGCCTATGTCGTTTGAGCCCAAAAGTTCTTCAACTAGGGAGGCAATTGGAAGACGGGGGCTGGGAAGAGGGGCCAAATAAGTTTCATAAGTACTCGGATGACATCAATATCGACGATTAGGTAGTTTTTTTGCCCTTCAACCTTGGTTTCTCTTGGTTTACCTTTGATTTTCTTTCTTTCTCGAATTTCTCCATTAATTCTGTTCGGTTAATACTGAAAGCCGTGCACGTGCACGTGTAGTTTAGAAAATATAATTACTATGAGATCACAGTATACAATCAATGAAAATTCATACTCCAATCAAGACTTAGTTAGTCCTGGGGCACCTGTAGCTATCCGTAGTACCTAGCCCACATTTAACGAAAGCCAATTCAAAGTGGCCCAAAAACACAGATTTCTTTCACCATGGCCATGCTATCCTATGTGCGGGGAACTTTTTTTTAACTCATTGATTACATGCAGACCGTAGTCTATGGTAATATCGCACTGCCCCTGAACTGCCCGTTCTCTTCCGCCGCGGCACAAGTACCAGTACTGAATAAAATAAAACTTGACAAACCAACTAGTCCATAATTCGTTCATTCTATGCCCCTCCTTCTTCGTCCTTCAGTCCGCCCCATCCTCGTTTCGTCTCGATCTCTCTTTCTTCCTCTTCCTTATCCTCGTCCTTCCCGCCCCTTTCATGTCTCCATTTTGCGAACTCCTTCCATATTGTGAGCGCGGTCTCGATGCCTGATTTGATGTGCGGGAAGCTTGACAGATGGGGCGTAATATATTTATAGCGAGTACACAAACTATACACACGGGAATTAATGAGTAAAGAAAGAAAGAAAGAAAAACTACACACACGGCTCTACTCCATGTGGTTTTTGCCTAACTGAAATATGGCCATGATTCGGCCTTGAAGCACTAGAAAAGAATAAAGTTAATAGTTAATAGTGGGAAACTTTAAGGCTACTTAATTAAACAACGGAACAAACTAGTTGAATTCATTGAAACTCGTAGGTACAGATTCAAACGCTTTCTGTCATGTAATATGTAGCTAGCCAACACCAGTTTTGAACTTGAAGTTAGTATAATTGGGAAATTACATTTAGGTTATAATTAGGCACCGAGTACGTATATGTTAAAATGCTATCATTTCTTGAATTTATATTATTTACTAAAGCTATTCGTTAATTTGGGTGATTATCCTTAGCAACAGTACCAATTGTACACAAATCTATCTAGATCACTGGAGGGTTAAAAATAGATGATTAATCAAGATAACAAGTCTAATAAATTCTATTGATATTACTGGAAAAAATAATACGATATGTATGCGCAGTTACTACATGTAGGTATATATGGGAATAACAAATTTGCCAACTCTATCAGTTATAAATGAAAAAAGGAACAAAGAAAAATAAAATATTGTTATAAAGGCACACAAGATATTCTAAATTCCAAGGCGATCATTGATATCCATATGCCTGCGTTGATCCCCCACCGAGACCTGCACCAGTGACAATAGTTAGTAAATTATATATGAAGACAAAAAAAACCATAACTACATGTACTTACCAGCCGCTTGCGCCAAATACCAGCTTCTACTTGCGCCTCCATCCAACCACTCATTCTTAAACCCCGCCTGTGCAAAAAATAGCCAACTACTTTGTGGCTGGAACAGTGCAACATTTGCATATAATATGCCCTTCCAGCCATCGTTGATACCTGCTGTCCTGTTCGAGAACCACTGGTCCCACTCTTCGCGGCAGAATTGGGCGTCTCTGTAGTAGGCTGATGCGGGGGTCAGTGGAATCATATGAATCCCTTGTATGTATTCAATTTTGGCACCAAAATAGGTGGAGTGGTCCACTTTATTTTCGAATAACTGAATAGTCGCATTAGTATGCATGTATAATACTAACCCGGAGTAGAATATATATAACTTACAATTCCGGTAACCTTATTCGCAATAAAGTTCCATGGATGCGCCTTGTTCCCGGCTTTTAGCAGAAAATATTCATTGAAACTCCGTTTCATCAATGCCATCATGAGGTTCCCTCTCCCTTCGATCTTTGCATCACCGACTACATTGCCCCACAGTTTGATAGCATAGCCGCAATTCATATCCTCAGAGGTAGATTCTTGATCCTTCCCATCGGCAGACTCGAAAAGGCCTTTAGCCCAAGAATGACCGTTGTACCAGTCGAAGGCTCGGGAAACAGGATACCATGGATCAGATGAAGAAGGATTTGCCATCTATCAATGTCAACCTCCGATTTCATTGGGGTATGGAGTAAACTCACATCTCTGAGTAGAGTTTCGAACCAAGGTCTGTTAGTTTGAAGCCAGGCCTGGTTATTGTTCAATTCATTGTCTAGTTGCCCAATCGCAGCACCGGTGAATAGGAAGTAAGACTATCGTATGAAGAGTTAGTGATAGATATAGATGTAACGATTTATGTTCATACCCAATGGAAGTGATGATCATTATAGTAACCGTTTCCAAAATCCGACATAGCATCACCGTTGGTGAACATCGCACCTGAAATAACCCCTCTCCAAGTAACTTAAGCATAGACATATAGTTATTAGTTACCAATATTTAATATATTACGAATAGGGTGAGCATACGATCATAAACTAACGGAAATTGTTGCTTGTTTGTCAAAAAGGGCTGGAAAGCTGATTTCAGCCTTTCCAAGCCTCTTCTTGCCAGATCGTGTTGGCCAATACGTGCGGCCACAATAAGTAGCTGCGCGAACTTTTGAAAGCCCTGTACGAATACAGTTAACTATGCATAATTCAGGGGGAAAGTAGCGCATACCTTTCCACTAAAATACATACTATTCAGGTATGTTTGCCCTCCCATGTCCTGCGCCAACTCCTGCTCTAGTATCGGTTTAATTACCGCAATCTGAGCAGCGGTGAAAGGTGTTCCCCAAAAGAATCCAGTATCGGTTGGCATACTCGGCTCCACCAAGGTCCAGCTATCCCCGATCAGTGCCTCTGAATTTCCCTTCGTTGGGCTGTTCAATTGTAACCCTGTTCTCATGGCAGTAACCTCCGAGTCAAGGTGATGTTTCAACGCATATGTCAATAAACCATTTGCATTGTTTGACCCGTAACGGGTCCATTTGAAGTGGTATGTCCCAACAGTTCCTTCGGCTACTCCGGAGACCTCCATGCCTATGGGGAAGGCGCCGGCAGTGGCATCAATGACTCCTTCGAGACCAGCGTTCTGCGTACCGTCTTTGCTGAGTTTGGAGATCTGCAGAAAGCCCGTAAAAGAGGACGATGCAGAAATTTCACTATTACTTCTCAATGATAGGCTCAAGCGGGTGCCAGTTTCACTATAGGCGTAGAGAAGCCAGATACTGTTATCTTCTTCGGTGATTCTCCACTTCTGAAGACCAGACCGTGGCGACTGTATTTCCTCGAACTTTCTATACAATACCCCCGTAGTAAGCTTGGGGGTAAGATCCCTATATCGTCCAGTGATGAAGCCCATGCCTTGGGATAAGGGCATTTGGAGCCTTTTGGTATCAAGGCCATACTGGGAGACATCTGCATGAAGATTGAGTTCGACAGAGACATGTGTTGGGTTACTTAGAGTCGTAGTAGATCTCGAGAAAGAGAATTCCTGGGCACCAAAGGTGACGGAATTAATTCCCAAGGCGTTGATGTAGAACCTGATAGGGTTATCGTTTGGGTTGTCGCCAACTCCCTAATTTAATGTCAGCTACTTCTTTTTGGCCATATCTCAAGAGATAACATACTCTTTTCTCCTCAGTGGCATGAGAAATACTTGCCCCAAAGTTACTCGCCGTGGCGGAATCTCTGGGGACCCAGAGCATGTACGGAATGGTCCATACTCCCATATCCCTCTTTCCTAAAAACAAGTTCGAATAGAACCTCCAAAAGAACAAGTCAACATAATTTACTAATTAATTTTAAGATATTCTAAGAGGCAGGACATACTTATTTGTTGATATTGGGACATCTACACCTACAGTATCAAACGAAACTCTTGGCAGTTTATTTTGAACCCTGGCAAACATTCCCAGGGGGGCTTCTGTTGATACTGGGCTATCAAAGAGCTGGGTACTGGCGACAGTATATGGACAGAACGACGACATGATGGGGTTTCTGCAAAAACCTTCGGGGATACAGATGTCAACTGCCTGAGGAGCTCCGGACTTACTTCCTGAACTACTTGTGAAAATCCAACTTTGTTGCCACTGAAATTCGATGCTCTGGCTATTGAATTCAGATTGGCGTAGTCTTCGATGCACTACCGATGCGGGTGCGCTGTTGACTGGTAGTGATACGAAGGATATAAACCTTAGGAACCAAATAAAAGTTCGAAATACTTGTTGCATTAGCGTTAGTTTGGATATTTCTTTCATAAAGAAATTGATTTGAATATAGAGAACAAAGAGGAGTTGGATATCTGGGATTCAAGAAAGCGTTTATAATATGGAATAAAACTATGAGGAATTAAGGGAATCTAGAGGAAGGGGAGCTAGAGGTCAATGGCCAGTTTGAAATTCTTTAATTATCTAAGACCGTGTTCCTTTTAGGTAGACGTATCGAACTAGAGCCGGAATAACACTCATGACCTAAGGTTAGATAGCTACAGAATGAATATTCTTAGATATTTTTGTTGATTAGGTGAAGTGGATGTCGAAACCAGGTTGCTACATGTATGTACGTGCATGTGCGTAGGCCGTGATGTATGAGGATCGAGTGACAGAAGGCACAAGATATATAATAGATTCGAGATGATGAAAGCTTCCATGTCTCGAGTTGGTGTAGCAATAAATAAGAATCGAAAGCCTTGTTGACTTGGTAATCTCCTTAAGATTTCCCGTAGGAGGACATTCCTCCGATAACTACTTGAGATGTAGTTGCCATTCCGAATATGTAGGTCGTGCAGGGGCCCAAGGTACCGGGAATGTTTCAAGAGGTTGGATCTCCATGCCAGGTGCACAGACGGGGCGCAGGAACAGCCGCAACAGGAAAAGTAGAAACAAAAAAAGGAAATATAGGGGGGGAGTAAAATAGAGATAGAGCAAGTGTAGCCAGCGAGTAGTTACATGTAATGAAATAACTGTCATATCATACCTCTAAAGGTTTCTAAATCTGTGTTGAATTGGAGATGTAACTTTTATGCGAATTAAAAGATACCCAGATTGCACAGTTATTGCAGGATTGATTCGAGCTGTTTGTAAGATTCGAAAGTTAGAGATTTAGATATAAAGATATAGTTGTTTGATATTAGTAGAACAAACAAGTGTTGAGGGAATCTTCACAACTACATGTACTGACGTACGTACATGTATTTATATTTGTCCTCTTAGATGTCGGTTGTGGTGACGTGAAGTCAAATTAAAGAACAAACCCATGCGCGTGCGCGGTATGGAATCAACATCCATGCATGTATCAGCCTCACCTCATGCCGATCTCCCTCCGCTTGATCACCTTCATCTTGGAGCACTTTGAGATGCCTGACTGCAAGTGCGGGTGATCTTCAATGTGCAGATGCCATACTCGTGGTCTGGGCCCTGTCTGCACTTATTGGCTATTCTTACGTACAACGTAATCATGGGATTCATGGTAAATACATCATACATACATGTAATTATAAATGTACACGATATTACTACTGTCATTCACGGGGTATTGGCGGGTACTGGGTGTTGGCGGACAAGCCTAAAAAGAGACAGCCAAGCCAATTTTTGACTTCAATCCGCCATTACCCAGTATCCGCCAACACCCCGTGAATGACAGTACCTATATGTAATCTCACGCCAGGCTACATGGGGGTAGGGGGTTGGGGGTTTATTGCCCTAGCAGTTTTGAAACACTTAATATATATATTTGACTACACTTACAGGATCCGGATCCGCATCTATAAAATACACTTAATATAATGGTGAATACCTAACTAACATACACATTGTATATTTCTATAGGTACATCTATCACATATAAAGATAAACTGGATATATTCCGCGTATATTACATATAACTACTTAGATGTACATGTAGGCTTGCTGAACATACAGTACCGAAATGCAGGTGGATCGAGTACCGCACCTAGCGGTATACTGCAAGACTACGGTATAATGGTTATGATTCCGACTTAATTCGAAAGTTTTACACAATTCTAGATCTGGCTTGGTACAGTATCTACCTATTACATCTCCTGTCTTGGTACTGTAGTAAGCTTGTACTTCCCCGCATCTCTTGATCTGCGTGACTGCTCAACTGACAGTCGTTCCCAACCTTTATTACTTTATTAACCCTAATATCATATTAACCGAAATCTCGTGTTTAGCCCACGAGTTAATTACCCGCTCAACCGATAGTAGGGATAACAATGATCAGCGGGCTTGTGGGACGTGAAGAGGGTGCACTGACCAGATGTGAAAGTATTACTTGCTGGATCTGTTGCTCTAATGGTCCGCGGGAAAGCAACCAAGGGCTTTCGGGTTGAGACCACAGATAGAGTTGACTCTAAATTCTACTTGTATGATTGGTTGATGGGAGGATTGGCGCTAATCAGGTTACCGGAAATATTTGGAGCTGGAGTCTTTTGCGCAAACGGCCTAATGCAAACTACCCAATCATTTCCCGTATCCGTGAACGTTGCAGTATTATCCTCGAACCGTTCACATGTGATAATTGGATCTTTCGGGCTCTAACAACAACTACGTAAGTAACGTAACTGTAAGCTACATGTAACTGCATCTGAAGACGCCCTGCAAAAAAGAATAGACACCAGTTAAAACAAAAATTCGTCAGATGGCTGGTAAAGAAGGTTTCAACGAACACAAGGTTCATTTCATGAAGATGACTACAGAGGTCGAAACATTTTAAGACTCCGCCGGCGAAATGCCCCGAATAGGAACTATATCCGAGGCATGATCGATCACGAACAAAGCGGTCATCTTAGGAAGTAAGGCTTCATTATATATTATAAACTAATATAGACCTTCCCGTGATCTAAGTATATGGCTGAGTCAGTCCCAAGCTTGAGGCAGCAGATGCGGCGGGGACATTTGTTGATAGAAACATGAAGATTTTGTGAGTTGAGATACATTTTCAAATATACAAGGTGTTAGATCTCATAATGAATTGATATGAAACCATTATTAAGGCCAGTAATCAAATCACGTTGACAGTAAACTTCGCTACGTTGTCATATGCAGACTGCGAGTGATGGCTTATGCATTGACGGTTACGTTGTGATCAGAGTGCGTGTAGTTGCTATTTCTGGGCATGCAAGCTAACTCATCAACAAAGGGAAGTTTCTGAATGTTCATGGGGTTAATTTAGAGGATATGAATATGGGAAAATGTGCTGTATTGACCCTAGTTCTAAACTTCCATGCTTTCATCACATGGTGACTATCCGGGAAACCTCATGTCAGAACGTCGACTCTCTTCAAGGTTGTAAGATTAATCTCAACTCCAGGACAACTTTAATGTTGAGATACAATAACGGTCCTCAAAGGCGAGAACTGAGGTTGTGATTGGGCGACCGGCTAAATCCGATTTAATCTTGGTTGAGCTTTTGAACCTGTAGGATCAAGATCAAATTTCATTCCCGCCAAAATTTGCGGGTGGACAACCCTTACCCTGGAAATTTATTTGATCTCGTTGCTACTACGGTAAGGTGCTCAAAGTGGACTCCGAAAATCGTAGTTCTCATTGGTTGTAGAGCACATGAGTTGATTTTGATCTTGATCCTGACTTGATCCCCACTTTGAGGACCGTTAATATATCCTGGACTCCATGTAGATTCTACCTTCCTAAATCTCGTTATTACATAATGAGTGAATAACATTTTAGAGCCCAAACCTTACTCAATACATATCCGGTTCAAACCTTTTAAAAGATAACTCATGATCATGGTACTAACTATTTAACTACAGGTGACGATATATATGTCATGGCTAGCCGGTCTAGATCTACTGAAAACACCTCATATGATCAACCTAAGGAAATAGTTAATTTTGATTCCGTAAACTTCTCCTAACTAGCCTTCTATAAGATACAACTCTGAAGGGTGATATATATCATAGTCTATTAGCTACAGGTAAGGGTATATATTAGTATAAAGTATACTATCCCTTGGCCTGGTGAGACATGCAGATTCGGGACCCCCCCGCCTTGGTGATGTCGTTACCGGAAAAGGAGGGTTCATTGTCGGGTGAGGAAGTGATCATTGCCTACGAAGAACTCTTTCATGTTGTCGTAACTTTAACTGGGCAACGATCGTTTCCTTCCCGGGCAACGAACCCTTCCTTTCCGGTAATTATAACGACATCGCCAAACCTAGGGGGGTCCCGAATCTGCATGTCTCACCAGGCCAAGGGATAATATAGATCTGGCGCCGCTCTACTGTCAATACGGACGTATACGTAAGAAGGTTTTTCTTTCTTGATAATCGGACGGATCAGTTTAGAAATCGAGATAGACAGTAGACTTACATTCTTCTCGAGATATCTCACGGCTACGTTTCCAGTATTTCGTATACCATTAGTATTGAGCAATCATCAATATAATAGGGCCGATCAGCTGAACCTTGGTGAAGAATTCCGTCGACACAGCCCAATCATGAAAATGTGCATTTGCCTGGCGCTGATCTTAATTTGGCGTGGATTGTAGTTACAACATTCCATGCATAGACTAAAAATAGAAACTTGGAATCATGACGTAATGCGGAGAAGGAATCCCATCTTCTTGACAGCTGCAGCTGTAACCTTCAAAGATATAAACTATATATTGAGAGTCATTGACTACACGTATTTTGTTTCTACGACCGAAGCACCTGGCCGGATTATTACCAGAGTGTATGACCAGATACTTTATGTTCTGGACGTAGAGGTAGCTATAGGGAGACTTTCATGTATGAAGGAAGCAACAAGTCACGGATGAGCTTATGTAGGCTTAACAAGGTTGGCCTGATGCACTCCCAAAGCCGGAGGTGAGATTTTGCAACCTCATACATAAACATTCTCAACAGTGACATCATGTTGTCGCTGCCTTGTCCTCGTGGGGGAGGAGCGGAGAGTGGAGAGGTAAATCTGCGAGTGATAAATCATGATGTCTACCTAGCAGTCGAATGATACCATGCAGCCCCACCAAATTCATAGATTTCGCATCTGCCCCCGGGCCACAAACACACCGGCTTCTTTTCTTCTCTAGGCCTGGAGTACGAGTATTTTTTTGGATGCATTGTGTGCTTGTGATCTATCGCGAGGCTTTCTTGTGGCGGCTTATATATATGCACTTTGAGAGTCATTCCAATGCTAGACTTAAACTTCAAACATGACCGAAAACTTTGCCACTCTGCAACCTAAATCTTCCCCTAACCGGCCCGCAAGGGCACCCGAGTGAACAGAAGAGTTGAACAGAGCGCTTCACTTCAAGGTTTATTTTATGGCGGACTCGGAAGACTGGGACATCTGCACGTGCACGCCATAACGACCAATTCTTACGTGTCTGTCCAGCTTCAACATACGCTGAAGTGTATTGAACAAGCTCGCCATTATGGCGTACGCGGTAAGAGCAGTTATCATTAGTCTGCCGACAAAAGCGTTTGGTCGGTGGCAAACTCAAGCTGACATATTTCCATGTCCCCGCTCGCAGGCGGTAAGTGCAATCTTCGGGTATGCATAGCTAGCTAGACCCAACCCAGTTGGCCAATCTACCTCGTGCTTGAGGACTCGGGGATTATAACGCCACGCTTTTTAAGTTGGAAAGGCGGGATCGCGATTCGGTGGAGGGAGGTTAGCTACATGTATGTAGTGGTAGGAATGAGATTGGGGCCGTACCCGGACGGGCCGGACCTTTGCATGGGGCGCCCATGCGGCTGGGCCCGGTCGGAACACCTTTCTTCTGGCTCCTACAGAATAACGGCGAATTTACTTATTTGCATGTACTCGCGACTAGTAACAAGTACCCGAAAATGCAGCTGCACTGCATTGCTGTATTTCTCTCTTTTAATCCAATAAGAATGGCATCTCAACACTTGCATATCCGGGTACCTCTTACCTGTCACGAGTATGTGCTCTACATGAGCCGTACACTCATGCAGTATCACTCGGTTGGTCGTCCCAACGGATGTCCGCAGAAGAACATGCAATACACACGTAGCTACATGTGTATACCTCAATTGACAAACATTCTTATTACTTGATTCTAACCGACCACGACACATACAAATGCTGTATGGTTATATCATATTTCTCTGGTGGTACGATTCGATCCGAAATGCTCGATTCGGTCAAAAATGTTATATACTCGTAGCTCCATAGCGTTTCTGAACACGACTAATATTGCATGGCATACAAAATGGTGGATTTGATGCTTTTTTGTATGATACACAATAGCAGTCGTGTTCGGAAACGCCATGAAATTACGTGTACTCGCCTACTGCCCTACCATGGTTTATGCCCTCCGCTTAATTAAAACCAGATATCCAAACATGGAGACGGTACCATTGTCCGTGACATATAGCTACACCTCCTTCGCCAGATTGATACTCCCCTGGTATTTATAGTTACGTATGCATGTACTCTACTCGTCTATTCATAGCGTTTCCGAACACGACCAATATTGCATGACATACAAAAGAATGAATTTAGGGCTTTTTTGTATGGTATGCAATATTGGTCGTGTTCGGAAACCTCATGAATTTACGAGTACAGCTACATAAACTGGTGGCAAACGTAACCCAAGAAGCACAACCCCATCCCTAAAAACGTTTTACATGCGCTGTATCTCATTTGCCCAATCGCCTCAGGAAGCCTACTCGCCAGCAAGGCCCAGTCGATGTCGCAGCAGTATCTACGCAAATTTTATAATTTACGATTATGATAAAAAACTATAGTTCTTCTAATAAACATACACTAGTACTTCCACGGTTTAAAAGACAGTATTGAATATCAATAATAGACCAGTTACGAGCTCTGCACTCTGCTGGTATACTACGGAGTCTATTGATCATTGACTGTTGCAGCCAAGAAAAAACAGCCAAGCTCTTCAATACTCGGTGTCCGTGCACGTGATCACCTAAAGTGAACTGTTCTTTTGCTGGTAATAAGCAAGTAGAGTACCTGGCTGTTTCTGAGACGATCACAAAATTATGATCGATCAACAGAGCATGTAGGTACTCGCAGAAAATGCTATTGCTAAAGTCAAGGATTGTTTGTATGGAAGAACGTTGCCACTCCATACAAATAATCCTTGACTTTGTCACTCGCATTTTCTGGTTCTTACCCTTGTAGGCGAGTATTTGATCTCATACGTCGCCTTTGGTCCTATTCTCAGCCTCTGCTAGCGCCGTGGACCGAGAACGCTGTCAGACGCAGAAACCGTCGCATGGCAACAGTACTCACCAAAAAATAAAGTCTGTGGATGAAATATGTAGCTATGCAACGCAACCATCATGACCCGCAACCCCAACTAAATGAACCGGACTCAACTAAGTGGACCCGACTCAACTAACTACGCATTGTAATCATTATGCCCGTTGACATTAATACATTTAGACATGATATTAGGAAGCCTGCCAATTTCCTTATTAATATCCTCAATGGTTAGGAGGGTGACGCGATTACCCTGTTGTGGTCACGGCCGCGTTGCATAGCTATGTACATATTTCATCCACAGACTTTATTTTTTGGCGAGTAGTAGCAGTAGAACTCCATACAAAATGTTTTGAACATTGAACAAAAATCGCCACAGGAGGAAAGTGGAGTTTAAATCTTTATGAATATTTATTCCCCTATGTGAGAACCATCTCCCTGAATCAAATATCTCAAAAACTGGTGGAGATATATTATGGCGCTGATCTCCCATGCAAACATTTGTATGGGAGTTTCTGATTTGCCTGTTTCTTCAAGAGTTTCCAAGCAAATTTGTCCCACAAACTTGAAGGATAATCCTTCTTAATAGTATCTATTCATATGGTTTTGAGATTTTACCACTGGTACTGACAGGTTTCTGCGTCTGACAGGATTCCCGGTCCAACACGTTACTATGATGACGGCAGGTTCCGATGAGCACACAACAATATGGCAAACTCAAAGGCCTTCGCCAACCTCCGAATCAAACGAGTCAAACATTGGAGACTTTGCGCAAATGGAGCTAGCTCCATTTTCTGACAACCTGATTAGTGCCGATCACACTATTAACTAATCAGATAATCAAAATATAGAGCTGGCAAAGTCTCTATTGAGAGAAGAAGGGAATGGTCTCGGGTGCAAGGGTTAGAGCAACGAGGGTTTTGTATGGCGGAGCGGCGCCACTCCATACAAATAATCCCTGTCTCCTTACTTGCATTTTCTGGTTCTAGTTGCTTTTACTTGCTGAAAAATCTTCTGTGGTCTCAACCTGAACGCCCCCGGTTGCTGTCCCTCGTACCTTGAGACACAGAAGATTTTCTAGCAAGTATGGCGCGAGAAGGCATAGGGGGTGGGTGTGTCAACTTCAGAGGAACTTTTTTTGTATGGGAATTGGAGAAAATTCCACCGTTAGGCTGGACGCTAGTACCATTATGGGGGTAGATCTCCAAATCTCTATAGATTGATTGGCTGCAAACGCCGAAGTTTACACACCTACCCACCATAGCTTCTCGAGCTATATGTACGTTCTATGTATGTAGTATGTTCTTATCCTCCAATATGGGAATGTTACACAAAATGGAGGGGTTTTCCACTTACCTCTTATGTCGATCCGCGGTGAAAGATAGTCAATCAATTACTGCTATCATAGATCGAAAATTACAGAACATTCCTAAACGGTCAATTGAGTTTTGAAACTACTATAAAAGGGAGGTATGAAATATCACGGACGATATCTCAGTACCTACATGATATAGGTACTCCCTTGAGCTGTGCCTCTCCAAGTTTATTTCCTGGCTTGCATGCGGGTTTGATCATTTAGGGAGGTAGATGGAGATGTTGAAGTAAAACCGAGGCGTCATATGTTGGACAAAGATGGCCACTATTAAACATAAGCAGCATTCAAGAACCAACCACCGCTGTAGATGCAGACAACACACCAAGATTGGTCCTCTCGGGGGTTTCTTCCGTATGGGGAAGGCAATAAAGTTGACCGAGACACACAACAACACCCGAAATAGATAATTGTCATTTGTTTTTGTTTATTCCCTAAGAAGAACCAGAACATCGTTTTTCTGGTAGCAACCACTTTAACACCTACTAGCGCGTTTTTATGTTCTTGTTCTTTTTGCCTGCCGCGAGTACATAGTATCTTGCCTACATGTATAGTAAATACATGTATACATACATGTACCTACAATAGAGACTTTACGGAAATGGAGCTAGCTCCATTTTCCGATAACATCATTGATGCCAGCTGCCAATCAGATAACGTGAGAATATAGAGCCGGCTCCATTTGCGTAATGTCATCAGCTACCACCGATACCCCGCGCTGGTAGCATTCGCCACCGGAACAATAACTACACGATGCATACATCTAAGCATCAAACCTTATTTTCAACTGTGCTTAAAGACACAGGCACAACACCACGGGTTAGAAGGAAGGAAGACAACAGGAACAGGGGGGATACGCACCACTACCGAACTGATAGATCTTCATGCAGAGCCGAGGATTGCGGCGGGCTCACGATAGTAGTGTAATATTATGTATACTTCGATATAGTAATGCATGGACCTCACAGGTACATATGTAACTCCACCTCTAGCCGGTGGAGTGGCAATACAGAGTACTACCAAATGCTGTTCCCCACATAGAAGGTGATGTTCATTACACCAATTGATTGCTTTCATAGCGGTGCCATTTGCAATTTCAGTATGCGCTGCAGGTGTATTTGTTCCAGGTTATGTCTTGAAGCGCATGCACTATCGTACATGGGCACCAACTAGCCTTCGGTGCAGGAGCCTTTCCTGGAATACCTCTCCCAGGTTTGATGCATATATAAGATAGCCCTTCCAGCCGTGCAGCATTTCTGTCCTTCACCGTTGGTCTCCTTCTTCCGCCCAGCACCGAGGAATTCTTTACCCACCACGATGAGGATCTTTGCAACCACAATTGGGCTCTTTGCCCTTACTGTCTCTGCTACACCTTCCACGTACCACCCCCCTTGTCTTGTACAGAGTAACCAATTGCGGCGTAATCTCACGCGATCGGCACTTCTTGAACATGCAAAGAAGTTGCAGGTGTTTGCAGAAGTGACGCCTGAGATTACTCGTGTCGCCGGCAGTCGCGGTCATAACTTGACTGTTGATTATATCTATGATACTTTGATTAAGACTGATTACTATGATGTCGAGCTTCAGCCATTTACCTATGTGTTTTCTGAGGGCAATGTGACCATCTCAGTGGCCGGTACCTCGTATGAATCACAGTACTTCCAGTACGCTCCGGCCGGAACTGTTGAGGCTCCACTGATCTCTGTTCCAAACTTCGGTTGCGAAGCTGTAAGTATATTCCATATCTCCACACATACAGACTGTAGTCACTTATTAACCTCCGAACTACTATAGGCCGATTTCCCTACAACTGTTTCCGGAAACATCGCCCTTGTTTCCAGAGGAACCTGCCCATTCGGGTTGAAAGTAGCACTCGCAGGTGGTGCCGGAGCCAAGGGAATTATTATCTATAATAACGTCCCGGGTGCTGTAGGCGGTGGAACTCTCGGCCCTGATGAACGTCCCGAGGGGAAATATATTCCCGCCGGCTCACTCTCTCAGGAAGATGCTCTCAGCTTAATACCAAAGATCAACAATGGCACCTCCATCATCGCAAAGCTAAATGTTGATGCCCTCGTTGAGACCCGTTACACTAACAATGTGATCGCAACCTCCAAGGGCGGGGACCAATCCAATATTGTCTTCTCCGGGGGTCACACCGACTCAGTCCAAGCCGGCCCTGGCATCAATGATGACGGCTCCGGGTCCATGGGAATTCTGGAGATTGCGCTTCAGCTCACAAAATTCTCTGTCAAAAACGCCGTCCGCTTCGGCTTCTGGTCCGCTGAGGAGTTTGGTCTTCTCGGTTCCGACCACTACATTACCACCGCTCAAGCTTCAGAACTTGCCAATATCTCTCTTTACCTCAACTTTGACATGATTGCCTCCCCCAACTTTGGGTACTTTATCTATGACGGCGACGGTTCAGCTTTCAACACCACTGGTCCCGCAGGCTCTGGCCACATTGAGCACCTGTTTGAGGACTATTTTGCAAGCGTCGGCATCAAGACCGCTCCCACCGCGTTCGACGGACGTTCCGACTACGGTCCTTTCCTAGAAGTCAATATCCCCAGCGGTGGTCTGTTTACCGGAGCCGAGGGCCTCAAGACCCCTGAAGAGGCAATTTGGTGGGGTGGTGAGGCTGGTGTCGCATATGATGTGAACTACCACGCTATAGGGGACGATATCACAAACTTGAACATGGACGCATGGATCCAGAATACAAAGGCGGCGGCGCATGCGATCGCAACATATGCGGTATCGACGGAGGGAATCCCTAAGAGGGCAGGACAGCAGAAGAGAGGCACCAAGTCTAATAAGCCAAAGGCGAGATGCGGCGAGGAAATTCCCATTGCAGTGATGTAAAGTGTAGATGCAGGTTTCCACTTTTATAATTGATGAGATATGGTTTGGAATGTATATACCCGTCGCTCATGACTTTCCAGCGATACACTAGTACTACTCGGGTGGGTTAATGTAACAGTATGTATGAATGAAGCAATAAAATACCTAATGGGACTTTAAGAATTTCTCGTCAACCTTCCTTCAGCGTGCAGGATTAAAGTGCTGCTTGTAAGGGAGCCACGCGGGGGCCAAAGTAGAAAACAGAAAAGGAAAGCGAAACAAAATCGATATCCCGGGGGGCCGCGAGTGAACTCTCTAGCAGCCAATCTCAAACGTCCAGCACACGCGTGAAAAGGAAGTTCAGCCCACGACCGCCCCAACCACAGACCAGCTAAACAGAGCCTCCGTGCAGCTCCATTTATTTCAATGCAGAGGTCGACTCCATATATATACTTTGTTGACCAATACCATTACTATATTACCCGGCCCCGACGTAGCCACGATCACTACATGTACATGTATTTAAACGGTTGATTCGACCAAACTGTAACCGGGGTCGGTACGTACCGAATCCAGGCTAGCCAGCCATGATGTCACCATAAGAGCAGAACCAGCCGGAAGCAAGCAGTGGCGAATGTGGTATGCTTGGGCGGGTATAATGTATAATTTACTACTAGGTACATGTAGTAGTAGTAGTAGTACAGTTCTCGGTCAGCAGGGTGATGCAGAAAATGAATGTTGACAATCACCATCTATCACTCGCCAAGGACACCACCCGCTAAATTTATAGTAATCACCGCGCCTAAGGTCCAGTACACACACCCACATCACTCACCACTAAATACATGTATAAACCCCGCTTCTAATCCCCATTTGTATCCTACATAGTGCGCACCACCCATAGCTACATGTATGCATTGTGTTGGTCCCGTCTTTGGCCCGGCAGATACATATTAATTAATATTGTTTGGGGGCCGTCTAGCTATAGCACAGTACGAAAAAAGGGGGTGGGATCACTGGAGAATGCAAGATTAGTGGCAATAGAGCGTATTTGACAACTGTCGATTCCGACAATTGACAGTTCGCCGGCTGCAATGGCGTTTTGCCGAACCGTCAATTTTGATTGATGAGGGTATTGGCACAGGGTACCGGAACTCTATCAATGCGCAAAGGGCCTTATATGTCTCGATCTCGTCACCACTGATCATGGTCGAGATCTACTAAATAATTTAAGTATAATGTCAATTTTGCGACCCGCAACTGTCAAAGCCGGACTGTCAATTGTCGAAATCGACAGTTACCAAATACGCTCTAATGCTGAACCTTCTTCACTACAGCAGCACTCCAATAAAATTGCGAGGTATAGGTAAATGCTTAAACCTTTCGTGGCCTAACCCTAATTCCGCATTTTAAGATTGAAGCATCTCAACTACCAACATCACCAGATATTAATCTATCAATAGATAACTGGGGGTTCGTTCTCTGATAATGGGCGTTCCAGAACTGGGATATAGTTTTAAAAACTAAGATTTCCTGATCTAGGCACAAAGTCCCATGCGAAAGGGGAATAATCTCCTCAAGCAATCCCCTAATGCAATCCCCTCAGGCGATCATGATAGCAATTGCAACCCGGTGCGGACTTAATGATGATGGCAGTGGTGATGTGCCGCCAATAGGAGATGTACGTACCATCAAGGCAGGGCTAAGCTCAAAAAAAGCAGAACTAGTCCTAATCTGCTGTACCGGAAGGCACTAATTGGTATATAATTCTCCAAAATGCCGCCATAAATCGAAAGAATACGGTATAGGTAAGAATACCGTACTACTACCATAGTGCTACTGTAGTGATCCCACCCCCATTTTTTTGTACTGTACTTACAGTATCAGAAATGGGGGTAAAACTGATACCGCATCAGTACGGCACCTCGAGAGTATGCCGCTTTATCTCCGTATTTCAACGAACTATACGGTAGTGCTACCGCAGTAGTGCGGCATTGCCAAAGACTGCGCATGCGGTAGTCATTCTACCCATGTTTCTGCCACTGTATATATACATGTACGTACTCACTCGTTAATTAAAAGATCGGAAGTCGTTGCAACCATATCCCCACACAAAATTCCGACCTTTTAATTAACGTGCGATTATAGTACATGTATATAGCTGATGACGCGTCTTACAAGGGCAGAGGTAACAATACATATATGCATTCTCGGAAAGCCCTACTATCCACCCCCCGCGTACTTAACTCCGTACGTATTCTATATTCTATCGAATCTACACGCATAACCCATGCCAATAAACGTAGACCCTCCAACTTGAAGCTCTATGGAATAAACAAAGAAAAATATCTACATGCAGGCAGAGACAGTAAATCTCAAACTTTTTTGTACAGAAAAAAAAGAAAAAAACGCTTCCCATTTTTTAGCCGTAATAACGCCGTTGCCCGCTTGAAAATGCCCATCAAACCTCGAATCCTCTACTTGTCGGACAGTTCGTCCGCCATGATAGCCTCATCATATGCTGTAGGTCCTCTGTAGACTTGATCTTCTCCATTGTAGAGCCTGTTCATCTCAAGCATGAGTCGCCAGACATATACAATCATGTCCTCACTATACCACAATTAGCCAAAGGCTCGGAAAATAGCTGCAGGTAGTTCTAGTAGTAGACTTACTTCCTCATATTCTTATCCGCCCAGTCCTTGCCTGCCTCCGCAATCTTCTTCGCCTCCTCTTCATGAGCCACAATCTCTGGTGCATCCTCACCGCCTCCAAGGAAGTACCCCAATACATCGTACAGCTCATCCATCTTCGCGCTGATGGGAACAAAATGGACCCACGGCACCATCCTCTCTGAGTACCACTCGTGGTAGATTGTACTTTTCAGCGCGAGACTCTTTGACGCAATCAGCGCCCTCCATCTTGCGCTGTAGCCCCAACCGTCAACATCGATTACGTATTTCCATCTCCAGACCTCTTTCAAAGGCCTGTGCTCGCCGAATTTAAAAAGAGAATTGAGGGCATTGCATTCAAAGAAGTTACAGTTGTCATGTGCGATTTCGACAAATGTGACGTTGGTAAACTGCTCGTCATAGTCGGTCTTTGATATGTATTTCGCGAGCATATTATTCTCTGCGTCTGCTCCAGTAAGGGTGAAGTTTAGTTCTGTCCCTTCTGCTGGAGCGGGCATGGGCGGATTCGTCATTGTAACGAGTCTGTGCCGGTGCATCTGGTATACTTAGAATCAGTAGTATTGGGGTCAGGTAAAAGGATATTCTTACAGAGCCAAATTCCTTGTCACCATAACCGCCACCAGTGGGGCTACCACGCCAGTATAGTCCATTCTCCTTTTTATCCCAAGGCATATCTTCCTCTGGGATATACTTGTAGTCCGGGTTACCACCATACTGATAGCTCGTTGGAAATAGAATATCGTTGTAAGCACTTGGAGCGCCAAATGAGAGCATTGGATAGAGGCCTCGAGTGGTAAGGTGTGCCGTGCGGAATCCAGAATGATACTAAAACCATAAAATCCTATTAGGCCAATCAAGAAATATATCACTCGATCGTTTCGAGTGATATCTTAAGAGGAAGAAGCTAGCATACCTGAGTGAGCTCCGGATGATTGCAAACATCAATATCCTGCAACCATTCCAACCCCTCCAGCTTCGCCATCTCCACTATCTCCACCTCAACCTTTACACCATTCTCTCTGAGCTCCATGCCATCCCATCCTTCATCTCCACTCTCCCCGTCTTCCTTATCCTCCATTTGTTTCGAAACTCGAAATGTTGGATTCGCCTTCGCAAACACACTATCCTTCCCGCAAGCCCTCGCAATACTCCTAATCAGGCTCATTTCCCCAAAACCATGACCCTCCCACACCTCCTTCGAGAACTCATAGCCCTCCAATCCCTCCGCCTCTTTATCTCCTTTCAGTACTTTACTATCCCAACCACCCTCCAATACCCTACTCTCGGCAAGCTCATTAATCACCACATCAAACTCCTTCCATTTCCTCTTCGCCAGAAGCTTCTCCACTGGCCTCAACATCGAGATTAGACCCTCCGTTCTCTCGGTCCTGGCCCCAGTTTCAAGTACCATATGATACTTAAACACATTCCCATCCCCACTGACGCGCAGCAGATTCACATCATTCGGTATGCGGTTCAGTATTGCCGTTCTTCGCCTGACCTCCTCCGGACCCAGCTTCCGAAATGGCACAAGGGACTGCATCATCTCATCGAATTCATCGATGAGTACAACATCTTGCGATTGTGCATAGTTGAACCAGTCGTCAAACCCATCTGGAGGCGCCATGGAGTACCGGCGGCGGTATTCTTGTACTGCTTCTTCGAGTGTTTTGGATTGACGGGACAGCATCGAGCTCCATTTTTCTTGCCCGGCTCTCATAAGGTCTGGGATGTTATGCTTAATATGGTTTCCCCCATAGATGTTGGTAAAGTCGAAGTCATTAAGACCGATATTTAGGTGTAATGTGAACCTGTGAAAATATACGACATAATAGAGAGTGAGTGAAAATGTGAAAATTGAAAAAAACACAAGAAATCGAGTATGGAATGATATCTGTGACCAGCCAGCACTGAAACGACTTTCTGGAAAGCCTAATCGGCGTCTACTAAACGTGTGTAGAGATATCATAATGGCTACCTTTGACCCTCTTCCTCGGAAGGAGCTGTTGAGAGGAGATCACAGATCTATATGAGCGAAATACCTCCCCTGAAAGGGGGAAACTACATCATATAACTACTAAATTAGTAAACTCTATGATCTTCAACGTGCAAAGACTCGTAGCAGTCGCATGCAGCACGTAATTGAAGGGCCTGAGCTAGCTAACGGTGTTGGCAAGGGTTTATGGCTTTACGGGACGAGAGATGGACAAGGGGATACGTACGCCATGCTTTCGCCTTGACCAAAGTCGGAGGTAATTACGACTGACGTGCCGGGATATCCATCTAGAACAACATGGTGGCCGCACCACTACTCCATGTGTTTACTTCGATTCTGCACAAAGTGCGACAACAAAACAGTCTGGGAACTAGTGACTTAACCACATACATGTAACTATACAAACCCTGTTTTAAGGCCCCTGTTTCTACTTTACAATAATTCTACCTCCCGCTGTAGACTAGCACATTGTCGGGTTCTACTAGCTGGACATACATGTACTTACATGTAGCTTATATAATGCGACATACATGTATAAGCTGACAAGCACAAGTCCGTACCCGTACCCTTTTCCTTTCCGTCTGTGTATTTCTATGGAGGGATTTATATTTAATTATATACTGCCCTTGACGGCGATGGTTGGATAGAGCCCGATCGACGCTCAGAGGCCGCAAGTTACATGTAATATAATAGGGGCTACTAGATCACCCAAGTGGTATTATGGCATGTATGTTTCTCTACAACCATTTGTATAAATGCTTTTCCCTCCTTCCAAGTCCCGAATTAACGAATTTGCTTTGTCCCGCACATACATGTACCCATTTATAGCGGACAACCACAGAAGCACATAGCACTCGATTTCGTGATTTGATTCAACAGTTCCGTGAAATGATCCAGTGAGGAGGACAAAACTCTACTTTGTAAGCTTTCCCCGAGTTCCGATCGTAGTTGCCCCCAGCCAAACCCCGACCCGGCTTCAGGATATGTATGCATGATAGAGTCTCGGTAGCAATTATATCCGTTAACATAAATCCTTGTAATCGGCGCTTGGCAGGAGTAAATATTCAAAATCACGTGGTCGCTAATGGTTAGTGAGGCTGTATGCTGAAACCCGGTCGGAGATTTGAGAGCCGCATTACCCACTGTGTCGAAGTTAGTAAAAATTCATGATAGAGGCTATGCTTGTCTCAATAGGCCCTGTGCATGAAAGACTCCAGCTCGAAACCTAATTGGAGCCGATCCTCCCATCAACCAATCATACAAGTAGATTAATTTAGAGTCAGCTCTATCTGCACAAAGGGTCTAGCTCACGGAACTTCAAAATGCTTATATTTCCTGGACTTAAGAATGCGCACGGCTGAAAGAGTACCCAGGAAAGCCCGTAGGTTCTGGGCACATTTGCACATTTGCGAACCGATATATCAGGGTCGACGTTGGATATTTTGAGTCGCTCTGGATCACTCGGTGGAGATGAAATTTCGAGAATCCATATTCTCTAGCACCCGGGCTTTACGCGCGGTAGTTCAGCTGTACATCATTTACACCAGAAGCACATCACACACATAAAGAAGATCTCTCCATTTCTCCCAATGCCCTGGTGAAAGCCTTTTTCTTAAAGCTCGGTGGGGTATAGAGAGTGCAGATATCCATTCGTCGGGTTACGTCCGTGAGAAAAAGATAAGTTTTGCCGGCGGCTCGTATACGTGCGCGTAGAAACCATCGCGTCCCGAATAGGATCTTCATCTCGGATGGAGTGAGATGGAGTGATACCCGGTGACTGGCCGCATAAAATACGAATGTCTGGTACGGGTCCACCGGTAACTCAAATATAGAGTAGTACTTAGCGTCTGCACGTAATCTTGTTCTTCGCGCGACGCGCATCTACATACTCGTATTTCGCTGACGTTTTTAAAAAGGGCCATTATTGCATACACTCAAAATCATGAGCTTGGCGCATTTTTTGTATGGCATGCAATATCAGTCGCGTCCACAAACGTCAGCGAAATACGAGTAGAGTATATAAATGCATGTACATATCATGGGTACTAGGAGTACAGCGATTCACAGGCATTTGGCGAATACCCCCATTTGACGAACAGGGATTACGGCCAATAAGAATCAGGATATCCAAGTCAAACTCGCAGTTTGACTGGTTGCTGGCTGGTTGCTACATACAAATTCGCCAAATGGGGGTATTCGCCAAATGCCTGTGAATCGCTGTACCCGCACCAATTGTTCACCAAACCCTCGCTAGCTACATGTATGTACATGTATTTAGAGATTACATGTGCTTCTAGATATTTGAAACTGAGCTGATGAACGGTATCAGGAGTACTTGATGTATTGTTGGTCGCACAGAGTACTTTCACGGGCATCTATAATCGGTACTAAAGTACGTGTATGCTTATTGGCCAGTGATTTATAATTATCTGAATGCTTTAAGAGCGTCATCTGCGTTTAGGTGCGTGCCTGCGTGGTGTTTGATATAGTGGGACGCGCTTGGGGTACGTTAAGCTACCGGACTATTCGGTAAATGGGTGTTTTCATAAACTTGTACTATATTGCATGTAGTATTGCCTATAGGCGCTCTCTATATACTCAACACGATGCGGGTATCGAGATATTGAGAATACATTACATACATGTATGGTAGTTCTATTTATAAGTACATGTATGTATGTATGTACTACAACATAGTACGTAGTAGCTATATATACTCAATATACAATTAATTCGAATAAAGACTTTTCTTAAATCACTTTATTCTTCTACTATATTATACCTTTCCTAGTCGTCACTCATGTACTATTTGATACCAGTTACTATGTATAAACCCTTCGCTTCGTTGTCCGTGTTGCCGGCACGACCACTTGTAGATATTTCTAGGGGTTCAAAGTAACAGGTGTTTTGAAAGAAGTAAATAGCAGGCGAGTTGAATTAGAAGCGCTTTGGGGTTATATCCAGTAGACATCTCCATATCCTTCTCACAGCAGCAAAAGTGTCTACATTAGAGACCATCAATATTACTGACACAAATGCATCTCCCAACAACCTAGAACGCCTCTTAAAATACTATGAATCAATGCTGCAAGTGTATCTATAAAGCGAATTCCGTACTATTTCAATTGCAGCTTCTCATTTCTCGGACCTTCAAATGCCAGGGGTGGCCAATGTTGACCGCATGATGACTTTCCAGTCAAAATTCTTTTAGACCGCATATTATGAACCATTAGCTATAGCTATAGCCCAACTAACGATTAAAAGACAATTAGCAGCAACATGTTGTGTCAAGTAGAATGGTTAGAGTGGATATCTCTTTCAAAATGAAAGCTTATCACTCGACTCGGCGGCTATGAGGCATGCCGCCTTCGGCAGCTGGCGCTTAAGGTTGCTTTTCTCTTCATCATCACAAGGACGCCGCTGATTTACTGATTCCATAATGTTTTGAATCGACAGGAACGTCGCGGAAAAAGATAGATCCTTGATGTCTAAAGTACCTACCATAATACTTGTACTACCTTATTGATTTGTATCACCACAATCTAATACTCCCGATGTAGGCACCTTTGTATTCTGTCGATTTCTTCGCCTAGAGACATTTGAGGCGCAAATCGATATCACTCTCATACGGGAATGGTTTTCAAAAATAAAGATGTAGTTAGCACAGTACCTTAACAGAGTCTTCTAATAAATATTTCCCTTAAACCCCCTTGGCCTAAATAGGATGCTCCCAGCTATCCCACCTACCAATCCATTAAAAAAACGAGGCTGAGCATCCCGAATCCATGACTGCTGGCCTATTAGCGCCCAGAGATTCTCCGGCTAAGATTCCTTGGCAACCCCACTGCGCGTTTCGGGCGTTTCATAGATACATGTATCCTTTGGTTGGTCAATCCTAGCCTTAACAGCCTTAAATGATTTTGAGCCCGAGTAGAATCACTTTATCCATTAGCGCTACATGCAGCGGGGAATGTGTTTGAGTTTAAGCTTGTCGGTCCGCCTAGCTGGGACTTCGACCCCTTTCGTCGGGCCTTTCATGGGTTCAGCTTCTTCCTGAGAATGTATATATAGAGATGATAGTCTGCAGGAAGAGATGAAATTTAGTTCTAAGAGATCAGTAGGACGCCCACTCTTTTCTTTGCGCAGTGGTTGACTCACGCATTCCCTTTAACGAAAATACACTTTTGATAATATTATTTCGATATACGATATCAAGTATATTTCTCGATATCTTCCGGAAGATATTAAAGCCTGGGGCTTTACTATATATTTTATCAGCGATATATTTATATATACCACTTTTCTTTATTCCAGACTTCACCATGAAGCTCCTTACCATCATTCCACTAATCCTATTCATCACTCTCACATCCGCCGCCGCGATTCGGAGAAACCCAGTTTCCGTAGTAGATGTCACGCCCCTAGTCCCCAAATTCGGCGCTACATCTGGCAATATCCTCAAACCCATTAATCTCGACGTCTTCAAATCCGCCATGGGCCTCTCAGTACGAGACACCGTCGACTTCTCACGCCTCGACCCTACCTCCCAAGCCGAGCTAATGTTCGGCTCGCCAGGCAACAATGGCAGCAGTGTCCTCCTTGCAAATATGACTCTTTATGCGCCAGACGGGGATCAGATTGTTATGATGGAAAGTTTCGAAGGCCTTACGTCTGCGGTAGACTGCAAAGGTGACGATGGGATCATGTCCTTAACTTTCACATCGAAGGAGGCGTTTGATGCTGCAGTTGAGAAGTGGAACTTTGTCAATGAGGATGAGGATGGTAGCTTCTTGCTTATCGCGAACCATGATGGATGCGGGGATGCGGATCAAAGACAAGCTTATACGTACGTATATACCAGTACAAAAACCTTAGGGCTAAGAGTGACTAATAGTTCATATGATGTCTAGTATTTCGAAGATCGATAACGAGGAGGCAAGTTTGATGACCATTCTCACGGCCAAGGTTACGCCGTGGTCTGAAATCGCTGGGACATTTGATTTGAGCTTTGGAAGTGCTACCGTGCCACCAGGGGCTGCTAGGCGTCGCATGGCACGTGGCTTTGGTAGCTTTATGGGTGGACTTGCTAAGGTTGTGGATGGCGCTGCTGGTGTAATTGATACTGTTGGTGATACTATTATGGGTGATGATGATGAATGTGACGACGGAAATGACGTCAAGCAAAATGGTTTAATTGATACTATTGGTGATGCTGTCGGTGGTGTTGTCGATGATGTCGGTGATGCTGTCGGTGGTGCTATCGGTGATGTTAGTGATGCTGTCGGTGATGTTGTTGGTGATATTTTGGAAGATGGAGATATAGTGTTTGATGTATCTTCCGGTACTCCGAGGGAAAGATTCAACGTCCTTACGGATCCTACCAAGTAAGTTATCCGTTGCAAACCCTTTACAATAATTTCTACTCACATCTCAACAGCCCTACAAATCCCGCTCTAGTCCTAGACTGCCTCGACTGCTACATCACCGGCAAATTCAAGCTCGTCGGCAAGATCTCCGTCGAGAAATTCAATGTAAAAGCTCTCATCATTGATGCCAGCCCGCAAGACTTCAACACCACAATGAAACTCAATGCCGCAATCGCTGCCTCTGTCGCTGTCCCCACTAGATTAAACCTTACCAAAGAGGTTGCTAGCTTCCCTATTCCCGCCGCCGGGATCGTCATCCCGGGTATCTTCGAGCTCGGTACAGTAATGACCTACGAAGTCGCTGTGGAGTCCACCATTGCTGGTACTGCAAACTTCACCTTTGGGCTGCAAAGCACAGTCCCAAACGGCGCTCACATTATCGTCAACCTCGCCGATATTGATTCCAGCACTGCAACCGGGTTCGAGGCCGCAACATTTGACCCTATTTTCGAATTTGGAAGCGGATCGATGACGACGAGCGTTACGGCCATATCACGTCCCAAGCTGACCTTTGGGGTCGAAGTTGTTGGTATCGGAAAATTAGAGGTTGGATTGAATCTTGGACTGCCTAAAGTTGGCGTTGACTTGACAACGAAGTATAACGAGACTGGGGCCTGTGATGGTTCGTCGTCAAAGACGGGTTTTGGAGTTGGCTCCAAGATTCTGTTGGATCTGGACGTGAGCGTAAATGGGAAGTTTGGGCCTGGCTCGATCATTGACGCTGGGACGCTTTATACTGTTAAATTATTAGTAAGCTCTGATACTATCTGGAGATAACTAGTGCGACAATTACTAATATGAGGTATAGAAGTACGAGAAGCCGATCTTCGAGAAGTGCTTTCCATTTGATATTCCGGGCCTCAATGGCACCAGCTAATAATAAGCTAAGATTTTATTATCTGAAGAACCGAACAGTGTTATGAAATTTATGTTAGCCATAGTAGTATTTGAATTATGATCCTTTATGTGTCTATTAAAAACGAGTGATAGTCTGTGAACAGAGAATCTTGGCGGTACATACATATGGGTGTCGTTCTAGGAAAACCGTCCGCACAGCCAAATCCTTGTTCCGACGAACCAAACAATCGATAAACTCCAAATCTTCATAAAGCTCAGAGGACCTTGGTGAGAGCTCAGAATTAATTTTTCTGACATTGGTTCCATAAATTGGAGCCTGTAGAGTGCGGTAGCGAGCTGGTGAGGCCTTGTTGCGTTGCTACACAGGTACCTTTTCCTAGAACGACATACATGTTCACAGCAGGTCACTCGAAGTGCGGTTTGCAACGGTTAGCGGAATTTCATGTAGTCTGTTCTTTACCGAAGCCTTGGCAACGAGAAGCAGTCTTTTGAGTTAGTATCGATGCTCGCGACACCTTGAGATAAGCTGGCCTAATGAGCGCTCTGTATGACTTTATCCCTTACAAGTACTTAAGTGCATTCTAGGGTACATGAACCAACCCATCCTGAAGCTGTTGCTATAAGGCACGCATGTGTTCCGAGTGGTTATCCCTTCTTATCTTTCTTATCAAATAACAGATCTCCCACACAAATTCAACCCTATATTACTGTGGGTCAGCAATTGACGGGTTAAGGGATAGCCTATTGTGTAAGAACCCTGGGATTAGTTTAACGGAAGTGCCCTGCGAGCAGATGCACCGATAAAACGATGTTCGCGAGGAATATTGTAATAGTGCACATAGGTAGGCTATGTTTGTTCCACGGTAACTGCCACCAACCGCTATTAATAAGGTTAGAAAGTTAAGAGTACGATATATACATGTATGTATAACTATAACTATTGGACCCGACCGAGAATGAAGAAACGAGGTTACACCTGGCGTGTAACTTTAACTCAAGACCACGGTAAAGTATTGGTTCTCTTACCCGTAATTTCACAACGTTTGTGAACATGACCGCTATTGCATGCCATACAAAAAAAGTTGTCTTGGCGGTTTTTGTCTGTATGCAATAGCGGTCGTCGAGTCGTACCTTCAATACGCACTGGGTTGCGGAATATACCATCAAATATGCCCGTGATGCCAGCGGGAACATTCTTCTGACAAATTGAAAGATGCACCCTTACCTCTGACCTCAATTTCCGTGTCTTATTATGTGGGCTGAGTGAATACAATAGGTACTTGATAGTACGACTGTGATCTACGAGCTTCGTTTTTTTGACCTTCAACCCTTGGTCTCGGCATATGCTTAAAGGCGTTGGGCGCATTCGACACATGCAAATCATTTTAGCCAATTTACTGAAAATATCGCTAGCCACCTTTCTAGGAGTTTTCAGCTCGTTCGGTCGGTTCATTGATATTACACGGGGTTTCCGTATTCTTGCTGCGCTACTAGCGCCTTAACGGGAATAACGTAGCGAATCTATACCCTTGTTTGGTATTGTACATACATGTATCTACTAGATGGCCATATCACGACTCAGGACTCTCGATCCCACGCCTTAAAAATTCAGCCCCAACTAGCATATGCGCGAGAAAAGCCGTTTAGTCACGCCGGCTGAACGCGAGCAGATAAAAATTCTGCATTCATTGGGGAGGGTGGGGCGCAGAACATTCTGTGATTTTGATAACTCCTAGCTTGAGTATGAGTAGAACAGGCATGACAAAAAACAATCAAGCCCTCGGCAATCTAACCAGATCTTCAGAGTAGCAATCAAGATCAACCCCCACCTAAACACGCACGCGCTTTAGATGGTAATCCTGATCAAGTTTAGGCTTAAGTTTCGTACCGCCAAAACTCGAAAAATTGGCTATCTCCGCCCAGGGACCACCCCTAAAACGATTGGCTGAAAGATATCGATCAGCCTCAGAAGTATCCGTTTGTAGAAAGCTTGATCTTGTATGCGTAGCCAATTTTTCGGCGGTACCTTCCTCAGCACAAACTGGGTAATGTATGGTGCATATACATGTCCAAGAAAAAACGGCCTAGATTTCCGATGCAGTCTATCAGTCAAATGTCTATCACCCTTTATTAGTCTTCAACATACGGCATCTGGTCTATTGGTGAACAAGCCCAAAGAGGCGCCCCCCTTCAGAATTCAGCATCAAATTCGATGACCGGTCCGGGTGTTACTTCAACTGAGATGATAGTCGTTCCGGGAAGCAGGGATTAGATTAGACTGCGAGAGCCAATACTAGTACAATACATATACATCTTGGGCTTTGTCTTCAGCTCAAAGTTGTGATAATGCACTACATGTAGTACGCCGATACTCATTTAGGAGTTGGAAGTTATTGCAAGACATGGGTAGGTATACTCGCGGGAGGCATGAAGAACCTAAACATGGTTTTCTTAGTAGCCACCACTTTAACCCCTATTAGCGCGTTTTTATGTTCAGGTTCTTCATGCCTGCCGCGGGTACATGTATCTACATGTAGCTGTATCTCTGTATCTACATGTAGCTGTAACCGAATTCTGAAAACTGAGCGGAGAAACAACTGAATTGGAAATGTTTCATTAACTCATGAATTATAACCATCCAGGTTGAGATATATTACAACACCTTCTTAAACCAATACGTATATTCTTGCTTTTGGGGCATTTCTCGGTAATGGTGTATTCGTTGCCCTAATTCAATGTCGTTATAATGATGATGATAGGACCGTAATGTTGGTTTCGTCACGAGCTTTGAGCATGAGATTCACATGTATGTCATAGGCGGCTAGCCTTGGGTTTTACTTTACGCCTCTTGATCTACAACCAATTTGCCTTCATGACGCCCCTCGTGAGACCACCACACTCAAACTACTATGCGATACACTCGACCGCAATGATATGTCCCCACAACCTTCACGGGTCTAGATCAAGCGTGAAGCTTCTATATAAACCCCGCCCCGCCATCCAAACCAAAGTGTATCTTCACCCTTCTGAACTGACAGGCAAACATGTCGAGACTCGTGGGAACCTACCTCACTGCTCTGTTTGAGCAAGCAGCCTCCATCCCGGCCCCAAAGTTGGTATTATATTCTACCATACTAGGCATAAATTCCCATCTAGGATACTTTATCCATGGCGACCATGACCACCTCTCTGGGCCGTTTTTCATAGGCTTCTTCCTCATACCATCGCTCATCTTTGGCGTGTTTCACAAACATCTTGGTATAGCCACCATCGAGGCATTGACCCTCACTGCAACAATATCGACTAGTTTTCTGGCAGGACTCACAGCTAGTATCATTACCTACCGCCTACTGTTTCACCCGCTGCGCAAGTTCCCTGGGCCGTTTGGTGCCAAGGTGACAAAATGGTGGAGTGTGGTAAATGCTGCAAAGACGCTACAGAACCATGAGCTCGGTATGGATTTACATGCAAAGTATGGCGACTTTGTAAGGACCGGTAAGTGACCCTTTAGACAATCCATTTTCAGTTTTCTTTTATTCTAACTTGAGCACCTCAGGCCCCAACGAGCTCTCCATCAACTGCGAATCCATTATCCCCATTGTCGTCAAACTCGACAAAGGCCCCTGGTACAACCTTGGAAAACCCAAGCCCTCCACGCAACTAACACGGGACCGTGACGTGCACCGAGCCAACCGCCGTCTCTGGGACAAAGCCTTCACCTCTGACGCCGTGATGCAGTATCTTCCCAAGCTTATAATCCGCTCTACGGAGCTTCTCGATATCATTGGGGCGCAGAATCCCGTAAACATCTCGGAGTACTTCAACTACTACATGTGGGACAGCATGGGGGACGCCACCTTCAGCAAGTCATTCAACATGTTGCCGACCCATGGCAAGGAGAATGACTACATGCGTATCACAAAGAATGCAACCACGGGCTTGGCAATCTTTGGACATGTGCCGTACCTGCCGCATATCTTAGATCTGATACCGGGCACTAACAGGGATTATAAAGGCTTTTTAAGGTGGTGTGACGAGTTGGTGAACGAAAGGAAGACGGTAAGATTTCAAGATAATAATTTTGGGGCAAGCTGCGGGGCTAATCTTTGATGCAGAGGACCCCTGAGATGAAGGATGTATTTTCGTGGCTACTGACGGCGGATGCTAAGACAATGGCTGGAATTGGTATGGCGAATGAAGCTCGACTAGCAATTCTTGCTGGGAGGTAAATTTACACCCCAACTTCTAGTACATAGGCTCTTACTAACTTTTGTTACTCTAGTGACACAACAGCCACAACACTCGCAAACATATGTTTCCATCTTGCCGATAACCAGGACCAACTCAAGATACTCCAAGAAGAGATTGATGCTCTCTACTCATCCTATCAAGACGACGAGGACAGAATATTTAAGGACCTCACCATGGGCAAGTGTGACAACACGGACCATCTAGAAGGTGTAATCAGCGAGGCGTTACGACTACATCCAGTATTGCCTTCAAGTCCGCAAAGGATGGCACCTCCGGAAGGCATAATGGTCAACAACACATTTGTACCCGGAAACACCGCCGTCTACGCCCCCATGCACACGATCTTTAGAGGTATTTTTCTAAGAAATCTCAAGTATGAATAATTAAAGTTCATCCAACTAATTAGGGGGTATTTAGATGGCCGAAACTTTGAGAGACCAAAGGAGTTTCTTCCAGAGAGATGGTACAATACATCAAAATATCCACTGACACGTGACCAGAAAGTTTATATCCCGTTCTGGACTGGTAATTTTTATCCCTGGACCCTTGACTAGCATGAAAAGCATCAACTAAGCATGAAAAAATATACAGGGACATGGAGTTGCGTTGGTAGGCCTCTGGCGAACATGCACCTCCGGATTGTAATTACGAGGATTGTGCGGAGATTTTCGATACAGTTAGCGCCTGGTATGAATGAGGACAAACTGAACAAAGATGCTCAGGACTTGTTCATTTTGTACATGGGGGATGTCAACCTAATCTTGAAGGAACGGAATATGTGATGTGCAGGTGCTAATTTACTATTTTGATTTGTTTTTCATGTAACACACTATGTAGCTATGAGTAATGGGGTACTAGAATTCACCATATTACCATGGAGGTCCGAGTTCCTTGGGTCTGCTACCTAGCTAAACTATAGTTGTAGTCTGGCTGTTGAGGTCCAGCAGCTCTTTCATACCCTCGTTCAAGTGACTCTTGTACTCGCCAGAGGTCTTCAGCTCCTTGTGTCTATGAAAGGCATGAGGCAGCCCCGGCCATCTGCAAAGGGAGGGAAGGAAAAAGCTTTTAGCAATCTTCAATCTTCACTCCTGAGTCACAGAAAATCACCCGCCCTAGCAGCACTCACATTCTCAACTCCGGACTCTTTGGATCCTCCCTCCTCAGCCCCTTCCAATACGCCACCCCATCATCCCTCAACAGGTCCGCACCCGCCACAAACACGACTGCCCTTGGCAGCCCCTTCAACTCCTTCGGATCAAACAGCGGCGAGAAGTCCACGTCCCGCGGATCGGGGTTCCCATACACCTGCTCCAGCACGCCCAGCTTACCCTTGGCCAGCAGCGGATCATTCTCACTATCGCTATACGCCTCAAACGCCGACAGCGTCGCCACGAACCCGCCGTGGTCCCGCGTCGAGCACAGCCACGGATACACCAGCAGCTGCCCCACCACCTTTACCCCCGCCTCGGGACTGTCCCGGGCGCGCCGGGAGACCACGCAGGCGAGGTTGCCACCCGAGGACACACCGCCGACGTAGAAGGCGCTGTGCGGGATGGTGGAGGAGGCCCAGCGCGCGGCGGCCCAGGCGTCGTTGGGGCTGGCGGGGAAGCGGTGCTCGGGCGCGAGGCGGTAGCTGGCGGAGATGATGGTGATCTGAGAGTGGTGGCTGATGTGGCGGAGGACTTCGTCGTCGGCGAGGTGGCTGCCGATGGCGAAGCCGCCGCCGTGGAACCAGAGCATTGCGGGTAGCTGGGCGGGGGTGGTGGCGGTGGTGGGGGTAGGGGTGTAGATGCGGGCGGGGAGAGGGGCGGTGGTGGCGCAGGGGTAGGTGTTGTCGGTTACATTGACGGTTGTTTCGGCTGGTGGGAGGGCCGGTGTTAGCTATGAAATATAGGCAGACAGACAGGCAGGCAGGCAGGCAGGCAGGCATGTATCTCTGGGGGGGGGCCTTTTTGGTGTAGAACGAGAGGTAGAAGGTAGATCTGTAAATGTAGATATTACACACCCAGATACCCTGGATTCGAGGCAAGATAGAGCTTCAACTGTCTATTCCTCTCCTCACGCGCCTCAGCAATACCGCCGCCGGCACCCGGTTCTTCTGGCTTTGCCGTCTTGATGAACTACTCCCGCATACCACAGTATTCTCAGCACCTCGAAATGTATAAATGTGGAGGGAGGACAAGGCTATAAAGAAGAAAAACATGGAGAAGCGATCATTGACTGCAAACAAACCTCAATCCATTCTGCGCTTGGTTTACTGGTAGTAGCGATGTCGTCGGGGAGGCCGTAGAGTATTGTCATTGTGGGGAGTATGTTTGGGGGTTATTGCTTGTTTAAGATATGTAGCTAGTATACAGCTCCTACTTGGTATCTTAGTGTCTTGGTATCTACAATAGCTACGGGTGTTTATATACAGCTACAGTACTACCCCCCTCCCCCGCGTTCCCTCCCACAAAAAAGCATGTACCGTCAAGCCTCCCCGGACAACTCCAGCTAGCGTTGCAACGCCGAGGCGGGCAACCCAGCGGGGTCGCTGTGGCTAGGGAGCACGTCTGCTAATCCCCGACATTCCTGACATTCCTGTGCCCGTGATTTCCGGAATTCCGTGTACTAATAGTACATAGCAACCAGCAGAAACCGGCCCACAAAGATTCGGTAATTGCTGCTCGTACCCTGTGGGGGGGGGGGGGGGGGTAAGATATGTTCTCTCAGCTTTCAGCTTTCTGGTCACAGAACTATCTCCTCTATCTTATGTGGATATAGAGCTGGTCGTTTCATGCTCTATCCCTCATACGCATATACAAAATTTAGATCACAGCAACTTTTGTTACCACAACCCGAAACCCTAACCCTATGCTTAACCTGGGTAGATACATGTAAGTATCTACTGATATTCAATTGGGCGTGGCATGTACTCTAGGTACTAGCTGTAAGTCCTGATTGGCTACAGTGGGGGTTACCTCGGAAAGATGCGAGGGTTGAGCCGGCGCTGTCATGCAGGCCAGTTTTGATTTCCTGGATGTGAGGTGATGGAATGGCGAGCTGTGGTGATGCATATGAGGAGAGAGAGAGTTTCTTTGTAAGAATGGGGGAGGATCATATTGGACATACCTGATAGAGAGAGAGGGCATCAGACCCTTAATCCATACTGACCAGACAACCAGCCAGCTAGAGTGTAGGCTTAGACCCTTAGCCACTGATCTTCCACCCAGCTAGGTGCTACACATATTGTATTTCCACGGCCACTCAGCGGACAGACCGAGCTCGCCAACGTGTCAACGCCTCTCGTCGCCTCACTCTCTCTCTCCTTCACTTCTCTCCTTACTTCTCCTCACTCACTCGCTGTCATTGCAAGCGCCGCCGAACACGGGAACGGCCCATGGGGGGGGGGGGGGGAAGGCGTGATGATCAGCCAGTACGTTAGGAACTCTAATTAGTCAGAGCGCTAGGCCCAGAGGGAACTGAGGCCACCGCTGATCGAGTGATGATTTGTGATCGCCCTAGACAGGGCAGGAGAGACACGCCGGCAAACGGACGGGCGGTAGAGACATGGGGGCGGCCGTACAGTAAGGTTTTTTATAAATTTTGCGGAAAAAAAAGTGCAGTTCCCAGACCTAGGGAATACAGATCTCCCGGCCCGTTAGAATTGCCGGCGCGGGGGAGGTATGGGTAAGAAGCAAAAAGACCTTAGTTAGGGAGAAGAGCTAAAGAGAGCACTGGAATGGATGGATGGATGGATGAATGAGTGTTCTGGCTTGCCTCATTGTGCAGCGCCGCAGTCTGGCGTGATTGCGAATGTACCCAGGTAGCGTAGGTATATTTCCGTATATAGGTAGAGTAGCTACTTAGACACTCGCGAGAGTCAAGAACATGTCTCGGGGGAAGAGGGGTTTATCATTGCATCAGGTATCCCAGCTGGCGATCAGAAAACCGTTACCTTCAAAACCTCTCTTCAAGGCTCTCCCTCCCCTCTCTTGCGCTCCCTCAGTCAGTTCAATTTTCTCAGACGCGAAAGAAGTCAACCTTAGGCAACTACATGTAGCATGCAATCAGAGTTTAAACAACCCCCCTAAAAAAAAACCCTTCTGTCTAAGACCTAAAGTGCAGAACCAGAAACTCAGGGGTAAGAGAAACCCCACTCGGTAGCCGTGCCAGTAATCCATCGCCGTTCGATGCTTGGGGGTTAGGGTTGCAAAAAAAAAAAGTAGCAGCAGCTCAGGGTCCATCAGCGCTACCTAACTACATACATGTATGGTCCCACTCTCCCATCGGTGGTGCGGCTTAGCGAGCGGCGCCTCAGTTTGAGAATATGTATGCCCCCCGTGCTGGAGGGAGCGACATGCCTACACTCTCGTCCAGAATCGACTCCACGGCGCTTCCCACGTGTGCCCTCAATTGGGGCCAGCATGACAAGCTGGGAGGACAGGCCCAATCGCGGGGGGGGGATGATGATGAGGGGGTATAGAGGGTAGAGTTTATGATTCTCAGTACGAGCACAGACTGTAGAGTACCTACTCTGGTAGACTGTATTGTAGGTGAATACGGTAGACTCTGCGCAGCTGCTGGGCCTGGCTGAGTCAACCCATGCCCAGGAGTACTATACATGGTCCCACATGTACTCTACATGCTGTCCGGGATAAATCATAACAAGCATCATCATCATCATCATCATCATCATCATCCTCGTCTTGAGACAGCAGTTTAGTGGTGCGTGGGTGCGGCTCAACGTTCTGCCTTTTTTCTCTTACCCCTGTCTGCCTGCCTTAGTGACAGTTCATACTCTTAGCAGACAATATCTGAGCTACTAAGCTACATGCATACATACACTCTAGAGTACAACCTACATGTACCTACATCCTATCTCTCTCTAGGTAACGAGAATTGAATTGTTCATGATCAGACAGCATCCATCGTATCGGTCGTTCGTTCGTACTCAGAAACCCTCCTCCCTGCATATACGGCCGGTGGATGTTATAGGTATATGCGATGTGGTCAAACACTACTCGCCCGTTCGACCCTGCTCAGGTTTTTTTTCCTCTCTGCAGCACCTTCATGTAGCTCTCCAACCCATGCACGCAGCGCACCGTCCTTGTTTCCCAGGACAGGAACGAACGCAACGCAGGTACACGTATGTTTTGACAGCCTCTGGTTGGGCCGTTGCGGGGTAGCTACCAAGGGGGGGAGGGGGGGAACCGGCCGTTCTACATGATTCTGTCTGCATGATCATAATGTTTCTCAAGGACTTTTTAATTGAACGGTTTTTTTTGAATTCTCCTTCGAGGGTTACCGTTTGGGGTTTTTGGAGGTTTTAACTGCCCGCTACTTGAATTGAAACATGGGTGGTGCAATGTTTCTTTAGGGGGCGTTATGGCGCCTAATACAGACAGACACACAATTGCAAAACTGTGAGGGTTAATTGTGAATAGTACATGCCCTCAACTCACTCTGGTATTACTATCAAAGCTGACTACATGTACATATGGTTCATAGTATACTATACTCTGACCAGCTATAATCAATGGTATAGAGCAGCTCTGTTATATCCTGAAACCATGCCAGCAACACCACACGCACGCCCACACTGTCTTTCCAATCTGCTCACGGGCCGGCCCGTGCCATTAGACGAACATCATTGAGTTATCTTCATGACGTCTAGAGTCGGTGTATATTAATAACCTCCGGGAGTTTTTTTTTGGGGGGGGGTGTGTGAGGAGGAAGGGTGAAACTTGTACCTATCACCCCAAGGCTCCCCCCTTGATATAAGATACAGGTCGTTAGCTGATTCCCACAAACCTCCCACAGCTAGTTGGCATCTGGAGTACTAGCTACTTCTACACCCGGAGCTTTCGAGTGCGTTATTGTACTTTTATTTTTCCTTTCTTTCCTTTCTCTTCCCTTCTTTATTCTTATGATATAGAGCTGGGTATGTTAGAACCTTCTCCTCCCTTGTGGCTTTTTCATACTAAATTGAATGCGCTTATAAAAGACTAATGCTTCTCTGTGTATAAAGTCTCTTTTTTTGTAGTTCTTGTATTTTCAATTACCTTCAGGCTTCAATTTCAATTGTAGAAAACACATAATTTTTAGGTATACAAAGCAATTATGGTAGGATTTCCCCAGGTTCTTTTGCAATACCCCCTGCGTATGGGCATCGCGTTTCATAGCTATAGCTCTCTATCTCTAATGAAGTATGCGAATATGCTAACCCACACTCCCTCCACAGGCACAACCACGGGATGCAGAAGAACAGCGAATAAATAGGGTACATATCTCTAATTCCCTTCTTCTTTACCTCTAATAATTACACCAATTGACTCTCCAAACCCACTTCAGATCTTCGGTTCCTACCTCTATATCTTTCCCTCTCTCCTCGTCTTCACTGGCATTGTCCGCACCCTCTACACCGCCTACCGCAGCCACCACCTCCCGCGCACCGATCCCGAATCGCGCACCCCCAACCGCCGTGTCTACCCACCTAGTGCACTCTCCAACCTGTTTTCGCGCTATATAAAGTACCCCGCGCTCTTTGGAAACCGCCATTCTCAGCCTATCGGCTGGTACACCTTCCCGACACGCCTCGAGGCGCTCCTCGTCGGGGTATACTGGTTCATTAATATATCCTTCCTTTTCGTTAAGCATGGCAACGCCGACGACGGTATCGATGGCTCAAAGATTTTGGCGGACCGCGCGGGAGTGCTCTCGCTGTGGAATATGCCGATCTTCTTCCTGCTGGCGGGAAGGAACGACTTTTTGGTGTGGTTGACGGGATGGTCATATGGCACGTTTCACGTGTTTCATAAGTGGGTTGCGAGGGTGTCGGCGCTGATGGGGATGGTCCACTCGGTGGCGTATGCGGTGTATATGTATCAGAGTAGGTTTTCCCTTCTCTTTCCTGATTAGGTGTGGTGGGGAAGGAGAGTGATTGCGTATGATGCTGACTGGGCGGGTGATAGTTGGTGATGAGGCGAGAAGATGGAATCCGGCGTATTGGTGGAATGGTGTTTCGGTATGTGGATTTGAGTGTTTTCTTGATTTTGATATTGGAAAAATTGTTATTGATATCGATTGTAGGCTATGATAGTGATGGGATTGATTCTCGTGCTGGCTATATTTCCGTTCCGGAAGAAGGCCTATGAGTTTTTCCTCATAACGCATATCATTGGCGTGATGGTATTTCTGATATTCCTCTACCAGTAAGTCACTTATATGCATAGAAGCAGCTTTCTCATATACCATATTTTCTGCAATATTAACATTAACACCCCCACACAGCCACCTAAAGCTCTCCGCAACACGCATGTACAACCCGTGGCTCTGGGCCTGCATTGCCATGTGGGCCTTCGACCGCTTCACCCGGCTCCTCCGCATTCTCATCCTCAACTACGGCGCCTTCTCACGCAACCCGCAGAACCACCACCTGGCCCGCGCAAAGTTCGTCAAGGGCACCAACGTCATCCAGCTGACCGTCTACCCCTCTGCCGAGGACGTAAACTACTTCCCGGGAGCTCACTACTTTGTCTTTCTGACCGGTACCTGGCGCTTCTGGGAATCGCACCCATTCACCGCCGCTGCTTGGCGCCCGAGCGGACCAATGATGCCTGCGTATAACTCGGCTGACATCCACAAGATCAAGCGCAGCTTGTCAGGCTCCCTGAAGAACTCGTTGAAGGAGCCGAGACTGCCGCCGAGGGTGCGCACGGCAGACTTGAAGAAGGAGATGGGACACCTGACGACCGTAAAGGAGTTGGGTCCATTCAAGGAGATTGGAGAGCTCAAGGAGCTCACGGCGCCAAAGGCAAAGCGCCAGGAAAAGGCCATCTACCTTGTCAAGCGGCCTGGCCAAGGAGTCGTAATCATGGCCGATAACGTGAAGCCGCAGACGCCAGCACCCCAGGAGCGTAAGAAAAGCGTTAAGCGCTCTGCCTCTCAGCGGAGTAAAAGCAGCTCTAGGAAGCCCCATCGTAGCGGCTCTAAGAGCTCTCGGGATGGATCTAAACTCTCCCGTGACGGTTCTAAGAGCTCTCGGGATGGATCCAAGATCTCCCGTGATGGCTCTAAGAGCTCTCGTGACGGCTCCAAGATCTCGCGCGATGGCTCCAGGCGCTCCCGTAAGGACTCAGAAGGCGGCACCGATCGCGGCACCGAGAGCGAGAAGTCCAGCGAAAACGGCAAGTTCTCGCAGAGCGAGACGCTCGCCGTGAGTAACGGTCATGGCAGCGGCGGCGGTACTGCGGATGGCAGCCACCGCGGAGGGCAGTCGGAGAGATCTGACGAAGACTTCCCGGAGGAGGAGAAGACGGTGTTTGGCAGCGAGAGCGAGAAGACCGCGGCACAAGTGACGGTCACGTCGTCGCAATTCGAGGACGATGACGAGGAGGAGGACTACCCAGTGGTAATACGCCAGGGCGTCCCCAGCACCATTGCCAGTACTGTGCGGAAGGGCAAGCAGCGCCCGAAGCTGACCTTCTTTATTAAACCACGGAAGGGCATGACAGCCACCCTCGCGGAGCGCATCCGCGAGCACGAGCGCCAGAATGCGACTAAGGGGTTTGCGAGAGGCCGCGAGCTGGAGATCAAATGTCTAATCGAGGGTGCATACGGCGTTAACCACCCGCTGCACCTATACGAGACGGTAGTGCTGATCGCCGGCGGTGTCGGCATAACGACAATCCTGCCGTATCTGTGCGATTACATGGAGCGGGCGCGCGGGTCAGAGCGGAAGACGATGACGCAGCGGTTAGTGTTCCTGTGGACGGCGAAGGAGGAGGAGCTGGTGGAGAACCTGGTCTCGAAACGGTTCCCGAGAGGGTGCCTCACAAGACGGGATATCAGCATGCAGCTCTATGTCACAAAGACGAAGCAGGGGCAGAATAAATTTCTTCCGGGAGTGAAGTATATGAGGCCGGATATAGGCGAGATACTGAGGGCGGAGCAGGCGCGACTGGTGGGGAAGATGTCGATTCTGTCATGTGGGCCGTCGGTGCTGGTGGATATCGTGAGGACGGCCGTGGTGGACTGCCTGGATAAGGATAGGAAGCATATCGAGTACTTTGAGGAGAGTTACTGATTGGGGCGTGGATTGATGGGTTTGATGGGTTTGATTTGGGTTTGTACAGCATCATATTTGATGGGCCTGGTTAATTGGGCTCGTTGGATTATTTGGGCGGTTTTTCTTATTTTTTTTTTATCATTTACTACTACGACTTACTACATACTGTAGTTTTCATTTGTTTTTTCTTTTGTTCTACATTTGACATCCGCAATCACCACTTTTGAAAAACAATCATACCAAACATTGTTTTTCCTCTAGTTATATCAAGGCTGTAAAGTAAAATTAGACACCTCCTATAGGTGTCTAGCTATGGGTCTACCCATTGGACAGTTACGTTTAGTTATGTCTAAGCTATATCCAATTACATAATTGAACGTTAAGAATTACACACCGTCCGCAAATCATTAAATATCAAACCAAGGCACCTTACTGGCTATCACATGATGTGCCCTCAAAAATCAACGAATGAGAAAAGTTTCCCAGCTGCTCGCATGGCAAAATTAAAACTAGATAAGCGATGGTTGTGCTTATCTTGGGAATATCTACTCTAATAACGTCGGCAGCTGTGCACGTGTGATATGTTTGAGTGTCTACCGATTGGAGGGGGACGGCGGCGAATGGGAGTGGGGGGTACACGTATTTGGTCGGCCGTTGGTCACGCCAGCGAAAAAGAAAGAAAAAAGTGGTGCTATATCTAGGTAAGACGGGAGTATAGTATGTATGCAGAGAACATATCATGATGCAGAGCTTGAATCTCAGAGCGTAATAGCCCTTTTGATTTTTTTTTGTCCTTTCTCTTTCCTTCCGTTCTATTCTACTCCAGCTAGCTGTCTGCCAATGGCATCACAGCACCTACATACATATATGGTACACTGGATCCAATCCATACCTCTACGCACCTGACGAATATACATTCCTCCTTACTCCTTCTCGGCCTCCTGCTCCTTTGTCCTGTGGTCCTCCGTCTCAAACACCCCAAACTCTTCCTCCGCAAGGAGAAACACGTTCATCCCGTTTTAGGCCTGTGACAGCCGCCCCAAGAGCCAATAGCAGCACGGTACTCGAGGCCAGTGAAACCTTTATCGCCCCCTCTCATCGCAAAGTCGACGCAGGGTCCTTGTTTGACTCTGAAACTCACCCGAACCATGCCCCCCCGTCACCTCCGACCTCATCTCTTGGGCATGGGCCAGGCGGAGTGGGGGAGGGGGGGGTCTCGGGGTGCTGGGGGTGCTGGGGTGACGTTGTGGAAGGATGTATTGGGGTCATGGGCGATCACTCGGCTAGCTGTGGGGTTGGGGTTGTAATTGGTAGTTAGGGTTTTGGGTTTTATAGAGTTGGGACGACTACTGGGCCTAGTGTGCAGCATGTAGAGACGGCGCAAAGTATCTCCGAGTACGGTAGTAATCTACATGTAAGTGGTAATACTGGAGTTATTTAATATACTACTAACCCCCGCCGTATTTGCAAGTCACACACCTGGGTGGGGGTCTGGAACCAAATCGCCGGCTGATATGAATCCAACAATCAATTCCAAATGTTTTCAGCCAGATATATTGGTTCTTCTTTCAGATTAATTGATCCCCCAGATGGACGTCAGAAGAGGGAGTAAGCACGTCTTTACTAACAGAGGTGCCGATATGGCCATGGTGTGCATACGGCATGTTGCGGTCCTTGCAGAAATGCTGGTCTTGGCGCTCCGGCGGATATCCGGATGGGAGCATGTTGGAGTAGCTATTCCAAATCCCTCTCCGGTGAGAGCGTAAATGATAATAAAGCGAGATGCTGGATTGTTTCCTTGGGTTCTTCTTTCAGGCCTGTTACTATATGATTACATGTCTCCATGCAGAAGCTCTTTCTAGAGCTATGCGTGTGGTGGGGCCGCTTGTAGCCTCCTTGCGCGATGCGGCTTCTCAAGACCTCAAGATCCTCATGTCCTTAATTAAGGCGTAATACACAAACACGGACATCAACAAAGAGGCTGACGGAAAGGATGACTTTACTGATAATTTCGTACAGTGTTCGGAGTCAATGATTAGGTCGTGCTACATAGTAGAGCCTCGAAGTCCACAGACCAAACGTACCTTAAGAGCACTCGCTAGTTATGATACTCACAATTATAATAGCTTAGCTGCCGTTCCAACATTATTGATATTGTGACCTATAAATAGTACGTAATGCACCTTGGGGACGTCGGCACCAGTTGAAGATCAGCAACCCAGGGCTTCGACCTGCACTCTTCTCCGCGCGCATCATCTCATCAAGCAATGGGCAGAAGTCAGAGAACAGCATAAAATTGCAAGTCTTGTTTGCAATTGCGACCGCCCAAATTTCCGCGGGCCCCGCCTGATTGGGGACCGGAAGTGATGGGGAAGGGCTCAAAACCACAATTCCAAATACTTTTCCTCCCCTCCCCACCCCACCCCCTGTCTGCTTACATGACATCATTAACTCGTTGCGGGGTGGGTGGTGGGGGAATGGGATGGGTTTCCCGCCATGCTTTCAATTGCTTGGGAGGCTTTATTTCTACCTCCACCTTTCACCTCATTCCTTCTCTTACAACCATCCCCATTAACATCTTCGATTCCATCTTCAAACCAAATCCACCAACTCACATCAATCATCATGGTTTCCGTTGGAAGCACTGTCCCCGCTCCTCCCAAGTCTCTCTGGGAGAAGTCTGATGGCAACAGCGTTAGTTTCCCCGACTCTGGAACGTACATCATTGTTGGTGTTCCCGGAGCTTTCACTCGTTTGTCTCCCCCCATATTTAATGTCTGGTTTTCATCACTCATCTGACACGATTACGCTTCAATTGTAGCTCCTTGCTCTTCTCAGGTCCCTGGATACCTCTCCAACTACGATAAATTCTCTGCCAAGGGAGTTAGTGATATCTATATTGTTGCCGTGAACGACATTGTGGGTTCCTGATAAATATCCCGTTTGTCAGACTTTATCTTGTTCGGGACGATGTAGCTGATAAAGTCATTTCAAGTTCGTCGTCAACGCCTGGAAGGAGAAGCTCGGAAAGGACTCCAAGGTCCACTTCGTCTCTGACTGCACCGGTAAGCCTAATGAATCATCGACTCTTAGAAGCATTTAACTGACCTGCAATAGGCGAGTTCATCAAGTCTCTCGGACTTGACTTTGACGCCACTGGTCTTCTCGGGGGCGCCCGCTCCAAGCGCTTTGCTGCTGTCGTTAAGGACGGAAAGGTCGACGGCCTTTACGTCGAGGATGAAGCTCCGAATATCACTGTCACCGCTGCGGAAAAGGTTCTTGCCAGCTTGTAAGGATGTACGTCTGAGAAACAAAAAGCGGTAGATATCAATTGAAAAAGTGAATTGCTTTGTGACTTGGCCGTGTCCCTTCTTTGTTCCCCAGTAATTGGAATTTGAGCTTGATTGAAGGCTTTGACGGCTTGGTGCCTTGTACAGATAAAGTATCGCTTTGGTGCAGATATCGCTATCATTTTGTGAAACGATTGTTTTGAGACGGTATCCTGGAATGATCGAGCAAGTTTACGGACAAGTTTCATCTAGCGAATGGGAGTTTATTAATTGTAATGCTGTATGGCCGACAGACTAAAACATTCTATATCAAATCAAACGCCCCCAAGTTCCTTCTCTACCGCATCTGCCATTTCTCCCAATGTATTAAACCTCCATTCCCATGCTCCCACTTTCACAAACTCATCATCCTCCGACCCAATCGTTGCATCCTTCCTACTAATCCAAGCACTTCTCATCTTCATGATCTCCGCCGGGACATGATCATGATGCAAGCTCTGAGCTGTATGCAGAATCTCATCTTTCTCTACACCAAATCTCTCCTTGACCTCTTTGAGCAAATACTCAAAGTTTTTCGGGTCTGGCTTATAGCTACCGATGTCCTGAGCTGTCAGAATAGCATCGAAAATGCCCTCACCACCCAGCTCAGGCAACGAAGTTGCAAAAGAGTCACGGTCGACGTTACTCAAAACCACCAGCTTGAAGTACTTCTTGAGTCTCTTCAACGCACCAACCGTATCCGGGAATGCCTTCCAGTCCTTGATGGACGCTCCAAATGCATCTGCCTCCTCCTGTGATGGTGGGGGCTGTGAGAGGGTAGATGCAATCTGCTGGTATACGGTAGAGAGGACTTCTGAATACTTCATCTCGGGGGTTTCCTTCTGTTGAGCACCCTCGAGAGTGTTGTAGAGGTTGATGAATTCCTCACGGGAGAGGGTGTTTGTGGTGGGAGAGTAATGAGTGAGGAGGGGCTGAGCGGCAGCGTAGAGTCCGCTCTCCCAATCGATGAGAGTACCGTAGACATCGAACGAGAGCAGCTTGAAGGGCTTGAACGAGGCAGTATTATCGTTAGCGGGGGTAGGTGCAGACATTGCGAGATTTTAATATCGAGAGCTTTAGATACGGATCGATTGTGGATGGCCGGTATCTTTGTATCGTGATAACGTGCACACGATAGAGGGCCCTGACGTAGGCCTTATAAGGTTTACCTGCTAGCTAGCATACCACATGGCACCCAGGCCAGATTAAAAGTGGGGTAGAATACAGCATCTGTCCAAGTTTCTGGCCATTTCTGCAGGGACCGGCGAGCACCAAGCAAAGTGAGTCAGTTAAACAAGGCAGGCAGATAGGCAGACAACATGTATGGTGCAAGAAGGAATAGAGGGCGACCTTGTCAACTCTGTATACACCACTTCAGTCAATTCTTTCATTGGTTCTGGGAAGCAAACATTGAAGAGCCTCACCTCTAACTCGACTTTATGGCTGTATTAAGGGCTACAATACTGAACTGGTGTGAACAGGGATTACAAGGTCGCCCCCAAGGCCTCTCGCACCGTACCTACAGGCATCATACGAGTAGATGCCAATGACAGAGATCAGCGCTATATTACAGCTTGTTAATTTTCCGGTCCCTGATACTGCAATTATGATGAGTTCGACCCTAATTCTTCTTTCTGTGAAACGAAACTGGACTGTTTGGACTATTTGGACTATTTGTATCTTATCCTCGCGCGCGGTACCTGGGTGCGAAGACAGGTTTCAGCCCAGCGCAACCAACCAATAGCATCCGAATGCAGGTTGTAGATAAATAACCCTCGTCCGAGCGGGCCCCCAAATTTAGCCTCGTCAATTAATAACAGAGCAGGCTAGAGTAGTACATACATGATGTACATGTAGTTACCCGAGGAAGGAAGCAAACATACATTTTTACAGATCCTCTAGAGATACACGCGTGCTAGTAGCCAACCAGAGGCCTACATTCACAACTTCCCAAGATCTTGGAAACTGGAATACCAAGACGGATTGCATGATAATCGCGGGAGGCGAACGGGAGGCGACAGGCCAAACAGAACTACGCTTGGAAAGAGAGATTTGCAGCCGGTTGTCGACGTCGTTAAATAACCTTTGCCTCCCCGACTATTCACCATGTAGACACTTCATAGAACCTTAACATCCTCCTCATATACACACATTCATCGTAAAATACAGTGCATATATACATACACAATGCTTCCTTCGTCACTGCTATTAACACTCCTCATGCTCCTACCAAGCATCTCGCAAGCCCAAACTACCTCTGACAAACGAGGGCTAACATACCTGACCCCCGAGCATCCCAACGATGACGAAGCTCTGCTTTCCTCTGATAGCTCCCTCACCTGGTACTATAGTTACAAATCGCTCCCCGACGCCGCCGTCATAGGCCTCGAGTTCGTTCCCATGCTCTGGGGCGATCACGATAACACATTCGTCGCCGACGTGACCTCACAGCTGCCAAACGTTAAGTACGTGCTCGGTTTCAACGAACCAGATATGTCGCTGGATGTCGGTGGAACGGAAATCTCGCCAGAGAGGGCAGCGTTCTTGTGGAAGCGCGATATACAGCCACTGAAAGGGCAGGTCAAGCTGGGCGCTCCGGCGGTCAGTAGTGCGGAGTGGGGGATGCCGTGGTTGAAGAGGTTTGTGTTCTTTCTAGATGGTGGATTGAGTGTTTATATTGTTTAATTTACTGGGCTTAGGTTGACGGTGTTGTGGTTGACGGCAGCTTTTTTGACGCCTGTGATGGGTGCTCGTTTGATTTTATTCCGATCCATTGGTATGGCAACTTTGAAGGGCTTGCCTCCCATCTTGGGCACTACCATGTTACCTTCCCTGACCAAAAATTGTGGATCACAGAGTTGGGCTATGCCCACGTCGATCTGTTTGTCACCCTACTCCCTTCCCTTTAGCAAGAATATACCTAGACTAACACTCAAAATCAAAGGCAAGCAACTGAGGACTTCTTCAACACCACAGTGAACTACCTCGATAATCTCGACTATGTCGAGCGCTATAGTTGGTTCGGCGCATTCAGGGCCGATGTCAGTAATGTTGGCCCCAACGGGGCAATGCTGAGTGCTGATGGAAAGCTGACGGATATCGGGTTGTGGTATCTGGGTCTTGAAGGGTCGGAGGCAAGCTCTGGCGCAGCTGCTGTGCTGGTTAAGAGAGTGATACTTGTGGGGATGGTCGGGCTTGCGGTGGGGTGGGGGATGTTTTGTTAGGACTTCTCTTTTTCTTTTTTCTGTTGGGTTTAGGGGGCCAGTTGCTTATATTTTTTCTCATGGCGTTTATCATTGGACATGGGCGTTAATTCGTAGCATTCTACTTGGAGGACACGGTTATGGGTAATTGTTTAGCTAGCTAGTTATACCATACGAGAAGTAATTTGTGTTTAGAAGACATTGGTCAGTTTGTGTGGTTGTGGTTTTGGGTCACGACCTATCACTCGTTGCGAATGGTTTAGTCGAGTTAAACGGCGGAGATTGATTGATCGATTCGAATAGTGGAGCGCCGTATTAATAGACTTTAGAACGCAATGCTTTGAGTGGCATACGCTACCAGTAGCTTGGCAGCTTTTTGGCCGGCTCGCAACAATAGAGGAAATTGGACTCTTTCCAGCCTCGGACCCAAGGCATTGGAGTGTTTTGGCAACACCCACATGGTTGCTAAAACACTCTAATTGGTCGGAAGAGCACAAATCACACAATCACTTGAACGAGTATGGGCTCGGTTTCTCTAGTTATAATATGTACATATGTAGTTACTTTGAAGCCGGTTAATAGTGCTAATGGCTCAATACATGTAGTGCTGGAGTGGCTACTTAACCTCAGCCCTAACCCTAGAGAGAGCCCTAATCACTCGAGACAACATTTCTCAGAATTCCCTCGGTTACCCAGGGCTCTAAATTCGGTCCGTAAGGAAATGATTAACGTGTCTGCATAGCTACCATTTCCAGAGAGTCGGAAGGACACTGCGATCTTAATAGAGACTTTGCGTTTTTGGTTCCCGGAGTCAAAAATGGAGCCAGATGCTATTTACAATGCAACCCCATAGAACATGAATTTATTCCGCCATCAATACCATAGCTAAATTTCTGAGTGTTTTATGGAAGGTCAATTTCATCTAAATTCTATAACAAAGCAGGCTACATAGAAAAGGACCCTCATTCGGTTACGCAGCAGTAGTTGGAAGAAGTGGAGGACAAATTTCATGATTAGACCCTCAGCCGGGAGTCAAATCCACAGCTAGAACTATAATTGCTTGGCTAATTAATGCCAAGTCTCTCCGGACCTCCCGGGCAAAGTGTCTAATTTGGTATGAGTGATCAACGGCATGGCAAAATCTGCCTAGGTTTTTTTTCTCGGCCCCGCCATCAACATCCTAGAGCGTTTGTTTGCAACTGCAATTGAACTTCTTCACGGTCGAATAAATAACCCCAATCACCATCAAAATGCGCCCCTCGTTCGCAGCACCCCTCCGTTCTCTCCTCCGCCCCGCCGGGCTTCTTACTACTCCAGCCTTGCGAGCACCTCTCCAATTTCGCCCCCAATTGCAACACTCCGTGGGTCCCATTCGATCAATCCAGTATGCTACAGGCAACAAGATCCGTGAGCAGCCCCGTCTCCGTCTCGGAACCGAGGCTCCTAACTTCACCGCCGAGACTACTCATGGCAAGATCAACTTCCACGAGTAAGTCCCTAACCTGTCAACTGCTACAATCTCCAGGGAACAAGGTTTCTAAATGTGACCTAGATTCATTGGAGACAACTGGGCAATTCTCTTTTCTCACCCCGCCGATTTCACTCCTGTTTGCACCACCGAACTTGGAGCATTTGCAAAGCTCCAGCCGGAGTTCACAAAGCGTGGTGTAAAGCTCATTGGTCTCTCAGCTAACGGACTCGAGAGCCACCACCAATGGATTAAGGACATTGATGAGGTCACTGGCAGTGAATTTACCGGAAAGCAGAGTTTTCCCATCATTGCCGATGAGAGTAGGGAGGTTGCATGGTTATATGACATGGTTGACTCACAAGATTTGAAGAACATCGATGAGAAGGGAATTGCATTCACCATCAGAAGCGTCTTCATCATTGACCCAAAGAAGAAGATTAGATTGATGATGATGTACCCGGCTTCAACTGGAAGAAACTCGGCAGAGGTTTTGAGAGTTGTTGATTCCTTGCAGACTGCGGATAAGAACGGCGTTACCACCCCTATTGATTGGACGTGAGTTTTAGAGAGCTACTCTGGTTTTGTCTTGGAAAATGATCGATTGACTAGTGAATAGTGTTGGACAAGATGTGATTGTACCGCCAAGTGTCTCTACTGAAGATGCTAAGGCGAAGTTTGGAGAGGACAACGTCAGGGTGTTGAAGCCGTAAGTGTTCCCTAAATATTGATTTTTCGTTGTCTGTGTATATTTTTAATTTACTAAAACATCCATGTAGCTACCTGAGATTCACTACTCTTAAGAAGTAAAAACCACCGTAGATACAAAATAGATTATCAGGGAATAATACCAATTTGGCTTTATTTACCCTCTCTATCGAAATTTCGTGCATAAGTGATGTCTAAATACCCCCCAATATTATTCATCATAGAAAAGAAAACTTTTTCTATTTCTTCGTGTGTTTTCACGACCAGGCGCTAATGGGCAGCTTTTACTCGGCAATAAGCCTAAACCTCATTCCGTGAACCTTTTGTTGTGAAGTCACCTTCTGTGACCTCTCCTATACCCTTTTCAGGTGTCTCCACGGTCTGTAGGTAGCTAGATTTTTTTTGAATATCACCATGCCGCCGCGGGCCTAATATGTCTCCGATTTTGCTCTGACGAACGAAGGGATACAGTATGCGGTAGAATTATTGCAAAAGTCAGAGCTAAAAGAGTGGATTTGCTGGTCTGTGCTCGCAGCAAAAAACCTTTTAAGGGCCAATAGGACTATCGGGTCACGGAGAACCCACTTTCGCAATAATTTTACCAGATACTGTACATAGATATTTTCATTGCAACCAAAAGCGGAAAGACTCGGAAGCCAGGTAAAATCCCCGGCTACCGGTTACGACTTCTTTCGCATCCCTAGCTACAGGATAATTGCTAAACCGTCTACAATTTATTTGTCCTGTAATGTTACAGAGTGTGGTAACATTATTGCGAAAACAAGGGTAGGCGAGTGCTGTGGGCCCGCACAGGTGGGCGAGTGCTGTGATTGGGTGAGGAGGAACCTCAGGCGGGCTTTAGGTAGGTTTTAGGCGGGCTTCAGCGGTTCACGGCTTCAACATCGGACCAAAATCTCTGAAGTGGGAGGTTTTGTTAGTAGAATTCACAAATTTTGATACTCGCTAGGCGTTTTTAGCACGCTCGCCAACCCCTGTTTTCGCAATAATGTTACCACACTCTGTATGTATTAGTTGTATAGGTGATCGATCTACGGATCCAGGTGCTCACACTTTATCAGACTTTTAGGTACAAGTACTCACTTTTAAGGGTGCTCGTGCAGGAACTGGTTGGCAGAATTGACGGCCAGAAACCTTCAGGAGCTCTGATGGATACCACTAACCACTAGTTCGTTCTTGTGCGTGGTGTTTTGATTTTGCCAAATTACTTCTGTTGGGTCTACAACAGAACATGTAGTTGGTCATGATATTCCACTAGATATGTAGATAAATGTACTCGTAGAAGACCAAAGAATTCTAGATATTCAAAACTACACGCAGGTTTAGAAACTGCATTTTTCAAATAAATCGTAGTAGCTTAATAGGGTTTTGGCTAGAATCAGTTTATTGATATGACGTAGAGCGCTAGCCTGCATGGCTAAGTGCACATGTTGTTTTTATTTCAACGAACATCCATGTTCCACCGCTTGCTCTTATCAGCCGATGTTAATTTCTAATCCTCTTTTATCTCATAATCCTACTCGCTCGTCTTCGCCAAGAATATATACCCACCGACTAAATAAACTCAGGGGTTTGACCAGGTAAACTTTCGCTCTCTCTCGGTGAGGTGAAAATCCTTAGCGAAGACGCGCGAGTACAGATATTATATTTGGAGGATGGTACTTTTGAGTATATGTACACGTAGGTACGTGTCCACATGTTCCCCAATCCATGAGCTCAGATATCTGAATGTGATCGTAACCACACTATGAGAGCATGGCTACTAAACGCAATGATACTGTTCTTGATTCGCTAGGTGAGAAGAGTTCTACCCTTAGAATTTTCTGTTTATCTGGAGACTTGCGTACGCGTCTGGCTCACGCAGATAAAAATCAATTAGGGCCCTCGAACTTGGCTTGCAATCACCCCACACTCACGCCACAGATGTGTAGGATTGATATTGATTTTTTATAGCCAATCTGGTACCATGGGTATTCTTAGAGGACCGAGTTCCTTTATGGAAGAATTGTCTATATTTCTTTCGCTTCCTGCCTTTAGAAGCCGTCATCTCTAGCGAGTGATAAAATGTGATCATGTATCATGACGCGAGCAGTGTCTTATTCTATACAGTAGGTACATACTGTATCTACCCACCGTATAAAAGCACTACCCTAATATTGTTCTAGGCAAAAGCCGAACCCTCCTATTGGAGAAAATTTGCAGCATTTGATAACGGGTCGCACACCCTAGCGCCATTCCAGGAAGGACCAATGACCATGCAGCACACGGTCGGTTGCCAAGCAAACAAAATATCAGGCAGACTCAATATTTACTCGGTTATAGAATGGTTTACTGCAAGGAGGTAAATCGGAGAAAGGGAAGTCGGAAAGGTCTCCGCAATTGAAATACTATCTCTGCAGGTAAGGTAGAGTGTTGCTAGAGAACTACATATTGATTCTTAGGGCGAGGGAGTTTCATACGCCATACAATTAGGCCACGGTTCGTGCGTCGGAAATCAACCTTTTTTTTTTTTTTTTTTTACCTTAGGACTTATTCATACAAGAGGCTATATTTGATACGGGCCAGCAATAGAGAGAGTTGAGTACTTGGATGCACTTCACATTACAGAAAGTCCCATGCGATTATGCGTTATCGAATGGAATTCGAAGTGAACCTGCACGAAGAAAATTGTTCTTCGCCACACAAAAAAAAAGTCAACAACGTTATACATATAAGTTATTGCCGATTATGATTTCGGAGGAACGGTAAATATATCTGAAGCCAGATAGCGGGCAGGGTCTAGGTCGGGAATACATACGTTTCTCAATCTAGACAGAGGAAATAGCACAGCCAAAGCTCAACTGCCACCAACAAAATGGGTTAATCGAAGCACTGTGCCTTGTCGGGTGAAATCGGTCCGGTATCTCTAGCTTTAAATCTAATATTCTGCTTAGGAGGCCTACACTCCGGTATCCCCATATATCTACCCCCGGAACCCCCGGAACCCCCGGAAGAGAGGATTAGACTTCAAAATGCGAGGACTCGTTTAAGAATACCTATAGGAGAGACATCCTTCAAAGTTTTATCATCATGGGGTCCAATCATCCAGATATAAAAGCAAAATCAAACAGGCTCATACTCTCTATTCAGCAGATTTCAAGTCGATAATCCAGGCAGCGATATACCTCCACTATAAAAAAGTTTCGGCAGCTCATGGAAGAAAGAAACATAATTCTCGTGGGACCGCGGCAAACGATTTCCTTTAGGACCCACTGACTACACACACATTGGAAAATGCAGAATGAGATAGAATGAGATATTGAAAATGTTTTAGCGCCATTCAAGAGTACAGCTTTATTCTTCGTACAGAGTAAGAGATCACAAAAAGACAGCACGAAATTCAGATACAGGGGAGTTGTGGAAAAATATATTTTCTTCTGATGGGGGCAGAAATGCAACAGATTGAACAATTAAATCAAGAAAACAAGGGATGAAAACGCCTATGAAAAGAACTCCGCAAAAATGGAAATCACCTGTCGAAATGGCCGCTCTGAAGCCATGCATACACATCCTCAACTTCAAGATTCTGGTGGTACAGTTGCTTTGTTGAGTAACCAATTGACGGGCCTGGAGGATTTCCTGCGACGCTGTAATGGTTTGGGAAATAGCTGGGAACCTCAAATTGCCCATTGATAGCAATATTCGATACCTCATGGCTGGCGGGATACGGGGTTTGTGGTGAGACAGGAGCCGGAGGAGTGCTATCTCTCGCACAAATCATTCTCTCCACAATAACACTAAGCTCCGAAGCAGTCTTCGCACTTGCAGCTGCCGCTTCGTTACCTCTTTCGCCGAACCCAGAAAGGAGGGTGATAACGAAATTAATGTCTTCATCATCATTACTTGGCGTGCTGCAAGCACCAGTAGCACAAGTGCATTCTTGCATCTCTTGGCCAAAGATACGACTTAGTAGAAGTACTATGGCTGCGTTGAAGAGGTAATGATAGTCCGTAAAAGAGTGATGAGATATCCATCCAGAAGACTGAAGTTGTCTTCCTAAGGCTATATTCCGGCGAGCGGCATTTGAACAGATCATGACGTGCTGTTCAATATGCGGTGGCATCTGAGGAATGTTTCCTGAAGAAACACAAAAAGCTGCTGTTCGCTGTTTGGCTGCCAACAAGAGGGAAGGTCTGGTTGTCAAGATATGCAGCTTCACTAACATTAGCCAAGGTATCACTCAAGCCAACCTCCTAGATCATAATTACCTGATTGTATAGGAAGTGCAAAAGAAGGACGGAGCGCCCCCGAGCAACCCCGTTAATAAGCTTTAATTCGGGTGGAAGACTTTCTTCCCAGGACCGAAGGTCCTTGTGGATGTTCTCAATTACTCCGACAACATCGCCGATGTCCCTTCCAAAACCGCTTGTTGTTTTACGGACGCGGTAGACCTCTGAAATGGTTAGAGTTTTGCACAGGGACTAGAGCGCATACATAACTTACTGTTGACAACGTCGCCCATTATTTTGCTAAGACGAACATGTGCGGACAAACCGGCGCCTGAGGGTAATGCATCTCCCTTGATCACAATAAGTTACACCTGAACTCATAACCTTTATAATTTTTTTGACATTGTACTCACAATTTCTAAGGGCAGATCAACGTCGATATCCTCATCGGAAAGCATAACTGGCCTACCCATGTAGCAGCTAAATACCCTGTAATATTATGCACAGTTTTAGAAAAGCACTCCATGATAATCGGTAAGGTATCGTACCTGTCTAAGATGTAAATGTTCCAGAATTCTCGTTTCTTTTCTTCATACTGCACTAACTTCCGAAGCTGATCTTCTGGGCTAGATGCTGATGAAAATTGAGGTCCGGGGCCCTTATAACGCCCTATGCCCCCAGAAACCCATTCGCCTTTCCTCCACGTCCGGTGCAATCCATGGGATACAGCCATTCTGACGGCAAGGCCAATATACATGTATGCTGCATCTCTTCTATTTGCAGATAGAAGGTAATAGGACATTAGGGTGATTATGCGGAGAGAAGGTAAAGATGCCTCCTCTACTGGATTAACAAGAAGAAGTTTTGCCCGAGCAAAAAATGTCATTCCCGGGAGTGTATTTGCACTATTATGTGCATAGTTGGGAGCTGAATTCTCGCGTGTATGATGGTATGTCTGGTCGATATGAGTGTGAGGGGATATCGGTTCTGATCCAGGTACGAAGTGTCGCCAATGTGCTGGAATACCAGCCAATTCGTCCTCAACAGTAGAACTTGTACCGGTTGTTGCCATTACCTGACAACTGAGGGCGAGTATCATGTTTATCACGCAAAGAGAGGTATAGTCCACAGGTGAGACCGCACTGTTGAGCGGAGGACCATAGTTTGTGACTTCGTACAGCGCCTCGATTTCCAGGTAAATCTTTGATGGGTTAAACCAATGAAATATACCACCACCATCTACAGGCTGGGCAGATGTACCACAAGCACATAGCTTGAGGAAGCTATCTAGATGCCTTAAAACAGTTGTCTTTTGAGGTAGTGTATATGGATCCGTGACGGGTAAGGATAATGGCAGGCTATCATGGGTGTAGTAGGAAGATGCTGCTGAAGTGAATGATAATGCAGGGTCGACTGGAACGCTATGACTAGGTATGTACGAGATATTCCGAGGTATGTGTGGATATGAAGATCTAATGAAGTCTCGAATCTTGTCTATAAATGTTGCTCCAGCCGAATCTCCAATGAAACCTGTTAATGCCATCAGCTTCGATCGTCGGTGTTCCATCCGTAATACCAAACTTACTTGAGTATCCCTCTGAACAGCTCGAAAATCTATTTAATTCGTCCCCCGCCTCAAGGTCTTCGCCTGCAATAGCTCGGCTTTTGAAGCTAAAAGATCCATTCTCTGGCCAAACTGCCGCCCCAGGTGAAGTTGGAGACGGTTCTCCACTGCTTGAAGTCATACTGCCGTTTTGACTTAAAAAGTTGATGCCAAAACGACCTGCAATATCTTCGCGCACAGCTTGGTCAGGTACAGCGTCATAAAGAGCCCTCTCGAGCGCAGATATCCGGGCTTGAAGTTTGTCCACAAAAAGTTCCGGTACCACAATTTTTGCAGAGGCGGGTGGATAATTGCATGTGATGTTTGCAAGATAACATTGTCGACATGGTTGCTCCCCGGTGCCTATATCATATATTGTTAATTCTCAGGTAGCTGATGGATACGAAGGACCCGCTCATAAAGAAAAGGAAATTGGTGACGAATGATCGACTTACATCGGATCTTTCGTGTCTTACAGTGGTCGCACCTACATACACAGATATAGTTTCCTGTCAATCATTTGGCTTTCCCATTAAATCTCGGGGGCAGGGAACAAACGCTACGGCAATTCTCTTCCTATCTTCATCACGAACCTTTGGCCGTTGGCGGTTGGTGCTTGCTCGTCTTCGAGGCTGAAACTGAATCTCAGGTTGTTCGGACATTGAAGATAGTGATTCAATTTGATATGAGGTGAGATCAAGAGATAATTTCCTCACTGGTTATGGTGTATTGATTGTTTAACCCAGGTCGAATTTGAACAAAGTATGGAAAGTACAGAGATATAAATCGAACCTTGGTTGAACCTCCATATAAGATTTAAGACACCTAGAACTGCCGTGAGAATTTGGCTCGGGAGTTATCATCTGATTGAAGCTTGCGGCAGCAGATGTTGATCTCCAGCGGATGATCTGGACCTGGATGTTTTGATTGATTCAAATCATGCACAAAGATCTCGATTTTGATTCTTCACCTCTATTGTGCCTAGACACTCGGATGATCTGTCGTATCTCCCGTATATGGGCGGCATTTTTCCATACTGGATCAGCAATCATCTGTAGGTATCGCGCACACCAGCACTATCGACATGGTATCGAATAGGCATGCCCGTTTGAAAGGCCTCATTACAAATTCTGCCTGGCTATCATCAAAAAATTACGGTTCACAGGAATTACATCCTATCGTATTTTTAATTTTTTGGTAGCCAGTATCAGGAGAATAGGAAGACTCTGTGAATATTGAAGATGCCCTCCTTCATTTCCTTCGTTAAATCAAATTAGATCTTCTAGGCATTAGGTGCAATTACCACGTTTTTTTGCACTACAAAGTTAATGAATGGTTTAGAAAAGGCAATCCGACGGCATCGAGATCGTACCGGATCTGGAGAGGGCTGTCCAAAGGCGTGATTCTTCATTCTAATAGGTTTATGCAACTTTCAAGACTATCGAAGCCATTTACAGGAACAAATGCACACTGCGTTAATTGATCAAGGGTCACCACGTGGAATACCCGTTCTCTCGGCATCTGTGGGGAAACGGGACAAAGTAGGATGTGTGATACACGGGCCAAAGTTCAGGCAGGGTGCCCAAACGACTGTCGAGTGTTTTTATGCGTGAGTTAGGTACACAACCCCACAATTAGGAAATTAAATGGCAGAGACCATCGGCGAAATCATTCCTGACACTACATTCACTATACCATTTTTGATTGGTCTAGAGGCAGATAGCTATATGTACGTACATTTCTATTGGTACGCACTCGATCCGATAGCACTGGTAAGTTAATGGAAGCTAGTGCTCCTTTCGAGCCCCCGATCCACCAAATTTGGATGCAAAGTCCCAACACCACGTCCAGAAATCTCTTGCCACAAAGATATCTACCTAAAACTGGCTTAATAGGCCAAAATCTGAGAAGAGTATCAAATCGGTTTTATTCACACATTCCAAAAGCCTAATGGTATTTGGGTGAACTGGCCTGATGCAGGAGTCCTTCTAAACCTTTCAGACATCGGCAGAGCACTCAAGAGGAATAATCAAGGCTGATCATCTCGGAAGGTGTACAATTCCCAACCACTTACATAGATAGCTACATGTAGCTATGTACTATACTGTATGCCTCCATGGCACAAACGACACGAAGCTGTCCGGCAGTTTTGAACAGATATTAGTTACAAAATTCTTATACGTAACAATTTCTTAGACTCCCAATCTATCACTGAGAGATTATAAATTCTGATATCCTAGCCGGATTCTAGGTACCAGTTTGGACAATACTCACCGCTAACCAAGATTACATGTATCCAGCCAGGCGCAGGAGTTACCTAGGTTCGTAAATTTGCGAACACGAGCCGAGAGAACGAATTTTCCCTAAGCCAAAGATACAACCTACACTTCTAAACCTCATCATGGACATAATCAACCTTTCATGGTTTATGGTTCGCACGCCCTGTGTGACAAGTTTTGGCTCAGGCAGACAAACACATTGAGAATTAAAGTCTTGGATCTAGTAATCAATATTTTTAGATATTAACTGTCAGATTGTAGGGAATATATTAATTCGAGGATCTTCATTCAAAGTAAACATGGAAATGGTGGCCCGGATTTCAAACATTGACTTAGACCCTCGACATTATGTATCTTTTTATTTCGGAAGCGAAACCGGCACCCGCAACCGTTACCAGAACATTTGGCACTTGTCTTATATAGCTTACTTATATGGGATGAACGCGTATGTCGAGTGTGGTGTCGATCGAATCTTGGCGTTTTACAACTCGGCCATGGGACGGAAAAATTCCGGCCGGGGGTCTTTGTTCGGATTAAATATAATCAATTGTGCGCGGTGAAGACAATAGTGATATAAACAGCTCCCGTTTTGATTTCTTGTGTAAGATACAGGCTAATATCCGTTTATTTACACTCTCTTGACTCAATAAATGAGGCTAGGCATGCAAGAAGAGTCCATTATCGATATATAGTTGCAAATCGTTCAAAGACGTAACATCCCGCGGCGATGGAGCGCCAGGCTCTGCACTTTAATTGATTGTGCCTTAACATATATGTCAGTGATATCGATTTACTGGGAGTCTGGGATCTTCAGATCACCACTAATCTTAACGAATAGTTGGAGCTAGTAAGCTGTTATATGTTATTCTCTGCGCAACTGCAAGCAGATTCGTCCTTCTGCACCAGTTTGATACCATCTTACAAAAATATCATGCCTTTTGCTTCCCTTCGGCTTACTTTCCTCAATCCCCAAGGCTATCCCTCTCATAAATTCCTAGGCCCTGTCTTTGCATAATTCCCTCTGATATTCTTGATCTATAGGTGCTGATAGCCACAAAAGAGAAACAGTTAAGCCTTTATCAATTCCAATCAGATAGTGCATCACGTTCGCATATCAAGCATGCATGAGTGTCCAGAGGAAAATAAAGCTTTCCATCCAATCTGGACAATTTCCCGACCATTATGTGTTGGTCACACCAGACACCTACGTGGTAAAAGATTGAAGGTGGTTTCGACAATTAGAGAGCGGTGACGACGAGAAGTGTGACAGCACAGGCCTGGTACCCATGCAAACATGACATGCACAGACGAATATATCATGTACTTGAACAAGGACCAGTCATCGGAATACCAAGATACTGGTACGTTAGCGTGACGAGTGATAGCCTATGATGCCGAGGCCCTAAGTCGCTGCTTTATGATTCGCCTTGTGGATCCTGTCTACCAGTAGGGTCAGGACGTTTCGCACCTTTTGCCTTATTTTTAACTTTGTTTGGTCTTCCCGCATTTTGATACTTGGCACTGGCGCGTTGCCCCTGCCCAGAGAATACCCTCGAAAGAGCTCGCAAAAGCACCCCATCACACTGGAAAAGCTGTAACGTCAAGTCTCCTAGATACCCGGGTATAACGACATATTGATAGAAGACAAGCTTTGAGTTCAACCCCTTCGGAGCATCTCCCGTCTGTCCTGCGACACAAAGAAACTGGGGGTGTTTGCATGTCGAGAGCAAGGGGATACGTATCCCATGGCCTAAAGACCCTACGTATTGGCTCGTAGCAGAAGTTATGTACGCAGATTTTGCCGGATATGTATACGTATTTTCCCGCACATCAGCTATTAGGTTGACACATGCAGCGGTAAGCCTTTTGAGTACACGCCATGCGTCAAGTGCCGATTGTGGAGCGATGGCGATCTACGTACCTCTCGGCACAGTCATCCGAATAGTGATCATTCTGGGGGTACTACGTTCAAAAGTGAAAAACGGTGGGGTGGCCCGCCCTGTGAAGCTACCCTGTGAAACACCACGCAGCTACTGTATTCACTGTTTATACCCAGTCAGTACACACAGACAGCGGTGAACCGCGTACCGGATACCGTATCTCCATGTGAAAAAACAAAATGGAACCAAAATTACAAAGAGAGCTAGCTGATGGAATTCGAGGCCCTACATATGGATGATCTTCACTCAGGACTTTAAATCCTCATCTTTTCTCACAAAATTGGGATATACCAAGAGTAGATCTCCACACTTTAACCATAATATACTGAGCGGAGCGCTTCTTTTCAGCCTTTGGTTAAGTGTACATACATCTGATGGTTCTTTTTATGAAATCTTTTCGGTTCCATTACATGTATAGTACCCATGTATACATGTACATGTATGTATACATGTAGGTATAGTCAGATTAGTGGGCCACGAGCTCATAAAATCTAAGAAACTTTACCAACAGTGCACGTATTATATTACCCGCGGAATATACCATTAATTATCAGTTTCTATGTCTCTTCTCTCTGTAGTTCTAGCTCGGTGAGACGTTGTGGTAAACATATCCCACTGACATGTATGAGGTTATGTACGAACTGCAGATAAATACCTTACATTGATGCATATGCTATATATGTGGTTTGTTTCTATATAATATAATCTCTCTTCACGCTAGATTAAAGCACGCAGCTAATAATGCGATATATCACTTGGCACGACGTCACTTGGTAGTCTCGTTTCTACTGACGTCTACTCCAGTCGTTTTCGAAACCTTTGACTATTTTGTAGAGGAGATAGGTTATAATTAATCCGAGTGGTGTTGCGATGCCAAAGGGTTGGGGTTGCTTAATTAAAGTACCAGCGAACTCCTGTCTTGGTATATCTTGGTATCAATTCCAAGAGCTGCAGGCTGGATCTTTCAAAATTGCAAAAGAAAGAAAGAAAAAAGAAAGTGAATGGTTACACTACAGCGAGATCCGTCAAGGAAGCCGGATGCAAGTGGATCTAGAAATTTTGGGTCTAACTTTTTCATTCGTTGTACTCCTTCTAAGAGTAAATTTTGCTTGTATATCCCCCATACAAGAAAATCGAACATTGTATACATAGGTATACATAGCAGTGAGATTTCTGACTCGGGCCACTCCTCGGAGAACTTTGAAAAATAGACCGATACACGCATCAGCTATTTGATATCTTCGAGGTGCTTATTAGATTCTTATTGGTAAACATCATGTGGTTTTTGAGGCGGACTGGGTTTGCATACCCCCAAGATCCGGTACTTCATGCAGCTCTTTGATGGCTGTATGCATTCCCAGTCCGTTCCAAAAACGCCAACTTTTTTGCGGGCGATATCAAACGTCTAGTACATGTATACATGTCACATATGACGTACACAGGAGATACATGCAGTGGGGTCCATCAATGCCAATAAAAACAAGCTTTTAATATGCTCAGGTCGGTGAGAGCGTACATGCATGAGAATTGGACCCTAGAATTGCGTGCGATCTCTCTATCTTAGTCTTTGGATTGATGCATGTACCCGAAACTCCGTTGTCTCTAGATCTCCTCATGGATATGTACCCTTGATGACCCCGCGATTCATGGAGGGGTCCATAGTTGTATGACCCGTGTCATGAATGCTCTGTATGAATAATACCCTCAGTGATTACTTTTACAATAACCCCTCCCTACCTTTAAGTACTACGCAGGTGTTAAAACATATTTTCCCTATGGGTTGCTTTTGACATGAAAGCTATAGTTAAACCTGTTGAGTGACCGTCCGTATGTGTATCGGGCTAGAAAGGAATTTATAAAGCATGCCATTTCATGATTATATAATCCTTATTCGGCCCAGGGAGGGTTGTGCCCTAGGGTCCCAGGCTGTCAAATTATCCTTTATAGTTAATATTAAGTTCTTATGTAACTGAGGCAATTTTTTATATGCCTAATAGGGTTCTAGCTCAGAACCTTTCGGTGAAAACCACCTTGGAAAGCCTTATTCCTAGCAACCAATTTTCTTTACTGTACCGAGGTGTTTGGTGAGTACACTTAAGGATGTATGTATATGTACATGTATGTATTTGGTCGTTAGTCGGGATCACGTATTTGATTGCTGTGAAGTACTGGTCTTCTAGGCGGAGGAAGTGGTGCCCAATAGCTAAACTTAAATGAAGTATATGCTGCATGAAGAGAACACTGGGTTTCCCCAGATGTTTACAACGGCTGAGCAGAGCCTGAATTTACCGCTTCTGAAAGGGTCCGCCAATAAACTTTCTCGGGGATAACAAACATAGTTGGACCGTGGGGCCGACATCAATACCGGTGATACTTGGAGTATACATACCGCTGCAATCTTCTATCATCAGTTCGGTTGTGAATTTCCTACTACTCGAGGGACGATCAGAAAACAAAGCTTGCCGTAAGAGGGTTAGATAAATGTGGTACCTCGCCGGGAACGGAATTTGGATCACCGGTGTTAATTTATTATTATACCCCACTCCGAAGAAAGCGCAAATAATTGACCAAATAGTAGGCACCCTGAACACTAAGAAGTTCAGGGACCGACGAAAATTAACTATAGATCAACAAAATCATACGACTCCTGTCATACAACCTGCACTTGCCTAGTGATCTTTGTTCTTCTAACTGTATTTATTGCGCTTACGACACCTCTAGTACCAACTCCCCACTTCTTCGAATGCTTAAGTACATGGATGTGGCCGTGTATCCCTGTAGACTGTAGAATCCGGTATCATAAAAAAGACTCGGACACATAACGCCTTTAACAAAGAAATATATAAGGGTATCCAAACACATCCAATGATTTTTATACTGCAACCCAAAGACCTTTCAATAATGTCTGAAATGGAGAAATTGGGGGAGTTTTTCACAGACATAATCAACTTCATCCCTTGTAATCTCAACAGCCAGCGGTCTTTCTGCATTATGCCGGTCCTTGACAATTTCGACCGTGTAGATCATTTGCTTCGTGTCCGAGCCGTCACCAAGCGCAAATATTTCTAGTTGCTTAGGGTTGAATCCTTTAGAAGTAATTTCCGGATAATCATCGAATTCTCCAATTCCAAATGAAGCACCCCACTCGTCTGTGTTTGGTGGTCGAGAATATGATTTTATACAAGCGGTAATGAAGTTCAATGCATAGCCATTGGCCCAATGCGGAAGATCAAGATCATCATTGAAGTTAATGCGGCAGTTAAGAGCACGAAGAGAGGGAGGTAGAAGTGCATGCAGTTCTCGGATCTAGGTTATATTAGACAATTTAGCCCAGCCAAAGGATCGTATCCAAGGGATTTTACCTCTGCTTCGGTACCATAGTGTTCTGGGGAAAAACCCAACTCTTCCAAACGGTCGAGCTTCTTCAACGATCGTAGGTGGTCTTTACTAGGTGCAACAGCTGTATTGGTGGTTTGGAACCGGCCATCAAGAATCAACGTTTCCAGAGAACTTTTGTGAGATATGATAGAATCGATAAACTCGTTGCTGAAACCGGCGTCCATCTCTTTGAAGAACACATGGAGGTGTTTCAATGTTGCCTGAAGGCTTGACAAAAACTCAGGAATATCTTCTGGAGTGGATGTGACCAGTTCAAACATGGTAATCTTAGTCTTCTTATCCGAGCTTACTATCGCTCTAAGAAGCTCTTTATCGTTTTCACACGATATTAATACAAGACTTGTCAAGTGGTCCAGACTGACGTAGGAGTTCAGTGTTTGAGGTATCTCGGCAATCGGAAAATAGGCCAGTCGTACGTATGACGGTTTATGCTTTGTGTCCGGCAACATCAGGATATCTGGAATAAGAAGATTCTGACGATCCTGAAGCACCACTGTTGATTCTATTTCTAGACGTAGTGAGTTGACCTTTGAACATTTCTCGAGTAGTTTATTGACCTGAATGATATGGGAAGCTGTTCGGATATTTCCAACGTGGAGAGTGGACAACGCGGTACAGTCACCAATATTTAGAAGTGTTCGATAATCTGGGTTGTAGAGGGGCATGAAAATCCGAATATCTTCAATTTTTGTCTGATAAATTCGGAGATGTTCCAAGATCATGGAGTGTGGCGATGCATCGGGGTACCACCTATCCGAAGAGACTTAAATTAATAAAGTGGTTTATATGAAAGTAAACACAATATCAAAGGTTTACTTACAGGAATCCTTGAAGTTGGTCTCGTGGTATTTTTCTTAGAACATCTCGAAGAAGCAAACACATGCCATACATGTGTTCGGTAGCTGAGTTGGTCCGTTCGTAGTCTTCGACGATTTCCCGCTTAAACTCGCCGTAGACGTTGATCTTTCTACAATGGACTAGATTGCGTTGCTCAGGGATTATAAGGCAATGTAGCAAACGCGGTGTAAACATTGTCCCTTGTGTTACTCTTAGCTCTATATTCTTATATAACCTCGGTGCGGCCAGAGATTTCATCTTTTTGGATGTAAGACAAAGAGATGCTAAGTCACTCGGACGACGAATCTATAGACATCTAGGTATTAGTTTCGAATGCGCCATAATCTCTAGGGGTATATAGACGTACCTCCTGCAAGATCCTGTCGGAGATTTCTCGCGGCATATCATCGATGCGCTTTGTGGACCCCCCGGTTTTCGATGCCTTGTTCGTGTTATTCTGTCCCCCCATCGCCGAAACCACTTTTTTCTCGGTAGTGGTCGGAAAGACTTCGGTTTGTGCTGCAAGAGGGTTCAATGCATCTGAAAGGACTTGCGTTACCGAAGATACAATGTCTTCTGCATTCCTTCGGCCATTCGTTGACACGTCGTCTGGTTCTCCATCTTGAGGTAGGGGCGCAATGAGGTCGGGACCAGAGACTCTCTGAGTCATATCGACTTCAAGGCCTGCTTGAATTCCGCTGCTAGGTATCAATACAAACTCGCTCCTTGAGAGACTAGGATAAATATCAGTTGTGACTTCTTGCTTTATTTCTTTAGGAGCAACTTCGACTGGGGGCTTTCTGATTTCTCCGACATGTTCAGACATAGTATACCGCAGGTGTCGGGAATGAGATCGTAAGATGTAGAATGGCGGGGGAGTTTACGTAGAAATATCGAACAAAGATCAGATTAAGTATAAATGAATCAAATGAATCAAATGAATCAAATGAATCAAATGAATCAAACGAATCAAACGAATCAAATGAATCAAGTGAATCAAGTGAATCATATGAATGAAATGGAGATGTTACCCACAAATGAACTCATGAAAGATGTATGTATCGGTATCGGTATCGGTGGTGGCTCAGCCTCAGAGAGTGCTATGTAAAGGCCTCGCATGGCCTTGACCGGGCTGTTTGGTCGATCCCTGCTGCACGATGCACACATGACATCTAAGATCTGGATATCGACCTCTACATATTCGGGTGCCCGCTTATCCCTTTAAGTGGTCATAGTGAACCGTGTACCTGAAAAACACTACTCTATCTCTAGTTCACAATACACTAGGGAGAGAATGATTTACGGTTCTATCTAGCAAAGGTGAAAAGCTTGCTAATTGAATGAAATATTTGTACATACATGTACATACATGTATGTAGTGACCGAATGAGACTAGTAAACAGTATTTAAAGATACATGTAGAGTATATACATGTAGGTACATATATTATGGGTGCATAAGGTAAGTTCTCCCACCCCCTAGCTAGCCGCTTCTCAGACCAATTCCACTTCAACCGGATGAAAATATATCTTGTAGGTTTTCAATAATATGACACATGTAGCTAGATACAAGTACTGGTTAATCAGAGACTTCCGTATTCTAGTCGCACATAATTATCGCTGGTACCGGGCCCACGCTACTTTTCGAGAGGCGCCCACACGGACATATATTGTAAGTACCGCCAAAACTCGAAAAAATTGCCTATAGCTATGCATACAAGATCAAACTTGCTAGAAACGGATACTTCTGAGGCTGATCGATACCTTTCAGCCAATCGTTTAGAGATAATCCCTGGGCAGAGATAGCTAACCCCCCGAGTTTTGGCGGTACGTGTATATATACATACTAGCTTCGGCTTCTCATAATTGGAAATCATGGGCTGCCCTGTTCCTAAACATACGCATAAAGCCCCGACCAGGGCAACTCATGGATCTTAACTTATTCCGATGACTATTGCAACTACATATGTACATATACAGCGATAGGTAATAAGTGATGGAACGCCCTGAGATATGGTTATACCTGCAAACACCTATATTGGTGGCGTTTTACTCAAAACAGGTATCACTCTGTCTCAGTCCGTTCCATCACTTATTACCTACCACTGTACATAAGTACATGTATATGTACTGATATACAGATGTAAACATGGAATGGATTCGTGTTAAACCCCGCCTCTTAGATAAGGGCATATATACATGCTTTCTAGGAGATCTCGCAGATAAGAGGTTCATAAATCTATTAGTGATCTTCAATCTCATAATGATATCCTGAAGAACTTAGCTATTGGTATATCCGATTCAGTTCGTGTGAGATTTTGACTTGCATCTAGGCGTTCACACGGGGACCTGCAGCCTTGGCTACTTAGATGTAGGCACAAGCTTTTTTCTTCCGAAGCCCGGGAATCTTTTAGGAGAGTCAAATCATTGATTGGTGAAGCCCATTATATGTCACTGAGTATATTTTTCACCAATATCCGGGAGAGCCAGGATGAAATGACATACCTGCATAATGACGGAGACTCAGGCGGTCCGGCCTTCTAAGTCCAAGTACACCACCTAAAAATACCACGATTGGTTGAAATTATATTCCATATGCCGTCTAGGCAATTGCAAGTGTTTCCAGCTAGCGTGCTGTAGTTGAATCGTTGAATTGCTTTCCCACCTTCTTCATCTGTTGCGTTAGGGTTAGTATCGTGTTTTTGAGCTATATATTCATGTACACATACAGTAGTGATTACTAGCCAATATGTCTCTGATAAGGCTATAGGGGGTGTTGATGGAACCCGAAGTACACTAGTCGAAACATTCCTATCACAGACCCAAGTCTAAACCTCACCTATGCAGCATTTTAATTCTGTAAATTCTTAGAAATTTACAGATACCACCTTAATAAAGTTAATATATAAAGTGCTTGCTTCCACACCATCAGATTGAATTAAAATGGGGAGCGAGAAGCGAAAATTATAATGTTTCCACAAGACTAACCTGCACCCAAAGCGACTTAGGTCAGAACTCTAAACTAGCTATCGATTTGTTTCGCTAGGACCGAAATCCCGGAGATTTGCGTTTGAGCTGTGAGCTCTATGCGATCGTGACTACTAAGGGAATTGGCTGTCGACATGCCTCACGATCAGATATTCACGTGATCACATGGTTGTCTAATGCTTCCCACTATAGCAGGGTCAATGTTCATTATATGAAGTATCTCCGCCCTTGAACTAGGTTTGAAGCGACATGAGAGGCGTGAAATGTAACTACAGGAGAGTCTTGATTGTAGGATATGGTCGGGAACGGATTTTCGTGTGCCACTACCGAGAATATGTTTGAGCTTGTATCGAGAACAACTTTGCCCGTACCGACTCGTTTGGGACTGCCCAACTACATGTATATACTACGTATACAATCAGGGATATATTACATGTATTATCGAGAATGCTACTATCGAGATTCCACTGTATATAGAGATATAATATCTACATGTATACATACGCGGATTGATTAGGTTCATATATAACGTCAATCTAGCATTATATTAGCATCGGGGCATCTAAGACATTCCTTCCGTCGATGGAGATGCATATGGCATGTAGTACCCCTGTGGTACAAGCTAATGTACTAGGGTGGTTTGATTTAAACCACCCTGTGGTTTAAATAAACGATTGTGTGGTTTGAAAAAAGGCCATGTGGTTTAGTTAAACCACAGCGTGGTTTGATTCAAACCACCACCTTTTGGGCGTAATTTCTTGTGGTTTAAATAAACGTTAACTACTAGTACTAGTACATCGCAAGAATATATATAAAAGCACCACCACGGGTGGCCAGCCTTGCTCTTCCTCAATGTTGCAACACAAATACCTCAACACCACCAATGTCTCCAGCATCATCGCCCCCCTCAGGCTCTTCCTGTTCATCATACTAGATCAGTGCCCCATCTATTCCCCTCCGTCCCCCACCTATGCCCCTATGTTCTCCCCTGTTGGTAACGTAGTTCAGTGCTTGAGTCATCATCACGTCAGTGTCAAGGTAAGTCATATCCAGCCTATTGATTATAATCATTAGTACTATAGCCATTACTAATAAGCAGCAGCGGAGTAGCAGCAGTAGTAGCAGTAGCATTAGGGATAATAAAATATTTTTTCTTTTATTTTGCTACTAGAGACCCGGTGGTTGAAATAAACCATGTAGTGGTTTAAATCAAACCTCCCAGTGGTTTAAATCAACCATGCGGTGGTTTAAATCAAACCACCACTTAAACTAAGCTAGTCTCTTTTTATGTGGTTTATTTAAACCACACCCATATGTACCACAGGGGTACTAAAGTCATCTTTCCACAATGAAAAATATGTATCTAGGCCTCACCTCCCAGAATACACCGTTTTTTCGGTTGCAAGTGCCCGACCGCACTACTTGGACGTTACCCGCAAAGATCGTCAACTAAAGTGAATCACGAAACAAAACAAAGGAGAGTTTTTGCCTCAACAAATATAAGTCTCGAGAACGATCTAGAATCAATTATCGGCTAGTCTACATGTGGTTGATTATTATCAGGGATTATTATAGATGTTCTTTACACAGCGTAAGATTACCGAAGACCCTCCAAGGTATGCACACAAGTTTATCACCAGCTTGTCCTTTCTGCATTATTATACGGATCTACTTATGTATGTTCAGATACCTATGGTCGCAAAAGCTCTGGTATGAATGATTTAAACAAAAAAAAAAACTCCAGCACAATTGATCATGATATATCACTCGGATGGCAGTACTATCAACAACGTTTTAAGGACTTATAGATTTTCATTTTTAAAGACTACTTGTTGTCCATGCAACAAGTAAAAATACCACAAAGAAATTACCACCATAAACGATCAACTCTCCACACACCCCTCTAAGATTATCCTCACCACCCCAAAAAGGGATCAGAAGTCTTCTAGCAAGTCGCCTTGTTCCCGCCACCGTCAATGCAAGTCACACCATCGAATCCAGTGCTGAGCTTCTCGCTCTCGCAGTCACCCTCGGACTTGTCGCATCCCTCATAGACCTGGCACATCTTGGCCGGGGCGGCACCACAGGTGTTGCTGATAGTGATGGTGTCTAAAAAAGTAGAATTTAAGAATTAGTAAAAGAAATATTACTTGGATTGTTCCTGAATGGGTCAGACTAACCTCCATAGTTAGAGTTGGCACCACCAATGACGGTACCGCCAGTAGCGACGACACCATCAGCAATGAGTTTGCGAGGGCCTCCGTTGCCACTGCAGTTTCCGCAGCTTCTCCAGAGCTTTCCGAAGTCCGAGACAAAGAAGTCCTTGACGACAATGGTACCCTTCCCGTTCATCTGAATGACCTTGTCGGAAGCACCCTTGGCACCACCACCGGTAACGTAAGAAGTACCGGATGTTTGCAAGATAGTCAAAGCATCTTCGCAGACATCCTCCCACCAAACGTTCTGTCCTCGCGATCTCAGTCAGTATAGAACCCTTCCAAAAACAAATACTCGAGAAACCATACCTGAATGGTGCAAGGGCCGTTACAGTGTACACCCTCGTACTGGTCAGCGCCAATGATGGCGTTCTTCAGGGTAGCACCGCTCTCAAGAATGAAGACAGCACCGATCGAACCACCGTCGGCCTCGGAGCAGGGGCTAAGGCCACGGCCAAAGCGTTTCATACCACCATCGTAGGTACCGGTGACGGACATGGGCGCAGACAAGGTAGTCGCACCGGCGGCGGTAGGGAAGGTAGTTGTAGCAGCGCCAGAGACGAGGGGAATGATCGCTCCCGCGGCGAGGGCAGTGTAAGTGAGAAGTTGCATTGTGAATTGTATTGGAATAGAATGAGAGTAAAGCTGTTTTTTTCTTCTTTCTTTTCTGATTGGAGGCAATGAATGTGATGCTGATGTTGATGGCGAAGTGAAGAGGATGAAGAACGGAATTGAGGTGGAGATGAAGGTGCCCTTATATCTGTTTTCAAAAGCTCCCAGGGAACTTTTTTAGAGTATCTTTACGAGACCCAAAATGGATTTCAATATAATATATCCTTGTCATCACGAGGAATTGGCCAAAGTGCACGGCTCGAACTCCATTTGAAATCTCGGTGCTGGACTAACTGTTACTCCACAGGTCGAGTTCGTTCGTCAATCTCTCCACGAGTGAGCCGATGCAAAAAGAAAAAAAAATGTGTTGATAGATTAAGCTCAGGGTCCCTGCAGTATCAGATTCGATACCCTTTCTGGCAATAATCTCGTCTACCCTCTTGAGGCCAAAAATCTTGAAACAGTTAGCCACCGGTAAACTACCCCCGTTCCTCCGGGTTTACAGCGGTCTGCGCCAAATAGAGCCTCCATTAGCTGCAACCTTGGGTGTCTAGAGGAATAATTTATCCCCACAATTTACCTCGGAATTCCAGGGCGGTGGCTGAGTGCTTTTCAGGAACCATTGTGATTGGTTGGACAGACGACAGTTGTGTTGATCATTTCTCTCCAGGTGCAACAGACAGTACTAGGAGGTCTACATATTGTTCTTGGCGCCAAGCTTGATGCTGGACCTTGAGGAGGCCAACCCGGAACTTAGGGGTTGTGAGCCGCTCTGTGGGTACTTCTCGGGCGAACAAGCTCTTTTCAAAACAACAACGGTGCTTCCCCATCTCTAGTTCTCGGGTGGAAAGAGCCCGGAATATCTACATTTGTTGCAGATCACCCGAGAATTGGGCGACGTCAGTAGCGGAGGGCCTCCGCTGCCAAGAAAACTAATCACACTCGAATAGAGTGAAGGTCCCATCTGGGGCATCTGGGGGGAGGGGGGGTAAGAAGACAACAGCTCAGGCATGGAGTCCGATGTTTTAGAGATATCATACGAGAGAGAGCAGTAAAGTTGATGTTACACTACAATGTAGACAAGAACATACATGCACTTGTGTATTATGGACTACAATCCAGTGAACGTTCCTTGGCTTATTCAAAAGTTCAACTGATATGGTAGCTAGCATCCACAGAAGTCGTAGGGGCAGAGGCTTAATCTACGTACTAGGTTACTGCAGATTAGGTACATGTATTTACATCTGGTTCGTGGCAGGGTTCAATAAGCAGGCATGATCAAGTCATCCACCCTAGTGCCTGTATAAAGTTGGGAATACGTAGACTATAAACATAAAACTCTATATTTAAGCTTGGCAAGGGGTTCAAGCATTTCCTTCGCGAAGAGTTCCTTCTGCACATCACTAATCGCCCTCAGCTCAGCACAACAACCTTTGTTTCTAGAGCTCCGGGCAGCTGCGGTAACGACCCGAGGCTGAATAGAGTGAGGCATATTCCCCACTCCAAAGTGCCGGCTTTATGACTAAGTGCATATTCACGTAGGTGGTGCTGGGTTAGGAGAACGTTGTACTGCAGAAACGTTGAATTGATCAGTTTAAACATAATACACCGAGAACCGAAACGTCAACTTTGCTTTTGAAATCATCAATCATCAAGAACAAGAGCCTTCGACGGCCCGACAATTAAACTCTGGCGGCGGAATTGGCTCTCTTGTGGTGTACGTACAATGCATGCGACCATAAAGTACCTGTGCTGCACATATGTTCAACTTCCTGCCTACACTGCACGTTACAAGATATTGATATATACCGGAGTAGACATTCCCCTTCGGGGACTTGCAATTATTCCCGCCCTTTGGCATCTGCACACGCATGCCAACAGCCGTTACAGCGTTCCTACATGGGTATGGGTATTCAGAATCCCTTCTCATTACTATACTGATGATTGTATTTCGATCGGTATTCGGAGCTCACAGGGTCTTCCTTTTTAATGATCTAAGGCTGGGGGCGGGGAAAGAACCCCGAACATTTGTTTTTCTTGGCAATAATTTGTATAGATTATAGTGCTGTTTCCAGCCTAGCCAGACACGTGTACGCATGCCTGTGCGCGCTGGTAGATATAGCGCTCAAAGTACTCATCCTCCGGTGTCTGGGAACCTTCTAGGAAGCGGTACCGAGAGGGTCAACTACGTGTAGCCCCCGGATGCCAAGAATCGGCAGTCGCTGGTGGGAAACTATTTTCATGGGTTCTCACTCGAGGACCTTGCTGTAGTCCTTCCTTCTACAGATCGACGGCATAGATATACGTATGCTGTTAAAATTGAGTACCGCCACCAGAGCTGAATTGGATGTATGAGATTCCTTGTGAAATCGAAGGATTAATAAATATACGACGTGCAAGAGAGTGTTGCTCGGATGTCAACCAGTTTCGGAGGGAATTACTACGAGGAAGATCATGATCAATTCATTCTTTGCGGAAGGAGCCACAAGAGCTGTCAAAGCAACCATTCATGACACTATCATGATCAATTCATTCTTTGCGGAAGGAGTCACAAGAGCTGTCAAAGCAACCATTCATGACACTATGGATTAGATTATTCCATAGGGAGGTTTGAGCCGGCCAAACATTGAGATGCAGAAGAACCGGAGGAATCTCCCAATCTAATGATATCAGATATCAGAACCAACAATTAGCTCTCTTTTGGATAAGAGCTAGGGCTAGAAATCTTCGCTTCAAATGAATAAGGGGAGAGGTATCATACCACCAAGCTGCACTCAAACCAAGATTATGTGGCACTCTACTCAAGAGCCGACATTTACTGCACTTGTGTCATCTCCCGCATAGATATTATAGAATTCACCCAAAAGATTGTATGAGCGAGTTTATATTGATTGAAAAGCAGAGAAGGTTCTTTATCTAAGCGTCCTCCTCACCCAACCACTCCTCCAACCACTTCTCAACAGTTTTCGATCCCAACGCCTTTCCTCTGCTTGCTCTTGCCCTTGCATTGCTCCCAAATACGAGTGGAAAGAAGGGATGAAACCTCTCCACTTTCTCTGCCGGCCAAACCTCCACCTTATCACTGCTAGGCACTCCACTTGCTGCCAGCTTCTTTGTTCGCAGGCTGACGTGGTCCGCTACTGAAATCTCATCGTCACCCACTCCAAAGTATGTAGTATCCCTCCCCATCCCACTGGGCGGCGCCATCATTAGGCTTCAGGGGCCCCCCGACGATAATGGTGTAGAGGCGTGCTTGGTCTTGAATATGGACGGTGGAGTTTGAGTTTATACCGGCGCCTACCTTGAAGCCGACGCCAGCGGCGACGAGGGCCGGCTTTGAGGAACGCTGTTGTGAGTGTATCGGGGCCGGCGCCAAAGCCGTAGATTATACCTGGGAGAGACTATGGCGGTGTGGACCGAAGGTGGAGCGGCGAGAACTATCTTAGGGAGTGCCAATTACTTTTTATTCTTCTCCATCCATCCACTCGTATTGTATAGTTACCTTCTCAACAGGCCTGTGGATCGCTGTTTTGGGGAGTGATGTTGGCTCCTTGAGATCATTGATGTCGTTCCATATCTTCTCGCCCAGGACGTTTCCACTTGGCTCGTGAAATAGAAGTGCTGTGCCGCTGGTGTGGATGAAATATCCGCCTCCACGCTTCTCAAGGCCGCGAAGAACTGCGTGAACGTAGCCTGGCTCATCACAAATCGCAGCGTCTCCCACGCGTGTTGAGATGGCTACATGTAATGTGTAAGCTAAGCGTTAACTAGCTGCCCAGTACTCGTGAATCACAAGGCCAGCATTCGCTGCTTGATCTCCCAGAAGCTCTGCAGAATCAAGGTCCCCGATCACAGCAGTTACATTCGGGAATGCGCTAGTGATCTTTGGGGCCTTTTCGGGGGCTCCGGGCGGGAGCGGTGATCCGGAGGGAGGGGGTAGGCGGTGGTTATGTGGCGGAGGGCTGTCCCGCCGGCGAAAGCGGTCGCTCCGAGGCTGGATGGCAAAATATATATCAGTGGCCGCGGCGAAAGTGCTTAAGGGGGTATAATAATGCGTTGATGCTGGCGTGGGCTTACAAGAATACTTGTTACGTTTTGTTTCAGGTAGCTGTGGTGCTGTTAATTTGCATTATTGCTGTGTACAATAGCTAGGTGGAGTTGATTATGCTCTTCTTTATTGACGTAGCTGGCTTGTGCGGCGCCCTTCCTTTTTATATATACATATATGTGTGTGCCCTACTTGAGCATATCACGACATCGACACCGGTTCTGAAGCCATAGCTTCGCAACACGTGCACACGGGGATTTCGTGAGTCAACTCGGATATTGCGCTACCTCCAGGCCAAGATCAACCACAGCACCAGAACTCCATGGCCACTAGCCATGATGAAGATCGTCAGTGTATTATGTATGTATTTCAAGGTGACAAAATAACTACGCACCCAAATTTGTATTGGAAAAGAGCATTTTCTAGACATAAGACCTCCGAGAATGCGACCACTAGCTTTGGAGCTCTAGAAACTCACATATACACGTATCTCTTCCACAGCCTATATGGTTATGCAATAGCTATCATTCAAAGCTCTAGTAATATCCACATGGCAACCATACAAAATTTGACAACTTCAGTTCTTTGTAACTCCATGAGTATACAAGATATCAGAGGGATAACCGTATCTCCAAGATTCTGGAGCTTGGGAGATTCGGTCCTTCCGATATGAAATTTGTGGCGGTATGTTTGGAGTACCTAGGTTCAAAAAGCGTTCTTTCCCCATAGAAATCTGGGTGCGTAGTTATTTTTTGTCACCCTGCAATATGTATTCAGCACAACGGTATACCGACGCCCCCCGATATCCCCGGAACATGTTTTGACTGCGTAATACATGTGTTGTTTGGGGCCGTATAACGAGCTCCCTATGGTTTCAGCCAGGCACCTGTATGTGTGGTTGAATCCAATCCAATGCGGTTTGCAACACCCGAGACTAAGGCTTTGGGCTTCATGATCGATCGATTGATTGATCGATTGATTGATTAATTGATTAATTGATCGATTATCTCCCCCGTGGATGTGTGCAGAGGAGGCAGAGGGACAGGAGACGGCGACTGCGGCGGTCATGGGGCATCACTCGTTTTTGTGTGGTGTGCACCAGCACCGCCGGTCTACACACAGCACATGTACCTACATGTATGTACATACCTACTCTAGGTACATGCTGTGATTGGCCGCTCAGCTGCATGTATCTCGTCGCAAGTAGTTTTCAACAGGCGCTGTAGGCACAGTCCGGGCTGGAGGTATCTACATGTATCTATCTGGTCCCCGCCCTTGACTGACTGACTGTGTTTGTACACAACCGCAGCCTCAGATTGGTGTGCCCCCCCGCAGCCCTAACCCTCGGTGTTTTGAGTACCGACCGCGGGCCGGGGCTTTAGGCGGCTCGGCTAAAGCAGGCAGGCGGGCGGCAGACAGACAGACACAGAGAGAGAGACAGGCAGACAGACAGACAGAGACAGAGACAGACACAGACGCAGGCAGACACAGACAGACAGACACAGACAGACAGACAAACAGACAGACAGACAAACACAGGCAGGCAGACAGACAGACAGACAGACTGCTCTTATCGCCCGGCGCCGCGCAGCCAGCCAGCCAGACGACGGCCGACGGGGACCTCAACCTCAACCTCAACCTCAACCTCAACCTCAACCCACCCGCACGAGCAGAGCAGCTGGGCAAGACAGAGACAGAGTGAGAAAAGAGTCATGGACGCAAAGGAAGGTGAGTCTGGGTCTTTGTTTGTGGGCCACGGTTGGGACTGGGACTGACTACCTGCAGTCGCAAAACACAACTCGCGCGAGTCGTGCTGGGTCATCATCAACAATGTGGTCTACGACGTCACAGGTATGGTGGCTATGGCTATGGCTATGGCAGGGCAGCTGCTGCCCCCCCGCAATGCACCAGACATGAGAAGCCTCAATTGACCCTCTCCTCTCCAGGCTTTCTAGACTCCCACCCGGGCGGTTCAAAGATCATTCTCAAGCTTGCCGGCCAAGACGCAACCTCCGAGTACGACCCCATCCACCCCCCAGGGACGCTCGAGGAGAACCTCGCCCCCTCCCAGATCCTCGGCCCCGTCGACCCCTCCACTCTCTCCTCTCCATCCTCCTCCTCCTCCTCCCCCACCACAACCCCCGCACCGCCACTCCCGCCGCTCGAGGAGCAGCTCAACATCGACGACTTTGCCCGCACCGCCGAACGCATCCTGCCGCCAAAGTCATGGGCATACTACTCCTCGGCCTCCGACGACCTCCTCACAAAGCACCACAACAACACCGCCTACCGCCAGATCCTCCTGCGCCCGCGCATCTTCCGCGACGTCAAGCACGCCGACACGTCCACCACCATCTGCGGCTCGCCCAGCAGCCTGCCCATCTTTATCGCCCCGGCGGCCATGGCGCGCCTGGCCCACCCGACCGGCGAGGCCGGCATCGCGGCCGCGTGCGGCGCCCAGGGCGTCATCCAGTGCGTGTCCAACAACGCCTCGCTGCGGCCCGAGCAGATTGTGGCTGCTGCGCGCACGGGGGGCGCGGCCCAGCCGCTGTGGTTCCAGCTCTATGTGCAGATTGAGCGCAGCAGGAGCGAGGCGCTGCTGCAGCGCGTCAATGCGCTGGGGTTCGCGGCGGTGGTGCTGACGCTCGATGCGCCAGCGCCGGGGAAGCGCGAGGCCGACGAGCGCGTAAAGTTTGGCGGGGAGAGCGCGGTGTCGGGCACGTCGGGCGAGGGCGGGGGCGGGGGCGCGCGCTCGGCGACGGCGGTGAAGAGTGAGGGGCTTGGGCGCGCACTGTTTGCGGGGACGTCGCCGAGCCTGACGTGGGAGGACCTAGAGTGGCTGAGGTCGCAGACGCACCTGCCCATCATCCTGAAGGGCCTGCAGACGCATGAGGATGCCGCGATCGCGGCGAGCAGGGAGTGCAGGGAGCTCGGGGTGACGGGCATCATCCTCTCGAACCACGGGGGGCGCGGGGCGGACACGGCGCCGCCGCCGGTGTATACGCTGCTGGAGATCCGGAGGCATGTGCCCGAGGTGCTGCGGCGGCTGGAGGTGTATGTGGACGGCGGGATCCGCAGGGGCACGGATGTGGTCAAGGCGCTGTGCTTGGGCGCGACGGCGGTCGGGATTGGGAGGCCGGCGCTGTATGGGCTGGCTGGGTATGGGCCGGGGGGGGTGGAGCGGGTGCTGACCATCTTGAGGGAGGAGGTGGAGACGGCGATGAGGCTGCTGGGCGTCAACAGGATCGACGAGCTGGGGATGCAGCATGTAAGTCTTCTCTCTCTCTCTCCGTGGTGGGATTTCCTTTTTTTGATGGAGATTGGTGGCGCTGACTGGGGTTGTGCACAGATTAATGCGAGGGCTTTGGAGGGGTTGATCTATATGCCCGAGCCGGACAGCGGCTTCGTCAGGGCGAAGCTGTAGGGACCTGGGCGGGGTTGGCTTCTAGCTTGGGAGAGAGGGGACTGGCAGGAGCGTGGTTGTCTGGGGATGAGATTGTGGTTGGGATTTTTTTATAAAATAGATGTATCGGAACACTGTGAATGTGAATGTGTTTGTGTTTGTGTTTGTGTTTGTGTGTTTTCTCAAGAAGCTATAAGCTACAAAAGCTCAATCCAGCCATCATGCCATGCACGCATGATCAATGGTCACTCATCACTCCGTGCAGACCTGGTATTTACCTGGTACATATGTAGCAAAGGAGAGAGCGATGCGATAGCTCTCGGATGAGGAGCATCTTCGCATCTTTGCCGCCCACCAGAGAGAGTAGGTTAGGTAGCCCCGTGCGGGATGGGTTCGCGGGCTGGCTGGATGGCTGGCTGGCTGGGGGTGTCAATCATTGACCCACCCAGGACCCTGATCTCTCTCTCTCTCTCTCTCTCTCTCTCTCTCCTCGGGAGTATGGAGATACCCATGCCCCGGATGGAGAAACAATATCTACATCTCAAGCGAGAGAGAACCAGGCAACTGCCCTGCCCCGACAAGCGAGACCTGACGATTCGTGATCTCCATGGCCAGGGATAGTAATTGAAGCTAAGCTTTCGGGCGGGGAGGGAAAAGAAGAAAAAACAAGGCGAACCAAGAGTAGGTATGGTACATGATGAAAGGGAGTCGCGGATCGGAGTACGGCAATGTGTGTATGTATGTATGTAGGTAGAGTAGGTACTCTACTCTAGAGTATGCAGGCTGTCGTCGTCCCCCGTACCCCGTACATCAACTCTCTGCACTGCATGCTAGATGGGCACTGGCATGAAAAACAGGGAAACACGACCAGCGGGTGTGGCTTGTGTGTGTGCGGCACAAGAGAAGGAAGGCGTCATCGTGGTGTTTCTGGACGGGGAGTTCTGGAAAACGCTTTCTCTCTTGGTTCCCTGCCTGCCGCGGATGGATCAGCGGGTGACGTCGTTTCTGTCTGGGGGCAGGGGGGGGGGACAGGGGTGGGGAAAGGGGTGTGGTTGGATGGAGGGCAGTGGGCAATCATGGTGGATCACAGAGGGAGGGCAATCACAGAGGGCAATCACAGAGGGCAATCACAGTGGGCAATCACAGTGGGTGGGTGGTGGTGGAGGGCAAGAGGGCAATCACAGCGGTGGGTTGTCCATCCACCACCAGGGCAGAGGTGCAGCAGACCTCATCATTCATCACTTCACCAGCCATCACTCACACACACACACACACATCCTCTCCACCATCCATCCTCCACACCCACACCCATCTGCCACCCACCCACTCACATCCTCACATCCTCACATCCTCCTCCACCCCCCGTCCTGCATCCCCATCCCCATCCTCATCCACCACCCACACCCATCACATCCACCCCACTCACATCTCACCATGAGTGTCTGTGCCAGGTTCGCTCACAAGGCAGCAGACGTCATCTGCCCAGAGCAGTGGGATATAGGTAGCCTTCCCTCCCCCCCTCTGTCTTGAACTTCCCTCCACTCACTCTCAGCACCATACACACAGCATCACCCATCACCTTCTTCTTCTACGCCTTCTTCGACGATACCACAAACAACACCCTTCACGCCTCTCTAAACAGCACCCGCAGATATGCCTGTTATCCTCGAAGATGATATGCTCATCCCGCCCTCAATGAGGCGCAAGAGATACTACAACACAAACACGGAAACAATAATCTCCGCCGCCTCTCCCAGCGGCTCGACAACAACCATCGAGCTCCCCTCCCACCGGGCCATGAGCCCGCCCCGAGAACCGCTAATCATCCACGAAGACCACTATGTGCCCGTCTATGAAGACTCTGTCCGCGAGTACGTCTACACAACCACAAGCGGCCCTACCCGCTCATCCCACTACCGGAGAGGAGGTCCAGAGCTCGATGGTGGCCTATCCCTCGGAGGCCTTAGGGGAGCACATTACATCCGTGATGTCCGTGCCAGGAGCGTTGGCCCGCCAGTGTACGATGACTACGACTCTTACGATGATGAATACTATCTCGATGACGGAATCCGACATGGTGGCCGCCAGAGACGCCATGCGTCCCCCGGGAGATCAAGCATCGGGTCGCCAGGAAGACACAGCCACCACCGCCTCGTTGATGCCAGTGCCGGAATGGTGGGTGCGCATGAGGTGGTCAGGCACAGGAAGCACAGGTCCCACTCCCAGTACCGCTCCTCCTCGCGCTACAGCTCGCCCTCCCGCAGCACCGAGCACTCGCACCGTGCACGACATCTCGCCGAGTCCGGCTTGGCCGCCGCAGGCCTGAATCACGCCGTCAACCACCGCCGCCAACGCTCCCACTCGCGCGGCCGCCGCGGCTCCGAGAGCGCAATCTACTCGGCCGAGGAGCGTCACCCCGGCTGGCACGACGAAAACCACCGCGACCACCGCCGCGCCCTGCACCTCGCCGAAGCCGGCCTCGGCGTTGCCGCCGCCGGTGCCGCAAAGGAGCTCTACGACCACCGCAAACGCACCCAGCGCCGCTCCTCCTCGGCATCATCAATCTCCTCAACCGACGCCAACGCTGCCCACGAGTCCCACAAGGGCCGCAATGTCGCTGCCGCCGCCCTGGGCGTTACCGCTGCAGGCCTTGCACACCACAAGATGCGCCAACACAGGGAGCGCCGCTCATCTTCCGTCTCGAGCTACTCCTCGGACGACGAGCGCCACTCAAAGCACCGCGGCCGCAAGGTTGCTGGCGTAGCGCTCGGCGCGGCAGCAGCGGGAATGGCGGGCAAGGCCCTCCACGACCACTACCGCCGCGGCTCCCGCTCCCGCTCAAGCTCCTCGTCCTCGTCGTCCTCGTCGAATGAGGACCACCACCGCCGCCACAGACGCTCAAAGAAGCTCCCCGCCGCGGCATTGGGCACCGCGGCCGCGATTGCAGCGAAGCGCCACCACGACCACAGGAAGGAGGGCCGCTCCCGCTCGCGCTCCAGATCGCGCTCACGCTCCAGATCGAGCGAGCGCCGCCGGCGCATGTCGGGGCCGCAGAAGGCCGGGTACATGATGACGGGCGGGCTGATGGAGAAGCACCACAACAAGAAGGAGCACGAGCGTCGCGCGTCCAGCGTCGATGCGCATCGCGAGCGCCGGAGCCGCAGGGCATCGGAGAGCAGCGGGACGCACCGGCCGAGACGGGGGAGCATGGCGGGGTTGGGGGGAATCATGAGCAATGTGATGGGCGGGGCGAGGGGCAACGAGCAGCATCCGCCGCCGCCGCACAGGGGCATTGGAGAGAAGGTGGCGTATAAGCTGGGAGAGGTTGTGGCGGAGGAGATTGCGGGGAGGAGGGGCGCGAGGAGATGAATGGGCCCCCTGGTATTTTTTATTTTTATGTATCATGACTTGTGCGATTTGTGGTTTTTGTGGAAAGATGAATTGTTTTCCCTTTTGTTTGTTTTCTACAATCTCGGTTTATATATAAAGTGGGGTGTGGTGTTTAGCGGGAAGTAATATTTTATATCTAACGACTTGCCATGATTTTCCTTTTTTGGGGGGGGGGCTCCTTGTAACAATAGCAATGCAGCGCCGTACATACACACAATCGGTCGTGTGTGCGCGGGGGGGGGGCTGTGAATTCTTTTCCACCTGTACGTATCTACTATGGGTTTTGGCTGGTGCTTTGGTGCGTAGTTGTCTAATATGTACTGGAATATGATTTTTTTTCTGAGAATGAAGATACATGATTGGCTGACGCCGACAGGGTTCTTTAGTAAGCACGACCCATCAAATTTCGTTTCTTTGGGGTTACCCTACTCAATCTGAGACGGTTACCCTACCTGATTTAGAGAAATTACCCTGCCTGCCTTGGCCGTGACCTTTCCTGCCCTGGCCGTGACACTGCCTACTACCCTGCTCGAGCTGTCAAACCCTAACCCTAACCTCAACCGGAACGGGAACCACGGAACTCTTAATAAATTAATATTCACTGCATGTATTAAGTAGTTAAAAATGAGCTGTGGGGGGTGGAGGAGGGTTGGGGAGGAGCGGTGGGGGAGGGAGAGCGGAAAGAGAGGTAGAAGGGGGAGGGAATTGGTGGAGCGGTGGAGGTGGGGGAGCGGTGAAGGAAGCTTCTATATATTGGGGCTATCAGCGGCACTGAAGCTGGCATATATTGGAGCTGGCATTTCTGGCACCAAAGCGGGCACTGGAGCTGGCACCGGAGCGGGCACTGGAGCTGGCACTGGAGCTGGCACAGGAGCGGGCTTCAGAGCTGGCATTAGAGCTGGCACTGGAATGGCACTGGAGCTGGCACTGGAGCTGGCACTGGAGCTGGCACTGGAGCTGGCAGAAATAATTATTTATGCGACATGCATGGTTGGGAGAACTGGGCATGAGACGGCTAAGACAAAACTAACTGGCTACTTGAGGTGCCTAAATACTATACGGAGGCGGGAGAGAAGGAGACCTCGCGGTCGCGAGGTGGCGCACCCCTAGTGATGTATGTACGCAGTCTTGAGGATTCGGGGGAAAAAATCAAAGTGGTCAACACAGCTGATGTCTATCACCTATGCAAAGTAGAGTGTTGGTGTTGTGTGTGTGTGTGTGTGTGTGTGTGTGTGTGTGTGTGTGTGTGTGTGTGTGTGTGTGTGTGTGTGTGCCTTTTGGCCCCATGCTACATACATACATACGGTGCAAGCAAAGCAAACCGCCCAGAGCGAGTGCCGGGACACTGGACAGCAGCAGCCCACGGTGGAAGAAAGGGCGAGGCGACGATAAACAGACAGACAGTGAAATAGCTAAACAGCGGGGCAGCGGGGCAGCAAAACAGCCACCTGATCTACGCACCCATCACATCCCATCAGGTGAATACAGATACAGATAGAGTACAGACCCAGCATGACACACACACCGCACACCGCACATTGCTGGCTAGGCTACATGTACATGTACATGTAGGTAGGGTGTGTATCTAGAGTATACCATAGTCTCACATAAGACAGACACAGACACAGACACAAACCCCCATCACGTGGCAGTGCGCGGCGAGTGATAATCTGTGCTTGGGAGGGGTGGTGTGGAGTATACCCTACTGTGCACTACACTGCGCTGCACTGCACTGCACTGTACTACTGCACTGCACTGCGCTGCACTGTATCGTATTGCACTGTACTGAACTGCACTGTACTGAACTGCACTGTACTGTACTGTACCCACCCCAGATGGGCTAGCTGGGCGCGCCCGGCATCGTGGGTGTTGGTATGGAGGATGTATGGATGTGTCTATCTATCTACATGTATCTATCTACATCTAGTCCCGTTCCCAGACTGTGTGCTACGCGTGGCCACGCGCACCATGTGTGTGCACAGGTCTGGTGTAATATGTCTCCGGAGTTGTCCCGAGTGACTCGGAGGGGGGGGGGTCTAGAGGTTCGGAGAGATTTTTTTTTTTTTTTTTAAAAAACCACGAAAATACTTTGGTTTTGTAATGGCAAACTCGCAAAGATCTAAGGTTCAGAAAAAACCTCCGCTAGCGGTTTGGTTCGGGGTGTCCTCCTCGGGGTGTGCTGAGTCCATACAAAATCCCCCCCCCCCCCCCCCCGAGGGTCCCCCGACGCTAATATCTCCGAGAAAGATAAGTCACAAAGTAAAAAAAAAAACACCTATTACACCAGACTGTGCGCAGAATCGAAGAAAACACAGGCTGGGTACGAGACTAGTGTCTATCTAGAGTGGAGCACATGTATGTCTCTACTACGTCGGGAAATGTGTAGTGATAATGCATCCTCATCATGACCCCATATAATGCATCGGTATAATGCATCGGCGAATGCATCCCCAGTCCCACTTTACGATTTTACTGCTGAGATTACTTAAGGGTGAGAGATAGAATTTTAAAAAAATACATTGTCGGGATCGAACCTGGAGTATATACTATTATGCTTGAGGATTGCAACTCGGCCGGGGAACAGCTCGCCCCAGCCCCCCTTCGCCCTCCCCGTCCGTACACATTCATGCACCAAGCACAATATAACATCCACCGACGAGCCCCAACAGGAGAAGAAGGAAGAAGGGGGGGAACCCTCCTTCCATCACCAGCAGGTGGGTATCAGCTAACCGGAGGGGGGAGGGAGGGGGGGGAGGGGGGTAACCCTTTCTTCTTTTTCAAAATCACAGATTCTCACTCGCGCTGAAGTTCTCTCCCCCCCTCCCTGTTTTTTGTTTTGTTTTTTTTGTTTAACTCATTAATTACATGCAGACCGTAGTCTATGGTAATATCGCACTCCCCAGAACTACCCTTCTGCCTCCGCCACCACTCGCAGTACCCGTACCGAACGATCAATGAATACAGTAACGACCCGAACCAAAGAGCACAAAACACAACAAAACAAATGAAACTGGTCAAGCGGCTTCTTCTCCCTCTCTATCCTTGAGTCCACCCCATCCTCGTGCCCCCTCTCTCTCTTCCTCTTCCTTCTCTTCGTCCCTCTCCCCATTTCCATGTCTCCACTTTGCGAATTCCTTCCATATCTCAAGCGCGCTTCCCTGTTTTTTTGTTGTTGCTTAATCCATTAACTAGCTTCCCCCCCCACCCCACCCGCCTATACCCGCGCCGGCTGTACTTTTTTTTTATTTTTATTTTTTATTTTTTGGTTTCAATCATATGCATATGTGCCGGCTGCAGTTGATTCAGTGTTTATATCTACAATGTAGTTAAAAATAACCACTGCTGAGCAGCGGCGACATGCCAGGCCTAGCTAGGATCTACATACATATAGGAGAGATCTATCTAGAGAGGGGAGGTATGTACGTCAAGCTTAAAATTGATACCCCCCGGCGGTCCCCTGTCCAGATCTGATAGGGTACATATCGCAGGGTTTATTTGATCAGTTCGTCCGACCCCCCCCCCCCCTGGGCGTTTCCTCGGAGAAAAAATAACGTAATGCCGATTTAGCCGTAAAACCGTTTTTTTTTTTTTTTTTTTTGTATCAAGTGCTATTGTTTCTAGGTACAAGCTTCGCATAAAGGATAACCTATGGCGTAAAGACCTAACCCCAATGCCGATTCCCCCAGTTATAGTAACTATGGTATGCTACCAACCGCACTCCTCTTACAAGGTTGATGACTAAGGAAACCCCCGCCTAAGAAAAAATGGAAAAAAAACGCAAAGACAAAATTACACGAACAAAGGGAAGCAGACGAAGGCCGAACAAACAGTGGCATAATGCCGAGGTGCCCGCAGTGGGACTTTTGGGTGTGTGGGTGAGGGCGCGGTGCCTCGAGGTGAGAGTAGTGGACGAACTCGACGAATTAACGAAGTATCTGCCTCTATTAGGAGGAGGGCTGATTAGCCGTAAAACCGTGGTGTCTGTTTATATATATATATATATATACGGTACTGTACTGTATGTATGTATGTACCTACAGTCGCACCTCGTCATGTCGTTAGCTAGCGTATTCTGGGAGCCCAGCTCCCCATACGAGATAGCAAGCAAATATACCAGAAATATACAAAGACAGCAAATAGGTCCATGTGGAGGAACTTGAAGGCAGTACCTGTCCCGCAAACCCGTACGAGACAGCAAGAGGTCCGAGATATCAAACTACGAGATGGTGAGGTGCGACTGTATATAGAGAGAGAGGGGGTTGTAGTAGTCAAGTCATATATGGTTTGCGGCCAATTGGGGTTTTCATATCAAAAGTCAAAGCTCATGCTAACATGTTCATATTCATACATGGCATTATTATACACATGTGCTCATTTCCTCAATACATGATACAAGAGAGCGTCCGATATATACAGTATGAAAAAACGGGGTGGAATCACTACCATAGGACTGCAAAACCGGCATTGCAAGAAGAATACTGTAACAATACCGTATTCTTACCACACTACTAGCGATACCACCCGTCTTTTTGGTACTGCACCATTCATCAATCGCAGCAAGAAGCTGCTAGTATATATACAACGAACCAAAAGGCCCAAAAAACAAACACCAGTTTGTCCCCTTTAGCAGGCTCAACATTAAATCTAGCAATTGGTACATAAAATGGGAAAACCCGTAAATCAAAGATGACCGCCCAAGCCGAGAGATAAGACTGAGGAATAAGATAAAGAATATAAAGAAATAAACACTGCTTTTACGCCCACTTCCCAAGCAATGCCATCAGCGCAGCGCCGAGCACCATGTATCCGAAAGCGCACAAGACCTTGCCCATGCTCTCGTCCCTCAATGTCTTGCCAAACAAAAACTCGTGCGCCATCAACTCCACGAGCCCCGTGTACAGCAGAATACCAGCCGAGATGGCGTCGAAAACACCGTTCACAATAAGCGCGGTCTGAGTCTCTGGCTCAAAGGTGGCACGGAGGCCCAGCCCAACGGCGATGGCGATGGGCGTGCTGATTCCGTATCCAACGCCCATGAGATATGGCGTCCATTTGTTTGGGAAGGGAACGCTGGAGAGACGCGATCCGAGACCGAGGCCTTCGAAGGTTTGGTGGAATACGAGAACGATGTAGAGGGTTATGAACTCCTCGCCGGACACAGCAAGAGTAAGACCGATGAAGATGGAGTGGAAGATGACACCAAACTCGAGGATGAATATGGATAGGAGTTGGGCAGCATATTCCCTCCCTCGTAGTTCTTTTTCTTCAAAAGCATTGAGTGATTCGGGGTCGGCCCCGGATACAATCTGGTCTTCAGGACCGCTAGATCTAGACGTCTCTTTGGTTGCGGGAAGATTGGCGAGCCCGTGTTCGTGGTCATTCCCGGCAGCGGAGAACTTTCCCAGGCGCAACGCAAGCAACTCAACGAAAAAGAGAGAAAAGACAGACATCAGGGCAATTCCTTGTGCCCATGGATACTCTGTGATGGGGCCTGTGAGGCAGCCATTGGTGAGAGCTTCATTGGCAGGCGTCAACAGCTTTTTTTTTTAAAAAAAAAAAAGGTTAGTATATGTTCTCGATGAGAATAGTAATATCACATCACTTACATGGATGAAAGCAGTCGCAATAATAACACCTGAACCGAAGTACCTTGTGAAGAAAAAGGCCCAATTGGGAATATTTAATCCGGGATGTTGTTTAGCAATCACGGGAAAGAGAGCACCTATATCGCAGAAGTTTCAATTAGTTGTGGGGCGCTCCTGTAAGACTTATTCTCGTCCTTGATATGTGTATACATACCGAAAGTTGATCCAGTCAAGATCACAAATACCGCCGATATCCTCAAACCCATTCTTCCATCATACGCGTTCGCTCCTCCGCATTCTGGGGCCACCTCTTCAACCTCCTCTGTGGCTGGATCTGTCTCCGTCACTTGACGCAGGAACAGATTCACGAATTCAACTGTGCTGCCGGACATATTTCTTCTTTAGGAAGCCGTTGACTTTGCTGCGCTTCTAATTGACGTGTTTGACGTATGCAGAGAAAGGCTTGTTTCCTCTTGAGATGCCTTAGTTGTTCTTGGTGTTCTTGGGTGTTCTTGGTGTTCTTGGTTCCTGTCGATGTCAATATTCAAGACCCATCCAAACAGGACAGCGGATATATATATTACCTCAACCTTGAAGTACCAGACCTCTCGTCAAAGAAAGATTAACGATACCCTGAACAATAGCAGAGAAATTATTTTCCAAAGAACCTCTGGGGCCAACTTATGAATCCGAGGGAAGACGCTTGGGAAGGAGAGAGCATTATCTACAGAAGGGGAGGGGGGGTTCCTTTCAGGTACTACGAACGGGAGTTTGCTGCCCCTAATTTTAGGGTCGCTGGGCTGGGCACCTTGGAAGATTGTGCGTGCTCTGCCATAAAGGGTGTGAGGGGGTGTATCCACCAAGGTGTTCACGACCAACTCAAAACTGTTATGTTTTGCCCCCTGTAGGCGCATTTTTTCGCTTACTTCTTTGTGATAAGTCACCCCCATGGCAGATACAGCCAATCCCATGCCGCTAGATGCAACTCAACACCCGGCCCGTTATTGGCTGCCCGGCTTATTTCTCGTTTTAGACAGGAATCCTCCAATCCTCTAGCTCCGATGTGGGATATAAACGGAGGGTTTTCCTTGTGAACAAAAAAACTACCCATAGAGGTTCTCGTTGACGACGACTTTTTTCTGGGAATACGTGTTTTAGTTTTTGTGATCTGCCTAGTTTTTGGAGAGAACTTTTCGGCCCCTCTAGCTTGATCCGTTGATATTATCGCGCTTGATATTAACAGCAGCTGTGTTCGTATTCTTATATCTCTATCCTACACCATTTTTCTCCTTCGATTCAATAGACTGGCAGGCCGTATAAAGTCTTGGTGGTACAGACACACCACCAAAATCGAAGGACGCATATATCAGCGTGCATTGGGGGGGTGGGTGTATTCCTTCACCGTATCACATACCCGGAAGTCCGACACAAGGTGCATGGAATCACTTAAGATGATTCTCGTTTAATACACACCGGCACTGTCTTCAAAACATCTATCAACATGTCTGCATCATGCCTCGCTGATAATGTTAGAATGTGGGACGCCGGTCCCACGGCCATGGGACACAGAGAAAATTTCCTCTCACTCCCCAGTTGGCTTTGCCTCCAAATAGGATTCTACAATTCAAGGAACAGCTAGGTGTTAGTATTAACTCGGGGATCGATGTCCCCTATTGATATTCCGCAATCAATCAACCACCACCCAAAGCCCTATTCGATTAACTGCACTCTGTATCTAAATATTTATGTTTCGTGTTTTTAATCCCCTTTTTCCTGCCCTGGTGATACGGTAATGTTCCACACAAAGTCTAAAACCTACTTCTAGAACACAGTCACCCCACAAATTCTCCGAGTGATGCCTTGTGACTTCCTCGACCATTGCCCTCAGCTAGAACCCAGGGATGGGCTATAGCGCTAGCCAAGAAAGAATTTCGGCCGTGAATGCCTGCGGCTGTTAATTGAGTATTTTCTCGCGTGCTACCGATGCAGTTGCCTGTCAAAGGCTGCACATAGAGTAGCAGACGACGCCCGAGACAGAGTCCTAAATGATAATGTCGTTCGTCAGCAGCTCCTAGGTCCTGCATGACGATCTTTGAGTTTTCCGGAATGTGCAAGGCATACTCTGTAACAAAACCGCCGTGCTTGCGCAACGGGAAGCAGCAGATATACGAGGAGGCACTGCATAACCCACCCGTGGTTCAGGCACATAGTCTGCCAAGAATCAGCACCATAATATAATGTGGGGCGTCCAGATGAACGTATATATATGTAATAGTTCGGTTTAGAGAGGGAGAAATACCCATATTCATTGAGATAAGAAGGCCATGTGGGCTAGAGATAACACCTGCTGGCAATACGTATGTGTGTGTTTACAATGTCAGAAAGAGCCTTCCACTCATGATCAAGACCAAAGTAAATTATATATAGATCGCCTGATTACGCGAGTTGTCTGCTGTTGTCCAGCCAAAGCTTCTGAACCTTCTGGCACCAGGCAATAATTGGTTATATCCCTCGGCCAGGGCCAGATAAGTGATCATCATGTAACGATCATATTTATTCAAAAGACAAAATGTTGGATGGATGTATATTCCGTAACTTGGAGCTTGCTAATCATAACTCAAGCAATAAAAGCCATAGATACATCATATGCATGTACCTGCTGGTTTTTTTATCATTATTATTGACTGTGAGTCCAGTGATTTTGCACAACTTTCCATCGGGGGTTAAAATTAGAATCACTATCCTAGCGATTCATAAACCATCTATATAATTGAAATATGTATTCCTTTAATGTGAAGGTATTGTGTTGTGTCAATGTATTTCACTTATAGGCAACATTGGGGACCGGGGCAACTACACCAAGTACCTCCATTAAAGTTCTGAACCACAAATGTCACATCAGTACGGCAATAGCCATACTCCTCCTTCATCATCGTTCCGAAAGTATTCCTCTGCTTTACACAAACTACCACAATAATTCGTCTCAGTGGACGGTTGCACAGACGTCAAAGTTGCCTTTTACAGCGCGTACGAGGGGGCGTTTCAAGACAAATGACCAGATCAAAAAATTTCAACGTCAATGCGAGCGTTCCACTGAGACGGATTACTGCGGTACTACTCCTCGCAACTTGACCAGCTCAGGCAGCGCCACAACCGTAGATCGAGTGTTTTGTACGTGACATTCTTGAATGATAGCGGCGTGTAGCCGGGACTTTCGAGTTCAAGCCTTTTATTGACACTATGACTCTGTCTAGCAACAAGACCTCAACCATTCAAAGCGAATTAAAACCACATGTAAAGTAGCAGTTTATAAAATCATTACTAAGCCTCTCTTTCTCTTCATGAAAGAGTAGAGCTAGAGCTCTGTTGTAGGTACAACTGGCCATTCCACCTTTTGTCTGGTGCCTGCTGACGCATGGTGGTTGCCTATTCCCTTTTTGAGCTTTACCGCGTATCAGTTACATTTATGGTTCATTGACCATGTCGGCACGGTTTCTATCCTTATTTTTTATTCTCGTGGAACGAATTCTCCTAGATAGTACACCAGACCTCCGTACGACGTAGTACGTCGCGAGAAAACAATGTACTGCTATTAAGAGTAAGTATGCATTTGGATCTTTGTACAGCCAAAATCCTGGAAGTTATGGGTGGTGGGAGCTACTGTATGCGCCGGCTAAACAAGGCCTTCTTTTCAGGCTACACGTCCTCAAAGTTTGTCGTTTCGGCAGTTGGCATAATGCATAAATGCATTGCCCCCTCCGAATTCTTCTGTTTTCAGACTACTCGTAGTTTCTTCCGTATATGGGCGTAAATCGTGCTTGGCAACTATCTTTTGGTAGTATGCGGAAACTTTATGCCATGATTGTACCTAGAATCAATTCACTACTTAAAATAAAATAAAAAGACCCAGTTCAGTTCGGAAACAAGCTCAATGCTTGTAAAATAATTTGTGGGGGTTTCTTTGTAATGCCAGTTTCCGTGAAATATACCTGTAGTTTCCCGAAGCTTAGCTATGTGTAGTCTCTGAATAATACAACATATGATTGATTGAGGTATTCGCTATATAAACTTAGTAACTTCTAGATACGGGCCCACTCATAATCTCAATAAACACTAGAGCTTGCTCCAAAATTCTTTGTCACCCGCGCATTCCCTTGCCATTTCGAACTGCTCATCTGTGCTGCAGATTAAGACCTTAGGAGCCCTTGCACTTTCATCGCCGATATCCAAGACAATCCCATTCTCTTTCTCGATGCTCTCATTTGCCTTTTTATTCAATGAGAACCCCAAACACTGCACCCCATCCACGACTGCTTCCCTCAGCTCAGAAGACTTTTCACCAATCCCTCCAGCAAATACAAGGGCATCAACCTTGCCGCGAAGCTTTACAAAGTATGCACCAATATAGTTATGAATACGGTCCACAAATAAATCGAAGACAAGTTCGCTATGAGGAGGAGGGGAATCTGACTTGAGTTTCGAAAAGTCAGTTGTACCGATGATCGATGACCAGCCAGACTTCTTGTTTAGGATTTCTTCAGCCTGCCTGAAATTAGCAAACGAGTTATATTAGCACTGGGGATATTAAATTACTTTACTGATGTGCATATCTCCAGTACCGCTGTGCGATATTCTACCGGCATTTGAGGTATAGTGGAAGACCAGTGATGGATCCACGGTTCCGCTGCGTGTCGCACCAGGAAGCCCCTCAAGCGGTGTCAAACCCATACTAACAAAAACTATTACCACATTTTTCTATGTAGGGATAACATATAGGCTCAACTAAAGCTAGAAAAAATATTCTGTGACTCACGAGTTATCCAGTGATTTTCCATTCCGAATGGCGCAAACAGACGCGCCACTCCCAAGATGGAGTGCGATAATTGAGGTTTCTTCAACAGGCTTTTATGGAGCCCGAGTTAGTTATGCTTCTTTAACAGTGTCAATAAACCCTTACTTTCTTGAGATATTCCGCTACTTCGGTAACGATAAAACTGTAAGAAATTCCATGAAACCCGTACTTTCGGATCTTGTTGCGGCGTGCGTGCTCAAGATCTACTGGGTATGTCTTTATATGTTCGGGCATTGATAAAGTGTGGAAGCTGGTATCAAAGTAAGCAATGTTTGTTGTTTTGGGAAGTTGCTTGAGAGTTGTGTGGACGAGTGAAAGAGCGGGAGAGTTGTGCCTATGATATAACCCAACTGTAATTTAGTAGTGGGTTTCACTTCTATCAATCTTCATATTTATATTGATGGAGATTCTCACAGCGGAGCAAGATCAGTGAGTTCTTTTAGATAGTTTAAACTCTCCTCATTTATAACAACTGGTCTTTCATAATCACCTCCATGCACAATTCTATGACAAGCGAAAGTGATATCTTCACCACTGTTTACTTGCTTCAAATCAGAGTCCTTGGAGAGGTATTCGAGGAAATGCTTGAAGGCATCATCTTGAGATTTCACATCAGGCAATTCCTTAGATTTGACGTTGCTAGACGTAGAAGAGTTATCGGTATGGGTATATGAAAAAACTGCAGGCGGAGATGTCAAATTTGAAATTGATGATTGAAGGATAAGGCATGGGGTATTCCCTGTCTTCCGCTCCGCCTCGGGAGGAGTTGATGAGTAGAGAGACAGTTTTACACTGGATGAACCAGCGTTTATGGCGAGAATTAGCTTTGCGGTTGACATTGATGGTATTTCCTGTAGGGGTCTAATAGATGACAGTAACTAAGAGCACGGTTATCTAGAAACGAAGAGTGTACTACTTGTACTTGCCACTTTGTAGATGTCGTCACTTGCATCTCTTATCGATAAGGAAGCTGGTTGTTGTTTTCTGAATGACGTATTATTAGGGCTAGGTTTGTTTCGGATGTTATCCGAATCATCATTGTCACGGAATAAGAACGACCACAAATCTATACTGCTGTATATCACAACAGTTCGTATAACCATCTTTCGGGGAAGACGACCAAAATACTTTGTTGCAATCGCGGGCGTTTTTACAGGGTACCGAACTTCGCGGACGTGGTGTACTACTACATTTCCATTGCAACCTTCAATGCCATTTAAATTTTGATGTCCTACCTAATTAAATTCAATCAACCTGCATTCGATGAGCTATTTGTATTCGGCTCCGATGCACACGTACCACTACATGTAGTATAAACTACATGTCCTCTATGTACATGTATATACATAGTAGATTATCCCTTCATGAATTCAGGGAGGTTATAATGTATGTATATGATCACTTACATACATGTAGTAGATACATTTACGTGAGGGGCAATTGCTTAGGGTTGGTGCATCAAGCTACAAAGTTCGGGCTCAGCCAAAGACTTTACAAAAACGAGTGACTAAATATGATTGATTTTTCTAAGGGCTTTTTTTTTTTGGTTTAATTCATTAATCGCATGATTCTTCTAGGGCCACTCATGTGTAATAAATACATATACTACATGTAAATATAATTTTTGCTCTTTATGCACACAATAGCTCTTTTGGGAGGTTTCGTTATCATGAACTCTCGGCACTTTGCGATTAGAGTTTCCTATCCAGCATCATATCGCCAATACTTCCCCAACTCCATCAATTTTCCATCACCCATCTATCGATATCGCCTAAGATACAATTTGTTTCCTGGTTAAGAATAAGATCCCCTCTATCCCCCGGAGGGTTGTTGTCTACGGTAATATTTGGTTGCAGGTTCAATTCCCCACAGCCTTCTGAACGTCTCTATCTAACTCGCTGACAATAGGTTCGATGGCTTCTCTTATCCACTACTCTTCCATTATATTTGGAATAAGCCTGGCTGCCTACATCTTTCTGGGAGTATTTCTGAATAGCACTGCGGGGCTTGTCTTAATTCAGAATAGTTCTGGGCTTCTCTGTTACTCCCAACGCACTCGCGGCGAACAGTTCATATATGTTGGCTTGAGTGGGATTAACTTACCCCAAGATCTCATTGTTGTTGTAAGTTCGTTTATAGACTTGTTATTTCGGGTTTAAGTACTAACTTCAGTGCCCTTCGCGTCTATTTAAAAGGATCAGGCAGGGGAGAACAGCATCCAAGAAAACATATATTCCGACCCAGGGATAGTGATCCAAGTAAGCTTATTGTCTTCTTTTCCAATTTGACATATGCGAAGTCTCACTCTTTAGTCATGCAAAGTGCCCATATACAATAGGAACTATGGCGAAGCAGCCAACAAATGTTGGGAGCAACTAGACTCGTCCAAGGAGGCCAAGATAGAATTTCCTCCTGATCAAACTCCACAGGAACTACGCTCGACCGGGAGCCGAAATCTCCATATTACACCAGAAGCTTGGGAGAGAATGCGAATTTGCACATTTATCATCTGCATCCTTCCGTTTATCGTGCTTCTCCCAATCTATTTGTACTGCCATTGGATTCGCGATAGAGGAAGTTATGATAGAGAAGATTATGAGGATCTCCCTTGATGTCTTGGTGCAAGTACATAATACGAAGATGGGGTCCTAGTCTGTTTGTAAAGACTGAGAAATCATTTTTCACTGTTTCCTGGAGGATCTATTTGACTGGAATTATTGTTACCGTTACTTTCAAATGAGCCATCAGAGCTGCTATCTATAAGCTAGGGCAGTTATTCTGTAAAGGCGATCAAAAAACAATCGTGTTGGACAATCCTTCTGTAAATTTTAACATATTTACAGGAATTCATTCCCCGTCCCCATTTCCTCTTTCGGGCTACCTATTTGACTTCTGCATAAAGTACATGCATGCAATGTCAGTGTATTCTAGCCTCATGAACCGCAGGATATACCCTCCTACAGTCTCAGAAATGGGGGTAAAATTGCTACCGTGGGGCTACGGTATTGAGTCAATAATATATACCGGTTTAAACCTATCAATATATACTGTATTCTTACAGCATCACTAGCGTACTGACTGGAATATGGTATCCCTTTCCGGTACTGTATATATGTGCCAACCATGCCATAGGATATACTCTAGAGTAGATAAATTATATACCCATGTATGTTTGGGATGAAGATCCATTGTAAAACCGTAAGGGTTTGATACGTGAGCCCGGGCCTAAACCCAAAATACAGGGTGGAGAAACTAAAGCAAGTAATCAAAGAGCTCGGATTCGATAGATGAGCTCAGATATCGAGTTTTTACGGTAATGGGGATAATTATTATCACATCCTCATAACCCTAATCCATCTTTATATGTATTCCGGATGCAATCATCACCGACTGACATGACATGACTCGGTTATGCGCCGGTCAACATTTATGAACAAATATTATTGTGTGACGTCAGGTACAGTTTGAGTGTACTCTACTTCGGTGTCAAGGATAAGTGGACAGAACGTGGCGGTGTGGCTGAACCTGTAGTTTTCCCGGTTTACTACTCGCGAATACCCTTAATTGGTAGCTGACGTCAATACGACATCTTGTTAATTCTCTCGCGACTCAGGGAATTCAGGTTTCTATCTTTAGTAATTAATATTCTAGAAAAGTAGGCCCTTATTTTCTTTTCAGGTCTTCATCTTTCGTTTCAAGCAGCTTCAAATTTACATCCATCCTTATTGATTCTTGCCGATAACTGATCAAACATGCCTGGTGAAATAATTGACAGACCAAACCCTCCGCCATCTCGTTCACACCTGCCTCCCGCGCTTTTGGAACTTTCAGTAAAACTCGATATCAAAAATGCGCTTTCAAGCGAAGAGGTTTCAGCTCTTCAGGATTTCCGGAGGGCAGCGAACTACATCGCGGCAGCTATGATATTTTTGCGCGACAACATACTACTAGAGCAGGATCTTACTCCAAAAGACATTAAGCCGAGGATTCTAGGCCACTGGGGAACCTGTCCAGGACTAACTCTGGTTTATTCACATTTAAATAGAGCAATTGAGAAATGGGGATCCGAGATGCTGTTTGTTATCGGACCAGGTATTTAATATACTATATACCACACTCAATCTCTTATTAATTCAAGAGCTAACTATCAATAATTTATAGGTCATGGAGCGCCGGCTATTTTAGCCTGTTTATGGTTAGAAGGCGCGTTAACGCATTTCTATCCAGAACAGTATTCGTTTGACAGAAAGGGCCTCGATAACTTGATAACGAGGTTTTCCACTCCTGGTGGATTCCCGAGTCATATCAACGCGCAGGTCCCAGGAAGCATTCATGAAGGTGGTGAGCTTGGATATGCATTAGCTGTTGCTTTTGGCGCAATTATGGATAAGAAGGATTTGATAGTTCCTGTTATTATTGGTGATGGAGAGGCCGAAACTGGCCCAACTGCGACGTAAGTCACAAGATGTCATATCTCAAACTAATACATGTAGCCTCCGACTAAAATGAATAGGGCATGGCATGGGTATAAATACATAGATCCTAGCGAGTCGGGCGCGATATTGCCGATTGTTCATATCAATGGCTTCAAGATTAGTGAGAGGACAATATATGGATGTATGGACGATGAAGAACTCGTCGCATTATTCACGTATGATCACTTTTGAAACCTACCCGCACAGAAAGTGTACTTACACTTAATTGTAGTGGTTATGGCTACCAGGTTCGCTTCGTTGAAGACCTTGAGAATATTGACCACGACTTCGCCGCCTCAATGGATTGGGCAATTTCTCAAATTCAGCATATTCAGAAAGCAGCTCGATCCGGAAATCCAATTGTAAAGCCCCGTTGGCCAGTCATTCTTCTACGTACCCCAAAAGGTTGGGGAGCACCTAAGAAAGTCCACGGGGAATTCGTAGAGGGTTCTTTTCACTCCCATCAGGTACCGCTACCAAAAGCTAGCAGTGATAAAGAGGAGCTCGGGCAACTCCAGGAGTGGTTAAGAAAATATCAACCGGACACACTCTTCAAAATGGATGGGTCCCCAAGTGATCGTGTTACAAAAATAATCCCGAAGGACGCATCAAAACGGATGGGTGTGATCAAAGATGCCTTTTCTGGATACAAACCGCTCGACCTTCCTGATTGGATCGAGATGGGCAAGGAAAGAGGACAGGAAGTCAGCAGTATGAAAGCTGTTGGGGCATTACTTGACCAGGTCCTGCAGAGAAACCCAAGTGACATGAGGATCTTTAGTCCTGACGAGTTGGAGAGTAATAAGTTAGACGCAGTGTTGAAGCACACTGGAAGAAATTTCCAGTGGGATCAATATTCTAGGCAGAAAGGTGGGAGGGTTATTGAAATTTTGAGCGAGCACATGTGTCAAGGTGCGTATCTTTACACCATTGGGTATTTCTTTTCTTCCTATGATCAATCTAACTGATATTCAGGGATGATGCAGGGTTATACTCTTACGGGAAGATCCGCTCTATTCCCATCTTATGAGAGCTTCCTGGGAATTATCCACACCATGATGGTGCAATACAGTAAATTTAGAAAGATCGTAAGCTTAAGTGAAAATCCCCCATTATATCAAATGAGTACTGAAACTCTTCAGGGCCGAGAGACCGTCTGGAGAGAGGACACAGCAAGTTTGAATTACCTTGAGACCAGTACATGGGCTAGACAAGAACACAATGGGCATTCACATCAAAACCCATCTTTTATAGGGGCTGTTTTAAACCTGAAGCCAGAAGCGGCACGAGTATATCTTCCACCAGACGCTAACTGTGCCCTCTCCACAATGGCCCACTGCCTCCGATCACGTAACTACACCAACCTTATGGTAGGCTCAAAACAACCCACACCTGTCTGGCTTTCTCCCTCCGAGGCCGATTTGCATTGCAAGGCTGGTGCTTCAATTTGGAAATTTGCATCCACAGACGAAGGTCTAAACCCTGATGTTGTGTTGTGCGGGATTGGCACAGAGGTTACTTTTGAAGTTGTTGCTGCCGCATCGTTGCTTCGAAAACTAGTCCCGGAGATGAGAGTTCGTGTTGTTAATGTGACGGATTTGATGGTACTTGGTGCGGAGAATACACACCCGCATTCCATGGACGATCCTGCTTTCGATGCAATCTTTACAAATGATAGGAATATTCATTTCAACTACCATGGATATGTAACAGAATTGAAGGGGATATTGTTTGGAAGGCCCAATTTAGAGAGGGTGAGTATCGAGGGATACAGAGAAGAAGGGAGCACCACCACCCCTTTTGATGTGAGTACCCTTTGCAGAAATTACTTATCTCAAAATCTAATGAATACGGACCTGGGCAGATGATGTTATGCAATCACGTATCAAGATATCATGTCGCCATTCAAGCCGTCAAAGGTGCTGCCAAGTTCAACGAAATAGTCAGTATGAAGCTGATAGGGCTCTTAGCGGAGCTTCAACATAACATTGAAAAACATCAGGAGTACATCCTTAAGCATCAGGAGGATCCAAAGGACACTTATGACTTGCCTTGCTTTGAGTAGAACTACAGAGATATTTTCGCATGGGATTATAATAAATTGATAAATTTCAAGTTGTTTTGTAACTTATAGTCATGCGTGATGTTGATTCTTGTGCTAATTACGGTGCCACCTTTGAGTCATGGTTTGTCACTCGTATATGTTCTATCTGGATTTGGACAAGACCTTTATGGTTCCAGACAATTGAATTGAAAAAAGTAGCCTGATAATTGTCATGCACCCAGACCAGGCCTTCCGCCAATCATATCGTTCGCTAAGTAATCCTTGGCCCGCCAACCGGCAATAACCTTGGCATCTACAACCCACTCCAACATCCAGTCGCCGCCCGCCCGCCATCGCCGCGACATCTTTATTAATTGCCTCTCCCCACAATCTCCCCTCCTCTCCTTGTCCGGCCAGAATTGATCTCTCCGCTCTTTCTGAAAACCAATAATGCTTGCCACAACGCGCTCTCTTGGCCTGCGGTGTATGAATTGCCCCTCTTGTACCCCTCTCCCATCTACCCCAGCTAACGTTTGATGCAGCCACTCCCGCGCGAACCCTTCTACCAGCGATCGCCACCCGAACAATCTCGACCTCGAAGCCTTCAAGCGCCTCTGGACACGGCGCTACCCCGGTTGTGAGAGATGCGTCGAGCATCGACAGGAGTGGCAGGCGGGAGGTGCCATTGCCAAGTCAGCAAGAGAAGAAGGGTGCTATGCAGTTTGCCTTGTTAGTATAACACTTTCTTCTTATCTGTCGGGTCTACGGAATTGGCTGGACGGAATAGAATTTCGAGTAGGAGGTGAAGAAGAGTGGGTGAACTGGCGCCAGGAGTTGAGGGCAGGACGACACCGGGAGCTTATGGACTAATATTCCTCACCTCTAGGACTACCCTCGATCAAGTCACCAACTGGGCCCGCCAAGGATCCCTTTGGCCTATGACCTTCGGCCTCGCCTGTTGTGCCGTTGAGATGATGCACCTCTCCACCCCCCGTTACGATCAGGATCGTCTCGGTATTATTTTCCGTGCCTCCCCACGTCAATCCGATGTTATGATCGTTGCCGGAACCCTTACCAACAAGATGGCGCCCGCGCTCCGTCAGGTTTATGACCAAATGCCGGATCCGCGATGGGTTGTCTCTATGGGATCTTGTGCGAACGGAGGAGGTTACTATCATTACTCGTACTCTGTGGTTAGGGGCTGTGACAGGATCGTACCTGTGGATGTCTACGTTCCTGGATGTCCGCCTACTAGTGAGGCACTCATGTATGGAATTTTGCAACTTCAGAAGAAGATGAGACACACTAAGGTTAGCTCCTTAAACCCTCGGTGGGTTATAATACAATTACTAATGGATATCTATCATAGATTACGAGGATGTGGTACCGTAAATAGATTAGTTGTGTTTCGTGGGGATGCTGGGCTGAAACGGAATGTTACAGGACGAAATATAGTGACCATTCCAAGGTGTACATTGCTTCTATTATTTTGTCAATCTTTTTTTAATCCACTGCTGTGTTGGACCAATGATGACATTCGTCTTCTGTGGCATAAATACCTTGGCGTTACATATATACGAACTCAGCCTTTAAATTCATTGATTAGAAAACAACAGCCAGGTCTCAATCCATGGAAAACGAGTGTGAATCGTTACTTATTCGTCAAGAGAGAGCCACAAAATGACTTGCCCGCGGGATAATACTTAAACCACACGACCCATGAATTTGTATGTGGTCCCCTTAGGAAGTGCGGATCCGGAAGTTCATGTAATATCACTCGATGTCTCTCGGTTCGGCTACGTGTTTAAGGTCTTTTGACGAGATCAAAGTCACAGTGACACCCATCATGTCACCAACCGGCTAGAGCATTCAACTCTTAAGCCCCACCTTCTTCTTGATGTCCTTCGTTTTAATTCTATAGACCAGTCTAGACACGGTTCAGCCGACCATCACTCGCTCTCGCTCGCATGCAATTGACTAAGGCTGCGCTGACCAGCCGATCGCGATCCAGCATCCAGAATACGATTAAACTTCTACCGAAGTGAGTTTGTAATCCCGTTTCTCGTAATAGACTCTGCGGTTGGTTGATAGATGGCAGATGTTAAGATCAGGTCCGACCAATTATGCATCATCACTGCCAACCAACCCAGTTGATCTTTACAGTTCAGACCTCGATCCTTCTGGAGTTGAGGGTCTGAGCACTAACCATCCAGATACATTATGCATGCATGTTATGCCGGTCGTCGGTTGCTTTGCCCTATACTAGTCGCGCTCTTCGGGAAAGTAATCGCAAATCGGAGGCCAACGATGGAGGAATGAAATGGTATCCCACATTAGAGCGTATTTGATAACTGTCGATTCCGATAATTGGCAGTTCGCCGGCTGCAATAGCGGTTTGCCGAACCGTCAATTTTGATCGATGAGGGTATCGGCACAGGGTACCGGAACTCTATCAATGCGCAAAGGGCCTTATGTGTCTCGATCTCGTCACCACTGATAATGGTCGAGATCAACTAAATAATTTAAGTATAATGTCAATTTTTCGACCTGCAACTGTCAAAGCCGAACTGTCAATTGTCGAAATCGACAGTTGTTAAATACGCTCTATTGAGATCTACGTACCCGTTTCAAGGACCCAGATAATGTAAAAAGCAATTCTGCAGTAATTGGGATAACATTAGATTCCTTATCTGATAATCTTGGTTATTTAGATCTAGAAACATAATTGCGTTTCTCAACGTCACTGTGGGGAGGTTGTAGATGGTTCACGTCATGAGGAAGGGTTCGGGGCCGACGAAAGGCTCCTTGGGGCGGGCATCAGATTGACATCATGTCCCGCGGTGCCAAGAAAGACGAGTGTGTTTATCTAATAATTTGGGTATTTACTCTGAGTATATCTTACTACGCACCGACCTCCATCCCACCTCCATCCCCATTCATGATCATTTCAGAAACACTAACTAAACCTCTTTGAATACTTTTCATAAATACTCTCAGAAGAATGGACTCCGCTACCGAAGGAAAGAACCCAGGCAATGTTATCGGAGGACACAAGGCTAACCTTCATAACCCAAGTAAGATATTAATAATGAATGCCTTTGTTACTAGAAGACTAATAAGTATATAGACACCTCCCAAAAGTCCAAGGATCATTCTAGAGATATTCTTGAAGACATCGGCAGTTCCACCAAGAGCTCCGGCAGCCGCAGCATGGCCCACGGCGATAATGAGGGCAAGAATCCAGATAATGTTGCTCGAGGGTATAAGGCGTACGTTCAACTTGGAGCAGCTTAGAAATTTTCTCGATGCTAATCTGAGGTTATAAAGTGCCATGAGCAATCCAAACGTATCTAGCGAGGCAAAAGAGCGTGCTGGGCACAAGCTGGAGGAGATGGGTGCAGACTAAAGAGCACCCGAGTGGTTATCAAACAAGTTGGAGGATCAATGTATAACATACAAGTGGAGTGTAGCCTCCGGCCGCAAATTCACTAAAGCCTAAGAGAGCGAAATAATACTGTCTAATCCACCTACAACTTCTGAGTGGATATCGCAATGCCCGATCTATCTACGAAGTCAATTATCCATGATATCAACAAAAGCAGGTACAAATTACCAATTTATGAGAGCGGATAGCTATATATGCTGTATCCCTTCTTCCGGACTCGTGGTTGACTCTTTGTTCAGTATATATAGCAGTCCTGGTAGCAGAAGATTAGCCAATGATAACACATCCTGACTACAACGAGGGAGATTATACTATTTAGATTATTATGTTTCTGTTGGGAGCTTTAGAAATTATTCTGCGGTTTTTATGAGTACTTGAAGTTATAAGGGTAAAATTGATATTTGTTATGGTGCAGCCAATGATTATGTTTACATCCTATTGAGACCGGGTGAGATTCCATGACCCAACTTACTACTAGTGCCCCATGGAGCATACATGTACTTACATGTAATAAATTTTGGTTGAAACCCTTAATTCCAACTGAAATAAATACTGGAACATTATCTAATGCTTATTCCTGGGATAGGTAATACATGTAGTTTTCTACGGTCGCATGGCACAATGCTACGACACTAGTGGCCAACTGGTTAACACCTCTCATAGAACTGTGCAACGCCGGGGGATTTGTGCTACCGTATTATTTGCTTTAGTTAATCGGGTAAAGTTGGTAAAATGAATATAACCCTGGACTATAGAGCTATTCAGGCTATTTATCATCTACTAAGGAATTCTCCAGGACATATTAGCTCTTTAATACACTCTTCAGAAAATTCCATCGATGGCTCGAAGTTGCAAATTGGAATCCCAAATGCGGGGCACGCCAACGGCTGAACTCAAGAACAGATTCTTGTAATATCAGCCTAAAAATCAAGATATGGACGAGCCTGTGGTCAAAAGAATCCGGTAGCACACGTTGCACCTCACATATATATGCCGGCGGTCGGTTCTACCCCCTCGCACAACGGGCTGATAACTTGATAATAAATGATTGATGTATTTAATTGTCCTCAAGGTTTATCCATTCTAAATTGAAGGTAAATATCTCAGTGTGTTGATTAGATATCGAGGTCGACGTTGGGGGAGTTCCCCCATTGTTAGGTGTGCTACCGGATTCTTTTGGCCGTGGCCTCGGACATTGCATCACATCCCCAGTATCTAGAATGCGGGGTCTATAAAACCAAAAATAATTCATTCAAATAACGCTTCCAAAGGCATCTCATCTCGACCCATCTCAAAGCCAAACCACATACGTGTGAGCTTCTCGATTTCCTGGCAACGAACCTACATGCGTAGAACCCTTCAAAAACTTACAATGTCGCCTCCGTCTGTCAAGTTCATCAAACAAGGAGCAATTCTCCAAGAATTCAGAGTTGGCCCCGAAAACCGCAACATTGTTCTCGGCTTCAACACTCCTGGTCAATACCGTACCAACCCTGCCCACTTCGGTGCGACAATCGGGCGTGTAGCGAACCGCTTGAAGGATGCAGAGCTTTCATTGACTGGAACTGTCTGGCCGCTTACAGCAAATGATGGACCGAATACGCTTCATGGTGGACCTGTAGGATGGGGACTGAAGGATTGGACTGGTCCCGGACTTGCAAGTAAAGGAGTAGATAGGGAAACAGTGGTGTATACGTATACCAGTCCTCACATGGATGAGAAGTTCCCAGGCACAGTTGAGGTGGAAGTAGCCTACACTGCGTATGAAGAGCCAAGTGCAGAGGAAGGAGTTTCAGTCACAGTTCTAGAGATGGATTATGAGGCCAAACTAGTCGGGGATGAGGTTGAGGAAACGGCTATCAATATGACAAATCACAGGTAACTATAACGCACCAACCATGCCGGCCATAGTTTATCACTCCCATGCTAATATGAGTTCTATACAACAGCTACTTCAACCTCAGTGGCGGTGAAACTATCGCCGGCACCCGTGCCATCCTGACAACCACTGATCACCTGCCCCTTGATTCAACCGGAATACCAGTCTCCACAGAAATCGCACCCTACCCAGGGCTTACCGCGGGTGAAGCTTTCACCCTTGGTCCCACAGAACCAGATGTTGATGACTGCTTCATCCTTAACACTGATCCAGCTTCAATTCCTCCAGACACACGCTCCCAACCACTTAAAACATGCGCACGTTTCTACCACCCTACATCAAAAATACACCTTGATGTTCTTTCTACGGACCCTGCATTCCAGTTCTACACCGGAAAACACATTGATGTTAAGGCCAGGGAGGATGGGTCTCCGGCGAGGGTTCCAAGGGCAGGGTTTTGTGTAGAGCCAAGCAGATACGTCAATGCTGCAAACGTGGAGGAATGGAAGGGTATGACGGTCATCAAGAAGGGCCAGGTTTATGGCAGCAAGATTGTTTATAGGGCTTGGCATGGCGGAAAAGAGGAATTTTAAGTGTTCCAGTAAGCAATAACCATTATCGTTCCATTCAGATTATCGCACCCAGGTCAAGTCAAGAACTATTTGAACACCGATTTTCAATTGCAACCAAAGAGCTCAGAAACTATGAAATCAGGTCGATTGATATACAATCCAATAGTTATTGAGCAAACAATACAACAAACCAGTGCATGCTATGTACTCCCCCTCGCCCAGTCCCTGCTGCTGCCCAGTCTCCCTAGTTTTATCCCGGACAAAAAACCAAACGAAACACAATATCAATGACACTTTACAGAATAGGAAAGAATTCAAGGAAATTCTACGCCTGTCCTACCCGAACCATCTGATCAAATAATTGGTCAAGGGATTGAGTGATACAAGATGAATAATCAAGACAGAAACGTGTAAATAAAAAATACCCCGTGAAAAAGGAGAAGAATGGAGAAACTAGCGTGTAGTTGGGGGGATATGACCTTGCCCACTCCTACCAATCCGCATTCCGACTACAAGTGAAGAGCTTGAATTAAAAATCCACCCAAAAAGAAACAAAATACAGAAACGCAAGTTAAAGGGAACAGATAAATAAAATAAAGATGAGATCGACTAACGTATTAAGCAAGCGAAAATGATGAAATCTTAGGGGAAGATACTGGGCAAAATAAGTAAAAAAAAATCCAAACCCCTGCAAAACTCCGTTGTTTTCGTTTATATTGTTATCCAATCATTGTTCACCGATGCAGTTCATAATATTCGTCTTTTGCCGGATTTCATCAGCCCGTTGCTCTGGGGCCAAGACTGAGATCCTCGTTATTGAGAAAAGACAGCAGTGAGTTGCTTCAGGTAAAAACTCGATCTCGCTCATGATCAAGTCTTTTGCTGAGTTCCAATACTATTTCTCTTTGTCGCTGAACTATACTTGCACGCGGGAACCTCTCACCAGGGCCGGTGCTAGAACCCTCACATGTCGATACCGTTCTGGTAGATTCCACGGACAACTTTGGCAGGGTTTCCTGCGACTATTGTGAATGGTGGAACATCCTGCAAAATCAAAATTTGATTAATAAGTTATTGACTACAAGCATATAAAGCATTGAAAACTTACCTTGGTTACAACGCTACCAGCGCCAACAACAGATCCTTTTCCAATAGTGATCCCGCTTCTGATAACATAGGTCAGGACAAGTTCAAATAAAGTTATATACCAAGATACTCACAATACTATTGTATTTCCTCCTATCCAACAATCCTCCTCGATCATAACTGGATTTGCCACCTCAGGCCCCAGGGCTCCGTTGCGCTTTCTAGGATCTATAGGATGCGTGGCTGAAAAGATACTGACATTAGGTGATATTATAGTCCGCGCCTTTATTGTGACCTGGTAAAAAAATAAGTCGTCAGTCAAGAGCTTGTCAAAAAGATGTTACAGTGAACCTACGAGACAGCTATCCAAGATTATACAGCCAAATTCAATGTGTACATCCTTCCCTAGTCGGATATTGTAGCCATAGCTACAGGTAAATGGTGCGTCAATCTTCACATCGACTATATCGCACGGGTCACCTTTTTCACTGACATATTTTGAAGGCGCCCCCTGGGTGTTTTGCATCATCACTGCCCATTTTTTTCCTGGTCGGAGTACTTCAAGTAATAGTCTTCCCGTCTCGACCTTTGAAACGCCAACATTCGGATCACTTGCGTTATTGAATCTAATACAAGCACCTTTGCATCTTTCGCGTTCCTCGATAAGCTCAGGTGCATTAGCTTGATATAGCTCTGAATTAAGCATCTTTTCTTTTTCAGAACGTTGACGCGGAAGCGTGGAACCGCTAGTAGCAGAGATCCCTGCCATCGGTATAGAAGTGTTATGATTCGTAACTTGGGTAGGCGTCATAGACGAAGGTTGTTGGTGCTGCTGCTGTTGCTGCTGCTGTTGCTGTTGCTGCTGTTGTTGCTGCTGTTGCTGCTGCTGCTGCTGCTGCTGCTGTTGCTGCTGCTGCTGCTGCTGCTGCTGTTGCTGCTGCTGCTGTTGCTGCTGTTGCTGCTGCTGTTGCTGCTGCTGCTGCTGTGATGCGGGCGCATATGCCTGATGACTAGCTGCTGCTGTCTGCTGCTCGTTTGAATAAGAACCAACATGTTGCTGTCTTATAGACGACATTGAGTCGTCGGGCTTGGCTGCTTCGTCAATCACAATTGTGGCAACTGTAGGGTAAGTTCTTCGAACTTCTTCTGGCCGGTGCTGAATCTGTTTTGAAACCATATTTGAGATATGAATAGGAGTTGGCGAAGCCGATGTTGATTCTGGCTGTTCGGTCTTCGATTGAATGCTAATCGGTGTTGTCCCCGTGTTTCCACTCTTTCCCGGGGGCTTCTGCCAATTAATCTTTCCAGAATAACCTTCGCACACAAAGCCTCCACGCTTACAATTGCTGCCTGTGATCGCTGCTGTCAGTCACACGACACATAGTATAAGTTAAGTTTTTAAAAGATATGAAACGTGATGTAGCTCTGTGTATTTGTTGGGGTATTTATGGGAGTAGATTTGGGGCGTGGGGAGGCCGGAGCAAAACATCAACACTAAGATGTTGCGCACCCCGGAAAAACAAATAGGAGAATTTTGAACGAACATTCTGGTTTTCCTTCATCGCATTTCTTCTTTCTTCGTCTACAGGTGATGCAACCAGTTTTTGTTCGATTGCTAAACACTCTCTTTCTTTTCTTGGGATCTCCATGTGCAGTCCCAGGTGGTGGAGATCCATCTTGAGTGCCAGCCCTTTTACGACCATCGTCATTGCCCTTCATTTCCTCATCCACGCTGTAATTGCCAGTGTGATCATCGGGGCCCAGGCTGGATTGATTTCGGTGGTGGGTGGTATGATGCGCATTACCCGTGTTTTCTTCTGCCATTGCTGCTTCGTGTGCAGCCAGATGATGGTGTGTAACTTGTGTAGTAGGGGTAATCGCCCGCTGCTGTTGGCTCGAGATCTCCGGTGATCTCTTTCGCTTTTGGGAGGTTCCCGACATCTCCACGGATCCAGAACGAACACCTTGCCGCCACTGCTCTTCGGCCGAGTTGATCGTTGAAGCCGAACCATTGCTCCCACCATCTCGAACGGGCTGGGGCTGTGGAACTATCGGTGGCAGCTGAGGTCGTTGACTCACAATAGTCGAGACTCCATTCACATTCCCGCCTCCATTATTAACGGCAGTAAACCTTTGCGACCTGGAATCGTCATTGTCGTCAGTAGGCAACGGGTTGGCCTGGCCCCCATCATTCCGCATATCTACCATGGCGACGAAAACAATGTCGCGATCGCGGTCGCGGTTGTAGTAGGTGCTGTAGCAACGGGGTTAAAGTGACGAGTGACGAGCAAAAAATTGGTATTGAGAAAAAGACGCGACTGAAATAGAGACCAGTAATTATCGTGCAATAGCAGTCGCAAATAGACCTGTAAGCCTATCGGGAAGTCGATACCAGCAGCGTATGCCCCAAGACGCGCAACGGGCCCAAAATTATTGAATGCAGGAATCAATATGATGAGTGAAGGTGAGCAGTGATCGGAAAGTGGAGCAGTAACAAGTGGAGAGAAGTGGAGAAGAAACGGATAGAGCAAAAAAAAAAAATGTCAGGGTGGTAGTTGGGGGAGAGCCAGTTTTTAGTGGGTTGATTAACTAATAGATTGATTTGCTGGGAGGCTGGCCGAGCGTTGGATGCAGTGAACGTTTGACGATTGACAGATTGATTGATACTGGGCAGAAACGCAGTAAATCGATGATTGTGGAAGAAGGAGGGGGGAGGGGGGTGGTAGGAAAAAAGGGTGGTGGTGGTGGTGGTGGTGGTGGTAGTTAGTGGAGTGTGAGGTGAGGGTGAGGAAGGGCAGGAGAGGGAGTAGTAGGTATGTAGGTTAGGAAGAAGCGGTGTAAACGCTGGTGCGGTACCGGTGCTACTGAGGGAAACGACGGAAGCGTACAAGGGAATGGCACCCACTAACAAGCCTAACAAGAAGAAAAGCGTTCTGCAGAAAGAGCTGGCGGGAGTGATGGGATGTGATGGAATGGGCGCCCCGGGCGATTGTGCAGCGCGTGGAGTTAAGTGTGTCTGGCGCTGTTGCAGGGGTGGATAACTGGCTCCTGTTGAAGGGCCCAGAGTAAGCGGGTGGCATATCAGGATTGGGCTTGCAAGGATACAAAACCTGCGCAGCACGGTGCAAGGTTTCTCCTCTACTACTGGCGTGTGACATTCACATTAACCCGCTTCGATACGCACATTTCTTTGCGCCAAACGCGGCTGCAGACTAATTGTCCACATCCGTGCGTCCTTCGCGCCAAATGTGGTACATACGCAAACTTACTCCCGTTCCTGGAACCGGAATCTCACTCACTGCGTACTGATTAATTCTCTGATGATGTGCTTGTTCCCCAAGCTTCCACCCGCGCCAGCAAATGCTTCAGATTGCTTGTTCATCTTTTTCGCTTTAGGAATAAAAGAAAACGAGATTGAAATCTAATTTAATTTGAAATACGTGTCTCGATCAAGATATACCTGCACAAAATGATGTCCCTCTCCCCCCCCCCCCGCCCCTCGTCTCCCCTTCCCTCAGAATATGTACCGTACTGCGTACGATATTATTTCTGAATCGCTATCCGTGCTACTGTTGGTGGTGGTGATGGTGGTGGGTGGTGGTAGTGGTGGTAGTGGTGGTGCTGCTGTTCCCTACTCTAGTTGAGTTGCCTGGTTGCGGCCCAGTGACGCCGGTCGCGAGATACCCATCATTCCCCCCCCTCCCTCCCTCCCATGCCGCTATTCTCGCCGCGGCAGCGAGTCGGCTGCTGCCTTACTGTCTGTCGCCTGCTGTCTTCGATTTTTGGCTACCCACCCACATGCACCCCCAGTGCATGGAAACCAACCAATGCCGCGTCAGCCCGATTGATGAGTGAGAGATAAATTATGAGGAAGGTACCGCTGACCTACAAGAAGCCGCCTCTCAACGAACGACGCGATGTTGCGCTGCCGCAGGGCAGTGTTCTTATGATCTAATTCTACGGTTCAAAACCCTTGCTCCATTTTCGGCGTTTGAATAACGGTAAGAGCGTGTGTTTTCAAAAGGAAAAAACGAATCCCCCACCTCCCCACCAATGCTAGGACTCTTCCCACCAATGCTAGGACTCTTCACCTCACGAGGTCAGATAATCACGAAGCTATCATACCTCATGCACAACCGAGGAGGAGGCGAACGAGAATCAGCAGCAAATGGACGCACGCCATCCTGGACTCGCACCGTTGGCGCCTATGGGTCCGGAAGGTTATTCCCATTTCATATACATATATATTTTCGCCTTCTGCTGGATTTAAATATGTACAACGGGGAAACACGAAACAAACTTCACACATGAGCCGAGAAAAACCTCAACTTGGGACAGATCTCCTTCGCCATACAGGTGTCCTTGCAGCTTGATCTTCCTACAAATTGTCGGCACTCGTCATGCCATGTCCGTAGCCAGTACGACTTGTAAGATCATGATGTATTTACATATACATGTACATTAGCCCGGAGTACTCGAAAGTTAGAGCAAACTCCTGACGTTTCTAAAAAGGACTTGGTCCACATACGTGAGAGTTATTTGGTAATCAATGTTGAGGAATATTGTTGGTTCATCATGGTACTCTACAGTGCCTAGATGATATACCTACATGGACTCTACATAACGTTATACGATAATCGGATCTTCTTTTCTTTTCTGTGCATCTTTCCATCAAACAGGGAACACCACGAAGAAATACCCCGATGCAAGTGGTGCTACTCAGTTCTCCTAATGGTTGTACTCCCGCGTACCCGCGAAACCTTTGTTATCCTTCAGTATTTTCCCGGGGTTTGTTTGAGCAACTAGAGGTCCTGGCACTGTACCTACATGTACTTTACGCTCTACTTTACGAGTACATCCCTGGACTGTTTTCGCTAGCGTCAATATTTGGCTCGCATACCTGTGCTTTTTTTTTGGCCTTGTAGATACGAGGCCTGTCTGCGTTAGAAATTCTTCAGGCAGCAGGCGGGTCGCTCGCTCGTGTGTCCAACCCCAGAACGTTTTCCCGCCCCATCCGATTCGTGCGGAAAACCCTTGACGGAGGAGCTTCTCTCAATTAATGGGGGGGGGAGGGAGTAGATAAAGGGATAACAAACAGGCACTAAATAAAGAAAGATTTCAGCTGAAAATGTAAAATCCCTCTACATTTCGATAACCCGTTTTTCTTTCCCAGAGGTCTTTTGAAAGTTGCGAAGCGACGAAGCGAGAGGATCCGATCTGCAAGGCGAAGAGAAAAAAAAAGAAAGAGAGAAAAAAAAAAGGCCGAACTTATTCCTGAAGCAAGTTTATGCGCACAAGCGTCCTGATCTGCCGGAGCATGCGCGACACCCCACTGCAAGCACACCTTCGGGGGTCGGTACACCACAAATCTCCACCCTCCTCACGGAAATCTCTCGTTCAGCTGCCATATGAAGTCAGTACAGCTAGCGTCCCACCAGGTTCGAGCCGGAGAATATGAGAGACCTTCCTATCTCTTCTTTGCACGTATTCAATCCCTCCTGGATCCTCAAGGGGAAAGAGTGGAAGAAATAAAAAAAGGTTACAAGGTACTTACCCCGCGCGTCACCACACCATACTGGCGTATGTTATCCGACCTACTACTGTTGTCTTGCGGCGCGAAATACGGTGGATTTGTGATAACGCAGCGTGCGGCAAAAAGACGTCACACGCAGTCAGCGTCTCTAAGATCTGATAGGAAGTATTTAGGTATTACTCTACCTGAGTTTGGATGCACGTACCAATTATCGATCCAAGCGGGCAGCAAGTTTCAAAATTCTACCAGCACAGTGGCTACACTACATGGCCGGTGATACACCAATGGTCTTTTTTGCAGTCGCCAAATACTCACTTGGATATTTGCCTCTGGTTTCCGCTTTTCTTTTCTTTTCTTTTCCCCCGCCCTTTTGTTTCTGGGGAAGTTGACTACTTTACATACATTCACACGGCGCAGAATATAGAAAGATCGTTCTGCAAGGAAATGTCTCACCCAAGGTTACCTGAGGCGCTCAGCCTTAATAATTATTGACTTGAGGACTCAAAAAGGGTCAGCTCCCATAGTAGGTACTCAATCTCAGGAATCACGCGTTTATTCACCCGATAGCAACCCGGTAGATATTTCGGGGTTCGCCCAAAAGCAGAGCGGAATTTGCAGATGACATTAAGATTACTGATGTGAAAAGGTATCCGCCTGAATTTTCTCGCCAATACTCCATCTGTTGAGTTTCGGGATCTTGTAACTTAAGTACAAGCAAGAGCTTCTACAAGTCCTTATACCGCAAAATCTCAAGGGTAGCGAAACTAACTAGAATCTTGGGCTTCGGATTGGTAGATGCTTGTTGAGCCACAATCCGACAGACCCAAAACGCAATTTTTGGTCCTCTTGACCAATTGGTAAGTAATATTCCAGCCCAATTCGTTTCGTTATTCCTGGGATTCTGCGGTATACTGACACTGACTATCGTGGAGGGGTTACTAATTGAAGAACAATACAGTACACTTATAACCATCTTGCCAATTAGAGTATTTTAGCTGCGCGAGTTGAACAGAAAGTCGAGCAGGTTGGACAGAAAGTCTAGCTGTTTTCGGAAGAGACTTGCAGTCGTTCAACCAATAAGATGTGCAGGACTTTTTGTCGAAGTGCTCGACTTTCTGTCCAACTCGCGCAGCTAAAATACTCTATTACAGTAAAATATGTTCAGAAGCTAGGGGTCTTTCCCGTACTATGCAAGAACTCTGCTTGGTGGCGAGATCATCAGCACATACAACTGGACTCTTCCAACTGACTGTGATTATGACCGGAAGGCAATGGTCATATTTATTGAATACCACCTGCATATATGCATGCATATAACTGTTTACATTCCTGAGAAAATCAAGATTATACCAATCGATATCATACGCTGATAGAAACTGTATTACTAACACCACAAGCCACGACGGGTGCTATTGAAATGTAACTAATCTCGAGAATGGTCAAGGGTATGGGAGTAGAGTACATGTATGTAGACTCTACCTTACTCGTAACTTCCTGACGTTTTTGAACGCGAGTGATATTGCATACCATACAAAAATACGCCAAGATCCTGATTTTAGGTGCATGCAATAGTGGTCCAGTCCAAAAACGCCAGGAAATTACGACTCGTAGAGTACCTACATGTATGTACATGTACTCACTCTGCCAAAATTAAATTGCCGCTTACCTAATATTTTACCACCAAGTCATACTTAATTGGGGTTGATCGGCGGCATTTTAATTCTGGCACCACAAGTACATGTAGGCTTACATCCCTGCACCATGCGCGTAATGTAATTGCACCTTCCGTTACGTCCGCCGCTTATTTCGAGACCAGAGTAGTGTAAGTCGTGCTTACATTAGCGCAAGTTCTTATCCGCGTAATCAGCGCATCTTTCCCTGACCGATTCTGTAAGCATGTACCCCGTACTTCTAAAAGTACAGGGTGTTCACGGTATGTGTGAAGAACCCACTTTTAGGCGACTGGGCTGCGAGGACTTGCAATTACAGTCGCACCTCGTTATGTCGTTAGCGTATCCTGGGAGCCCAACCCGTACGAGATAGCAAATATACGAGATAGCAAATAGGTTTATGTGGAGGAAGGCAGTACCTGTCACGCAAACCCGTACGAGACAGCAAGAGATCCGATATATCGTATTACGAGATAGCGAGGTGCGACTGTAGTCGAATTTTTAGTAAAGGCACAACTTGGTTGGCGGCCAAGCAGGTAGCAACGCTACCTCCAGACTCTTTCATTTAAACTCCACCAAAAATTTCTTTGAAAACTCGAGGCACCATCCAGGTGAAGCAGGGAGCGAGCTCTATCCTGTGGTTATTTTTTGGTATTTTTAGTTTAATAGATCCTTTGAGTGAGGATGTGTCAAAGTTCTTCAGACTTCTTTCCATCATACAAATTGTGTGGCTATGCCCGTTGTATGTAACTCTGAAAATCATTGGTCACTTTTGGTTGTCATGCGTGGCGCCCATATAATTTCGATCCAATCGATGTTCTCGGTATTTAAGGTGCACCCCGAATCGCAATTTGTTACCGAACCTGATATGGCTAATGTGCTCAGTTGAACGCAGTTACTGTTCATTCTCTCCCTGTCTTTAGTAGAGCATGTGGAGCTCTCTAGCGTATGGTAATATTCTCAAGTAGAGAGTGTATACTCAGAGCGTTCAGCTGAGCACATTAGTCATATCAGGTTCGGTTACAAATTGCGATTCGGCCTGACCGCTTAAGGGATAGTTTCTCATGTACATGTATGTACAGGGTGTTCACGTTAAATACCGAGAACATCGATTGATTGGCCCAAAATTATATGGGCGCCACGCATGGCAACCACAAGTGACCAATGATTTTCAGAGTAGCAACGGGCTTAGCCACACAATTTGTATGATGGAAAAAAGTACGGAGAACATTTACAAATTCTCACTTTAAAAATCTAAATATTTAACTAAAAAAATAAAAAAATATCCACAAGATAGGGCTCGCTCCCTACTCCCCCTACATAGGGCCCTAAGTCATCAAAGGGGTTTTTGGCGGAGTTCAAAAAATCGAGGGTGAAAAAGAGTCGTGGAGGTTGCGTGGCAAAAGCTGGGGGATGCACCCCTCAAATACTTGCTTGGCCGCCAAGTTTTTCTTTAAAAAATAAATTCGGCCAACCGCAGGCCCTCGCAGCTCAGTCGAAATTAAAATCTCCCAAAAGAGGGTTCTCAGTACTTACCGTGAACACCCTGTACATGTAACACACTTCTCTGCCCACTTATATGTAGGCGAGTACCTCTGCACGCTAATATCTACGATTTGATAGCTCGACCTTGAACTGTCAGATATCTGTTTTAAAAATTCCAATATACACAACACCACCTCACGCGCCTGTCGTGGTAGCAGCAGTATGCGCTTATAATTAGAGCGCAAGCACTAATAATGCACCGGTAGGGAACATGACCCGCCATCCACCTATACATACACCCATCACCCCCTCCCTCCCTCATCCTCCACCGCACACATTTCCTTCAACTTACCGACCGGAACAAATAAGACGCAAGAGCCAAAGTGTGCTCTAAGAGGTAAGCCCATCACCAGTACCACGTGGTTGATAGGTGCAGTTTCGTCGCGTTTTAGCCCTATATCAATTGACTACCTACTACGTCAATTCTAAGCGGCTCCACATGCGGCTTGACTTGGTCAATTAACTCACGAGAAAACTCGCTTTTCGCTTGTCCTAGCCTTTAGAGGTTAGGCCTATCATCAAACGTATCGTGAACTAACCTCCTACTCTTAATTCCCCACTTCCCTACTACATACATGTACGTACACCTACGTGTGTTCAGAAAAAGACAGGCAGAATGTCTCTATCAAAATGGGCTGTAGCTGTAGGCCAATCAAAACGGTGGCAAAGCTGGCTAACCGGGATCTGGCTACTTTCATCTGGACCCATCAGGCCACTCCATGGAGTAAGTGAAATATTCGCGTACTCGAATAAATTAAGCCTATCAGATACATGTTTTTCCCCAGTAAAAATAAAATAAAATAAAATAGGTACAATGCCGTAATCAGAAAGCTCGGTTTGACTACATGATTACCGGGTAGAAAAACCGTTGAGACCTCGATTAGAATACCATGAATGACAGTGGCTATAGTGCTTAGATTTCTCTTCTCTAGGCGAGGTTGATCCCCAGAATCTCCCCCATCTCTAGCCCTAGAAAAGGGGGAAAGGTGGGGGAAGCTCTTATTTTTGGTTTGCTTTGCCCCTCAACTGCCGATTTTCCGTGAAGATAAACAGGGGCGAAGTCGACGATCCAACTACGATTCAAGATACAGGACTCGTGAAAGTTGAAGTTCCGCTCTCAATTGGGCCGTGGTTGCACGATTGGCGCCCTACCATGTAGGCTAAATATTAAAGGCCACACATGATTAGCTATCCTCAATTTCGGACGTGGGGGGAAAAAGCACCTAACGGGAGTAAATATAGAGCTGAAAAGTTTGGCGTTCTAGTAATAATATAGGCGACTGAGCCCTTGACCGGATCTATACACAAGGTTTTTGTGGGATGTTACTGGCTCACTTACATTGGTCATTTACCGGCAACTCCCATTATCCGGCGGTACGGCGTCTATGAGCAACATCAGAGTAGAATAAGTCTAAAGTGTGGATTGGTCACGGGCCATCCACACGCAGGACAACCTCATTGACAATGTTTCAGAACGACCGTTGTTGTGGGTCAAATTCCTGTTGAATTTTAAACGAGGTTTGCTGTAATCATGGCATTGAAGGCTAAAGGCTGCAAAATTACCTTATCCAAAATATCGGGCTGTTCTTGCTTCACAGCCACCCACAATAGTGGATGATCAAGATCCTAATAGTAAGCGAGTTTTGCTGCAGCGGAGCCGACATACGCCGGAAGCGAAGTACTACAAGACGACTTAGCCAAGACATTTTAGTGGAGATTGTCTTAAAATGCGTTTATGATACCAAAGCAAATTGGAATCCCGCGATCTATCAGTTGGACTCCCCGAACTGGAGCTGGCTGGAGCTGGGAGCACATCAAACGTCTGGGCAGTTAGTCTAGATACGATGTAGCTAATCCTTACTACACTATGTCTATGATTTCTTAAGTGCAACCACGGGAATGGATGCACCCACCTACTTACAGCCCATGGCTCGGAAGTGTTGGTCAAGTACCAACACATGCCACAGCAAGAAGGCGACGCGAATCTGCGTGGCCAGGATAGGTATTGAGCTGTGTCTTGATACACATATGGCACAGATCAGTCAGAAGTAAAATAGGCGTCCTAGGTAACGGATATGTATCTATCAGCTATTATGCAGGCGGCTGTCGCGCTCTGACCCAAGCTGGGGTGGGATCAAGGGATCAAGTGTCTCGTGTCAGGCAGCGCTGCAATCCTGAGACGCTTTAAGCGGCCTCTATGAATAACCAAATGATGTCTTGCGCTTGTTGTCCTGGTGATCGACGATAATTTAGTTAAACCGCCGGCGATTCCGGGTCGAAAAAGAAATTATATGTTTTGTCGAGCTCACCGGGACTACTCGAGTACTATAACTTTACGCCGCTTCAGAACAGCCAGTTACATGCAGTGCTTACAATGTGGCTCCACCAATGAGCTCGCAAAACTCTGTTACAACCTGGTCTAAGGTTATCCCAAAAGAACATTCTAGAACTCTGAGCGTGCCAGCCTTATGAAGATTGCTCTGCTGTAAGAAAAAAAAGTATATATACATGTATGTACATGTAGGTATGCGCTTCACTATAGGGGGCACGATACATATCATTTACGCTTTGACAATAATGCGGTATGATGGATGTGTGTGTTGGTCGGCTATCGATTATGTAGTTGTTCCAACTCCCTCGTAGGTGCCGCGACACCGTAACAAACGAACAGGGGGTGGCACCGGGGTAACGCGGCTCCCGTGTCTGGTAGGAAATGTAGTGTGGGGTGGCAAGGCGAGTCCTCCCACTTTTCCCGCCCAACTCGTCTGGAGAAGCCAATTCGAGTAGTCAAGCGCAGGCGCAGCTCGTATGGCAACACTCGTCTCACCTGGCTGTTATGAAATCCGGAGACCTGAACGCCCCGTGTCACCTACTACTCATGTCTAGCGTAGTTCTAATGACCGTTATTCAGGGCACAAACAGACAGTCCTGAGGTTTCGGAAGGTGTAGAATTTACCTATAGATGTATGCACACGCACCTTGGCGTATGCGGGTGTAGGTACTCTACAATACCAAAGACGGAACATTCTTACTCTAGTATTAAGTACCAATGCATGGGCAGGGGAAATCGATGCACTTACGGCCAAATAATAACTGGTAAATGCCTATATACTAATCCATGGACGATCGGAACAGGCAATAATTGTAACTACAGATTCGACTAATGCTGTATGGAGATCTGGGGTAGTCCTTTGGATTATTGTGTAGCGGGATGGGAAAGTAGATGTGGCAGGCAGGATGCCGTGTGCGAGTCCTAGGCCATGGGAATCGTGGTGCGGCGAGTGGTTTATGCTTTCAACCGAATCCATCATGCCTTGATTGGTTCTGTTTGCCTTATAGACATTGCAAGGCAGGCTGGAATAAGTCTTAGTAAGCTCACATCGTGGTTGGAGAGTCGGATATATGCATAGCCTTCGAAGCTTCTATAAAAAAGTAGCTTTGATAGGGACGGAGTGGATCGTCGGGATTCGCATGTCAGTGAAGACTTGCATGTAAATTACTGCTAGTCTCTTACCTAGTGAACTGCTCAGCGTTCTTAAGACATACGTATACATCAGACAGGAAGTTGGGACTTCTGCGGCAGGTATGTTGAAATGGGGACACATGCATAACAAAATTATCCATCTAATTAAGCCAAAATAACGTTAATCCTAGGTATATCATAAAGCAAAGCAGGTGTTATCATTCCAAACCATCAAGTAACATCCCGCATACCGTTATAGCCGCTCTTGCGGTGCGTCTAACGCGGACTCAAACACTGAAAATATGATGAGCAAGGCCGGCGTCGAGATTATTGACGGTAGTTTTACCTCTTGGGGAACCGGTTCGTATTGTTGGAGTGGCCACATCATGACGTGGGCATGGGCATCGGAGAACTCGGAAATTTACAAGGCATACTACCAATGACTGTGTTTCAAGCAGACTAACTAAATATCAGTATTTTATTGACTCAAAGGAGCTGCATATTACATATTACTTACTAGGTTAGGAGAACAAAGGGCCACAGTAACTCATGTGACTGGAATCTCAATGATAACAAACCACCATGACCAGCGCGGGGTCAAGGTTAGCATACCTTGCATTTATAGATATATACTTTAGATCTAGATTCAACAGTCGAATCAATAAATATTTGTTATCGGGGTACATATCTGGGCCGCGCTATTCATTGATTTAGCATTATTGACTATCATGTCTCCAGTGAGTTTGAGAAACGCATCTGGGGGGAGATCCGGGAATTTTGCGTACTAGACCGACTATGCCCTGTTGCAAGGAAATGTAGATAAGGACATAACCGAGTGATATATTGTGGATAAGACCTATGCGATTTCTCAGCGAGTGCCAATCCATGAAGAGAAAATAACACCAATCCGGTATTAGTACCCTGTATGTTTGTGCTTCTCAAGTTATATATTCCTCGCTCTACTTTGGGTTCTTCGCACCGATGTGAAAACCTATGACATCATAAGCTTCCATATCACTGCATGTAGTTCTTGGAAATACGTAGATTCGCTATACATACCTCTGATGCGGCATCTTCGTGGCGTTCTTGCATCTGTACGTAATAGCTTAAGGTATCGATGATACCTCTTAATTGTGGGCTTGAAGTTCCAAGCTTTGTTGGCCTCATAATCTTGGAGATATTATTATTCTTGTGGGTGGCCTCGATTTCGAACTGGATTTGTGTCAATCACGGTGAAAGCCGGTCTTAAGCTTGTGCGTTCCCTGGAACTTCACACCCAAATCATCAGTAACAGTGCCACTAATGTACTATACCCACTCTACTCTTATTAAGTGATATCCCTTATGCTCAAGGTGAGGAAAGACCGCGCGTTGGGCTTGATTCAGGCAAAATTTAAGAGGTTGGGGTACAACCTTTTGACTGAGTACCGTGTCAGACTGGGAATCGGGACATTACCATACAAATTTGGTTGTGGTTATTGCCGAGCCTTTTCGCCTCATGCTGTTGCCATACGACCCGATCCTAGGTCCGACACGGGGACTCGGTCAAAAACGTTATTTCGAACTTGTGGACACTACTCTGGGCTTTACACGTTACCCAGATCGGCGGACAAAGTATCATTAGATGTATGGTGCGCACACACTTACTCGTGTTTTCCTGACGTTTGTGAAAGGAACCGCTATTGCATACAATACTACTGACGTTTGTAAAAGGAACCACTATTGCATACCATATAAATACGTGCCAAGTCCACAATTTAGTATGGTATGCAATAGCGGTTCCTTTTACAAACGTCAGGACAATACGAGTAAATTGTGGACTTGGCGCGTATTTATATGGTATGCAATAGTGGTTCCTTTTACAAATGTCACGAAAATACGAGTAAAGGTGATGTTGTAGCATACGGAAGTAGAACAATTGTAGCTGCAATAGGGCCTCATAAGCCAATAAGAGGGCCCATTCCTAGCTATTCTGCTGCATTACTGCCACATATTAGTCAGGTTTGCTTTTCTGGGGGTATAAATGGGTATAATCCTGTTCCACTTTGATCAGTCTTGGCGCATTTTACATACAAAAATCTACAATTTCAACTTACTAAGGCTTTTCAACCTAGACAGATATCAAAAATCCGCAAAAATTGAACTAAACTTCGTGTCTTTCACTAGAGTTCTATTTTTCCACTTTTCTTTTACCATTTTCCGTTGCAAAGCCTTAGGCTTTTGAGGTTTCGTCGCGATCCGCTACCTTAAGCGTAGGCGAACCATATGTCTTAGCTAAAGGTGTCTCGTGTAATCAAAAATATGAATAAGCAAAATTTGGAGGCATGTTGTTGAGTACACTATGTATTCATTTTGATTTCTTTTCATTCTTCCGCTTTTTTTTTCTGGATCTAACATACAGGTGCATCCCTTCGCTCGTCAGAGCAAAATCGGAGATGTATTAGGCCCGCGACGGCGTGGTGATATTCAAAAAAATCTAACTACCTACAGACTGCGGAGATATCTGGAAAAGGTATAGGAGGGGTCACAGAAAGTGGCTTTACAGCGAAAGGTTGACGGAATGAGGGTTAGGCTTACTGCCGAGTAAAAGCTGCTTATTAGCGCCTGTTCGTGAAAACACACGAAGGGATATGTCCGAGACGCACGGTGCACGTGCAATATTACAGAGTCGAGTGATTTATCATGAATGTTTCTTCATGTGGAATCACTCGATAAAGACCGTCAGTCATAACTTTATTTTTTATTTATTACATTATACAGCCCAAAAGCTGTGAACTTACACTACTATGGCCATGATACTCCGTTCTATGGCTATCCTCCAACGACTTTTCAAGTCTCTTTTAGTTCTTCGTTTGTTCGATATCTCACATGTGCATACGAAGTGTGTCTTGGATATTTGAGTGGTCGAGTAGGGTGTTTTTTATTCCATCCCCTTGTGTAATGTATGTATTGAAACCTCCCGACTCTTTCTTGTGTCTTCATAGCTAGTATTATGTACCCCCATTATATAATTGCATGTTATCTTGTGTCTGTATATACTGTTCTTTGGCTTTGGTGTTAGCTTTGAGGCACATCAGGACCGAACCCATTTCGTGATTCCCTTCGCGTGATTGCCATGTATAGACGGAAGACTGTATGTAATTGATGAATTGGGCGGGGTGGGAGGGGAAAAAAAAGTTTCCCTTCGGGTGTACACGTGCGTGAGTCATAATCAATCACTCGTTTATCGCGAGGTTCAATTTGACCCATACAGGCGGGCTGGGCTGTCTATACCTGTCATATTGGCATTTGTCAATGCCCTGTCGACACCTGTCAAACCCGTAACCATACAGGCAGTGAGACTCTTGATTAAGACCATTTAACTATTATCGTCCTACCCCTCCAACGCTGCTGTCTTGGTTTTATAATTTATTGAGAGAAATGGCTACTGCATCATAAAATTCTCTATCCGATATATATACCCACAGTCCGTACCCGGATGTAACAAGCTCCAGACATACTAGACACTACATATACGCATGTACCGTAGATCATGGCATTCCATGCACACAGACAGGTTCCGAGACCGCTTAGAATACTGACGTTGCCTATCTCTAAACTCTAAATCCAGCACAGAATTTCAAAATTTGCACCGGCTGTCCTATACATGCATTGAGACTACTTATAAAGTTTTACTTTTACAAAAGCAGACCGAAACATTATGACTCAAGTAGGGACTCAAGATAAATACAGGAACTAGCCCAAGTTTCTTTTACCCGTTTATTTCAGACCTGGGTTTGGAGTACTCACTACAACCCCATGCGCTGTCCCCGATATTGGTACTGACGTTGGTGCTGGCCTCGGCACTGGCGCCGGTCCCAGTGCGGGCTGCATCCCCGCTCCTGTCGGCCTGGGGTCTCTGTGCCTACTCAAGCAAGCCGTAATGTATGTGTAAAGTATAGTAAAGCACCTCGTATATTTGTAAAGAACAAAGATAGCAGCCAAGAGTACAAGTCCAGAGCTCACCACGATCGCCGCTACAGCACCTTTTGCCAGAGGCCGGTTCAGCTGTTGCGGTATACTGACGGGATCGCTCATATTTGCAGCACACGCGTCAAACGCCGCCCCAAAGCCCTTGTCGGCCCAGCCCTTGCGTGGTGAGCGGTTGCCGGGGAGGTTGAGCTTGGCGTTGACGATCACCTGCTGCGGCGTTTTGTAGACAGTGTTGAGTTCATAGCGGGATTTCCACTGAGTGGTTACTGCGTTAGTGGTGGGTGTCTTTTTTTGGGACTGGGGGACATGTTTACCCCGGGATTTCGCATGTTGAACACTTTTACGAGCTGGTCATCGCATGGGGCGGCTTCGTCAACGAATTCTCCCGGTGGGTAGCCCCCTACGATGAGGAGCTGTTCCCCGACTGCATGGCACGTATGGCCTCGAAGATGAGAGCTTCCGAATGGGATGGACACCCTGGTCCAGCTGCAAAGGTGGGTTAACATCAGAACATTAAATATTCTCGTATATCGCACAAACAAAGGTCCCGTGGAATGTGGGAGCATTACATAAATGTAGGTAGACTCAACACCCACATCTCATCAACCCCCCCTGATGTACCGTCCATTGACATGCCGCCGTGGATCCAAACCCTATATAATCTTTAATCCCAAAACATGGTTGCGCGGGGGAGACTCAACACATACTCCCATGTATTTGTGTCCTCACCATAAACTATGGCGCCGCAAAACCGAGTACGAACTATTGGTTTTTCATCGTCAAAGAACGTCGTGCTTTGATTAAACCATATCTTATTATCCAGATCATAGATCATAGCGTAGTTGAACACGACCTGCATCATCCCGGACATTAGCCACTACCACCAATATATTGAGCGGATATGGGCACGGGACTCACAGCCTCGCCTGTCTTCTCACCGACACTGCCATCGTCAGACAGAAACGTTCCTGCCCGAGCCCTCTCGGGGACAAATGATATGAGATACCCTTTCCCGCAGCCAATCGGTAAATGGAGCATTCGTCCGTTCCAATATCCATAGTTCTCGTCACCAAAGAAGGTCTCGTTAGTCATGGTCGAAGTGGTATGATCATACAACAACATCCCCACCTGCGGTCTCGACAAGCCCAGCGGTGTCTCGCTCGACGTCCGGGAATTCGTTATACCACTAAATATAACCAACCCACTCATAAGCCCTCAAAGTCAAGGCCACACTCAGCAACTGCCGGAACATATACATACCCACCATAGAAGCTCAAGTCATATTTCGGTATTGACACTACGGCGCCCGCCAGCGCTCTCTCGACCTTCCACCCGTAATCGCCGGTCACGTCTTCCCACGCCCGCTTACCGCTGCGGACATCGAACCGCCATAACGACCAGTCTGGGATGTCCGCTTTTTCTGGGGAGTAGCTACTCTCGTTCCATTTTGAGGTCGCATAGAAGTGCCCGCCCTGGACGTAGATTACGTCCTGGCTGCTATCGACCCACATGCCGAAGCGGTTGACGACGGGGACATTGAGTGGCTTGCGGATCTGGAAGGAAGGTGTCCATGTGTAGGAGTCGAATTCTTGTGTGAGGTCGATGGAAAACGTGTATGGGTCTAGGGAGAAGAAGTATATATGGTGAGAACGTGTATAGAAGCTAATTAAGTGAGAAGCGTGAGGGTATATATATACTTAAATCGAGCACCTCAACAACCTCTGCCTTCCAGATAAATTTGAATTTAGCCATCCCGCCCTCAATTACCAAAAGATGGTGATCATCATTCTTCAACACGGCGCCTTTCGAAATTCAAACCTTAACATAACTCCTCGTTTGCGTGCGTGTTGTGGATTAGGGGGTCAAAAGTATCATACTTACTCTGATGGGAAAGCAGCGCACACCGGTTCTCGGGGGAGAAGTCGTATGTCTGTTTATCAAACGGGATATCCCCGGCACCTATCCGTTTCACGGTCTGGTTCCCCGAAGCGGCCAGGACGACGACGGCGGCGAATAAAGGGAGAGAGGCCCATCGGAGATGCATGGTGAATAAGGGCTATATATCACTAATTGGACCTTGGTGATATGGACTTTGGCGTTGAAAGCACGAGACTCGAGCAAAAAGCTTGCACGAGAAACTCTCTAGCTAGTTAGAAACTCTCTCCCTCATCCTCAGTTTAAGTAGGTACCTTAGCCCCCCGTAACTGACCCATTGTTGGCGTAGAAAAAACAAAGTAACAAAAAGAATAGCACTCGCCTAGCTATTGATTGGTGTGGTGTACCGCCCCGTTGAGGCACATCAACTCAACACGTGCGTTTGTGCCTATGTATGTACCTCTTCTAGATCTCCTCCCCTGACTGCGTTAATTCCAGCTGAAACCGACAACCAGATCTGGGTGGAAATGTATGATTTCTGCTCCCGCCAAGTCCGGTGCTGAGATGGGTTGAAACGGCGGAGCTTGTGGTACATCTAGAAGTATGGGAGAAGCCCTATTGGCTTAATCAGATATATAAAACCTGATTTTAGTAGCTGTCATACCGCAAAATCTCAGGAATAACGAATCGAACTGGACTGGATTCTTGGGCTTCAGATTGGTCAAATACTTGTTGAGCCTCAATCCGACAGACCCAAAGCGTAACTTTTGGTCGTCTTGACCAATGGGTAAGTGGTATTCCAGCCCAGTCAGATTCGTTATTCCTGAGATTCTGCGGTATTAGAACTAACTTCTGTGTATGAATCAAGGAGATTTGGGTGACCAAAACTTCAGCCTCGTTTGCAACATATACCTACATGTAGTCTAGCTTGCGGTGCGACATTGACGTGTGTGCTTCCACAAAGTCGGTCTCGACACACATATGTACATACATGTATCTTTGCTTCTTGGATGGAGAAGGCTGTCCAGGTTTCCCTCCCACGGTGCACTCCGTCTTTAGAGTCCAGATGTGGGGAAACCTAATTCGTGCATATGTATGCAGTACTGCGGGGGAAATTTAAGCCGTGGGGGGGGGAGAAACATTCAGCCGCGCGCGGCAACAGCAGCAACACATGAGAAGAGATATGGGACATGCCAGTGTGTTGGTGTGCATCTCGGAATTAGAGTACCTACTCTAGAATGTAGGCAAAAGGGGGACTGAGTGCATGAGGTATAATACTACAGGCAGCTATTTTCGAGGCTTCAAGTTCATGAGATATGACTCGAGACTAGGGTTAGGGAATTGTAGTGGTAGTGCTAGCACTCTGCGGTCTCAGAGGCACAACTCGGGAATGACCACCACCAACGACTTCTTCATATGGATAAACCGACACTTGGCAGGGCTGAAGCTTAATTTACTCTGGGCGGGTTCTATGAAGCTACGTGTATTGCGTTCCTTCCTCTTCTTTGGCGATTCGGCGCCCTGAATCGGGGTATGGGGGCTCGCAGTCAATGACTGAGCTGGAGAATACATGTACTAGTATCTTCCTGGCGTTTTTGAACTTGGCCATTATTGCATACACCCAAAATCATGAGCTTGGCGTATTTTTGTATGGCATGCAATATCAGTCACCACAGACGTTCACTGGGTGTTGATGGACACTGGGTGTTGACGGAACAAGCCAAAAGAGAGACAGCCAAGCCAAGTTTTGCAACATCCAGTACCCGTCAATACCCCGTGAACGGCAGTACTCTACATACTCTAGTTGCACGAGGCAGGTGGGGGGGGGGGGGGGGTTCGTTCTCACCGCTCGGAGTGATCTATAGAGCGGTCTCACTCGGCTGCTGGTAATGGTGGGTGGTCCATGCGCAGTACGACACTACATATTCCAGACTAGTAACTCGCTCCATACGCCCACAGCCCTACATCCTTTCATGAAAACAATAGTCAATAACTAACATAATCAGAGCAGCAGGGTTTTGGGGGTGTCCCCTAAATCGGTCCCCCGAGGAATTTCGGGCATTTTGCAAGTGTTTTTCACAACTTTTTAACGTGTTGAAGAAGAAGAGGTTAACAATTCTATTAGGGAAAATGGCGCGCGATAAATACAAAGAGCTATACAATACCTAGGCCACATTTTCCAGAACTACTACAGATGACTCTCAAAGGTCTCAATAAATGCGGATGAGAGGTGAGGATTTTCTTCTTCCAGCTTATATAATAGCGAACCGATTCGCTCATTCAGTTCATCTAGCTTCAATACCCGGGTAGTTTTTTCAGTGGAATGGGCTGACAAAGTGATACCTGTTTTGGGTAAAACGCCATCAAAATACGGTGTTTGTAGGTATAACCGTATCTCAGGGTGTTCCATAACTTATTACCTGCCGCTGTAGTAGCAGCGTCTCAATCATCTTGCAGTGTTGTTCCCGGAGCAGGTTTTCTGATATCCAAACACATCCCTTTCGCTAGGTTTACACAATCTTTTCTATTATTTATTAGTATATAGCAATCAAATGTTCCTCCTACTAGATGGGGGGGGCGTTACCTCTTCATAAATGCACCACCAATGGATTCCAAACGTGCATATCCTGCGACATGACCCGCACCATGGAGTCTAGATATCTTTCACCTGACCGGGCGTATAGCTTTTTGCTAATTTATCCTTGATAATGTTGGTCAAGACCGAGCTTCTTTTAGCCTTCCACGAAGCATTGATATCGTGGTCATGGAACTTGAACCGGGTATCGTTACGCGCTAATACTTGAGGTATTGACCATAACTTTTCACCATCCGCAGCAGCTTGATTGGTTCAATGATTTTAATCTTTACCGGGCAGGTACCAGGTAGACTACAAGAAGTGTACGGTTCTGCCTTGGACGATAACTACGCGTTTTGGTTAACCGGCATGCGTAGTAATGAGTTTTGAATTTTCCGTGAACGTGATTCTCAGCCTTTCTATGTGACCAAAAACAGTCAACAAGAGGCCAATAGGTTTTGTAATCTTGTTCATTTAAAGCAAATTTGCTGACAACCTGTGCGATCCATAGTGTTTGAATCCCATCCTCGTGATTTCCAGGTAGCGGAATTGGTGTTGAGCTTATTTTGCATGGTTGAGTTAGGATAAAGTGTATATTTTGTTACCCGAGATGAATGGCTGAATAGGCACTAAATCCGAGTGATTGAATATGAATCCCCCTTTTTATTTCTGGCGTACTATTACAACGATTTTTAACTATACTTTGTTTCTTACCTTTTTGTCCGTGCTGGCCCCAGTGCCGAAACCTGCAGCGCCGCGCCCCCAAAGTGAGACCGCGCTGCTATAGACCACACCTTTTTAACTATACTTTGTTTCTTACCTTTTTGTCCGTGCTGGCCCCAGTGCCGAAACCTGCAGCGCCGCGCCCCCAAAGTGAGACCGCGCTGCTATAGACCACACCATATTCGCTAACACCGCCTGCTTGGAATGCCAACCCAGAAGCCCATCGACTGGTCGACGAGGGTCCTCAAGGAATTGCTGATCGAGATGCCTGCCAGTGGCGATGCCATTTCTATCGCGCCTGAAGCAGACGATCTTGTAATTATCATCTGGATTGATCGACACCCTGTAGCCATCAAAAAGCGCGTGAATGTCCGCTCTTAGCAACATCCCATTCTGAACAGAGTTGATGGATCCTCCAGAACTTGGCTGAATGGTGATCCAGCTACCATATTTATGCTCGCTCCAGCCCTTCGTATGCTAGCGGAGAGATTTACGCAGACTCAAAGCCCTCCCGGGTGCCATATTCAGCATCAATGGCCTCTTCTCCAGTTATGACGCATTGCCGGCCCCGCTCACGAACAGCATTACGGAACGCTGCAACGCGAGATCCACGAGCCACCGACCGCGTACGGACCAGCTAAGGCTCATTGCTGACGGTAATGGAGCCTGTTGATACTAGAACTTAGCAGCTACATATACCCACATAGAAGGAGCTCACCACTAGTAATAATGTAATAATAATTTCCAGGATGGATTGCCTGCTCACCCCTTCGAAAATCCCTCAAAACATCCGTGACATCTTCATGTCGCAGGACGTATGTAGTTGCTGTCGTAAAACAGGAAGACTCCTACCATCTAGTAGAAGTTGGCGTTTGTCACACCGTTGGTGAGAACGAGACCTCCTAGCTCTGCAGCGGGATCATACGCGTCATAGATGTGGACGTCGCGTCTCAGTGAACAATTAGACATGCTGATCGTCCTTTCGGCCTTGAGGTAGTTGTAAAGTCGTGGAATGCCCTTCGGTGCTCCGGGTAACCGTGTCACAGGGGGACAGTAAACTCCCATATATGTGCTTGCTATGTGCCAGCTTTTCTGACAGATAGTTAATTCCGAGCGATCCCACTCCCACTTGTGTAAATGTCCAGTTCAATGTTACCGCGATCCACTGGTCAAGAGGCTATGCTGCTGCTCCCCTCTGCAGTCGACTCTCAATCGGTCTCTGTGATAGCTCTTGCTATTACCGCTTTCACTCCTAATAATTAAAAGAATTATATTGATTACTGATGCCTTATCATCCAGCTCACATGACTTTAATCTCACCCATCATGTTCGCCAGTATCTAAAAAATTGCTTGCCGGCGATACCCTTTCTATCGCGCCTGAAGCAAACGATCTTGGAATTATCCTAGAACAATCAGCTAACGACTGCACGAAAATAGAGACTTCGCAAATGGAGCTGGCTCCATTTAAATAGCAGTCGTATTCGGAAACGTCATGAATTTACGAGTAATAAGGGCCCCCCCATACATCAGAATTGATCGAGAATCGTAGCCGTCAAAAGCGCATGAGTGTCCGCCGTTAGAGTGACCGTTATGCTCCTCGAAGCCCTAGGGTTCCTCCAGATACCGAATTCAACATCGAGTGTCCTATTATAACACATCTCCCATCTCGCTCACGGGTGGCGTCACGAAATGGTGCGGCGCTAGCAACCGAAATCGTACGAGCTAGCTAAGGCTTTTTGTTAACAGTGATGGATCTTATTGAATCTCCATGTCAGCAGCTGGTCCCTTCCGCTATTTTTAAGGTTTTCAATTTTAGCCAAGTTGTCACCTCTCCAAGTCTAACCGTGAAGCGTTGTGGCCTGTATCAACCTCTTCCGGCAGACGTCCTTTCCTGCTTGAGACAAGACCGCCGAGAATGCGCACCTCTGTTGGGATTGCTTGTATCGTAGATGTGTTGAGTAAGAGTGATGGAGCTAGGCTCTCGCTAGAAGAGGTGGGATCCTACATTTAGTCCCGTACCATCCTTTACTTTTAGCAACAAGCTGCAGTATGGAAGCAGGGGGATATGTAGAGTGTATATAGCGTGTATAGCTGTACCTACATGATGATGTATCGGACACAATCAACGCCAAGCGCTCCCATAGTCATCAGACATCACTCGTGCTCCAACAGTCTTTCATGGAACCGGAGGGGAAATACCCCTCTGGTGTATATTTTCAGGCACTGCGAAATTTATGCACCTGCGGTTCCGGTTCCATCAAGCACCCCATCACCGTCATTCGTTGTTCGAGGAATTAGAAGGAAGGGTTGTTTTCCTGGTTGCTGCCGATGACGCCCTCTTTCTCCTATTTATCCATTAAGCGAGTGTTCTTCAGCTCCATGACGTGCATCTCAGCATGACGACACTGCCAATGATCCCTGCAAAAATAGAGTGCCAGTCATGAGAGAAACCTTCGGGAACTTGATTTTGAATGGATGCGGCAGTCCTGGATCGAACAAGCTCTCGACGGATGGATTTTCTATAAAAGAGCTTCCTCCTGACCGTCAAAAACAGATCTCCATCCAGTATACCATACTACCATACCATACCACACTACTTACCACTACACTACCACTACCACAAAAACACTTCACACCCCAAAAAACCAAAATGAGAACCTCAAAACGCCGCGCTGTCCCCGTGACAAACACCCGCACCAAGCCCTCCTTCTTCTCACGCATCACCGGCCGCCGCGCCGCGCCCCGCGGCACTACCACCACAACCACCACGACTACTACCCGCCGCACCCACCGTAGCGGTGCTGGCCACACTGCGGCGCCGGTACATAATCAGAGACGCCGCCCGAGTATTAGTGATAAGATCTCAGGCGCGCTGATGAAGTTGAGGGGTAGCTTGACGAGGCGCCCGGGTATGAAGGTATGTTGAAAGCTTTCCTATAGCTAGCTAGGAGATATTTATAGGTTGGTGGATGCTAATGGTTTGTGGTTAGGCTGCTGGGACAAGGAGAATGAGAGGGACTGATGGAAGAGGGAGCCATGTGGCGACAACGAGGACTACGAGACGGTACTAGGTCTGAAGAGTAATGGTTTTTCCGGTTAGGCAATACTTTTTTGTAATTGGGCTTGTATTTTTACTTTTCTTTTACCTTTACTATTGTACTACTGTTCTTTCCTTTGTCTGGTCTGTACGATTAGCGCTGATGTTGTACGAATATGATACGATTGATACCTTATAATAATATTAAGGAACTACATACAGCTGTGTTAAAACATATATCACAAACACCCCTCAACAACCATGACTAAAAAAGGCCTGAAACTAACAGGATAGAATATTTAGGATACTATCTATTATACCCTGAAGTCCTGTGAATTTGCAATTAATATTAAATGTGTGGCTTCAATGAGAAGTTTCAGCCATAATATCTCAGGAATTTTCTGGCTAGCGCATATGTAGCTATTCTCTCAGAAGTATCCAAATCATAATATTCACTAATCACGATGTCACGGGGGCAGAAGCGTAGCAATAATATTGTAGGCAAAGATACTTGTTGACTTGTTGTTGACTGGGAGAGATTTTAATATTTCGTGTGGTGCTGACTGCCAGGACTTTTTTAACACGACTGTACAAATGAAACCTTCCGTCAAGGATGATAATAACACATAAAAAAATCATCTCATTAAAAGCAAAGCCGAAAAGAAAAAGCCCGATCCAGTCTATGCATACGTACTAGTACTAAAGACTCCTAGGAACCAGCCTCAGGTGCAGCTCGCCAGCCTTCATGCCCCTCAGCCAGAACTCTGTAATCCTCATATCTGTTTCTGGTACCTGCACAAGCTCGTAATTTCTGAACAACAGTGCAAGCATCATCTGTATCTTCATCATTGCCAGACTACCATAGTCCGTTAGTACTCATGATCACCCACTAATGGAACGTTTGTTAGGGTAACATACCTTTCGCCGATACAGATCCTCGGTCCGGACCCAAACACCGTCCAAAGAGTCCTCATCTCACTCGTCTCGTTCTCCCAGCGGTCAGGGATAAAACTTTCTGGTTGTGGAAAGGCCACAGGGTCATGGGTTGAGGTGTGGGACTGCGCAAAGATGTCAACCTATCATTACCCTCCTGTTAGTCACATGCATGTACATGTACACCATACTGCCAATGATCATAAGATCATGAAATTCAACACAAACCTTTCCCGGTATAAATATCCCGTCCACCACCACCCCATCGTCCGGCACAACCCTCAACGCCGGCCCCGGCGCCAACGAATGCCTCCTCATCCCCTCCTTAATACACCACTTCAACAACCGACACTCCTCCTCCACCTTCCGAAATTCCATCACCTCCCCTATCCTATACACACCATCCGGAAAGGCGTTAAATACCTCTTCCACAACCCTGCGGTGCACATCCGGACTCTTCAGCACCTCGCACACCACAAATGCCGCACTATTCCCCGTCGTGTCCGTTCCCGCAAACATGACCGCCAGCGCCTCCCCCTCCACCGCCGCCCTCGGCAGCCCGTACGACAGCAGCCGCGAAAGCGCATCTTTACGTGCATGTGAGGGGGTTGCAGCACGGTTGGACATGTATAGCGCTGTGGAGTTGGAAGTGATATTGCAGAAGTCCTCCATGGATCGTACCCAGTCGAGGCACTTCCAAGGGATAGATTTGAGGAGGGAGTAGATGGTATTTCCGAGGTGGAGTTGAACGAGGTTGGCAGACATGAGATTGTCCAGGAGCTTCATTTGGTGCTCGGGATCGGAGGCGCCTTTGTAAAAGCCGCCGAAGGAGACTTCGGCTGTGATGAGTATGAGGGTTAGCATTACATGGTATGAAGATTTTATGGGGTGGAGGAGAGGGGAGGGGGCTTACAGATAGCATCGAGGGCTAGAGCGCGGAAGCAGCGAACCATTGGGACTACGCCATCCGGTGAAGCTTCTCGGAGAGTCTCTAGCTTTGCAAGGTAGTTCTCAAAACATCTATGCTTGATATCAGCGCTTAAATCCACCCGTTGATAAGAACCGAGACGAAATCAAGGAATAAAAACTACATCTGGAATACATGTCTAAAGAGCTATAACTAAGTATTATATATACTCACTTTTTGAAGACGTCCTGCATAGCAAGCACATTACCTCTCGAAAAGACATTCCCATACGCTCTTCTCCTTTTGAGAGCGTCCTCAGGCAGATGGAAAGAGGCTATATTATCTGCCTCTGGTTTGCGCTGGAAGTTGAACATCGTCGTGATCTGAGGGTTGCGAGTAAATGGTTTTTTCAGCGCCGTTCCATATATCATCTTTACCCCGGTTGTGCCAGAAACGCCGACGAGGGTTGGTCCAACGCTGGAGGAGGTGTTAGATAATACAACGTTAGTATATTCACTTTTAGGGATAATGTAGTAGGATGTAGTTACCGAATAGTAGGGCCGTAACGCTCGTGGAGAGAGTGGATGTAGAGTGCCCGTTCACCGCGTATAAGATGGTCTGGACTCGTTGTTAGTGTTTGCTAATGCTTAAGTTCATATACCAGTGGAACAGAAGATTACCTACATCCGTCGGGGATCTGTGTATAATGGCTCCACCATGGGCCTGGGATGTGTCTTAGCGGACCGAAAAATCGCCATCTGATAATGTATTCCAAGAGGAATGCTATTATCGTTATCGCGATGTTTTGGGGTGTGAGATATGCTAGAACCGTAGATAGCTCCAGCTGTGGTACTGCCGTCCCTAGGACTAATCCCATTTTTATATCGAGGCCCTTTGGACGGCCACGGGCTTATATTTTATTCGGATATCAGTAGCTATAGGGAATATATAGAGATGATAGCTATAGTAAGCTCTCCAGCTTTCTAATAGTGGAGATAATATGGAAGTTCTCCCGAACAGAAATTTAGAAATTACGATTCTTCAAAGCGGGCTTTATGCCTTAAATACCCAAGAGCTTCCTTCAAGAGAGAGAACAGGAACACGGGTCTAGATACCTATCTACAGTACCACATACCCCCAGAGTTCCCCAGACAGGTGGAGCCAATGAAAAATCCTCAAAGTTTATCTCTGAATCAGTGACACATAAAGCTACTGTGCCGGTAGAGCACATACGCAGCCACGCAACTTTGGACATATCGTAGGATCCGGAGCTCATGTCGATAAATTTTAAATGCGTTACCAGCCCGATCCTTGCAGTGCAACTGTGCAAGCGCGGCTAGGCGACTAGCCCTCGCCTAACACAAGCTTGAAAGCGTCGGTGTGCATGCATTGCGCCTCACTAAACGTGTTTACTGGCGTAGCGGGAGTTTGTAGGGGGGGATCCCGGTCGAAAGTCTCTGGGGAACTTGATAGGGATGACGGTTTCATGGGGATCCCAGTACCCGGGTTACGGCGGGGCCGTAGAGTTGGTGAAGCACTGCACTGTAGACTTTTGCTATCGAGAAGGGCGAGGTGTTGGCTAGCGAGCAATAATAATTTTGTTAGACTTGATTATATTGGTATTTAAGTTTTCGTATTACACTCTGTAGTTTTGGCGGTAGGTGATTGATCTTTTCTAAAGTATAAACTGCCTGTGCTTAGTCTCGTGCTCGTCCTATACGAGCAACAAGCCGCACATCGTAGATGATATATATATATTGATACGCGCTTTCTCACTTTCTCATCGCACCTCATCGATCGACAATTATGAGACAGTCCACCGCTCATAATCGATCACACACGCCTCGGTTCTTAGACAATTAGGCACAGTGATAGACAATCCTCTGCAGAACCCATTTCTTTTGGTTAGCCATATACAGCAACTGAGGGCATGTCTTTAGGTTTGAAATGTCTAGGGATGTACGCGGGCTTCGTTATTCATGTTTTTAGACCATGAATCGATCGGGTAAGATATTTTATTACCCCCGGTCGAATGAGCAAATCCTATCATAATTCCAGCCTCTCGAAACTCCATCCCTACCAAACTTCCAGCAGTTGGAGGGAACAATACCTGTAGATTGCTAGTAAATACCTCTCTCTAAATTCCATCCCTACCATAATTCCAGCAAAATTCGGCCACCACGGTGGAATTATGAAGAGTAGAGGGAATAAGCTGCTTTATCTTTATATGAACATAATTCATCCCTTTGAGACATGCTGACCCTTTTTTGTGGGGGCTCAAAGTGTGGCCTTGCTAGTCTCGTGCCCAGCCTGTGTTTACTTCGTGCGCAGAATTGAAGGAAACACAGGCTGGGCACGAGACTATGGCCTTGCTAACAAATTCTTGTCCTGAGTCAATCTCCCACCAATGACTCGCCAGAATTTGCTGTGACTTGTTGGCCCCGTGATTATTTGAGCTGTCTTGGTCTTGGCACAGAAATAATAGCACAGAAAACAATTGTTAGCAGGATCACCGTAATGTATGTACTTCGGGGTAAGGATAAGTGAGAAGACACCCTTCACGCAACCTTGGCAGCGTGGTAGGTATCTTCTCATTTATCCCTGATACCGAAGTACGTCTTTCTGCGGTATCATCAGCATAAACACCAAGAAGGGGGGTTTGCGATCGATATCGATAAGTATACATGACATCAACACCCAACCCTGACGATCTGATAAGATAACAAATATCATCCGCCCGGCCGACTACAACCGACAACCGAGAGATTTCCGTTCTAGCATTAGTATCACAACTAAGCACTCGTTCGATATTCCCGGGCAACGAGAACAAACAACCTCCCCCCCCCCACCCACCACCACCACCACCACCACTACTGAGGGATATGAGATATCGTACCGCACCGTTAAACGTCGATCTAGTCCGCTCCCGACCCCCGCACATAGAATAACACGCCTGCCTGTTAGGAACTAAGAATCATGAAGCTCCAAACAAGGTTAATACCGGCTCTCTCAAAGCAGTTGCAGGCTTTCCGCCGTCCCTGTCTCTCCCGATATATCTCAAATACTACCAGCTCACAGAGGTCAAAGACAGCCCTATTCTTTCCTGGTAGGTGCCATGCTATGGTCTAAGCATTTCTTTTTCCTATTCATGCCATACAAGTTAGGTTTATTACTGTAACTGTAACTAACATGCAATGTGACTCAGGCCAAGGCACCCAGAAACCAGGAATGCTAGCACCCCTTATTAAAACCTTCCCGCGCACTCTAAACCCACTTCTCGATGTCCTCGAAGCTACCTGCCCTGGGCTACGTAAAATTATTGCTGGCGGGCCCTGTGTCGAGCTGACTCACACCGCAAATGCACAACCTGCCATTCTAATCACCTCTATAGCAATCCTACGCGTACTGGAGAAAGAATTCGGTCTGAAAACAGCAAACTTCGATTACCTACTCGGCCATTCCCTCGGCGAGTTTTCAGCGCTTGTCGCGGCAGATGTCATCTCCCTTGAAGATGCATTAACTCTCGTACGGCGACGCGGCGAAGAAATGGCTGCCTGCGCCGATGCCACGCCGGGTGAGCTGGGTATGTGGGCCATCATGGTAGAGCCGCACCTTATGGACGGCTTAATGAGGAAGTTCCACGACTTCATCCATTCGGAGGTGCTGCCGGATGACGAATTTCTCGGGGTAGCGAACATCAACTCGTCTACACAAATTGTGCTGAGCGGGCATGTGCGTGCGGCCCAGGCGTTTCTATGCCATATGAGGAAGTTCAAAGGGAGTGACCCGCGTGCGATTAGGCTGAACGTTAGCGCGCCGTTTCACTCGCATATAATGTATCCAGCAGTCAAGGTTGTTAAAAAACTTCTCGATGAGATGGAGATACGGCCAGGCTTTGAAAAGGTGGTAGCAAACGCCACGGGAAGGCCATACGAAGGTGTTGAGCCGATGAAGAGGCATTTAGCAGCCCAGGCAGTGGAGACCGTCCAATGGAAGGACAGCATTGGATACTTGGAGAGGGTGCAGGGGGTGGAGAGGTGGGTGGGCATTGGGCCAGGGAAGGTTGGGAAGAACTTAGTGGGGAGAGAGGTGCAGGGGGGGCCACCAAGCGTCCTGTGCGCGACGGGGCTTGATATCAAGGAGATGGAAGAGGTTGTAAGGGCACTGGAAGACTTGTAAAACGATAAGTTAGATTGGGGGTTTTTCTTTTTTCTTTTTTCTTTTTTCTTTTTTCCCGAAAAACGAAAAAATTGCGTGTTCGGCTGGTTTGGGATACTTTTTTTTTAATGCCGCCTGTACTTATGTTTGTTGATGGCTGGGGGCTGCACTTTCTTTTCCTTCTCTTTGCCATTTTCGGGAGTCCTGCGGGTCTTTTTCTTTTTTTCTTTGGGCGTTTCACTTAACTTAGAGCACGAGGGGATGTTATAATGCAATTGGCTCTTTCGTTCTTTCACATGTATGCTAATCTTGTATGTACCATACCACACCATACCATATGTCTTGATTAGCGAACAATCTCTGTAGATAGCCGATGTCGAAAGTCGTCTGGTTTATTCACAACCAAATATGTACACATCCGCCATATAATTGTCGGCGTCACCAGTAATTCTGTATAGGATCTGGTTTGGAACTTTCTAGAGCCTGATTTGGCACTACATGTAATCATGGAGTATAATTCGGTTAGAAAGAAGTACTACTGCAAAAACAGGGCCTGTACCTGCAGCTAGTCTCCTAATATATAAAAGGCCAGGACAAAAAGAATAGGCTGTCAACGACTGTACCAGGCCGGGGGTGGGTTTATTAACGATCTATGCGGTACTACTTCCAACCCTAACCCACAGACTGAATATTAATAGGTATCATGCGTCAGAGGGACGACCGCTGCCTGAAGCTCCGCTCTGGACATAAGATACAACAACATTCTCCGAATAGTGATTCACTTCACTAGCTGTATGTGGCTACAATTCTATTGTGCATGCATGTAGTAGTATGGCTACCCTCTCTCCTGCAGACCCCCCCTGTAGGATGTAAAGTATCTGCTCATCCTCCCCTGTTTGAGCCAACAGAAAAAGCAAAAAAGAGAAGCAAGCTGCACTGGCAAGGCAAGCAAGCAAACAGACAGAACAGCTCTCTCACTTCACCTCACGTCTCTCACGCACACACGACTGGTAGAGTGATAAGTGCTCAACACCTACCATACTAGGTAGCTCCTTCCACCTCTGTCAGCCCTCACCTCTTGATGTTCCACTATAACCACACCTACAGCAACGTGCCCCCACAACCCTCTTCTTTCCCTCGCCAGTTACCGTATGTGTCAACGACCTTGAAGATGCTTTACGACGAGATTCCCCCGCGTATTCACTTCTGCGCTATGTGTGGCGGTCCCTTGTCCGCCGATATTGACGTGAATGTCGATCGCTGCCTCAAGGACGAGAAAGAAGAGAAGTGGCACTGGGAGGGTTTAAATGCTTATCGTAATAATAATGACAGCGGTACCGCTGCTTCTGACGAGGATACTATTAACAGTGTTCCCAGTAAAGTATGTCTTCTCTATCTGCTGGAAAGAGATACTCTATTGTTTTGGAGCTGATGGGTGTTACAGTGGTTTGAGCGATTCCGTGGGATTGTGGTAAAGAATCACAATGACTGGGCATTTAGCGCCCCGGACTTGGATTCGGACGACGAGGAGTTCAGCGAGGAGGAGGACTCGGAGATGGGAGACATCAGTGAGGATGATGGTGTTATGGCGCCCTCTGCAACAACCGAAAACGATGGAGGCGACATGAGTAGTCCCCCGCCTTCAGGATCCTTCACACCGGTTCCTCCGAGAAGACAGCGAAATCGCCGTACATTTAGCGGCATCTCTACCCGCCTCACTGGCGTGGGGTACGTTTCTGAGTCCGAGTCCGAGTTTGGCGTTTTACCACATCCATATGCGGCGTCAGTTTCGCCCGACAATGATGACGGGAGCGAGGAGGAGTACCAGTTTTACACGGCGGTTAACGACAATGCTGAGCGAGGCATTGAGATGATACCAGTGCATGAACTCTGCTGGGAGATGTTTATGAAAGCCGTGCGGTATTGGTGCGAGGACGCGGGAGTCAAACTATATGATGGGACAAAATGGTGGCTCTCGAGTGATGTAGTGTGGAAGTTTTTCACCGTAGGGTATTGGGATAGTGCGGTCGATGAGAGATTGCAGATGGTGAGGTGGGCATACGGTAAAAGAATTGTCGAGAATCACCAGATGGGCAGATGGGAGGTCAGGAAGGGTGAAGGTGTAAGTTTAATCCCCCGAGTCTACTTTGGCGTTCAGTAAAAGATTGAAATGTGAAAGCGGACGTTGCAACGAGGCGGTTTTTCATAACCTTTACTGAACGCTTGAGTATTTCTACCATTTTACTAACTAGTGATATTAGTGGTGGTTAAGTGAACCCTCTGATCAACCCGTATGGCGATGCCTTGCCAATGCTCCAAATATTGCAGTACTCCCTACACATCCTACGGCACCCTTGTCCCAGCTGACCCCCTCCTCATGCCCGCCCTCCCTTACTTCACCTATTCACTATCCCCCATTCTCTAATGACATCTTCAACACCCTCCCCGCTGATATCGCACTCCATATTTTTACCTTCCTCCCTTCCCGGGATATATATAGCCTCCGTGTTGCCTCTCGTCCAATGTCCGCTGTGCACTTACCCCAATCCCTTTTCCGTCGCGTCCTTAAAACCGAGTACCGCTTCTCAGGAAACACCCTTGCGCCGTTTCTAAGTGGCACTGCCCGTTACAGTGTCGATTGGAGGGCTGTATTAATAAGTCTTAACAGGGCCCTTAGAATCCCGGGACCATTCAAAAACTTAAAACGCATCTACGGGATTATAGAGCGTTTGACGGAGGAGCTCTGCGAGACTGCGCCTCGAACACTGAAAGAACTCAGGAAGAATGAGGTTGACTGGGAAAAGTTCACGTTTACTCTCCATGACGGAGGATTAGTCAGAGGTTACGATGTTCAGGACAGCATAGCAGAAACCGCGTTATTTGGAGACAATGGCGTTACCAGGATCAACGTGTATACGAACCCAGGCACAGGGCGTATGACAGGTCTCTCATTTCTCGGCGAAACACCTGGGTCTGAGCGCTGGTTTGGACTTACGGCTGGGCTACACAGCGAAATCACGAACTTCGATAAGATTTTGGGGTTCATAGTAGCGCTGGGCACGGGAAGCCGTATCGTCGGGATTCAGTTCCTGCTTATGATTGGCGGCGCAACCGTACGCACCGAGTATTTCGGACTCCCGCCAGACTTTGAAAGTGGCGAGACTGGAGTAGGGTATTACAAACTCGTTATCCCGCGGATGTTTCGTCAAGAACATTTAGTGGGCGTTACCGGGCTATGTGATCAAAATGGGATCCGGGCGATTGGGCTGCTTGCGCCACTCAAGGTCCTGCAGGATGAATATCTCCCGCTGCCTGATCATATGGTCACGGACATGCCTTCGTCCTCTGCCGCAGTCTATGATGAGACTCCGATGGTAAGGACTTATACCGGCGGTGATGATGATCATAAACCTGTTACTGGGCCCTGGCGGACTCTCGATGTACCGGAAGGGCTTATTAGCAGTGTGGGCAATGACTGCGACATTGCATTTGCAGGACGAGTAGCAGGGGATGTTGTGCCCTTTCAGGGAGTAATAAAAGTGAGCGGATGGTGGGACGACGATGGACTCAGAGGATTACTACTACAGCGCCATAAACAAGAGGATATCATCATAGGAGAACATTTTGGAGAATTTTCCGAACATTTCCCACTAGACTTCGATAACGAAGAGATGATTGAAGGGACAATAGTCACAGGCGGCCTTCGAGAAGGAGCTACATCTATTGCGGTGAGTGATTTCTCATGTTTCTCTATCCACAAGAAACCCTAACCCTATTATATCGGTGAGAAAATGTGGAGCTAAGTTATTGCCCAATGTTGTAGTTTGTAACAAATCTCGGCCGCTGCAGCGAATTCTTTGGGCCCAAGTTCATAGGTTGTCCAACCCACTTTGTACCTGGCCGTGGGCCTTTAGCCCGAGTGGAGGACCGCGTAGTCAGCGCCCTCCACTATGCATACTCTAACGAAAATAAACGGTTCACCCGGCTTGGTGTAGTCGCAGCCATACCAGCGGTTAAAACGTTTGGGAAGGGCAAAGGTAAAGAGGCAATCGATGTAGCTGCACATCGCGAACATCGCGAGTTGATGTTGAAGTCCGCACAAACGATCCTCCCCTTCGAGTCGCGCGATGCACAAGGAAACCTATGGGAGGATGTCATGCCGAGCGCCAACGAGTTTGTTATCGAGAAAGACAAGAATAGGCCAGACATGATTGACGGCGGGTGGATCACCTGGTGTGGGACTGTGTGGACGCAGAAGGCACTTCGGCGGATCGAGATATGGGGCGAGGTTAGAGGGGTACGGTTCACATTCATTGATGGCACTACGAAGGGCTTTGGGCTCCTAGGAAAGACCGATAAAGTTAAAACTTTCGAGTTCCATGAGCCTGAAGGACGATGGCTAGTTAGCTGCTCGTGGGGTAAAGTGAAGGCAAAGACCAGTTGGGCGGGAGAGTATGGTTCGAGAAAGCGGGGTGATGCGGACTATAGGGACGAAGAAGATTTGGACGATGATGATTGGGACTGTACAGAAGTTACAGAGATGAAAGTGAGTTTGACATTATGTTTTCTTTCGGGTGGGTTGCTAAAGGGTTGATATTTCTTCATAGTTTCGCACTCGAGTTGCGCATGGGAATAAACCGAAGACACTCCCAGCCGGGTACAAGATCAACCACACTGTAACCTCTATTCGTGGTTTGGCAGCAATCTTTAGCCTTCCCTACGCACCACAGTACCTCCAGAAACTACCCAGGCCAAAGGTCGTGTATAGGTCAGGCCACAAGCACCCAACTCACCCGCTCTACCCAAATAGCACAACCATTGCGACCCCGCCTATCCCGTTCCTTCGAAAATACGAATACGAATTTTTCGATGGGGACAATGGTGAGAAATTAGAGGCCATAATAGCTTATATGGGTGTTGGCGCCTGGAAACCTTTCAAAGGTCTACGATTTCGCCGAGAAGGGTCCGGCTGGGGTGACGTTTTCGGCGAAGTTGGTGAAACCATGGCTATATTCGAGCTCGAGGGAGGCCGAATTGAGCGAGCATTTTACCGCATGGGACTCGGACCCTGGCTCGACGCCGTCGCCTTTGCAACAGCTACAAAGGCAAGCCCGTATTTTGGCAAAGAGCGCCGCGGAGCCGAATACGAAATCCCCATGAACGAAAACTGGATTCCGATAGGAGTCTACAGCATCAGGACTCAGGTAACTCACGTCTTGGGGAACTATGGCCCGGAAGGTTATATTGACCACGTCAAGAATCAGTTTGGACTATTTTGTCGCGCAGCACAACCAGGAGACGAGCTTATCCGGGCTACGCCGCTGGGAGAGCCGTCGCCATCGTCGGAGCCAATCACAGAATTTTTCCAGCCTTCTTGCCCGGAGACTGGGAGGTTATGGCGGAGCGATGTACTCTCGTTGCCGCGGAACAGCCGTATGGCGCCGCTCATTAGAAGCTCCCACTTCAAGGCCGCTCTGCAGATTGAGGAAGGCAACACTGATGAGCTCAGTGAATACGCATTCCTCGATGTTGATCATAAACGGACGTTCGCCCTCTTTGACCCGGAGAGGCTAAAAAGAATCTATGTGTCCTGGCGATATACCACGCTACCCGTCTGTGGGAGGAAAGTCGCCGCCATCTGCCATGTCAAGTTCCGCGACTTTGAAAAAATGGACGAGATCCTCATCGGGGATCCGCCGCCGTACATGAACGCTACGCGGATCCGCTCTCTCACTCGGAACGGCGAGGATAGTGGCGCAAAGGGATGGAAGGTCGAAAGGATTGATATCGACGGGCTCGGCGGCGAAAGGATCACACAGGTGCGGTATGTCTTTAATCCTTGGCTGTGCGCGATACAGTTGAAGACGAGCTTTGGGCGACATATATTTCTGGGACTGGCCCCAGAAGACTGGGAGAATGAGCCTTACTACGATACGCATGTAGTTGATGTGCAGGATGGAGAGGAGATCACTGGGATGCATGTTGACACCACTTGGATCGTGGATAGAGTGGAGGAGAAATACTGCGATAAGATTGGGGTTATCTTCAGGCAGTGTGTTGAGGTCTGAGGGTGGAAGAGTATCAGGGCTTCATTGGCATCTTCTATTTTTCTAGCAAGCTATAAATTACGTACTGTGTTTCCCTTCTGGTTCTCTAATTTCTCTCATTTTCATTTTTTTTTTAATGGTTCCAAAATGGTTTGAAGGCTGGGCTTGTTTTCGTTTCTGTTAATTTTGTGCACTCTTCTATTCATCCTCATGGTATGGGGGTACGTTTCTTCCTTCAGTGGTTCATATGTTTTAGTCCGTTTCTCGTGTGTTTGTGCATTAGCAACTAAAATCCACTACTAACAAAAGCTGCATATATGTACTTACTTTGCTCCCCTCTTACTGTAGATATAAATCTAAGAATAGAACGTCCTCCTACTCACGATCGATCGCGACACCTGCACGCAGACTGCTGCTGCACAAAGAACAGAAATGTGAGAAGCGAGAAGTTTCTCACTTAGCATGCCTCTAGTCTAGTACTGATAATGCCTGCCTGTTCGCAACACCTTGCCTCGGCACCACTCCCACTACTAATCCAAGCGAGTGACACTGGATGACCATAACTTGCAGGGTCAAAGCTCTCTTCCCAGTAAACTTGCACTTAATGAAATTAGTCTGCTGCACTCCCTTGCTTGCTGCGTGCTGAACTTTGACATCTGCGATATTAGGGGCGGTGGTGGGATGGGATGCTATTACCATACCAGTGCACGACCTGTCTGCCGCTACCTATAGCTCAAGAAGCTATGGTGGGTAGGTGTGTAAACTTCGGCGTTTGTAGCCAACCAATCTATAGAGATTTGGGGATCTACCCCCATAATAGTACTAGCGTCCAGCCTAACGGTGGAATTTTCTCCAATTCCCATACAAAAAAAGTTCCTCTGAAGTTGACACACCCACCCCCTATGCCTTCTCGAGCCATACATGCACCGGTACTCTCGAGTAGAAATTTATCATTCCTGGCCCTTTACTCAACTACCGACGAATTGCGTGGTTGACCCCGACAGCTCCGACTCCCGAGTTCTTCATGACGCAAGCGGCTCCGAACCTAACTAACGTACCGATTGAATTGCCGAACGAACCAAACCACACAGCAGAGTAACTAGAGCTAACTACATAGGTACTCTGTTTACATGTATACAGTCGGGCACGACCTGTTGTGCAGCATTTATAATCTGCCTCTCCTCCCCCTCCTCCTCTCTCCACCCCCACATGTGCCTCAGCTTTCAATGTTAATGTGCCGAAGAAAGCAAAAATCATTGACCAGGCCCTCGGGTTCTCGCAGAATTTACGTCACCTGCTGGATTTTTAATGCACACTTCAAATACAGGCTATGATGCCGACTCCCGAGCCCATGGAACCCCCTACAAGGGCTGGCAGGCCGTTTAAACAAAACCCTGTGCTAGCAGCAGGTAACCTTTAACTTGAGCTCCACACCCTCTTCCGCGCCTACCGGGTGCTTTCCCGTTCTAGTGTTTTTAGCATTTTTGGGGACCACATAGGACCCATCTTCTCGGGTCTACGGCATCAGGTGGATCATTGATAATAGGGAGAACTTCTCTTGTCTAGTTAGTTATACAGCCATTACATACAATACCGTAGGCACTAGGTTTTTCCCTATAGATGACGCTCTGTCCCTTTTTTTTCTTTTTTTCCTTTTTCTTGCCATCGTTTTATATCTTGATTGTAACTTCACCTGCTAGCTTATCCCAGCTTGCCAGTGTTATTGCCTTTCTTTTCTCTTTCAGAATACGCAAACAACAGTATTGCAATGCTAGAACCCAGTGATGTCTCTCTCGATATCGAAAGAGCAGAAAGACAAGCCTCCCGTCAACTCCACAGCCCCCCGAACACAGATAGCCCAGTAGAGCCTGACTACCCCTCCAGCGGTTCCTCAGACACACATACAAACAACGATGATGACCTGAGTAGACAATGTACGCATCGCGACATCATCCCCGGGCCTAGGGATGAAGTCTCAAACAGAATCCAGCTCGAAAGGCAGAGGACACACTTATCGATATATAGTAATACTGTGGGACGTACGGTGGATGATTATGCGGCGAAGGATGAGCTCCCTCCGTTTGGTGGTGGCAAGGAGTACCCACCACAACTACCGCATAGGGAGCAGTATGTGGTGGAATTTGAGGGCAGTGATGATCCAATGCATGGGCAAAACTGGCCTTTGAAAAAGAAGTATGTTTGTTGCGGTACTTGCACTGATGTTTTGATATCAATTCGTTGAGGGGTATTAACTTAGCATCACAGGATGGTTACAGCTGCAGTCTTGGGATATACCACTTTAGTTTCAGCATGGGGTAGTAGTGTATTCTCATCTGCAACGGAAGCTGTAGCAAGTTAGTATTTCTTATAATCCTCATCATTATCAAGAGGAAACAGACAGCTAAACTCTTACTTATTGCAGTCTTTTTCGGCATTAGCGCCGAGGTCGCAATTCTCGGCCTCTCATTTTATGTATATCCCCCAACTGCAATCTTTAAGTTTTCTTTTGGTGTTATCAAATCCCTAACATCACCTCACAGGTCCTTGGATTTGCCAGCGGCCCTTTAATCTGGGCGCCCATGTCCGAACTCAAGGGCCGCCGCCTTCCTCTCATTCTCGGCATTTTCGGCTTTTCCATTTTCCAGATCGCCGTTGCCGTAGCCAAAGACACCCAAACTGTATTAATATGTCGCTTCTGGGGTGGGTTTTTTGCGTCCTGTCCGTTGGCGGTCGTAGGTGCCGTATTTGCAGATATATTCACACAGGAGACTCGGGGGTCCGCTATTGCCGTGTTTAGTATGGCTGTTTTCTCAGGGCCGTTGATTGCGCCGATTGCTGGAGGTTTTATTACTGAGAGCTATCTGGGATGGAGGTGGACGGAGTACATTACAGCTATTATGTACGTATTTTGCGTTTGTCAAGTGCCCGGGTCGAAATTAACTGAACTAATACTGCGATAACAGGGGCTTTGTGGCGCTATTCCTAAATATCTTCTTCTTAGAAGAGACATATCCACCAATTATCCTTGTTGCGAAGGCATCACAGCTGAGAAGGCTCACGAGAAATTGGGGGATACATGCCAAACAAGAGGAGATCGAGGTCAACTTTAAAGAGTTGATATCAAAGAATTTTGGACGTCCTTTGAAGTTGCTCTTTAGTGAGCCGATTATATTCTTGCTGAGTCTTTATACTGCATTTATCTAGTAAGTTTTTGAACATTGGTTCTTGAATAATTAAAACTAACAATCATAAGTGGTATATTATATATCTTCCTTACAGCATATCCTATTGTGTTCCGTGAAATCAGGGGTTACACCCTCGGTGTGGCTGCGCTTCCATATCTGGGGATGGTGATCGGGATGATTTTGGGAGGCCTTATGGTGATTGCATTCCAACCATGGACCAATAGGAGAATGAGGGCGAATAACAATATACCGATTCCAGAGGATCGATTGGTACCGGCCATCATTGGGAGTATAGTGTTTCCTATCGGATTGTTCTGGTTTTCCTGGAGGTATTTTCTCATTCTTCGTTATTATACTGTGTGTGTACTCTGGTGTGAAAAAAAACGAATACTGACATGAAGAATAGCGGAAACTACCCTGACGTTCACTGGGTAGTACCCACTCTAGCCGGTATTCCCATCGGAATCGGCCTCATCACTATTTTCCTCCAGTCACTCAATTATCTCATAGACGCTTACCTCATGTTGCAAGTTTCCAGCGTCCACCTGCTTCAATTGAACCACTTCTAACACCTGAAATAGTGCTGCCTCCGCCATTGCTGCAAACACCTTTCTGCGCTCTGCCTTTGCAGCAGGATTTCCGCTGTTTGGAAGACAGATGTTTCATAACCTGGGTGTCAACTGGGCAGGCTCGTTGCTAGGGTTCATTTCAATTGCGATGATACCTATACCAATTTCTTTCTTCCTATTTGGGGCGAGAATCAGAGCGAGGTCGAAATGGGCCCCGACAACAGAAGTAAACGGTAGATGAGAAATGTAGATTAATAGAGAAGATAGTGTTTTTGATGTTGTTGGATGCTGCGGAGATCCAAAAGGTTCCAATGATTTAAGTTTATACTTGTACATATATGTGGATAATTTGTTTATGTGTTCTTTGATCCATACTTCTTACATATAGCCATATTGATTTATGAACTACATTAGTACCAGGGTAGAAATATAATAGATACATGTACCTACATATGCATACACACATACATTATCAACAGTGATTTATAATCGATCTTAGAAGATCAATAGGTATATTTATGCCACAGTCATTGTAGCAAAGTTCTCATAACTTCACATCAAATACAACACTAATTCTACCTGTGTTTGTGCCACTGTGGTAGATAAACTGAGATAAACTCTAATCTTATGGATTATTACACGCCACTGACGTGACTTTATATGCATGTGCTTATGTAAACCACTTACCGTGTTGCCCAGAATATTCACCATATATGCGTCTCTTTCTCTTAAGCCGCCAAGACCGATTTCAATCCGTGATATGAACATTGCAGAGAAGTGATCATGATGCGTAGCTACTCACGCTAGTTCTTATCAACAAACCGTGATAGATCACCTCATCATGATCACTTCTCTGCGATGCTCATATCACGACTTCCATATTAGGTATGAGTAACGAAATTTAAATCTGTCCTGACAGCTTTATTAAGGGATAAATGGGTGTCGTTCTAGGAAAACCGTCCGCACAGCCAAATCCTTATTTCGACGAACCAAACAACCGATAAACTCCAAATTTTCATAAAGCTCAGAGGACCTTGGTGAGAACCCAGAATTAATTTTTCTGACATTGGTTCCATAAATTGGAGCCTGTAGAGTGCGGTAGCGAGCTGGTGAGGCCTTGTTGCGTTGCCACACAGGTACCTTTTCCTAGAACGACACCCAAATGCAATTGAAAAGTACGCTAAACACAAACCATAAATTGATATGATAACAGGTTTGCAATTTGCTCCTATAATATGGTATACGTACGTACCTACTCTAGAGGTATTCAAAATTTTGAAAAATTCAGCGCCATATAAGCGGCATTGTAATGTAGCGTTATAATAGCATAGATTTCTAGAGGTGAATACCCCTATTGTACTAGGGTTAGTATCCTCTTGAAAGGTCTAGTATGTATGTAGTTTATATGAACACCGTAATGCTGTATCGACTTCCAGATCCGGAAACGTAATCAACATCTAGATCTATTAAGATTCTGGTTCCTTAAACACATGCACCTACATCAACCTTACATATACCACCGTCGTTTCAAACCACTACTTGATCTTTATAACTCGCATCAAATAAGATGGCGCCATCCGGCCCTAAGAATCTCCAAAATTCCTTTCATTGATCTAGAAGGTATCTCTCATATATATTGCTCATCGTATACATATGATAGTCTTAAGCACATGTACAAGAGTTCTAGACGATCGATGGACCTATTATTCTCTATATTAGAATTCATTTTTACGGGTAGGTTTCTATTCGCGCGACCACGGGTGCATACGATATCACTCGATGACCTGCATTCCGAAGAACATGGTATGTACACCTGTACTATACATACACCAAGGGAGATTGCATAAATCTAGGTGTTTCCGAACACAACCGGGTCTATATCCAGGTCAAATCTTGCATGAGGCACTCGGTTTTGGTACGCGGACCTGGTTCTGCTCGGAGACGTCATTAATCTACATAGTAGGCGAATACCTACTCTCGCTCGAAATAAGCCACAGTTGCGGCTACGTTACTGAGCCCAGCGCAAATAGGCGAAATCTTTCTTACCCTGTGTAACTTGACCACAGTGCTATGTTTCGCAGCTTCTATCTAGGAGACCTTAACCCAGTGAGGTTAATCCTTCCGTGCTAGATAAAATACAATGGTGAGCTTGTCTGATTACGGTAGTGGCATGTAGAGTAATGTAGGCACTACTCTGAGTGACTTATTAAGGCTGGGGGGTTAATTGCCAGTGCAGGTCTCGGGTTGGTGGTCATGTCAGCTCAACGCATAGTCCGTATTCTTGCTCGGGATTCTAGTTGAAAGCTGTTTTGGCATCGTTCTCGGTTTTTTTTCTCTCAATAGCCCTAGGGCAGCGCTAATTTCAAAATAAAGGAGTTTCGGGGTGTACTGGGGAGGTTTCGCAACCAGACTTTGAATTAAATATTGGGATGGGATGTGATTAGAGAATGAAGGCCTAAGTGGGGCAGAGTGACTGGAAATCTTCCCGATTGAGATCAAGACACTCCCAAAGTCCGTTAATTGAAACTTAGAGCTCGTTGCTTTGAGTTCTGAAAAGATAAAGGACAAGTGAGAGTTCGATTAACAGCATTGTGGAGTCAAAGATGTCCTACTTTGGGGAACAATCTCTGGCAATTCACCGTGTCAACCAATCATACTTCCGGTCGTGAACCGAATTTAATATTTTCTTACGAAACCTCTCGACTAGGTACGTATCAAGTAATGCTTATCATTATATGTCCGTCTTCTAAATATATAGGCTAAGATAATGCTCGTAAGTCTCTGACGTTTCTACAGCGGTGGGTAATAAGTCATCGGATGACCTAGCCACAATTTTGCCTGTAAACACGTATTTTGGTGGTATTCCGTCCGATGACTTATTACCCACCGCTGTATAAAATGTATTTAAACCTTTAAGACTATTCTCTAGTACAGCGGTAGATACATGTAATAAGTGATGGAATGTGTTGAGACAGAGTGATACCTGTTTTGGGTAAAACGCCATCAAAATACGGTGTTTGTAGGTATAACTGTATCTCAGGGCGTTCCATCACTTATTATCTGTCGCTGTACTTAAACCCTGGAAGCTTGGATGTCATAATGGTATATGGAGAATTAGACATAATTAGAGCTATGTTTCTCTATATATCTATAGTAATATTTATTGGAAGATATTTGATCGATTTTGGACAAGATCTTATCCAAATGAATTTATAACTGCTCTAGCGGTCATGGCAATAACAGCTTGTGGAGTCGCAGTCAAAATTTCGGATGATAATCGAAATCATAATACGTATGCATACGTACATACGTACGTATGCAAAAATTCACTCAGTCCTTACTATAATGGCTCTCATGGACATACTTAAAACTAAACATGTGGATCAGAGTCAGATCATGAACTATCATTCGCTCAGTAAATGCGCCTTCAATCAGCGAACGGCAAATCACGTCGAATTCCATAATCGAGCATAACCAAATCCTCAGTGCGTTCTGCTACACGTGAAGACGATGTAGTACATACTCGTGTCACCATTTGAATCCTACATGTATGTTTGTACTCTATCCTCTGTTTTCGCCCTCCAGTCGAAATACAGCATCGCTTGTGTTGGACCAATCGGGCAATAGTAGTACCAATGAGTGTCCTTATTAAGCGTTTTGATACAGGGGCCGAGTCCTGATAAAGTACCCAACGTGTTTACTCCCGGGTCAGGTGATAGGTAACTGAGACTTCAGTATGTCACCCGAAGCGGGTGGACTTCCAAGCACTTTTAATAATTACCACGACTAGAAAATTTCGCATTCTAGGTATTATTTTTTCTGGCATTCTAGGTATTTTTTCTGGCACAGTACGCGGAAGACGAGAACGGCGCCTACCGAGAAACTGGTGTTTCAGATGGGTTGAGATATTGCCACTGAAAAAACCAGTCTCTCGGGCCGGTGGGATCTCGGTAGACAAAGACGGCAAAACAGAACCCAGTCTCGATCCAACAAAATGATCTTCCTGTGTGGGGGGGAAGCGGAGGGTAGGATTTTGACCGCGATCAATTTCTATGTCCACCGCACAAAAGCAATGTTTCACTCCCATGTTCTAGACTTTCTGCTCATGCTGAATCCATTTAGTATCACACCACCACCCTATTTATTTCCTTTTTTCTTTGCTCCAGTTTCTGATGATATGATGGGCCGATATGTCTTAAACTTAATTAAGGCTTGCCACCAGTTTATGGCGCAATACTTCACTTTCATTCGATTCGTGATTCTCAAAAGCAAGGAAAAATGGTGAAAGAAGAAAAATTCTCGGATTTCTACAGGTCATCAGCATCTTTTTTGATTTTCCCTCTTTGGGTGCAGGGAAAAACGAGTATCGAGCGGTGGCGCATATGCTGTAAGGAGATTGCTGGTAAGACAGACATTCGTTACTGGGTACTTCAGTTAAGCGCACTTTGACACCGCTTTGAGCTGGGTGCAGTTATTCCTGCGTCATTATATAAACAAGACAAGTTAATTGAGAGGTCATCCAGATTCATCTAGGCTCAAAACTACACCCTCAGGAGAAAAAGTAGTGCCGGTTATATGTAATCGAGTCGCTAACCATGGGCCAGTAGGAGTGATCCGAAATCGTGGACATGTCTTGGATGTAGAACTAATTGGAACCAACTTCTTGGTATGCCTACGTCTGTCACTGTGATCTACCCTACTCTCGATTGGTGATTCAGAACTACATGATGTGAGTCAAAAGTGTCTCAGGGTTTTGTAGGTACCACTTGATCCACAAGCGTTTATACCACCGACATGACCTTGTACCTGAATCCGAGGAACGTCTTTCTAGTCCAAATGAACTCACCAGCTAGGTATTCATATGTTCTATTTTTAGTGATTTTAGCTGTGAAGCCGTCCATGACAAGCATATCTTACATTTCTTACTATTGTGCATAACTTTTTCTTATTTGTACAAGCACTCAGCACAAACCGACATCCAGCAGTCACAATACAGATTTTTCTCTTGGCAAATTCATAAACGGTGTGCAGGCATGCATACCGACATCGGATGCCAATCCTTTCTGAAAATTACCAGTGAGTATGTCCCCCAATTGCAGCTTTAAAATTTTGATAAAAATCCCCACTAAATGATAAAAAATAAGGAAAGAGATGAAGTGTAATAACCCTAGAATAACCCTATAGAAACATAAAGAAAAACATTATGCAAAGATAAGATCCTGGAAACCAAAACGCCGGATAATAATATACAAGTTCAATGAGATGCGGATAATGCAATCGAAAGTTGATTTGTGAAATGGAAAGGAGAAGAGAAACTTGTGAGGTTATGCAGGAGCGATGGGGGCATCCCGACTCTTAGAGGATCGGCTCGAGCTTGATGAAGAATAGGACGACTGTGAGTGGTTTGATGACTCGTCTTCAGCTTTGCTCCTTTTTGCTTTTCGTTTGTTTCCATTATTATTCCATGGAGTTGTGCTAGTAGAATCTGTATTCTGTGCCGCGGAAGAATCGGAAGGGAGCAGAAATCTCCAATCCCATGAACGAGCAATCCAATCTTTATGATCTACTCCTCCACATGGCTCCCTCAAGATTTCCAAAAGGTCGTCAGTGGTGTTTAAGGCTTGTCCAAGAGACCATTTATTCGTCCATTGATTATCCATTGCCAACCATGCCTGCGGAGAAGCCTGATCTGGAGGTAAATTTCGTCTCAACTGTGAATCGGAAGGTATCGGAGGTTTTAAGGCCATCCAGAACGGTATCAAGGTCTCCAGGTATTGTTTGCAGATTTGGTGATCCTGCCGTGTGCTTGATTTAAGTGTGCTGATACATTTTGGAATGATATCGGCGATGTCGTCGATAACAGGAGGTTCTGTAACAGGTCGCAGGGAGATATCAAGAAAGGCTATAACACATGCTGTAAAAGCAGAACTTCTGTGTTCCGGTTAGGAATGATTCAAGATACAACATAGCAGGAGGGTGATGGGAAACTGTACATAGTAAGCCATCCCTTAGTTTGCTGTTTATCCCCTTCAAACAACATGTCAAGAACTTTGCATAATCCCCTCGCAGCGCTTATACATTTGTTGGCATAAAAAACTTCGAGTGACCCATTCTCCTGCGGACACTTCGATCGAGTCGCGGTATTGGCCACTTTAAGCAAGACACGACGGGTGAGAATAATAATAGATCTCAAGTATGCGCAGTAGGCCTGAAGCATAACAGCTTTCTGCATTTGTGGGATCGAGTGATCAAGTATGACCGAGTGAAGAGCGAGTGGGCTAGGCAGGCAACTGTACCAAGCCTGAAGCTTATCCATGTGAGTCTTAATGGTGGCAAAGTTGAACGAGTGTTGTGAAAGACTATCGTCTTTAGCAATATCGCTCAAAAGCTTAGCAACATTTTCGAATTCGCTTTTAATGCGGTCTCCCATCATACGTCGATTTTGTTCACTAGAAATAGTCTAAGGTGGTCAAGATTAGCTGCATGTCTAAAAGTGGGATACTACTTTAATAAGTACCTGCAGTGATTCGTCGGAAGTCTGAGGATCGCTCCTTCTCAAGCCATTCTCTGTATGACTTCCACTACTATCATCTCCACTTGAATGATAGGGATCTGTGAATTGATGCTGCTGACTCTGCTGATTCTGCTGATTCTGTTGATTTGGATAATCAATACCACCATTTTGCATTATTTGATTATCTACCATATTACTTCTCTGTGCCTGTGCTTGTGCTTGTTGTTCCCGATGGTTCCTCGAATGGGTAACATCAACAATTGTGTGAACATATCCGTACACATTCACCGTGAACTCTGCAGACACCCAGCGAACCTCCCCGTTCGGATGAACGAAGCGATAATCCTGTTTTCGTAATCTTCCATCTTCAAATGAAAAGCACCTAGAGACACGCTCTCTGTCCAGGTGATGTACGGCGCTTAACCAATTGCCATCTTGCCGTATCCGATAATCGTGGAGACCAGATATCTCGCAGAAACGTTCGTTGACAAAATACTGATGCCGTCCCTCAAAGGATGTCCTTCCACATATGCCCACGGGAACGGATCTATGGTGTCCATTCGGATCTGGAGGCTGTGTGTGGGTTTCAATGACTGGTGCTGAAAAATGCTCCAAAGTTGATTGGAGTGCTGATTCCGAAATCTTGCGACGAACGACCTCTGCCTCCAAACATCTAGTTTGTTGCTGAAGCATTGCAACAATGGTATCTCTATCTTGTGAATCACCTAGTAGAGGGTATTTCTTCTCGCTGGGAACGATATGAGAATGTGACAGACATATCTGTTGGAAAACATCGCTGAGACCATCCGCCTCGAAAACAGACATATCGTATCCACATAGGAGCGACGCATCCTTCCCATTAATTGCTAAGAAGCGCTCCCATACCTGCTCCAGTTCATGGGCAAGTAAGTGCGACCCACGTTCGCAGAGAATGTTGACTAATTCTCCATAAGCGAGAATCCTGGGATACTGTTTTCGAACATCCTGAAAGACCTTCCCAAAATAGCTCTCAAACGCCTGGCTATCGACTTTATCACCGTTAAGGAGCGATGGTAATAAAGCATCCGCATCCACAAGAATCAGTTGACCGCGCTCCTTGAGAAGCCCGGGTGCAAGATTCTGTTCCCTTAAATGAGCTTCGAGTCCATCAAGATGCTGCCGCGTAGCAATGATAATAGCTGCATTTTCTGTACTGAAAAACGAGGGTAGAATAAATTTCGAGACGGCGTCGTATAAAAAACACTCGGCTTCGTAAAACTGGATCAAGTGAGAGCAGCGCGGAAGTGCTGGAGGCGCTGCTTTCTTGCGTGATGCCTTACTACCGGCTGTACCAGGTCCTGCCATGGAGTTCCGACTATAGAACTACCCTGGTGCTAAATGAAAGGGATGAAGACAAACTCTGCTGGATTGATCAGTAAAATCTTGGTCGGATGGATCGATGAGAGTGAAATATAACTTTTGCCCCCCTCGGATTGCGTATTTTGTGTGTTGCAAGTGGTATGGGTATGGGTGGTCTCGATGGCAGCGATGTAGACAAGCAAGTTTGGGAGCGAAGGAGATACATTTAGTAAAGGTGTAAGGAGAGGATCTGTGCGACCAGACAGTCTTAACATGGTATAATTATCGACATTTCATTTTTATTTACTGAATGTATGTGGGGCTTGTAATACATAATTGGCTAGAGCGCGTTGAGACATACTGTATGTACATACATGCGCATTGTATTTTTCGTGATAGTAGAAAGATCCTACATACATACATGTAGAGTACATACCTAACCAGGTCCCACAGATTGGACACTCCCAATGCCGGGCCTGATGAGGGTGTGTACTCTACACGTAGAGTAGAGTACAGGGATCGTTTCTGCACGGTCAGCTCATGAGCTAGCCACGATCCAAGATCGTAATTGACTTGGTCACAAAGGCTGAAGACTGGACCGCACAGACAGTTGTATCTTTTTAACGGCATCTACACATAACCAATGCTAGGTTAGGAGGAAACTTTTTAGAGGGGAGGGAGGGGTGAGGGGTGAGGATCAGTACTAGCACCAATCTGTCGGGATTCGGGAAAGTGCAAATCTTCGAATAGGTAGTGAGGAGGGACAGGCAATGCACAGGGACCGGGGGTGTAAGGCCCTTTGCCCGATTACAGCCCGGTAAGACTGTCCGACGATAAGAATGGATATATGGAGGTCCTATGTCATAATATGTACATGTAGCCTTATTGAAGAGGGTCAACTTCCTTCTGGTGGTGGCATTTAGGGGTCTACCCAGTAGCGCTAGTCGTTTCATTGAGGTAGGGACATTCCTGTGCCGTCGTATGTACGTCCCTCTTTCGAACTACTCTAACATACCACCATTACTACTGCTACTACACAACCTCTCCATTCTCGTTACTCTAGCATGATATCTACATGTAGGTGCTGTCCATGATTCGTTTTCTTTCCGGCTAAGACTCCAATTCTGGAAGTCGATCTAATGCCAAATTTTCCCAGATCGACTTGTTCACATGCACAGCAAAAACGAATCTTAGGGGATGCCGTTATCAGAACCGTTTTTCTACAGTACGTTGCAACAAGTTCCTCGTCAAAATTTCGGAATCCCAAGGCACCAGATCTAGATTAGGAAACACTTAGAGTCAGATCTAGAAACTACAGAGCCTTCGAACCTCTATGCACAAGAAATGCCGTAAGGCTTAGGCTTTTCCTATCATGCATCTAAGCATTTTACAAGTTTCCAGGGAGCAATCGAACATATTTGATCAGGAGGGTAGATGAAGTTGAACCCGAGATGTACAATTGCAAGGGTGTAAGCGAGATCTCACTGCATTCAAAGCAGCCATGGACGATGTCGGGTGTGGCAGCGGGGTCCTTGCGCAAAGCGACCGAGGCCCATGGCTGCAACATGGGATTAATTGAGATTACACCACACGTTATTTCAAATTCGCCTCTATCCTCGAGGCCAATACCGACAGAATCTAAAAGGAGAAACTAGCAAAAAAAAAATGAAGTTCTAGTAAAGAAGAGAACTGTGTAATTACCTTCTAGCCGCATGTGTAAGCCTAGACCTTGTATTTGGACGTCGGTGTCCCATCCTGTTAATACAAAAATACATCATGATCACAGTACTGTGGTTTACTAAAGTAGCACAGGCTGGTTTACTCATAGAAGTTTGAAAGGGCCATATATCCGAAAGGTCAAATATTCGAAAGGCCAAAATCCGTGCCAGATTCCAGAATTTCCAGAATTCCACGGTTTCGGGACATAGCGCAGGGGGGGCATGTTACATACAAAAATCAAAACAATTGCGGTAATTATCAAGAGCACCCCATATCCCGGGAGGATCCAAGGACATACATATGACTACAAACTTTTCAGGATTGGATAAAATTAGGCGTCTGCACCCGATAGCTAGTCCCCGAAATTGTTAATGCGCTCGGAATTCCAAAAGGGGGGTGATAATAGAACGAGTGATATCCCATGACCCAGCGATAGTGGCCATGGATTAGAGTTGTCGATTGCAGCCACAAGACGGATACTAGCTACATGTATTGACCAATCAAGGATTGTAATAACAGCCAAGATGCCAAAGCCCAGTCAGTCAGTTCCTGCTCGCAAGAAGACCCCTGTTTGTTAACAAACGGTATTCGGCGGTGAACTGCAATGGTACAATGTCTAATGCAAGATCCAGCCGTGGTAGTACGGCAAAACTTTCTGTTTGATCTGTCAGACCTACTGGGATGTTCGAGCCTTGGATGTGACCCTCAGTCCTACTGCATTACGCTGGCGACGTGAGTCGACTGGAACATCTCTTTTGATTCCCATCAATGCCTAGGGCATTCGTGGACTTTTTTGCTATCCAGCTAGCCAGCTACACTCTTGAACATTGATCACCTGGCCGAATAGATATTGCAGTCAAGAGGGGTGAGGAAAATGTCACAAGGCCCCATGTTAACGTTCTATGACACTTTTGTAGGGCGGATAATCCCGAATACACCACGCTGCCCGGTATTTCTACCTATCCATCCCAGAGTACCCTACTAGTGACTGAATCTTCTCACTCCAGAATTAACGTATCGATATCATTGCCCTCCTGCAGCGCACGAGCCGCTCCGCGGAAAAAAAAAATCAGGGAAGAAAAGGAAATAACAAAGAAAAAGGTTGGCATTACTTGGGGTTGGGGAGAAAGTCCCTAGCATGACAACAAAAAACCGAAATAGTTAGCGTGCAGATAAATATGTACATATGTAGGTGCGTGACGCAATTTAGTGATTACTCTCTGGGGTATCAGTAGGAATTAATGTGCATAGGCCATGATCATTATACACTGGTCCAGTTGGATCGACCGAAACAGCCGAAAATGTAGTATGGGCAAGGGCGGAGAGTGATGCTTGCGATCGAGGCCTACCATTCTTCCTATTAATGGGTTCAATTGTTGTTCCACAGCAATGAATAAGGTGGACACACGTTTCAATACACAACCACGGTGGAAGGGATTCAAGGTCAAACAGATGGTGCTGACTTCCTGTAATAGAAAATTTAATCTGGCTGATAGGTCACAGGCTAACACCGCCGTCTATTCTTGCCTAAATCTAGGCGTTGGTGTGTAATAGGACCGATATCTGGTATCCCAACGGTTGTGGATCACTTGCCCTATGTGAGGGAGTTCGAGGGAAAGCTATGTCTTGGAGGGCACTAGTGCCTAATTATAACATTTCAGGGACCTGGAAAGAGCACGAGATGACTGGGTAGGTGTCAAGACTTTTTTCTGAGAGCTGATTGGAAACAATATCAAGACAATTATAAGACCCTGTACGTACTGTTTCCAAGAAAACAAAAAGCTTGCTGATCATATTTTAGTTGGGTGAAAACAATAGGTTAGTATTCATAAGAATATATAGGGAATAGTTCTGTATTTTTATTGTTTTTAGCCGGCGCCTGGTGAATCTTGTATAATTGCATCCGCACAGAATTAGCTTCGGTACGTCTTGAAGTATCCCCGAACAGGTTAACTACCGAAAGCTTCTCCGAGAGGCCTTTTGGAGGAGGAGGGCGAGGAGGTGCTCGAACATCCCCCGAAGGCTTCCGAGACAATCTACCACCCAGATTTTTGATACGCCAGGTCTGTGCGGCAAGCCGCGCACAACAATCCCAGGGGATAGGACTATTCTTTATGTCATAGTACATCATGTAAGTACATACATGTACACACAGAAAATCGGGCCGTCAAAACGAAGAGATTGGAGTGTCTCTCTCAGTCGAGTACTCTAGTGGACTGACACCTGGTCTAGATGTGTGGCCGGTACATATAGATATAGTGTCAAAAAGCTTCGGGTCCGAATCCGTCGCGTCTCACGAGATCAGGCGGCCCCTTTGGATGATTGAAGCCGATATCGAGCTGAAGTAAAACCCGAATCTCCGAGAAGTACTTCCATGTAGTTTAGGTACGTACGTACCTAGGTATATCTAGGCGTACTTTACCCCGGACTCAAACACTTCGAACCCAAATCCAGCTTTAATTCCCTAGGCCTCCTAACATATATAGTGTGTAAAAGGTGGATTGGGAGCCTGCCAGTTATTTACATGCTAGATTAATTAATTACGCAATCAACAAGTGCGAGGACACATGAGGACGTGTACGTAATGTGTGTTATATTTTCGACATAGGCCAACTATCAGATTACATGATCCGATGCAGTCTCAGGCTAGACGACGACGTTGATGAAGCTCCTACACATGTCCCACAGGTGGCCAAAGCCAGAGTCATCACAGGTCACTCGTGTATCAGAGTGGCCTGATCTGTACATGACAACCACTACAAGCCATCCGAAACACTCCACTAGACCGTAGCACTTTTATCTATTTGCGATGTTTTCGATCAGAATGGGAGCTCCCATGGCTCACCTACGCGCAACTACTTACATGTAGGTAGGTACTCTAGTTTAGAGGACTACGTGTGTATGTAGTGCCAAGAAGCTCCATAATCATCTTTGCCCAACCCAACAATACCTACATGTACTTTCTGCTTCCCGAAATCAAAGACAGATAACTCTCAAACGATCACCAGTGTCTCCTTGATTTATTTCATCCATCCTCCCCCCCGTCATATATCATTGTATACCTCACAACTACATGTAATAGGTAAGTACACTCACTCTTTCAGATACGTATGTAAAAGTTCGGGGCCAGGCTTGCTGACATTTTATCTCTCGCTCGTCGTTTTGGGATCGGAACAAAAGCCACGAGGAAAGCCAGGTATCGAGATTGGCAACGACTAGCTACATGCACTCTACAAGCTAGTCAAACAACGCATAAGTTTGTTCCTTTTTCCTGACGCCATGACCACGTTGGTGTATCAATGCACCAGTGTCAGTGCCTGGATGTGGAGAACCTATTATCACAATACTACCACCTAAAAAAACCTGCCAAGGCTGAGATTACTGCCTTATAAATCGGATACATATCCCAGCAGAGTTCGAACAGTGTATATATACGTACGTACCACATACTCTACAAAGATCTATCCTATGTGCTCTTCAGTACACAAGAAAAACACCGGATCTCACGCCATTACTCGGTCTCCATCTCTTCGATTTGAGCGGGATATGCCGCGCTGCGACGCACCACAACGACGCAGCTTGGAGTTGTGGCCGGATCGCTGAGATGTCCCGGGAACAGGAAGCTTATTGCTTTTGCGGGGTAATTAAGGCTCTGTCGCTTAGGCTTAACCAGTTCCTGGACAAAGCCTCGGATCTCCCCGCCCTGTGGCCATTTAGCCAAATGGGCCGTCCATATGGCATACCAGAATACAAACTTCATAGCTTGCATGTGTTTGATCAGCAAAAGGTCTGATATCCCGAGTCCAAAGGCATGCTTACGCTTAACGATTTCAGTTATTCCCTTACTCTAGTGCCTCTGGTAAGCCCTAATTTTATCCTTTGCGTAGGCTAACTAGAGAACTAGTCTGAAGGCTTTGTCTGTCTATAGCTAGCTAGGTGCAGATGAGGTGCCCGTAGAGAAAGACATCTAAGTTCAATGGCTTTCCCCGCAAATTGTGGGGAAGCAAGGAACCTTATTCTGGCTATATAGCTCAACAGCCAGGGAGTTATCTATAACTATAAAGTACTTACATGAAATACGATGGGTGATTACAAGTGAAGTTCCGGATCCTCGGATAATACCACCCTTGAATGCTAGTTAAAGAGTACAACTCGTGAAAGTACTACTTGTCGGACCAAATTAACCCGTGAAATTAAGTACACACGTACTGATTTAAATATTATAAATACAACAAGTCAGAGTCCCATGTATAAATTTGCCAATTGAAAGCTCACTTCAGACCTAAACTCTCATAAAGATGCAGTATCAATTCTCGGGGCCCACAATTCTCACCTTTTTGAAGTTATGTGCAACTACTCTCGCAGTAAACCTCGTGGTTTCGAGCGAGAATGGGAATAAAACAAGCCCAATCATGTATGGCCTTATGTTTGAGGTGTGTAGAAGCTTAGCCCGGCCAAAGACTAGGTAGTACCTACATGTACCTACATGTACGCCGTCAGCTAATAGTAGCAACAGGATATCAATCACTCTGGCGACGGCGGTCTCTACGCAGAACTAATCCGCAACCGTGCCTTCCAAGGCTCTGGTAGTACCACAAATCCAACTCTTGCCGCCTATCGCGCTGTCGGTGATGCCGTCATCTCCATTGATACCGCCAACCCGCTCTCTCCCGCGCTGAAGAATGTAATGAAGGTCGCCCCAAGCTCATCAGACGCTACTCAAGTAGGTTTTCTCAATGAAGGATTCTGGGGAATCAATGTGAAGGATCAAGAATACACCGGCAGTTTCTACGTCAAGGGTCAATATAATGGAACATTCATAGTTTCACTCAAGTCGAACCTTACAAGCAAGGTATATGCACAGAAGAAGGTAAAGTCCACGTCGAAACCGGATGGATGGACTAAACATGAGTTTGTGCTTCACCCAGAAGCCGCACCGAATGTAAACAATACGTTGCAGATTACATTCAACGCTAAGGGCTCGGAGGAGGGGCTGTGGTTTAGTATGATTAGTCTGTTCCCACCAACATACCATGGGAGGTGCGTAGCCAGCTACTGCATGATAGAAGTTATGGGAGATACTAATAGAGGATTGTATCAAAGGAAGAATGGGCTAAGGAAGGACTTGGCGGAGAACTTGGAGCAGTTCAAACCAACTTTTCTGAGATTCCCAGGCGGAAACAATCTGCAGGTGCTCAACGATCCTGGCTGTGAACTATATTTTGCTGATTTTTTTTCTTTAAGTGAGGGAGACGAACCTCCATACCACTGGAAATGGAATGAAACAATTGGCCCATTAATAGACCGCCCTGGTCGCCCAGGTAATCATTAATTCCCTTTGGTCAAGTCTTGCCGAACAATTCACTCAACGAACCAAGGTACATGGGGTTATGAGAATACGGATGGCCTAGGATTGGTCGAATATATGGAAGTATGTCACGAACTAAAAGGCCTAAGGACATAGCTAAATCATAGGCAGTGGTGTGATGATATGAATCTAGAACCAATACTTGACGTTTGGGCTGGCTATTACCTCTCAGGACCTATAATACCCCAAGACGAAATGGAATTTTACGTCCAAGACGTCCTCAACGAGCTTGAATTTCTTATGGGCTCCATCGATACCCTCTACGGTTCCCTCCGCGCCCAACTCGGTCACCCTAAGCCCTGGGTCATCAACTATGTCGAAGTAGGCAATGAGGACGATATCGGCGGGGGCGCATCATACAGCGCCTACCGCTTCCCAACGTTCCGCAACGCAATCAAAGCTGCGTATCCGCACATGACGATCATTGGCTCCACCCCTAAAATCGACCCTATACCAGAGGGTGCATGGTTAGATTATCATAGATATACAAGGCCGGATGACTTTGTGTCCCTTTTTGGTATGTTCGATAATTGGAATAGAAGTCATCCGGTATTTGTGGGCGAGTACGCATATATTCAACCTAATAAACCAGGCGGTGGGGGCCCGGAATGGGGTGGGGCGTGGAGGTCCCCATATACGACGTTGATAGGGATGATCTCAGAGGCAGTGTTTGCAATTGGGATGGAGAGGAATGCGGATTTGGTCAGGGCGGCGGCGTATGCGCCTATATTACAGAACTTGAATAGTTATCAATGGAGCGTAAGTCCTTAGTATTTCAACTAATCAGCCATAGCTCGCGTCCAAAATAAATGTTGGTAACTGACAATTTCCAATTTTCAGCCTGACTTGATCTCCTTCACAGCCGACCCAGAAGAGACTGCGCTTTCAATCAGTTATTACCTCCAAAAAGTATGTATCACCACAGTTTCAGTGAAAGATATTATTATAACACTCTCTAGCTCTTCTCAACCCATCACGGAACTACCGTACTTCCGGTCACCTCAGATTCCAAATTTGGACCACTGTACTGGTCTGCATCGAGCACCGACAATGGTGGATACTACCTCAAAATTGCCAACTACAATGGTACGACAACCACTGTAACTTTTGAAGTCCCTGATGACAACGTTATCAAGGGTAAGCTTACAACTTTGAGTGCACCTTCTCCATTCTCCGAGAATAGCCCAAAGAATGAGACAAGCATATGGACGGAAAAGGAGGTTACTAAGGGCGCAGATGGGAAGTTCGCGTTTGAGTTGCCGGATTTGACGGTCGCTGTTTTGGCGGTGAATTGAATGGAATACCTATAATTGTAGCTATAGGCTATATAGAGACCAAATCTCCGAGTAGTGGAGGTAACAAAAAATCTTGGTCGGCGCTAGAGCCAGAAAGGCCAGTTAACCACTTAGAAAACCGGAACATCAAGGCCTGGTATCCAAAGAAAGAAAGAAAGAATTATAATTGTGACGTACTATCCTAGTTATGTATAACCGTAATAAGGTTAGTTATGTATGTACGACTTTGTGTCTGCTCTGTCATACAGATTTGGCCCTTCTGACTCCATCTCAACTTTCTATTCGGATCCTATAACAGCTGCAGCTAGCTGAACCCGAAAAGCTACGGGAGATCGAATTGAAAAGATACAGTACGGCGCGATCGATTGCTACTTACCCATCCCGGAATAGTGTTACAATGGTACGATATTTGCAGCACCAGTGTTGGCGACTATTTAACCGGCCAGCCAACCAGGAGCCTCGTCCCGCAACCTCCGAAGAACTACAGTACATGCAGCTTTCTATCCTCATACTCGTGCGTTAACCAAGTCCTGAGAAATTTTGTGAGGTTGTTGCTACCAAGAACTCTCAGGAATTAACTAATGGATGAGTATGGTTGCACATCTTCTTCGAAGGTATTGGACCCTTTGCGCAGATAGAGCTGGCTCTAAATTCTACTTGTATGATTGGTTGATGAGAGGATCGACGCCAATCAGGTTACCAGAATTTGGAGCTGGAGTATTTTGCGCAAAGGGTCTATTATCGTGGGTTATGGGTTAATGAGTTGCTTTTCTACTTAAGTTAGGGAGATGAATAACTGCTAGGTTTTGAATGATGATAATTTGGACTTGCCCCCCTCTAACTCGAATGGTAAGTCTGATGATAAAGAGTTGTTAAAACCAGCTGTATTAAATATGATATATGAGTACTAGGGTGTAGCGAAAAGTGATCAGAATCTGATAAGAGAAATACACGTATTCACCGCAGCATTTACTTATCAGATTCTGATCACTTACCCTCAACACCCGGTACAGTTTGATCATTAATGGTAGTTCCCAGCGTAGGTACTGATATGAATATTGTACATGAGGTTACCACTATACAACGTTGTGTCAATCTACGCACTAAAATTTAAGCACCTTCATTGCGCGCACAGATTTTGATTGTCATGACAATCTGGCTAGTTTTAGCATATTTACGGCAACCTTTAGAAGGCGCGCGCAGCAGCGCAAAACATGCTTCTTTAGGTGCCCCTTTGTGTGGAGTAGCGCAAGCAAAGTAAACTTCCGATTTGCCGGAAGTACGAGCTGACATCCCCCACTTCTATGATTGGTCACAATCCACTCCAACATGTCCAAGATGTCGATGGCTTCTGTCACAATATAAGTAATTTCAAGCTGCATGTCCGAGCTGCTAGTACTCGTAAATTCCTGACGTTTTCGAACACGACTGATATTGCATACCATACAAAAATACGCCAAGATCCTGATTTTAGGTGTATGCAATAGTGGCCCAGTCCAAAAACGCCAGGAAAATACGAGTACATATGCTGCAAGCATTACTCTTTAGGGTGGAGACTTGTGGTGGACTGGGCTAGTACATATATATACTCGTAGTTTCACAGCATTTGTGAACATGGCCTCTATTGCATACACACAAAAACCTCCAAGACAACCTTTTTCGTATGGCACGCAATAGTAGTCGTGTTCACAAACGCTGTGAAATCACGAGTACTCCCAGCGTGTAGGTATGCCGGTCAGGTTCTCCACGGAAATCCGCAACGAACTACATAATATTTGTTTAGACGCGCCTGTTGACCATAAAGTTGCTACATAAAGGTCTTAACCTTGATTGACCAACCTACTATGTTCTGTGCAGCATCGTCTCCATACTATCATCATGCAAGTATCATTCGATAAATGGTCACCAAAGACAGGTCTAGAGACAGGGGAGATATTTCAACGTCAACACCAAACACAACAGCCTTGATCTCACAAATTTTACCCTACCTAGAAGAGAGAAACGTTAATGGAGAACCGTTAAGTGAGAACCGTTAATTAAGGGAGAACCGTTAAGGGAGAACCGTTAAGGGAGAACCGTTAAGGGAGAACCGTTGGTGCACGTGTCTCGTAGTGTATCCTACCGGTCAGTGCACCGTTCGTTAGATGCTTCATGGTCAAGGTAGCGCTGGTGACATATTAAGACAAAAGCCAAATAGAGAGAGGACCCGGAGATCTGTTATAACCGTTGAAAATCTGAGATATATACTCGCTATGACAACATCCTTTCCCGTGTAAAACTTCCTAGTGTGTTTAGAGATTCTAGAACGTGGTCCGTGAAATTGAGGTGTCAAACTTAGGTGTTTCGGACATCTTTCCTGGTATTTGGATCCGGAAGTTCTCTCTTTTCTTTCTTTTCTTCTTCTGCTCCATGTAGAAATTGATAAATCAGCATGTTCATAGACTATCTCTGTATAATGTAATTGCTCCACATGCCCCGAAATTAATAGCTAGCATCAGCTAGGGGTGTTTGAAGAAAGTAGATCAATATGCCTCGGGGAATTAGAGTTAAACTAACAACTTGTTACATTCTCGAATTCTGATTACTCATGTTAATATCAGTTCATATATAACCACGAATAGCAAGTGACTTTTTTCACCCTCTTAAACCTTCTATTAATACATGTATATTTACATGCAAGCCCGGGACAAGGGAAAGATCCGGATTCAAAGTACAGCACTAAGCAGATAATGGCGCTAAGACCACATAACCTTTTTCTGCCAAGAAGACCCGCGTGCTTTTGAAACCTTTCTTATCGTCTCAGGCCCCTGATATCAAGCACAGATACAAGCTCGGTATATAATCCGGCAAGTGGACGTACATTCGCGTCTCAAACATCCAATTGTTAATTTTGAGAACAGCCAAGCTGCCTATAACTACATATACTCTTGCTTCCTTAATATAATGGATATACGTATACATACCGCAGTTAAGCATTTATACGCAAGCTCTAACAATAAGATTGGCACATATACTTCTCACACAGGTACCCAGTCAAGCTTTGTGGGCAGCAGAAAGACGAGCCCGTCATGATATATCTGCTATCACATAACGCACATATGTACAAGGCTCTGACATTAAGTGAGCGAACTACATGGGGTGCTGACAGGTGAGGATCCGTTCATTCATTAAATGCCAGAGTCTTGTACATATATACATACATACGGCTCTTCCCTGGATTCTTGTTGAAAGCCCAACCCAGGTATATTATGTATGCTTATGTGAAAATTTTCTACAGAGTATCCCTTAACATTAGACAAGAATGAACTACCGAGCCTTTACCTACAGTGCATGTGATATCTCGACCGGGGATGAAGGAAACCGAGGTCTATATGGGTGCGTTGGCACTTAAGGGAGGATGAAGGGGATGCGGACGTCAAAATGATACGATTAGCTAATAAACCATCCAGCTATACAGGATGCACCTGCTACTGCACTACATAAATTCGATCACAAATCGTGGCTTATAAAAAGAAATAAAAAGAGATGAATTACTGTAACCTGGTTATAGCTGAAAAGTATTGCAAATCAGCCCACCTGGATAACAGGGCACCTTGCTGGATCCCTCAACTATGTCTGGACACAACGTGACAGAGGCCTTTCGATATTTTAATTTAAAGATTATAGGCTCTTGCTAACCCAGTTACTGTCAATAGCGTGATGGGCGGGTAGCCATATGGATCGATGGGTGGATTGGGACCCATATTTGTGTGTTGGCAATTAAATTCCCAAGACCACGAACCTTCTCAACAAACTCTATGCGGGGGAAAAAAGCACGCAGATAATGATATCCAGCCCACCCGCTCATGTCTGAAGCCCATATCATGTCCCCAATATTCCTTGCACAGCTGCAGTTCAACCTACTCAATCAGCGTGCTGTGTTACCAACCTTTCATTTTTACTTCTCATAATCTGATATTTGACCTCGTGCTCATGCTCATCGATCGGCTTGGGTAAAGCAATATAAAGCTTTATATTGTAGCTCCAGCTCGATCGGGTATACACTTAGAGAGCCAATCCAGATTTCTGGCACCAGTCCAATCGTCTGCTGCCGTTATATCCTGACAAAGATAGCAGGGAATTTTCCGGATTTTTGTTTGTTTATTTCATGATACTAACTACCTCTGGCCTCCAATAAACGGTGAAATAAAATAGATCTACATTCTTACGCGTACACATAGGTGACTCGAAGCTTCCTTCAGCGGAATTCAATATGGATCAGTACCCCGGAGGCTGTTTAATTGAAATCAATGCGGGTAACGGGGTAACAGAAGTTTTTTGTCGGGAGGGCTGTATACGTAGATCACTAGTACTCCTAGATCCTGTCATTTTTTTCTCTCGCATGTGCAGATATTGTGGTGGTGATAATAAAAGAAGTCTATGTACTCTTTATTTAATTAACTAGAACAGGTTAAATAATGGGATTAACATAATTGAGATTGGCAGAACATGTCTCGGTGATTTACATTACATAATATTTAGTAGGAGATGTACCGAGTGATCTTTCGTGCTCTTAAACTTGGAAAATGTATGACCATAAAATATAAGACTTTATACCTAGAAGTGTATGGAAATTCAGCTTTGTGCATGCGAATATCAGCCCAAGATAATAGTCACTAACAGAAATGCTTAAATTTCTCTTTTCAAAAAGCTCCGACCAGGCCATACATCTAGAACGTGCTTATCCTGACGAAGGAAGTTTCTATAGATCTACGCATACGGGTAGGCTACAGCGATTCACAGGCATTTGGCGAATACCCCCATTTGACGAACAGGGATTACGGCCAATAAGAATCAGGATATCCAAGTCAAACTCGCAGTTTGACTGGTTGCTGGCTGGTTGCTACATACAAATTCGCCAAATGGGGGTATTCGCCAAATGCCTGTGAATCGCTGTACCCGGAAAACCTTATTGTTCCGAAGGAACTCGAGATTAAGGCGCGAGGTTGCTCGCTTGCAAGCAGGAGCTGCCCTAGACCGGCTCAACCCCCCCCCTGGCTACGGCGCATGGCCTAAGCTAGGCCTTTTTCTTTTTCTTTCGTTTGTTTTTCATTTCATTAATTATGGCCAGGCCTAGTACTAAATTTTGAAAGTACCACCCTTGAGCCCGTATCAAAGTCCTAGACGATACAACTATAGAGGATTACAGAAATGATTTTTTTTTGTCTTATTCCTGCTATGGTTGTGGTTTAAGGCAACGTTTTGGGTGTAGCCCAAATTTACTAATAGCACTTTTAAACTGTATCCGCAGGGGGCATATATATAATTTATCGTATTCGTGTTATATATATGTATATACTCTAACTAGTCAAATATCTCTATAATTATAAAGGTACGCTCGGGACCGGAAATTGGTACCATTATAGGGTGTTTATCTTTATATGTAAATATAGCAAGCGTCATTTTGCCCAACAAGGACCGAGAAGTCATACCCTTATAGGGCGATTATCCTTATAGGTGGTGTCCTTATATAGAGATTCAAATATACAGTACAATTTTATTATGAGGGTTCGGGTTATAAGGGTATTGGCCTTCAAGTTATAAGGATGGGTGTTTGGGGTCCTCAATGCGCTTCGTACATAGGTACTTGTGTATAAATTTGCTGCTCCTATATATAAGGGTACACGCCCTATAAGGTACGACTTTGCGCTACTTTTGTACCCTTATCAAGAGATTGTACTGCATCATCACTGCCTAGTTATTATGCCGCTCGAAATCTCGTGTTTTTCTCCAATTGCAACTTGTAGCTGGCTCTGAATTTGAATCCACGACCATCCTCATTTTAATTTTGGATCACTCCAAATCACTCGCTTACGTTAGCACGCCCGAGTACTTATCAAGAGATGTAGAGAGGTATTAAGCAACCGGTCTACTTTCTCTAAGTAAAGTAGTAGTATGTAAAGCCTCTACCCAAAAGTTTTCGTGAAAGCCCGAAAGTAGGTGAGTCGCAAAGTCCCATACAGAGTCTACCACGTAAAGGGGGTTCTCCACTATAATATTTTATTATTACACCTCAATTATTTCCTTTTACAAGTTCTTCCGAGAAGCAAAATATTTTTACCTGTGTTCATAATTTTAATGAATTGTGTCGTGATTCTATAATACTGGGAAAGGGTGGTAATTGGTCCTTTCACAAAGCTTTTGGGTATGTAGCTTAGCTAGGGGCTCTACTTACATATATGTACCGGGCGTTGAGGGTAAATACGAAGAATCTGATAAGGGAATCTTGCTGTGAAATGGGTGTGTTTATCTTATCAGATTCTCGGTATTTATGGTTGACCCCCGGTACATACTGAACATGTATAGTACTAGGACAGAAGTTTTGGTAATATACCCTTTTTACAGCGAAAGTAGCCATGTTGGGCTGCCCGAAACAACCACCCAACCTCACCAAAAAAATTGTAACCCTTCAAGGACAGTTGGAAATTGTCTCAAGATGGAGCTTGGAGAATTCTAGAATTTTGTGTCCCTTCTTCAGTCAGGCATGTGCCCTCCAATTTTTAAAGTGATGATTTGGGTGTTTCTGGTTTTGTATGGTGTCCCCATACAAATTTTGTGTTGCAACGGCAACCAAAAATTACCAAAACTTCTGTACCCCGACTGTACATACATACATGTATGTGTAGGTACTTTGGTCGGGCCGATTTTGTGTGGGTTATAATTACATACTTAAGGCATTGGGAACCGCACCCCCACACCCATAGTTTGCAGCAACTACTCGCCTACCACCATGGTTAGGGACCGGTGGTACATTCGCTCACCTAGTGACGGCGGATCCTGTCTGATGGTTGTGCCCGTGGTAATTTACTCTTGGCGTCCCAAACTTAACTCTGCTATTGGCCTCAAATCCCTGACCGCCATCAGGCAGGATCTGCCTTCACCCCGTGAGTGACTGTAGGGTCAGGACTATTGTATATATAGGGTGGTGCAGTTCTGACATACAAATATATAACTCACTCGCACTTTATGGTTTTTGTACTCATGGTAGGACTAGGCGAGTACTCCGTAAACATTAATGTGCCTGGCTGGTCAATCTTTTTGCCCACTTGAGTACAGCGGTGGGTAATAAGTGATGGAACGCCCTGAGACAGATCTGGCCGCTGGAGTGATACCTATTTTGAGTAAAACGCCACCAACATACGATGTTTACAGATAACCGTATCTCAGGGCGTTCCATCACGTATTACCTATCGCTGTACATGTAATTATAATGTACCTAGAATTATTCGGGGGGCCCCGATACTAGATGCCTGTTTAGGCAGCCAGGAATATTTCTTTAGTAGGTTTTCAGTATCCCTTGGACGGATGTAATTGTCAAATTCGCAGCCTGGACCGTGCACGCACTGAGTTGGGTATATCCGTTGCTCTTAATGGTTGAGAATAACCATAGAGCCAATCAAAAATAAGTGTTAGATACCTGCTTGGGCTAGTATTAGCTCAAAAAGGCAGGCTGCGAATTTGACAGTTTCATCCGTCCAAGGGATAGAGTTTAATTTACAGAGAATCAAGCTTTAGCTGGGCCAAATACCATAGCTATTTCTTACATAATGTTAGGTCTAGGCTCGGGCGGTTGGGGGGGGAGGAATAAGCCAAACTACCTACCTGAATAGGGATCCCGGGCTACCTCATTGGGGTTTAATGTTTCGGCCAGATTGCCTAATGAACCTATGAGGATTACCTAGAAGAGTAATCAGTCTATATTTTTTTACGTGTTCCGTTAATTGGTACTACATGCATCCATGTATGATGTGACACTTTCTGTAATGCAAATGTAGATAGATGTCCGACGTAAACAGAGTATGTAGTATACAGGCCACCTCACGACTTTTTAGCCCGGGCGACGGTGGGACCACGCCTCTGGTCTGTATGAGATTCATAAAACAAGCCAGCTCGGGGCTTTATTCTACAATTCTGCCCGAGCATAAGTATAGCTAATTAGACCCTTCGAATTCGTAACACAAAGATAAGCCCTGAAAAGCTAATTAACGGCCGGCGCACTAGAGTACGAGTCTGATCAATTGATCAATACCAACCACCCCCCCCCAACCCCTCCCAACCCCTCTCCCGGTCCTTCCAATCACGGAGAAATACTCCGGACGCTTTGACCTTTCAAAATCTAGGACTTCAAGTACCTCTTCCGTAAGGCCACGTTGAAATTGCACTATTTCTGTTCTGCATCATATGATATCACTCGGTAACCGGGTGGGGTAGGGGTATGTGTGTGTGTGTGCTCGATCGAACAGGCTATCGAATTCTAGCACCCAAGCACAGGAGATCACTAAAACATATTTTTCACTATATATCTATATATCAGTGACCAGTTATAAGTATCTGGTGGAAGCTAGTGGATATTCCGGTACGTCAATAGTGGTGAGTATATACACGTAGTGACCTCTCTATGGGATATACCCCTAGCTAGCTGATTAGGCCGCCAGCTAGCTATAGGCCGGATATACATCGTGTAAGCTACACGTAATTACGAATGGGAGCTGTGGTGGTAGAAGGGCCGGGGAGAGGTGATATATCTCGATATTTTCCTCTCAGATCTTTACAATATTCATTAGTTGGAACTAGCAGCTAGCAAGCCGTACATAGGCAACTAGCTAGTACATATAGTATGTCCTCAGTCCCTCTTTTATTGATGTCACAACTTTTATATACGTTTTTGCTATATGTAGCTAATTTACACCAATTCACTAACGACGTGGTGCAAGGGATAAAGAGTTAGTTAGTTAATAGAGGGGTACTGGACGACACTCCGTGGGATGTTCTTGAGGGTGTCAAGTCTGTAACTTTGCAGGGGGCCGGGTGTATATCAATTTACAAATCCTGCGTACAACGGCTGATCACTTTATATCAAACTTTATAAAGAAACCAATCAAGGAAAAGAATATGTTACGATACACATGTATTGCAGGGTGACAAAAATAACTACGCACCTAAATTTCTATGGGAAAATAACGTTTTTTGAATCTAGGTACTCCAAACATACCGCCACAAATTTCATATCGTAAAGACCGAATCTCCCAAGCTCCAGGATTTTAGAGATACGGTTATCTCTCTGATATCTTGTATACTTATGGAGTTACAAAGAATTGAAGTTGTCAATTTTTATATGGTTGCCATGTGAATTACTAACAAAAAGGCCGAACTTTGAATGATAGCTATTGCATAACCATATAGGCTGTGGAAGAGATAAGTGTATATGTGAGTTTCTAGAGCACCAAAGATCTTTCCAGTAAGTTATCAAGCTAGTGGTCGCATTCTCGGGGGTTTTATGTCTAGAAAATGCTCTTTTCTAATATAAATTTGGGTGCGTAGTTATCTTTGTTACCTTGTAATATATCAACCCAAGGCCGCTGAATTAATGGATTAAACAAACAAACAAAAAAAACAATAAACCACTCCAAGGCCGCTGTTTGGCTCTACTAGGATGTCGGTCGATGCGTATAGCATCTGTTTAAATTTCTGTTCCGGTCCGGACATTAATAGGATAGATACTATAGATTAGTGGTGCCTATTTTCCAGATCTCCTCATACGTATTCAAAACATGCGGTACGTACGTTGCCGACTATATATGTTTATATGCGGCCTATGTACTCGCGCGCGCGGCCGGTTTGGGGCCGCCCAAAGAACTGTGGCGAGTGATCTGGCATGGCAGCCAATAAGAGCTCGTCGTGTTTTTTTTTTGCAGCATTCAGATCGATCAATTACCTTTTTCGTCTGAGCGGCTTCAATCCTGCAGCGCGGGTACGTATACTAGCTGGTGTGAGCATATATATATATACAAGCGGAGTGCGGCCTCCGGCCGCCGAAATGTAGTGACTAAATGAAGGCGCGGGCGGTAGCTAGTATTGCGATCGTGATTTCTTAGATTATTGTTGTCATTCTGGGTTATTGGGCCAACCAAACGTACATACACGCGCACTAAACCTCATTTCCATCCCTCCTTATAGGTAATATAATCTGTGATTTATTACATGTAGCTCTAGTATGCGCTCCAAGTCATTCAATGAGTAGCTTTAGTATAGTATGTAAATGTACTTCATGATAAAACATAAAGCTATCAGGGAAATTCAACCTTATATAATATATATAAGAATACAGCTGTAGTTCTGTCAGTGTTTGCTCTTTTATATCTATCCATTGCCAATAGCTACAAGTAGTTCTTTGTCTACTTGTGTAATTCATGATATGCAACCAAATAGTAAGCAACCAATAGAAAACGTTTCTGGTGACGATGAGGAAGACTATATAGTTTATTACAAGCGGAGTGCGGCCTCCAACCGCCCAAATGTACTGGCGAAATAAAGGTGCGGGCGGTACCGCGATAGTAATTTCTTAGATTATTGTTGTCATGTTGTTCTGGATTTTTGGGCCATTGAAACGTACATTTCTCCTTATAGATAATTTTCTTAGCTCTACTATGCACTCCAAGTCATTCAATGAGTAGCCTTAGTATGTACAGCGGTAGATAATAAGTGATTGGAACAGGCTGAGACGGAGTGATATCTGTTTACCTATCGCTGTACATACGCCGTGCAGTTGATGATAAAATCCCATCAGGGAAACTCGACTTTGATATATATATAAGAATACAGCTGTAGTTCTGTCAGTGTTTTGTGCTTTTATAAACATCTACCCACTGCAATATTATCTAGCTGCACACCTTTTAATGCCAGTTCCCTTCCATCTCGATCTCGGAAGTACGAGTAGTTCTTTGCCTATGCACCTGTGTAATGATTAGTATTCAATCAATATAATAGAAATAGTAAGCAACCAATAGAAAACGGCGGTTCCGGGTGACGATGAGGAAGACCTATATATACATGTAGTTTAGATGTATACCCCCCCCCCCTCCCACTTTCCCTTTGTAATTAGTTTAGTGAATCGAGTAATAAAGATCTTACACACTCTACTTTTTTACCTGCATATATACATGTATATTACATCCCCGCATAGATATAGATACATGTAAGTACATGTACATACATACATATATATCCACATGCAAACAACACATGACGGGCTCGATCGAGCTCGAGCACAAACCAAGGCGCAGACGGATTCGAAGGCAGTAGTACTCGATTGCAGAAACGTCGACAAGTTGGATGTAATTGAAAGAAACAATTAGTACATACATACATACGTATACATGCAGTAGCAGAAATAGCTATAGGGGTGTTTATGTTTTATATCCATGCCGCATATTGTAAGTGAGTACAAGTACCGTATTCTTACAGCATAAGTACGTACGGGGGGGGGGGGGGGGAGTAGTATTGGTAGCGTAGCAGTAGCATTAGTACGTACAGTGAGGGCTGGTATTTCTAGCTACGTATACATGTATACATGTATATAGGGTATTCCTTTAATCCTTGAGTGTAGGTACATGCAAGCAAGATCTGGATGTAGGTACATACATCACCCACCCACCCAGCTAGAGAAAGCCTCCCAGCGCCTACTATATATAACGCACCACGAAGCAACACGCGCGGAATCCTTCATCACCACCGTACCTCTGTTTAACCAATACAGTGACAGGAACATGGGTACGTAAAACGACTGCCGCAGTCTTTGGCAATGCCGTACGTACCACTGCGGTAACACTACCGTATAGTTCGCTGAAATACGGAGATAAAGCAGCATATTCTCAAAATGCCGTACTGATGCGGTATCAGTTTTACCCCCATTTCTGATACTGTAGTTTGCTCTTTCATCATATGCACCGGCCGGGTGGTGATGAGTTAGGGAATGATTTTTTCCCCCGTCCCCGTCACCGCCCCCGTCCCCGTCCCCGTCCCCTACCCGTCCCCCGCCCCCTTGCCTAGCACCCACCCACCCAGTCAACCGCAACACACCAGCCAGTCACACACCAAGTATCCCCACGGCAGTGCTGCAGCATTTCCACGGTATATCTCCGGGTACACTCACTAGCACCAAACAATGCCGTATCATCTAGTCTGTATTGCTAGCCATGCAACACACACTGCGGCAGTCAGTGCTACGGTCCCCCATTCATTCCTGCGGTTGTAACCTTAGTCAGTCAGTCAGTCAGTCAGTCAGTCAGGTGCGCGCGCGCGCGCACGTGAAAGAAAGACTTCTTCAACCCCAACCCCGCAATCACACAATCTCACTCGACGCCGGCCGGCAAGAAATGAAAAGATCATGTGATACGATGCGAAATCACTCGGATCTCGCGAGGCTCTCAAAAATGTTTTATAGAAGAAGACACACACTCGTCGTGATACACGCCGACAAGAAGGCAAAAATAAAATAAAAAGAATTAAAAAAAAAAAAAAAAAAAAAAAAAAAAAAAGAGTGAAAGGTGGATATAGAAAGAGAAGCTTAATTACACGGAGTATATACTGCCCTTCTTTCTCCTCCTCTCTTGCTTTTGCGGGGACCAAGGCCGTATTTAACCTTCATTACACTAATATCTGTATATATATTTTTTCTTTCATCAATGATCGTCATCGTAAAACATCCCGCCTCCTCCCCAAAAAAAAAAAGGCTACAAAGGCGTAAAAAAAAGCATCTTTGCCACCGCATAACGACATTCATGAGGCAAAAAAAAAAAAAGAAAACAAAATTGGGATATTTCGTAAGATAAGATCGGAAGAGAAACAATGTCAAGCTGAAAATCAAATAGAAAGAAAGAAAAAAACCCATTATACTCCAAATATATAGTCTCCTGAACCTTTTTCTTTCTTTGTCTGCGTTTGGTTCTTGCTTCCCTAGGCAGCAATGGCACAAACAACGATAGCAACGACCACAACGACCTCCCTGACACTCCCAACTCTCTTACCGTCGTTCGGAATGACGATCGATGCGGCGTCAGTGGGCTGGGCCTTGGCGGTCGCCGGCATCACGAGGGCTGTTGTAACAGTCTAAACTATGTGTTAGCCACGAGCGTCATGCCGCGGATATATAGATACCAGGAGGGATAAACATACGCTTCCAGAAATGATAAACGCGGTGCTCCCAAGAGTGACCGCCGGGCAGTTTGTCGTGCCGCAATTGTAACCATTGGGGCAGCATCCGCCCCCAAGGCTGCTTGCGCAGCTCTGCCATCCCGTTGCGCAGCTTGCCGGGGCAGTCATAGTGAGCACTCCTCCGGCCCCACCGGCCCCACCAGCGCTCCCTGCGCTGATTGTAAGGGCTCTCTCAGGGCACTCGGTGATACCGCAGTCGCGGCCAATTCTGCAGCACCCGCCATTATATTGCGGGGCACAGGTGTAGTATCCCGTGGGGCAGGTGTCACCGCTTGCGGCGGCGCCAGTCGCAGTAGCAGTCTGGGTAGGGCAGTCAGTTATCCCGCAGAGACGGCCGGAGGGACAGCATCCGCCGGCGACGTTTGAGGGGCAGGCATAAAAGCCACTGGAACAGGTGGATGCCACGCCAGCAGAGGAATCGGGGATACATCCATTCACAGAACAGGAGTATCCTGCGATGCAGCATCCGCCTCCCTGGCTACTGGCACATGTTTTCATATCGTTACCACAGGCCGTGAGGCTGCCACCGCACTGCTGGCCTAGATGAAAAAGAAATCGAGAATGAGCATATGTTCCCTCGAGCGACCAATTGTAAGAAGAGGGAGCAACCAACCGCTAGGACAGCACCCGACGACACCCATGCCAGTGTCTGTAATCCTCTCGCAGATCTCAGACGTCCTACAGCAGCTCCCGGGAACACCAATGTCCGTGCAAGCATAAGTGCCCGTCGGGCACTCGAAATTCTGCCTCTTGCCCAACAAGACGGCAATGATGCCGTCATCAGACACAAAGCTCCTCATCCTGAGCGGTGCCCTGTATTTAATGGACCGAGTCTTGAGGTCCCCCCCATCCTCCAGCTCCAGCTCCGGCTCCTCCTCCTCCTCCTCCTGGGGAACCTCCAGGGTGGGTAGGCGCAGGAACCCCTGCTGACTACTGGCCTCATGCTCCCAGTCCCAGTAGTACTTTTCGGCAGGGTTCTCTGCGGAGACCTTTCTGACGGCGGAGCATCGATCCGTCGTGTTGAATTCGGGGTACTCCTCCTGCAGCGAGCGCTTTGATGGCGGGCCTGTTCCGGGCGGCCAGTACTTTACCGAGGGATCGACGCCGGCTGGCCAATCGTAGGCGGGCGTCGCGGCGGCGGAGTGGAGAGACGGGACGAGCAGAAGGAGCTGCAACGCGAGGGAGCGGGATGTTGTGGCTCTCATGGCGATCGCTATGCTATGTAGCAAGATGAACTGAGCTCAGCACCCCTAGCAGAGAGTTGCGGATTCCCAAAAAGCACTTTTCTGGGGGAAACAGGGTTTTGTGTGGGATGTGCAAAACGTTAATTCGTGATCTGCAGGGCAGACTGGAGCAAGAATGGAGGGGGGGGGGGGAGGGAGAGAGGGGGGTGAGTGGGAGGGGGCTTGAGAGAGGATGAGGAGGGAAGAAGGGAGGAGGAGGAGAAGGGAAGAAGGAAGGAAAGGCTGTGTGTAGGTGGTACTTTGTCTGTGTCTGTGTCTGTGTCTGGTCTGGCCTGTGTCTGGTCTGGTCTGTGTCTACCCTGTGTCTATCTCTGCCTATCTCTGCCTGTGTCTGCTGTGTCTGTGTCTGGTCTGTCTGCCCCCTGCCCCCTGTCTCCTTGCCAGTTGGTTTGTTGTTGCTGTTGCTGCACCGCTGCACGCTGCCCGCCAACAACAACAAGTGGTCCAGTTGCGAGGGCAACAACAGTGAATTACAGTGGAGCCTTTGCTACAGACGAGTAGAGAGAGAGAGAGAGAGAGACTCAACACCATGGCCTTGCTTGTATATACCCACTGCAGGTAGAGTACTCTACCCCCCACATATACATGTCTTCTCTACACACACCCCTTCTCTCCTTTGATCCTCGATTGGAGATACACACGTACACATGCAGGTACACAATTGCCAGCCACGTGTTGGCCGCGCGATCGCTCATAGTCTCTTTGAGCTAGGCTGCTCTACATACAGCAGCATACAGCATACACACGCGCACCAGAATACTCTACTCTACTCTACGTAGCCGGCGCAATTGCCAGTCACAGCAACAGACACAAAACACAGACACACAAAGCACAGGCGTCAACTTGACGCACGCATAATGCGGGATGAGAGATATACTCTATGCATTCAACGCAGATCCTCACCAACGGACACTGCGAGTCGGAGTCTCTACCCGGAAAAGACAAAGCAGTCCAGATACCACCAGAACGCATCCTCAATCCCCTGGCCGAGGTATCCCCCCAACATCCGCAGCCTCGACTCCTTCCCCGCGCCACTACCCTTACCCCACCCAACCTCTGGCACCTCCATACCGTCTGCCTCCTCCTCCTCCTCCTCCTCCTCCTCCTCCTCTCCCTCAACCACCCACACCGCCCCCATCACCGTCCACACCATCCACACCGCCAGCACCCCCAAAATCACCACAACCCTCCCCTCGCCCCCCCCCAGCGCCGCCCACACCCTCACACCACCCGACTTTTGGTGCTCCGGGCTGGCCGCCGCCGCCGTATAGTTCCCGTTGCCATCCGTATGGTTGACCGTCGTCCCACCACCACCACCATCGCCGCCGCCGTTCATGTGTGAGCCGAGCATGTATCCGCCTGCGGCGCCGAGCGCGGCACCCCCGAGGCCTGCGCCGATGGCACTGCCGGCCCCGCCTCCGCCGGCGGCTGGCGCGGGGTTGGGCGCTGGCGCTGGTGCGGGTTTGGCGCCTCCCCTACCGCTGCCGCTGCCGCCGCCGCCTCCTCCTCTGCCGCCGCCGCCTTTGGGCGACATGCTTACCTGGTTTTCGGGGGTGGGGGGGGGGGGGTTATCTAGATACTTTATATTATACACGGAAGGGGCGCTATTCCCAATTGAGATTGGGATGTTCTTTGAGTATCTGAATGTGGAAAGGGAGGGGAAGAACCGGCAAGATATGGTGGAGTAGAGCAGAGTGGGACAGCTGGAGAGAAGAAGAAGAAGAAGAAGAAGAAAAAGAAGAAGCTGGGGTTTTAAGTACCCGTGCGGGGTATGGGGGAGTGAATGATCTCACCATTCCCTCGCAACCGTACTATTTTCTTCCCCGGAGGTTGCTGTTGCTGTTGCTGGTGAGATATCATCCCCAGCTAGCTAGCGCTCTAGCTCACCCCAAAACCCGGGGCCGTCTGGTCATTTCCAGTCCGAGGGCGTGGCAACGACCCCGGGCGCGGGGGGGGGGGGGGGGTAAGTGCTAATATACATATGCCTATGGCGAGCTAGCTAGGTACTAACCTCCTCTCCGCCCCTCGCCCCCCGCCCCATGGTCCATGATCTATCAAGAGCTGCGCAGTAGCGATACATAGCGGCGGGGCGGGGCGTGTGGGTTTTGTTTTTTGCCCTTTAGCACCAGCGCTGGCTGTAGTGTAGTGGCCGCCTTGGCAGAGTATGGGCAGCGGCCGGAAAGGTGTCACCTATTCGCATTGCCGTGGCTACTACATGTATGGTATGTATGTACTCTGCTCTACATGTGCCATAGATACATGTAGGTACATGCGGTGGTTTGTGGGGGCGGGGGCGGGCGCTACCTACATACATGTACTCTCAGCGCCGTTGATGCCATGCCGCAAAGGGATGTTGTTGGAAAAGTGCATTTTTTATCTGCCCCCATCGGCAGCACCGTGAATAGTACATGTATGTAGGTACATACATACATACATACATACATACATACATACATACATCTACATCTACATCTACATACCAGCCACCTGGGATGGGATCTTTTTCGCTACTACATGTACTATGTAGCTAGGGCATGTGGGTACATACATGTACATACATACATACATACATGTACCCGTACCGTAGTTGAGTAACTGCACAGCACAGCGACAGTAACAGTAACAGTAGCAGTCACAGCTGCGACCGCCCCACCGCTGCAGAGACATATGTATGGATGTATGTATGTACCGGCAGATCTAGGGGTTGCGCCACATACATTGTAGAAGAGAGTGGAGTGGGTACATGTAGATACACACATGTACTCTAGCTCCTGGTCCAGAAAGGCGGGGAGGTTAACCTAACCCTAAAGCACAACCGGCGAGCGAGTGATGCTGCATGATGGATATGTAGATAACGTTGTCAGCGATATATATATATATACCTATATATAAGCCAGCCCTATTATATCACAGCACTTATGGATGTACCTACTGCCCCTAGGACCGCCCCATGGAATAGGGCCGCCCCACCATGCGGATACGGTATGACGTGTGTATGTAGGAGACAGCAGGAGCAGAATAAGTAAACATTGGCTGGCCGGGGTGCTGGGAGGTTAGAATTCAGCTGGTCGGGGGTAAGGTATGGTGGCAGTACTCTACATGTGCCTACATGTATGTGTAGAGTATGTACTCCATGTATGATAAGCACTACTACTAGCTTTACAATTACTTATCCGCGCGGTGTGTGGGCAAGGTCATCCTTTATACATACATACATGTACCTACATACCTGGTATAAAGCTAGATGTTGTAATCAGTAGCGAGTGCCTAGTCCGTAAGGGGTGGGTGTGAGGGGTGGCTCAAGCTCACCTACAGTGCTCTAATCGGCATGAGTATAATTTGCACAACAGGCCCGGGCCAATGATGCTACCCTTTGCATGTACCCATATCAGTACCAAGCATTCCAGCACAGGACGCCGCATCCCCTCCAAGCATTGGCATCTGCTGCGGATTCGGAAGGCGGTTACACTTAAATCTTAATTATCAGCCCACCGTGCCCCCTGTGCAGTGTGCACCCATGGCCATGGGGTACCATATTAACCCCCCAACGTCCCCCACCTTCTGTTCCCGCTGGCAGCTGCACTATATTAATCAGTCTCCCCCTGCCAGCATCGTTCTCGCATTAGTATATACCACAGCATAAATACTGTCCTTTCCGCAGTACTCCTATCCTATATAAAAAAAAAAAGAAAAAAAATACTACAAATAACAGAGAACCCCAAGCCACACCGCAACAATGAAGCTCTCCCTCCTCGCACTAGTATCCGCAGCCACCCTCCTAACCCCCCCGGCCCCCGCCTCCGCCGCGCCCCCGCTCCAGAAGCGCCACGGCACCGACGTCTCCCACCTCAAATACTACCAATACCCCGCGGCCCTGCCCAACGGCCACAGCCTCTTCTCGCCCATCCTCTACCACCAGGTGCAGGCCTCGCAGCCGACGCGCGTGTTCCCGGGGGCGGCCACCGGCGGCGGCGGCCACTTCAACGGCGACACAACCACATACGAGGTCTTTGACTTTCCGGAGGAGGAGTTTGCGGGGCGGCAGTGCCGGTTCCACTTCTTGCTTGGGCCGGCGGACATGGGGCGCGGGTATGGGGGCGTGTGGAGCGTTGCGGAGGGCGATGGGGCGTGGGTGGATGAGGAGACGACGTGGGAGAGCCGGCCGCGCGCAGGGGAGCTGCTGGCGGAGTTTGATGTGGACCCGGCGGATGTGCGGTATTATCGGAATATGGATATCGGGGCGCACTTTATGAAGGATCCGGTGTTTGCGTGTCCGGTCGGGGAGAAGGTGTGGGAGGTGAGGGCGGGCGAGGCGGACAAAGATGACGGGAGGGTAGGGCGGTATGGGAACAGTGCGACTTGGAGCTTGAATAAGGGGCTCTTGATAGAGAGGTTGAGTAAGTAAGTAATTAGCCGTAGTTTAGTTAGAAAATTGGTAAATTGATGGAGGCGTTGGGGAGGCGTTGGGGAGCCGTGAGTTGTAATTGGGGGGGGGGGGGCTTGGATTAATAGCTGTTATAAGATAGGCCCTAGGATGCAAATTGCGCCTGACAACTGCAGGCCAACATTGTTTTTCATTTCGGCACCATGGGGGTTTCCTGTAATTTACTACACTTTATAGAAACACAAAAATAATTAGCATAAATCCTCAACTAGAGCCCAGTGCTAAACCCAGCTCAAGTGCACAACTGAAGCGTATTGCGAGGCAGCATCAATACTTACAAACATGAACAGACCAGTCATTGACATCCATCTCCCCAAGCCCTGGCCAGGGCAACCAGCATGCAAAAGTTAATGCCAAACACACGAGTTTGTTTTTTTCTTTTCTTTCTGCACTCAACACGTATCGAAACAGTACCTAGCAGAATCAAATCATGGGGTCAATGCTATATACGAGTCTCGCCGGACTAGCCAACCAACATGAACTGCGGCAATATTGCATGTATGCAGTGCATACGATGGACTGAGATCCCCATCGAAAATGCTACATGTATGGCAGAATCTTGATGCCAATAAAGTCCTCTCTCGAGATGCCTTGAGACTGAATTTGTAAAAGCCCATCGCGGTGGTGATGGAGTGAAACATGGGTTTCATGGTGTCCAGCGGATATATAGCTAGAGTAGAACTCACGAGCAGATATATGTTGTTTAATGTTGCGCTTGACTGCATGCTTGAATACATCGCTGCAGTGTTAATTGGATCGATGGCGGAGTATATCCTTGTGTAGCTGTAGCAAGGGGTCTTTCCCTTCAGCGGTTGTTTAGCTGGGCGATCTTAAGTTAATATAAGCAGGGAACAGAGCATTAAAGTTGAGTACATGATGTAGGATCCCTCGTATAATGTAATATATGATGTAGGTACCGGCTTAAGCTTTGTTTTATGTGTAGTTATCCCACTCCAGGCACTGCAGCCGGTAATGGCATGCACCGCCGATTGGTCATGTATGTAGGAGTGGGCGAGATTGGTGTTTAGCCCTGCGATCAGTCTGTGTTGTACACACATGCTCGTTGGCAGCCTATTACTCTAGCTAGAGTACTCGACCCTAGACACGATGCGTACGAGAGAGGCACGGAGGTTGCTCCTTCTCCAAAGACTCTTGTTCGTACGGCGCTACACAGCCACCCATCTTATAATTAATCGGCGTCCCACCAAAACTCCTCTGCTCTGAATCTCTGATCCCGGGCCGTTACACTACACTGCCTACAGCCCAATAGCCACAGCATTCCATCTTACTGTTAGCCTCGTACGGCGTTATCTTTCCTTTCTACTGGTACTGCATAGAGAAAGTTATAAAGGGAAAAGGGTTCCTACCTTACAGTCAATTTTCCATCCTCGTCACACAGCATACAGATCTATATTATATCTGCACTTGCATTTGCCAAACTAATAACTCCCGGTGGTCCATATCACAACTATTCGATCCCTTCACGATCTTTACCTAGCTAGCTATACCTATCACGGGCCCATCGATCTTCAATATGCAGACAAGGCATTTGCCAAGCGCCGTGCTTAACACCCTTCTATTGATTCTCTTCAACCTCACCCTCATCTCCGCCAAAGGCGGTGGAGGCGGCGGTGGACGTGGAGGTGGAGGTGGAGGCGGCGGCGGCGGCAAGTATGTACTAGTGCTTACGATTAAACTTAACTTCCATGTCTAACAGATGCTGTGGTTATACTAGATCTTTTACAAGAAACACGGGGGCAATAACAGGATTGGTGGTTGGGGTTGTTGTCGTCCTCATTATCATTATCGTCATAATATTCTGGCACCGGAGTATGATGAAGGAGTACGACAGGATGAATGCGATGCATACAGGATCAGGAACTGTTAAACCGGCTGCTAAACCGGCTGCTTCGGCTGGCGACTTGGAGAGCCAGAAGAAGGCATCTGTCGGGAAGGATTCAGCGGGTGCGGGCGAAAAGAAAGGCTTTCGTTTGTGGAGGTGGGCGTAGTTTTGGATGGGTCGCTTTGGGTAAATTTCTTTTGTTGACGTTTTTTCCTTCTTTTTTTGTGGAACGATAATATGATCATACTATGAATGACATTGGTTGCTTAATCTCTTGATTTTGTATATATTTAGCTAGTTCGCTATGTAACGACTAGCTAGCGCTACTCTATGTATGTACTTATAGCCCTCATGTCATCTCAGAGCTTGACGGTCACAGTAAATCACTCGGACGTGAATATGATAATAACCGTATACATACACGTAGTGGTACGCCACTCGATTCTGGGCCATGCATGGCAGAATTAGTACAGTGACGAATTGGGAATTCATTGACTCATCCATTAGTTAATCAGAGACGCTGATAAAGGAACCCTCTGTTGGTTTATAATTTGGCCTAAGACGCTGGCGTAAGGAGAAAATAAATTTGAAATTAAATTTTGGAGTCTCCTCCAGCTGTGAAATGCTATTTGGATGATGAATAAGGATATGGGCCTTGTTTTCACTACATAAAAGAGGGCCATTTAGTAACGGACTCTACATATCCTCAACATGCTTGCACTGAATCTCTCCGATCTATCTTGAATCTTTTATTCAACAATAATACAGCTGTGCAGATATGTATCACCACATGAGTGATAACTATCATGAGAATAAAAGAAATTATCACAGCAATAAGTATAATCGTATACCAGGCCCCAGGCCATAAGGCTTAAGCGTATCCGTATCTCCTGTATTCAGCTTCCCCTCAACTAAACCCCTTCAAGAAAGGCTGCGACTATCCACCAAGACATTACCATCCAACTCCAATGGCGTCCAACCTTTGCTCTTGCCCCAGCTGCCGAATTCGCAGTTATCGTGCCATGGGCCGTATATGTGATCGGCGCGCCGTTGAGTTCAGTACTAGTTGGCATACCATCTGTTGATTTGGTTGTGGTCGGTGTATTATATATTACTGGAGTATATGAAGTCCTAGATCTGGTTGTGGTGGCTGCTTCTGAGGACGTCAAAGCTGAGGTTATGGTCATCGTCATTGTATTTATACCTGGCATATAACGGATTGTTGTTCTTTCTACCGTACGAGTATTCTTATCATCTTCAATGGAGCTGAACGATCCCGCTGTTGAGATGGGAGTTAGGGGGGGAGAAGCCGGCCCGCCCCCCTCGAAGCACTGTAGAAGACCACATCTCTGGCCATATTTACAGCAGCCACCATTAGCAGATGCGGGGCATTCGTACCAACCTGGATCACATTTGAGATTTTGTTCGTCACAGGGTAAGCTTATGGGGTCAGGAGAACGGCAACAATAGACACCATTAAGTGTATTATTCGTTGGTAGACATGTGTGTTCGTCGTCGCAGCAAATTTCCTGATGAACAAATTAGTGAGAGAGTTCGATGGACAGAATTCTGGCTATATGAAATATTTGAGAGCTATGCAAACATACAGGACGACCTAAATTTCCGCATGACTTCTTCCCAGAAGGGCAGCCAGGAGCTATATCAAGAGCACCTGTAGGTGTAATCCCCTCACCCTGCTGTTGTACATGTCTCGCTCGTTGAATTGAGACGTCTTCCGACCAAGATACTAGTCCAATATTGTCTACCCTTGGAATAGAGAGTTTCTTATAAGGGATATACCCATCTGCCAGCATTGTGGGGGAAGGTTCAAGGTTCCACACTGAAATAGTCGTGGTGGTTGTTGTCACTGTTAGAGCTCCATAACCAGAATAATTGAAGATACCTGAATTGAAAAACAAAATCCCAACGCATAAGTAGAGTAGGCCGATAGAGAGGGGAATTTGCCATGACATCTTGGAGAGGAGAGGAAAAGCGATCTTATAAGCACAAAAATCAAGGTATGAATCAAGAAAAGCAAAGCAAAGCAAAGCAAATGAGTATGTGTGAATTAATGGGAGATCTAGAAGGCTAATGTTCTCCCCCAAGAGGCAGACAATCGATGATGCCAGGTATTTGCATAACCAGATGTTAGAGTTGATTTAGTCATCGACTATTACACAGCTAAAAACACGAACTTAAATTTTTGGAGATTAAGCATGTGTCGGTACATGTGTCCGTGATTGACTCAATGGGCATACTACAGGTATGTACACGTACACCCGTATCTAGATCCCACTCCATAGCAACAAGACCACGACCCACCGAATATCTCAGCAACCACAGATTGAATAGACATTAAATTGAAATCATAAAATAATTAGATTGTAGAGAAATGAAATATGAAAACCCTAATATTTTGTGTGGCCCCAATTCGCCCATTAACTCTGATTTACCTATCTTGGCATACTATGGACTCAAGACACATCGAAAGTTTCTTGAGGGATATTATCCCCACTCCTCGACGGCAGCTCTCTATTACTCAGTTACACTATGAGGCCTTCTCTACCTCTTGTGCCATCTTTTTCTCAACTTAGATTTAAGAAAACCCCATGGGTTTCATGGTGGTGTTTGGCCATGGTCTGGTTGCTATGGTGCGAAATCCGGTAATTTTCTAGACACGGGTGTATATACATGTAAATGTCTAGGGCCTCTTATATTTATTATTATCATTTGCCGTATTTATGGTCTGTTTGTGGTCGATTGTGATTGAGAAAATATTAAGTTGAATCCCCTTGCGTCCCATTATATTTGAAAAGTCGCATTACATACATGAACATACTCTACCTAGACCTATGCGGTACTTGGATGTATTTTCGTGACGTTTGTAAAAGGAACTCTTCACTAGTTAATCGGGATTCTACTTTCTTTTCGCATATCATGTAGAATCGATCTATAGATCTATTAGTGTTTATTATCGACGCAGCTTTCCCGTTACCCTCACGCCGGGCATTGTATTGCGACTTGCCAAAAATAATGGGACGCAACGCAGGCTTCAACATAATGATTTCTCAATCACAACTGACTACAAAGAGGTTATAAATACGGTAAATAATAACAAGGAATATAAGAGGCTCAAATATACATGTACTTTCATCCTGTATCGTCGGTCGTTGGTGGCGGTTGGTGGCCTGTCGTTGCGCGCGGTGTTGATTCCCGCAATACATACGTTCAGTTGTATGTATAGCACTACGCTGCGACACACCGCAACGCCGGGACACAAATTTGTCACAACCCGATAGCGCCGCCCTATACCCAAAAAGCCAAGGGAGGATGGCTGGAGTCTCTACAAGATTATTAGCTCTTCAAAGGATCACTTGTGGTTGTTGTGCTCATAATCGTGGTCCAGCAGGTGGTGTTCGAAGCCGTTGCCGCGCGCATTTCCCACGAGAACTCCATGAATCTGCGTGGCCCTCTTCATGCAGCGTCACTCGGAGTTGACCAAGACTACATGTATGCTTACATGTGTCTGTGAGTTATGTAATTATCCGTGTAAAACTTCTTTCCCTCATGAGCTTAACTCGCAGCTTCTTCGTAGAGATCAAATCTGGTAATTTCTATTTAAAAAAAATTGGTGGTCCCCCGTCTTATTTACCTGCTTCATTGATCAGCCCTGCCTGGTTTACCGCAGGGATCGCATATCAAGGTCCGAGAGAGCATGATATAAAAGATCGTGTCCGCCACGTCACGTAATCTCTTTGCGCGATTCAATACAATTACATGTACCGAAAATATAAATTCCATCTATCAAGGTAATGGAGCTTTTAGAAATCCCGCCTCAAGTTTCCACACATGCATCGACCAGCTACATTTCAGCATCCGAGTACTCCGAACGTAATTATTCCACCGCGTCACAGCTAGGTGAGCGGATAACAGAGCCAGGGGAACAGATTGAAGACTATCCTTCACGACCATTTTCCCCACCGTTGTCCCCGCCATTGTCCTCAACATACGGGTCGGGTAATTTCAATCAATCAAGAAAGGAGTGGAATAATAAGAGGAAACAAAAACGAAAGGAGCACTTAGAAAAGGCCAGAAGAGTTGTGCTGAGCAGCAGCGATTATACCGAATGTAAGTCTAAGACATTCACGTGCCAATTGAATCTAGAGCTAATAAATAACTACTTATCTAGTCAAGGCAGCTGTCGATGATTGGTTCGCGAATAAAAGGCCCTCGCAGTTTCCTGGAGTGTTGTTTATCATCCTTGATAAGTTAAGCGAAGCTCGTAATAAATGGCTCCAGGAGAACCAAGATGAGGTACCTGAAGTGTTAGCCGAGGCCTGGGTTTCTCCCAAGCCAAATGAAGGTATACGCATAAATGACTATCCATTGATCGAAAGTAGTATAATAAGCTGACAATCTACGCATCAAGCTCCTTCTTATCAAAATACCAGTGGCATTGGGTTATGGAAATGGCTATATGAAGTTCATAATTCCAAGTCAACAATGGTTAGACCATAGTCAGCAATGTTTCCGCGCTTCTTGAGACAATTCACTGACCTAGAACAGGCGAAAGACAATAAGTTTATATTGATGTAAACAACCAAAATTTTGAATGAACATTTCATTGACTAACTTGGCGTAGATCTCTCACTGGATTGACTTCGGAAGTTATGAAGGCCCTGCTCATTCACTACGAGATTAAGGTTAAATCTCTCTATGAGATGATATACGTAGATAGTTTCACAGCCTACCTCCACCCAGCCTCTGAAAATGGTAACCCAGTAATCTTCGGGAATATATAATATATACCTTCTACGGTTTAGTGCTGATGATAGTCCTAATCTTAGTATTCGCTCTCTGCTTTGATTTCGTTCGTCTAGGTGCAATCGGCGATGAACGCCGCTTTCACACACAAGCCTTTCCAGTACTTGAAAACTCGAGGAGAAATCAAATTTTATCTTGGAAATGGAATGCTGTGTGTTCAAATATAAAGGACAGGTAAGGAGTGATCGATGCTGTGTCTCCACTTGTAACACTACGCCTTATACAATTTAGCTGAGAACCTAAACAGCGACCGAGCTTTTGGCATAGCACGTGCGGTAGTGTGGATCAATAGAGATCGAAGGACGGGGAAGACTGTTGCTATCTTCTATACGCAGCCAAAGATGTCAAAGAAAATGCGACTGCATAACGTGGCAGAATGGAGCATGAGTAGGTTTTGTGATGATCCACATCTGCGGACTAGGTTGTCGTTTCCTATCGAATTCCCCGAAGGCGGAGAGCCATCCGAAGAAATATTCAGTTTTTTGGCACGATACATCAAAGAAGCATTCAGGTGGAATAGAGTACTCTCTCTGCATCACCAAAAGATTGCAGCTCTGGTACGTGTACTGAATTGAATCCTCCCGAGCCGTGTATTATATCTCTAACCATAATCAACGAGCAGGAAGACGAGGCATTAAATATGCCTATGTTGGAGACCACTAAAGACCTATATCGCCAGAAATCCATATTGGATACACATCTTACACTACTTAGCCTTCAGAAAACGATGATATCGGCACTCCGTAATCGGCAAGTTAGTGAAGCAATGTTCTGGCCTCAGAATGCAATGCTTTTGTTTGGGGATATTGAGGATGGTTTGGGTGAGAAAATTATTGAATTTGAGAGGATGAGAAAGCAGTGTGATGATGTTAATAATCTTGTAGGTGCCTCCGTACTCAAGAATTGATGTGTTCCGTGGCCGTATACGTATCTAATGTGATTATTTGTCCTATAGATATTCAATATTATCTCGATTGAGGAAAGTAAAGCGGCTGTAGAACAGGGACGAAGTGTTGGCCGATTGACATGGCTCACCTTTATATTTCTCCCACTATCCTTTGGCGCTGTAAGATCTACGGAAAGCCTCCACTTAATGTTTATGTAAATGACTAACACAACAGCTAATTAGTCTATACTTGGAATGAATGTATTCCAACTGAACAGTCCAGACCTTTGGCTTTATTTTGCCCTTACAATACCACTGTTTGTCCTTGTTACTGGAGGTATTGTGGTATTAAAGGCTACTGTCCTCTACGGTCAAAGTGGGCAAAATGAACAGATGGGATTTGTCCAGTGGCTAATCGCAGGCCGTCCAATGCGGTCACAACTGAACCGGTCAGACCTTGAGAGGGGTAACCTTAATGATAAGCTTGCTGCCCGGTTGGGGAATAATCGAGGGAGAGGGGGGAGGAACGGGGTTAGCAATCTGAAAGAACCGAGAGAAGCAGCGAATGATAAAGTCGAGAAGGAGGATTGAGGATGTACATGTACATGTAGTTTAAATGATAGATGAATAACATACATTGTTAAACCATGGATGGCTCGCGCCTTTGATTAATGGGTATAAACATTGGTTTTCTAGCTAGACTTTTACTATGTATATAAAACGATACGGTAGATAACTGATATTGAGTATACAGTTGTGTCATATCCGATGGCCATCCCCGGCCCTGCACACCAGAAAGGATCTACATGGGCTGATTCTAGAGTCCTAGGCCTATCGAGCCTTGAAATACCATCCGGATGAAAGCAGCAAATCAAAACTTAGTTAGATACGCGTTAATTATTTTCAGACGATCACACCACGGATAAAGCCTGCACAATAACTACATGTACCTACATGTACATGTAGGTACATGTAATATATGTCCTGGATGAGTGTTAGGTAAGAACGAGATGTAAGTGGATATACATACTTAATCCTAGATCTAAGGCACATATGTGGCTGGTACGGCAAGTGATGGGGAAATATTTTTTTCTAGATATTCTCACTACTGTATCATGATCATGGGGAGTTTCTTCCTTTTGCAGAAAAATTTCTGGTTGCGTTGCATGGCGCCTCGTCAACCTCACGCCGAACAAGCTGCATGTAATTAAATCGGTCCATCAAAAATTTGAAATTCCTACCCGGGCTTAGGAGGGGCAGGGTGTTCTAATAAATATGATCTTTTAGTACGGCAAGTAACTCGGGTGACTAATGATAGGAATGCAGCATATTCGGAGGGGTATGATAATTCAGGTGCAGTTATCGTCGTCAGACTGCGCACTCATCATACTCATCACTCATCATACTCATCACACAGACCACTCATAGCCACATGGCCGTAACCAAGCTCCTGTGTGCAAAACGTGTTTTTGCTCACCACGTTGTCATCCGGCGTGCCGCATAAGACCGACGTACATGAAGTACATGTAGTTAATCCGATCAGAGCATGTTGGTTATATACATGTATTAATCTAGTTGGCGCATGGACGAAAGTTTATTTTGCTCTTTGACATGATGGATGGCATAGGAAGAACACCTACATGTAGGTACATGCAGGGTAGTACTCTAGAGCGATACTCTGCCACCATTGGCGGTGTTCGCAGAAGTGACTAGGAAGCGCCTTTTTTTCTGTAACTCGACAGGCCCTATCTATTCCACTTATGGCTAGAATTGTGCTACAACTGTCCGCGAATAATAATAGCATGAAGATGTAAATGCATACAGAGTTAGTTAAGCACTTTGAAATTTTATTGCCAACAACGTGCCTTGTGTGAAGTGGGAGTTTACGATGATCGGTAAAAAGGGAGAAAGAAGGAAATAAAGAACCGCCGGAAGCGTCGCATTGCTTATACATACACCTCTCACGATCCGCGAGGTGGTCAAGAAAACCTAACTCTTGGGTTCGTTTGGGTTGTTGCAGTACAGGCGCATCACAAGGTGATGCATGCTGCCCTGCTCTACCCTGCCCTGTCCTATCTGCCTACGTACAGTACTCTATTGCTACCCAGGTGTTGGTCTACCACCCCCCCCCCCCCATTACTACCACAAGTAGGCATTTCCCCTCACATACATACGAGGTTTTTCGCTACCTATTCTATTCAACGGCCTTATCCACCTCCCCCACCTCCCCCACTATGCCCCCCGGGTGCTAAAACACCGATAGGTATTATATATTAATCCTGGCATGAAATCTCCAGGCTGACTACCTGAAATCTACCATCCTGTTGGCTCAAGGGTAAAACTGTGGCATATTACTCTCTACCCACTCTGTTAGCGCGGAGGATCAAGCCGAATTGTCTCCGTGGGCTGTGATTGGCTGCATCCACCCTATCCTTACTTCCTCTACTCTCCACATACCTAAAGTACATGGCAAATAAAAATAAAAATGCGAGAGTATCACAACTTCGGGTACGCACTTGTATGGCGCGATGCTGTAACATTTCTGGGGGGGGGGGGGGGGGGGTTACCATCCTTAAGCTTTCCTTCTTTCCTAGCTTCTTTCCTTCCCTTCCCTTCCATTTCCCTCCTTTCCTTACCATCTCACACACAAACTTTACTTTAACACCCGCATACCGTGCATCGTGAATGTCGTGTGTTCTGACAGGATCCTGCAAACTTGACAATACCTTTGGGCTGGTCCAACTATAAGGGGTTTCTTCCGTTTCAGGTCTTTCGATACAGCATCAAGGCAATACATAAATCATCTAGCCGCCTGCTAGCTAGTCAGCAATCATAACGGGAAAAGAAAACAAAAATTAGAACGGAAGCAAATGAATGAGGAAAAAGATATGGCCGCAGTAGATCCTGAGCGTTGGCACCATGAGGATAACTTCGTACCATTCTCGCGAGGTCTCGTATTGCTGGTAGTGGAGCTAGTACTCATAGTACTACTTCTAATTATTGTAAGCCTGAGGGTTTACTCAAGAGCCTTTCTGAGCAGGTTCTTTGGGTTAGAGGATTGGTTTATCGCCCTAGCAACTGTAACTACCTCAAAAAACTCAGAGCTAGCTATAATTTCAGATTATGTACTAAAAAAACTACAATTCGCAGGTCTTCTATATTGGCTTCACGATCATCACTTGCCTCGCAACCTTCGACTACGGTTGGGGTAACAATATCTACAACCTCCCTCCACCTACGGTAGAAAAGGCGCTTAAACTTCTTTGGATCTCCGAGCTATTTTTCACCTGGTCCCTTTGTTTTACAAAGCTCTCGGTATGCGTCTTCTACCTTCGCATTCTCAATACTCGATTATGTAGACGGATAATTCACATCTGTATGACAGTCGTAGCACTCTGGGCCTTCGGATTTTCGGCGGGTATCATTGCACAGTGCAATCCGGTCAAGGCAGCGTGGAGTGTGCACCCTCAACCTGGAGAAAGATGCGCAAGCATTGAAGTAGGAATCATTGTCCATGCAGTGGTGGATATATTGACAAATCTGATCCTGTGGGCATTGCCTGCAAAACTTATGCTTGGATCGGGGTTAAGAGGGAAACAGAGGGCATTGATATTGGGGTTGTTTGTTCTGAGTGGGATGTCAGTAACATGCTAATTCTTCCCCGCATACGCCATCATTGACCTATACTAATGATATTTCAGGGTATGTGCTGCGGCAATTACACGAGTTCCATATACTATCTATATAACAAGCGACACTACTTGTAAATCCCCCCCCCCCCCTCTGCGATATGCAACCCGTAAATAGCCTAACTAAACTCCGCCGATCACAGGGTATCTCAGAGATTCCTCCATATGGAGCGCCCTCGAGGCTTCCCTTGCCATTATCTGCGCCTCCCTGCCTTCATTATCACCCCTACTCGCAAAAATCATGCCAAACCTCTATCAAAATGAATATGATGATCAATCTCACCTTTCCCACTCCCGCTGTAGCATCGCTAAAGGCTCTTCTTTCGGCGGCGGGGAGCTCACACTTGTAGGGAGCGCATTCCCATTAGCACATATATCGACTACCGCCATCTCAGATAAATGCTACTCAGCTGGAGGCGGAGGCGGAAGCGGATGTAATTGGTTTCATTGGCCAATACGTGGCGGTGGTGGAGCAGGCGGCATTTCTAGTGAGCGCAAAGCGCCGAATGAGAGCGAAGAGAATATTATTATTGGAAGCAATGATATCCTCGCGGGAGGCATGGGGATTACCAAGACAACTGTCATAGAGCAGAGTGTTGATGATGGTATGGGGATTGAAAGAAGATCACCTTCTCCGAAATTGGTGGGCCGTGTGACATTTTGAGGGTTTAATGCTGGGGTTGTTTGATACGTATGGTATTTATTACTTTCTTTTATTCTACTTATACTTAGAACAGCATTGGCAGGCAACTATATGGGTTTTCTTTGTATTTTAACCGGCGTTACTGCTTGGTCTGTGCATACTCTCAGAGCATTGGGTTTGATCATTCTACATACATGTATTGTGCATGGCGTTAAGGGTTTACCGGGGAAATGATTGGCTTTGGAAGCCATAATGTTTTTTTATGTAGCAGAAGGCCCGATGATCGAATATGCATTAGTCAAATGTATCCATTTTTGAAAGGGGGTTTCATGTCTAATATATTCTCATAGAGCCATACATGTAGTTACCTCAAAATATAGAGTAGAGCCGAAAATATATCACGACATTAGATAAATAGACCCTGGTATCTAGAAAGACTAGGTATGCCATGTAGTATTCCTACATCCTCTTAACGCCTTGTCTCACATCAGTATGGTCTTTGCATCTCCTCCTCAGTGGCTGGTAGAAAATTCCCTACACAGGGTTAAGCTTCGCTGCCCACCGCATCCGTCGGAACGTATCCCACGACTTCGGGTCAGACAAAAGGTTGATCTGGCCAGGGATACCTACGCAAAATACCAGCCTTAGTTCCAAATGATTTTGTTTCAGGTGTCCAACGAAGTCTTGTATGTATCCATGCCTTGCTTGTAGGCCTCTACCGAAATGTGTGCACAATCTCATGATCAGAGTAGATACGAAGATGTTGCCTCGATGCAATTTAGCCCCTACGACCTCGCGCGCTTTGCCTTGATTTGCAATAATTGTGGTTCTAGAAAAATAGGTGAGACATCTCCTCCCTCTAAGAAAAATCTCTGTATAACGCCACGGGCCAACCTGGGGAGATAAGGTATATATACGGCGGATAAGGGCATGTGGAGTAAGCCTCAGCCTTCTTTCCAAACGTCACGTCATCACCACATGGCGTTTGGCGCTTGTAGTTTACGATGGCATGCACCTACGCCCCCAGCTAGGCGGTCCGAGTGATAGGTAGAATTAACCGAGTCATGGGATGGACTATGCACCACATTTGTCGTATTCCTAGGCTTAAGTTTTGTGGTTCGGACGGAGCCTTGCATTTACTGCCAGAGTACCAACCCACTACACAGGAGTTGATCTAAGATTATTACATGTAGTTACATGTACATTATATCGATTGGGAAAGACTCAGGGCTTGAGGGAGAACAACCACTATATGCAGGCCTGGTGTAGTTAGTATTGAGACCGAAACACTGCTATTAATTGATAACAACAATTTTGTAACACCCCAATCAAAATAAAAGCACATCGCTTTCTGAGACCGAGACAAACGTCATAAAAAAAATAAACAAGGATCCAATAACGCAAGTGCTTTTAAATGCCAAATATATGGCATAGTAGAACTATTAAGAAGGCTCTTATGGATCCTAGGCGGATGTTTTTCGAAGAAGTTTTATCTACTACATGTATGTTCTCTACTGGTGGACACAGTGATAGTCTCAGAATGGTGTGGCAAGTGGCGTTCTAACCGCCACTTTTAACTAATGCAATGCCAAGTAATGACGCACCGATTCGGCTCACGGGGTTATTAGTAGACGATCACACAATATCACTCGTCACTAGGTCTTGTTCCACAACAACCCAAACCTTCCCAAAGATGTAAAGTAAAACCCCCCATGGAACCGTCCCAATTTATTCCTTTCCCATTCCAATCCCAAACCACCCATAATCCCTTTACCCTGACGAAGAAATGAAAACAAATGAAAACAAGTAAAAGGAAAGTAGATAGTAAAAATAACGATACCAACAAACCGATAGTACCCTCACAAAGCTTACCCGCTTTAAGACAAATATAAGTTGATGAGAAATAATAACGGTATGTGTTCACTACTCCTGAACGCCCCGGTGGAAGATGAAAAGAAAAAAGAAGAAAAGAGAGGGAGAGAAAGAGAGAGTAACAAAAGACTAGGTCTAACGATATACTAAAAAGAAGTTAAAAAATAGATCCAACATAGATTTACAGCAATCCTCCCAAAATCTCCTTTCCCAAGCCTCCAATCTCCCTTTTCACTGCAGCTTTGCAGGCCTCCTCAAATTCTTTAACCACTCCTGTAACTACTAACTTTTTCACCTTTGTATCCGCCTTCATAAATGCTTCGTAAACCAACTGGTTGCATGAATCTGGTGTACCAACCAAGCCTAGTACTCGTTGATATCCATCAATCAATATATCGCACAGTGTTGAAAAGGTTTCGTAGTAGTCCGGTTCAAATGGTAACGCTGGTGTTGAGAGATAGAGATACACATCACCACTCGTAATAGGAGGAGGAAACATGGGATTGCTTGTAGGTAATGGTGGGGTCCCAATACTAGAAGTCATGGGTAGTGGGGGAAGGAGATCGAGCTCGGTTGTTGATGTTGCCGGCGTGGTAGAAAGGTTGAAATTATAAGATGAGAGATTGCTATTAGGATAACCACCGCTACTTGTTGGAGGCATACTTGGAAGGGTAGTGGCGTTTCCAGATGCAGAGCGGGTCCGCTCCAAGAATAAAGAAACATTGTCAGCTGCAGTGGACGGTGGAGTGATGGCAGGAGTCATTGTTAGTGGTGTATTGGTGGAAGAGCCGCGACGAGGCTTCGATGATGACCGAGAGAAGAGTTTAGGAAGTCTCCCTAAACTCAAAGCAGATGTGCTAATAGGATGGTGATGGCTGTGTGAGGATGATATGCTTGATGAATGGCCCCGGGTGGGCTGGCGCGAAGGGGGAAGAGCGATGTGGGTTTCGTATTCCTGAAGAAGATGGTTAAAAGCTTTAAGATAGTCAAGAGGTGAAGATGTTCCAAGATCAAGTATAGCAGGAAGCGAATTGCCAAGTATGAAGTAATTATTTGCTCTGCCAAGTGTGAGTGTATACTCGATGATAACCGGGGAATGTAAAAGGTGGTGTACCTTCTTGTGAGTTTTTTATGGTCATGATACACCGTTCGTTGCAAATCAGCCTTTGTGAATAACATGGTATTAAACCAATAAACTCTGCCCTCATGTCTATAGATATTTAAAATATTAATACTAATCCTGCTGCTTATCGAATTCCATGTTACGTAAACCAATGAAAAACAGTAACAACCAAACATGTGAGGCAAACTTACGCTCTCCGTAGATAATCCAGAGTTGCGATTCTTTTCGTAGCTAACTCATGCAGTGTCTCATATAACGCATTTGGGCTTTGAGGTGCAGTTGCCATTGAGCCTCCACCACCACTCGAACTTATTGTCATTCCCCCATTAGGTGCAGCAGCACCAGCACTAACGAAGTCACCTCCTCTTGATGTATTGCTACGGGAAAACATCCCCTTCCCCGAGGAACTAGGAGGAGGACCAGCAGGCGGTGGGCCTTGGTATAGATACACTGGAGGAACCTCAGCGGCTGAAGGTCGCCTTTTCTTGTTTGATGCAGATCGTGACAGTGAGAAGTAGCCGCCTAAAGATGAAGTGGCAGGAACTTCGTCAGGAGTAGAGACGCTTGTAGTGTGTGAGAGGATGCCCTTGGTGATGAAGGCAGCAGGCGTTGAAGAGAGCGAAGGCTTCCGCTGATCGTGCATGATTGCGCTTTAGGGGACAGCTATTGCCTGCTGCAAGCTGTCTCGTTGCCCTCTAGTGTGGTGCCGCAATAGTACTTTACGCAGGAGAAGAAGGTCAGGGCAATCCGTACCCGAAGTTTATGATATACTCTACAGGGCAATTAATCGATCTGCAGAACTATAAAACACTATAGCCCCGCTGTTTAACGAAAGAAGAATTTAAGAAATAGGCAAAGAGGTAGTTAATCTAAATGGAAACACCCGTAACGGCTTGCTCAGAGGTGCAGCAGTAAGAGAGCGTAACACCAGCAGCAGCAGCAGCGCTGGCAGCGAGAAGTCTAGGAAGTACGAGAGAGCCTCTGGGAAAAGAAAAGGTATGTAATGTACGAGGGGGGGGGGGTATGATGTATGGATGTAAAAATGAATGTGATGTATGGAGCGAACAGACGGGAAGGTAACGGGGACCGAGAGTTGCGCAATTGCCGAAAGGAGGGCTTGCAGGACGCGAGGGGAAAGCTTCAGAAAGGGATGGGATGGGATAGCAGCAGTTATGTAAAGAGTTCCTAGGGGGCGGAATATGCAACACTCCCAGGCACCGAGGAAAGGGGGCAGAATGGGATGAGACGTCTAGATTGCAGGGTTAGGTGAAGATAAAATTCCTCGTTAGGCAAAGTTCGGGTATGGGATCTGCCAACCGATGGCGAAAAGATCTGGTTCAAATCAAAGATGAGACCTTTACGCGCAGACTGAAACAGCCGGCGGCTCCTGTGTTGGAAGGGGCTCGCTGGGAGAAAGTCACCCAATTCGTTCCATGCATCACTAGACGATAAAGTAGAGTAACAACCCCACGTTTTTGCCCTCGTTGGCTGCTTAGCGAATTCTCGATGTCAGGGCCTTGCAACCGCCAACACAAGTGCAGAAAGGTTAGGGTTGAATTTGGAAAGGTTGACATTGGCGGGGTTGCCTAACATTCTGGATTCTGGGGAAATAAGAGAGCTGGCATCCTCTTCACATCATCATAATCATCAACGACTAATCCCCCCCCCCATATATTACCAGGCAGAATTCTTCGCTGAAGAATTCACCCCAAAACATACAGCATGCCCATAGCATCGATTATGGCAGATACCTTGCCTGAACACCCACCTAAGGAGGCCATTCCTATGCGTGAAGATAGAATCTGGATAGACGGATGCTTCGACTTCACCCACCACGGTATATATCTTATCTATGCTCTCTCGTCGTACACTCTTGATGTGTATTAATTGGTTAATTGCGTGGTAACTTATTGTAGGTCACGCTGGTGCAATGCTCCAGGCCAAACAGCTTGGTAAATACCTCGTTGTGGGTGTCCACAGCGATGAAGAGATCATGGAAAACAAAGGTCCCACGGTCATGAACCTCCGCGAACGTATGGCTGCTACCGCCGCTTGTAAATGGGCTGATCTCCCTGTGCCCGGCTCTCCTTATGTGACAGACCCCCATTGGATGGATCTTTATGGCTGTAAATTTGTTGTTCATGGCGATGACGTTACTACGGATGCTACGGGGGAGGATTGTTATCGTGTCGTCAAGGCCGAGGGACGGTTCAAGATTGTGAAACGAACCCCCGGGATCTCTACAACGGATCTAGTGGGTAGGATGTTACTGTGCACAAAGACACATCATCTCCGTAACTTGGGCGGAGTGTTGCTATCCGCTATTGACCCGGATCCGGAGAAGAAGGATGACAGGGAGACCAAAGAGGCTGCTGAGCTACTGGAGCGGATAGAGGCATACGCCTCAGATTCCTTTGGGGTTGTCGGTAAAGGCTCAACAGTGTTTGTGTACACGCCACGAACAAAGGCCTGTAATCCACTTGTTACCGGAGTAGGACCAAAAGAGGGACAAAGGATTGTTTATGTCGATGGTGGGTTTGATCTGTTCTCGAGCGGGCATATTGAATTCCTCCGCCGGGTAGTTGAGAAGGAGAAAGAGGACGGGAATGAAGACATATATGTTGTTGCGGGTGTGCATGATGATAAGACCATAAACCATTGGAAGGGTCTTAACTATCCGATTATGAACATGTTTGAAAGAGGACTTTGCGTGCTCCAGTGTCGGGTTTGTTTATCGTTCCTGGTGACTCAAGGGATTGTCAATAATTCATGGTGACACAAATAGTACATCGACTCGATAATTCTATCCGCTCCATTCTCCCCAACAAGAGCTTTCCTATCAACACTCCCTACCGGAATTCCAGATGTGGTCTACCATGGACCTACGCAGTTCATGCCGGGCGAAGAAGACACGTAATTCTCCCAACCTTTTCTACTCAGCGTAAACTTATAATTGGTAAATAGTTACGCCGAAGCCAAAGCAATGGGCATATTCCAGGAGATTGGCACGCATGAATTTGCGGGTGTTAATGCAGGGGAAATCATGGATCGTATTCTGAAGCAGCGGGCATTATATGAAGAACGGCAAAGGAAGAAGGGTGTCAAAGCACAAGAGGAGGACAACATGGCGAACTAATCGTGTTAGGGTTGTTTTGGGCTTAGAATTCATTTCCTGCCTGTTGAAAATAGCTTGTTTAAATTTGATAGAAATATAGAGGTATCGTGCAGTTACTCTCAAATAATCTAGGACGGCAAACTCAACCCAGAATTTTCCTCCACCAAGGTAACGATATCTTGCCATTCCCTCATGGCCCCTGCACCAATGTCTCCACAGGCTAGTGTTTTCTCCACCGGCCTCAAAACCTCCATCCACTCCCATTTCTCCAAGGTCGCAATGTGCTGTGCTGTAACCGGATGATTCCACATCGCTGTATTCATTGCTGGTGCTACAATGATCTTTTTTCCAGCTGAGCCCGGCTGCACAGTGGTATCCCAAGCCCGCACCACACTCAAAAGTAAGTTATCGCATAATCCCCCTACAACCTTCGCCATACTATTCGCAGATAGTGGCGCAATAACCATCATATCCGCCCATCTTCTCAGCTCAATATGCAGCACTGGATCGCCGCGCTCCCATGTCCCGCTCTTGTTGTGGGGGAAGCTCCATTCATCATCGTCAGCCCAAACCTTATCTACACCCTCGATGTTGAATGGGTTTTGTAGAAATTTGGCAGCGGAGGATGTGAGGATGACATGAATGCTGAGGGCATCGCCGTACCGTTCGGAGAGGGTAGAAGCGATAAGTGGGAGCTTTATAGTTGCGACAGAGCCGGTGCATGCGAGAAGAAGGTGAAATTTCGCATCAGTAGAGTGTTCTAGTGCGGTGAACGGTTTTGGTGGAGGCGGGAACCTCGGGGACTCCATAGGGGTTGATGGGGGATTTGGGTTCTATGGATTTCGGGATGCCGGATGTGTGGCAACGTTGGGAAAGGCGACACGTGCATCATGAAAAATCACTCGAAGATACATGCAAGTGTGGGGGTTTTTTTTTTTGAGTACACCTTTTCGAGGGGGCTTCACACCTTCGTTGGTAGGAGTAATGTATTCACTAAGTACTCCAACCTTCTTCCATCTTTCCATCCAAGCACACGCAAATATCCATCTCAATGAGTGTTTTCCGAATCGAACGCTCGAGCGACGATCACGCCGTCTACAGCGGCTTTGATGTCGGGGGGCCTCGCACCACGCCAGTAATTCAAAATATTCACGCCCTCGTCTCTGAAATTGAGCCTAAACTACGCAAACTGGGGCGGGACATGAGGCATAAAGATTACAGACAGGATGAGATCAGATATATCCAGAGGTGGAATCGAATGCTGGAAGACGACGACTTTTGTTTCTACTTTCCACACCTCGAATCCAATTATATCCTGAAGACCGGCAACTCTCTTCTCATATGGTACCACGAATCATTGCGTAAACTGGCTCGGACAGAAAAGTACGTGGAGCATGACTTCTTCGCGGAAGAGCTGATGCGTGTTGAGGAACCAATTGCATTGATTCTCCAAACCATCGAATCGTCTTTCCGCGGGAAGTATGGAAGATACAAAGGGAAGCGTTTTAGTTTTAATCTTAGAATATATCTTGACGATCTCATGGGAAAGCAGACCAACGAAACGGGGTTACGACTTGTCCAGATTTATGCCTGCCCGGGGAAGAGAGTAGGGGATATATTTAGGACGCTCTGTGGTAACAAGCTGAAGTGGAATTACAGCCTTTCTTCTGTCAACGGATTTCCTCCGATAGGCTCCATCGCCACCGATCGAAAATGCGAGTTTGATGATAAAATATGGATTGATCGGGGATTTCTTGAGGGGTTTGGAGCGGCAGTAAGGTACTTTGAATTGGGTAGTACTTTGTGGTACAACTGGTATCGGGATTTTGAGGAGGATGAGTCAGTCGACAGTACGAATTGGGTTGCTGTATTCCAAGAGGATGTACGCTTGCTGTGCTCTCCGTTCTGGCCTAATGATGGTCAATTATATGAATGATGTGGCAAAGCTAGATGGAAGGACGCGGATCATGTAAAACAATTAATCCCCAATTTCCTTCTAGAATTCTACGATCTCTAAATTCAAAACGTTGCCAGCTTGTGTAATTAAATACATGTACGCAATACCTACATGTACTCCAGCCATAATTAAGCTTTTAAGCCTCCTTGCTTGGCACAAGAGCCGGGAATGTGCCTGTCCTGTTCTTGCAGGAAACACATGATATCTACAACCCGACCGATTGGGTAATAGACGTCCAAGGATAATAGTATTTAGTGTCAATCATCGATAAGACTCTCGTTTATGTCATTATTGTTTCTACCTTTCTTCGCCCCTCAATTGCGTTTTGTCTGAGACAAAACCCAAGCGGGGGAGTTCTTGGCAAACGCTATCAATCTAATGATAAAAGCTGCCAGGATTGATGATTGCCCCAGCGTTACATCCATCTCGCCGTGACCCTATGAGCTCTATTAGAATGCTGGGACATATTAGACCACTTATTCGGCATGTCTCCGTGCGCCCCTCCGCGCTCAGGAGCTTTTCAAAGACCTATCGAGCCTCGCCCTCACCTACGCGGTATACTACACGCCCAGTACCACTAATCCGAGGCCCACAGCCCTCCCGCCTAGCTACAACCCTCGTGATCCCCGACTCAAAACCCCCACCAGCTCCCGAGGTATACACACCTCCCACTACTGGCATTATTTCCTACCTCCCTTCCTCCGTTGTCCCCTATGCCGAACTCGTCCGCATCGACAAGCCCACGGGCACAATCTATCTCTTCCTCCCATGCATGTGGTCCACAATTCTTGCTTCCACAATGGTTGATCCGGTCCATCCTCTTACCTCCGTAGTCTATACCACTCTTTTATTCGGTACCGGCGCCATAATCATGCGCGGCGCTGGTTGTGCAATCAACGACCTCTGGGACCGCAATATCGACCCGAAGGTCACAAGAACAAAGTTTCGACCCATTGCCCGAGGTGCTATAACGCCCGCAGCAGCACTGGCATTTACAGCGTCACAATGTCTAGCAGGGCTAGTTGTATTACTACAGTTCCCTGTGGAGACCATCGTGTATGGGATTCCATCGCTGGTGCTGGTTGGATGCTATCCACTCATGAAAAGGATCACGCATTACCCACAGTTTGTGCTTGGGTTGTCATTTTCTTGGGGAGCAATTCTGGGATTTCCGGCGATGGGGCTGAGCCTGATGGAACCCACCGTTGCTATAACGGCTGGGCTACTGTATGCGAGCAATGTGGCCTGGACGGTGCTCTATGATACAATATATGCGCACCAAGATGTAAAGGATGACCTTAAGGCTGGAGTCAAGAGCATTGCTGTCAAGCATGAGTCACACACTAAGTACCTCATGACAGGGTTAGGTGTAGTCCAGATTGGACTGTTAGCAGGGGCCGGTGCAGTGAGTGGATGTGGGCCCATCTTCTATGGGCTGAGTTGTGGTGGAGCCGCGGCAGGCTTGGGATATATGATTAGGAAGGTCAATTTGAAGAATGTGAAGGAGTGTTGGTGGTGGTTCAAGTGGTGCGCATGGGCTGTTGGTGGAGTTGCCGTAGGTGGTGGGTTGTTTGGGGAGTATCTGGCAGTGAGGATGGGAATATATGGTGAGGAAGGCTGGTGGGGCATGGGAGGGAGGAGGCAAAGGACGCTCGGAATAAATACTGGAGAGGTTATTCTTATGATTAGGGAATAAGTAGCTAGTTGTATTAATAACGATTAGGATGGGATGATACCTATATAACATGAAATACCACTATTTTCTTATAATAGTCATTTACAAGGTTTCGGCGTTTGATGCATACATCTACCCGAGAAAAGAATCCTAAACCCCTCGAGTGATAATTTATGAACCGAGGTGTCCTGTGAAGCAAACCAGGCCCAGCCCGGTCCACTTCAAAATAGGTGTAAAAAAAGGTCAATCTAACCCCGACCCTGTCTAACGCCCTTTGTTCTCGTTGATTTTTCTCTAGGAGCCTAAGAAGCAGCTAGCTTAGAGTCAATCGACTTGATATTAATAAATATAGAGTGAAACTATGGATGGGGTAGTTAGTGCCCGTGAGGAGCCCGGTGAGCTTGCTGGAAGGCTTGTGTACACACAAGAAGGGTAGGAGGTGGAGGTTGAGCGAGTGTTGGCGGATCGGAAGAGATAGACAAAGGTTAAGACTATCCCCCGAAACCTTAAGATGTGCTGGTTCCAAAACTAAAAATCCCAAAAGCTGATGATGTATATATATTTTTGCATATCCTCAATTACAGCAAAACCTATCATAATTCCACCTCTCGAAATTCCATCCCTACCGGAACAATACCTGTAGATTGCTAGTAAATACCCCTCTCTAACTTCCATCCCTACCATAACCCCAGCAAAACCCGGCCACCACGGGGGTGGAATTATGATAGGTTTTGCTGTAATTGAATTCAACAACCAATCTGTTGGTACTAGAGCCACATTACCGTGCTTCTTCCCTTCTGAAAGAAGACGGGTGGGGGCCGATAAACAATTAAAGCATAATCTATACCTGCTTCCATGTATGCCGAACGCTCGAGACCTTAAATTGATTACCCACTAGGATTCTATTTTCCCTAAATACATAAAATGTATGTAAGCAATTGCATCTATGTACATCACAAATTAATTGGGATTGGCTGAATAATAAATAATTTATAGCATTTTGTATGTGTGTGAAGGTTTGTGTGGCCTACATAGTAGGTATTACACGTAACAAACGCGAGGTTGCGCTGCACATGTAGTGTCGTACAACGGCCGCATTATCACCCATGGTTGCAGCCGCATTATCACCCATGGTTGGCGCGTCTTCTCACACCTTCGGTACTTACTTGTCTATCAACTCGCTTCTCTGGCTCCCCATTCTCCTCCACCCTCATTTCCATCCTAACCTCCATCTCTTTCTCAATCCCACAACGCTACTTCTCTTCATCAAATCCCTCGCACCGCCTATATCGTCACCTATCCACGAGTACTACTGGCACACCCACCACCATATCCTTTGTTGGCTGGAGGAGATTCGCCTTATCTGCCAACAGAGCCTTCGATGATGACATCCGCTGCGAAGAAGCTTGATCGCGTCAGGGACAGGGCAAAATTCACACCAATCCCCCCCAACCTCGACATCAATGAGCTAGTAAAGAGCTGTAGGAACTTTCATCATGTATCTCGAGCTGATGCTCGCACATTTAATTCTGCGGAGCGTCTTAAAGAGATGATCCAGTCGCAAGTGATCGACGGTGGGAAGCCATTAGTGTTGGAAAATTGGCACGAGACGCCTGATTGGCCAAAATGGATTTTCAAGCCGGAGTGGTTGGTGGACAATCATGGGCAAGATCGTTTGTGCCTCCCAAAGGTCTCTTTGGACAACATTTCGTTGGTTTGCTGATGTTGCCTAATAGCGATCAATATCCGAGATATATCATCAATGAAAGACCACTCCTTCTCAATGAAACACTATCTAAACTCCCTCAGCATACTGGCTTCAAAATTCACTGCACAAGATTACGATAGCACCAAACAACGATTATATGCTAAGGATATTGATTGTCCGCCAGCTTGGCAAAAATCACTCGAGAAGATACTGCCGGCATGCACATTCTATCTTTCACCGGCTGATCTCATGTCCCATCTCCCCATAGATGCTCGCGCTGAGAACCTTATGTGCTATTTCGGGCATGAGGGTACTTATACTCCTGCACATAAAGAGATGTGTGCTTCTCTGGGGCAGAATATAATGGTTTATACATCACCCGGGGGCTCGTCTTTGTGGTTTATGACTGCATCTGAAGATCGAGATGTGGTAGCTGAGTATTGGTTAGGTGGTCTTGGGCATGATATCGAAGTTGAGTCACATTTTGCTTCCATTGAAGCTTTGAAGAATGCACCATTTCCCGTATATATCGTTGAACAAAAAGTTGGCGATTTTATACTCGTCCCTCCATTAGCTCCACATCAGGTCTGGAATCGTGGAGAGGCGACTATGAAAGTGGCCTGGAATCGTACGACTGCGGAAACTTTGAAGCTTGCAATCGAGGAGTCCCTTCCGAAAGCTAAACTTGTCTGCCGCGACGAACAATACAAAAACAAAGCAATAATATACGAGACATTAAAACACTATCATCGGGTCCTTTCCAGAGAAGTTAGCCGCGACCATGATATCTCACTCTCAAAGTTGAAGGCAGATTTTTGTATGCTTTTCGAACTCTTTGATACAATCATGTTGGACGAGCACTTCTCGCCTGTATATGAGGGGAGGATGGAGGTTAAAAGAATCCCAAACGAGTTCAATGTTACATGCTCATTTTGCAGGGGTAACATTTTCAATCGCTTCCTGTCGTGCAAGCGCTGTGTAGAGCCTTCTGACGATGAGGGTGGAGATGATGATGTTTATGACATCTGTATGGAGTGTTATGCCCGGGGAAGGAGTTGCGCATGCATCTCAAAACTTTCCTGGGAGGAACAGCATGACTGGAATACACTCCTTCGGGACCACGAAAAGTTCAGGATGCAGGTGATATCTATTGAGGGTGCTGTGACTGAGGATAGCCCAAAGAAACTTGCCACCGCCTTCAAGAACATTGAAAAAAAGTCACTGGCTTGGGTTTGTCAGGAGCAGCTATTAGCTAGGCCTTTTGTAGATGTCACCAAAGATGTCTCGTTGGACGATGTTGTAAGTTTTATGTTGTACGATCCTATTGGTATAAGCTAACCAGCGAACTTGAAATTAAGGACGACGCGAAGGATATTGAACGCAAGAAAAGGATGGGGTTACTTGTCAACTGCCATGTCTGTAAAGTCCGGCATCCTGATTGGAAAATAGCCAAATGCAATGCCTGCTCAAAAGCATACTGCTATGGGAACCTTTGGCGTGCATTCGATATTGACCCGTTTGAGGTGAGCATGACCCTAACTGTAAATATTATAACATCCTCTAACACATCGGACTTGCTGGATTCAGGTTCTCTGCGACGCTGAATGGAAATGTCCCTTTTGTCTTGGGATCTGTTCCTGCGGACAATGCCGTAAAAACGGCAAGACGATCCCCTATGAACCAAAGGGAACTATGCTTGGGGCTTCTACAAAGCACGTAGCTGACCCTCGAAGTGTTGAAAGTCTTGTGGACTTCTCGAGAGGAAACCTCACATGGTTGTCGGAAAACATTGAATCACTGAAACGAAAGCGAAGTTCAATTGGAGCTGATGATGACGATGCAATTGCGAGATCCTTCACTTCTTTCGATGAGTATGGTGCAATTGATGAAGAGGAAGAGGGCTATGGTTTACACCATAATGGGGAAATACCAATTGACCCCAGTCTCGTGGTTTCCTCCGACGATGCACCTAAAGCGAGGGATGATGACTACCATGAGCCTGACCTAGATGGTAGTGTCAGAAATGGTCAGTACATCGCTAACTATCCTTCGGTCTCGGTGGAAAGGGTGCATTTCCCTTTTTATATTTTTATCATTCCAAGATCGGGCTCTAATATCATTCTGTTCTTAGGGCTCATATCATCAAGCGGATGGCAAAGCTTCAGCGGTAGCTTCGGCAACAAAATCGATAAGAGCACTAGGGGCAATGGAAAGAAGAGGAAATCCCCTAGATAAGCAGCCTTTGTTGCCGTCCCCAAAAGATATGTTAACAGGAGCTCTACCGCTAAGACGGGAAGCCTTACCACATGATACCATTTTATCCCACCCTAGTAGTTATTATTCTTCCGAGGTTCGAAACATGTTCGATAAGCCACAATCTAAAGATTTAAAGGATGATGCACAACTTTATACCCACCAGTCTCTTTCGCGCATCGATGCAGATAACCAATCGATGTGGCCAGAAATGAGCTCTTTAGAGAGAAATCCAGAAGCATTTATTGCAGCAGCTGGGTTAAGCATACTTTCTGGCATAGAATCTTACCCTGATGAACTTAGTAGTTCTTCGGAGGCGATAGGAAGCCATTTGTTGGGAACCTCTTCATCTTGGCCAGCAGCCTCTACAATTACTGGACTCCCGGAAGACCTGGCGTGCTATGCCGAGGGCATCTTGCACAGTCCTCAAACGACTCGCGGACGTGATCGTGACGAAGCAGAAAACACAGCAAACCCATTCCCCGATGATACATATAATCCCATAGCGCCCATCATGCTCGCAAAAGCCAAACGCAAAAGTAATCCATATGGAATTTCCGCTGCCACCAGCGAGATTATTGGCGTCAACGGCACCTTCCCAATGACCGAGCCTACCCAGTCTATGTACGAACTCATGGCCAATGATCAGGCAAAGAAACAGAAGCGCGTCAGATATATCGCTTCTAAGGGTAAAGGACGAAATAAGAAAGCTTTAGTTGTTAAGTTGAAACTTGGTGTGGAAGGTTGGCAGAAATGGGAAGAAAAGACGATTGAGCCGGATATGATCACGGAGTATTATATGAAAGGAGGTAGGCTTCATAAAGTGACGGCCAGGAGAGACGATATCAGTAGTGCGGATAGTAGTAAACGACAAAGGGGTAGGCCTCGGAAGAGTGCACCAACAGTATCAGAAATGGGTTCTGACCAAGAAAAAGATGAAGAGGAGGATGAGGATGAGGATGAGGACGAGGACGAGGACGAGGAAGAGATGGAGGTAATTCCTGTGCCCAAATCCCGCCGCAGAGAAAGTGCCTGGATTGCGCGCAAACGCGAAGAGGAAGCCGCGGAAGCTGCCGAAAAAGCCATCAAAGACGCAAAATTCGCCCAAGAAAAGGCAATTGAAGACGCCCAACAGAGGATCCTTGATGAAAGACAAAGAATTGTGAACGAGGAGAGGGCAGCAGAAGAAGAGAAAATGAGGAAGGAAAGAGAGCGATTGCAGGCAATTGAGGACGAGAAGGAGGAGCGCCGAAGAGCATACCGGGAGGCAAAGGTATTGGCTGCTGAGGTTGCCCAGGGCATGTTTGAAGAAACACGGGGAGTTGATAGTGACGAAGAGGACAATCTCCACATGAACGAAAACGAAGATATCCCTCAAGAGAGAAGCGCATTTTGGGAATCGCAGCTACCGAGTTCAAGCTTTGCGGTTGTAATTGAGAAACGTCCAGGAATTTATTGGAGATCGCAATACGCCACTGAAACTGAGCTGTCATCGAGGGTTGGATTAACCCTAAGGAATGCTACGAAGACTGCCCAACCCGTACCGGTACCGGCAACGGCTGTTCCAACTTCAATACCCCCCACACCGCAGAGCAAGATAAATACAGCTACGAATCCCGCACTAAAAAGGTGGAGAGTGGAAAAATCAGTTCCGGTCAATCGTACCACTCCAAAATCTTCAGCTCCAACAGGCATAGTACGCAAGCCTAATCTTTCGCCTAAAGTAAATACCGCAGCGATAGCACCTATCCCCAAATCTTTAGATGTTGAAACCGCTGGTAGCAATAAATGGCAACCATCAATCCAAAAGACTAGTACCGAGATCGCAAAAAGCATACCTACTACTGAATTCTTAAAAGATAAATTGTCTATAATTAAGGATGAATCATCGGGATTAGAATGGGGGGGTGATGAAGGGTGGGGAGATGACTCAGCTAATGTGGCTAAGAAATGGATGTATTAGAACCACATTGGGTGCTCTGATGTTTTATAGCTTTATGTTTCTTCTTTCCCTTATGGACCTCTTAGTTTTCGTAGTTGCTTCTTCCCTTCTAGAGTCATTTATTTTCTTGTTGGAGGACTGAGTAAGCATATGGTATGTTTTTGTAAATTATAAACAACTGGTAGGCTTCAGGCAAGGGGGAGTTTGTATATTCGAGTCTACGTAGATAGGGGCGTAGAACGTACAGTCACAAAATTCAAGATCGAACAACCACTCAGAGGACTTCTTCCCTGGCTGCTGAGCTAATCTGAATATTAATTGTGTCATAGGTCATCACTCGCAATAAAACCGCTAGCCCCATCGTAGTTATCACTTACATACATGTAGGGAAAGAACTATGGAAATGTCACAAGTCATTGTTGGTATAATACCATTTCCATTTTCCATCCAAACGACTACATAGATAACAATATCCTCTTCGGGAATAGTAGGTGACAGGGGAAACAAGAGGGAAATATCAGGAGAAATATCAGGAAAAGACGGAAGAAAAGAAAGGCTATTCAATTTTACAATCTTCCTCCTCATTCCCCCGACCGGGCCATAGCACTGGCCACGGTCAAAATCAAGCTGCAGTTCTACAACCAATCTAAATCAACCTAACCTCGTACACGCACTAGGACAGCAACTAAAAAAGTTCTCATATCCTGCAGAAATGTACTGAACTGCAGCTGCAAAAAGAAAAGAAACGGAAGGGTATCAAGCATTGGTGTTTTTGTTGAAGACCCGATTCCTATTCCCCTAGCCCACTTCTTATTGCTCCACAAACCTTTTTGTTACTATTTCGCTCTTTTTTTTATACCCCCAAATTAGGAGGCTTCTTTTCTTTTCTCTTTGAATTACAGAAATTAACCCCAACCCGAGAATACGAGTCACAAACGCATACATCTTTACCGACCATAGATAGATTACCACTCGTACTCTCCATTAGCCTTGTGGAAAACGTATCTGAGACGCCGGGTTAGTGGAAAGATAATCATCACAAAAACAGGGTGAAAGGTAGCTCACTCTTTCCCATTAATCGTTAAAACGCCATCCTTGAGCACACACTTCCACTTATTCTTAGTTCTTTGGACTTTATCGTACATGCACAGCATGATTTGGGGAACTTCATCTTCATCCTCGTTATCAATTTCATCATCCTCTGGATCGTCAAGATCCGAATTAATGGCATCTTCATCGGCAATATCTTCATCGGAATCGCCGTCAAGTTGCGAAATGCCAACAGGACGAGGAGTGTGGGACGAGAGTTGGGTGGATGGGTATGGATAAGAATTAGTGCCATCAAGGGCAGCCTCGTATGCATCCTGTCTCCTTGGACGACGTTTCTTAGAAGACTTGGATGAAGTTGTTTTAAGGCCCTTCAGAGCATTCGTTAGCTCCTCGGTAGCCTTAGCGCTCTCCCGTTCCGCTGCTCCGATCCTGCAAAGCAATATGCGGTCCGCTTCATCCCGACTGATATTACCATATCCCTCTATTGGTACAACATCATCGGCACCATCATGCTGTGGGATCCCGTTCTGTCCGTTCTGCTGTCTTTGCTGAGAAATACCAGGTAACACCAACCCACCGCCATTGGGTCGCACCTGAGGGTTCATATTGAGCTTCTGTGCAATATTTTGGCGCGCCCTCTGTTCGGCAAGAGCGGGGTTATGTGTTGGGTTGCCTGGAGTGACGGGGGGGACATAGACTCCTTGCGGCTCTAGGCCAGGTTCGGGCTTAATACGAACGCCGCCAGCGTTCTGACCCATTATACCGGCGGGATTTTGAGCATTAGCCTCTTGCTTGATGCCCGGCTGCTGCGGTTGGGTTTTAGTGGGAGATGTGGGGGCTGGCTGGGCCGGTGTGGGTGCAACAGTCTCTGGTGGTGCAGGGTCCCATGGGAAATGAGCAACGTGAAGGTCCGAAAGTCTCTGCTGCCAGACCTGCGCAGAACAAAGAGTATTGTCAGCAAGGATAGTACTAATTGTGGCAAAAGGAAGTAATATAACCAAATCAGGCAAGCCCAGGTGAGCAAAATACGTGGGGAAAACAGGGAAGTAAATCAGCAACCATCCCCTAAGGGCAGCATATAAAAGCGACCCCGCAAAAATGGGTGTGAGGCACATAAAAGGGAAATCGGGCGCGCCCATAAAAAGGGGATAGAGGAGCCGCCAGCCAGCCAAGCGCCTTGAGTTGAAATGGAAGATGGCAACGAAACGGAAGAAACCAACTCTCAGCTTACCTGCTTCAACTCTTCCAAGGTCGATGCATTAACGCCAGCTTCCTCGAAATCGATAACACTGGTGTCAATAACATCCTGTATGATGCGCTGGTAAACTTCACCCTATTTTCCCTCAACCAACACCCGAAACACGAGACACACACGAGTCAGCGCGCGGACCGGAAGAAATGAAAATGCGTACAAATGATGAAGGATAGGACAGACGAGCAAGGAGATAGAAGAAAAGGAGATAGAAGAAAAGGAAAAAGCAAGGAACACTAACAACTAGCTGATTCGACATATTGTCTATTATCGATGTATAGCTGGGTGGACGGACAATAGGAGTAAATGGGAACAGGGGCGGGGACTTTTTCTTTTGGGAGAGTTGAGGTAGAGAGGGGAGATCTCGGGGAGAGGGGATTGGGGGGTACGCGATTGTGCGGAATGAATCCGCAGCGGGATTGACGGAAGCTTCTGGACGAAGCGAAGGACGAGATACGGATATCACGGACGGCGAAGTCTTTGTCTATGAAGATGACTCTTTCGCTATGGAAAAACCTGCGATAGCGATGGAGCAGGGGGTGAGAGATTCGAGGCCGAGAGGCAAGATCTATTCCTTTGAGGCCTGTAGTGTCTCTGGTGATAGTGTCCAGAGGCCGCTGGAATTTTGAGGGTGAAAGCTCAGATTAGTCAGCCCTGTACTTGGCGCGAGCTAGGTAGAGAGCTATGAAAGAGCCGCAACACCATGCGGCGAGGGCAGCTTTATTAGCGATAGGTAATAAGTGATGGAACGCTCTGAGATACGGTTATACCTGCAAACACCGTATGTTGGTGGCGTTTTACTCAAAACGGGTATCACTCTGTCTCAGCCGTTCCATCACTTATTACATGGCAAGAAACACATATCATATATATTTCTATCCTCTCTAGATGATAGCTCTCATTTTATTATGGTTATACTTGAGGCATAGGTCTATTCTATCGTGTCCAAATTGCGCAGTACTTGATACAAAATAGAATGGCGTGTAGGTAGAGTAGGTATCAAGGTAGTTAGTATGAACCGCCGTGTTCTACCCACTTGGTACCTACATTCATGTACCGCTTGTAAAAGTACATACATGTAGGTACTGTTCCCCGCAAAATTACATGTATCACGACCAAGCTTAAGCGTGACGCTTTCCCATGCATGAAATTGCGGACGATCCTCCGCGTGGCTTGAGAACGAGCCTCCCCCGCCAAGCGTTTTTCTTGTAACCTCAGCGCCAAGCCGGTACTAATGTGCCACAGTACTACTGTCGTCCGCCACAGTGACGAGACATGACATCACAGTTGAAACGTTCGTGATGGTGACGACATCTTCTTAACCAATTAACTAATATGCCCTATCCTGCAAACAACGCTTGTACCGAGGAAACCCCTTCCCTATGTCCGGATTTGCTCCTCAACACCCTTTAACACGGCACGGAACAGGAACATGAATCGACTTGCAGGGGAATAGACAAGGAAATTCAATTGGGTTCCAAGTTCCACTTATGCAGCTGGGTTCTGATTAGAGCTACTATAGTGAATTACAGGAACAGGAACAACCGGATTGAGCTTTCATATGGGGATTGAAAACGGCATTCTCTACTGGCTGGTGGGGAGGGCCGGTATGCGGTCACCTTAGACATGTGGTCCAAGAAATAATTACTTAAATACCTTCTGCCATGCCCTCTTCTCCAAAATACTCTTTCCTCATCTCCCAATTCAACTCATCCAATCAATATCTCACGAGAACTTTACACGCTTCTTCATTTTATCTATCAATCAACTCAATCACTCACAATGGCATCGTTAGTCTCTCCACTCCACAATAACTTTATAATCAATAGTCTTATTACCCTACCTCATTCGTCTATCATATTCAAATATAAGTAAAGTAATATACTGATATCTTAAAGTCTTCACTACCTTCCTCCTGTCAAGCCCTCTGCCGTTGCCCTCGGTACTCTCTTCACTCATACCACCAACCTTGCCGTCATGGCCCCTCTTTTTGGCGAATCCTACCAAAAAGCTATGAATGCCGACTCCAAGCAAGAATGGATCAAGTCGAAGGAAGCTGCGAAGACTGCTACTCTTTGGGGTTCCAACGTTGTCGGTTCAGGAGCCCAAACGTACGCTATTGCCGCTCTACTCACTCAAACTGGTGTTCTCACCTACAAGGGCGCTGCGTATGTTGGCGCGCTCATTTTTGCCGCCACAAGCGTTCCCACTGTACGTTAATCTAACTATCGTTTCATCGAATATATACTAATTACTGTTGCAGGTTGTCTCTCAACTATTCCAAGAACGCCGCCCAGCAGAGTACATTGCTATTCGTGCTACTGCGGGATTGATCGAGACTGTTGGATTATCAGTATTTTTGACTTGGTGGGGAATTCGCCCTGCTCACGACTTGCTCAGATAAGCGGGTCTTCTGAGGAGTTGTAATTATTGATTTTAATATCTGAACTTGTCATGTGCTCTGTTATTTGTATGATTAGATGATGCCGAGCTAAGCGTTGACGTTGAGGATAAGACTACTATGTAGTATATATAAATATGTGAACTTGTGATAGACTAGTTCACCCATCCTTGAGCGTCCACCCAAAATTTGGTGGGCGGTAGTGGGCAAAATAGTGGACAACGCTCACTGACCTGGGGCTGACTGGTCTAATTGATGATGCATATCACTGCAGAGTAATGAAGTAACAAATCAATCAATCAATGATGCATATCACAATGTCGAGTGAGATTACATGATCTAATGCGAATGTGCTAAATAAGCAGGACTGTCCTACTCTACCGCAGTAATTCGTCTCAGTGGACGGTTACACAGACGTCGAAGTTGCCTTTTACAGTGCGTATTAGGGGGCTTTTTGAAGATAAATGACCAGATCAAAGAATCTCAATGTCAATACGAGCGTCCGCTGAGACGAACTACTGTGGTACTTGAAGGTCATCTAGATATATTAACTGGATAAGACCGGACCCGCAATTTATTGCCCTCAGCAGTAGCTGCAGGTATGCTCTATAATAGCTCAAGTTGTTGGCATATGTAATTAATGAGTTAAACAAAAAAACAAAAAAATCAAGTTGTTGGCATCATAAATCCTCACTCGATATTCATAATTTCGAGCCAAAGCAGGTATTTTTTTGGTTTGATTCATTAATTGTGAGCCTCACCAGGTATAATCTGTGTGAGAGCGAGAATTCTTGGGTATCTACATATACACCTACCGAGTAAATTCAAAGATTGCGGGTCACAATCTCTTTTCGATCCTGTAGTAATAAATAAATCTTACTATGCCTACAGTCACTTAAAAATCAAACTCATATTCCATGGCTATTAATATAGCTCAATATCTCCTTACAGTTCTCCTTAAACCTGGTCTATCCGCTATCCCAATTCCTCGTTGAGGATTAAAAATGCTACCTCCAGCTCTACCAGATCCTTGTTCGGTCCCTGGTCTTATTCCTCCTCCGTCTTGGAATGAACCCACTTTTGCCCCGGGCCGTGATGCGCCCCAGTTTGGGGCTTCAACTGTATTTACCCCCCTACTCAATGAATCAACTTGACGACTGAAGAAACCAGCCTCTCCGAAACCAGCGCCATATGGACGATTCAAGCGTCCCTGCTGCTGCCCAATAAAGCTTGAAACACTGGCGGGTCGTCGCATCAAACTCCCGGTACTTGGTTCACAATTCCCAGCAATATTTGAGGTGCGGGACTCAATGAAGAACGGACTAACTACACTGCCTCCCCCTTTGTTGGTTGTTTTTGGGGTGCCTGGAACGGCAGACTGTCCACCTCTTTCGTAAGGGTATGTGATGCTTTCACCCTCCCGTCTCAGGGACGGAAAAGTATCACCTCGAGTTCTTGGAGAATTTGGGGCTGCCGTCCTGTTCTGCAAAAATGGAGATATGTTGTTTTTATTTCCATATCCTATCGCGGATTGTGGTGGTTGGTTGATTGGAGATGTGAAATACCTATCTCCTGAGCCCCGTATAGGGAGCGTATCTACGGACCTTGGAGTTGATATCCTAAGAGGCGATGGAAATGGAGACTTTATGTTACCCGCATAATCATTTCGTAATCTATCTCTACTCTGCTGTTTATTTGTAAATCCACCTTGTAGCGGTCCCATAGGGTCGGACGATTCTGTAAGATCGATAAACCGCCTTCCGTGATCGACAGAAAATCGTTCTCGCTCAGAAGAGTTGTGGCATTGTAGATTGAGGTGCGTAGGTGTATTGCTTCTGAAAAGTGACAGATCTTTATACACTTGTTGCTGCTGAACTCGAGGTGAATGTCCTAATTGTTGGAATTGGTGACTATATTCGGATTGGTGTTCTTCACTTTGCTCCTGTCTTGACTCAATATATTGTGCTTCTTGTCTGTTATCTTGATATTGCTGGATTGCACGTTGTGGTACAGGTGGTGGAGGCATGGCCTGAGCTTGTGCCTGCCTCTTATTCATTTCGTTTCTGAATTCCCTAGCCCTAAAGGCTGGGTCACCGCCTAAATCATCAGCCTTTCTTTTAAGAGAATTTTGGCTATTATGGGCTATGGTTGAGGGCGAAGCTGAGCCTTGCCGAGTAGCCCTTATTTCTGGCTGCTGCTGCTGAGCTGTTCCTGGGATATCATAATCCAAAGAAGATAACTGGGCAGATGACAGCTGAGAGCGAAGCTGGGAAATCTCTTCACGAAGTCTTGCTATTTCTGCCTGCATCACTGGCTTGTTTCTACTCATGTCAGTATATGCATGGTGATAAATACTTGAAAGGAGAAACCATGCTTCTTTAACTCTTTCGCCTCCACAAGTTCATCTTTCACCTTCAGCAACACCCTTCTTTGGTCGTCAACCTTACCCTGTAGCTTCTCGGCAAGAGCTCTGAAATGCGATGCTATTCGCAACGCATTACTCATTCGAAACTATTAAACCTAGTCAATTATTTGCTTGAAAGCAGTGGGAAAGCAAGTTTGGTGAACTTTGATAGCGCCAGTAACATCCTCCAGAAGTTCCACTTCAGAGCGGAAATAGTCACGTAGTTCCACTGAAACCTGGATCAAAAGGAATATGAGAATCGGAGTTCTAATTTCGGTGGAGTAGACAGCCCACTTTACTTTACCAGCACCCAGATCGGCTAGAGATATACCACCACTACCACAATAGGGGCAAGCATGAGTTCTTTCCGCTGCGTCCTGGGGCACTACTATTATCAGCTACTCCCTTCTAATCATTACTGATTATGCCCGTACCACCGTTAGGGAAACAGTGCGACCCGCACACGATGTGACCACAGCTAGTCAACCAGAATTGTGGGTCACCTCCACTCGTATTGCCTAGGCTATTGGAAACGGGAATGAAGCAGACACAGCAGTATGTAATAAGGTCCTCTGAATTTCTGCCCGATGTAGAAGGAGAGTGGTTTCGAGTAGCTGGGGAGGAAGAGTTAATGGTTGAAGAATTAATTGCGGACATAGATGGGGCTTCAGTTGATAATTTGTGAATCCAAGAACAAATAATTTTCCCTTGAGCCAATGCGGCCCCACAGGCAAGTTCTTCCCGTCCCCGTGAAGCAGCCCGCCATCGGGCATATGCCGGACCCGACAGGGTTCTTACATAAGTATTCCTTGGCACCGGGCAATCCCAACGACATCTCTTTCCTCCGTCAATTTGCGATAGCAACAAACTCGAGCCCCAGCTCGCCGCTTTCGTTCTTTATCTATCTCAAAGGTATTTCGCCACCTTTTCATTAAAAAGGCCTCAATTACGCTGATACACGATCTCTACAGCACCTCCTCTCATTGTAGTAGCCCCAACAATGTCTGTCCAGCCCGTCGTCAAGGTTCGTCAGCCCTCTCTCAGCATCATATATCTATCAACTTTCTAATAAATCCAATTATATAGAAATACACCGTCGGCTCTGTCGGAATTTGGGAGAAGATTCGCCGATTTCTCGCAGTCGACCCTGAGCGATCATCCGGCATCCCTCTCAATCAGCACTTCCGTAACCCCGCCCCCGCCTCTGTCCCCGCATACGACTACACGGACCCTGTCACTGTTCCCGCGGCTGACATCGCCGAGAACCCTTACTGGAAACGTGACACAAGACGCGACTACCCTCAGTTGAGCACCTTCAGGCAGTCAGATATTGCAGGCCTTTTAACTGTAGGCTCTGTTGCGAACCCAAGGATCGGAACTGGCGCAGAGGGCGAGAAACAGCTTGCTACCATAAAGGAAGACGGTGCAAAGGGCGTTCTATCTTTGGCATTTGAAAAGGGTGGCGCTAAATCTATCAGTGAGGTCCTTGGAGCCGGTGGATTGCCTCCGTTGCCTGGAAATGGTATGAAGTGGACCATTGACTCGAGTGAAGGATATCCATCAAAGTATGAAAATTCCCTTGCCCATTTGCTGTAGGCTGTCTTTGATTTAACGATTTCTTTAGGTACCCTTGCCGAACCTTCAGGTAGATCTTAGACACTCGTTATAAAGTCGGATACAGAGTACATAGTTCATTCGTTTTTCTTGCGTTGCCTTGAAGGTCCCTTCCCCCCTTCAAAACTGTTGATACCTGATTTTAATATAGATCGTATCAACTCATTTCATTAAGAATCGAGGTAGAAAATATCATTAATCGATCATTTTTTCTCTCTCTTGAAAAATAAAGCGGGTGAACACTTCATAATCCATGATGGCCCAAGTCTCTTTTCGAGATACACCATTTACCAAGGAACCAATCTACCTTCAAAACGTGTTTCTTTTTTCATCAGTTCATTATTAGCCCTGGCTAGTGCATTGTGTACACCAATTAGTTCTCATTAAGGTAATGACCCTTGAAATGAACCGCCACTTTGCAACAGGCCCTTCATAGTATCGGAAATAAAAGAGTCAATGAATTTACCATACTTTAGACGCAGTATCATTGCAATGCCATTATCTACTATTCTTCATAAGATCCCATCGTCCATGGTTATTTAGTTAACCACATTGCTGTTGGAAAAAAGTTGCGATGCAGTTGCGAGGAAGGAAAGAGGAGAGCGAAATTGGTAAAAGTATGCACAAAATGTTTTCTGGATGGACAAAAGCAGAACCACGCCCATAGCTCTGTCTACTGCACCCCAGTCAAAATCGGGGATCAGCGAGTTTGGGGCTAACTGTTACAACGCAAATTTGACGAGTGATATTTGATGAATGTATGCACATGAAGACCACAACCCCACAACGGTTAAAGACTACCGGACGAAAAGGGGTAAGAACTCAAGGTTCTGTAAGACTGTGAAAATATCATTTCTTTTGAAAGTTGCCTAGCTGGCTGTAGACCTACATATCTCCAGACTCGAAGCAGATACCGCATGAACACTTATTGGATGCTTTATAATTTGAACCCTAATCTATTCAAAAGCTTAGTTAGAAGGTCGGAACACTGATTAGCGGCAGGAATAATTCCGATAGAAGAAGTAGCGGGGTCCCACAGGTTTCTCGTGATGGATTTACTTCTGACTACGGCCATAACTACATGTAAGAGTGAGGGAATGCCAGGGTTCAGATTAATTTTGTAGTACCGATATTTCTGGCGAGTACGCCCATGGGCTTAAAGCAAAGTGGTGGTAGAGAATCGCTTGCTGATTGGCTCAAGTCACGGGAATATGCATACACCACCAGTTTTCCTTGACTTTCCTCCTACCACTTTGCTTTGAGCCCATGGGCGTACTCGCCAGAAATATGGGTACTCGGGGTTTTCTGGTAGAAACCACTTTGACCCCTGCTAGCGCGTTTTTATGTTCAGATTCCTCTTGCCTGCCCCGAGTACCTCATGTATGTACAGCGGCAGGTAATAAGTGATGAAACGGGCTGAGACAGAGTGATACCTGTTTTGGGTAAAACGCCATCAAAATACGGTGTTTGCAGATAACTGTATCTCGGGGCGTTCCATCACTTATTACCCACCGCTGAGGTTACATGTGGTCTGAATCATGTTACACAAGTTTTCTTTGTGGCTTCACGTAAGATCACTCGCTTTAGTGTGTAACGTAGTACAGTCACAGCACCGACCTTGGAGATGCGTAGGTGTAGGGCGAATTGCTCCGGTTTAATTTAAGAGCCCACGAAAGAACAAGCCTTGGTGAATGCCATCAATACTACTACTTGACTCGATCTCGGGCAAGCCCATACATTTATTCATACACAGAACTTCTCTGAAAACGTTTTACAAACACATATATATAATTACAGGAACACTCCCTAATCTCACTCAAAACCAACCTGTCCCACTTCATTATGATAAAAATCAGATCTCGTAACTTTTTATGAAGCATCGCACTAAACTCTCTCTCAAGCACAGCTGATCTCGTAACCCTTTGTAATGCTTCACACTAAACTCTCGCGAACGCAGCCGACCACGCAGGGTTACTCTTCATCTCTCTAATCTTTTGTGCAAGAGCTTCGACCTCATTCTCATCTTGAGATTCGGACTTAAAACCGACCTCTTTAATCATGTGTGCCCATTCGTGACGCTCTTTGCCATACACTATACCTTGAAGCCAGTTCTTAAGCAATAGTGTATATTTTCCAACCTTCTCAAGCGGCTGGATGTCCACGCCACGGAAGTGGATATCGATGACAGACGTAACAAAGTACTAGAATCAAAAATAAATCAATTTATGAAACTGTAGTGAGTACGGAGAGGAACTTACAGCAGTGCCAGCAGCAAATGTTTCTATAAGACGGCCTTCTTGAGCGGCTTCGACCACTTCATGCATGGTATACTTTCTCTCAATAACGTCTAGCCCTTCGATTTCGCCCTCGGTACCGGTCAAGCGGCCCCGAGCAAGCTCAAGTAGACTACGCCTGGTGACACCATTGAGGATGATCTTGTCATCCAGCGGAGCAGTGACAAGCTCCAACTTATTTGTCTCCTTGTTGCGCCAGATGACAAAGAAGTTACTGGCGCCAGCCTCAGTCACAAGACATGATTTGTCGAAGAGCCAAAGGATCTGATCATATCCTCTAGACTGGGCCTCTTTCTGGGCCATCAGTGAAGGGCCGTAGTTGCTGTAATGCGAGTCATTAGCCATGACTCTATTAAAAGGATCTTGTGTAACTCACGCTCCAACCTTGGCATAACCAAAACCCCCGGGCCAGGCTCGAATTGAATCCTCGCTGCTTGCAAGCAACTTCATGGGTTTCGTATCCAGTACAGGAAACAAGGCAGCAACAATGAATAGTCTTGCCTCTCTAGGTTTTTGCACACCCAATGCTACCCCAGTCCCAATCATGGTAGGACGGACATAAATGCAAGTTCCTGGTTTTGGCAGCCATTTTGGCGCGTCATGCGCAATTAGGGTCTTGATAAGCTCCTCCAGTGCTGATGGGGGGAAACTAGGCAGTGCAATTCTGGTACTGGAAATCAACATTCTCGCCGCGTTGCGGTTTGGACGGAACATTCTCACAGCACCATCATAGCCACGATACGCCTTGAGACCCTCGAAACATTCAGTGGCATACTGCAAACACGAGGCAGTAGGCATGAGGTCTTCAAGTGGCCCGTACGGCTTCAATTCGGGGGCCTCCCAGCCGCTTGCATCAGTCCATTTCGCAGTGATCATATGGTCCGTGCAAACATCTTGATTGCCCCATTCTACACCAGAAACGTCCTCAATGAAGGGTTTCGGGTTCTTAGTAATGGTGATCTTTAGCTTTGATGCATCAAGCTCAGCGAGGTTGGGAGTTGAGGACGAGGTGATAGGAACGGCCGCAGTGCCAGCATTTGTTGTCTCAGTGCGGTTATGTACGGCAATTGATGACGCAACTGCAGACTCTGTAAGGGATTGCTGGATAGCTGATGGAGGGGACATCGTTTACGAGTGGTAACAGCAAGAGCTTCAATGGCTTCCTGATCAGATTATGATGTTGACAGAAGAAAATAAGGCTGGCTTATTTGATATGGGTAATTGCTACGCAGAGGAGACGAAGATTCGAAAGAGAGGTAAAGGCTCCTTCTTAAATACATGTCCTCGTGACTCAACAGCCCCCCGACTGTAACCAGGTTCCGGCGACCCCTTCCGCAAGTCCCCCCACATCAGGCTGTATTCCAGAGTAGATAGGAATAACAAGGCTCTTTGTGCGAAGATAATGGCTAGCTAGGCGGCAATGACACCGAATTGTGGAGCACGGCCGTGGTGCACCAAGCAGAATCACAGGTGACGAGCGAGCACCCGTAAGTTACAACAATAACGACGGTCGTTGTCTACTTTATCTTATCTCGGCTGCATCTCGTGACGCTATCTGAGTTGCTCCTGTCGAATCGGGATCTCACTTCCCCTGGTTATTTCCATTCTTTTCTTTTTTTCACAGGGTTCTGGAAGCATTGAAGCACGTTTCATGACAGATGGGCCCGTATCTAAGCGATTGTACCCGGGTTTACTCCCCCACAAGACAACTCCGACTGTCTCAATTGAGAAGGTTGAATACAAGAAAGAGCCTCCTTTCAATTCGGATGTCAAGCCGCAACGGATGACAGTACATAGTATTTAACCGTAGCTAGAGTAAAGGTTAGATGCCACTGATACGAGATTCCCCCGCTCCGTTACATATCGATACTGGTAAAAATTTAACAATTGACTGTTGACTCATCAATATCAGCGGCCGGGAAAATTTTAGAATAGATACTCTAACATTGTACAATGCTATAGTACCGACATATAGCTCGAGAAGCTATGGTGGGTGTGTAAACTTCGGCGTTTGCAGCCAATCAATCTATAGAAATTTGGAGAGCTACCCCCATAATGGTACTAGCGTCTAGCCTAACGATGGAATTCTCTCCAATTTCCATACAAAAAAAGTTCCTCTGAAGTTGACACCCCCACCCCCATGCCTTCTCGCGCCATATGCTGAAGCAACTATAATAATATCTATTATATAGGCCTTGATCAATTGATCGCATGTGCTCAAGTCAGCCAGATCGGCACACAAGACTTCGGAACCGAATGTCTTTTCAATTATTTGTGCCTGGGCCTTATCCTGAACAGGGCGTTTAATAACGAAATCCAAAAATGGTAAAGTTTAAACGAGTGAGCAAGCGTACGGCAAGTACCGACCAAAATTCATCAGAGTAGCAATAGATACTAAGGTTTTCGCATGACCTCAGGTTGTATGCACTACCTACATGTACGTGATGTCCGACCTTTCTACTATGGAGTACATACGGTACTGTATATAATGTACATACCCTAGTGTAGGACCTCCCGCTGTAGGTACATTCACAATGACCTATATACCGCAAAATCTCGGGAATAACGAATCGAACTAGATTGGAACCTTGGGCTTCTGATTGGTCAAATATTTGTTGAGCCTCAATCCGGCAGACCCAAAGCGTAACTTTTGGTCGTCCTGACCAATGGGTAAGTGGTATTCTAGCCTAGTCAGATTCGTTATTCCTGAGATTCTGCGATATAGTACTCGTAAATTCATAACGTTTCCGAACATGACTGCTATTGCATACCATATAGAAGAGTGTCTTTGTTCGAAAACGCAATGAAGCTACGAGTAGCATAAGACTGTTCATTCCCCAGCCCCTACATACACCGTAACTTCTAACAACCGTATGAGATAATGAGAAACACCATTCCTGTTTGGGACTAAGATGTTCAGGATATGGCCGGGGGCTTTGTAAACTTCACGATTCATAAGACCCTGCGAGATACTGCACATACAGTTGCAACTTGATATACCGGATCTCAATACGCCGAATCCCTTGCTTTTTTCCCTATACGAAATCTGCGAAATCAACCTGCTGTCCCGGATCTCTCGAGAATATCTGCTACCCCGTACGAGATTTGGTGAATCTTGGCCATCCGGAATAGCAAGGTGCGACTGTATGTAGGTATAGTTTTCATAAGTCTAGGCCTTCACACGTGTATAGTGCGATCCTCGAAAGCTTAAATATATTGCCTATTTAGGCAACCTCATATATCTATCAGGTAATTATCTCGGAACTGCCAGGTGATTAGTTTAAAGTTCCGAGAGCCAATTATCAGGGATACAGGCGTACAACAACTGTCTCCTATATCCTACACCCGAAGCCTTGAAGGAGAGTTTATCGGCGACCTACGAAATCTGAATTGGCGTGGGAACACCCAAACCCGGTTTTAACCAACAAACAAATGCCTAGGTGGTGGCACGGGTCCCGGTTTGAAGCATGATAAGAACTCATACGAGCACCTACATTTAGGCACTTGTATCTAGCGAATCCGTAATTACTACATGTAGTAGGTGTTCAAGTACCGATTACATGTACATGTATGTGGTACGGACCGTACGGTTAGCACGAACAGTCATAGCTTCCTAGCTGGAAATATAGATCAGCACCTACATTTTTCGGCGTCACACACGTACAGAAAACCGTTTTGCGCAGGTTACTTCCTCAATCTCCTCGTCTGAGTGATTGGCTGCTCCTTTTCTAGTAATTGAAACCAAACATGTCTTATATTTGTCTTGTCTCAGGTGCCAAGTTTATTCAAAAGCTTGGTGAGTTGCTTCGCGTGCAAGGAGAGACACCTAATCTCGTGTAGGTATTGCTTCAGACGCCTCCAGCGCCTCTCCATGTAATTTCTTTTCCTTCTCTCTCCCCTTAGAAAGCACAAAATAATAAAAATATGTAAAATAGAGGGGAAAATATCAAATTCACATACCTGTGGTTCAATTGCAACAACTGTGATTATTCTGGGAATATACATGTAGGTACGTGCATAGTACATAATACGGTAGAGTGAACGCAAAAATAGAGTGCTTCCATTTGTGCTTACACCTACATGTTAAGAGCCAAGAACTAGATGTAGGTACATGCTTATCATTCCTCCTGCTACCAACTCCATCTGGTATGTCTCAAATACTTCTTCCTCCACGTGCACACATGTTCCGCACCAGGCAACGGTGCCTTTACCATTCCTCGATCATTCAACTTCACCGATAATCCTCCCCGCCGGCATGTGCAGCGGTTTCATGCCTCTCTGCCTCCTCCACCAGTTGGTGCATCTGATCATTTCTTCATCCATCAGGAACCAATATTTCCTTTTACGTGGTCGGGCGGTTTTTGAGTCAGCCCCTTCCTTTCCCTTTTTCCCTCTAGATGCATGGGTACAGAAATCGAGGGGGTTGATGGGGTTGAAAAAAGAGAACTATGGAAAGTTGAGGTCTGAAACATTCGTACCGTAAATAGAAAATTGAGGCCTCATCACCCCTCCATTAATTGTAATGATTGATGACTGGATATTTGAAGAAATTTAGGCAGCGGAATGAAGTTTATAGGTGACTAGTTTATAATGTAATAAATGTCTAATGCAAAGTTCAACAAAAGAGATGTGTAGCAAGGTAAAGGTTTGTAAACAAGAAAACTCCCCAACCAACAAAAGAAAAAAAAGAACTCCGAATAGTAAAGAATAAAATAAACAAGATGCTCGCTCAAATGCTCGCTCAAATGCTCCCCAACGCCGATTTGTTATACACACGAATACATTAGACGTAAAAGAATACTCATAAAACATAAATCTTTGTGAAAAATAACAAGAATAAACGCCCAGAGAAAGATCGTCCCAGAAAGAAAGAAGGAAATTGTTTTGCGCTTACCTAGCAAACGCTTCGCCAACTTCCCAGCTTCTCGCCTCCCATGGAGTCTGTCCCCAAACACCCCAACTCTCGTACATCCCATGGCACAGCTTTGTTTCATCAAAATAATTTCCCGTCTTTTCCCCTTCCGCTACACAATCCAACAACCGATCTCGAAACCCCTTAAATGGAACCATATCGATATACGGGTGATGCTCAATATCTAGTTGCTTTTTCGTTGGTGTCAAATCTTCCGTTCCTTCTGGAAGTGAAACTGGGCTAGGACTGTTGAATGGAGAGGTAGCGTCATCGTCTAGAATAGAATTTTGAGAGACTTGTAGAATTTTCGCAATCTCGAGGGAGGCGTTAAAGAGTGTGGAGTAGTTCAGTGTAAGATAGAAATCATCTCGTGGGAGTGGCGCGTTCAGATGAAATGGATTGGGGTTGACAGCCGGGCTCGCGGAATAGGTTGGAGGGAGGTCAGGGAAGCCCGGGTGCGCAGAATCACTGATATTGTGGGCCTGGTGTACGTTGGGTCGGTATGAAGTATGGGTAATTGGACTCGAATCTTCGCCACGAGAAAACGTGTGAGTTAGCGGCAACGATGAGTCGGTTTGGAGGGAGGAGATGTACGCTTGGACTTGTGGTGGCGATGTAGCTGGTTCTGAGACCGGGTGAGGATGAGATGTCATAGAGAATGCTGGCTGAGGGCTAGTATGGTAGTAAGGCTGTGCCAGGTGCTCATATGGTTGCTGTTGTTGCTGTTGGGTATAAGGCGGAGGGCTCCATGTTGGTAGTTGTTGCTCAGGTCGTCTAATGCTTTGATGTCTGCCTTCGGGGTTTGCAAATAACGGACCAAAATCACCAATAGTATAGATGTTTCTAGGGGAAGCAGTAGCTCTGGTAGACTGTGTTGAGATACCCGATGTAGTAACTTCTTGACTCGAGGCTCTACTCTCCAGGTTGCTAATCTTAGTAGCTCTGACCGGGTGTCCTCCTCCACTCTTCTTCTCGATTCTCCCAGATGCAGTACCAGTTTCAGTAGGAGATTGCTTCTTCTTTTTCTTTAATGGGCTCGCTGAGGATGATGTTGTACTACTTGTAGCTCCAGCCTGACGCTCCAACTCTTCAAGTCTTTGGCGGAGTTTGCGGCCTTGATATGAAATGTTAGAGGATCGGAAACACCCGGGTTAAATATAGACCACAAAGCAAAGAAGACTCACGATAATTCCTTTGGGCCAATCTATTCTGGATTTTTCTCCGTTCGTTCAAGTCTGTGACCTTTCTCCAGTCATCATCCTCAGTCTCCATGACTTCTGAGCTGTCATAACCGTTGCCTGTGATGAAGAGTCAATAAAGGCATTGGGATAGCAGGGTATATTTGCGGGATTTATTACCACTACGACCAAATCTGATAGACATTTTTGAAGTTGTATATAGGGAAATTTTCTGGCTCGTTCAAATATCAAGTATTGTGATGGGGGAGATGGATGGGATTTTGTAGTATTATGACGGTGGGTAGACTATGAGGTGTGTTTTGACCGTTGTCCCTTTTTTGCTGTGCCGTAACGCAATGAACCAAGATCTGGGGGCTGAATGGAAGACTCGATGGATGGAATGAATGAGCCTGGGAGTCGGGAATACAGTGGGCCTTATGTATCTCCACAACCCAAGCGGAGGTACGGGCCGCTGCGGTCTACTCAAGAAGGATGTCTCAAAATGAACGATACTTGTAAAACGGTAATGGGGGCTGGCAGACTAGGTATCCTTGAGGATTTGGGGGCTATCGTTCAAGAGTTTTTACTGGGCGAAAGAATTCCAGAAAGCCATGCACACAAAAAAATAGTGCATCCTGCATGCTAAGGCTGGTGCAGCCACAAGCCAGGGTTGTTTTGGTCCTGGGATTTCCTTAAATCTCCAAACAATCTTTGGGTCCGAGCTTGCGTGACAGCTGGAAACACCATACAACGCCTGCACAATACTCAGAATGCCTATTTTGAGCCAACATGCCGAGTTACATAAACTCGGGACCGCTTACACAGCACCGGCGACCTCTTTGTTTATTGCTTTGATGGCTTCTTCCATTACTTTATTCAGCTCTATTAAGGTCATGCATGAGTCTGTATTCGGAAATATTCAATTAACACGGATTCCAAATAATTATTAGATCTAGAACCCTTATGGTATTGGTATTCATGTATGCATGGTGATCGCTGGCAGTTGAGTTGCCCCACGCCGTCGGCCCTTCTTTTACAACAGCTTCCGTTCACGCCCGCCGCTGACATACCGCTTTGCAAACAACAAATAATGTTCAATCTCCAATCAGTGCCACCATCATCGTCATCATACCACTCTGTTGTCTTCGGATGGTAGAGCAGTACCCCTTGTCGGTTTCTAAGCTTTAACAAGCTGCTGTAGGCAGTCCTCCGCCCTATGGACAGTGTGGGACGCTGTTCAATTGACGCAGGGCTGTCTTGCGTCTCGCTTCTATGTGGCTGTGTGATGTTTAAATATGTATCTATGTGCACTTCCGTTACCGCTAAAATGATCCTCTCCCGTGCTACAGCGCTAACAAACAGGGATATTATATTCTAAGAGCCACAGCCACAGCCACACCCTAAATGGACCCCATTTACTCCTCTTCTGATTCACTCCCACCCTTACCACCCACCTGAGAACAAATCCACCAGCCTATGTTCATCTCATGGCTTATTGATTAGCACACTTCTATGTCTGGACCATCAAATATCCAAAATTAAGCTTAGTCCAGATCAACCAAGCAAATCTTAGTATTGGGGAGGTGCAGAAGCCAAGAACACTTCTTCCATGGCTAACGACTTCGGTAGAGCTGGGGTCAAGACACCTAGAGGTCTCAAGGCCGCCAATGTAAGGACCAACAGGACCGGTAAGAATAAGGATATTCGCAGTGCCAAAAAGAGAGACAAGACCTTAGCGAGCAGCTTGGACAAAAAAACTTCGGTTGGAGAAACAAGAGGCTTGTCCCCAGCAGCTAAGAAAAGGAAAAATAAAAGGATCGTGTACGAACACCCACTGGTGGAAGCATTCAATGGTGAGAACGATATCTCTTTTTTTTTCTTTTCTTTGACGAATCAGATCCTCCGGAGGTCGTCCGGTATGTATGCCTTTAAGTTGCTACCACGCTGCGCGCGGTGCAACCTGTCACAATTGTCAACTTGTACTATTTTTACTACTTGACCCTTAGTGGTGCCTGAATCAGAAATGTTGAATACCGTTGGGGGCCGGCGGGATCTTGCTTTTGAGTCGGCCTTCTGGATTGCCTTCTGGACGATAACTCCTTCAGCAAATTATCGTCATTTCTTTCTGTTGTCTTGTCGAATGGTTTTATGTTTCATCTCACCCTCTTCCCAATCCGTTTAGAACAATTATTATTATTACCCCAGACATTTTTAAGACACTACCAAAAGTAGTCTTATGTGATTTTCGCTATGACATGTCCCTGATCTCGATCCTCCCGAAGCAATAATCAAAACTAACTCTATTACATGTCCAATAGACTCGCTCTCAAAGACAACGTCGCATATTTCAGCAACATTATCAAAAAAGCTTATGGATAACCTACAAATGGCACTTTCCCAGATAGGAGCGACTACAGCTCGAAGCCAAATGTATCTGGTGGAGGCTTCACAGCTCAAATCAAGACTCTTTACCTCTACTCCTCTTCTCTCGACAAAATTTGAAGAGAGAATTGAGAAATTCCAATTACTGGTCAAGCAAAAGACAGATTTATTGGATATTCTCTGCGCAAGTTGGTCGGAATGCGTAAATGAGATTGTTAATCTAGGTATTGAGGAAGGTGCCTTGAAACACAAGGGAGGAAAAAACAATATTCAAAAGGCAGGCAGTGATTCACTGCAGGGGGGGCAGGTGCAACGCTCCGGTGACACCAAAGACGATGAAGAATTCGATCATCTCATTCAAGTTATCAAGGCGGTGAATAAGGTATGGACTAAGAAGATGGAAGACAGCGAGAAGGTTCGCACGTTACTCCTTCCAGTCCGTGAAATAGTATACGAGAGGTGCCTAATATTTTCACAACCGTTGGTAGAAAATCGCCGACGAGGTTCTCAGACAGCAGAAACTTGCCGCAACTGTGCTTCTTTAGGTAAATATCTCATTTACCCAGGTAGCTAGGGAATCTTGCTCATACCGTCTAGAATAGGGTGATCGACATACGGTGCTAGTTAGTGGTATCTTGCGGTGGAATTTCTGCTCGTCATGAGCAACCCACCTCATCATCGTTTGAGACGGGGAGAAAGCCAATAAAATTGTGGCTAGGAAAGCTTGGTATCCTTGGATACCTATCTTTTCATGCACAGATGATTTGATGTTACCACATGATCTATAGCTGCATGCAGAACAAGAATTAGCTTCTTTAGGCGAAGGGTTTCTAAATTGGGATTCTATCTTTATAGCTACTATAAAAGAATTGGCATAGCCCTATTCACCTATTTCGGCACATATAGCGTCTCCAGATCTGTCCCGGTACTCTTCGTATTTACTACCTACATGTAGATAACTGCTTTTGAGCAAGACGCTCCAGTATGCACCTGTATCGTATGGAGCCCACAAATTGCAAAGCCATGGAGGAATAATGCTCAACAAAGAATCTGAAAACCCGGGCAGGGCAGTCCAGACCTAGATTAGAAATCTGACAAGTATTTGGAATGATACTACCGTGCTTCCGAGCAATATAAGAGGTTTATTTAATTTTGGAATTTCTAAGGAGAAGTAGCTAGAAAGGGTAAGTTTATGCAGTGGAATAATGAATGAGTAACCGATCACATGACATGATATAATCCTAGTAAACATGCGCATGCAGCTTGTGAGATCTCTCTCTCGGCATCTGGTGGAAGGTTCTTGCTCAACGAGCCAAGGAGGCCTACTAATCCATACCTCCCCAAATATTTCGGAGATTGGACATCTACCTCTCGGATACTACTACTCCTGCAGTAGGTTACGTGCAATCATTGGCCTCATCACCGAGCGGATCTCATTTCACGCAACAGAGATGCCCAAGAAGGTGGCGGCCTGCAGCATCCTTCACCACGAATCACTCGAAGTCATTGCTCACCCACAACCTGTCAAACCCCCATTCACGTGATCACATTCAAACAACCCCTGCGGTAATTACCGGGAATCGACCGTTTTCTTTGAGATGAAACGAAACTCTTTTTCTTCGTGTGACCTGAGATTCAACGATCTTGAGGGGTTTTTTTCTGGGGGGGGGGGGGGGCCATTTCCTGGAAGCGAGCACTATTATTGAACTCCCATAGCCCCTTGATCACAGAAAATATGTATACAATTCCTGCTATCGTGGCCCTTCGAACGGCAAACTTTTTTTTTGGGGTTGCCGTTGCATCATAACCTGAAAGGGCAATTTTGAACGAATTAGTATTTTTGCGGATGCAGCGCTGACCGACAACCTAGGGCAAGGAGGCCTAGGACGCACGACGTCAAACTGCATAGATCATAGCAACGGCTGCGATATATATGTTTTCCACAACCATCATACCTTATTGAAAAACATTCTTCCTAGCTACAATACATTCCCGATGACGATAGCGGTGTCAACGAAGGTGGGGATTGGGGTTCAGGAGTAAAATGTTGGTTAGTTAGCATTTCTCATGCACTTTGAATTTAGTGGGCCTGATTGGGCGAATCAGAGATCCCGGATTACATGCAGGTATGCATCGGACCCCCCCCCTGAAGAGTGGGAACCCTCGGCCTCCATGGTTCTACGCTTCATGGAAGCTGATTCGCAGGATGATTACTCGCTCTCTTTCGTCTACACACGTGGAGAACAAAGAAAGTTCTTTTTCGAAGTGAAGGAAGGAATGATAAAAGGCACTATTAATAGCCCTTGGGTTTGCATTCTGCACCTACCGATTACTTTTGGGGTTGGTTTTGTAATGGTCCGCAGACAATCACTCAGCATTGGAGCGTATCAGCGTAGTGACAGCCGCAAACTTTAAATTGTGGGTCATCCGGCTCCGCATTTCAGCTGTGGCTGTGCAGCACACACTGTTGCCCTGCTGCCTGCTGCCTGCTCGGGGCAGTCTCATGGGCCAAACCATTCAGAATACTAATCGTGACTACTATCCACAGGCGTTTTCTGTGTGGCTGGTTGAAATGAAAGTCGGTGGGTGTATATTTACATGTAGTATGCTTATCGATCAACAAGGCTGACCTGTGCGGGGGCGGCGCAGCTAAACGTACCGCACCTACTAGAACAAAGTACGGAACTGTATGTACGGTACATACATGTAGCTCTGTATTCTGGTCTACAGACGTGTCGGTGCTATGTGGACTGCAGACCAGCGGTTTAAATCGATCTAGTGTAGTCAACAATCTTTTTATAACATAGCACATTTTGGGGAAACCCGATTGGCTAGTATGGGGCGATAAATAGAGTTGTCCGGCGAAATGCACTGATTTATTCTGGAAGTGTCTCAAGAAGGGAAGGGGTACCTGAGGTTAGACTCCGAGTCGGATTCCAGCCATACTCTGCCTACATACCGGCTACTACACCCATCCTGGTTTATTTGGTGCCAAGTCTTTTGATTGCATCCAGAGCGTTACGCTTATTTGGGAGAAACGTGCCTAATAGTGTCATAGGATACATGGGAGCACACATAAGGCTGAGTATATTAATAGACGAGTGATAGTACATGATCCTCACCTCTTTATCACTTCGGGCATGTAGTTAAAAGAGGAAAGAAGCCAATGGGATACATGTAGTAACACTATACCAGCATAAGATTTTCTGCAATGCTAATGGCAAATATATTGGAGGAAGTCACCATGGGAATCAAATCGGGAGTTATCTATATTCTCACGTACTCACCGGAAATGGCGGCACCATGTCATGTCTCTATTCCTTACATTTGCTGATCGAGAGACACTACTGGATAACCCTTCATCAAAACAAAATTCATATCTAGCGTTTCTGAGACATCAGGCTTCAAACATGTCAGCGATCAAGACATTCGATTCCTTCACTCGAACTAGTGCCTTGTGATACAATAAGACGTAACCAACCAGATACATAACCAGCAATATATTGGATTGGCTAAAGGGACATGAGATATGCTGTAGCCGGAAGGAAATAGCGGTAGAAGAGGCCCAAACAGAAATGGAGCTTGAAGTCTACATCTACGTGTCCCCATAGGACATGAGCACTAGAATAGATGATTATTAGCTACACGCAGTTGTTATTTGTGTCATGAAGCCCTGCAGCTCTTCGATGATCGACACCTCAGACATAACTTAATGGCTTTAGAACCTTTGTTGAACTTTCGAGGCAAGGTTAACAAATACCTTGTGTTCGCATTTTGACAGGGATTCATCACATCTCAGTGATTCGTGGCTCGTCTGAAAGAGAGATGTGCTTCCTTGTCCTAGCAATCATGACTCGATGCTTCAGTCACAGGATCCCTACTGCTTTGGGGGAGAGAATCCTGCACTTTCTTGCTAGTGGCACGAGCTCCTGCTCGATTAAAGCCAGCGATTCCAACGCCTAGGATACAGGATCGGGTCGATTGATCGTGCGTTGGCATCTCTCTTTGTACACTATATTGTGGAAAAAACTAACAATTCAACCGCATACGTTTCATCTAAGTTTGCATCAAAGCTTTCTATACCTCCTAGTACGGTGCAAGTAAAAGAAGACGATGAGCGGATGTTTCAGGTTTTGTACGTACCCCTCTTCATTTTATACGTACGTACATAAATCTAAGATATGATGTTTAGTCCATAGTGCGTGCCAAGGCCGGAGTTAACAAGTCCGCGCTATGTTTCAGCACTGGGGTTCTCCCATTTTCTTTTTGTTTAATTCATTAATCGTATAACACTAGGGTGGGGCACAACCCTCTTCGAAGATTTTCAACGCATATTTTATAATTAGTTAATTGATTGATAATTTATTAATTGTACCCGAATATCTTTTAGAATCTGATGATGACTATCTGATTCCTGGGTATGGGATTGGGGTATGGCCGTCGTCATAACTTGGGGGTCGGTCTATACGTTGTGACTTGATCCATACCTAAATTAAGAGCCATGGCAGGTGATGATGTAGTTGAAAGAAAGTATTACACCTCTATCTAAGATCTCATTAGCTAATCAGCTCGGGTCTAGCGGAATCATATTGACTCGGGTGGTTGAAAAACCACATTGATTGGAGGTCCTGGTGGATTGCATTTACCACCTTGGAATCGATCGCGGGAGATTTAAAACTAAGGTGATAATACTTATCGGTACGATCATGCAGGGCATACTCCTACCTCAAGTTATTAAGAGATAGACTGGTAGGGAATATCCTTTCGGGTAATATACATACCCGCCATCTTGGTACTGATCCACTCCAGCCCGAGACCATCTCAAGAATATCGTGAACGCATCACATGTTGAATATCATATGTACGAATTCTGTGCATCGAGATGAAACTATGGTGGTAAAGCTGTATTGGGGCAAAAAATGCAGAGCACATATAGGTGTGTTTTACATGACAGGGGGACGGGAAAGCGGAAGGATTTGGAGGAAAGAAAGATAAAAAGAGACAAAAATATAGAGGACACGTAAGGGCATTACGTGAATCTTGCGTACTACTGTTAAGTCTGGGACTATTTTAGTGAACTATCATATAGATCTGCGGTTTAGAGCGTTTGAGCAACTCTAGACGCAGGATGAAATTTCTAGATACAGATGACAAATACAAATGCACTTCTTACTCGTAGTTGAGTATACATGTAATCAACAAAATAGCTCAAAATCATTTATAGATGGTTGGTCATCTACCCCATACCGGCCAAGTAACCAGTTGAATCTGACGGGTTTATAAATTTAGGCAGATCTCAAAAGACCTGCAGAATAACAAGCAAGTAAAAGCTTTACAACCTACGTACTTTTGATGATACTATCAAGTGCAGTTATACTGTGAACGTGTTCATGATTCTGAGAAATTTCCAAGGTATACACATACGTAGCTGGCCATAATCAAGAAGCATTACAAATCAAATACATGTACTTTACGAAGTTAGAAATCGTATCAAATTTATCTATGTACTGGATCATGTAATCATAGCATGGATTTATGTAAATGCATGTATATAAAATCTCGGACTAAGACCTTCCGAGGCGATGCTTCGATCTCTAATCCGTTCTTTTCTATGTGTATAGATTTTGGTGCTATAATGAGCTTGCCGGCCTTATAAACGCGTACGTATGTACATGAACGAAATTATGCCAATCGTTGATACCCTTACAAATCAAGTACCCTTATAGTCCGTGCCAGATATGAATTATTTCTATGAACTCCGATTAGCAGCGATCGAGCCGCACGCAAAGTAACTATACTAAACTATAATGATTTTTACTTGTGCGTCGTCATAATCTTAAATCACGTGCAAATCATAGAAACAAACCCTCAGTAGTAACCACAGGCAACAGGCGAATGTTGGAAATGATCTTAGACCCCCCACTCCAGTAACTGGGTGGACAATAGATTTGGAATTTTCACTGTTACTCCAAGTAGTTATTAGCTACATCCTCCTGAGTACATAAATAAGATAGTGTTGGCCGGGGGCACTGATGATGAATGGCCATAGCCACATTTTGGCCCAGGGGTGGTGATACATAGGTTATCACTCGACAATCTATACCAGATCACTCTTTTTTGGTCGATTATTGAATTTACTTGATGACTCACTATTTGATCTTTTTTTTTTTTTTTTTTGAAGTATTCATGCAAGAAAACGTCCAAGTTAACCATGGAGAGATGAAGTATTTGCGTAAAGCCTTTATAGACCAACCCATACCATTAACAAGACTAAAATCTCTTTAAGAGTTACTTAAATTCACACCCCCTTACGTTGAATTCCATGATAGCTTCCTCTATGCCATATTTCGGAGGGTTAGGTACGTATACCGAGATCTGATGTGTACTGGGGCGTCCATAATCCAGTCATTCACAAAGACAGGTACAATTAACGGACCCGTCCACCGTAGAGTTATATATATAAAAGGTCTATCTTTTCTGGACAGAGCACATTGTTTCTGCACAGCGATAGGTAACAAGTTGTGGAACGCCCTGAGATACGGTTATACCTGCAAGCACCGCATGTTGGTGGCGTTTTACTCAAAACAGGTACCACGTCCGTCTCAGCCCGCTCCATCACTTATTACCTACCGCTGTACATACATACGTAGTAGCAAGCTGCATCATTATAGCCGGGGGCCTCTCAGAAGCGGGGAGTATGAAGATGTGCAGATATAGCTTATACTGCATGGTATGCGGAGGCCGCTTTCTCTCGCTAGGCGGTGGTTGAACTGCTACCACGCGATCTCAAGGCCATCCCTAGCGCGCTCGCCAGGGGAGTATAATGCCACGAACGCGCACCCGCATCCCTCCATGACACAATCACCAAAGATCACTCGCAAAGCTTAGCAGGGGCAACACGCAAAACCACGTCAAGGGTGCTGCCCCCCCCATTGGGGGGAGGGGGGGGGGGGGAACTTATGATAAGGAAAAGTCAGCTCTTCTAGATCTACTAAGCACCACAAGTCCAGAGTAGCCCCACAGCCAAAAAAATGCAAGTTGTGCTGCCCCCCAGGCCCGGTATTACAGAAAGGGGGCGGGAGTGACACTATAGAACAAAACTAACCTGCGACAACAACACCCCTCCCTCCCTCCCACCCTCCCAGCCCCTCCAGCAACCACCAGTATCGATACGTCAAGTACCCTCTCCACAACCACCCCGCTGTCCGCCCATCCCAAGACCCATCTAGGGCGCGTCACAGCCCATCACTCGGCCAAACACACAGTTGAAGCCATCATTTCATCTAGTAGTGCCCCCCCCCCCCGGTCCGTATCTGGTATCCCATGGAACAAATATGCAGGCGCGGGCCGTGATAGCAGTACCTCAGAAGGCCAGCCGAGGAACGGGGAAGATGGGATGGGCGCTAATTCGGCCTCCTGAAGGTTTCGAGACTTGGGGAGGGGGGGGGGGGGTGCCCCAGGGTGTTCCCCCCGTCTTCGAGTGCTTACTGTGTAGAAGGGAGTGATAGATAAAGAATATTGGCCTTACTTAATTGCAACATTCATTTACTGCCCTCCACTTAGGAACCGATAAACACCAAGGTTGGGACTTGATGTAACGTGCGGCCCTTGATACCAGCAGATACACAACTTTAAAGAGACGTATGTAGATAATCCTTACATTACTCGCGCTGCCGGATTGAAGCCGCCCAATTAAAAAAAGTGATTGGTCTGAATACTGAAAAAACGTGAGCCTTTATTGGCCACTAGATCACTTGCCACAGTTCTTTGAGCGGCTCCAAATCGGCCGCGCGAGTAGATCCAACAAAGATCATCCAACAACTGTAGTCAGGTTATAATATAGCACAGACATTGGCAGAACACAAGCATTTACCATAACATCATAGTCATTTCACATCACGATATATACATACAACATTGCCCCGTGCACAATAGCATTATTCCACATATGTAAGGGGAAAAAAGAGCAAAAAGCAAAAAGGGTATGCCTAGCCCCCCTCCCCAAGCCTTCCAAGTCCACAAAAACTACACACCCATAACTACGCCCCCTCAATCCTCGCCGTCGCATCTTTAACCACCTTCGCCCAGTCCGTCCTAAGCACAATCGTCGTCTGAATAATTGCCACAAACGCCAACGCAACCGCAACACCGCTCCATAGCCCACATAGCTCCCATCCAAACACGAACGCCGCGATGATCGATATGGGGATGGCCAAGAAGTAGTACGCAACAATGCTGATATAGCTGCCGATATGCTGTCTCCCCTGTCCACGCAGGATCCCGCCACCCATGGATGCAAGTGCGTCAAAGCACTGGAACAGTGCCGTGATCGGCATCACGCTGACCACATATCCAATGACCTCGGGATCCTGCGTGAGCAGTAGGACAAACCAGCTGCGTGCGGAAACTATGAACAGGAGGTTGACTATGCCGAGGAAGATGCTTGCTATAAAGCCGGCGTAGGCAGCGGTTTTGGCGCCATCTTCGAGGGTGGCACCGAGAAGGTTGGCGACGCGCGTGGAGGAGGCGATTGAGAGGGCAAAGGGGAGCTGGAAAGCGATGCTTGTTGCGGTGACGATGACGGATTGGGCGGCAAGATGGGCGGTGTCAAAGTAAGATGAGAGGAGGGTGAGCAATTCAAAGGCGATGAACTCGGCCTCGACAATGATGAGACCCGGGAGAGATAGCTTGATCATTGGCCGCCAGTTGTGGAAGGCCTTGCGGGTAAAGCCGCCCCAGCAGTCGTACCCATCGACGAAGCGGACATAGAGAAAAAGAAGGAGGGGCATCATCCAGTCGGTGATTACCACGGCAGTCGGAGCGCCAGAGAAGCCGAAGCCATATTTGGGGTGCTGTATAGGATGTCAGTAGAACATCAGACGAAAGGTCGGGGGGAGTTCCAGCATACCCAGACGAGAATATAGTTCATAATTGCGTTGAAGGGAGCACAGAACAAGAGCACATAGGTCGAGGCAGTAAAGTTACCTTGTGCCTGTACGAACCTCTTTCCCGCCTCAAAGCAAGCATAGCCTGGGCTGTTACACGGGTTAGAATTTGTTATAATACTCACAGAAGGCGGGGATGACTCACGCTCCAACTGTGAGAATTCTCAAATACCTTCCAGCCAGTACGGCCAGCTCAGGCTCCGGAATTAAGACGGTGAGAATCTGCTCGGAGAATAGCCAGATGATGATAACCGGCACTGTTATACACATAAGGAAACAAACCATTCTCTGCAAATGCAGACCAATGAGAGTCTTATTTCCCGATCCATATGCCTGTGCGCATAGCGTGTCCAACGACGTACTCAATCCTAAACACTGCATCAGCTATCACTCGCACACAATTTTCCGTCTGTACAACCCAATTGACCCTACCTTGATACACCGCATACCCTGTGATATTCGCCGTCATTGTGGCCAGCAATACCGCTGCCAGCTCATCCTTGCCCAAATTGCCTGCTGAGAACAACGACGCGAACGTCAAGCTGTATTGCAATAAAAAGGTCACATACAATGGCAGTGTATACCTGACAAGCACAATGAGCTCCCTCTTGTACGTCGTGTGCACCATGCCACTCGCAACGGCCTCATCCCACTTTGGCATCTCACCACGTTCCTCACATGCCACCGACGCCGGCCGCGATGCTATCGTGCCATAGTCGGAGGTTACAATGTGGTTATCCTTCAACAAGCTCCGCTCTTCGGCCACCATGTCTGCAATCTCAGCCCTGTTTAGGAAGCCTGACTCGGTTGGAATTGAGGAACTCGGCACGAACGAGGGACGAGCGTTTCCAAACGTGAACGAGGGGCGGCGGTAGCTTCCTACGAGTGAGAGGCGGCTTGAGTCGGATTGGCGGGAGAGGAGAGGTGTTGTGTCGTAGTCTCCGGTGGTGGGAATGGCGAGGTAATTGTGGTGTGAGCTGTGGTCGTGATCGTCGACTATAACGGCGCTGTTGCTATCGTCATTGTCCAGGAGGGAGGGAGAGCCTCTGTAGTGACTCCAGAGGGCGGACAGGCCAGATTGTCGCGGTGAGGAGGTGGTTGTGGTGTTATCATTATTATTATTGTTGGAAGTCATGAAATGAAAGCGGCGCGGTGATCAGTCACTGCTACTATGTATGTATGGTGTGCGTGTATAATGTATGTCTTTGTTTCTCGGGAGGTGTTTCTGAAATAGATATTATATTACGGGTTTCTGCTGCTCGTAGAGTCAGAATAACGATATCGATATATGGTCTTGGGTGTGCGAGTGTGCGAGTGTGCAGTGTGCGTGTGTGAGTGTGTGAGGGAGTGGGTGGGTAATATAGGCTGGGTAGGCAATGATGATGCCGATGACGGGGGAAGACGCAGGAGAAGGTCAAGATATCCCCTCCCGAAGCAATGGCATGGATATATACATCCATTCTGGGTGGAAGTCATTACCTGCGGGGAGTTGAAAGCGGGAGGTGTAAATAACCACAAGGCCAATAGGGACGACGGGGGCCTCTGGACCGTGTGCAGCAATAATGAAGTGCTGCTTGCTCTCTCTCCTCTGACAAAAGGGAAGTAGAAAAAAAAGAAGAAAAAAACCTTCACGCTCGTATGATCTAGATTCTAGAGCTAGAGCACCTACCTACTCCAAGTTACAAAAATAATCTCTCTCCTAGCAGCTAGCTGCTTTACTGGCCAGGCAGCCACTCCGTGATAGGAAGGAGACCCTGCAGCATAAAAGGGAAGGCCCAAGTACCTACAGACATGTAGAGTATGTACTCTACCTAGCACACCACACATGACCGTGGGGGGAGGGACGGAAGAGAGACAAAAGGGTCTGAATTCCCCGGTGGGCAGATAAGCAATTGAGGCATCCGTACATGTACCGGGTGTTGAGGGTAAGTGATCAGAATCTGATAAGTAAATGCTGCGGTGAATACATGTATTTCTCTTATCAGATTCTGATCACTTCTAGTAGAGGCATGTAGAGGCATGTAGACAAGTGCTTAACTTGAGTAGATAGAGAGAGTAGTTATCCCCAAATATCCCATTCCTTACTCCTAGAGATCTCACAAAAATGTCTCGTCTCTCTATCTCATATCCCCCATTGAGCCCTTATCCTCCATCCCCATCCCCATCCCCCATCCCCGGACTGCATCCCGATCCGTGCCAATGCATGAAACAACCCGACCCGGAGGAAGGGTCTGCACCTGGGACACAGAAACAAGCAGAAAAAAACAAAACATACATACAAAGAACAAGACCCTCCGCAGATCACTGGTACTACATATACTCACAGCACTATGCGGCTGCACCTTCCGTCGGAACCCCGCACACACCCCTGCCAGTCCCCGTGATAAGCGAGAATGCACATCCTGGCAGCGAGCAAAGGAAGGGAGCCCGTGAAGCTTTTCCAACAACAACCCATCCCCATCTCCCACAAACAATCCCAGTCGTGCGAGTGACGAAATAATTGGGCTCAATTGCTCGAGTAGAAGAGTGCAGTAAAGTGCAGCACTAACAACCAAACCATGTCGAGCTGCCTTCCCCCAGTCAACATTGACGAGTAAGCTCTCTCCCTCACTTCAATAGCTACAAGTATGTACTCCATTTAACATGTAACTAACCTCACCCATCACACCAGTCTCGACCCAAACAGCCCCATCATCCTCTCCTCACCCTTCATCTCCCCCCTCCTCTTCACCAACGACGCCAGCGATGCGCGCGACCACTGCGCCAACGAGCGCAACTTCCTCTCGTGGCTCCGCCTGTCCGTCTACCTCTGCGTCGTCTCCATCGCCATCGTCATCTCCTTCCACTTCAAGCGCGAGCCCACGCGTCTCGAGCGCAGCATGAGCATGCCCCTGGGGATTCTCTTCTGGCTGCTTAGCCTGGCCTGCCTGTTTGCGGGCCTGGCAAACTACCTCAAGACCATACAGCTGTACCGTCGAAAGACGGCGCTGGTGCAGAGCGGCGCAAAGACGCAGGTGGTGAGTGTTTGCCCCATTCTTGGGTGGTGATGGTGATGGTGGTACTGGTACTGATGGTCGTCGTGACAGGTGTTGGGGATTATCACGGCGGCGATTATTGCCACTTGGTATGTTCTTCTCTACTATTTTACTCGTATTCTCCTTCAACCATCACTAATTGCACCACCAGTCTCCTCTTCCTCGCCACAAACGCCAAAACGCGCTAAAGGGCACAGAGAGATAGAGCACTGAAGCCCACCCGCCCACCTGCCCGTCCGCTTGCCCTCCCGCCTTGATCACGAGTAACGTCCCATCCTCTTAATTCCGCGCCCCCATCCCCCTTCCTTTAAGTTCGTGTTTGAGTCAATTACCGTTATATAGTTATGGCACGGCAGCCATGTCGCACCAAAAGTATTCTTATCAAAACAAAAAAAGTAAAAAGCAAAAACAAAAAACAAAAAACAAGGGTGGAACAAGAGTCGCATCCGGTCTTAAATGGTTCCACAGTTTACTGTTTAGCATTGAGCACGTATTACTTATACGCAATGTGGTATTACTTGTACGCAATCTGGTATTACTTATACGCAATATGAGCACTTGTACGCAACATCTGGTGTTTGCATTGTGCACTTGTACGCAATATGAGCGCTACGCAATATGAGCACTACGCAATATGAGCACTTGTACGCAACATCCAATGTTTGCAGTGAGCGCTTGTACGCAATATATATATGACGTTTAACATTGAGCACTTGGATTCGTAGGCTATAGTTTATACTGCATGCCACTGTTTGTACCCGGAAACCATACAACACAACTTGATTTGAAGAGAAAAAAAAAAGATTTAACATTGAGCACATGCACGTAATGTCTGATAACAACTACATACTCGCTATCAACCATAAGAACCTGAAAGTGCGAGTGACGGAGACAGGGATAATTGGTATGGGGAATTGTTTTGGCCCATACAAATTTATCCTTGTCATCGGCACCTGCATTTTCAGGTTCTTATGGCTGATAGCGAGTACCACTAAAATAATAAGCCCGATTTTAAGCTTACAACGCATTTCACCGGGAAAGCGATCGTCACCGGGAAAGCAGGGTTTCCGAATCCTGGAGTTATATACACATAAATGAGTGTAAAAACCAAAATTGGTAAAGCCGATAAAGCTTACACTACACCCCCCAACCCAGCCAACAACCTCTCTCTGAACCAACACAATACTCTTGCTAGATGGAGGCAAATCATGTCAAAAATAAGTACAACATCCAGATAACACTTCTGGCTACTTTGTGAATCTGTAATCGCACCTTTCTTCAGCAACTTTTTTTTTGGGACCATCCCGTTGTCACTCTTGCATGATTGCTTCAATCAGATATCTTTGGAAATAAGACTTGATGATGTTTATTCATGGGATCAGCATCGGTACTTGAGTATGTTTCCTCTTCCTTTCTTTAAAAATTGGGCGATAGGGAGAGGTAGCGGAACCGGGGAGTGTAGAGGGGCGTGGCAAGAGAGACGGATTGATAGATACCTGCCAAGTGCCTCTACCCAACCCTAACCCACCCATCAAACCTTATTTATCTGCTATTTGGCGGGCGGTGGGTGATATCAAGCAAAAACATCAAACATCATGGTTTTGGCCAAAAACAGATCACAGCCCCCCCCCCCCCCCGCCCGCACACACGCGGAATCGGGCTTATTATCTTTTACCCGTCTCGACGGTACATGAGTATGCACATACTTGTGGTATGACTTTTTTTTCCCCTTCTTTTTCTTCCTCTCTAGCTAGCTAGCTAGCTAGACCTGCACAATATGCGGTGTTTGCACATCCTAGAGTACATGTAGGTACTGTACTGCACTGTACTCGCAATATTGTGGGACATTAGAAACCCTTTAATTAGGCCAACGATCAATTTCCGAAAAATGCCATTTGCAACTACATAGCAGTTTTTGAAGCCTATTTTTTCTTTTGTGTGGAGACCGGCAGGCATGGAACCATCGATTTTGCAACCGGCAATTTTTTTTCCTTCCAAAATTGATGGTTGGCCTAGCTAGAACTTCTATTGCGAGTAGTAGTAGTAGTAGTAGTAGTAGTAGTAGTGTGAGGTGGTTGGTTTTATGCATGCGCCTGTGATAATGCCGCTGCCCCCCCTCTCCCAATTCTCTAATCCAATACGCAGTAACCACCAAGACAAATAGAATAATAATAGATAAATAAGTAAATAAAAAACCAAAACAAAAAGAGAGATATCATTACCACCTAAAAAAATGTCTACTCCGGATCTACCCCCATCCTTCCCCCCCCCCACTCCCCTTCCCTCTCATAAAAACCTTAAACCATAATCCTCCTCAACCCCTCCGTCCCACCCAACAGCCTCACCCCCGTTACCGGACAGCACCCCTTCCCGCTGCCGGGCTCCTCCTCGCCCTCCTGCACCCACCGAAAGATGCACGGATAGCAAAACACATACCCGGTCTGCACCGCCGTCGGATTCGTCAGCTCGTTCTCGCATATCGCGCAGATGCGACTATCCTCCTGCAGCCTCACCAGCTTGCGCCCCTGCCGCTCCCTGCCGCGGCCTTCTTCCTCTTCGTCCTCCGCCTCGCTGTCGGCGGGCGGCGGCGGCGGCGGCGGGATGGTCCACGGCGGCGGCAGCTCGATGGATGCGGCCGTCTTTGCCGACAGCTGCCGCGCAAAGTCGGAGGCGTGCCACCACTCGAGGAACTTGAGGAAGAAGATGCTGGTGGGGAGCAGGATCTTGAGGGAGTCGAGGAGCCGCGGGAGGATGAGGCGCGCGAGCGCCGTGGGCGAGAGGAGGGTGCGTGCTGTGAGGGAGGGGACGGCGCCGGCGCGGGAGGTGGCCGGGCGGGAGGCGGCTTCGAATGCGCGCTGTGGGGGCGAGGGGGTGTTAGTTTTTTCTTTTTTTCTTTAATATGTATTATGGGGCAGTTGTAGGCAGGCAATTGATCGTTATGGCACTTTGTCTAGAGGGCGGGAAGGGGGGGGGGGGGAGAAACGTACATGATCGGCCTCGTTGAGGCGGCGCATGCGGATGTTGACGAGGAAGTGGAAGGGCGTGTGGTAGTGGGACTTGTCGAAGAGGTAGGCGAGGTTGAAGGCGAGCGTGGAGAGGTAGTAGGCGGCGTTGATGGTGGGGTAGATCTTGCGCAGGAGCTTCTTGAGGTAGTAGAGGAGCTTTTCGCGGGCGGTTGCCTGTGGGTGAGGGGAGTGTCAGCGATTGATATGCGGGGAACTGTGGTAGTCTGCTAATACTAGGAGTAGTAGGAGTAGAGAGCCCAGGAGATGTAGTAATTGAGCTCCTCAGCACCACTGTAGAGTAACTACTCTCAAGAGACAGTAATGAAACCACTCAAGGGAATAGCAGCAACTATCGCTTGAAGAGGGGGGTTGTAGTAGTGAGCCACTCAGGGGAAATGATAGAAACGGCCACAACTTACATTCTCCGCTGGCTCGTCATTGCGGTAATTTGAGCCAAACAGATTCGCCGCGGCACCTCCGGCGTGGATCTCATACGCGTCGTCCAGCTTCCTCTTCAAATACGGCACCCCAACCTATGACACCCGTTCCACCAATCAGCACAGATTCTCTCACCCCCCTCCCCCTCCCCCTCCCCCCTCACAACACACAGCAGCAGCATAGCACTCACAATCAGAAACAAGCTCCTCCACACATCCCCCCTGCGCAGCCTAGTGCTCGCCGCCGCCACGTCCGGCACCGCCCTCGCGGCGCGCGGCAGGTCCCTGGCCAGCACGCGCTCCCGCTTGATGCCGTAAAAGTTCTCCGTGAAGCTGCCGCCCCAGCGCGTGAGGTAGTGGCGCTCGACGAGCAGCATGAACAGCGCGTAGACCTCGTCATAGCGGTTGAAGATGTGGATGAGGTAGCGCGGGTGGCGCTGCGTGAAGACGGCGAGCACGTAGCGCACCGAGGGCTCGAGGAGGTCGCGCAGCTGCGACTCGGAGAGCAGCTCGAAGAGCGAGGGCTTGGACGAGTCGAGGCCCGACGACACGTTGGACATGAACTCCATTGTGAGTTTGTTGGGGGGAGGGGGGGGGGAGCTCTGGGCTCTGGGCTCTGGGCACTGGCACTGGCTCTGTGGTGTGTTTAGGTGGTGATGATTGCGGTTGTGGTTGTGGTTGTGGTGGTGGTGGTGGGGGGATTGAGCGGACACCTCGGGGGGTGGACAAGGGGAGATGGAGATGGAGCTGCTGGTGCTATCACGGTCGGTATCGAGGTTGTCTGCCGAGGTGTTGTTGGGAGTGCCGTTGCCGTTGCCGTTGCCGGGGCGCGGCGTCAGTCTGCGCGTGTAGCGGGCCAATGAGAGGGCGAGAGAGCGAGAGCGAGAGACACCGCAGGTGAGAGACCGCCCGACTGACCTCAGCTTCAATTGCAGTTGTTTATGCAGCCACGATCAATATCAAGTGCAGGCTGTAGGTACAAGTGCTCGATCGGGCCGTGGCAAGTGTTGATTGTGGTCAATCGTTGTGAAAGCTGGACGTGGTTCTATGCCATGTGTATGTAGCTATTGCACTAAAGGTATGGAAAGAGACTCTCCCCTCATCAGTTATACAATGTATTCTCCGCTCTCGGGAAACAGCTATTACCACTGCTCTCCTCCTCCTCCTCCCCTCAGTCGGCAAGTGTTTAAGCCTGTGGCGAGTTCACTTCTACACAAGTACCATCTTCAGGCCCATCCACGCTGGGGGGTCGGCACTACTACTGTACTAGCTCCTGCTCCAGTGAGCTTCAAGTCCTCACACCGACGACAGTCATCGTTCGTCAGAGCAAAAAGATCAGAGGCCCACGACGGGGTTGTGATATTCAGGAAATCTACATGTAGCTACATACATACATGCATACATGCATACATACATACATACAGACTGTATGCAGAGACACCAGAAACACGGATAGGAGGGGTCAGCCACAGAAGGTGACTTTACAAAAGAGGTTCCCGGAGTGAGGGTTAGGTTTACCAACAAGTTAATACATGTAGTTACATGTAGGTACCTACTACCTCACAGTCGTGAAAACACACACAAAGGGATGATGATGGATGGAGCTGGCGTCAAGTCTAGTTCTTCTGCTCCGTATGTACATACATCACCTTTGACCGTTTTCATCAATTGGACAAGGCGGGCTCGGAAACTGTGTATGTAGTTTTCGGAGAGAAATAATATCGTGCTGACATCTTGTTAGGACGTCTCCATTGTGAAGAAGGTAAGGCGAAGCTCAATCACCACGACGCAGGTGAGATCGGGGGGGCCAAAGACCTCAGCAACAAGATGGACCGTTTCCGGTACGTTTTTAAATATCAGTGGTCTTGGCGGACTTGTCCTTGAAAGGCGGCCTCGGTTTCTACATACCTGGACGGTAAGAAGGGGGCGGGACCGCGCTGCCCACAAGGAGCTTGTCCCATTGGCAAGGAGCAGCAGAGACACGGAGGCTGCTACGGCATGAATAGCTAGGTATGATGGAGTCGATTTGTTTGAGACGATATGCGACTGATTAATATAGCGAAAGCTCTCTATAAGGGTACCTGCCTGCTATAAGGGTACCTGCCTGCTATAAGGGTACCTGCCTCCTATATAAGGGCAATCTCGCTATAACGATACCAAATTCCGATCCCGAGCGTACCGTTATATACATGTAATTACCACACCCCCCCCCCCCCCTCTGTTTTCAAGATACGAATGGTGAGCCATGTCGGGCAGCAGTATCAAATACTACATCAAGATTTGATTTGTTGCTAACGCCGCTCTGGGGGACGATTGCCAGGCCGTGAAACTCGGACGGCGCTGTGTAGACTTTGTTCATAGAATGGAGTGTTTCAGGTCTTTTTTTTTTTTTTTGTATTCTAGGCGAAGGAATGTGGAATGCAATTTCTCTTGTCCAAGTGTTGTAGTTATATATTATTTGTGCTGTGTTGTGGGGGGGGGCCCTTGAGTGACCTTGAGTGATCGTGAGTGATCGTGAGTGAATGCTGCCTGACCTACAGACTACAACCAACACACACTCACACACACACTCTAACTCACTCTAACTCACACCCGCCCATGGCCTAGCACACGCACCCACCCCAACCCAACCCAACCCACCACTCACATATACGCACACCCCGCGATGCCTCCCGCACTGCTGCACGCCTGCACCGCCACACCGACCGTGCTCGTCGACATCCCCAGCACGCTCAGCGCGCCGCCGGGCCTCGTCCCGCGTAGCACCCACAAGCCCCTCGCCGCGCCGCACGCGCTCGCGGAGCCCAAGCAGCAGACGCCCTTCACGCAGGCGCTCTCCGCCCTGCACGCGCGCCTCCTCCCCGCGCTCGCCGCCGCACTCGCCGACCTACACGCGTCCTACGCAGGCGCGTACCACAGCCCGCGCAGCACCGCCACCGACGCCCCGCCGCCCGCCCACTCCGAGCTCGACTTCCACGCCTGCACCTCGCTCCTGCAGCCCCCCGGCGGCGGCGCCGCCACCACCATCACCCTCACCGCCCCCACCACCCTCTCCGACATCTCCGACATCCACGCCACCGCCGTCACAAACGCCTCCGACACCTGGCTCACGCTCACCCTCGCCCACCCCTCCCCGCCAAAGCTCTTCCACCTGCCGCCGCGCGCGTCCTTCCTCCTCTCGCGCTTCCAGCCCGCTGCCGCCGCCGAAGCCTTTACCGCCTTTGTTGCTGCTGCCGCCGCCGGCAGCCGCCGCCGCTTCGACTTTGCGCTGCTCGACCCGCCGTGGCCTAACCGCTCTGCGGCGCGCAGCGCCGCGTACTCTACGCTCTCCTCGCGCCCCGGCGGCGGTGGCGGTGGCGGTGGAGGCGGTGGTGGTGGTGGGATCCACGAGCTGCTGCAGCTGCCGCTGGGTCCGGCGCTGGCGCCCGGCGCGCTGGTGGCCGTGTGGATCACGAATAAGCCGCGGCATAGGGCGTTTGTGGTTGAGCGGCTGTTTGTGCGGTGGGGCGTGGTGGAGGCTGGCGAGTGGGTGTGGCTCAAGGTGACGGGTGCGGGCGAGCCCGTGGTGGCGCTGGAGGCGGCCATGAGGAAGCCGTATGAGGTGCTTGTGTTTGGGAGGAAGCCCGCTGGCGGTGGGGTGGGGGAGAGGGGAGGGGAGGGCGGGGAAGAGGGTTAAGCTTGGGGGGGCGGAGGAGGAGGAGGCTGGGGAGGGGGAGGGGGAGGGGGAGGCGTGGGGAGGGTGCCGCCAATGACGATTGTGGCGGTGCCGGACTTGCATTCGAGGAAGCCGGGGGTTAAAGGTGGGTCTCGCTCCCTCTTTTGATTTGCTTTTTTGTTTTTTTTGATCATTGCGCTGTGCCGGTACTTACCTGGCAGCGCAGAGCTCGTGGAGCCATACCTGCCCGCGGACTACAGGGCCTGCGAGATCTTTGGCCGCAACCTCACCGAGGGCTGGTTTACCTGGGGCGACGAGGCAATCAAGTTCAACTGGGACGGCCACTGGAAGCCCGAGGCCGCCGAGGGGGCTCCTACTACCACCACCAGTAGTAGTAGTAGTAGTAGTAGTAATAGTAGTAGTAGTACGGCTACTGCTGCGGAGAATGGGGACGGGGGTGATGGCGATGAGATGACTGACGAGTGAGCGGTCTACTTTGCGATTTCCACAGACATTACGAGGGAATACCGTATGCTACTAATACATAATCATTGTGTGGGGGAATGCCTGGCTCTTACAGACTGCGTATACTCTAGGCAGCATGCGCGCTACATCAACCTTGCCTAGGCAGTTACTCTGTGTCTGTGGCAAGCGATTACATGTTGTAGCAGCTCATCACCTCGTTGTAGTGCTTTTAATTGTATTTGTAGTTCTAGATCCCCTTTTACCCGGTGGGTAATAATAATACTTGACGAGAAGAACCTCGTTTTCCGCAGGAGGGCACTGCTGATCCAGTCATGAAAATACCCCATTGGTACATGCATGTACCTACATGTATGCCATGTATGGATGTGCCGTGATCATTGACCCCCTCCTCCCTCCCCCTTCACTTTCCGCCGTGTGGGTGTGTCTCGTCTGGACGGGCCGGAGAAATCACCCAATAGGATTTTGTCCCACCCAATCAGTTCCTGCCACAACTTTTGCGGGAGAGGTGTGGTCACGCTTATATACATATACTCTTTATTTCATGACGTTTCCGGACTGGACTGAGTCTGCATATGGGCGTAAATCGTGCATAACAACCATATCTTGGTGGCATGCAGACCCAGTCCAGTCCGGAAACGTCATGAAATAGAGAGTACATGACTACACCCGTACGAATGGTCCGAGCATAGATAGAGAGGGACTTCTGCCTAGGCTACATAGCTAGTAGACACTACCTACCTACATACATACATGTAGCCAGAGGTTCGTCTGAAGAGTGTGTGGGCGTTTATACCTGCTAAAAAAGAAAGTAGGCTTGTGTGCAGCTCGTTAACGTGTGGGTGTGCCTCGCGGGGCACACATCTGCTCTACACCGTCAAAAGGCACATGAGCGGCGGCGGTCACACCCCCCCCCCCCCATATCTGTTTTTTGAGATGCCGACCAGATAGACAAGACAAGGCTGTATCTCCCAGGGTCGAAAGCAGCCTTCCCTCTAGGTATGTATGTAGCTCAACCTTGGTCTCAGCCTCAGGTAAGACACATGTGAAGAAGCCAGACCAGGCGCCACGATCCCGCACGAGGAGACGCAAAGGGCCCCACTAAAGCCTCTTGAGGGCGAGTGAAAAGGGTGGGGAGAGGGGTGTTTGAAGGATTTTACGTTATATTATCTTAAAGCCCACGCAGATCGTGTGGTTTCATGGTTGCGGAGGGGAGCTATCAGGAAATGCATCAGGAAATGCATCAAGTCCTAGATAGCAGGTCGCTCCCCCCCAATCCCTTGTAGAGCTCTATATATCCTACACTCAGTGTAAGGTCGTGACAACCGTAGTGAAATTTGATGGTGTGTGGTGTATCGTGTAGGAGGGAGAGCTACCCTTCGTGATAGGGTAGCTTGGTGATTCCTGCAGGGCACACGGTGGTTATCGGTAGGCAGCGAGCCTGACGGGCCCGTGAGAAATGTCAGTGCATTGCCTTGCAGCTAGGCTGCGGTGATGGTCAATGTGTTGGTGGATGAGGAAGGGGAAGGGGAAGGCTTGAGGAGGGGGGGGGGGGGAAGATCAAGATTGACTGCCGAGCCTAATCATTGGCTCAAAGGTCAGCAAAACCTTAATTCATCACGCAAAAAAAAAAACTAACGAGAAAAATGTGCCGGCAAAGTTTACGCAGATCGATATCGTGGGCCGTCGCAAAGGGTCGTTATAGTGAATGCTAACCTTCCGCCTGGCTTGAGGGAAATTTTGGGCATTTTTGAGTTTTTGCACGTCTTGATAGTCATAGGCAGAAGCGAGGCCCAGAGAAATTCCTTTTTGACCAATAAAATTCTCTCCCCTCCAGTGCATTCTGCTAAATCGTTCGAGTGATCACCTGTGATCCACATTATGCGAAGAAACCCTAGCCCTTGAACGGTCATGAAACTGCGGCACTTGGATATCAAGCGGATAGAAAATCGTATATCTGACTTTATTGTGCAATGAAAATCACATGTCTCAGGGATTAGAGAAAGAGAAAAAAAGAAGCCGTACTTTTTTACTCAGTACCCAGTGCCTTGCATGGTGGGATCGAGTACTCAAAACACCTGCTAGCAACCGGCCTCTTGAACCATGATGCATCTCAAACTAAACTCACACCCTCCTCCCCGAGGGCGTCAAGAGCGTCTTCGTAAGCCCCAGAATCGCTTTCCTCCTCTGCATCCTCCCTGTCCCTCTTCTCCTCATCCTTAGGCTTTTCGATGCGCATTTCTCTCTGAAGATTGTTCTGGGAAAGCTTCAGCAGCTTCCCCAGCTCATCCTCCGCTTTCATCCAAAATTTGACAGCGGTCTTGAGGGAATTTGAGGTCTTTACGAGTTCCCCAGCAAGCTTGAGATTCTCTTCGCCCAGCCTTAAGTTCTCAGCACGGAGTGCTGCGATCTCTGCTTCTTGGAGATTGGTGGTCAATTGTGTGTTTCCCTAAATGATAGTACTCGTAAGCTACTGCGAGGCAGATGTTTTTCTTTTCTTTTTTCTCTTCTTTCTGAACTTATTACTTGCATCACACGGGGTGTCTGGGCGGCTCTCTGCAAGCGTGACGTATGGGAGCTCGAGCGATTCCATGCTTCTCTGTTGACGGGTGTGTGCTTTTGGCGGTGCCATAGGCTGATTGATCTGTGGATCACTCATTGCTTCTGCTTTTTTCTTCTTCCGCGGGGTTACTGGTCGTGATCTCGAGATGTAGATGCTTCAAGAGCTGATACTTCAACGAGGGGCCAGATGTCCAGATCTCGCCTGCTGATGCTACGTATTTGCTACTTTACTAAGCATTGACTACAAAATTATAGTTTCTACGCGTGCAGTATACTAGTCGAAAGTTAAAGGGTCTTTGCGTAAAGCACTCCAACTACAAGTTCTGATTCTGATTGGCAGATAGGAGACCTTCACCTATCAGAGAACAGCAAAATAGAGCTGGCTCTGTTTGCGCAATTAAAGACTTTGAAATTAATGAAAAAAACAAGTGGTCTTTAAAGCTGGTTAGGTGAACACATACATATAGTATTCTCTTGTCCTGAATACATATACTACATGTATGTATGTTTCATGTATATGGCCAACTACAGTCTGAACTGAAATTCCTGGAGAAAGGCTGAAACGGCAGCTTGATAAAAGAAAAAGATGAATTAGGATCATTGTAAAGCTGTCAGATTACTTTGAAGGCCAGATGCATCGAATTGAGGAGGCTCCTCAGGCCTCGATATACGAGCTTGCCGCAAAATCGCCTTTAAAAGAGTTGTTAGATCAATACTGATTGATCTTGCCGGGTTCAACTGAGCTTTGAGGCGATAAAATGATAGGCCTATAAACTGCCATGTTTTAGTTGAAGTGGTGGTCATCGGCTGCTACCAAAGAGCAGATGAGTGCTCAACACTCTCGCCACTTTGATGGGCCAAATTTTAGCCTTCCCGTCTAGGCACCGAAGAGATCACCATGGCTGACGAGAAATCCTATTCATGCGTTTTCTACGAAGTCCAGGCATCGTACTTTTAGGTGTATATGATCAAATAGAATGTCGAGGACTTTGGCTGTAAATCCGTGTTTGCAAATTTGTATTTGCAGACATGCTCCTTTTAGTAGGGCATGCAAACCTAAAATAGTCTGATTTTGAAGGGTTGGCGAAGACTCGTATGAATACCGGTTTAATGTAGAAATAATTTTTTCGTTCCATACAAGTATCGGCGTTTTTTGCAGGCACTTTGACGTGGTCAATGCGAACGCAACATCACTTGGAGAGCGAAAGCCGCTCGCCTTTTATCCTCTTACTCACTGGGAAAATGAGCATGCTCCAGGCCAGGAGCAGAGTGATATTGTGGAGATGTGTCCAGGGTCCAGGGCTCTGGAGTGTGTTGGCCTTGCGGGACGAAAGGCCACTCATCGATATATATAGCGCCTATCGTCCAACCAGAATAACTTTCCACTGAGACGGGAATTCAGGTTTAGTTTGAGAATCACTAGTTTCGGTAATGGAGCGGCCAAAGATTTTGAGCAGTTAGTTTGAGTTTTGCACGGTAGGACCTCGATCAGGAACGATGATGATGTGGAGGTAGGTGATGGAGGTGGAAAAGCGGAGTCGATGGACGTGTCAACAAACGCTGTGGGCCATGTGCATCACTCCTGCCTGCGAATGAAATTAGCCATGCATTACGGAAACCGACATATTTTACTCACGGCTGCAAAATTATCCTCTGAAAAGCGGATGTTTCTCCTCAGTGAATGAACGGGGGGTGTCTTTTGTTGCCTACGAGGAAAAAACAATGTCGCCCCCAATAAATACAGTAGCGTTAGACCGGAACGGCGGCGCTAACTCGTCGCTAACTCGCGCTCACCAACACCAACCCAACACTTCTCCGCCTTCTTTCTCCCTCTTAAATCTTGGTGCACTCACGACTTACACCTTTCATCCCTCCCCTTTTTAAGAAAAGAGTTCTCGGCACCCTTTGACGGTCGCCTATACTCTATCTACTTTTGGTCATCCTTCATATACAAGTCTGTGTTGCGGATAATACATTTACACAATTGCAGTACACACACCAATGCGTCTGTCGCCTTTGGAATCAACACCGAAGCGGTTTCCAACCCCACTTCCTAAAAGCAGTCGATAGAACAACCCCTCGAAACAAAAAGCCATTCAGCCCCGAGAAATAATCAATAGTTCATAAACGTCTACCGGTTGTCTCTTAAGGTCACGCAGGAGCTTGGGGTGGAATGGCTCCGCGTGACGACCGTGTTCAATCGGAGAAGGAGGAATCAGGTCGTTTTCAGTCGACGGACTCTCACCAGCAGGCAAGTGATTTCAGATTAAGCCTTCGTCTTGAGTGAAGCATATTACTTGCCCTTATTTCGCAATGCGCTATCATCATCCATCCGAGAAATGATATACATTTGCGAACACCCAGTAGAGAGGAAAGCACAAGTAAAGAAGCGGAATTATGGAGTTGACCAGCATATGATGATCCTCCTGGTAAAAGGTCCGACTGCAACAACAGGACGCTTGGGGTCTCCTCATTCTTTCGAACAGTCATTCAATTGTTAGGCGCTCCCTTTCGAACCATCTGATTCATCCATCGATCCCATCATTTTTTGAGCTTTCAACCTTGCTGCTTCATAACCTGCCTCATGAGCTCGTCCTCTTAATCAATTATCATTTGTTACAAGTACAGCTATGCCTTACATCAAAATCCTCGTCCATCTCTTAGTCCATGGGCTTGGACGACGGTAGGCATAGACAAATTAGACAAGTACCACAATATGGAGCTTCAGCATCCTCCTATATCTATCTATTGGGGTGTTCTGCTCAGGTACTTTCAGTGCTAATCGCATTTACTTCTCTTGGACCACTCAGGAATGCTCGCAAAACTAGGGTCTTCATTGTTCCTTTTTTTTGTGGGAGTTTCAGTTTGGTCTGGGTAAATTAAGGCGAAACCCTTGAATTTCTGGGCTTGACGCTCTGGTAGTGGAAAAAAGGAATCAATGGGCTGAAGCCAATGGCAGTGGATCACAAATGACTGGAGAGAGTTTGACAATTGATATTGATTTGAGATTGAGTGAGGTATGGTTTTGATGTATGCTGAGGTTTGAAGCTAAAGGAAATGATGGTGGGTGTTAAGGATGTTTATGTGAAGGGTTGGGCTTACACTTGGTGTCTGTGAGATGCTGGTGGTGAGGTGATCTGTGTTCTGGCAGGATGAGGTCCAAAATAACTGAAAAGATCTGATGCATAATACAAGCGTCAATGCTTATAGTTTTCAATAGGCTTTACTGATGCTAGGCTTTTGGATAACCTGACGACCGATTCACTAACCTGTTGTTTGAATTGTAGGGGCGTGGTCAAGCGCGCACAAAGGAATACCCAGGGCAAAGTGGGCATCAGGTATAATTTTTAAGAATCAGAGATATACTTCAAAGACTAATGCGAAACAGTCCCCTCGTCTCGATCCTGTCCATGGTAGAGACTTGAGCCAAGTTCAGCCCTCCACAACAGGAATCAGACTTTTTAGATCCAGCTTGGTAGCGCGAAAAAGCGCTCAAAGCTATCAGCCTACTGGACGCCCACGGGGACGTCCTACTAACAAGTCCAGGTCAAGAAATAATGGCTTGCCTTTACCTGGGGTTCCCTCGGCAGGTCGGTATCAGCCGGTTACGAGAAGTAATGGAGCGGAAATCGATAAATATACCAGCAAAGGAACTGAGGAAGAGACAAGTAATGGGGAAAATGATAGAATGAAGAATTCCGGGGATGTACAAATACCTCAGGGTCGTTCGGATCCGAAGGAAGATTTAGGCAGCTACAAAAGATCCGGCTTGTCGGTGATTACAGCTGGCCCGGATGTAACAAGAGAATACCGCCCAGCAAACGATGAGCCTACAAAGTCTAGAATAAAACGGTTTGCTTTGCCTAGCTTTGTCTCTCGGTTACTCGAACTGATGATTTCAAAAGCACCTCCGAGATCAGCCTAGAATGTCGGCCACAGGGCCGTAGTACAGATTTGGTTAGGAACCGAACTCTTTCAACAGGATCTCAATTCTCCCCGCCGCCAGAGTTGAAATCCGATAGACCTTTGATAGGTTTAGGATCGAGTGCTCCGACTCTTCACAGAAATTTTAATCGTCCAGGCCTAGTTACAGGACGCGGCAGATCTGGAACCGATATCGTCACTTCCGCGATGTCGGTATCTAGTGGCAGTACGCCGCCAAATTCTTATCCTCAATTAGGGCAGAAGAGGCCTCGTACCCTTGACTTCACATTTTGTCGTAGATGTGGGAAGCCTAGTACGCCAGAGAACGTCCTCATTCGCTGTAGTGAATGCGATACGCCATACCATAGCTTATGTCATCGGCCAAACGTTACACCTAAGTAAGTTTCTACCTTTCCTCTTTCTTCCGCCTCCAGCGGCATAAATAACATAATATTTTATAGTTATAAAATTTGGAAGTGCCAGCGCTGCAAATACTCCGAACAACAGTCTAATGCCTCCACCCCAATGGGGCAATCATCTAATTCCACTACCTCGGAAACTTCTGCCTCGTCAGTGACCTCCGCCGCCGCACTTATCCCCTTGCCCACAGGGCCTTCGTTTAAACCCGGTGGTTCCGACAAGAATAGAACCAATCGGCCTTGGAACGTACACGCGCGTCTGGAGAATTTTCATTCTTATTCAGATGATGATCGTCTGAGGAAACGATTTAAGGGCGATACGTCCGCCCAGAATCAGTGGTCCTCAGAAGATACTGCCTTGGGTAGGGTATATGGGGATCTTGAGTATGGCGAGTTGGCAAGATCCAAGATTTTTCATGGAAGTCAAACGTTTGCAGTCGTAATCGGCAGTCGTTCTCGGAGCACATCGGCTTCTGCCGATGGCAAGCAGAGCAATCATCAGGGGGGACATCAGGATTTTGAACGTTCTGTTGCTGCGAAGATCTCACATGGAACATCGGAACGTCTTACAAAACGCACAAGCATCACGAGTCGTTCGTCGCCTCCGCCTCTAGCTCTTACAAGCTATAATGAGGACCCGAGTTTCCGAAAACAGGCCCGTCTTCCATCAGAGATAAAGGATTCACAAGAGATGGATTATGAACGGATTGATACCCAAATGAGCTTGGATTCTCCAGAACTCCACTCACCGATACAGGAGCGTACCACGCATAACTACAAAGTCCATAGCAACATGGCGTCCGAGACTCTGGGGGGAACAGTATCATATTGGGGCCCACATGAACAAAATGGGCCCCTTTCAAGATACGAGAGGCCATTCCCTGAAGATAGCTCTCCCCAGTATCCTCCAAGCGTAGGGGATCGCGAAAGAAACGAAAATGAACGTTCCATCAATCGGGAATGTCGTGAGGAATCATCTCCACCTTATAGCCCTCCACCTCCCAATGTTGATGTATCCTATGAGGGCCCTGTGAAGGATTTGACACATACGCCCTTGCCTCAAACAACGCGCCAAGAAGAACCGAAAAATAGTGACAATTGGCTTCCGTGCGTAATGTGCAATTTTTATATCCAAAATAATGGACAATATAAGAACAATATCTGGTATGCATCTGGTTTTTCGGCACTTGTTTCTACTACTAATATAAACTGAAATCAGTGGAGCTTGTGCCGTAAAGGTACCACCGCGTAGTTCCCGGGCTATCCAAGAACCACCTCAATCGACGACGGCTCAAAGAACGGCAAGGAAAATCCGGCATCAGGCCAGCCAAAAAACTCATCGAAGAAGGATACGCAGACACCCTAAGCAATTTAACCCGACTTTATCTATGGGTTTTCAGAATCATGAAACACCCAAGCATTCGGCCCCCGAGGAATTATCTGTGTCTGCAGACAGAAAATTCCAGACTTCGAAGGATAGGGTGAATGCAAAGTATCCAATGAATGAGCCTGTGCCAAGCAAACCACGAGCAATAAGTGTACTGCGGAAAAACAAAGACGGTGAACCCATAAAGAATACTCAAGAACTGCGCGCCTCCTGTGATATTCCTGATAAGGGAGGAAAACCGGAGGCTGTCGCTACTAATGGGGAATTTAGGAGGCCTGTTAGGCCTAGCGATTCTACAGGCCCAGCAAGAAAGTTTCCTAGCACGCCTGCTCCCCACGAGTCGCCGCCTCCGGGAGTGGAGGACACTGAGCGACCAGTGAGTCGTAACGATAATAATCATCCGAAAAGGATACCGCGACGACCTGCAGTAAAAAATGCAGGCGGATCAATTCAATTCACTGACTCTGATGACTCTGATGAGCCTGTGAGTGACAGGGCTAAGATTATAATGCTTGAGAAGAGATTAGCAGAGCAGAGAAGCTGCACCAAAAACCAGCGGAACGCAGCTAGAAGGCTACAGGAAAAACTTACAGAAGCCATGAGGGAAACAAAGAGGGTCCGGGAAGAATTCAGCGCTAAACTGGCCCAAGCACGCAAAATTAAGAAATCTGATCCGGTAAAACAGGATATTAATGGCGAAACAAAGGCAGGTGACCTGCTGGTAAAACTTACTACAGGGAAGCTTGCAGCTGTACCTCTAAAGTTAAAAGATCTCTATAAGGATATCGAGTTTACCGCATCTTCCCCTTGGCCCTGTCCCCCCGAGCTTCCCGAGCCAGATCCGAGAACCTTTCGTAAACCGGGATGGCGGAAACAACAGAAAAGGGCCCCCGAATATGACACTGAAAGATTGATGAAGGTCCATCTTCATCGTCAGCTAATCTACGCTAAAACTCAGCCGCCCAAAATCATACCTGGGTCCTTGCACGACTTGAATAACACTCATGTTGATACCCGGAGCAATAGTTTGGATGATGAGTATAGTGAATATTCTCTAGGCCCTGAAACTACGATCGATGAGTTCCTAGGGTTTCCAGAGAATATGGTCCCAGCTGTCAAAGACGGAGTGCTGGGATTTCGGCCTGGGATTATCGTATGCTTTACCAATCTTGACCGGGCTTTACAGTTGCTAATGTCTGTAGAATCAACGAACCCGACGCCTCGATCGAAACGTCCAGCACTACAAAGTCCGGGCCCCTGGAGCTCTTTTAGATAGGATTTAGCCATATGAGCGGACAACCGTTGGCTTCACCATCCTCCAATCTCACCCATTAAGCTTTTTCTCTCTCTTCACCCTGGTCTCCTTGTCTGTATAATATAATTAGGGTTAATTACCTACGATTAATGGTTTTCGTTTATGTCCTGATTTTTTATTTTCTCATATCAGGTTAATATTTACTTGGTGTTTTGGAAGCATTAGAGCCTGCTTTTGCTGTAAAGGCGCATTGGTCTGGTTCTTTTTTTTTTGTTTAAAAATGTTTTTTTCATGGCATTCTTTAATTATTTCCTAGCGAAATTGGGAGGGGGGGGAGTAAGGTTTACTTTGTTTATATTGGGTTTGGTTCAATGAAAAACGGTGTAGGATGGTCATGCATGTGGGTATGTACATGTAACCTCTTTCTGATATCAGTGGGGGGAATGAAATGCGGAGTGGTCTTAAAATGACTATTTCATTTCATTACTATCCGCTGCCTGCTGCGATGGAAGTCTGTAGGTGTGTGTGGTGCGTGCATGTATATACATAGATAATAACCAAATACCATCACCGTGAATTAAGTACATGTACATACATGTATCTACATGTATCTCTTTAGCATACGGTGAGAGACCACTTGTGAGCGCTAGTGTGCCGCGGGGTGGAGAAACAATTATCCGAACTCTATAACTGTGGCGCTGGCGCAACCTTGTGAGGCGCAAACCATTCAACAACCTCATTGATTTCCAAGCAACAACAGCATTTCGGACAGACCCGACCAACCATCGCTGCATCATTTAGAATCAGAGCCGAACAGCATCACATCACCCATGGCATCGCTATTCAGATCACCGGTATTCAGGCAGGTAGGGCTTTATCTGTAATTCCAAAATTGTTTCACTGAAGCCATGCAAAAATAATTATTGTTTTATAGACTACCGCCCGAGTTCTTCGCACATCATCACAGCCACTCCAGAGGTTGCAGTTTCAGCAAATTCGTCGCCTCTCAGACGAAACGCGCAAGACCATTGATGGAGTGCTACAGACCGCTCCTGTGGTTCTGTTCATGAAGGGTACTCCGGAGATGCCGCAATGCGGATTCTCGCGCGCATCTGTGCAGATCCTCGGACTGCAGGGTGTAGACCCAACAAAGTTTGCGGCGGTCAATGTGTTGGAGAATAATGAAGTCCGAGAGGGTTTGTCTCCCTTCCCTTCGTCTCTCCCTCCAGTAATGGTTGGGGATTAACTTTGCCCGGGCGATAGGCATCAAGGAATACTCCAACTGGCCTACGATCCCCCAGCTGTATGTGAACAAGGAGTTTATCGGTGGTTGCGATATCATTGTCACCATGCACCAGTCTGGCGAGCTTGCGGACTTGCTGGAGAAGGAGCAAGTGCTTGCTCCCCCTGAAGAGACGCCGGAGGGTGGTGAGAAGGCATGAATGGCACCTCAAAATACGGTTGGACTTATAACTTCAAAACAAATGAAATTCTTTCTCCTCTCCCGGGTGAAATATTTCATGATTCTGCTCGTCTCTGTTTGTAATTATCAAGGGCACAAAGGGATGGCTTACAAAATTATGTTTATAAGCGTTTTTTTGTCTCGGCTACAACGTACATATTCATGCATAGAGGACTGATAACGAAGGTTTAGCACTTGGTTCATTATATAGCATATCTCAAGTTTTTAAGGGGTGAAGACGAACCCATGGCATAGGAGGCCGTATATTAGACTTTCTTTTGAGTAACTGAAGATTCCGGTTGTCAAGCGGGCTCACGTCTAGTTATGGTTTTCTTTTATTAAGTGCATGCAGACTTCCGTCTATGGCAATATCACACTAACCTCTGAACTTCCTATCAACTTCCACCACCTCTCACAAATATAACAATATAACAATATAAGGAAATGAAAGCGTAAAATAAGTAAAAACATGGAGGTTGGTTTGCCAAAATAATGGTTTCCTTGAGATTAGTTGTACCGCATTTGCAAAAAAAGAAAGATTGTCTTTAATAGTTTCTGCGCTTTTAAAGTTCAGTGGAATATGATTTACATAATGAAAAGTAACTTCTCAACAATTTATTCTTCCCCCTCATCGCACCTTAGTCCGCCCCATCCCAGTCATATTTCCCTCCCCTCCTCTTCTTGTTCCTCGTATCTTTCCCCTCTCTCGTGACTCCATTTCGTGAATCGTATTCTAGTTATGGGGTTGGGCAATTCTAAGTTATAACTAAGGGTCCTTCGGGTTTGGAAAGAGAATTTACCAATTTAAACCCATTGAGACGGTTGAGGATCCTGCTTGCAGGTGGTATATTGTGTTAGTCTACGGGAGCGGGGAGATAAAGCCACTTAATGTTTGACAAACATGAACAATTGATAGGACTATAAACTCCTGGTTTATCAGCGATTTGTCAATTGTTTTCAGCAGAATATACGTACCTACATTTGGTAAGTAGAAATCAATTTATTGAGGTTAGTACCAATGGGGGCTTGCATAATACATCGAGATGTGCCGGCCTCGAGATGCCTCTAGTCTACCTTGATGATATGCACGAAAACTTAAGTATCTGTCCAAAACCCATATGATGCTATCACTACACCGAATATAACTTGGGCTTGGCACAGTAAAAAGCCAACGCTACTGCCTGCGAATCACTCTTGTACGAGCCCTGACTCAAAAGTGGAAATTCGTCAAAGGGAGGCTGTTCCACAAAGATGTAAACTAGATGTACGGCTGATTGGATGAGCGGTGTGGCGGGAGAACCCGGAAGTGGTAGCATGTTTTGATTTGTAGTCAATAGTCCAAGAAGAGTTAGCGCAAAAGGCACCGAGTGCTATCCTGTGAAGGGGTCCATAGAAATTTCTGTGAATCGAATTGGTGGTGTTTGTATTGCTGGGAGTGAATTTTTTTATAAGTCTACTTTATCAATATCTCACAAAATATCTCACACAGAATAGGTATACATCCCAGGCCAATTCTTCTAGAGCATGCACATGCTAAGCATCATCACGTTGAGACGCTCTAGTTTTATTCTTCCCATATGGAAAAAAAACACAGGAAGGAGTGGTTTGCGTTACCGTTACCGTACCATCTAGCACATTCAATGATTTTTTGTTACCCGTCCAGTTACCTAGATGACTGCTCAGGAAGTTTTCCTCGGCGCCGAGGGATTCAACTATGGCCAGTCTTAGGTTAATACATCATGAACATCACCCTACACAAGGTGTCCGTTTCAAAACGCTCTTTTCCCATCCCATCCCAACTTTCCGATTCAAGACCATAGTTGCAGGAAAGGCCAAGATGCATGTAGCACCACCCTGGTATCCCATCCCCGATAGGATAGCTTATCTCCTCGCCCAAATCGAGGCCTTCTACAAGAGCTTCATCCTCGATATGACTCTTCTCAACGACTTTGCTCCTCAAGACTATGACGAGCTAGCCGCCTGGTATATCGGCCTGCAGGAGAACCGTGGGGGAGCCTTCAAGACCGGCCCAGTCAAACTCATGAATTATCTGATGGATACGTGCATGTATTGCCATCATGCAGCATTCGCCCGCGAATATACTGACAACCCAAAAGACTGGGTCAAAGCGTTCTTCGCAGAGTTTTATACGGCTTACGGGGAGGATGTGCCTATGTGTTGTGAGGTGGCGGCGAGGTGGAAGGCGCCTGTTAAGATCAAGAGGGAGGAGGCCTAGGGGGTCTGGTGATCTAGTTGGCAGTTTAACAATTAACACTGTGAGTGTATTATGAGAATATGATTATGAGACGGCTGCTAACTTTGAAGTCTGAGAAAGCTTGGTACTGATTATATTTGGGATCGGAAGTAACCTACTCAAGTATCATTTAACCAATAATATGCATGTAAGTGAAAGCTTGTTTCATTAGCAGGCAATATATAGCACTCGTGATGAACATGGTGTAATTGATGGTAACATTCTGTAGTACAGCTTTATCAAACCGGTTCGCGTCAATCAAGTGGGGCATGTGATCGAGTGACACCGCATGAGAATTCAAACTGAATCGCAGACAATGGGTATTTAGAATACAGTATACTTAGATGGGGGGGTTGGAATAGTTCAAGCGATGTAGTGTTTCATCTTTGATGAAATCAATAATGCAATCTTAGTTCCAAGACAATAGAAATTCCAAAGTGAAAACAAATCCTTGTTTTTATTTTTATAAAAGGTTAATACAAAGAAGAATGTAATTCTACTTAAAGATAGATGAGTACAATAGAGCGCCAAACTAAACAAGCCAGAAAGACAGATACCCCAACGGAAAACAAAAATCCAAGTAACCAATTCGCAAAGCCGGAAGTAAAATCGTAAACATCAATCAGTGCCACCTGTAACCCAGAGAATCCTACCGCCCAAGAGAGAAAAAGGGAGAAAGACAAAATCCTCGCGCTAACCCAGCAAGCGTCAGATACCCATGAGTAAGTAATCGCTAAGTACGCCATGAAAAGAAAGAAAAGAAACCCATTGACACACAAATCCATCCCAGTACTAGAAACCAAGAGCTGTAGCCCGAACACAAACAAGTAATCACTTTTGCTCCTCCGACAAGTACTCTTCCTCCTGAACAACATCAAGCCCCCTCATTCCTGGCGGTTTGTTTCTACAAGCTCCTCTCGAGCCACCCCTCCCGCTGTTGCCCCAACTATATCCTCTGCCCAAACCATCGTACTCCCTCCCTGAATACTTACACCGCCGCCCACGGGACCCACTATATCCACCCCAAGAATTACTTCTAGGACCTCTACACACTCTATCGATAGGTGGCAACCTCGACATGGGTGCTGTTTTCGTACTACCCAATGGCGGTCTTCGCAACGGTGGTGCTGGCCCTGTTAGGTGACCCGCAAACAGCTGCTCCATATGTGGCGAAGCGGGCACGCTCAGAGATAATATATGTGCTCCCTCAGATCCTTCTTCTTTCGAAAATGTGCTATATCCATGGCCACCCCTGCTCTCATGGAAAAGTGGAGAGTGGTCGGTGTTTTTAGGGCATGCCCGCCTCGAGGATTTATAGGTGTATTCAGGCTCACACCGTCGGTTGGCACGGCTACGCCAATTGGTTACAGAGAGGGATCCTAGGATAGAGTGGCGGTGGGAATCACGAGAGATGTCGGATTTGGTGCGGGGGAAATTTCGGCGACGACGGTACCATTCTAGTAGAATCGCATGTTAGACCGAAACTAGAAGGGAGCTTGTGTGGAGAGGCTATTGGTGGTACGAGTACAAAGGGGCGCAGGCACAAGTTTGAACACGAGGAGATATTAATAAAGCAGTGCGATTTTTAAACCTTTTAAATTGGTGGATCTTTCAACAGGCACAGTGAACGAAACAGTACTGTGAGTGAAGTGATGCTACTCCTCAAAAACAAAATGCTCGACGAGAAATGAACTCTCATATAACACACACCTTTCAAAGGGGTAACTTTCTTAGTTCTCCAGGGTCTTATCTCCTCTTGCTCTGAAGAGTATATCAATTCGTTCGCGGCAGCACACCATATACATCCGGCAACAATTGTAAATACCACGGCAACGAGCCCAAATACCATTATGACGATGAATATTCCACTTCGCGGAGGCCCTGTTCCGCCTCCTATTGGCCGCTCTATTTCATCCGGCGGGTCAATTATATCTTCGTATTCGGGATGCCTATGGATGCCCTGAAGCCCGATGAGTTGGATAATTGTATGCAGTAGTTCAGATGGCGCCGAAGTTAAGTTAGGAATTGGCGCCATTGTAGCTGCAGTGGATGCAGCACGAGCATGTGGTACCCTAATGTATCGTGTGATTTTTGTATGAGAAAGAAGGGATGAAGGGGAAAGGAAAAGAAGGAGTTGAAAAAACACTACTAGTAGAGGGGGGCAGTGTGGTCTATCTATGGGGAATGCAGGATGGAGGCGTGCACCATTCAAGAAGAGGTGGTGGTGATGTGTGCTGGGACTGGATCTATGTATGCTGGATTGCGGGGATACCTGAATCTGAAACTACTGTGACTGATCGTCTCGGTGCCTCTACGACGACCGGCCAAACCTGTTGGAAAGTTAGCAACAGTACCAAACCCTGGTCTCGCTTACCCCCAGATGGTACCGAACTATCACCAAATAGTTCGATGCGTGACGATAACATTGCCCCACTATGCGCAATCTATCTAATGATGCGGAAGCATGCGAGAGATCGTGATTTGGTAAAGAAGGCAGGCTGGTACTCAAACAGAAGGAGCATGAGGAGTGGGGTATTCATCACCACCTCTGCTAAAACCTTCTCCTTGGAAACGGAGTACCTACCTCCTGAAGGCATCTCCGTACTCTAGATAAGAGAAACTAACTTTTGAATCAGCCTGTAAGAGAGAAAGAAACCAGCGGTCACATAAACAGAAAATGCAGGTCCTGTGCTCACAGCTGAGTTTCAAACATCCAATCCTACGACTTCTACCCGCGGCCGACATACTCTACCTGCTCTTGTAGAGCAGAATATCCAATTTGGCTGAAAATAGGTCCCAGTCTACTGCATCTACCCGGCTCCCAGACCCAAGCATCACCAACTGAACCGACTTAAACCGCCCTGAGGGGACTCCACCATCTTAGTCCCCGTCTGGATTATAATTTTGATTTGGCACCTGATGCCATGAAGGATAGAACAGCCAGACATAGATAAAGGGAAAGGATTCAAGTGATTGATCAACCTTGCCTTTACCTCTGATAGCTGATGAACCAGCAAATCAGCCGTACTTCCGATGCAGGGAAAATGAGGAACCTATGACGATGGAAGAGGGGCCCAGTAAGTCGGGGAATTTTAGACTTCGGACGCGCCCGAATAAGTCATCGTGACTGTTCTTCTTCTCGGTGTAGCACGCGACACCTCATGTCGAGAGGGAAAAAGCTCTCTTTAGAGAATAGCGAGCTACCAGTTGTATGAAACTCCGCAAAATTAACTCAATGCAATATGTGATGACGCTCAATTATCAAACCTCCAGTGATATGCCATATCCTGCAGCAGGAAACAGTAGACTGTTGTCAAAAATCAATTCGGCTGCAAACAGGGTTAGGGTGGCTGGTGGTGTGTGTTTATTATTTACTTTTGTGTGTGTCTGGCTGTTTTGAAAATAACCTCTGTTCACGCCAAGAGTAAGAACACGTGCTGCATGTTTCTCAAGTGAGTGTAAACGCTAGGTTTCCTAGTCCACAGTCTATAGAATCAACTCAAACAGCTCCGAAGCATTAACTCTACAATAATGGCAATAAGGTTAGCATACTCAATTCTGGACTGTGGACTAACCTACCAAAGCTTTAAAGGCTGATAGAGTGCCTTTAGATACCTGATTCTCCTCTCACGACAAGGCAAAGTGGTTTGCGTTCCTTTCATCCCATGATATCATAGATAAAGTATATGCGGTCATGAAGCTATTTAGGAGCTAACCATGAGCTTATATAGCGTTTGTCGAAATGGTTCATCACAGTATCACAAAAAGAAAAAACCAAGATCCTCCGTGAGGTAACACAGCTCGTCCTAGCAAGACGTGCCAGGATGTGCAACTTTCTCGAATACAAAGGTGCCCCTCAATATCGTCTGTTCTCCCCACGTAGCTGACAATATCAAATAGATGCTAAAGTGGTATACCGCCGATATGCATCACTCTTCTTTGTAACCGGGATTGACAGTACAGACAACGAGCTCATCACATTGGAGATCGTACACCGTTACGTGGAACAGATGGATAAGTATTATGGGAACGTGTGCGAGCTGGACATCATATTCAATTTCCAGAAGGCATATTTTATATTGGATGAGCTTTTGATTGCGGGGGAGATACAGGAGAGCTCTAAAAGGACCGTCTTGGTGTGTATATCGCAGCAAGATGCGATTGAGGACACCGAGACGCAACACGAAGGGTTGGTAAGAATGGGATTTCAATGATAGGGCCTTTGCTTTTTTTATTTCATGTATCCTTCCCCTCATGACTTTGCTTTTTTTTTTTTTTGAGCGCGGCCGGGTAGCTATCATACGATACGGAGTCCTCCTAAAAGTGGCATGATGCGATACCCAGTAGGCATACGAGAAAGGATCAGGCGCCAAATGTGACTCCATGTGGTGAATAAGCCCCGAAAACGTAATGGTTCAAGCTTGCCATTACGACAGGAAAAGAAAATCGCGTTATTGTATGATATAATACAAGTATTGGTTTTACGCCTTCACGCCTTCTGATAATTCTGGACCCAACACATAAACTACTGTCTTTGGTATGTGACCTTGACGATCTTGTCCTCCAAGACCATCCCACCCATCCCTTCCTTTGCACCAATCGCCCCTTCCAACTGCTCAAATTCCACGAATGCAATTCCTTTCCTTCCCGGTACCATACGCACTTCTTTGAACCCATCGAAGCGCCCAAATAGCGAAGTGAGCATAGTCTCGTCTGTGTCGTCGGGCAGATTTTGTAAGAACAATGTAGTATTGGGCGGGAGATATTCGTCTGGGATTTGCGGGGCTGCAGCAGGGGCAGTAGACTTGAGTCCACCACCGGTCTTCTTCGCAGTGGCTTTTGGTGCGTCTGCGGCTTGAGAAACCGCCCCAGCGCCGGCTGTAGGTCGGCGCTGGGACTCAATAGCGGCAAGAGCTTGTTTACGTTCTGTTTTATATTAGGTTAGCCCAGTAAACATAACCCAAATACAAGAAAGTTGAAGTAAGTACCTTTCTCTGCCAGCCTTCGTCTCTTGTGCGCTTCGAATTCGGCGCTGTCTTCCCCAGCATCTCTCTTCACGGTCGCATCGCTACGGGTCTTCGCGAACGCAAGGACCATAGGCTTATCAAATAAAGGAAATGCCTGGACCTCCTTGATGGCTTGCTCGGCGGCTTGTGGAGAGTCAAATACCACAAAAGCTTGTCCCTTGGCCTTTAGATTCTTTTTTGCGACAAGATCGACAATGTTTCCATATTGGGAGAAGATAGTAGTAAGGGATTGCTTAAGGAGAGGGATCTTGATGGATTCCTCGAGGTTACGGATCTACGGGGATATGTTAGTTGGATTTCTGAAAGCTCGGGGGAGGTTGTGAGGAACGAGCTACATAAACTCTAGACAAGGTGTTAGCGTTGTTACTGATCAAGCATGAGGGGAAGGGGTGTATTACGTGCAAGATGGAGTACCAGTAGATACTGTCGCAGCGGGTGGTGAATTAGAAGCCATGGCTGAGGTTATTTGGGAGGGCGTTCTAAATTGAAGATCGAGAGAGGTCCAAACTTGTGTGCACCAGCCAGGTAGTCCTGCGTCTTGGCATTTCAACGTTGGCTCGAGCTTCGGCTATTATTGCCAAGACCCTGGTTACCCTCTCGAATTGTTCCCCTGCGGCTCAAACGTAACGTCATTTACTGAACCCTTGTTCCACCAACCGCAACTTCCCGGAGCTGATTTCCAATGTCACAATTCAATAAACTCGTACCGCCGCCCAATTTCTGCCAGGTCGAGGAGGGGCTGTTTAGAAGTGGACAACCAACATCCATTAATCTATCGTTCTTATCGGAGTTGAAGTTGAAGACCATTGTCTGGCTTGGTGGGTTTCCTGCGTGCTCCGTTAACCTGATGTTTATGTTCCCATTAAAATATACCGCACTATACCCTTGTTGATAAGAATAATTGATCTTGTTCTCGTATGAATATTATTTTATCTCTGGTATTCCTCCTGTGTGGATTCTTACATCGCGTATCTGTAGCTGTCGAAGAACCGGATGAAACGCTCCTGGGATGGCTAGACGATAACAATCTCACTCTGTACCACCTCGGTCTCCAGGAGGGTGGTGCGCCATGGGATGCGATCACTGTCGAGTCTATCACCGATGCCTTAGAGGTACCGATAGAAGCACTCTGACCTCATGTCCGCCCCCCAATAGCTGACGTAGTCACTAGCACATCATCAACCCTTCAAACTTCCCTATCCTCGTATCATGCTCAATGGGTAGACATAGAACTGGTACTGTGATAGGTTGTCTTCGCCGTTTACAAGGGTACAACTCTTTCTTGACATAAACCTCCACATTCTGCTAACTTAACGGTAAAGTTGGAACCTCTCAAGCACCCTCGAAGAGTACAGACGTTTCACTGGAAACAGACGCAACAGATTGGAGAATGAGCTTCGGATAGAGTATTTTGATACTGCGTTGGTGAAGCTTCCGCAAAAGGAAGTGCGTCCTAGCTGGTTATGGCTAGATTGACTACACTCATAGGTTTTAATCTTCTCTTCTGTTTTTATTCTTCGGTTCAGTACGACGTGACGAATGGCGTTCTCTTTGGTGGGCGGTCTTTAGATTGGTAAGGATATATACCTCCTACAGTTTATGTCGTTTTCTTTTCTCCAATCATCTCATCCTCATGGAAACCCTCGAAGGCCACAAGCTAGTTGATATGCTCTGTCATCTTATTACTTTATTACTCGAGCGTAGTTAAGCTTGCATGTAATGTAGCGAGTAATCCCAAGTGATGAGACTATATTCGCCCTCTTAAGGCTTTATCCTCGTCCGTACTTGGTTCATCTAAGTCTGGGCTACGCACAATTAATGAATTGTCGAGTGATCTCCTTTCGCGAGACTTCGAGTGATATTCCATGATACAACCCGCTATTTAGTTTTTAGTTTTTGTTTCATTACATAATTGCGTCCCGCTATCTAGTTAAGGGGAGCCGTCCAAAACGGAGTTATGGAAGTTTAAAACTCCGTTCTGACGAAAACTCCGTTCTGAGAAAATTCATCATATTAGAGCGTTTTGACAACCAACTCCTGTGTCTAAATATTTAGTTCTTGGCGACCGGTTTTTGGTGTGGATAGCCCGCCAAGAGCTCAGGATTTGAGCTCAGAATTTGGAAATTTGGTGTTGCCAAAACGCTCTTAAAACAACCTATTTTACGGGCCCGGAAAACAACGTCAACTCCATGAACACGGAGTTTTCCAATAAGCGACTAGGATTTGCTTTTTACTTGAAATTCCGTTTCGAATTTCTCCGTATCCCACCCACTAACGGAGAAGTATTAAAACGTTGTCTCTGCTAAGACCAGCCCCCAAACGGGCCCTTATCTATCCACATACAATTGGATCAATCCGTATATGCCTGTCGCCATTGTTTTTCAAATATCGACTTTGTTATTTGTCCCGAAACAGGCCTTGGCTTCTTGGTGGTAGTAAATACTACCTTTTTCTTTTTGTTTAATTCATTGATTGCATGCAGACCGTACCTAGGTAGTCTATGGCAATATAGGTACATGAGTACTACATGTATAATTACCACAAGATTTCGTTTTTCAGTGCCCTGGCCAAGCTGCTCCGGTGATGATCAAGCCCAGGCAGTCATTTGAAAAGTTTACGAGCACATGCAGCTAGGACGCGGTGCCTCTCACCTGTACGCTACCACTGTTTACCGGCCGGGATTAATGATGAGCCCGAGACAAAACAAGACAAGACCAGACCACTTTGCACTAAGTCTCCTCTTTGTCTTGTCTCGTCTCGTTCCATCATAATATGTAAGTCGTGGAAGTCTCGAGACGAATCTCGAGACCGATATGAGCTAAACCCGATCCGGGTTTAGAGTAAGAAGCTGGTTAATGACGTTTTGGTGCGAATCAGGAATTCAATTTATAGTTCTGCGTGATCTTCGATAGTCACCTAGCTCAGGCTCTAAAGACAGAAACAGAAGCCCGATTAGACTAAGATGACGATATGATGATGAGATGGACAATGGAGAGTCGTTCCAGAAGAAGTAACAATGGATAGCTATGTTTGGACACGGTCGCCTCTCGTGACTTGTCCTTGACTTTCACTCTAGTTCGTACTGTCTAGGTATTTACATTAATTTGGGTGTGTGGGAACTTTAGTTGTTTTATCTTTTTTCTTTTCCATCTTCTCAGAGTGCGCAAATATGATATTTTTGAGCCGCGCAGGTGCCGCTAGATTTACATGCACAGGTAATGAATGATATGGCAGAAGTATACATCTGGAACCTCTCTCTTCTTTTAAAGGAAACAGGATATACTTCATCATCCTGTGATCTGGGGTTACAGCTGTTCTGGCGTGTTCTGGTATGTATTATTATCACGCATATAAATTGGAAGGATTCAGATGCAGACTTTTTAATTCATTGATTTGCATATAGACCGTAGTCTATAGCAATATCACACCAGCCCCTGACCTATCCGTTCTACTACCCCACATCGCACATACATGTAGTAATAACGTACAAATATTCAGATGCAGACTATTATGTACTGTTATATTTCGTTTCCACATCCCATGTAAAGAGTCTGGGGCATAGCCAAACTTTCGGATTCAGGCCAATCTGTAGCCTCTATTAACGAATTTATTCCTTGCCCTACCCTTTTATATTCTAGTAGATGTAATTTCACCCTGTATTTTTAAGAAAAGGCCTATATATGGCTGGCCGTGCGTGGTGAAAGAGGCTCTCTTTTTGTATGTTTTATCCTCTGGGTAAGAAACTCGAGGATAATGAGAAACCCGCCTGGTCCAAAAATTTTAATTTAACGATTCCGGGGCTGGGGATTAATCGAGCCTATAAATTAATCCTCATTGGGGGGCTTGCTGTGTGATCTTCTAAGTATAGATAGACGATCACCAAGCTTACCAAGCCACCTAAGAAACCCGAGTCTAGCGTTCTCATACCAGAGACCTGTCCGTTGTATATCAACAGTGCGGCTAGCGGATCTTTGGTAACCTTGACCGTTGGAATACGCCCCAAACAGATACGACCAGTAACTATACCAGTGTTCTAAAAACGGATAACATTCTACGAGTCAAGGGGCAAACAAGAGGGGGGCTGAGTGCACTGTATGGGTAACCTTCTTGAAGCTACATCCCAAAGACGGACGACTTATCAAGCCATACAATCTCCGTCCAAAGAATGTAGCTATTGGCGTTATTAGCCTAGGAACCTGTCTGTTAGTTTTTTGTGACAGGTTAGTGACTTCAATCTCTGGAATTCGTGGGCTAAAAGCCGAGCAGTAGATGCAGCTAGTAACTGTAGATGTGGATCTGAAGACGAGCCTGTTGATTAGTAGAGACAACGAACGAAATACAATATTTACCGTATTATCTATGGATACCCTCTCCGAGAAAAGACAGAAGACCTAATAAGCCTTCCAATATCTACCCAGAGAAAGCAGCCATTTAAACTCTTGAGCAAGAAACCTGTCTGTTAGTTTGACAACAAGAACCGTTGTTTTTCAATTACAAGCTACAAAATTAAACCGTTAGAACACGCGAGCGGAGAACCTAAACAGCAGGCACAACTAATAACCGTATCCACATCACAAAGCTAGCCCAGCACCTACAAATCACAGTTGAGAAAAGAAAAAGCAATGACGTACCGTAAATCAAACCAGGCTCAAGCTACATACCTTTCCCATATATACACCCTCCCCAGGCAAAGACAGACGGCCTAATAAGCTGCCAAATCCCACACCCGAGGAAACCACCATTCAGCGCAATCAGGCTAGTAACCTATCCTTTGGTTTATCAACGAAGGAGAATCGTTGGTTTTCAATAACAAGCTAGTAACTTGAACCGTTGGAATGCGCGGGCTAATAACCCAAACAGCAGACGCAGCTAGTAACTGTGTCTGTGTCCCGATAGATGGCCTGGTATCTATAAATCGAGAGATCGTGTGCTATTGAAGTCAGCGGAGCAAACAGGGAAGAAGAAGGAGATGGTGTTTGGGAATAGGTGGTAAAAACAGGATGAGCACAAGGAGGAAAGAGCAGACTCACTGTTATGTTGTCAATGTTGTCAATGTTGTCGGTGTTGTCTATTGTCGAGCTCGGCAAAAGTACCGACGGCGAAAAACAACCCATCTTTGACGACGATAGGTTGTCAAAGACAGTGAGTCAAAGTTGATGATGGCGAGTTTCAAGACAAAGGTCGTGTTGTTGTCGAAGGTTGGTGTTGCCAAATCATTTTCGTGCGCAAAAGAGATGAAGAGTGGTAAAGAGTGGAAAGTGGAGGGGTAAGGGGTGAGGGTGGGTATTTATACACGGCTTAGCCGAGTGTGATGGGGAAGTTGGTTGTGGTGTGTGATGTGTGATGTGTGATGTGTGGTGTGTGGTGTGTGATGTGTGATGGGGTGGTTGTGATGTGTGGTGTTTGATGTGTGATGGGATGTTGGTGGGGATGGCGGGGTGTAAGTTGATAAAGAACCACTTTTGAGGGTTAGGGGTGTTTTGGGTGAGTGATGTGTGGTGATGTGAGATGTGGTGTTGATGTGGGTTGTTGATGCAGGCCACCCGCTTGTCTGCCAGGTGCGTGTTATTTTGTCTATTTTTTTTTGTTGGCAGGTGAGGGGACGGTCATGCTCCGCCGTTGGTCGAGTCATATGGTATCACTCGGCTATTTTTCGCGTGTCTTTCTCGCTGGCGCCCCCCCCCCCCCAACCACAGCTCTTGAATGTAGCACTACATGTAGCATGTTAGCATGGGCTCGAAATTTTGAATGGTCAACATTGGAATTTAATAATAATAGACACTAGGAATAAAGATTTAAGTATACAAAGCGATCTCCTCTCTACATGACTGGATATAAGAGGGAGGGGGTGGGTATACACAGGGTTTCAACAACATAAAACGAGATCTCGCTCAAGATCTCGCGCAACAACGAAAGAAATCAGCATATACCTATACAGCTCTCTTCCTGCCACACATAGTCTCCGCTCCGATTATAAAAAAGATAAAACGCCAATTCCAAATAGTGTCCATGCCGTCATATGCAGCATGATCCCGCGCGGTCTACCCACCTCCCTCCCTCTCTCCTAGATTCTAAACCTGTCCAATGCTGGCCCTCCTCTCATCTCTGCTCCTCCTGAACTTGCCGCCGAGCGGCACCCATCCGTCCTTGCCCACCCAATAGCTCCTCCCAACTTTGACCAGCGCCCTCCCAAGCTGTCCCTTCCACCCCTCACCATGATTCCTCCCCTCGAACGGGGCCTCTCCCGGTGTTGCGCTCTCCATCACAACGCTCCTAGCAAACGCCACCACAATCACCACGAAATACGCCCTCACGACCCACAAGATTGCAATGATAAGGACGCACGTGGGGCTCTCAGGCTGCAGCATCCCAGCGCCGAGATAGGGCTGCTGTGCGGCACCGTCAACATTCATGCCGACGGCGACGGCCTCCTGGCCACTCTGGACAATCTCAACATTGGTGACATTGTAGACCGGGGAGGTGAAGCCGGCGTTCTCATCGATTGTCTTGGCAGCGGAGCTGAGAGGATGGTTGGCGGAGAGGACAAGGAACCAGGAGATGCCGAAGACAACGGTGTAGAGCGCGTTAATCAGGGAGTCGAAGAGGTAGAGGTAGGCGAAGCTGAGTGCCGCCAGGGGGTCGCGGTGATGCAGCTTTGGCGTCAGAATGACGAGCAGTACCGCGAGGAAGATTGAGTATATGTACATGGAGAGCTGAAGGCCGGATATGGCGGCACCTGGAGACAGGAGCAGGTTAGTAACTACATGTAGGGAGTGGGAAGCGTCGGGGGTGGGCGGCGGTTAACACCCACCAGTAAAGATGGCGAGGATGCCATATAGTCCCGAGACTTTGTTGAGAAGGGCGCTCATGAGGATCAGCTCGGCGCCATTTTGGAGGTCGAAGAGACCGAGGAAATGCTAAGGAGAAATGTTAACCTTTGTGGCGTGATAGGTCCGATCGGTGATTGGGGGTACATACTGTTGGGCGGGGCATCCGCAGAAAGTGGAGAGAGAAAGTCATGAGTATGTAGTTTGAGGATATCTACAGCTCTGTATGGGATACTATGGCTGCAATATTGGGGGGGGGGGGGTGGTTGTTGACAATTTTATGGGTGTGTTAGTATGTATGTGCCTGATATGTATGACATGTGGTGATGATGCTGATGATGATGATGATGTGTGGTTGTTGTTGCAAGAACAGGGCAGGGAAGAAAAGTTATTATGTAGGCGCAAGCAAGCTCCCTCCTTTCTCTGCTTCGCTCGCAGTGCCCACATGTACTCGCCCTCTCCCATGATCCATCCCTCCCATCCGTCTCTCTTTCTCCTTTACTCCGCCCGGAGCCGGGAGCACGCATTCCGATTTCCGATTCCAGGGATTTTAAAGCTCCGACGTAGGACAACCAACTGCTTGCAGAGATGATCACCACACACACACACGAGTTGAGAAATATATCCCGACAGGCCAGGCATGCTTGTTGCGCTTGTTTCTGGAATCTATTTACCATATTTAACTGTCGAGTCTGGTATCTGCAACTATGCGAGAAAGAGAGAGTCTCTTTGATGCACCCATGGATAGCGATATCAATATGAGATACTCGAGCCTGGAACTAATCCCCTTTCTATAAACACCACACACATAGATCATGTAGCTACCCTTCGCCCAGTGTTCTCCCTCCCTTCCTCTCTCTATCTATCTGCAGGAGCCCTTATCCAGGAACATTCCTGACATGTCGCGTGCACTGTCAGTCAGTCAGTACTGCAGTCAGTTCAGCCAAAACCCTCTGACGCCGAGGCCCGTGTGGAAAGCCTCACTCGGTATCGCTCACTCACTAACTCACTCTCGCTCATTCACACTCCAACTTGTTAGGTAAATACTAACAGGTGACAGTGTAGCACAGCAGCGGCGGACAGGCGCCAACAGCTGGTAAAACAATTGAATTAAAATCGTAAAGCAAAAACAAAAAAGAAAAAAAAGAAACACGCAATTCTCTATGTAGCTACATTTAGATCAAAGCAAAGCAAGCAAGCAAGCACCACCGTCCTTCTACAATTGATCTATCCTCGCCAACTTTAACGCCTCTGATCTCCCCTTCCAGTACAAAAACGATAACGATAGTTTAAAAACCTCCCTGAGTGTTTGCAAGTTGAAAAACAGACCAAATAAAAAAAACTAAAAGAATAGAATAATAAAAATAGGAATAATAATTGTGTTAGTTTGGGTGCCATTCTATGCCATTAATACCTACTGGCGCCGGTCCCCTTACTTCCCTACGGGAGAGGAGCCCCTCCTAATGGTAGAGAGAGGGAGAACCCCCCAAACCAAACCAAACCAAACCCTACAAATCCATAAACACCGCCACCAGCACTCCATCTCCCTTCCTGATCAACACCTTACTGCACCACCACCGCTCCAATCAGCAATCCAATTCATTCCATCACTTCAGTCGGTTCTCTCCGTCAGGCAACATTGACATACCTATCCTTATACACCACGGCGCCCACACCGTCCGCATCCAGCCCATCGCGCGACGCAACCGCCAGGTACGTCGCGTCATCCTCCGTCGCCTTTCCGGACGCTGTACTCTACAGTCAGTAACACAATCATCCAAGGGGGGGGAGCAGACCAGTCATCTGATGTGCGTACCTCCGAGGCAGATGCCAGTTGAAGCTTCGACGAGGAGGGCGCCATTGACATTCGGTGTGTCCATGCTAGTTTGCCCGCGTCAGTACCGGGGGGGGCGGGATGGAGAGAAGAGGGAGAGAGAGAGAGAGGGCTACACTTGGGAGAGCCAGCGGGAGATGGCTGTGGGATCCATGGCCGGTAACTGAGGTAGAGACGGTATGATGGGCTATTTGGTTTGTTGATCCGGGGAGGGGCAGGTAGGTATTGAGTGCAATAAGCTGCTAATTCACTGTGATGGTCCTAACCGCGAAAGCAGCAATCGAGGGTTTGTAGGTGTAGATGTAGAGAAGGTAGGCAGACGGTCAGGTAGGTGGGTATGCCCTGCACTTTGCTGTATCTTGTAGAAATCGGACGAGTGAGTCGCGCGTGGGTACTATCTTAAGTAGCAGCTCCTAGGGCCGGTTTTGAGTTCAGCTGGCACGTTATTATTATTAAGGACCCGATACTCAAGTTGCTCGTTCCTGGCTGGTTGGGAAGTCGAGGTCGAGAACAAGCAAGGAGCACCCCCGACAACAAGACTCGAGTCGAGGGTGGAAGGGAAGAAAAAAATGAAACATCGAATTTAAGAACAAGCTCTATCAGTCAATCAATTCATCCCAATTTCTGCTACTGCTATCTACTGCTACTATCCAGGCAGGACCAGGACCAGGAATAACTTCAATCGAAGCGCAAAGAACGAAAGAAAAAGAAAGAAAAGAAAAATGTTCTAGATGAGCTGTCGGACGTGTTCAAACAGTCCGCCCACGCACGCACATCACACACACACACAATTACTATTATAATTCTTTTCTATCATATCGGCATAGAATTATGCAGGCTACATACATCCCTCAAGTAACAACACCAGCTACTACTTGTTTGCTGGTTTGCTGGTCGACCAGATCTCTTACAATTCTTTGATTAAGACGCGTGCAGATGCTATTCCGGTGATAAACGTCACTGCGCAGTAGCTACGGACAGATAAGTAGACATTTGACCTCGTGTCTGTGTGCATTGCATTGTGCATCTGGGAATAGGCAACTTTACATATGTATTCCTACTGAAAACAGAGAAGAGTACATAACAGCAGAGTCTCAATGGCTACAATATTTCCATCCTATATATCGGACGGCCGGTGCTTGGGCCGGCCGCCACGCAGAAGGGGATCCAACTCTCGATCTTCAGGTTCTGAAACCAATTGCTTCACCTGTTCAAGCCCGATATGCATGCGGAGATTAATCTCCGCATGTAAAAACGCGAGTGAGTGACTGACTCGAAAAAAACTGATCCACTGTCTTCTGCAATCTGCATGCAGTCATTCAATTGAGCCTCAATTCAATCCCTTGGCAGCACCCTCAACCCATCCCGAAACTCACGCTTCAAGCTCAAAGAATATTCCAACACACTCCAACCCAGCGCTCTTCACTCACAGCGCAGGAAGGTAAACATGCCACGAAAACTGCCCTGGGCGACTTTGATTCCAAAACCGCCGACCTCCCGCAGCTCACCCCCGAACAAGCGCCGAAGATTCTCCACACCCACAACCCCCTCCTCTCCAGCACCAGCTCACAAACCCATACCGCCCACCACCACTAATGCTACTGCTAGGAACGGGGGTAGCGACAAGGGCAAAAATGCAGACCTCTCAACACCCGTGTACATGCTGCCCAGCGACGAGCGCTACATCATGGTCGAGGATGAGTTCCTCTCTGTCGCGCAGACATACACGCGCTCGTTGCACCGCGCAGAGTACGAGCGTCTGCAGCGGCTCGCAAAGACGACACACGCACGGCGCATTACGGAGATCCAGCGCCCTGTTGCGGGCGTGCAGCGAATGAGTAAAGCTGTGGTGCTGAAAAAGAACGACAGCGACAGCAGTAGCGAGGAGGAGGACGCCGTGGTCCATAGTGTCTGGGGCAAGAGTAGTCTGGGACTACTCTTGTGTCGGCCGAAAGACGAGGAGAAGGACTTGTTCGCGGGTTGGAAGGTTGGTGCTGGGGCGAGGCCGGCCGCAAAAGCGCCCAGGGCGGCTAAGAGGGAGCCGTTGGAGAGGCCGGAGTTGAAGCGGGAGAGGCCGGCGGCTAAAGGGGAGCCCATGGGGAGATTGCAGTCTGTGAAGGAGCCTACGCTTCCTGCACCAGAGTCTTGCGCTTCCACCGCGTCTGGAGAGAGTTCAGATGACGACGACGACCTCGATGCCCCTGTTGTCCGTAAGAACCAGACCCAGGCCTCGGCCAGCTCCCTCCGATCCTCTCCCCCTTCGTTCTCCTCCATGCTGGCCTCGCACCCGTCGTCTTCATCATCGATGCCGTCATTCTCGCAGCCACAGTCCTCGCAGCCAGAGCCTTATCTACGCCCTTCGCAGATCAAAAGGGAGATACCTGATTTCGACTTCGGCTTCGAAGCGGTGAACCAGCGGAGCGCGGCATATCGTGGCCGGACCATGGCAAGAAGACAGGCGGGGAGCTTGGCTCATAAGAGGTAGATTTTTTATGTCTTTTCTTTATGGTATGGTATGGAGTTTTTTCCGTCTTTTATAGGGATTGTGTTATTATAGATATGGCGTTTGGTAAACTTTGGGACTTTTGCTTTTGCGTTTGGGAGTTTCGGGCCGGTTTCTTCTTCTTCTTTCTATGTACTTAAGGATTTTAGCGTGAGACGAAATTGAGAACGTCTTTGCGGCCTGAGTTGTGGTGGTTATGTAGTGAGTGATGAACTGTGAATATGACGTCTCTGTGTAGATTGGGTAGATTGGATCACAAGCTATCACTCGTTTCTGATAGGCCTTGCGCTGACTCTATTCACCGGCATACACGCAGCTGGACGATTAAAACAGTAAGAGTCTCAAGTGCTGTACGCATTCGCAGCTCGGTCGGATTTCGGTGCTGTGATGAAGGCCAAATCTTATTGAAGTCAAATCGATGTATCGAGGTCTATATATGTGTTCTAAGAGACACACAATGATAAAAGAAAAATCTAATTGACTACTATCCGCCAGGATTGGGAGGGTGATTGTGATTGTCATCGAGTGAGAGTATTGTGCCGTTAGGGACTGCGAGTAAATTTCACAGGCTACCACTTGTATGGTAATGGGCAATGCCTTATTGGGTGTGGCTAGAGGAGTAGGGTAGTTCTGGTCGTGATATTGCCATAGATCATGGTCTGCATGCAATTAATGAATTAAACAAAAAAAAAAAAAAAAAAAAAAAAGGTATGGTATCGGGCGGGTGCCCGGTATTGTTCACATTAGTGAGCGCCGGGGAAGTGGGGGGGGGGGGGGGCAGGGTATATACATGTAGAGATGGGGAGATACAATCTTTCCGGTGTAGGAACAACTGCAACAATGATATTGCGTGCATTCGGGGGGAGAGTTTGATTGCTTGAGTAGAGGCCTAGGGGTCGCTGCAACAGCGCTGCTAGTGCTTCGACCCCTCAAAACGACCCGCCAAATCTCCCCGCGAAGCTTGGCTACATGTTCATGTAGCTCTCAAGGTGTGGGCTTTGGCTAACTCTTGTGTTGGTATTTCGAGTTTAGATGTAACCCTCGAAGTGCGGGACTAGAGCTCTGGATGGGTGACTGTTCAAACCACCTATCCCTCCCTTTGCCTCATTTTTTTCTTCCCCCTACACACTGCTTCTCTCTTCACCCTCCATTTTTACAATGTGCAATCATCATCGATAATACCAAAACAAACAAGGTGAATGCACCCACTAGCTCTTTTTTTCCATCTCAATGCGTTTTTTCGTCTTATCTCGTCCATTTCTTTTCTTCCTGTCCTGACCACCGATTGGTTCAATGGAATTAAAGTTTCGTGAATTCCCGCCGTGAAAAGTATTGGCATGTCCTTTCGCTCTCTCCTACTATTTCTCTTGACCACCTTATCGGTAGGAAATACTCCCTTCTACTACTCTAATGCGCTTTATCGGCCGACTGGGCGCCGTTTACTCGCTTGTCATATATAAAATCATTATTTTTTATGGTTATTCAAATATTTTCATAATCAGCAAAACTCTCGAACACAAGAAAATTTGATACTATGTATAACTAACGGACGAAATCAAAAAAAGCACGTGAAGAGTAGGTACTCCTTAAAGACAACTTGATAATGAGGAATAGAGGGTAGAGGGGCTTTCTCTTTTTCCTTCCGTTCTCTTGATCCGGTAGACTGGCTCGAAATTCTTGGCCCGAGATGCTTAGCTTGCGCTGAGCCGCTCTACCTGAATATGAAAAGAAATATATTGAACTTAGACTCTACTTTCTTTAATTTTGGGCTATCTTTAATGTCTCAACACCGATGGTTTATCCTACACCCCGCGCTCCTGATTAGGTACACAGTTTCGATTACTAGCGGATTGAGGTCTACCCAGAATAACGCGTATCTGAACAAGGGGGTGTGGGGGACCCTGTTGTATACATGTAGCTGATTGTACTACATGATTTAATAATACTTTACTTCCGTTCTCTCGATCAGCCAAGGCGGCTTCAAAGGGCAAAATCATCGACCCACCTTTGGTCAATTCCTACAAGAGAAGGGGGCGTGAAAGATCTATCTTGATAGATACTTCACTTCCGTCTTTTGATTAGAATATAAGGCAATTTAACGAGAAGATTAATTAAGGTCTGCGGTGAATATCTGCTCTGACCGATATATATCATTTCTGATATCCCTCATATATCAGTGAGTATGGGTTCGAGACAGTAATCGAAGTAGGATTACATATTAGAATTACCTGGTACAGGAGCGTTTGAGGATTTTAAATAGTTACCAGTTTAAGGTAGGAATAATCTGACTATTGCCATCTAGGTCCGAGGCCCACTATCTATGCCCACCAGGAAATCAAACGCTGTTGATCAAGTGGGCAAGAAATTCGGAAAACTTGAGAAATGGTGCAACTACGCGATATAGTTATCCAGCGATAAAACCCCGGCTGGATCACAGAGACCCTCAATCTCAAACATCAAGTTACCCGCTACTATGCGCTATATATATAGTCACTCTGTAGAGGCGCTCGTGGTTCCGGTTTCGGAGTGAGGTATTTCTCCATATGTAACCATGGCGCCACATACGCACTGACGTGGAAACACAATCACGAACACTTTTTCTGAGTGGCTGTATTAAAAATATACACTGGATCATTGGTTTATAACCCAAGGAGCTCTATACTGTAATCAATATAGAGGCCGCGCCTAACGCAGAAAGCAATTTTTCTTCAATCTCTGGCCATGTAGTCTATATATACATAAAAACGTATCCAGTCCCTAGACCCAAATACAAAAACGCCATTAAATTCCGCCGTTGCCAACACAGACCTAAACACCCTGAAGATCAGTCAGTTGATGTTTCTCTATCGCTGATACGACTAGCAAAGAATACTCACTCAAACACCTATATAGGGAACCCTGACATGCAAAGCTTACATCCCAACTCAAAAAGCCACTGACAAACCGTATTGAATAACGGCATCCCAAAGGGGTTCTCCCTCGAGATTACCCCAAAGCAATATCCAAGAACTAAAGACAAAGTGATGTCAATGGCCATGCTCTTATTGAGCCATAAAGGGAGACGCTCAGTCCACGCCGCAATGGTGCGCTTAGGGGTGTAGAGAAAAGCCTCAAAAGGCGGTTTGAGGTGCACACGAGTGATAATATAGAGGTTTCCGAATGGCATGGTCCCTGAGTTTTTGGAAGGGATTCACAGGAAGGTGAAGAATTAGAGAAATACCTATGTGCGTGAGAGCTAAAATCTAGGGTGCCAAAAGGTCTGCTGCGATTATTTGAAGAATCTTCGAGCTTAGGTTTCAGCGGTAGTTTTCGCGGAGAGTTTAGATTTGGCGGAACAAAAGGAAGCGAAGTGCAACATGTGAGATCGAGGGTTTGAATCATCAGGTCTTTTTATGCGAGTTGCGAGGACTATTCAAGCATAAAAGGTACTTTGTTCCTTTCAGAGTAGTAGCATTAATTATCGTTGTAGTGATGGCGTAGACGGCTCTGCTTTGAACTTATACCCACATATGGCGGTGACATGCATATGATGAAATGCATATGATAAACACCTTATCTGGTGAGTGAGATAACCTACACCTCGAGCAGCGCAAATAGTAGGAAATGTTATTGGAGAGGTAACATCATAGCATGGGCAGTCCAAGGGCAGTGCAATATTGCATAGACTATGGTCTGCATGTAATTAATGAGTTAAACAAAAAAAAGGTAACATCATAGCATTACAAGTCATAAGTGATCACTCGCGGGATGCGAAGTTTTTCGTGGCGATTTAACTAAATGAAGCTAGTACTGACATGACTGGAATATGTACTGATAAGAACAAGGATTTACAGCCATGAAAACTACAACGTATATATTATCCCCCATCTCCTTTCTCTTATCAGGAGTGGGTTTCTAATCCCGGTCAGTCATCAGCGCCAAGAGGTCAATGATTTCCGGAGCAGCAAATTCTGGCTCCGGACCTAAAGTGCAAAAAGCCGGTTGTAAATTTGGAGCGTCTAGAAATGGGAATTAGAAAAAATGAAAATAAAGGGTCTATTTCAATAAAAGCCCTTATCTTGATCTTTTGGACCGTCACAAATTGAGATTATAGGAGACGCACAGCGGAGAATTTCGTGCGACAGGAAAGTTGCACCAGAGAGTAAGAGCAACGACAACAGACCTTAATCTAGCAATCACCAAACCCAGAGCCAGTCATCCGCCAAAGACAGTAGTCAACGACGCACTAGAACTAGCTAGAATCACCGTCAGTAGCAGCTAATTATGGTATGTAGACTACTCAATCGCACTATATAGTAGAAAATCAATCTGCGGGATCCTTATCTGACACTCAACAGCCGTTCCAAAAGAAAGTCAAGTCAAATGCCTACTTCTCACGGTATCAGACCAAATACCGCCGTAGACAGCAGGGTAAAACCGACTACTACGCCCGTAAGCGCTTGATCACCCAGGCAAAGAACAAGTACAATGCCCCCAAGTACCGCTTGGTTGTACGCTTCACCAACCGCGATGTATGTCCCCTCTCTCACAGTCAGTGCAACTCACTCCCAGGTTCGTTTCTATGCCAGCTTGCTTTTATTGCTTGTCTGCACAGGAGCGATAAAGACCCAAAAGAAAGACAGAAAAAAGACAGAAAAGCAAAGAACAAAAAGCCCGGTACCTCAATCATTCGCAGAAATTCTAGAATATAGTCAGCAGAAATGCTCAATTCTACGAACGAAGCGCAAGAAAGATTTCATCTGTGAATGGAGGTGGGCTAATTGTAACTTGCCCTCCCTGGCCTCTCTTTCCCTCACTCCAGATCATCTGCCAAATCATCTCCGCCACGCTTCTCGGTGATGTTGTCCTGGCCTCCGCCTACAGCCACGAGTTGAAACGCTACGGCATCAAGCACGGCCTCTCAAATTGGGGTGCCGCATACTCCACCGGCCTCCTCCTTGCGCGCCGCACCCTCGTCAAGCTTGGCCTCGACGAGTCCTTTGAGGGTGTGGCCGAGATCGACGGTGAGTACAAGGTCACTGAGGAGTGCGAGCACGACGGAGAAACAAGGCGCCCGTTTAAGGCGCACCTTGACGTCGGTCTTCACAGGACCTCGACCGGAGCTAGAGTCTTTGGCGCGATGAAGGGTGCCAGCGATGGTGGTTTGTATATTCCACATAGCGAGAGTAGGTTCCCAGGTTTCGATATCGAGACCAAGGAACTGGATGCCGAGCTATTGAGGAAGTGAGTTTCTTCCTGTAACACCGTAGCCGTGATATCTGAGGGCCAGCGTTCTAATATGGCCGATGTAGATACATCTTTTCTGGCCACGTTGCGGAGTACATGGAGACTCTCGCCGACGACGATGAAGAGCGCTACAAGTCCCAGTTCGGCCAATACATCGAGAGCGGGATCGAAGGTCGGTTGATCATTTCCCTTCATTCTCCATTTTTACACACTGACATGAAAAACAGCCGACGGCCTCGAGGAAGTCTACGAGAACGCGCATGAGAAAATCCGTGCCGACCCAAACATGGCTGATCCTGATTGTGACAAGAAGGGCAAAGAGCACTGGAAGGCCGAGAGCGAGAGGTTTAGGCTCAAGAAGAAGACCCGTGAACAGAGGCGCGAGGCCGTTGACGCAAAGATTGCAGCGGCAAGGGCCGACTAGGCTTACATAGTTCTTTTATTTAGCTACACTCACTTTCTTTAGGAATTTAAATCAAAAAAAAAAAAAGAAAGAAAAAAGCCTCCGGGGTTACTGGTGTGGGGTCTGTGTGTCCGAGTGATTGACTGTTTAACGACACCACGTGGTGGTTGCATAGATAATAATAAACGTGAAACAATTCACATCACCCATGACTGTTTTACGATACAAGTTATAGCAAACGTCGAGATTCCTGTGGTGAGAAAATCTAAATATTTCAATCATCCCTCCTCGTCGGCTCTGCCTTTGATACACACACGCCCCAGATATATAGTCATCATCCAGGTATCAAACATTGAAAATATAAACACTTATCCATGGCTTGAAATCAAAAAGAAAATAGGAAAGAAAAACAGATGCAACGCAGTTATCAACAAATATAAATTTTAAGAAATACATAATAGAAAATAATAACACTATAAATCAACGGTCTACTCTTCTTCATCGGCATCTTCCTCAGCAACCTATTCAATTTATTAGCATCATATCTCATCAAAACTAACCAGAAGTAGAGCTAGGAACTTACATCATCGTGGAATGTCTTTCCCTCAGTAGTAGGCTTAATCATTCCAATCCTGATACAGAAGTCACCAAACCTCTCGCCGTCCTCCTTCTCCAGAGCATAACGCTTGAACAGCGGCTTCATGATCTCCAGAATCTCTTCCTCCTTGATGGAACTCCTGTAAAGTTTGTTGAGCCTCTGTCCATGGTAGCCACCACCAAGGTACATGTTGTATGCTCCGTAGGCCTTTCCAACGAAGCCAACCTCGGCCAGCCATGGTCGGGCACAGCCGTTGGGGCAACCAGTCATTCTCATGACGATCGAGTCATGGCGAAGGCCGCTCTCCTCAAGAACGCCCTCAAGCTTGCTGATAAGAACAGGTAAGTATCTCTCACTCTCGGCCATGGCGAGACCACAGGTGGGGAAAGCAACACAGGCAGACGAAGAAAGTCTCAGTCCAGAGAACTGGTAATTGTCAAGCTTGTACTTCGCCATCAGGTCCTTCATCGCCGGCAAGTCCGCGTCATCGACGTTGCTGAGGATGAGGTGCTGATTACCAGTAAGGCGGAATTCACCTTTGTGGACCTTTGCAATCTCACGGAGACCAGACTTCATGGGGAACTCAGGAGTATCTTCGATACGTCCGTTCTCGATGAAAAAGGTAAAGTGGTTCTTGCCAGTCTCGTCCTTCTGCCATCCGAAGGTGTCGACGTTGGACTCGAAATGGAAGGCCTTAGCCTCCCCAAACTTCCAGCCAAGGAGCTCCTCAACCTTGCTGCGGTAGACGTCGACGCCCATGTCATCGACAGTGTACTTTAGACGGGCGTGCTTGCGGTTCTTACGGTCACCATTGTCACGTTGAACAAGCATAATCTTCTCGCAGACAGTGTGAATACGCTCGACGTCGGCAAAACCAAGCATGCTACCGGTTCGGGGATATGTCTTCTTGTTGTTGTGAGTGACACCCATACCGCCACCGATCAAAACGTTGAAACCAGCAAGTTTGCCGTCATCGCCCTTGATAGCGATCAAACCGATATCGTGTGCGTAGACATCGGTGTCGTTGTTTGGAGGTACGGCAATTGTGATTTTAAACTTTCTAGGGAGGTAAGTTGGTCCATACAAAGGCTCGTGGTCAACAATGGCGTCACCAGCAACCTGGACCTTCTTATCGTTCTCGTCCTGGAGCCAAATCTCGTGGTAGGCGGTTGTGGCGGGGAGGAGGTGGTCACTAATCCGCCTGGAGGCAGCGTGGACCTCACTGTGGAAGGCGCTGTTTGTAGGGAGAGAGCTACACATGACGTTACGGTTGACATCTCCGCAGGCAGCAAGCGTGGTCATGAGGGCCTTGTTGATATCCTGCATGGAAGACCTCAGATTCCTCTTGAGAATACCGTGGAACTACTTGATGTTAGCAATTGGGATGATAATGATTTCGGGGTGATTTGGGATACAAACCTGGAATGTCTGTCTAGTAGTCAACTTCATGGTGGTGTTACCCCATTTATTGCTGATATCGTCCATCTGAATCCACTGCTTAGGAGTTGAGACACCACTGGGCAGTCTGCATCGGATCATGAAAGAGTAGGCAGGCTCCAAACCCTGGGCCTTGCGCTCTTCTCTTAGATCCCTATCATCCTGCATGTAAGTACCGTGGAACTTGGTGAGCTGCTGGTCGCTGGCAGAGATCTGGCCAGTGCTCTCGTCCTTCAAACCCTCCGCGATGGTACCACGGAGGAAATTTGAGGCAATCTTGATATCCTCGTTAGTGATTGGGGCAGGTTCATCCGGAAGCCCGTCAACTTTGTCAACGCCAAGGACAGTCCAGATCTTAGGCTCCCATTCCGAGTACGCAGTCTGGTAACCATCAGGGTCCTGGTCATTACCAAGACCGATATCAGCAAGCTTCTTAGCACCGAGGTCAGTGATCCTCTTGTCGAGGTCCTTTCCAGGTTTGTTGTAGTAGTGTTTGTCCTCCTTGCGAGGCCAGTAATGGCTGTCACCAAGAGCGAAAACAGAGTAGTTAACACCGGCCAAGTCCAAGTCGGTCGAGTTCTTCACGGCGATCCAGAAAGCATGACCGTTTTGAGGAAATTCACCCTGGCCAGCTGTAGAAGTGATGAAAACAACGTTCTCCTCGTTGGAAAGATCTTCAAGAGGGTATTCCTCCATAGACATGACCAAGGTCTTGAGACCTCTAGCCTTACCACGTCTGGCCAACCTCTTAGCAAGGTTCTCCGCATTACCACCATCAGATGCGAAGAGGATAGTCAATGGGGGTCCAGAAAGACCCTCAAGAAGCTTGTTGTACGCATCCTTAGCCTTACGCTTCTGCTGGTGCCTGACCTCAGTTCCGTAAGAGCTAGCAACATTGGCAGCGAACTGGGGGTTCTTCTTGGCAAGCTGAGACAAGTGGTTGTCACGCTTCAAGAATTCTTTCAACTCGTTCTTGATCCTCTCAGAGTCAAGGTTGAAGTTCACGCCACCCTTCTGCTCGCCCTGAGGGTCCCAGCGGTACAACGGCCAGTATCCAAGATCGACAGCCTTCTTTGTCTCCTGCAAAACCGCGAGAGCGGAGTCATCTTCCTTGTTATAGGGAAGGTATGCTACCACGACTGAAGGTCCCTCGAACTTGTCGGCATCAATCATCGCGTGCAATACCTGGGTGTAAGAGCTGTAGACAGCAACGGAAGCAACATATGAGTTTCCAAAGTTCATGGCGTATAGCCCAATGTCCTTCTTTCTTCGTGAAGCATCAGCAGCGGCGTGCTCAGAGTATGGCTGAGAGTCGATGACAAGCATGTTGATGTTGATGCCAGAAGCAATGACATGGTGAACACCGGAGTTACCGAGATCATAGGCCCAGGCATCAGATCCTACGAGCCAGTGTGACTGTTTGTAAAAGAGAGCCTTATCGGCCAAAAGCTCGAGAGCAACCTTGGAACCATCAGCCTCCAACTTCTCAACGATGCCATCTGCCAAGCTAGCGCTCTTCTCAGGGTCCTCTGCAACCAGCAGCCACTTTGAAAGCGCTTCGCCAGAAGCAGCAGTAGAGAATCCGCTAGACTTAGCTAACTCCTCAACTCTCTTAACGAAAGCCTGACGCTTCTCGATTCTGGCCAAAAGAGAGCCGTAACCGTACTCGGGGCTAGCGGCAATGGTTGCTGATATTCCGGCATGAGGTTTGTCGAGGGAGTTGGCAACGTGCAACCGCTTGCCAAACAACTGATCAAGGATTTTCATGTATGCAGTTTCAACCGCCGGCTGCCCAACGTTGGACTCTGCCAACTCAGGACCCTCCGCCAAACCAACAAACAAGTTCTGTACTGGTGCCTCTGCTTTCAAGTTCTGAACAATTCCGCGTACTGCCTGGTTAACAGTCACGGAGTCAATGAAGCCCAATTGGTGCCCAACGACAACAGGTGCGCCCTTGGCGGCTGGCCCAGCGCGGAGACATGTAAGTAAGTCCAAAAATAGAGGACCCCATCGAGTAGTCTTCTTCTTGATCTGCTCCAAAACAGCAATTTTGTTGATTGACTTTGGGAGACTGTCGGCCAATCTGGTGCCGAACCATGGACGGTAGAGCCTTGAAAAGATCACACCAACCCTTGAGTAATCCTCTTCAGATGACAATGCCTCAATGGTGGACTGGAAAAGCTTGGTGGTTGAACCGAAAACGAAAAGCGCAATGTTTGCGTTCTTGGGACCTTGGTACTCGAAAACGTTGTAAGTACGGCCGGTAACCTGGTTGATGATCTCAAAGATACTTGAAACGTGCTTGTAGATGTCGTCGGAGGTGACGGCACGAGAGCTGATGGCCTCTTCTAGAGATGAAGCTGAGAGAGAAAGTTCGGTACTCTTGTCACCAATTGTGCTTGTACGGTTGCTGTTTGTGGTGGTCGATATTTCGCTCACAGGGCTGGCAATTCCGCTAGCAACGGTGCTTGCGCCATTGGGAGTTACTGGTGGCTTTGTCTGCTTTGTCTGCGCTACTACACCATCATCTGCGTACAAGCTGCTTGAGTCAATTGATTGAGACTGGAAAGTCCTTGCAGCAGTCTTATCCAAAACCTTGTCCATCAAAGCCTGGTCTTCAATCGTAACTGAGTTCTCCGCTCCTGATGAGGCAAAGAAATGAATAACTGCCTTTCCGGTCTTGATCGCAAGAGCATGGGCTGTTACAGCCATGTCCTGGGCCTCCTGGATTGATTCTGACTGGAGCAGAATTAATCCGGTCTGTCTAATTGCTGTGATACCAGAGTAGTCCGGGAATTCCGCGGGCTGCATTGAAACATGAATAACGACGGGGTAATTGATTAATTTGTATAGGTGAGGTATTGATGAAAGCAAGATATCTGAAGTTGTTGTAACAGAGACGAGCTTGCCTGATCGAATAGGTTGGAATACAGAAAGTAAAGGATCCGCATTTTGACGAATGATGTGGACCTCCGGGGCTGGCGCCAAAGCGCCCTTTGCTCCAGTTGAAGAGAGGGTCTCAAGCTGTGAGGAATATGCTGAAGCAGTCCCTAGTGACGACTGAACAGAAACAATAACATCGCTAGAAAGATATGCGATTCTCGCGACTACAATTATAATCGCAATGTCAGTAACCACCAATCATTGTCCCTACATGGTTGAGAGAGAGGGAAAAAAGTCGACACAACGTACCTGCCGCCTCCGGAGTGTTCAAGGTTCCAATCGAAGTCATTTTCGAGGATAATACACAAGATACAAACTCGAAAAATGGCGGGCTTCCTACGAAGAAGAAGAAGAAGATAAAGAATAAAAGCTGTACCGTCAACACTTTATTTTTCTGAGTACCTCCGACCGAAACAGGTGGGGAGAAAGAATCATCCTGTTTATCTAAGCTTCGATTGGCCTGACGGCGCCAAGCGATGGCGTGATAGGCAAATTTTCTGGGGTTGTTAAAGCTTTGTTAACTACCGTAACCCGATTTTTTTTTCACAGGGATTCTTTTTATGCTCATCACAACAGAGGGGGATGAATTGCGTGAGTATCATCAAGCTCATGTAATTTGAGTCACGGGCATACAGAAAATGCACAAGGATTACTACTAAAAACCACAGGACTCACACCGCAGAACGGCCAGCGTCTAAATAACCCCTGAAAGCGGTTGAATTCTTCCTTCCATGCAACTTACAGTACCAATGAGAGTTGTTTATAATCTAAAGCAGATCCAAGGTTAGGGTTTACACAGCCCCCCCCCCCCCCGCCTGCAGTTGTAGGTACATGTACCTACAGTAGGTACTGTACATACTTACCCCCCACCTCTAACCATTCTGTTACGTAGGATTTCAAATTCTTCCGAACATCCAGACCCTGAAATCTCGTAATCAACAAAAAGCATGTACCTACATCATTAGAAATCAAGCATTTGGTGCATGGATAGGGGGGTTAGGGTTGGGTTTCCCAAGCAAAGGCAAAGGTGCAAAGGGATGTTTGGCTCTGAGACTCTATTACCAGTGTACAGTCAACCTTGGGGCAACGACGAACCTGGGACAATTGCATATCAGCCTGAGCGCCACTGTCTCGACTGACAAAGATCCTTGTTCGTCGTTCAACCAGTTTCGTCTTTGCCCCAAAAAGGACTGTACCTACAAATCTAATTTTGGGATGTGTTAGTTGGTGAAAGTGACATTTCTACCTCGTGACTTTCTTGCTGGTTCTTCGCTGTCGAGATATCAAGATACCAATGGGGGTAAAGATACATACGTACGCGAAATCGCCCAATTAGTTTGAAACCCGATCAATAATCGTCAAGCTAGCAAGTCGTCTCAAGCTGGTGTACTTCGAAATGTTCCTCCATGTGCATAGGATTCCATAATTAAACGACCGCGTGGATAGTATCTATATGTATCCGTATTTCTCATCGTAGAATTATCACGGCTGAGATCAAGGCTATATAGACACTTGTCAGCTATTTCCCAGAAAGAAGGGTGGTTATAGACCGTGCTGTAGTGGGGCAATGAAGCTTGGTGCTGTAATATACTCTGACATTGCGTAAATCTGTGCAGCCTAACTTACCCGGCAAAACAACGAACCTACAAACACATCTCGCTACTACTTAGATTATGTCTAACACCGCGCGAGGCCAGCCAGTCGCCGTGACCACTCGCTCGCCGTTTCCCTTGGCTATTCTTGATACAGAAAAATTTTGAGGAATTGGGATATACTCCTCCTGATTTAGGATGACTTGTGACGAGTGATATCTCATGAAACACCTAGGTACAACCATCGGGTTTAGATTACAGATATCCAGATCTATCTAGGGCGGATACGCTACTGCGGGATTGTTTTGAAGCTAACGATAAGTTATACCAGATAGGTGTATAGATTGCGATGTAGGTCCCAATACTCTACATGTATCTATTATAAGGATTCCACTTCGGTTCCTAGCAGGTGTATCTGCGAGGCACTGCGCCAGAGTACAAACAGTGGAATATCCGGTTTGGACTACGTTCGGGTGGAGAAGAATAGAGTTCTTTCAAGAGTGCTATTCGATGACTCGGTCTCGGGATCTACCAAGTCGCCCTCCTCGGGATTACGTAAAATTAGTACGGTGTCATAATTATGTAGCTCACCAAGACAGATATTCTTTGCCTTCAAATCCGCCCTCTACATCCTGGAACTCCAGCGGCAGTCACAAACATAAAATAAATTTCTGTACACGCACATAAGCGCCCACTTCGACGGGGACCTCCCGAAAACTACAGAGTCATCTATCAGGTAAAACCATAAATCTATCTAGAACTCACGATTTAGGGCGTATTTAGAGAACCATCAAAATAGCATCTCCTTAGCCTAAGCTATTTCAACCGTAACTACATTTTGAAAATATTCGTTTCCTTTGGCGTGGGAGTTTCAAGTATCAAAACACCGTTTCCCTCTCAAAATCAAGCTTTTGAAAAGGCAATTGCAACCCAGGCCTGATTCATTCAATGGGCAAGGCAGGCGTGGTTTAGGGCATGTTTTGGTGTTTTGGTGCGGCCCCAAACGGGGTTATTTGGGCCTAAACTAGGTTCTAGTAATAATCTGATTCCGAGAAAAAGGAGTTACGCCATTTTACGCCTGGAAATCAACACTAATCCCATGGTATGGCCATCAACATCACAGTAATCCTAAAAAGAAAAGGTGAATCACCTTAAGACTTCAGTTGAAACAGGTATCCCTTCTAACGGGGTTCTAGCAAAAGGACGCTCTCTACAGAGAATTGCTCCCAAACGCGCTCTTACTTACTAGCCTTCGACAAGAATGACCACGCTTCTATACAAACACTTCCCTCTGTACTAGATCCTTTAGACTGTCAAATATCGACCACCAAAAAAGGGGTCAGCGCAGTTTGTCAACGGTTTAAGTACGAGGATATCAGATCTTAGACCGCTTCTTACCATTGAGGGGACCCTCTAGGCAGCTTTATATCAATTCCACGGGGCGCGGGCTTAGGCATACACAAAGGCACTAATAATAAAACAGTCCTGTCACATGCACGTAACGTTCCCAATTAACAATGGTGAATTTAGTTAGGTTTTACTAATCATTTAAATAGATTTGTCCATCCGGGTACCTGAAACCCCAGCGCTAAAAACGAGAAATAGGCATCGTTAGATCAAGAAGAATTGCATAGGACTTGAACCATCGATCTCGTCCAATCATCGCTATAACCGTATTGAAGTTTGATATAAGAGTCTAGAGGACATTGTTGTTTTTCACAAACAGTTTTCATGATATAGGAAAGTCATAGAGAGCTGTTAAACCACTCGGGACCGGAATAATAACCCCATGCTTGTCTGGGCCGTATCATAGTGGCCAACGCTACATAGCTTTCCAAGACAGGCCTCGATAGTGGAGCTAAAAACAACACAGCTTATAAAAAGGCGTATTTTGAAGTGAAAATGGATGTTTTCTTCTTATAATAACTGATTACCGTGGGTCTATAGTAAGAACAACTCGAACATTTCAACAGCTCCGGAACTTCCCAAAATTTGAGGCCTTTGAAGCGGAGAATACATACCACTATCTGAATAAAGGGAATAGTAGTTGATTATTTCTCGACCGTGCTTTAAGTCCTGGGCCTCCGGGTGCGAACTTCCCTTTATGTAAGGTGAAAGGATAACCCAGCTGTAACGTGAAAAATAACTTGTTTCCCCTCTTATAGCCAAGATTCTTGAAGCTGCTAACTATTTCCAATTAGTCATTTAAGACCTACTTAGATACAAACACAGGTACTACTAGCCGCCTTTAAATCGTCATCACTCCTTGTATCGTCCTAGGAGGCAGGATTGTTTAAGATTGTGAACCAAGCAGCAGATATCACTCGAATCGAGGATCGTCCAACCCGAAATACTATCTGGGTCGAGTTTAAAATAAATTGAAAGAAAGGATATATCCGGGGGTAGTGCAGATATACGTATGAAGTCACGTATATGGACTCTCTACTCCCAAATCTTCCGGAAATAAAATCACGTTATCTAAACGTCTCATCACCATGGCCACTGCCCACTTTCCCCGTTCTTAATTAAAGAGGGCTTTGGAGGGGAGCTAAAATAACCCCATACAGAGCTTACCGAACTGAGGGATGCTCTGGATCTGTGCGGGGTCGAGAAAAGCGGAGGCAGAAACGCAAGAAAAGGACTCGCAATTTCCTTCATCCCCTCATGATATGCGAGATCATGCACGTTACGGATATAAAGCCAATTACACCATCATAATTACACATTCAATACTCACGGGTGGCGTAAAACTTAAAGATAAAAGGAGCTGCTCTCCATACAATGGTACCTTCATTTGCCAAATTTTACGGAAAGAAACTAGCATGCGATTGTGTCGAATTTTCTCATGCTTAGCCCTCACTGCAGGTGCTTTAGCAGACAGATCCCCGTACCCACCGGGATCAGAACCTATATCTGGTCACCAAAAGTCACCAACTGATAACTCAGACGACAGTCTTTCTCTCAGTCTTGGTTCTTCTCCATTAGTGATCATTGAACAAGATGAGCACTATGATTACAGTGAACCAACGAAGGACGTTTACATCTCCCCAAAGCCGCTTCTTATACCTCAAGACAAACTTCCAGAGCCCTATTCTGATAGGGTCGAGATCGAGATCGAGAACATCGAGGTTACCAAAAACGATGGTTTCGAAGGGGGAAATATCGAGGAGGTCGATATTGAGGTAGTAGATATTCGGGAGGATATTAGTGGTTTCTCTCCCGAATATGGGATGTACCCTCCTCCCCCTCCGCATCCACACTTTCCTCACCCTGAGTACGAAGAGCTTAACGCTCCTCCTCCTCCTTTCCCTCCTTACGGTCCCCCTCATTTTCCCCCTCACCCCGAAGAGTTTCAAGGAACTCCTCCTCCTTTCCCTCCTTACGGTCCCCCTCCTCCAGAATTTTATGGATTACCTCCACCACCCGACTTTTATGAGGAACAGCCGTATTCTATAGGCCCTCCACCTATTCCCATGATGATGAGTCCTCCCCTACCTCAAATTCCGTCGAAGAAGGCAGAAAAGTCCAAGGGAGGAAATGTTTACGATAAAAACTCCAACGTGGGAAACAATGTGAAGGAGGCCTCGGCAATCAACAAGGCAAAAGGAAATAACTTTGCTATTCCCGGACAATCTACAGCCGCTCTTGACAATTCAAACCTCAACCAAGATTTTGCAGTAGCAAAGTCTGTGGAGAAGAACATCAACATCGATGTGAACGCCGCCGAAGGGTCTACAGAGTCTCCCCAGACTCAAGTACAGACTCAGTTTCCCGGCGGAGCGGTTGGCCCTCTCCAGCAAGGACAGACCTTTCTACCAGGCGGTGTTATGCCTATTGGTATGACTGATATCGTATTCCCAGATATCATCATCACAAACGCCAACGACATCAACAACGCCAACGAGAATCAGAACCAGGTCGCTGCAAACAACGAGAACGCCAATAACAATCCGAATGCTCTCGGAAACGAAAACTCGGCCGCAAGCTTCCAGGAGTTCTCTGAGCAGAACTATGCTGAAAACAACTTCCATTTTAATGAGGAGAAGAATTTCTTTTACATTAATGCTATCGGTGAGAGCGTTCCTGTGCAGGTTGAGGTTCCAGTTGAGGTTCCAGTAGAGGTTCCTGTAACAAAGATTATTCCAATTACGGAGACCGTCCAGGTTAGGTTCCTCAGTTTTCCTGCTTTGAATTCATTCTAACAACTTACAACTCTTAGATAGGTCCCAGAGGTTATAACACCTTGTGTGACCTGCCCTCCTCAGACCGAATATATTCCTTATACTCAGGTCGTTTCATATGAGACTGTCGTTGAGCAGATCCAGCTTCCTGGCCAGACAATCATCGAGCAGATTCAGCTACCTGGTCAGACCATTGTCGAGCAGATCCAGCTACCTGGTCAGACTATCATCGAGCAGATCCAGCTTCCAGGAGAGACTGTTATTGAGAAGATTCAACTCCCAGGAAAGACGGTCTTTGAACAGCTCCCTGGTGAGACTATCATTGAGCAGATCGTCCTCCCAGGAGAAACAATCTACCAGATTGTTGAGGTGCCCGTTCCGGTCACAGTTCAAGTGACAAAGACTCTTCCAGCCGCAACGATAATTGAAAAAGAAAGTGTAATTATTGAAAACGAAATTTTAGTCACGATTCCTGCCAAAACCATCATTCAACAGGAAAGTGTTGTCGTTACAAATGAGGTGCTTGTTACACAGGCCCCCAGGACAATCCTCGAAGAAATTTACGTTTCAGAGCAGATCAGGGTCCCTTATACTGTCACTCAGCAAGAACAAGTCTATGTCTCCGAACAGATTCGGGTTCCTGTCACTATCACTCAACAGGAGCAAATCTACGTTTCTGAGCAGGTTAGAGTGCCAGTAACAGTAACTGTTAATGAAGAGGTTTACGTCTCCGAGCAGGTTAGGGTGCCCGTAACTATTACTCAACAGGAGCAAATCTATGTTTCTGAACAAGTCAGAGTGCCGGTCACGATCAAGGAAGAGGAACTTATTTATATCAGCCAGGAAGTAGAGGTCACCAAGTTTGTCACCGTTCCTGGAATCGCCACTCCCGTCCCTACCACTGTTACTGAGGAAGTCGTTCTCCCCGCTCAAGTCATCACCACTTTTCTTCCTGGTGTTCCCACTCCAGTCATTCAAACCGTCCAAGTTACCGAGGAAGTCGTTCTCCCCGCTCAAGTCATCACCACTTTTCTTCCTGGTGTTCCCACTCCAGTCATTCAAACCGTCCAAGTTACCGAGGAAGTCGTTCTCCCCGCTCAGGTCATCACCACTTTTCTTCCTGGTGTTCCCACTCCAGTTGTTCAAACCGTCCAAGTTACCGAGGAAGTCGTTCTCCCCGCTCAGGTCATCACCACTTTTCTTCCTGGTGTTCCCACTCCAGTTGTTCAAACCGTCCAAGTTACCGAGGCTGTAACTATTCTAGAGAAGGAAGAGGTCTATATCTCCGAGCAGATTCCCGTGCCAGTTACTGTCAAGGAGGAGGATATTATATATGTTACTCAGAATGTCATCGTCACCGAGGTCGTCTCAGTCGCTGGTATCGCGACTCCAGTCCTCACTACTGTTACTGAGGAGGTCGTCGTTCCAGCGCAGGTCATCACTACATACCTTCCTGGCGTGGCTACCCCTGTCGTCCAAACTATTCAGGTTGTTGATGAGGTCCAGGTTCCTGTTCCTGTCACAGTTAAGGAGCAGGTCTACGTCTCGGAGCAAGTTCCTGTCACAGTTAAGGAGCAGGTCTACGTCTCGGAGCAAGTACCAGTTACCGTATCAGTAGAGGAGTTAGTTTATGTCACCAAAGAAAACATCGTCACCGAATTTGTTTCCCAACCAGGCTTCACCACTCCGGTCCCCACTACTATCTATGAAGAAATTCGAATCCCAGCTCAAGTTATCCAAGAAGTCATTACTACATATCTCCCTGGAGTCGAAACACCAGTCCTCCAGACAGTTTTTGTTACTCGGGATATCGAGTTTCCTGCCGCACCTCCAGCCACTGTTGTCGTCACTGAGAATAATGTCGTTCAGACCATCGTCACTTCACCGCCCATCGTCATCACTGAAGCTCCCTTGTTCGTCACATTACCAGCAGAGACAGTGGTTGTTCCAGGGGAGGTTTACACAACCGCTGTTTGTGAATCATGCCCTATTATAACTGTCACAGCGCCTGCGGAAACTTTCGTACAGCCCCCGGTAGTCGTCACCCAGCCAGGCCAGGCAGTTACAATCCCTGGTGCAATTCAGGTTGTTACGGAATTTCAGGAGGTATCAGTTGGATATCCTATTGCTGGACCAACCGTTAAACTTCCTGGTGAAGTTGTTCAGGTTCCCGGCCCTGCTGTCCAAGTCCCCGGCCCTACCGTTCAGCTTCCTGGCGAAGTTATTCAGGTCCCCGGCCCGACTGTTCAGCTTCCTGGTCAAGTCACCGAGGTCGGATATCCCGTTCCCGGCCCTACCGTTCAGCTTCCTGGTGAAGTTATTCAGGTCCCCGGCCCGACTGTTCAGCTTCCTGGTCAAGTCACCGAGGTCGGATATCCTGTTCCTGGCCCTACCGTTCAGCTTCCTGGCGAAGTTGTTCAGGTCCCCGGCCCTATCGTTCAGCTTCCTGGCGAAGTTGTTCAGGTCCCCGGCCCGACTGTTCAGCTTCCTGGTCAAGTCACCGAGGTCGGATATCCTGTTCCTGGCCCTACCGTTCAGCTTCCTGGCGAGGTTGTTCAGGTCCCCGGCCCTATCGTTCAGGTTCCTGGCGAATTTAATCAGGTTCCTGGCCCGACTGTTCAGCTTCCTGGTCAAGTCACCGAGGTCGGATATCCCGTTCCCGGCCCTACCGTTCAACTTCCTGGTGAAGTTATTCAGGTCCCCGGCCCGACTGTTCAGCTTCCTGGTCAAGTCACCGAGGTCGGATATCCCGTTCCTGGCCCTATCGTTCAGCTCCCTGGTGAAGTTGTTCAGGTCCCCGGTCCTGCTGCCCAAGTCCCAGGCCCTATAGTTCAGCTTCCTGGCGAAGTTGTCCAGGTACCCGGCCCTGTTGTCCCAGTGCCTGGTTCTACTGTCCAAGTTCCTGGTCCTTCTGTACAGGTTCCCGGTCCTTCCATCCAGGCCCCCGGTTCAGTCTTCCAGTCTCCTGGTGACGTTATTCGGGCCCCCGGAGGTGGTGCTGGTAATTTTACTGGAAACAATGGTACGTTCATAAATCCTCCCATAGGTCAATGATAAATTCTAACTAGGTAGTTTTAACCCCTTCACCTGAGCTGGCACCTTCTCCACAACAGCCTGGCCCTGTCGCACAACAACCGTCATTTGGGCTCTCAGGCTCTGTACCTGTCGCCCGGCCTCAGGTTGAAGAACCATTCTGTACTGACTGCTTCAACACTGAGAATGAGTATGAGTTTGATGTGGAGCTACCATCTTCCTTCGAAGCTGCCCCTGAGGTACCTCCACAAGTAACCTCTCAATCATCTCCAGGCTCTCCGGCTTCTAGCCCGTCTTCAGAATCTACTGGATCTTCTGGTTTGCCAGCATCTTCATCAGCTCCAGGCGCAGTGTCTGCACCAGCGGTAGGAGCTGGTTCGGCTCCTTCTTCTGGCTCTGCCCCAGTTTCTGGCACCGCCCCAGCACCTGGATCCGTCCCAGCATTCGGCCCCGTCCCAGCATCCAGCTCCGCTCCTTCTTCCGGTTCCGCCCCAGCATCTGGCCCTACTGCGGAGTCTGGCTCTATCCCAGCGTCTGGCCCGGCCCCAGCACCTGGCTCTGCTCCAGCGTCAGGTTCCGCTCCAGTGCCTGGCCCTGCTTCAGAATCCGGATCCACTCAAGGGTCAAGATCTTCGCCGTCATCAGGATCTTCGGGATCCGCACCCGCGGCGCCGGTTACCCCCGGTTCAGGATCTCCAGGCCCAGAATCTATCCCATCATCAGGAAACGCTAAAGCTATACCTCTATCTGAAGTTCCCTCGACTTCAGCGCCTGTGCCTGGCCCAGGCCCCGCACCCGGTGTAGGACCTGCATTTGTTAACGGCACCGCACCCGTCTCTGGTTCCACACCCGCCTCTGGCCCTGGCTCCGCACCAGTCTCCGGTTCCGTGCCCGGTTCTGGCTCTGCACCTGGTTCTGGCTCTGCACCTGGTTCTGGCTCCGCACCAGGCTCCGGTTCCGCGCCCGTCTCTGGTTCCGCGCCCAGTTCTGGCTCTGCACCTGGTTCCGGTTCCGCACCTGGCTCTGCACCTGGTTCCGGTTCCGCACCTGGCTCTGCACCTGGTTCCGGTTCCGCACCTGGCTCTGGCTCTGGCTCTGCACCTGGCTCCGGTTCCGCACCTGGTTCTGGTTCTGCACCTGGTTCCGCACCTGCCTCTGGTCCTGCGCCCGGTTCTAGCTCTACAACTGGCTCTAGCTCCGCGCCTGGCTTTAGTTCTGCCCCTGGCTCCGCATCTGCCTCTGGTCCCGCGCCTGGCTCTGGTTCCGCACCTGGCTCAGGCTCTGTACCTGGCTCTAGTTCCGCGCCCGGTTCTGGCTCTAGCTCTGCACCCGCCTCTGGTTCTACACCTGTTTCTGGTTCTGCACCTGGTTCCGCACCTGCCTCTGGTCCCGCGCCTGGCTCTGGTTCCGCACCCGCCTCTGGTTCTGCACCAGGCTCTGTTTCTACACCTAGCTCGGGATCTGTATCTGCCTCGGGGCCCGCCCCAGCAGTCGCTGCCCAAGGAGGACAAGCCCCCCCATCACCCGAGAATCCTGAGCAGTTCGAGGGTGCAGCCTCCCGCACTCGTACCGGCGTCTTTGCCATCGCTATCGCACTCGGTAGCATGGCGATCGTTCTGTGAGACCTTTAAATACCAAAATGAGATTACAGGTGGCAGATTAACGGATTAACGGATTTATGAAACTACGTACGGACTTATGACTGTAACGAAAATAGATGCAATGATGCCGCGAATTTCTCTTTTTTCTTCCTTTGACCCTTTATCCCTTTAGCCCTTTCATCCTGTGCTGCGTATATATGTATTATGTATGTATGTGAGCAGCCGGGAAATAGGACAGGCCGTGAAAGAAGGGAGTCTAAGGGGTGCGGGTAGGTAGTTGCAACATTTTTTACTGTAACTAGACTGAAGCAAAAAGAGAGAGAAAAAAAAATAGAATTTTTCCCCCCCGTTTGGTTGAAAGCCCGCCCTAGATTCTACATACTTGAGTATGTACATAAAAAGCTCTAGCCCCACATATGAATGTATACAAGCAATCATATATATATATATATAGCTGCCTACACGTAAATACCTTTCATTGTAATCATGGGATATATAGACGCGAGACCGAGAGCACAAAAAATGCTCGGTAACAATCCCGATCCAGCGGTGTCCCCTCTGGGGCCTGTCTATAAGTCTGCCCGTGGGCCATAGCACTGAGTGACCACGGCGCACCGCCATGCTCAGCTGCATGCAGTCCGAGGCCCAGAGGAGCAGCCGCGGTTTAGAACTGCATCTTTGTAACGCTCCGAGTGGAGTGGTGGTTGGTGGTGGTGGGTGAGTGAGTGAGTGAGTGAGTGGGTAGGAAGCGTTGACAGAGCAGGAGAAAGAGGAGTGCCAAGACCGAGTGATACGTCGTGAACCGTGGTATGGTAGGACTGCTTCACGGGGCATCACTCGGTGCAGGGGGGGGAAGGCTGGTGCCAATGATCGCGGTTGCGGTAGTGTGTGACGGGGAGGAAAGCGGGGAGTAAAAGGAAAAGGGAAAAGAACCCGATATATCTATCTACATTTACAGGCTATCTATGTACAAACTGTCTATCTATCCACATACCGGCGGCGACGGCGAGCTAGCTGTCTGCTGTTTGTGGCTGCGGCGCCCACCTCCTGATGACCCTCTCGCACTTCTCTCTCAGCACGCTCCACTCGCCCTTCTGCCCCCTCTCCGCCTTGACTTGCTCCGCCACCCCTCCCTCCCCCTCTCCCTCCTCCCCCTCGGCCTTCCCCCCAGCACTAACCCTCCCCGCACTCACCCCCTCCGCCAAATCCACCAGCGCCAGCAGGCCCCTCGCCATCCCCAGCCCCACCCCCACCGGCGGCACCTCCCTCCCCATCCCCGTCACCAGCTCCCTCCCCGCCTGGACCCCCTCTCTCTGGCTCCCGCCCATCACCACCAGCCCCACCACCAGCCTATACAACCCCTCGTCCCGCCGCACGCCCAGCAGCCTGATGCGCGCCCACGCATTCCAGAAGGCGCGCCACGCACCACACATTGCATACGCCGTCAGCAGCATCTCGTGCCACTCGCGCAGCGTGTAGGCATAGTGCCGCCCCGCGCGCGAGCGCACCACCTCGTCAAGCATGTGCACCCGCCTGTCGAGGCGGTAGCGGCCCATGCGCGGCAGCTTGTCCGCGCGCTTTGCGATGGCGTGGGTCGCCGTCTTGGCGGTTGGCGTGCACACGGTGAGGGCGAGGGCGTGGGCGAGCGGGAGGGAGGGGGGCGCGAGCGCGCGCAGCCGGCACAGCGCGTATTCGGGCGCGGAGACGTCGGTGGACGGGTGGGCGGCGAGGAGCTGGTCGGTGAGCGTGTTGAAGGCGGTGAGGTCTGCGGGGGTGTTGCTGGGGGCGGCGTTGGGGCGGAGGGTGGTGGGGGAGTGGGAGAGCGCGTGCATGGCGAGGTAGTAGAGCTCCTTGGCGGGCGCGGGGGTGGTCTGCGCGGCGAGGGTGGCGAGGAAGTCGGTGAGGCAGGAGGCGGGGTAGGCGGCGGGCGCGATGCGGTGCGCCTCGATGAGCAGCTCCAGGCGCAGCTGGTGCGTGGCGGGGGAGGGCGTGGGCGGGAGGTGGGCGTGGAAGTTGCGCAGGAAGTCGGTGGAGTCGGTGTCGGCGGGCCCGGTGCCGAGCAGCGTGCAGGGCCCGGCGCGCGACCCGGAGCCCGTCCAGCCCGGGTACCGCTTGCGCAGGAAGTTGATGTGCGCGCGCATGATGAGGGTCGCGACGGCCGGGTGCGTGGCGGGCGTGTAGGACTCCGGCAGCTGCTTTATGAGCTGCCACGGCTTGCCCTTTGCGACGGAGTGCGCCACCTCGATGCCGCGGAAGGCGATGCCGTCGATCAGGTTGCCGAGCTGCGGCTTAGCCGGGTCGGCGGGCGTGGGCGTGGGCGTGGGGGCGGGCGTGGGCGTCGGGGCGGGCGTGGGCGTGGGCGTGGGCGTGGGCGCGGGCGTGGGGAGCTGTGCGCGGCGGGGCGCGCAGGTGCTGAAGGCCCGGCTGTGCGGCGGGCGGGCGGGGCCGGGGGTGTAGTCGGACCCGGTGGAGAGCCCGGCGCCCAGGCGGATCAGCGGGGGGCGGGGGCTGTATCTAACCTCCGCCCTCCCGTCCAGCCCCTCCTCCTCTGCCTCCTCCTCCTCCTCCGCCTCCCTCTGTCTCTGCTCCTCCGCCTCCGCTGCCCGGGGGCTTCTCGTGATTCCGTCCGCACCCAGATACTTCCCCCACAGCCCCTCGAGGTCAACCTCATCGCGGCGGTGCTGCGTAAACAGCTGCACCACCAGGCCCTGCCCGCCGGCATTGACGCAGATCCAGCCCACGCCCTCCTCCTGCCCCGTCTGCGTGCTGATGAGCTTTCCCCGCCTGCGCAGGCGGCGGTTCTTTATCCGCAGCTCGGAGCGGCCGAGCAGGCCGTCGGCGTCGGGACGCAGCGCCCACGCGGAGCGCAGCCACCGGCACAGCTTGTCGGCAGAGGTGTGCAGGTGGCGCTCGGAGCGCGCCGTGCCGAGCACCATGATGGTGTCGGGCCCGATGGCCGGCGGCGGGTCCATGGTGCGCAGGTCCATGATTGCGAGGTCGCCAACGCCGAGCTCGTCGGCGAGCTGTGTGAGCAGCGGCTGCAGGGCGGCGGGCGGCGCGGCGGGGAGCGCGGGGAGGGCCTGGCGAGCGGCGAGCGGGTGGCTGGCGGGGCGGGGGGTCTCGACACGCAGGAACCAGGGGACGGCCTGTGCCTGTGCCGTACCGTCTTCCTCTGCTGCTTCCTCTACTTCTGCTGCTGCTGCTCCGTCCTCCTCTGCTGCCGCCTCGTCGTCCTCCGGCGTCTGTTCCTTGCGCACGGTGCGGCGGCGCTCGATGGTTATCCCGTTGACCACGGAGTTTGTCACCGTACCAATGACCTCCCCAACCTCCTTTGCGGGTCCCTTCCCACCCTCGGTCCCGCCCTCTGTCCCTGTCTCTGTCTCGGTCTCGGTCTCAAACAGCTCTGTGACGGTCTCGGTCACCGACTCAAACACGCCCTCGATAATCTCGTCCGGCGGCGCAGCCCTGGCAGCAGCGGCGTGGTGGAACCCCCGGGCAGCCCCGAGCAGCCCCGCGTGGTGTCTGAGTCTGACTGCGGCAGCGCCATTCGCAGAGGTGAGGGCCCGCACCGGCGGCGGGACGGGCAGGCGCACGCTGGCCCCGCAGGCCGAGAACAGCGTGTTGAGCACGGCGACGGAGCAGGTGCTGCAGCGTGTGATGCGCGTGAAGCGCCGTGATGCTGCGAGCATGTCTGCTTGTCTCTTGTGTGGCGGCGGTGGTGGTGGTGTCTGTTTTCTTGGTGTTTTGCCAATTTGTGCTGATTGATGCCCGCTGCTGCTGCGTGAAGAAAAGACGAAATTGTTGTCGGGTGGCGGCGGCAGGGATGTGGCTTGGCTGCAGTGGCGCGGGGCTGCCGGGTGTGGCGCCGCGGGGGAGCCCGGCGGTGGCTGAACTGTGAGAGCGGAGACCGAACGAACAGCTGAGATTGATATGATATCGATGCTATTCTCGTCCAATCTGCGTCTGTGTAGATATAACTACATAGCACGTACAGCAAATGAGACTGAGACCCTCCACTTCAGCTGCCCTCGACACAAGCAAGTAGGTATCAAAGTCCCCCCACCCACCCACCCACGGCTGCCGGGGGCCTCGACAGAAGGGCCCTCCTCCTCCTGCACATGAGGGAAAACTCTTCCATCCAGGACCCTGAGTGGATCCCCCCATCTGTGTCTGCATACATCATGTACCTGCTCTAGGCCCGGGCGATCCTCTAGCAAATTTTCAACCCGACTAGCTGTGGAACATCTCTAATAAGAACCCCACGAGTCTCCCCCCCCCCCCTCCTGTGCTGCACCTGCATCTGCATCTCTCGTTCAGTCGCTGTGCTGTTTGTGCTGTTTGTGCTGTTTCTGCGCTGGGTGTGTGTGCCGTGGTTTGTCTCTTGTCTAGCAATTCGTGCCTTTGGTTCTACTCGCAGCTCTCCCTCGTGGCTATTTAAGCCGGACCTTCACTTGGAGAATTAACGAGTATCCCCAGTCCCTCGCTGCCACCACTATCACCGGTATCGTTACCCCCGCCCCAATCATTACCCCCGTTCCAATCATTACCCCCGTCCCAATCAGTGCCCCAATTCCCACCACTCCCCCCGCAATGTCTTCCCCCTCCCCCTCCCCCCTCCGCCCCCCGCCCCCGCTGCTGCCCCCACCCCCGAAGACCTCCTGCGCCAGTTCAAGTTCTCCTTCCTCATCAACCAAGGTACGCCGCACCCCTACCTGCGCCCCGCGCACCTCCCCTCCCCACCATCACTAACCCCCTCCGCCTCCACCTCAGACACACGCACAAAGTCCGTCAACCTTCTCGGCACCATCGGCGCCGCGCCCGCCATCCTCATCGCCGAAAAGACAGCCTTCGACATCAGCGCCTTCAACCTCGCGCGCTTCCCCGCGCCCGCGCTCCTCCCCGCCATCGCCCTCGTCGAGAAGAACGACATCTACCACTGGTTCCTCGCCAGCACGGCCGCCCTCGGCGCCCGCACTGCCACCCCAGCAGCAGGCGCGGCGGGCTCGGAGCCAGCCGAGACGGACGCAGACGCGCTCGCGCGCGGCGGCGCAGACGTAAAGATCACGCTCATCTGGCCGGCGACAGAGGCCCACGTGCGAAAGTACAGCAAGCAGAATGTGCGCATGGTCGAGGAGACGGCGGCAGTGTACCGCGAGTGCGTGTGGCCGTATGTGCAGGCAAAGTGCGGGGGCGGGCGCCTGGGCTGGGTGCATAACATCCTCGAGGGCCGCGCAGAGGCGGAGAGCGTCATTGCGAGGGACGACGACCCCGTCGAGGGCTTTGTGCTGCTGCCGGATCTGTAAGTGCCTCTCTCTGTGTCTGTGTGTCTCTATGTCTCTATATTTCTATCTCTATCTCTACCTCTGTCTCTGTCTCTGTCTGTCTCTGTCTCTGTCTTGTGGGGGGGAGGAGGAGGTGAGTGCTGACCCTGACTGTGGGTGACAGAAAGTGGGACCGCACGACGATGGCAAGCTTGTACACGATGGCGCTCGTCCAGCGCCGCGACATCACGTCGCTGCGCGACCTCCGGAAGCGCGACGTGCCCTGGCTCAAGCGCCTGCAGGCCAACATCATCAGGGGCGTCTGCGCAAAGTACCCCAGCGTCGAGCCCGACCAGCTCAAGCTGTACATCCACTGCAAGTCCCCTCTCTCTCTTTCTCTCTCTGCCAATTGCTAACCTGGACACAGACCAGCCCTCCTACTACCACTTCCACATCCACGCCGTGGCCGTGACGCACGACGGCGGGACGGGGCAGGCCGCGGGGCGCGCGCTGCTGCTCGCGAACGTGATTAGCCAGCTCGAGTGGATGGGCGGCGGCGCGGACGCGGGCTTTGCGGATGTCACGCTGACGTACTTTGTGGGCGAGGAGAGCGAGCTGTGGCAGGGCGTGTTTGAGGGGCTGAGGGAGAAGAGGGGCGGCGGCGGTAGTGGGGAGATTGCGGCAGTGGATCAGGCGGTAGAGGCGGGGGCTGGAGTCGGACTGGAGGCAGGGATTGTGGGGGAGGCCATGGCTGCTTAGTTGCGGATTTGTTTGACTACTGTGCTGCTGCTTCTCTTCTCTCCTTTTTTTTTCCTCTTTCTCTCTCTCTCCTCTCTCTGCTGCTGCTGCTTGTTGTATGCTCTGTCGGTTCTTGTGTGGGTTTTGGGGGGGTGGGTTCTTATGGAGTTTGTTTTTTTGCCTTCTCTTTTTTGCACCGTGGGTTGTGTGTGGGCTGCGTGGGATGGGAATATATATATACACTCTTTTAATTTGTGACTCCATATCTACGGTGAATCGTGTGTTGTGATAAACGGGGTTGGTGGCTTGGTGGTTGGTTGGTGCGAGTGATGGCTTGTGAGTGGGAATGTGTGACGGGTGGGTGAGTGATACATGGTGAGCCACGAGTGGGCCGGGTGAGTGAGTGAGTGAGTGATGCTATGTGATGAGCCATGGTTTTATGAGTGATACTTGATGAGACGCGAGGATACAACCTGTCCTGGCGGACCTGCGTCTGGTTTGGATGGGCATATGCTAGAGAGGAGGGAGTTGCACGCTGGGATGAGGAGTGTTTAATGCATTTAGCCTCTCGACGGCCAGGAGATCTTTGGGATGGTCTATAATCCTGTCTGTTCTATACGTCGCATATGGCGAGCCACGATTACTCCCCCTGCTCGTACCATGGCGGAGCAAAGATGGAGGAAGAGATGGGACCGGTCCGTTTACTCTTTAGTACTCGGGGCAGGCTCATCTACGCCGTAGCCCACGGCGGGCAAGTCGCAATTTTAAAAAAGAAAAGTAGTTGCAATTGATGAAAGAATCAATGAACCAATTACCAATCAAACGAATGCAAAAACAGAAATCATGCACATACTCCCCCTAACGAAAGAAAGAGAGCTATCCAGAGAGAAAAGGGGGAATAGAAGAGAGGGCGCAGTCTTTTAAAGTGTGGTGGATGGGGCCGGGACAGGATGAACGTGGGTGCTGGTGGAAAGTGTTGTTTTGACAGCTTTTTTTTCTTTCTTTCTTCCCGCTTTCTCGGGGGTGGTAGTGGTGGGGGGATACGTGACAGGACATGGCGGGGAGACGGGTTGGAAGCGGTCCACACATCATCCGCTCCATCTACTCTCTTCTGCCCCTCCACCACCCATCATCTACCCATCTACTGCCCATCCATCCATCCATCCATCCATCTCCATCTGAAAATCTAACCATCCAAGGCACGCAACCAGATATCACAAATGTTGAAAGCCCTGGCCAGCAAAAGAGGTACACAGATAAGATTCGAGGCAACAGCACACACCCACCAGCAGCAGCGAATCTTCTGCTGGTACTTGTAGGCGCTGCCCAAGCAGTTGGGATCACCATTTGCAATAATGGCTGCATGGGGTGGTGGATGGGAGTAAGTAAGTCATCTATTTCCTTCCCCCACCCCCCCGGATTCGATGCTGGGATTTGGGTTGGACTCTCATGGGTTTCCAGTAAAGGTTCTCTAGTAATGTGGGGCTAACCTCAAACACACATTCCTTATCTGAGATATGGACTGTTGATGTACTGGGTTTTATTGGGCTAGTGAGTTTACTTGTAAGTACCTGGTGCCATTTCCTGTCACCTATGCAGCGGGGGGGGGGGGGGTTGTTTGGCTCCGTCTGTGTGTGTGTGGATGTGTGTGTGTGTGGATGGACTGTGGGCTACCAATTACTCCGTTTCCCTGTCCAGCCCTCTAAAGCTACTAACCGGGACTCAAGGTCGTCTACCACGTAGACACTGGCCGCCGAGTCTACAGCCTCGCTCGGTAGGGATCTCGCTGAGCAGGGACGCGGAGCACCTCCACAGTGCTCCTAGGAAGACAATAAGGCAAGTGTCATCCCCTCCAGCAGTTGCAGATAATCATTGGGTGTCTGTAGAGTTAACAGTATATTCATGCAGGTAACGTTATGCTATGGGATGTGTTTCAATAGCCAAGGAGAAACACAGCTCGAGCTCGGGAATCTGAGCTCGGCGGTTGCCAAGTCTATCGGAGTCCAAGACACAGTGATTAAAAGATTAGTGTGCGAGTGGCACATTGAGATCGATTGTGCGAGAGACGGTATCCCGACAACTAGCCTAAGACGAAGCACCTCGGTCTCGTGGTTCTGATACTGGGACTCAGTTTTCCGTTGCGCACTTTTAAACCCTGAGTGGGCAAATATTTCGGCACCACCCGTTATAAACGGTGCTTCGGTCATTGGTCTCCAGAATCAACGGCTATATTATGCAGTCACCAATCAACCTCTCCAAGGAATTCAAATAAAGACCATCAAGACGTCAACAGGCTATATTAAATTTATAAAATTACAAAGGCCTCGAATGGGCTTTGAAGGGCGCTAGCGCCATATCCATCAAAAAACCCCTTACTTGATTGAATCGTTATTTGGGGCCACAGGCGCTAATGACAACAGCCAAGCGGCTAATAATTCGGTCGGGACCTACCGCGAACGTAGCTTCTGTTCCCGGCCAGAGGATAGGTTCGGAATATTTTGCGAGGGTGTCAGTGTGTACCGACCGGCACGGTAATCATGCGATCTCCTCCCGTACATGCAGGATAACCGAGTGATAATCCATGCATGGACCGCATGCAACCGCAAACAATCAGCTTGGCTAAATGTTACCAATGGACCACCTACAATAAGTACTACGTACGTAGGCACTGCTTAATATATATATAAGAAAATCCCGGCCTGCTGGTTAAACTCAATTTCCACCCATCCATAAATAGTGTCTCAGCATTGCTTGAACGCTGTGAGAGAGACAGAAATAGCTAGGGTCTTCACGTGCACGGGAATCGCAATTGAATAGGACCTCATTGAAACCCGTGCGCTCCTTTGGGGGGCACTCTATCACAGGAAAAGAAAGAAAAAAAGAGAAGATATTTTGCGGCTGAAAAGCAAAGGGGAAGGTGAATTAAGGGGAGAGGAGGGATAAATAAATATAAAAAAAGCTTCGCTTGTGGCCCAGGGAAGGAGGAGGAAGAAGATCAGTGTAGTACGGCCCGGGTGCACTGCCACGATTGATCTGGTGGATCCGGATCTCTATCACATCAACACAATTTATCGGGGAGGGAACATGCAGAGACATGACATTGACGGGTGTCAATCCATCCAGAAGTCGAGGTTTATGCTTATTTTTCGTTGGTCTGGGCCATTGCTCGGGGGGAGACGGGGAGATTTGTTTTGTTTGTAATTGCACCCCCCACCTCCCTCCAGATCCTATGTTGCGTCCCCCTGCCTACGTCCAAAGAGGGGGGTTTCCGTGGAGGCGGGTTGGTGTGTTTTCCTTTTCCTGCCCAGGTCTCGGAGAAACAGCACGGAGCCGGACTAGAAGGCATCATATACTCGAGCTGGGTACTACTGCGCAGGAAGCATTGGTCATCTACTCTTGCAAGATCGACAAACACCCTGTTTTTTATGATTTGCAGCAGTGTTATTGACGCCCCTAAGAGAGAATTGCGGTGTTAATATATCGTCGTCATCGCGTTTGAATAATCTACAGACAGGCGTCTCCCTGCCGATAGTTAGGGAAAATCCTCCACTTCTCTCTCCACCCCCCCAGCATCTGCGGCAATCACACGACTTTCCCGTGCATTTTACCTAGGGTGCAGACAGTACCTGAAGCAGGTACTAGAGCGTCCATTGTTCCCTTTCTTATTTGCTGCCCGTCTCCACAGAAGAAAAAGAGGCAGAAGGTCCACAAGCAAGACAACCAACCCTCTGGGCATTCCTTCATTTCATCTTGGCCTCACTCACTTCTCACTCATTCTCACCTTACATACCCAGCGTACCTATCAACCAGCCAGCTTCCTCCTCCGCCCTACCTTACCTCCAACGCTCCCGCTTCTATCACCCGTTCGTTACCGAGATATCATCGGCCTACCTAGCTCCGCCCGCCACCTACATACTCGATTCTCGCACCCCCCTTCCCCCTTCAACACGTCTCTTTGGAACATCATACACCTAACTCGGAGAGGCGGCTTATTTATTGTGTGACTTTGATTCTTCCGCATATATCCAAGAGGGACCCTTCTCCGTTTCGTTTCGTTCTGTTTCGTCGGCGCCATTTTGTTGTTCCCTTTTCCCTCTTTTTTTTGCCCCCTTCCCTTTTCCTTTTATTCTGCCAACTTTTGTGATTTCTGGGCCTGCCCACTCCCTTCAGTTCCAGGTCAACTGCCCAATAGATTTCGCGAATTCGCGCGTGTTTATAATTTCTTTTTCTTGCTGTAACTTCTTTCTTTCTTCCTTTTCTTCTTGTCCATCGGCGTGCGCATAGGGATTGGGATATCCAAAGAAAGAGAGAAAGAAAGGACGGAAGGGAAGCAAGAAAGAAAACTGACATCGTCGCATCCGTCGTTGTTGTGTACTACTCCTGACCTACCTGCCCGCCCATTCGTTCTTCCTTTTTAACTAATAGGAGAAGAGAGGGAGGGGGAGAGAGGAAGGAAACGGAGAGAAAGAAGGAAGGAGACCAGGAAGGATCAGAGAAAGAGGCCTACCCGTTCCGAAAACACGAAAAACGGCCCACTATCATCTCACGCTGCCTAACAACCTACCTTGTATACATCTTACATTATAAACCAAAACCAGCTAACCTTACACCTAAAACCATCTTGACCTACCACACACCACCACCTACACCGACACCGTTCTAAAGAAATACCACGCACATACACATACATACCACCATACCACAATTATCACGACAAACCTACTGAGTTACAACGTCTACCACACCTTCCATCCCCCAACAATAAGTACACAAATAAGAAAGTAATAATGTCTGCAAATTCCCCCACCCTGGGTCCATCCCACGCAAACCTGCAAGAAGTTGCAGTGTCCCCAATAATAGCATCCGAGATACCGGCCGAAGACACCACAGCGACAGCCCCCGAATCACAACAAGCTTCGCAGCCTGGCCATGCGCCAACTGAGACAACGGCGGTGGAAGGGAGTCCTGTAACAACAGCAGACGCAACTGTAGCAGCAGCAGCAGCAGAAGCACTGGCAGCTAACCCGGCCGTCGCACCAACTCAACCTCCTCCACCATCCTCCGTTGCCTCACACCAACCTGTTACCACTGCTACAATAGCTCCCACAGACACCGCCGCCGCCGCTGCTGTTGTCTACACACCATTGAAAGATATGAAGACAGCATCATCGCCCATAGAGCCGACAGTGGCGTCACTGTCAATCACATTACTGCTCATCTCGGGCGTGCGCCATCAATTCGTGATGGACGAGGCGTATCTAACGCGGCACTCGGTCAAGACTGGGAAAGATGCTCTGAAGGATCCGTTGGAGATGAGCGTATGGCAACTGAAGGAGTGTATATGGAAGGATTGGAAAGAAGGTAAATACCTAACCGACTTCCCCCCAATACTTTTTCCTCTCTCTCATCCACCCCTATTCTGGAAGCTGATTGCGTGCAGAATGGGATCAAAGGCCAGCTAGTGCCATGTTCATAAGGCTTATACATTTCGGCCGCATGTTGGAAGACAAACATCCTCTCAAAGGTACACCCTAATTCATCCCCGTATTGAGCTTCGTTTTAAACAACCACTCCCTCCTCTCCTCCCGTCGCCGCTCGGATGCTGACTGAAGCTACAGACTGCAGGCTCAACCAAGACACCCCGAATGTCGTCCACATGACCGTCCGTCCGCCAGAGGTTGGCGACGATGAAATGACGCAACGGAGTGCAAAGGGATTTGGACACAGTAGGGAGAATGGCAATAGCAGCAGCTCTCCCTCGTGTAGGTGTGTCATATTGTAGGGACGGGGAGCTAGAAAGGATAGCTCATTTATTTTCATATTTACTTGGACAACTGGGACCCGGACGCTCGCTCTTTACATATCTCTCCCTCTTCCTCTCATTCGCTTTCTTTTGTCCTATCTTGACTGGGGCCTGGTATCGATATCTATCCGGCGTCATTGTTGTTTTTATGGGAGAGCAGTAGTTGCAGCAGTCGGGTTAAGGCAGGGACGGGCGGGGAATTGTGCATATATATCGCTTCCTTTTTTTTCCTCTTTCTTTTTCAATTCTCCATATGTTTTTTTTCGCAATGTTTTTATTCTTTTTTCTTTCTTTGTACAAGGAGTTTATTTTTTTCTTTTCTTGTCTTGGTAACTAAGGTTAATTGTGGTACGTACGGTTCTAGCTAGTGGGGTTACTTTATCAATTCTTTTTTTGCTCTCTCTTTACCCTCGCACCACCCACTCTACTCTTTCGGTTTCTATTTTCCTTGCATCATATGCGAAGGTAGTTCATTTTCTACATACCCTCATGTTCTGGTATGGCTGCTAAACCCCTCATGGGTTCCCCTATCTGTGTCCATTGCGTTTTCTTCGTTATCATACCGTGGCGCGTGGAGGATGGTTTTTTTTTTAAGTTGGAGGGTTAGACATCTGAAGAGCGAACCCCAAAGGTCCCCAAAAAAAAGATGCGACCCTCTTTTGTGGGGGATGCGCGCGCGCGAGCAAGGCATGCGTTTTTATGCATGTAGCAAGTGGTAGCGGGGACGGGAGTGAGGACATGGCCTTCTCCACTTTCTGCAGCACCCAGCTTGGCTTTCCTGCTTATGCTGTGTGATGGCACTGACATTGGGGTGGGGGGGAGAGAATCATATACTGATATACATAGTGCCTGGCTGTAGGCACTTTAGTAGCATGTAGTACCTACCTATGTACACTCTATCTTCTTCATGTAGGTACTTTTCCGTGTATACATGTAGTGTGTAGGGCACAGGTATCGCTATGCGAAACCCATGGTAAACAAACCAATAAACAAACAGAAGGACGTGTGCCATGCGTTGAGACCCTGCTTCAAATCTCACGGATTAATCCTGTTATGGAACTTACCGGGGGGTTGCAGCAACAGCATGCGATGGTTTGGTTTGGTTTGGTCTGGTCTGATTTGGTTTTTTGGGGTGATAAGCTTAAGTGATGTGATACTGGGCCTGGCGCGGAAGATGGCATGGGCATGCTTCCTCCCACGTTGTGATCTGATCATTGCTTTTACTTTTTGACATCATGGGGACAGTTTGTCTTGGGATGTGAGGGGAGTGAGGGGGCGGAAAGGGGGGGGGGGAAGGGGGTTGTACGCCGGTCGATAAGGAAACACCAAGCACAATCACCAAGATACCAAGAGTCCTTTACACATGTGTTCTCTTGGGCACGCTATCAATCATCTGACGGCGATTGATGATATCAACAAAGTTGTGTTCATTATTTCTCCCCTCACAGTTTCTCCGCATTTCCCCAATCCTGTTTTTTTTCCGGTGGCCCCCCAAATTGCATTGGATTGGGTAATACTGATAAATGAGACCTAGCTGGAAAGAAATCCGGGAGTTCGGCAGTGTAGGTATGTGCCCAAATGTAGGCAAGCCAGGGTCGGTCGGCATCGGTGATGAATGAAAGAAGCCGTTATCGAAGCCCTCCGATGAAAAATAAAACTTTCATCCATCCCAAGTATTGTTATTAGTATTACTCCTCCGCTTTTACCGGATCAACTATCCCAATAACCAAGTTCACAAACTCTTCAACTTCGGTGTTACCCTCCCTCAACCGCTTCAACTGTCCTACGCCTGCCTTGACTGCCCTCTCCTCGTTCCAGGGACGTCGCATCTGTTCGAACCCCCCTCTGCCACCGCGGCCTCGTCCCCTGCCCCCTCGCCCGCGTGGGACAAAGCTCTGGGGTGGTGGTTCGAGGGTTGCTTTGTGGACGCTGAGGAGGTGTTGGCGAAGGCTCGGGGACGCTAGCATTTGCTGGACTTGTGGCGATGAGAGTAGTGAGGCAAATTTGTCTGTCTCTATAGGCTTCGGGGCCAGCTCTGGCTCCTCATTCTGGGCTTTCTCAGCGGCCTTTGGCGCCGCAGACGTAGCAGGTTCGGCAAGTTTGGCCTTCTCATGTTGGACTTTATGTGGCTTGTAGCAGACAAGGGAGCAACTGGAATTGAGAAATTAGTTTTTGGGCCGGTGAAGGCGAGGAGACATTGTGGGATCGGATCGCATACTAGGGAATCTCGCAGGATGGGCATTTATATTTCGAGGGAGCCTCGTTGCAGATTCCGCAGAGTGCCATGATTTGTCGCGGTGGTTGATCGAGGAAGGGATCTCTTTGCATACATGTAGCTAATTAGATATTCGGAACAGCTAGCCATGCTAGTTTGCCCTAGCCCTACCATAAATTAAAGGCTTGGCTGAAACACTCTAATGGGATTTGTAGTCTCTGCGGTTTTGTAGTAATTGTGGCTCCAAGGCAAGCATGGTTTATGGGAGATATAAATTATAAAGTTATTATCATAGCCAGGTTTCTGATTGAAACCTTTGTCCCCTAGTCAAAGTAGGTACATGTCATCTCCACTAACCTGCTTTTCGTCTCCAGTGTCATCCTCTGGGTTAGGGGTCTCAAACAGAAAGAGTGGTTCTTAGGACAGTGATAGGTGAAGACTAACTCCATGTAATGTCTTGGATATTGGAAGCTGCTAGAAGCACTTCTTCTATAAAAAAAAACTTGGGAGCGAATGAAAGAGCTAGAAGCCCTGAGTTGTAATCATAAAAGAACAGAATCCAGGTTGTGTAGATACATGTATCCTTCATTCAATTCCACAAGGTTGTCCCATGATATGTCACATCGTAACATGGTGGCTGGACAAAATATCTTGAGTGGTGGAATACAAATCAAATCTTCTTTACTCAAGGTTATGATAGGACAATTGCGATCATGAAATAACGAAAGTATACCGCAAAATCTCAGGGATAACGAATCGAACTGGACTGGAACCTTGGGCTTCGGATTGGTCAAATACTTGTTGAGCCTCAATCCGACAGACCCCAAAGCGTAACTTTTGGTCGTCTTGACCAATGGGTAAGTGGTATTCTAGCCTAGTTAAATTATTCCTGAGATTCTACGGTATTCAGCAACAACCTTGTGAGATCTGGTAATTGGTCTCGATAAAGTGAAGATGCAGCTGGTGCATGTTGCAGCTGCGGGTAATAAGTGTGGCAGGGCGTGGAATGTCGTGGCTGGCACAGCCACAGAGCCGGTCGTTCCCCGTGGTGTGGAACAACAGGCCAACCCCCACCACCAACAGTTGCCTCAAGCATCTTCTCTCTCTTTCTCTCTCTCTCTCAACAACTCCCCCTCAGCTCCCATCAGATAGTCCTCCAAATACAGTTTTCTCCTGATATCATATCCCCCTTATCTCAGCTATACAGTCATTCAAGTATCGTTCAGTAGATCCCAGTCATCTAAGCCCATCTCCGCCGCTTCCAGCAATTCCAGCAATTCTCTCCACGCCCTCCCCCGTCATGGAATCCCCAGTGCGACGGCGGTATGAGATAGAGGAGCTTAAATCATTACAGCACTCCCCACTCGTAAAGAAACCAGATGGATTACCGCCAATTGAAGAATGGATGGGGTAAGCTTTGTCTCCTTTTTTTTTGTTTGCCATCTTGTGTTGTATCTAGGGTCGTGGTGCTAACTAGCTCCACAGGCCTGCCCCCGCAGTTCGACCCCAAACCACACGCACACGCACAGATGGCGATGTTCTGGCCAATAGTACTAACCACGACGACTCTGTCAAAGGGTATTGTTGCTTTCGCTCTGGGTGCTGAGCCATTTGTTGAGACTAAACTGAACTGTGGTAACTTAGTATTTCGGCAACACGCCGGCCATCTATGTTTGAATCTCGGCACGTGTCACGATCGTCAAGTACGCCTCTCATATGGAGCCGCTATCTATTTCTGTGTTATTTTGCTGATATCTTACAGTTCCAGAAGACATGATCCTCGGGCCTCCGAAAATGATGTCGTTTGCGTCATCATCCTCGGCTCGAGCAATATCCGGCAAGTTTGACCAAGATGGACTTCATGCCACCTCAATAGCATCTCCGGTATTTGCGGAAGAACGTGGGGAAAGCCCTCATTTTGAACGGTTCAAGATTGAAAGGGGGGTTCGCTCGGGCGACAAGGACAGAGGGGACAAGGATCGCGGCGGAGATCGTGTCGATATGCGCGGTTCAAACCACATCAAGCGATTTAGAGACGATGGTGAAGGTAGCGGGGAGCGAGCAAGTGGCGGCTGGACAAATGTTTCACGTCAACCGCGCAAGAGCTTTGGGGCCGAGGACGGTGACCGTTTCCGTAGGGGTGTTGAAAGAGAGAAGCGGGAAACTCCGTGGGATAAGGACCGTCCACCAAAATACGATAATTTTGGTAGAGATCGAGATCGTGAACACCGGCCAAAGTTGAAAAGAGATGAATCTAGCTGGTTGCTAGATGACAATCGTGGGGGAGACAGGGATCACTATCGTGACCGTGACCATCATCGTGACAATCACCGCGATAGTCACCGTTACAACAATAGTAGGGCTGAAAAGGACCCTGAATGGATGGATTCTGGGCCAAGTAATGAAGGAGATTCTAAACAGGCACATTCGATGGAGGAATTTCAACGCTGGAAGGAGAGAATGAAGGCGGGTAATGCACCGCCTGAAGACAAAAAGAAGGCAGATTTGCCTATCGAAGAGAAACATCAAACGCCACCTCCAAAAGAAGAAGTGGAAGCTAGGCCTACAAAGGAGCACGAGAGCTCAGTTATTGAAGGTATACCAGAAAGTAATCATACAGAGAGACATCTATTAGAAACTAATGCAGTAAATAGAACCGCAAACCGCCCCGGCGGTAGTAGAAAATAACGTGGACAGATTCTTCGGATTTTGGAGCACTCCTGCGACTAAAGGCGCTGAGCAGGATATAATGAACCCTATCAGACAGGAGCCCAAGAATCCAGTGAAATCTCGCTTTGCTGCAATTTTTGCCCCACAAGACGAGGTTGCTGCGCCTCCGGTAGTTGAAGCCCGTAAGCCTTCTCCAAAATTGCATGCTCCGGCAAATGGATCTACTTCCGAAGATAAAGAAGGCTTCCAACGCATTTTGAAGATACTCAACGGAGTCAATATCGGAGAGAATACAACCCCGATAGTCGTACAGGCCCCTGCATCAACCCCGCAGGTCCAGCGCCCCATGCAACGTAGCATATCTCCTATCACGTCAAGCCTTATGTCCCCTCCTCCTGCCCCAACACATCAGCAAAATCAAGGAAATCCCGTGCTTCGAAATGACCCGAATACAGACTTCCTCATGCGTCTTATGCATCAGTCGCATCAGTCACAACAGCAACAGCAGCATCAGCAACAACAACAGCAGCAGCAGCAACAGCAGCAACATCAGCAGCAGCAGCAGCAACAACTGCAACAACTGCAGCAGCAGCAACATCAGGCACAGCTCCCTCCATCAATCTCTCCGCTGCACCAGCACTATGGAGGGCCGTCTCAGATGCCACCACCGCCTCCAATCTCAACGAGCCCCCATAATTATCACAGAGCAAAGAATAACCCTCTTTCGCCCGTTTTTGATGACCCTGCGATCACCGATTTTAGAAGACGTGACGCCAGTCCTATCTATCCTAGGGGGCCTCCACTCATGGAGCAACATGGCCCTCCGGCCGCCTGGAATCCTCCTCAACAGATGTCGCAGTCGCAACTTCCCCAATCGCTTAGGCAGGTGGCTCCACCTCCAGGACTCGCAAGGAACCAGCATCATCAAGGTCCTCCCCCACCTCCACCTTTCCTTGGACCACCTCTAGGCGTTAATGGGCCCCCGATGCCATTTCAACTTGGCCCAATGCCAAACATACCACCAAACTTCGGTCCGCCTCCCCCGTTCTTTGGTATGAATGGACCTCCACCTCCACAGATGAATGGGCCGCCACCTCCGGGGTACCATATGCCTTTCCATCACCCTCACCATGAGCCACCCCATGGTCCCCCAATGGGGCTTCACGGTTCACCTTTTGGTTTCCCTCACGATGGAGCCAAGAATCCTCCCCATCCTCACGGGCCCGGTAATGCGCGGTTTTCTGCTGAATCTATCCACCGCCAGATTCGCTGACAGCCCTATGGACCAGGTCTTTAATGTCGAATTCTATGGAACGATGTGACCGGTGTTACGAATTTACTAGGCTCTCTCCTGGGCCTTTCTTTTTCATATTGGGGGATAAATTAACATCGTCTGCCTTTCTTCCTTTCTTTCTTGTTTTTGTTTCTTTTGATGCTCGTGTCAGTACTCAGCTCCAAAGGCGTCGTGTTCCCCTCGCATTTCCACCGCTTCCATCCCTGCCTTGTAGTCATGTCTTGTTACCATGTAAACATACTTTCTAAATGCTTTGTTTGTTTTGCTGATTTGGTTTGATTTGATCTGGTTTGGGTTGGGTTTGGTGCTGGTTTTGTTACCATATGCTTTGACTTCTGTGTGCGTTATTCCTTTGGGTATAGACGGACAGTTGGATAGTTTATATTCTTGCTTTCCTTCTCTGTCTCTACCCCACCTTGCTGCTATATTTGGAATTTTGTGACTTGTCTTATACTTACTGGTACTCCTTTCTCACTGTTCTCGTTCCTCGCTATTTTAGTTTCTAAGGGCTCTCATTGTTACTTTGCATTATTTACTTTTGTTACTTTTTAATGCAGGCACCTTCTCTTCAAAGTTGGAATTAACACCCTTTGTTTTTCCTTTTGTCTTTTTGTGTTTGGTCGGACTTTGTGCTTTATCTGCTTATTACTCGGGGACGGTACTTCTCTGCTTTGCGCCCGCCTCTTACATTTATGGCACGGCCTCTACCTCTGTAATTTTGGTACGAGGAACCAGTTTGGCAATGAAAGGGGTGGTTGGGATGTTGTCATGCAACATTGAGCGCCCTTTTTTTAAAATGAGGAATAAATGCTCAATCACAGGAAATCACTCGCTTAAATCGAAGCCTTGTGAAGATCATTCCTAAATTGTAGAGCCAATAGCCGCTATAATCTAAAACAAGCGTGCAGTCTTCCTGGCCGGTCAATCTACAGTGATGATATTGTGGTTCACCCAAAATCTAATCCTGTACCAACAAAAGATCAAGATTAGATTAGGCATTTGGTGCCAAGCCCGAAACAGGAGCAGGCGTAAAGAGCTTGATGTTGAGTTTAAATACCTGAGCCCTGAAGCACTATTATGCAGATGCGCATGTAACCTGGCCGACTCGTGACAAAAACTCAATTCTCGATAGTCGATACGACCTGTCCACGTGCTAGATTTTGGCTGTCACCAACCTAGAGCAATGCTTGGTTATACCGGGTTAAGCAGATAGGCACAACAATGCGCCTATTGTCATAGCCGGAAGGCTGCATACAATTAATGGATTAAACAATGAACCAAACTAAAAAATGAAATAAACAAATCTTTTACGATGAATCTAACAAACAAATGATCAGTTTCATGGGTTCTCACTCGAGTATATATAACGCTAGCCCTAACCGGTAGCAGCTATGCGTGTTTACTAACCCACGAGCAGCCTCTACAATAAAAGCTTCGATGATCAAGAGGCCTAGGGTAGAATTTTGAATATTCCTTTCCTTTCTCCTGTTCTTCAGGGTAAATGGAGGTCCCTTCCTTGGTCTTTATTGTGCCATGGTAGAAACCTAAAATTTAGGAGTGGGTTTTCTCTTCAAATATTTCGTGTGATCTTATACTAATATATCAATAGATAAGAGTGCTTTCAAAGGGCTAGAGAAGCCTTGGTATGTCCGGAGCGTCTGGCAATTCTATATCAAGCTACAGGTATGCAGTTCTCCCGAAGCAACTTGACATGTAGCTAATCAGTTAGCATTAGAATTTTATACTATTCTGGGAGCTGGTCTCTTTTTATAAACCGCCAAAACTTCCCAAAGATCGGGGGCTTGGAGTTTCGTATATGGAGACTCGACAATCCATCAACGTGAACGCTCTTAGGCTCCCGCTTGTGAGTTCAGCAGCTAGTCGGGTTATCCTCTAGCAAAGACAAGAAACCACAGAATTGGGGCTTTTTAGTCCGCGTCTTCCATCGGCCACCAATTCAACCTTGTAGCTCACTAAATTTTGGCCTCCGGCCACACTTTCCCACTCATCACATTGTGCGACCGCCAACAGCGAACAAGAGGCGACCCAACCCCGCGGAACTCAAAATGGAATCCCTTGCAGTTCTCTTTCCTTGCTACAACTCGCGAATATCCTCAGCTCCTGAGACTTGGCACCTGGCCACTAGGAGGCCTTCTCCACTAGCTGTCAACAGTTTCCAGCTCGTGGGCACTTTCGCAAGTGAGTTAGCTCAAGAGGATATGTGAGATCCCTTGTTCTCTTTGTCCTTGATTATGTACTAAGTCCATATCTTCTCTAGGATTATATATAAGCACTGACGTATCATTCGTTTAAGTTAATCTAAGAGATATCAATAAGCATCCTTTGAACCTCGTAGAAAAACTCGTTGCAATTTCCTCTTATCCAGGGCTCAGTTACCCGGGGATAAAATGATTCTCTTCCAGCTTGTGCTGCAAGAATACAAAGTATCGATTCCTTCTCGTTTTTACTCCACGCCCCAACGCCACCATCGCGTCGTTTTTCTGGGATTAGCCCTGGGCTCCTCGTCTCCTAGGTCGCCAGATTATTGACCATCTTTTCGAAGGGAAATCACCGCTAATTTACGGGGAATGGGTGAGAGATCCGCATACTCAAATATTGTCATTTGTTCTCTAGTCTAGCTCTGTGCGAGTATTTTTGTTTTATTCAAAGGGAATAAAGCTGGAGTCAGCACCCTTGCGCTGTGCTTATTAAAGGTTGTTCCAAATTGTTGCAGCCCGAGAGTTTTATATAAGTTCTGGTAGCGATCACACAGGCTTTCTCTTTATCAGCACGATTTCCAGGGCGTCAAAAGTGCCATTAGATATCGTTCGGATCTCCGATCCGCCAGTTGGTAGTTACAATTGCTCTGGGATCAATCGTTAAAACCCATCCATGCTGTAGATCGGCTAATTCCCAAGCTGACGATTCCGAATATGTCTTGGCATAAATATAAGGTACATGCCAAGACCTGGTCTGATTGGTTGCTCCAACGACATCATGCACCAGCTAACCAATCCTAGGTGGCAACTAACCCCACTATCGTAAGAGTAATGAAACCCTCGCGTATCAATTTCGCCCTTGAGAGGCCAGTTCTCTTTTACCATTGACAAAGTATACAACCTTCGTATGGACGATTATCGGATATAACCTATGCCCGATGACTTGGAGAAAGGTCGTCGGAGAGCGACCCCGCAGAGCATATCCTTCTGACGAGGCCTCCAATAGCCTTTTATGATTATGAGGCCAGATTGTGACCTCAACTGTAGCGAATTCAAGTCGGTTCGTGGAATAAGCGTATCAAGATTATCTTAGGACAATGAAGGTTTTTCTGAGTGAAGTGTCTGAAGACGAGATCAGGCCAGGTATGACCAATTCTCCTAGTTCCCATTTCCTTGCTCCCGTTCGGTTAGATCATTGGCATTTTTAGGTTCCATTGATGAAGAATCTGACCGGACTAAGAAACTCCGAAGGGCTAAAACCTTTAACTCTGTGGATGGGAACCTATCTAAGCCCATGAGACTTGGCCTGCGGTATTCTCCTGAAGGATAGAAAACCCGTTGGGAGCCATATGATTGGATCTAGCTGGGTAGTGTTGAATGAGAGTTGATTCTTTAAATAGTTGAAATAATGGCTGGGATGGTGCGTTGGTAATAGCGACAATAAGTGTTGGGTTGGGTTGGTTGTGGTGAAGAGCAAGCTGTGGGGGTGAGAAGAGGTATTACCCTGGGAGGCGGTAACAGGATAAGCCAAACTTTGCCGTTGTCCATCGGATGTGCTGGAGCCACTACTGTCGAGAATACCCTTATCACGTCGAGATACCAAACCCGCACCTAACTAATGTCATGATAAGGCTTTAGTGACAATATCCCTTCATCTGTTCCCGGTTTTCACAACTTGTCGGACTGTAGACGGCGTGGTGATATTCAGTATTCTAGCTGACGTGACCGGATTGTAACACTGCCAAAAGAGAGCACGTTCAAAAATCGAAAGATCTGCTGAAGGGTGACGAGCGTTACATTCATACTAAAGAGGTTCGCGGAGTGAGGGTTAGGTCTATGGGTGATTTCCGAAAATCCTGTATGCATAAGTCTTTTGATATATGATCCACTCTCAACATCAACCTGATCGAATCTTAACTTGCAGTTTGAATGTCTTACCTAATCGCACACACAGAGTGTGATTTTGGGACGAAATGCTACCTAGTTTGTATAAGCGTGTATTCAATAAATGCAGTCTGTTATTGATTGTATGTATAGTACATATGTAGCTGACCGCTAGTGATGATCGGCTACACACAAGAATTAGGGACACGTTCAAAAAAGAAACTTTTCTAAACCTCAACCTCAATACACAAGATACATGTATGTGTTTGCATCCTGCCCGTGAGATAGAAACTGGAACCTATCCCTTGACCCGTAGCAGAGGGCTTTGAAGCCCTCTCCAATAAGCAACGGTGCCTGGTTGTTGACCATATGTTCTCTAATCAGCCTCAGATCTCATCAACATGATTCATAACGCGCGGAGTTCAAGATTGCATAATTTCATGAGTGGTGGGTAACAGGAGAGAGTTGTAACCAAAGTGTCAAAACTAAGCTACGGGTCATGGGATACGTACTGTACATGTACATAGGTACATGTAGTTATAGTCTCATGCATGATGTACATTCCGCACCATGAATGATCAGCCAGATGACTTCGGCAAAGAAACCATGAGATAGAACACAAACCGTCCCCGAATTGTAAGACACTATGACCCGAGTTTTGCACAGCCTAAAGCACCTCTTCGAGGAGGAGTCACTCGTTGTCGTAGCTCTTCGCCTGTCACGCATGGATTGTGTGTACCTTGCTGTGGTCCAGTTGGCCTGTGTAACATTCCACCCCCGTTAGACCCGCGCTTTGGTTATGCGCCACTTTGCATGCGGCTACACTCCCGGGAAGTTTGCACGTCTTCCTAGAGGAATCGCGACTTCCTCAGCCTAGACAGAACCCCATATCCTCCTGATTTTTCTTTCGCGTCAACACGTCCTCTACTGGGAGCGTGACTTAAAGTTCCTCTACGCGTTCCCGATCACCCCCATCTTGCCCCGCCTTCTCTCGACGAACATTGAGTGAGTCGTCACGGCCGCGTTTATGACAATCCGAACTCACGGCCGCCGAAGGAACCAGTACGAGTAGCTAGGGATGAGAATACATATTCAGGTTCTGAGTTATCGATAAACAAACCTCTTCAAACCTACAAACCTTCTAGTGCTTCTCTACTCTCGTTCGTGAGTTCAAACTACACGAAACATATCCATAGATCCGCACTTTCGAGACGGGCCTTAATTCACGAATCACGGACCCCCCAATGAACGGTTTACCGCCCGACTTCTATCTCCCTCCTGCGCAGGGCAGATCTCAGCTACCCCCCATCGATGTCGATGATGCCCTTCAGTACACACCTCTCTCATCAGTTGTTCCTTTGTCCGCTGGTAATTCATCCATGTTCTCTCTCTTGCAGTCCTCGGGGAAGAGCAAACAAGAAAAATAGAAAACTAACATCAATATCAAAAAAAAAAAAGAAATAATAACCCTTCCGGCACTAACATCCACCGGAGTATCCTCGATTTATCAGTCCGAACCAGAACGCCGCCATATTTGCCAAACCTTGGACAACCTTGACAGGGAAGCAGGGCATGATCCAGGATCAAAATTGGTACGGAAGTACTTGTCGGATATAAGCTCTCACATTTCCACATCTAGTGGCGGTACTGAATTGTGAGTTTGTCTATGGAAGAAATTGAATTGATAGGTGGATTACTAATGATGCTGCATGGGGCTGTAGTCGTTTCAAGTCACTCGGAAAGGGAACAAACGAATGGTCTTCTTCAAGAGTATCGGTGGGGGTGCAGGGGGGTATTCTCAAACATGGAAAGATTGGAAAGTTCGGGGAAATGGTGTTGAATAAGAGCAATGTGACTTTCAGATGTAGGCATTCCCAACATGGGGATCATTTCCATTCTAGAAGGAATCGAAATCCAAAAAAGTCCATGATTTCTTCTTCACTGCCATAAAATTGTCTAATACTTGGTGGCAAACTGCTAGATCCAATATCATCAATAGGTGGTCCGAAATCGGCACAACAAACTCATACACAGCCACCGAGTCATACCCAGAATCAGGCACCGAATTACACCCCGAATTACGATCCAAATTATCCACAGAATAATTACACCCCACCAACACAGAATTTCCAAACACCACACAGTTATAAGAATAAGAACCGGCTTCCTCCATCAACGCCTCAAACCCCTACAACATCTGGGGTACCATCCAACGGGTTCCATAAACCCAGCACTATACAGCAAAACTTTCATCAAAAGCAGTCTACTCCTGCTCAAAACTATCGCCAGCAAGTCCAGACCCCAAATCACATACAACTCCCGAAAATAGAACGGCCTATCCAGAAGAGTGAACCCCCCGAGTCCATCAATGGTGATTATATCCAATCTCCTGCGGCGCCTGCAATAACTCAAAGAGCCGAGTTTGTGAAAATACCCCCACCACCACCATCATTCGACCGCTCACAGTACGTGAAACATACCGAAATCGAGAGAAAGGTCCGCAAACCGAAACCTGTAGGGACAACTAGTACATCAAAGTCAAGAAAACGCAAACGTTCTCATTCCGACGCCGAAGATGAAGAACGGTTGGCTTCTGGTGTGGATCAGAGAGCAAAGGCGGAGAGTTTATTGAAGGGGCTTCGGGGTTTTATGAATTCTATTTTCGAGGCTGAAGACAATCTTTCTCCCGACACCTCAGACCGTGTGGTGGACAAGAGCTCGAAAATGTGGATGACGAGTGCATTGGGTGGTGAGTCGCCATGTTTATCGACGGCAGTACAAACCAAGCTCGAAAATGCCATACAGAGGGTCATTTCTTTTGCACGGTTTGGGGAGATTCCCGTGGATGACTTGACGAGGCTACAGAAGATTTGTGAAAGCTCTTTGAAACTGGCGGAGAACACGGATGTCATGGTGAAGGAAGAGGAGAGCGAACTGGCCACACAAGAGTGGCTAGAAAGGGTAAATATTATTGATAATGGGCTCAAAACTGCCAAAACAGTGCTACGCATCATGGTAGGCGGGAGAGAAGAAAAGCAGATATATTCCGAGGATCTATTAGCCGGAGTTTTATCGGTGCTCAAAAACCTCATTGAGACAACTGTCAATCCCATGATTGAGATGCGCTCAACAGGCGAGAAGCTGGCAATTTTTAAAGTAGCGGCGGCCCACAAGAAAATCCTTGGAGGGCTATTACACGAGGTTACGAGTGTATTCGCACTACTATCGAAACTGCTTGCAATGGAGGAGGTAACGGAAGGAACTATCACGACAATGGAATTTGTTGCAGTCTCGGTTATCTTTATTGAGAATGCATCAAACGAGAAAGATTCGGTGTTTGGTGTTCAAAAGGTTGAAAGGTTCCGGGTTGCCGCAATGGACGTACTGGCAAAAATATTCGCAAGGTATCCTGATCAGAGGACTTTCATCTTTGATGAGATCCTTACAAGTCTCGAAAAGCTCCCTGTTAACCGGCAGAGCGCACGCCAATTCAAACTCGTTGAAGGAAAGAATATCCAACTGGTAAGTGCGCTGATTATGCGCCTCGTACAGACCAGTGGGACCTATCAAGGACGCAAACGAAAACAAGGCTTAGTCACAGATGAGGATGGAGAGGTAATACTAGAGAAGGATGAAGAGGAACTGCATGAATCTGGAGAAGGAACCGAAGGAGTAGATCGAATGAACGCAGTTGACAGACTACACATGATGTCGAACCCACTGCTTGATTCTGCGCAGAAGAATGCAGCATATGTCGTTAACTTCTTGGTACAGCGGGCGATGAAGTCGACCAAGACAGGGGATCAGCCTTATAGAGTTCTAATGGATATTTTTACAGAAGATTTCATCGCTGTTCTAGGCTCGCCGGAATGGCCAGGCGCAGAGTTGCTACTGCGGTCCATTCTGGGAAGTATGTGTACCATTGTCGATGGGGATAAGCAAACTGCACCCGCCAAGTCTATGGCTTTGGACCTACTAGGCCTTATGGGCAGTGCGATCTGCGATGTCGTCGTTCATCTCCGGGAGAGTCACCGCAATAGGGAAAGCCTAGGTGACTCTGCAGATGGTCACATCGTTGGGTTAACTGAAAAGTGCCTAGAGAGCAGTATTGGTGGTACAAATGGTGGCAATGTACCGACTGCCATTGAAGAGGAACTGATTGACTGGGAAGGCCCATTCAGATACGCACTTGAACATCTGTTACAGATGATGTCATCCGATGGTAGCTTGCAGAGTGCTTGTGGATATTATTTAACTGCCTGGAGCGCACGAATCTGTAACCTTTTTGAGAAGGTTGGGGACGTAGTGGATGAAGATGAGGATGATGACGGGATGCGGGATGAGCTTGTGAGGGTGGCGGGAAATCTGAAAAGGATCACGTTGGACAAGAGCTGGATTGATGATGACTTGTAAACCAACCCTCTTCTTTTAAAGGAACAAAGCTGATATCCGGTATTAGTGATGTGGAAAAGATCTCTCAAACGGCGATCAGGCAGGCATATGTGCTAACGGTCTTACATATGCCCTTCTGCATGAGCTTTGAACATATCCTCAATCGATTACTTCGATCAGTCGACGATAATCAGGCCACGACTAGGAGTAAGGGCTTGAAGGCTATTTTGCAACTTTTACAGAAGGACCCGGGAATTTTGAAGCGGCCACAAGTCGTTCCGTTTATTATCAAAAGGTTAAAGGACCCGTCCCCCTTGGTCAGAGACTCAGCCGTCGACCTCATCGGGAAGTGTATTCAGCTGCAGCCAGATCTTGAAGATCAAGTCTATAAAAGTATACTCGAACGTGCATCTGATGCTGGAGTCGGCGTGAGAAAGAGGGCGATGAAAATTCTCAAGGATATATACTTAAGAAGTAAGAAAGAGGTTGTCAAGGTCGCCATTGCAGAGGCGTTAGTGCAGAGAATCAAGGATAATGATACTAGTGTTTCGGTATGTCACATTTTCACTATTAAGAATATGCGCTTATTTTATGTGTAGGAATTGGCAAGGAAGACCTTTGAGGAGATCTGGATAACACCCTTCTATGGCCACATCGGAGAGGAGGAGACGGAAACTGCGCAGCAAGTTCAATCAGAGATTAGTCCACAAATGAAACTAATCGTTAATGAAAGAGTTTCAGTCATTATAAAGGTGGTGCAGAAGGAGGTCATGTTGACAGTTTTACACGATGTTATCAAGTCGCTGTTGCACTCAGAAACGAAAAACTGTACTATGAACTTTAGGGTTTGTAAGACAATGGTCGGATCAATGTGTGATGATCTTCTTGACCGGCAAGGCGACTCTGATAAGGTAGGCTACTTGATTCCCCCTTCCCCGATGGGGCATTCTTACTGATGTATAAATAAATACAGGCCGAGAGACAAAGTACGCTACAAACTTTAACAGTATTTGCTCGAGCAAATCCAAAATTGTTCACCCCCGAACAACTCATAATGTTGCAGCCTTATATTGAGAACCTGACGGCACAGGACGATCTCCATGTCTTCCGGTCCGTCATCGTTATATTTAGATGCGCCTTACCGGTCCTATCAAACCTACATGTGGGATTTTTAGCAACTGTTCAACAGAGCTTGTTGAAGAACCTGTCACGATTGCCTTCACCGGTAGGTCAAAATCTACGTACAACTTTTGAAAGATGCCATTGACAGATATAATTTTAGGAGTTGAAAGAAGTAATTTCCTGTCTTTGGACTATCAACGGGGTGTTGAAGAACCCAGAGCGGTTGATTCGAGTGACTATTTCCTGTTTAACAAATATACTCAAGTCGAAAGGAAAGTCGATTGAAACAAAAGCAGAAGCGAACCGATTGGTCCGGACACTTCATATTCTTGGTTTATTTGGGAAGAACTGCAACTTCGAAAATGAGACGAAGATGTTTAAGGATGCTTTTCCGCAGTGGAAGGGTCCATCGGTCTCGGGCTTGATTACAGATACTATCATCCCTTTCTGTGAACCATTGATTAATTCTTCTGTCAGAAAAGCTGCGCTGGAAAGCCTATGCCACGTCTGCCAAACTCATGCAGTCCACTTCCTAAAGCCGCAGATTCTAAAGGCATTTGATCAGGTCTTTGACGTTGGTGATAAGGATCTCATGAACCTTGTTCTTTTAGGGATCAAAGGTTTCCTTCAAACTGAGGAAAAACGAAGTGAATTCGGGGTCGTGGAAGTTTCAGGCAAAGAAAAAGATGCCACTGGCTGCAGCAACGAAGAAAACGGGAGGTTAGATCAGCTAGCTAATGCAAACCAGAATGATGGCGTAAGCACCAGTTTAGCGCAGAAATACCTCAAGAATATCATTCAAATTTCAATGGCTAGTCAGGATGCGTATGCACTCACGGCAACAGAGGTGATTGGGAGTATTTTGAGGCAGGGATTGGTGCATCCTAAGGAGGTTTGTCTTCCAAACATCCAGCCTGATAGACCGAGTGCTAACTGATGATTACAGTGTGTGCCTGCATTGGTTGCGTTAGAAACTTCGACGAATCCTACAATTCAAGCTATTTCATTTAGGGAACATCGAACGCTACACTCGAAGCACGAGACTATTGTCGAAAGAGGCTACATGGATGGTGTGAAATCTTGCTTCCTTTACCAACGTAACGTTATTGGAGATGGATCCGGTGCTACAGCAAACCCATTCATGTCGAAAATGAGGCCGCTCTACGAGATCGTCAAAACAAGTCGTAAGGTCCGAAAGAAGCTTTTGGGAAACATGACCATGAGCGTCGATTTTGAGCCTACAAAGCTGGAATTACCAAATCATCTCGAATACTCGAAATTTGTTATCGAGAACCTAGCATTCTTTGAATATGGAACACTAGATGAGCTTTACCAAGTCGTGACAACTATGGAACGAGTTGTTGCTGGTACAGGGATGACGGTTGCGCATTCAATAGAGACAGATATCTTTTTCATCAAGATCGACGTTCCAGAAAACGAGAAGAGTGCAATGACAGTCGACCCAGAAAAGCTGAAGACTCTTTCCGCGGCTGCGGGAATTCTTTCAATGCTTTGGGAAGCTCGAACGTACCTCCGGAGACTATATGCATTAAACGATAACAAAAGCCGCGACTACAAAGCGAACAAAGTCAGCGCAAAGGACATGAACAAGGCACCGAGCCGTAATACGAATTTTTCGGCTACAGGAGTCTGGCAATCCATTAGAGATACAACGCGAAATCTTGAGACAGATGAAGGGAGGATGAGACAATGCAGGGAGTTTGTGGAGACTTTGAGTGTGGATAACGAGTTTAAACTCGCGGCGGAAGGAGAAGATCTAGATGATATCGACGCCACCGGTGATAGGATAACTCCCGGGGCGGAGAGTGATCATGAGGGTGGTAGTAATGGCGTTCACGATATAATGGGTACGGTTATACTAGGCAGCCATGCCGGCGGTGTTCCGATGACGCCGAGCTCGAAGGGTAAAAAAAGGAAGGTCCCGGGCAACACTCCAGAGAAGGGTGTCGGGAGAGTCAAGAAGAAGCCGAAGCCGAGATCAAACAAGCCTAAAAAAGAATAATCTGACGACGGAAAATTGCGGGTCATCAAGAACTTCATTTGGTATTTACATTTTTCTTTCCTTACATAGTTGCTCATTTAAGTATCTATTTCGCTGCAGCTGGCGTTGGAGCTAAAATTCGTTGTTGATACTACATGTAGATTGGGCTGGACTGGATTGCTCGTTTTTAATTCTTTCTTTTATAATTTCATGGGAGGGGGAGTTATCGTTGATTCAATTTCGTTTGTCTTATTCTGAAGTAGCCAGATCTTCGATGGGCTGGATCTTCGATTCTACTACCCAGCTGGTTTCTTTTCTTTCCTTTTTTCTTTTTTACAGGGCATTTTCTTTCTATCCTTTCATGGTTATGCTTTACTATACCACGACCCCCGCCTGAGATAATGAAATGTGGAATGATGATTATGCCTCAAAAGCACGTGTGGTTTATGGTTCGTATACGGTGTTTGAATGCATTAGGCGGTAGATACATGTACATGTATGCACTCACGTTTTATGAATCTCGTCATTGTGCACACAAGTACCTAGATACATACATGTTATGTAGTCTACCCATACCACCCGTCTAACGCCGAAACGTTATCATTACTATTTAAATACATGTATCGATAAAGCTTAAACCCCACCCTCGCATCCCTCGCCACTGAGTCGCCAGACGATTCGCGCGCGGCATTCCCAAATCGCAGTACTCTAGCAAGTGCACGCAAGCACAGTGTGTAGTGCAGATCCCCCCCGAACCCCGCATCCCCGAAACCCCCAAAAACCCAATCCAACCCGGCATAGCATACATACCAACTAAATCTCCTAACTCGTGCTATGCCCTACATAAATTAAAGCAGATCGTGATCACACGATACCGATATATATATCTCGCTTCATTAAGCTTTAACTGCATGTGCCTAAGCCTTATGTGATATATTCACCGTTTACTAATATAATCCATTCGTCTTTAATTATACATATATTACTTGCATTTACTTATGTGCATCCAGCGAGATTTTAAAGTAAGGGCCAATGATCTCCTCGTGTTTGTACGACCCATAAAAATTCCCAACTCGACCCCTCCATGGAGATTGCAATCCCCCCGAACACCCCCGCGCCTGCAAAAAAAGGTAGAACGGGGGGTAAAGTGGTGGCGTGTATGTACATATGTACATGGAGCGAGAGGGAGAGAGAGCCAGAGGGAGAGAGAGGCGCATCTGCGATCCTCCGCGATCGATATAAATCGTGGATGAATGGAAAAGGCATACCTACCCGCGCTATCGCATCCCAATAGTTTCCGCACCATAAAACACACACACACACACACACACCCTCCCCCGCGCCCTCCACTCCTCCCCTCCATATCCCCCACACATACAGGTGGGGGCGTTATCTTACATGTCTGAACTGAGCCTCAGGCTCAGAGATAGACAAGACACTGTACGTACACGCTTACCAAGAAAACGTAGTTGCTCAGGGCAAGGATTATTTGTATGGAGTGACGGTGATCCCTCATACAAATTATCCTTGTCTCCACCGATTGCATTTTCTGATCTTTTGCTGGTAAGCGTGTACGGTCCATTCGCTGCTCAATAGATCGATTCTGTAGGTGAGGAGGGAAATGGTTGGAAAAAGTAATATGTACGTTCCTAGATCCTGCTGCCTGCTGAGTAAGGTGGGCTACCTCGTGGGAGACTTTCAAACTCAGTTAATCCTTTACATGAGTTGAACCAGCGCATAACCTGTCCAAATAGAGGTGACTGGTGCTGAATACATGTACCTACACGCTTACCAGCAAAAGAATCAGAAAATGCAAGTGATGGAGACAAGGATAATTTATATGAAGGATCGCCACCACTCCATGCAAATAATCCTTGCCCTGAGCAACTATATTTTCTGGTCCTTTTGCTGGTAAGCGTGTATCCAGAAGTGAAGTGACTCGTCAGGTCTCCCCCTTCATTAGACGCTGGTTCATAACCTTATAGCGCCATCAAGCGCCTAGGTGTGGTGACTTAAGCGGCGTCATCGAACTAGCCGGTGAGACTTTGTCCATTGCCTTGTGAGTGGGCAGCAGTTGATGTCATCTGCAGTTGAGACACGATGCAAGGTATGCAGCTATCTGAAGATCTACATACCTACATCCGTAGAGGGGCTGTCTGATTGTTTGACATTGTTTGTTGACATGTAGGAAGTAAGGGGCGAAACCTGCTTGTCTGTTGTTCACGAATCACGAAAATGAAAATGAATGGATGGAAGACAGGAGTACATACATGTCCATCCACGATACCCGCCCGTCCGCTGTCAACCAAACCAACCTTATTACCCCAGGTGAGCAGTGAGATACACTGCCTGAGCAGTGGGACCCCTCTAGGACCCTCCCCAACTTCAGCTTAATCCTAATTTAAGGGGAGTGAGCGCGCAAAGCGATCGGACACTCCCGAATTCCCGAAACATCGACCGACCGACGTTCGCAAAGTCCTCTTATGTAGTTGCCGCCCCAGATTTTCGCCACTGCCGCGGCCAGCCAGCTAAGGGTCCGTGTGGTGGTGGTTTTGTTGTTGCTGCTCGGCGCTAAAATAATTTTCCCCGTGGCTCTTTATCCGGATCGGTGGTTTGTGCGTTCCTATTTCTATGCTACATGCAGTACCGTAGGCAGGACAGGGACAGGGGCAGGGACAGGGATAGGCGTGTTTCTGCTAGAAAAGCTCGATGTCCCCTGTGCTTTTGAAGTATTTAGATATCGTAACGGTGATGAAATTTATCTCCTAGAGCGAGAGAAAACAGGTGTCTATGTTAAAACAGACCAGGCCAGAGGCAGGGAAATAATGCAAATCCCTTTAATCATGGCCTAAGATCGCCCAGAATCTCAGGGGAAGAAGCCCAAAGCTGTGCTGGGGAGAGAGGTTAATAATTTCCTTCTCTAGGCTGAGATGACAGATCTGTAATTGATTACTACTCTGTTATTCATCATCACAGATCACTCGGACCCATTTCATCCAAAAGGGAGCACTATCACCAACTTGGTAAATAAATGCTCGGGAGCATTGATTGGGTTGGAGGTCTCATCCAGCTCGATCGTGTACTGTATAAATATATCCATATACATTTAAGAATCATCTTTTCTTTATGATATCTCCCCGAGACCAAACTTCTGTCAAAAAGGCTTGTGAGTACATGTAGTTGGGAATGGGGGCCATATATGTACGTGCCATGGGCATGCTTTGATATGAGTAAACCTCAGTAGAGTAAAAAAGAACACATGTACCTTGACTGATCCAGTTACACCACCACCACCACCACCATTTCTCAATATCTATAATATAGGAGAGAGGGAGAGAGAAACCTGATTCTCTTCCATTTACCCACCAGCGAACAAAAATCCAATCCGCGGAGATAAATAAAGTTGAGGCTTAAAAACAAGCATTTCCTTGGCAGCGGCAGCATGGAGGAGCTCATCTGCATGAGAGAGATGTGAGATGAGCTGCTCTTTATGTGGCCTTCGGTTTTCGCCTCTCGCTCCCCCCCTTTGTTGCCCCCCCCAAATCCCCACCGCCGCCAACGGCAGTGCAGCAAATTCTGGACCCCAGACGCACGCCCGCGCCTGCCTACTGCGGCAATCGTGAATCTCGGTTGTGGACACGAGATACATTCTCGCAGTACGATCAGACAAAGTACCTAGCGTGGGGAAAGATCCTATAGGAAGAAGGTATTTACGGGGAAGAGATTAAGGAACGCAGGGGCAGGGCAGGAAAAAAAAAAAGGAAGAATCCCTTGGGAGCTTTCTCCGAGGCCGAAGGCGGCGCCAGTCGTTTTCTCTCTCACTTCATTTGTTTCATCAAATGTAGTTGGTAGATGACCCTTTACTCTATAATACATGTAGATATTTTCTTTCTTTTTTGTCATTTACAGTTGAAGAGCATTTATGCAGTTATGTGCCCAGCGGGTACTGTTGTCTGAGACTCAGGTTAGGAGTAGGTACAACAGAGTGCTATTAACGCAGCAATGAGGCACGTGCTTGTCACCAACCGGCTACTGCTCTTCTCTGTCAATGCTGCTGCTCCCTCTTAACCTGCTACGCTGGCATGGATCTCAGACAACAGAACCGATGGGTGAACGATTTGATCAACCTCCTAGTCAGTGAAGACTTCGTAAGCATGTAGGTAAGCTCGGGGACTAAATGCGCAACTCAAGGAACGACGGACATCGGGCATCTGCGTGGGCGAGGAAGGCCGATTAGGAACCACCGAGCCGTTGTCTGATAAAGAGCAATAATGCAACACGACGCGATACGATTGATTGAAGCTAGATGACTCCTTTTTTCATAAGATACTCGATGCTTCTGCTCTAGCACTCCCGCTACATGCAGGACCGCAAAAAATAATTGTCTCTTCCTTCAGTTGTGATACTTGCGTGTAATTACTACATTAGCCTCAGAATGGGGCCGGTCCTGGAAGGTTACATGAGTTCTCGCCTATTTACCAATGGTGCGGTACGTGGGACGGAAATATCCCGGCTTGTCGGGCTGATAGGGCAGGAACTGTAGGTACTTCTCAGATTTATTTCCTTTATTACAGATTCATCTGCCTTCGTTCAACGTAAATTTAGGCATTTGAATTTGCCACTTTCTCGGCGGATGAAGTCTGGTGACTCGCTATTTTTTTCCGTGTCAGTAAAGGACGTGTCATTCATTATTGATGATTTCCTGAGCATGAACCCCCACTGACCCCCACCTCTCCTGACTACTGACTCACGGCCCGGCCCACTGCGTGACAGTGCGTGTATCAGAATCATTGCATTGCATTGTTATACGTGGGGTACCATTATCAAATGCAAAAACTTCAGAGTATCGGACATTTAGACTTCTTGAGAAGTCATAATAGTTTTCCCCCACTAAACAGTTGGTATCTAAAATAGGAGACCCTCCCCCTTAACCTAAGCTTGGTGCCAGAGTAACAAGACTGAAGTCTAGCCTTCCGCTTTCTTTTTCTCTGTCGATAAAATCTTGCACGACTTTAAGAGCCTTCTCACTAAAGACGTCGTCATCACCCAAGAAGCCCCTGTCCAGCGGCCCCTTTCTTCTTCCGTCAAGCTCATAGAGGTGATTGCTCTTGGATTTGACAAAGCAGACGTAGTGCAGGTCCACATCGGCCTCTGCATCTGGGACAGCAGATGATCCCTGGGTAGCTGCGGACTTATGGGCCGATTCGAGTTCCCGAGAATCTTCGAGGACCTTTGCACGATCCAGTGGGGGGAGCGGGAGTGCCTTGGCAAGCAGTTTACCGATGGGGGAGTTGGCCTCTTGATACGTGTTAATCATTACCTCTCCTTTGGCCGACGGGAGTGATTTTAAATAAAAATATGAAGTAACATACCGATCATGTCTCGGGCAGCGCCGTTAGAGATAGCATGTAAGACGCCTATCATCCCGCAGGCATTTCGGATTGTCTGTTTGAACCAAACCGGGTCCTCTCCCTCACCCTTGCCGTTGTATTCGGGCCTGCTTTCATCCTCATCGCGCCGAAACCTCTCGTAGCTCTCGGAGACAGGGAAAACAAGAAGTAGGGCAAGGGCTGGCCTCGGTACGAATACGAGGAGCTCGGGCTCCGAGATGGAGAAGACATCATGAAACGCAAGCGTTGGAGATAACCCCAGATTGTGCACAAGGGTGGTCATCAACTCGGGGTTACATCTGCGGGGGAAAGCGGGTAAAGTCAGCAGCTATTTGATGAGCGGTCAGTTTGGCTGGTCGGGAGAGAAAAGCGAGCATACTCTAGTGGAATAAAGGCTTTGCGACCTTTGGGCACATCGACCGAAGGGTCATGAGGATCAACGGCTGCTGCTGTGGGGTCGGACATCATATAAGATAGATGATGATGACGATGGTGATGGTGATGGTGATGGTGATGGGTGATGCTTCTGCTGGTGCTTGCTGTGATTTGTACCTAGCTGCTGTTGATCTCTTTCCGTTGCGGGTAGCGTTAATATCACACGCAAGTTGAGGGTGGTGGTTGGAACACTTTGTGATCACATACAACCAAACAACCAAAGCACAAAAGTGATGGGGTTGATGGTGGTTGGCAGCAGTCAACAGTGAGGGGACACAGGTTGTGGGTGTAACTCTGCTATTGCGTAAGAGGCTGAGAGACGGGCAAATCCCACACACACTCAGTGACCGACGCACGGTTCACGAAGGACTCCGAGATTAACTGAAATGCAGGATATTTCATCGTCGCTTGGCGAGCCAAACAAAGAGCTTCAGGCTCCTCCTCCAGTAATGTTTACATGATCTAGGTTTCCTCAAACCATTTCCATCAGGCTGTATCTCTCGATTCATCGTTTCATTCCGTTTGTGTGGTCTCTGCTCCCTGCCAGTACATGAAAATGTTTCTCCCTCTCTGCTGGATGCAGCTGCCATTATGTACCATGAAGCTGGACTGGCTGGGAATAACAGCAAAACCCACTGGTCACACCTACTAAGCGAGAGCACAAGCGAGGAAAGACGAGACGAAACAAAAATGCTCTCTGCAGCCATCATCGTAAACCGACCAATTATGGGACGGCGACTCCGGCAGTGCAAGTGACGGTCTGCTCAAGGTGTCACCGCTCTGTGGGTAGGGCGTCCCTCCGCTTACTGACCCCAACACGGGCAGCGATCAAGGGTCCCTTGCAAAGCGTTTTTCCAACAGATTGGGTCCTCTTTACGGGAGCGATGGAGGATAACGATCGGCAGAAAGGAACAGCTCATCACGGTTGCGGAGCTCACAACCAAACCGCTTCCAATCGCTAGACGTTGAATTCGTTTTTCTCAAATTTTAATTTAATCCTCACCATTCCTTTTGGCAATTATCTGTCGGGATTCTCTTCTTGCGTAACACCTACAACCCAGTTGGGAAACAAAAGGACGAACATTCAACATGCTTAGGTTTCCCCCCACCCACTCTCCCCACGTAAGTCTTTGGCTGAGGGAAAACCGTGGGATCTGTGCTCAGTCACGTCGGTGTAGATTGAATAGCCTTAGTTATGCGGACTGCCTGTGACTGAAGTCGACTGCTCCAAAATTGGCGGTAACTGCGCGGCCAAGGCAAGACCTACAGTCGTCTCTCTCTCTTTTTTTTTTTCCCTTAACAAATTCCCGGCTGCAATCCAGTCTTTGAGGTTATTTTAACCTCCTCCTGTTGGCCCTGTTGGCGGTTGGCTGTCGGCCAGTCGGTACTTCATGTACCAAGTACAACCGGCAGACCTGCTGAGATCCAGTCAGATGGTTCTCGTTGGCATAGGAGGTTCCACTCGCCTCATCCAAATCTGTGTCTCTGGTTCTGGATACGGTAGCTATTTGATATTTCGGGCACGGCTTCAGCCTGGGCATTGTCGTGTGGTTGTAACTTGTAACTTGTGGTGGTGGTCAGTGGTGGTCCTGTGCACACTCACTTACTTCCTGCCGAAGGGCCTTCCTTCCGGACTGCGGGGGAAAAGGAAAAAAAAACAGGGCGCTGATCGTCATGACCGCGGATGGCCTGAGCCGTAGATTGAGAAGGATCAAAAGCAGGAATACAACAATAGAGCACTGACTCCTCCCTTGTAATATTTTCATCTCTCCTTCCTTTGTCTTTTCTCTCTCTACAACAGGATCTTCAACGCTCCTCCCCCTCCCCACAATAACTCCTGCTACCTGCGCACCGCCGGTGGCTGTTATCGTCACGATAACGATTACAGTGACCGCATCAGATCTGTGATCAGCTTCACTTCTGTTTATTTGGTACCGCCCTTAATAATATAATCCCATCCGCTTTTGGTGGTGGTGGATAGGGTTTTGGATACATATATACTGGAGGCATTCCTCAACCTTATTCAAAGGCTTAACGGGCTGCGGCAGCACCCCCGACTTTGGTTCCGGTCAAACGTGATGGCCGTAGCGAGGCTTCAGTGACACAGCCCTACCAACAGAGAAATAACGAAAGGATAAATCCTCCCAGAGAAATCCCTTGCACTCGAGAGGTTTTATCAGTCACCGCAGCACCACGACTTTATTTTAGTCCATTTAACCTCATTGAATTGGGGTCGATACGCGGCATATTACAGCTTAGTAGGAGGACTTAGGTGTTGGGAATGATGGACTGGTTTTCAACAAATTTATTAAGGAAACGGATGGAGGAGGAGAGTGACAACCGTTGGGTTGATGACCCAATATATGGGTTGAGCAGACTAGACGGTCGGGCTCTGGACAGCTTGAACAATAATTCACCAATATTAACCAGCCAGGAGCTTTACATTCTACGAGTAATAGCACTGGTAGCAGCGAGCATTTCATTAATCAGTGGTTTTGTTGTTGGGTGGTGGTTTGTACGCATGAAGAGGAGCTTCAGACATCAGTATGCACCCCAGGAACTGGCTGGTTGTACAGATGTACATTAAGTAATAAAGAGGAAGGGGAAAAAATAAATGCTAACTTTGTATTGCGCAGTCTCATTATGTTGCTGGTATTTTCAGACTTCTTCAAAGCAAGCTGGCAGCTGATATACCCGGCGGTTGTATTCACGAATGGGGCGGTTTCGAGTACATCGAGGTTTTGCCAGGCTGCTGGATTTTTCATGTCTATGGGGATTGAGGCTTCCGGTAAGCCGCATAAAACATCAAATCCCAGGGGAAAACATACTCTGGATTATGAAATCCATTATAACAAACTAACTTTTTGGAAACTAGATTTTGCGGTATTGGTAATAGCAGTTCACAGTGCACTCTATATTTTCCGACCCGGCCTAACAGCAATCGGTGAAGGCGGACTGTATCGATATCGTCACTCGGTCTACGTTGCGTGGCTCGCCTTTTCAATTTTGATGCCTTCACTGGCCTATATCAACAGTACACCAGCCTACACAGCTCAAGGCACATTTTGCTATCTTCCAGTACGCCCATTCTGGTACCGAATGGCATTAGCCTGGATACCTCGATACGTGATTCTGGTCGTGATTTTAATAATCTACGCCTCCATCTACATCTATGTGCGAATGAAGTTTCGCACATTTCGAAGTCACGTGGGTGCCAGCACACTTGAGATGGATACGGCGGATCTGGTTGCAGCAGAGCAACCTAAACCAAATAATGGACAGGTGCCAGCATTGGATGACCATGGACTGATACCAGTATCACCTAGTGGGGACAGTCGACAAGCATCAAATTCCTCAGACCAACCATTTGCAAAGGCTTTGATAATCCCTCAGACTATCGCGGAGAAGCTCAACTTTTCACCTTGCAACTCAGAACCCCGTGGATCTACATGTGATGGCAACTCATCATCGCCTTCACGTAGAGGATCGTTGCCTATGTCTGTTTCTAACATGGATAACAGTAATAACACGCGAGGAGGGGGAGGGGGAGGCAGTCAGGATGCAAGGAATGCCAGGCTGCGGGGGAGAAGGATAGCCATCAGTCGACAACTACGACTATTATTCATTTACCCATTGGTATACGCCCTTATGTGGGTGTTACCCCTGATAAGTCACCTACTACAGTATCAGGACAAATTCGTCAAAAACCCCAGCTTTCCATTGGCCTGTATGGTTGCGTTCACAATACCTGTGCAGTGTGCGGTGGACTGTTGGTTGTTTACGATCCGGGAGAAACCATGGAGGTATATCCCGAAATCGGACGGAAAATGGTTTTGGTCAAGGTATGGGTTCTTTGCAGGAGAGGAGCCTGCAACTGGCATAAATGAGGACGATGGTTGGAGGAAGAAAAAGAACATGAGCTTTGAGGCAAGGAAGGCCTACGAGAGAAGGGAGGAGGAGAGAAGGGAAGCAGCGGAGGTTTGGTTGACGAGGCAGGAGGAGAAAGGGAGACGGCCGCCGATGCCCCGAAGATCAGACACAAACTGGTGGGATATTGTTGACAATGGCGATATTGCGGAGGAATCAGAGATGTCTGAAGTTGAACCTCGTGGTCGCATAGATGAATTGGGTGCATTAGAGGACGGTAGAGGACCTATGGGAGAGGAACCACCGAGCAATCATTAAAGCGATTTGGGCAGTTTAGCCCTTTTCTTTTGTGTTAATTTTTATTTTTTTTATTTTTTTTTACTATTTTTGGGGTTTGGGACATAACTTGGGAGGTGTGCATATCTTTTCTACTCGGGGATCTTACGACTTATGAATATGGGACCTTTCCTTTGTTTTGGATTTGGATAATTTTTACTTAACTCTCCTTTGTTCTGAAGCATGCGCAGATTCCATCCTTTTTTACCGGTGGGCAAGTTTTTTCTCTGCATTTTTGAGACCTTTTTCTTTTTTTTCATTGCATTTTGGGGATCGGCATACTTATTTAGCTAAAAGGCGACCGGCATTTTGGGGATCATCCTGTTGTTTTGGTTTGTTACTTTTTGGCGAGCTTTTCGTTGTACAAAAACAAGAAAAAATAGCCTTAAAGGCTTGGGCTGGAGACTAGTGTTTTGATAGGTTCAGCAGCTATTGATACCCTTTTCTTCCCTTTTTCTTTCAACTTGTTTTTGCGAATGCTTTTTCCTGGTATTTAATATTTATTAGGGATGTTTTTTGCTGTTTATATCATTTATTTTGGGTCGGCGTTTCTTTTACAAAAAAGGTTTCTTAGGTGTTTAATCTTTTTGTTAGTGCTGTTGGTGTTATTGTATTTTTTTTTTCTGGCACCCCCGGGTTGTGGAAACAAACATGTTGAAACGAAAAAAATATAGTATAGTGGATCGCATAGTATACAATATATTGGGAGTCTATTTCCACTTGTGATCAGCGGGCTTTGCGAAAATCTTTGACTTGTTGAATGGGTCGATGGTTTTGATGATGCTTTAAAATTTTCAGCCATATTGATGGCTTGCGGCGGGGAGGGAGGTTGGTTGGGGGGATGTAGGGTATGTAGAGAAATGCTTGCCTCTAGAGTACTTTATTTGGGCTTGGTGCTGCATGCATGAGTGACGTGCCACGCAAACAGGGTATATATCCTATTTTGTGACGTTGTCTTCGAGAACCGCCGGCACGACATGCTTCGTGGGGTAGGGACGCTGTACCATCACTAGAATCAAATATATCGATTTAGCTACAGATCCCCAGACGAAATAAACTACCGGCCTGACTGGGTGGCGCTTTTCGGATACGCATCACTTCATCAGAACACTGCAGAACCTACCGCCCACACATCTCATGGAGGAACCTGGGGAAGTAAAGCTTGGCTTCATCGGGGGAGGAGAGGGGCCCTCCGGGGTTGTTCCCAGGGTATAGTCGCCCTTCAGAGGCACAACTACAGGTTGAGGTCGTATTGAAGTTGCCCTTTCAGGGCCAAGAGCTAGCCAGTTGTCAAATGGTTAGAGTATTTTGGTGGTGGTGGTGGTGGTGGTGGTGGTGGTAGGCATTGCGGTAGTGACTTGTCAATTGATCTCTCTGCCTCTGCTCGTAATTATGGCTATGTGCTCTGCAGGGCCGCTATTGTATGCTCTTCGGAAGCCGTTCCTGGATTTGCCTTGGTACACTGCTGCGCTGCTGCGGAACTTGATGGCGTAAGTGGGATCGGAGACAGAAACCCGTGATGCTGGGTGTGCTGCCGGTTCGTTTTCTTTTCTTTCTTTATATGCATGTTACGAGTGTCAGAGATATGCAGACATGGGTTGTCTACGGATCTTCGTAACTGAGACACCCAAATTATGCAACACTAGGCTGACGAGGGAGAAGTAGTGCTCTCTTTCGTGTGGTGACCTACTCTAGTGATACACTTGATACACATCATATACCTTATATGCTTGATACAAACCCCCTACTTTCTTCAGCAGTAGCCTAGATTTGAACAAGAGGCGCAATCTGAGACGAAAATTCCGGATAAAAGTTCTCGACGATGATCTCATCGAGGACGGCCGTCGATACTCTAAGATAGAGAAAAGAAGAGGTGGAACTCGTTTCAGATCGATGCAACATCATGTAGTGGATGGAGAAGCGAGCCGAAGTCATATGATGTAGGGCTGATAACATAACATAACAAACAAGCTTGCCATGGACTTTAATCTTAACCGCTGGACCTCTCATGCCAATAAGTGGGGGCAGGTACTCACCTTTGTTATCTTGGCTGATACCTCTGTGCCTTTTTTGTTGAGGAGCTCATAACCATTGATGCCGGTGTCAATTATCCCGTGTCGACTACTTGGAGAAATATTTTCCCGCCTTCTACCCTGCCGACAGGCGCATAAGTCAATGTGAAACTGAGACGAAACAGAAACAGATTTGAATCCAAAAAACAATCTGTACCTGAAATTGAATGGCGACGGAACCACCTGATTTCGATTTGGACATTTGCCCAATAGTTATTGTCGAGGAACCTGACGATCGTGTAGATCAAATTGGCTTGGACATAAGGGAAAAAAATAGATTTCTCTTCCATTTGGCAACAGTGAAACTATTGGCCAGCTGTTTTGTGGAGGCAACGAGTCTAGATCCGGATGCTACGATGAGAAAGCGCGAGTAACCGCGGGGAAGAGCATACATGTGGTCGTAACAAAAATATCGTTCGGTCTGAAAAGCTGGGGTTGATGTCACTCAGTAAGTGCTCCATCAGTCTAGTTCTAATCTCTATCGCTCATGGGCCGCACATAGGCCTTGTACGACCTTAACCAAGGACAGCAAGCTAGCGATACATCGTATTGACGATCGTTTTCGAAAGGGACCCATTTTTCGCGGTTTTCGATTGTTTGAGGATCTGCAGTAGTCAACTTCAACCAGTCGGAACGAGGCCTGAAGATCCCTGGAGAAAAAAAATCTGATATTTACGAGTGATATCTGATGATCTATACCTGTCTATTACAACCATAGCGAGTCACGTCAATGCTTTATTTTTTGTTTAACTCAAGTCACGTCGATGCTGTGATGATACGATTACATAACAAACAGTCAATATTTTATAAAAAATCACCTGATGGTTAATACTGAATGTCTACTCGACCCAAGAGTTCTTGGCATGTTGCACCGCTGAAACTCATATCGGAAATTAGCGTGAACAGCTCACCAGTCAAGAGGCCCAGAGATAAGCTTTTAGTGAACGGGCTGTCTTGTGTTTCGATGGACTATAAATAATGCTTATAAACCAAAGCGGGGTGTTTTCTTAAGTGTTCCCCCACAGATCTGGGTAAAGAGATCTAGCCCGCGGGTTTCATTAGCATATCTCAATGACCATCTGAAACCTACAGGTTTAGGCGGCAAGTTTCATGGAGAGCGAGACTTCAACGTGGCGGGGGATATCTCTCCGTGGCTTGATCTTATATACTCGAGGCAGGCATAAAGAGCCTTAAATTGATTTTTTATGGTAACGATCACTGATTCGCCGCTGCTGAAAAGCTACATCAAATTGAGACCCAGCTTACAGCTTGCGTTTTCAGTTTCTTATTACCTACCCCGAAAACTTTTTGGTACGTAGGTTTCCTTCTGGTTTAATCATTCAGGGGTTTATCGTGGAGGTTGTGTGTCTTGGTGGTTGGGTATCCTAGTAAACGAACTCTGGTAGAACAGCTTGCCTTGCACCATGCAGCCACAATTTCTGTCAATGCAACTCAGAGCCAAATTACTGGTGGACAAGACGTCGAGCGATGTCGCAAGCCTCAAATCAAATATGTATTAGATTAACGTCTTTTACAGTAACAATGCCTCCTTTTACGGCACTCAGATCATATGGCCTGTTATCTACCTGAGTGGATAAATAGCCTATATCAACTATCACATATATGGGTCCGAATCATTCCACTTTTGTAAAATGCCAAGGAACTTTGACCAGGCGGGAAAATCTAATATTCTTATCAGACGGTGATTACAAAGCAAACCTTGCTTGAGTTTATATTTTTCTGGTTTTCTTGTACATAACCGCCACGATACTAAACATAAACTTTACCTCACGATGAGCCATTCCGCGGATGGCTCAAGATTCTCAACCTTAGAAACAGCTCCCCAGACCTGTGTTGATAGGGTGGCTGGCAATATATCCAATCCATTGATAGTAGATTGTGGAGTCCTTTTCGAATTTCACCAGTCATGCCGCGTCATAACAATGAGAGCAAATGGTTAGCCGTTCGCCGAAAGAGAGTAACGAGAAACAAAAATAACTCGGAAATCATGACGTAGGAGAGGGAGACCTACGCAATTACACGGAGAGAACCGATCGTATGCCTGTACACCGTACTGCAGTGCATGAGTGATAAAGATAGATAAATCGATAAAACAAGCACTGGACGGAGGTGAGAAAACTAGACTCCAAGCCACCTTGTAGCCGTGGACGCCGCCGTTCATACTTTACAGCAGCTCTGTAAACATCTCATGCCCCTGTTCATCTCGGATTTTGCTTCTATCATAAAAAGATACTCCATCATCTTTGCCGAAGCCAACCGATACAGTTTGATCTCCAAACTTCGCCTCAGTCTCATCTGGACATCGACTTGGGCAGTGTCATCAGAAAATTAATCAAGTTGCATGATCTCATCACTGATCGACTATACAATGACTTTTACATTTCTGCACAGGTTATTCTAAGCATAATATGGTCGGTGCTCTGTCAAGTGGTATCAAAAAACGCACACACTAATTCTGTATACCTACTCACCCAAGGTTATTTAGAGTCGGTGTTAAGCTTAAGACCCCATATTAAAGTGATATGGTATGGTACAGCCTCATATATCTATCTGAGAAATGATATCGTAATGTCAACTTTGAATGCCAGCACTTGATCTGGTCGAAATTCGAACTCTATTATCAGCTGCTCTTGATATTCCAATTCGTACAAACACCTATAATCACTCGCACTAGTCCATCGTGGCACCACTGCACACAGAGTATTTGAATACAGACCTTGCGGAGATCATACAAATGCAATACAGTCAAAGAATCTTGAGCCAGGCAATTTGACCAGGTTGATGGCTCACAGTACGGCGGCACCCCTTACAGGATGTATGCACTGCGCATCGCAGTTTCAGCCCTTTCACTCATCACGTCTATATCGTTCATTACTTAGGCCGACCAACCCCAGATCATCGGGCACGGCAGCAAACCCTATCACGCTAGGGTGCTCTCACGGGGTTAATCGGATGCCGCACTCGCAGGTAAGGGCGACCTATTGATAATACTTTGCATATTCAGCTTAATATCGACTATCCCAAGTCGCCGCCTCACATTCAAGCGAGCTCCTTACCGAAGGCTTCGCTGGCAGCTTGACCTTATTTGCCACGGATATGGGTCAACGCTTAACTGGCAACCCTGGGAATGGCATAGGACATCACTGGTCTAAAGACGTGTCTATAAGGTCCGATAGAAAGAAAAAAGAAAGGAAGGAAAGGGTCCATGATGGTTTACCCTATCACAGATAATCACTCGCTGCGTCACTGTAAAGTGTGAAACTAGCGCGATGACCCCGGAGAGTCACGCATGTACCCGCCAAAGTAGATTAACCCTGAACTAACGAACCACTAATTCAACACACGTGTACAGGACAAGATTATAGGTGCTGGTATAAGTGATTCGGGTGAATTCTTCGGCTATGGCTGTGCAGGTAAGATCCGGAAGAATTGGGTATGCTTAATATTATTTTCGCTGGTTGTGGTGGTTTAATCTGCAAGCTTCGAAATAAAGACATATATCATAGCCTTAGTTTCACGCGCCTCGATCCCAGTATTCACATAATTTGGCATCAGAGGTCGATTCACTTCAGCTTATTATATATATTTAGTAAGAATCCGATCAAATTCATTCAACCCTCTTGACCAAGCAAGCTGGCAAGCGCTGGGCCCGTTAATCGAAATACAGGCCAGGCCTAATTACAAATCGAAAAGCTTCTTCAGCTCCGCCATGGTGTCTTCTGGCTTTGTAACACTGTGCCCGATCGTCCTCGGGTCTTCGTAGATCTCATAGTCGTTTCCGCCCTTGTACGTCTTGTCACCAAAGAAGTGGATCGTGTCAAATATACCCTCCTTCTCTACATGCTGAAGACAGTAGGTTTTGTCCCACCCACGTGGGAACACGTCGAAGGAGATCTGTCCACCAACGCTGAAGGTGAGTCCGTAGTCGCCGAACTTGGCACGGAGCGCCTCGACGAAGTCACGGCGGACGTTGTGAATTTTGTCATAGGCTTCGAAGTCATGACGCTCTTGGACACTAAACGGGGGGTATTAAGTTCGGTAAGTCAGGTTGGATGGCGATTATACAAGGGTCCCAGGGGTTCATACGAAGCGTTACGGCCAATAGGCGAGACGTTGATCATTCCGTTTCGGAATTCGATAAAAGTTCCACTAGGCCACCAATTGAATCAGAATAGGATTTCCTTGTCTTATTGGGGGAAGTATTGACCGCTTAATAGGAATATCCAGGTCAGCAATGTAATGGAGAATGAAGCTTGCCATCTTCTTGTACTTGTCCTCTCCCAACCATTGGATGAAGCTATTACTCGCAAGGGTTTCTCCAAGTCTGATGGCAGTGAGACCGTTCTCGGCGAAGCAGAAATCGAATAAATCAGTCACTATTGGCAAAGGGCATTAGCTTCATTGTTAGGGCTGTGGCCATGGAACGGTATAAATACCATTATACCCATTGACCCCGATTTGTTCCTGCTGCTTATGAAGATCACTTCCACCTACGAAACCGATTGCGACCTTCTGCCTAAGTTTCTGGAGCAAGACCAACATCTCAGGGCTAATAGTCTACAAATGCAAGTCATTAGCTTACAGCCCTAATGGTCCGAGATGCGGTTTAGCAATGTACCCGTCTTGCAGGTGTCAAAGTGCCATCGACATCGAAGAGACAGATTGTCCTTGCTACTGGACGTTCCGTAAGAGGTGGGAATTGAACTGCTGTGGTGGACATTGTGTAACGTTTCTTTTGTATATGTTTTATTCTAGCAAACGAAATTGATGAGATGCGGCGAAGAAAGAAGTGAGTCTTGAGAGAGGCGATGATGATGTGTGTTTTATTAGGGAAGTTTAGAGGGAGAAGAGAAGAGAGCTGGAGCGAACTGAGCTCAGGGGCCTCCCTCCAAACGGCAGCAGCGGGGCTAGGGTCTTGCTTGGTTTCTTGGCGCCCTAGCAATATTTGTGCAGGCTACCAATAAATAGCCCTGCCCTGACCACCGGGGGGTCCCCAAAGTTAATTGTATTCCAATTAAATCGTCCATGCTGACGACGATTTGTTTCGTGATGGGCAGTCGCTCCTTATTAAGCTGAAACTCGTGCTACATGTAGTTGTGAGAGGAAGTGAAAGCTTGTGTGTGTGAGGTACGCAGCTCTGGAGGTATATACGAAGCTCTGAAGGAAGGTACATATTCCTCGTCAACACCGCCAAGACTTGACGAGAGCGGGGGTTTCCTCTCTAATAAAGACTTTTCTTTGGCTTCACCACCAAAGATTAGTCGCACCGATATGACTCGGGTCACATAAAAAGGAGTGACATTTCGCACGATCGCCTGGAGAGCCTTCGTCAACCTCATCCTAGTTCTTGCCTTCATTAACAAGAACCCCACTACTCTGGGGACCTTTCATACAGGTCCCTGTTCGCACCCACTAGGTACTCTCACTTCGGGGCAACGCGTCCTCAACACGCACACCCAAAGTCCCACTGCGGGCACTCGGCATGATGCCACAGCCAGATCTCTTTTCCGTTTCTCATTTGTGTTATCCGGAAATTTTTTCATTTTTTCTTAGGCGGGGGTTTCCTTTGTCATCAACCTTGTAAGAGGAGTGTGGTTGGTAGCGTACCATAGTTACTAGGCCATGATTGTACCTAGAATCAATTCACTTGGCATAAAAAAGCAAAAAAGGGGTGTTTAATTCCTTGCCTAATCCCAGTTGGGGTTGTTACAACTAGATATTAGTAGCATTTTGAGGCGTTGGCGACGACACATTCGAAACTGCATGTGAGTGATATTCCGTGATGGTATTTTATATATCGGCTTTGGGTGTAACAGCTACATACAGGTAGTTTATTGCTTTTGTTTATGGATGCCCTTAATTCCTAGGACCCTATACATGATTACGTTCTTGCGGGCTCCCTCGCTGGAGCTGCTGTACACGGTGAGGAGAAAATGAATCCTCTTCTGAAGCATATGGCGGAAAGCCTCTACCTCTGCTCTCCTACGGGACACCGTGCCATTCCGATCCAGCATTTCCGCCCGACCCATTACCTATAAGATCGTTCACGGCTGCATCATATCATGTGGGGTACAAAAACGCCAGCTACAAGCACAAAATACACTTTATATACAAGCCATACACAACAACAAGAAGGAAAAAAAAACCAAAGCCCGTCCATGCAAGATAAAAGTCAGATCGTTCCAATTATACAATATACCGGCTTAGTTAATCTAAGCCTTCTTCTCCGCCTTCTTAAATATCAAGTCCGGCTTCCGCTTTGCAATATCCAGGATCGTCTGCGCGAATACCGAATTCGCCCACGCAAACCAACTCCCTGCTTCTACGTCAGCATACCCCCCCACCCAAAAAAAAAAAAATCCAGGAGGAGAGTGGCAAAAATGACTTACGGGTATAGTCCTCTGTCCGCTGCACATTAACACTCTCATGCACCAGCCCTAACGGGCTCGCCGCCACTACCGCTTTCAGAAGGCTCTTGATCTCCGCATCGTCGTTGCTCGTCATGGCCTGAACCAGCAAACTGATTGGCCATGCATGTGTGATACCGATATGTGGGCCTCCAATGCCACTGAACTTTCTGCCGACAAGGTAGTAGGGATTCCCCTGGGGACTGAGTATCATCTTCCGTGTGTTCTTGTACACCTCGTTATCAACATCGACGAAGCCAAGGAGCGGCAGGGCCAGCAGTGACGGCAGATTGGCGTCATCCATGATGATGTTTGACCCGTACCCGTCCACCTCGTAGGCAAACACCTTTCCAAATACCGGGTGCTGCACGACGCCGTATTTCCACACACCGGCCTCGATCTCTTTCCCGAGGGCTAAGACCTCTGCGGCGAGGGCGGACTGTGAGGCGGCGGTGAGGACCTCCGCAGTACGTTTAAGCTCCACAGCCATGAAGGCATTGCCTGGGATGAAGTACTGCATTATTGCGGCGTCATCGCTGGGGCGAAAGGCGGAGCGGACGAGGGAGGTGTTTGCGGCGAGCGGATTGCCGATGCCGTCGAGGTTGAGGGTCTCGGTACCACGGGTAGTTGTGCGTGTGAAGGTGTAAACTTGATTCTGAATGGAGCCGTCGGCCGCGAAGGTTGAAGTGCGCTGCTCGGAGATGAGGTTGAGAACGTTTTTGAGGGCTAGTATCCAACGGGCGGTGATGTGTGTCGTGGACTGCGTGGCGGCGTGGTATTGATTGCCGAGGGAGAGGAAGGAGGCGAGAGAGTCGAGCTCATATTTACATTCAAAGACAACATCGGGGTCATATGTGGGGTGGACGGTATCGGCTTGACCGTTGGAGGTTCTGTGGGAGTGTTAATGGTTTGTAGATTTGGTCAATGATCATGATGCAGGATAGTAGGGAACATACGGTGCTAGTCCAGAAGCTTTCGGCGGCTGGAACGCATTGCAGTATGGACTTTGTAATATAAAGTCTGCCTATTCCCACTCATTAGCTACCCGTTTCCAATCTCCCCCCCCCCCCCGCTTTCCATCACACCCCATCACTCACCTGTGTATTAATCGCGCCCTCTATCAACGCCTTTAGTTTCGCATCCTTGCCCACAAGGACCATATACTGCGCCAGCTGGTTCGTGCTATCCCTTAACCACTGCGCATTGATATCCCCCGTGACAATGAAGCTCTGACGCTCTTCCTGCTTATCCGAGTCCACATGCCATCGCACCGTCGTATCCAGCGTATTTGGAAAGCAGTTCTCAAATAGCCGTGCCATGTCCGGATCCGCCATGTTTGCCGTCATCGTAGAAATAACATCCTCCACCGCATCACTCGTAAACAGCCTACACTCCTGCGCTGGTCGCTGGAACGGCAGCTGGTACGTCCCGGTTGTGTAAGGCGGATGCCGCACTGTCGAATAGTCCTTGTAGTCCGGGCAGGCGCCGCGGCGTATGTATGACTGGGCCTGGGAGGAGCGACGGTTGATTTCTGCGGCGCTGGCGCTGTTGCTCCAGAGGATGCCCAGGATGAGGATCGAGCTGAGGAGAACCATCACGAGGGGGAGGGGGGAATTGAAGACTTTCTGCCAGAGGTTGGGTAGCGGATGGTCTTTCTTGTCGTCGGGGAGGAGGGGCCGGCGGTGACGCGCAACAGGCGAGGGTGGACGGTAGGTGGAGGAGGAGGAGACGGCGTAGGCGGGGGAGGGAGGCGGCGGGGAGTGGGTGCCGGATTCGGGGGTTTGAGTGCTGGGCGTGGGGAACGAGGGTGCGGGCTTTGGTCGGGGGGCGCGCTGGTGGATCATTCAGTCGGTGGGCATGCAGTGGGTATTTGTAGGTGGTGGTATTGTTGTTGGGGTGTTGGGTGTTGGGTGGGGGGGGGGGGAGCTCTTGACAGGTAGGCAGGTGCTAGCTAAGTTCCAGTGGAGCTAGTGGAAGCTGCAGGTAAACAAGAAAGTCAGCAAGCACCCAAGCAAGCAAGCAAGCACAGACAGACGGATCAATTGACGGGGGCTGAGGGGAAATTAGCTACCACGGGCACTGTCTGCTCAAGGGGAAGGAGCAGGAAGAGGGAGGTTGTTTGTGGACGGGAATGTTGATCCTTTGGGGTGTTGTGAGTGAGTGAGCGAGTGAGTGCCAGTTAGTTGTGTGTGGAGGAATCAGTTGACGTCGTTCGCTGTTGTCTCAACGGTTGAGCCTCGCCCTTGAGTGTTATTCAGCAGGCGCATGCATCCCTGCAGCATGCATCCAAACAAGACTTTCCCCCGAGGTGGTGCGTGAGAGGACTGAACCAACCAATATGATCACCATGGCGCCCCCCGCATTTTCGCTAATTAAGGGCCCCGGGAGCCAATATGGCCCATATGATCCTCTGGAGGCGGAATAGCACATCCATCCTGCTCTACTTTATAATTTAGCTACCCCGCAAATAGCGGGATACCTACATGCAGACACATCATCACCCCATTCCTATCCTCAAGTATTTACATATATATGTAAATACATACCCTCCCTCACACGGCGTTCTCACTGTGAAGCAGCTGATTTTATCCTCGGAAGTGAACAAGGCAGGGAAGTCTTCTTGCCACAGGGCACATGTGCCTACATCGATACCTTTATTAAATATTCTCTCAATTGCAAGGCATGTAAATAGGTATATCCCCGTCGATAATATACTATAATCATGCCGGTAGAAGTATACTTCAAATGAGGGCGCATCAGATGGCACTCGTCATCACAATATATCACTCGGCTCATATTAATGTATCCTTGGCGTCCTAGCAGGTGTTTCTCTAGTTACCCTCAAGGCCCTGTTCGGATTGTATTCTATTTCCTCCGAGAAAAACTGAGTACTGTTGCGGTAACTGAGATGTTACATAGATTGAGGTACATGTGGCCGTAGTAAATACCTCTGGGGGGATTTATTGATATCATGGTATTTTTAATGTACTAGGGTGTAGCGAAAAGTGATCAGAATCTGATAAGTGAATGCTGCGGTGAATACGTGTATTTGTCTTATCAGATTCTGATCACTTACCCTCAACACCCTGTACGTGTATTTTGATATACCGAACGCCCTCTTACTATAAGTGTTATAAATGCCATGGTATTGAGCTGTGATATTATGGTGCCTTCTCGTCCCTACCCGAATAGGCTCTGTAAGTGTTGTAGTATATGTACATGTAGTTGTTGGCAGTGCAGGTACCTCATCTCAAGACGTTGCGGGTTTCCACAAGTAAGCGAACATTGAGATGGCAACCATACCTAACCACCTAACAACATCAAAATTTCAAAGTCGCACTCCCGAACTGACATTATAGCTGTAGATACTACCACTACCGGAGAATCCATATCTAAGATTCCTTTGCTCCATCTCCTTGTGGTTGTGGAGAAATACGCTTTTGAAGTTGCATTCCCATACAAATTCTGGTTGCAACGTGAATATACCTACGCTTACTTGTGGGAACCCGTATTTATTCAAATGAAACCACCTCTTCCCAATGGGGATGAAACTCAATATACCACCATCTTGGACTAAAGTCGGCCCAGAAGAGATTTCCGGGTATGAACAGCAGGTGATTTGATCGATAAGGCCCGATTACCAGGACCACACACTGCTCCCGCAGTAGGTTGGAATTATGAACCTGACGGCTACAAGTTACCGGATTGTGCTCTTCAGCCATCAATCATGGATGCGTGTTGGCATACACAAACGCCGTAGACTTACATTCATACTCTACAGCGTATTTAATTCTAATACCAGGCCTATATCCCAAAGCCCATCGCAATCTGATGTGATCCATCCACGGAATCGGACACTCTTCAAAGGTTCTCCGGTCGAAGCGGGAGTGGATTAGATCAGGCCTTGACATCTCCAGTTTCACACTGGCTGGTAGGATTGTAGGAATTCGACAAACAAAAGCCATATCTGGGAAATATGACTGTATCTCAAAATGATAGGTCAATACTGCAGATAACACAGCCGCCTTCTTTGGAGAGCAATGGTAAGAGTCAAATCATGCTCGGAAGATATTAGGTATTGATCCATTCACTATTATGTGCGTGGCACACTTCTTAAAAAGCAGTTTGAGAATGTTCATTGTTGAGCTGGCTATTCGTAAGAGCGAGCAGCTGGCAGGTCGTCACCCAAAGGTATTCGTGGATAAGGTGGCCCGTTTAGGAATCTTCCGGCAATTGGTAGTCAATATTCGCCAGAATAGTGACATGAATACTCTTACTCATAGTACATATCTCAGACTCGTGGGAGATACGACAACTTGGCATATGGGAAAACCTCATCGCACTCCAGGCCCCCACATAGGCATAAGTACTCATTATGTCCAATCCATTCGATTATACCTCCCCAGTGAGCTTGGTATTATGCAGGCAATCGTGTTCTGCTTAGTTTAACCGCAAATACTAGCGCCATGACATAGGTTCTATGTGTTTTAGGTATTTGGAGAGTCTGAAGGCGGTTGAAAGCACTGGGCTGAGTATATCAGATGAATGCCTATACAAGTAGTTTCCGGCCTTCGGCCGGTACTACACGTATATCAATCAGTCCAATATACAGGCAAGCCGCTTCGCGGCTTATTTCTCTATTTGCCTGTCAGTCGGGGCTCCCAGGCCGCTGCGCGGCCCTCGACCCCTCCTGACAGGCAAAGTTCATCACTATATCCGCTCTGGTTGATCTATATATGCCTTTATCCCCCATATATCAGTCAGAAATACCTCCAGTTCAAGCTGCAATCTAACACCACTCAGCACAATACCCTATGTTATATCCAATACCACTGAGCACAATACCCTATGTTATATCCAACACAACATGTTTCAAATGAAACAAAGTCTCTCAATGAGCCAATCAGAGGACTATAAACGCACATGCATATGCAGGTTATAATTATATACTTATTAGATGTTAAAGCCCTGTCCGCTAGGAAAGTCCGGGACCTCAAGCCTCTTTGTAGACATGGCCACTATATTGTGAGTCGAGGCTTGTATGCTGCAGGGTAAGACTTGATTGGTATAATATTGCCGTACTATATGCCCGCGCCCTATTGATTCATCTCGGGAATCAGAGGCTTGAGTGCTCCTGTCCTGTTGGTCTCTTTTCTTCAAATAGAGTTTGATCCTAGGAAGTATTGCTCTTGAGAATCTTATTCCATCCCTACTGGCAATTGTAGCTTTCCGGGTTGTCCCACTACGGGCCAGTGATCTGCTTGGTTTTAGTGGAAAGGCTTCAAATAAGTAACACCCGGGAACCACACAATCCCATGCGTGTATCCAAATTAGTTAATCCGAGATTTCCACAGGTGTAGATTGAGATGAAAGACTTTCGCTTCCCCTATTCGAAGATACAATGAGGTATACTCTCGAAAGAACACTTCCTTGGGTTATGTCAGTAACCGTGGTGTTCGTGATGGCGTTTCTGCGATGGTGCGGTGTTTGTGTCTTTGTGTTGGAGAAAGAGTTGGAGAAGGCAATCTGCCCCAAGTAAGATTTAAGAGCTCGTGGCCCCAGCAGTGACTTATTCGCCAACCCCTGACTCACTCACAGCCCATCACTCGCACCAAGCAATCAAACAATCGCTTAAGGAGAGTGCTCATACGTATACATACGTCATGTCGTGTCCGATGCGGGGGGTATAAAGTAACTTATAATTAGTATCTAAACCTCACAGTCCATCCATCACTCTTGATCAACCCCACAATCCCGAGAGTCACATGCAAACCGGGTGCATGAGGAACTCATTTCATTGTTTGTTTGAGGTATTGGTGGAGGAGGAGGGGGGGGGGCATCATCTCGGAACGGATGAGCCTGCGCCTCCGCCCCGAAAGATGAGGGATGACGCGCTGTTACTGTTGCGCTGGAGAGAACAAAGGTCCTGCTTTGTGCCACTCAGGCAGAGAACTCAACCACCACCGTCGCTGTCGATGAAGAGCTGTTTCCTTAGCTGGTAGGTACGCATTTAGACGGCAGTATGATACCCAACCAATAGGCTAACGTGGGGTAAATAATAGCTGCTGGGTGCTTTAGGCGTGGGGTTGCAGGACGACTACATATCTGCTTTAAGGGCTCACTGCCCGGCAGCTTAGAAAGACCTCACTCAATGTTTGCTGCAGAAACAGTTTGGCACAGTCATCGTTCCTTGTACCCCCTCATATGTAGCTCTCGAGCTCATTTAAGGATGAGGGGCAAGCAAACAAGCTCCAGAGCTCCAGAGCTCCAGCTCCGCCACAATGTAACCGTTACTGGTAGAGCACAGTACCATCTGCATGCACTTTATTTGTTACGATGTAACCCGGAGACAAGCGGGCCTCCCCAAAAGGACTTCCGGGTTATATTCATGTGGGATATTCTCAAGAATGTGAACAAGTAAGGTAGGGTAGCAGCAAAAGGGCGGATGAGGCGCTCCGAGTTGCCAAGGCCAGGGACCGACCAGGTTTCACAGTGGGTTAACGAGCAGACTAGCAGGAAACTCGACACCGCGTAACTAATAAAGTTTTTCGGAACGCGGCTTCGAGGGTGAAATATTAGGATCTGGGGGGGGGGGTCTAGTTTCTCTTTTGACTTCAATAAAGTGCCTGGTGGGGGCTTCTCGGTAAAATCATCAAAAAAGGCCCAAGGATGAAGGGAAGTTGAATTACACGGCGGTCCGGTCAGAAGATGAACGGGTTTGGGGGAGGGTTCAGCTATTTACCACCGCACCCTCAGAGGATATGAGGGCGAATGGAAGGATGAGTCGAGTCGGAGGCAACCAAGAGTCCCGAGACAGCCGGGTCGGCCGAACTAGCAATCGCTGGCGAGAAACCTGGATTGCACCGGGTCTTCTCGGAGGACCGGAGGAAATTTGCTCCACCGCGGTTACAGAGAAGAAAATGTCCACGGGACCGACCTCGCTCGGATCTACCTTTGGGTGTGAGGGCTTATCAGATTTTTTTTTAACTCTTCTAGCTGGAATTGGTTACTGTACTGAACCAGAAGCACCAAGACCAAGGGGAAATCTATTAGGTACTCTACTGATTAGTTTGAAATATTGAGGGCTAGCCAGTTACCTACATGATCAGCAACCTCCGGAATATTCTCTTGCGCGTGGGGAATTGCCCTTTGTATGAGACGAATTAGGTCTGTAGACTTATTTACAGTGATATGCAGACCCAGTCCGGCCCGGAAATGTCTCGCACGTTACGAGTATTATGAGGTGAAGGAAATACAGAGATCTTCACCCTTTTTCAAAAGTTGTAACATTGGAGTGTTTGCTAGGCGGTGAATCATCCCCCCCCCAGACATACAGCCAACAGCCTCGCCGCGCAGTCGTCATTGACATTTTCCACCCGCCTTTCTCCCCGCCAACCTTACACAGTTTTTTTCACTGGGCCGCGATTTGTGTTTCTTTTTGCGATCCCTATATTTTCTCCCCTACAGCCACAGCCTCCCTCATCCCAGTCGAGTCTACTTGGTCGGATAGATACTTCTTCTCCTTTTGTCCCATCATCCTCTGCCCTCATCATCCCACTTCAACCCCATAATTTTTTTCCCCCGCACACTTTTTCTCTCTCTCGCGTCGGTCATTCCGGGACTCATTCGATTTTTCTCAAACTATCACCACAATCTCACTCATACTCACCCATCACTCTACAACATCAGACGGCATTATTGTGTCGTCTTCAAATGAGCACTAAAACCCTTGTGGATATTCACGTACGTGCTATTACCTACTCTCGCAATTCAATTTGCCTTGTCCTTGATATGATTTCCGCCACTGCTCGTTCCGCCACTGCTCGTTCCGCAAGCCTTTTTTTTTTTTTTGGTGCGGTTGCTTTGCGTTTAGATGCATGCTGAAATATACTCCTTATGCCCATCTAGATACCAGATCTCTGAATGGTCTTCAAACCGTTCACCACGCTAGCTCGTCAGAGCATCTCAAAACACTTCGTCAACGGATACGCCCAATCCGTTGTTGCCGCCACCCAATCCTCATATGCATCGTCGACCGTCCAACTTTCGCGACTCAGTGGAAGTAGCGGTCAGTCGAATGTGCCGACACGCCTCAACACCGCCTTCCGTGCCAGCGATGTCTGGAATACCCACCATGAGGACAAGGACAAGGACAGTAAAAAGTACTTGTTCTCGAAAAAGATCCTGTGGTCAAAGGCACAGCACCAGCAGAAGCAGTTACTAGAGATTGAGGCGGATTCCGTTAAATCGCGGTCTGGTTCATTGGTAACGGCAGATGCGGTGCCACCACTGTTGGAGGTACCTGAGGAGGGCGCATTCGTAGAGGAGGTCTTTGAGGAGGAGGTCGCAATTGCGGCCGCGGAGGCTCAGGAGGTTCCGCAATCGGAGAAGGTGGTGGAATCGGCGGCGCCGATCGTGGAGGAGGAAGCCTTTGTGCCACCTGCTTCCCCGGCTGTATCCCCGGAGACTACGCTGTATAATCAGCAACTACAGAGCCTACTATCACAGGGAAAGCACCATGAGCTCACTGCGCTTTTCCAGCTTATGATTAAGGAGGGTGTTAAACCCAGCACAGCAACCTATAATCTCCTCCTTGCCGCCGTCGTAAAGACAAACACCGTCGGCGTCACGCAGGTCATCAATGTGTATACGGACATGCTTGCACAGGGTATCCTACCGAACACTGTCACCTACTCAATTCTCATCGACTTCCTCGCCGCAAATGCCAAGAACTCACTTCACTTCACCAAGGGCATCATGGCCGACCGAGCCAGATTTGGCTTCGTTGTTCCATCCCGCATGGCAGAGTTGAAGGAGATGCAGGGCCAGGCCCCGATGGACCTGGCGCTGGATATATTCTATGCAAGCACCGAGGTTCGTAAGGAGCGGGTGTTTCCGGAGTCTACATATGCTGTGCTTGCAGATGCGTGCGCGGAATACGCTCGGGAGGAGGACATGCTCAAGGTCTATACGCACATGGAGCAGCGCAATGTTCTCCCTAGCGTCGATATCATGCTCTCACTCATCAAAGGCTTCGGAAAGACAGGCAACATGAGCGCCGCGATCGAGACTTACAACCAATACCGGACCTCCGAGCTCGCGCAGGGATCTGGGGCGGTTGATGAGCGGTTCCGTGTTTACAAGACCCTAATTGCAGCCTACATGGACGCTGACGACGCCGCCGGCGCACTTTCGTTCCTCGAGAAGATTATGGATGCCAGCGCAGATCAGGCACGTTCCGAGAAATTGGCCGATGCGGTCATTCAGGGTTTCTTGGAGCAGAAAAATATTGAAGCAGCCCGGGAATGGATTCTCTCGAGTAACATGAGGGCATCTGACTTTATGAGCCTCTCTAGAACCCTCATTGCTGTTGCGGACTTGGGCGACATTGATCTTGCTAGTAAGTTATACGTAGAGTTCAGTGCCCATGCCCGAAGTCTTGGTATCAGCCACCCCGCCACAGCAATTGCCCAGATGGCGTTTCTTGCACTATGCGTGAAGACGGGTAGGGTTGAGAGCGCACGTGGCGTCTGGGGCGACCTAGCCGACCGTGCTCTTTCTAGCGGGCCTGACGTAGAGGCCGCTGCACTCTACACTGTCATGTTGTTTGAGAACGGACTTACGAACGAAGCACTAGTTGTGCTCAAGCAGTTCATGGACCTCTATCTAGAACGCCCCTTCGGTGCGCCACCAATGCTCAGAAGAAACTATTTACAGCAGACATGCGAGCATCTGGTTTCATCCATCTCTCGAACGGGGTTCTTGACACCAAGCATTGCATTGGATCTCTGTGGGTTCAACATGGTTCATTGTGGGCAGCTAGGACTAGAGGCATCCAGAATTGTCATGAAACTGTTTGGTGCTGAGAGGATATTGGGGCTGACAATGCCACAATTGGATCTATTGTTGCGGGTTCAGTCAGGTGTGCTCATAGAGGTAAAAACAAAAGGATTTGAGCAACTGCCTGAGGATGTCAAGAGATTTGAGCAGATGCTTTCTGTTGCGATGAAGGCCAATATCCCGCTCAATCCTGCCTTGAAGAGCTCCATTGACCAGGCGTTGATGGCACTTGGTGATCCTGCCGAGAAGTGGAATGCATTTTCTCAGGCTCAAACTGTTTGGGAATCTACGCCACATTCACCCGTTCATTCTACAGAGATGAGTGGCTCCCCTACACTGGTTGCTAGTGAGGGTGAGACTATTCCGGAGGACAACTTTGATCCGTACTGGGCCAAGACCGACGTCAAGGTATCACAAGCTATCGACAATGCTCTTGAGGGAGCAAGGACTACCAGACCAAGGCTATCAGACGCAAAGCGCATGTACCAGCAGACCCGCCGGGCAGGAAGACTTGTCCGTATGACGACCCTCGCAAGAATGGTTGCCGCTGCTGCCAGCTCAAATCAACCAGACTTCATGTACGAGATCTACCGAAATGCGAAGAACGACACCCCACTGCTCATGGAATACCGCTCCGTCCGATATGTCTGGTGTGTTCTACTCGATGCCATGGTCGCCGGCCACCTCACCCTTGGAAACCGCCAACAGGCCTCGGTATATCACGAGGAGATGTTGAAGATGGGTGCCTCACCTTCTGCAAATACTTACGGGCTTTACATTGTATCTCTCAAGGGCTCCGACCAGACTTACGACGAGGCCTCTGAGGCACTTAAGATTTTTGAGCGTGCCAAGTCCGAAAATGTAGTCCCTAGCTCTTTCCTCTACAACGTTCTCATTGGAAAACTTGCAAAGGCACGCCGCGTCGACGACTGTCTCTTTTACTTTGCTGAGATGCGCGCTCTTGGAATCAAGCCCACCAGTGTCACATACGGAACCATGATCAATGCCTTGACCCGTGTCGGTGACGAACACTTTGCCGAGGAACTCTTCCAGGAGATGGAGGCAATGCCGAACTACAAGCCCCGCCCCGCCCCGTACAACTCTCTCATCCAGTTCTTCGTCAACACCAAGCGCGACCGCACTAAGGCGATGGCCTACTTCAACCGTATGATGTCTCTCGGCATTGAACCCACCGGTCACACCTACAAGCTCCTCATTGAAGCCTATGCTGCACTTGACCCCCCAGACATGCTCGCCGCTGAGGGTATCCTTGAGATGATCCGTGCCAACGGGCAGACTGTTGAGACCTCCCACCACGCTGCACTTATCCACGCTAAGGGTTGCATCCTACACGACCTCGATTCCGCCATCGCTCACTTTACCGCCATCACTGCGAGTGGTAGTGTAGCACCCGATAACACGATCTACCAGGCGCTTCTCGAGTCACTGGTCGCTAATCACCGTGTTAAGGACACTCCTGACTGGATTGCGGACATGAAGCGCAGGGGAATTAGGATGACACCTTATATCGCCAACACCTTGATCCACGGATGGGCAACGGAGAAGGACATCGTAAAAGCGAAGGCGGTGTATGACTCGCTGAGCAACAACGAGAACGACAGACTAAAGAGGGAGCCGAGTACTTATGAGGCAATGACAAGAGCGTACTTGGCGGTCGAAGATAGAGAAGGTGCGATGAGAGTAGTGGAAGAGATGGGCGGCAGGGGATATCCCCATGCGGTTACTGTGAAGGTTGCCGAGTTGGTTAGAGGGCGGGAGGTTTCTACCGTCGCTACGGTTTAGATTGTTTGTCCGTTTCCTTTTTCTTTGGGTCTAATATCTCTATCTGGCTGGCTGGGTGCTTGATATAGAATAGGGTAAGGGGTTTTTTCTATCATTTTTTCCTATTACAAAAAGCTGGGGAGATATATACACCCGAAACAGTATGGCCAGTTGAGATTGCTATTTTCCGGTTGACTATTTTTTTTCATTCTGGTACATAATTACTTTTCCTTACTACTATACCCCCCATTTTATTACTCGTTTTTCTCTCTTTTCGGTGTTTTTGAGGTTTGTGACTGGTATCTCTGGGTTTTCATGTTACTTGGGTTTTCATTTCCTGCTTCACTTCACTGTTTATATTTTTTATACCCACATCATTCTGGGTTCGGGTTGGGTAGCAGGCGGGCGTTTTTCTTCTTGATTTTGTCATCTGGGTTTAAAGGAATCTCCACTCTTGCGATAATATCGCATACTAAATTACTTTCTATAATTAGTTAGTATACTGTACAGGCTCTCAACATATATATTGGACAAACTTTCTTCCATCTGGTTTCGTTTTTCTTTCGTATTCTCTCTATTCCCTAGGATTCGCTGTAAACTATGTATAGCTACCGCGTAGAAGAAACAAAGACAAACAACTCCATTCAAGCTCTACATATATATTTGGCTCACAGCTCTTAAAGCAAAGGGAATGAATCTAGATATATGAAACTGAACTTGACTTGCAGGTGTAGCCATTTCCCGGCATGTGTTAAGGTGAAAGACGCTCAATCCTCCAATTTGTGTCTGTGAGCGACTCCCGGGTATATGCAAAGCGGTCATGTAAACGACTCGGACGACTACAAGTGTAAGGTTAGTATGAGCAAGCGAATTGCGGGGTTAGGTGGAGTGGCCCAGTGGGGGGTAATACCCTTGCTATTGAAAGTTAGTAACATAGTATGTATAAATGCTCGAGAAAAGAGGTGGCTTACCCAGAATTCAATATACATCGGGATGATCCTCAAGCCGCCCCAGAAGGGAGGTACGGGGATCTTCTCTCGGCCTTCGAAGTTTTGTTCAACTTCTTTTACCTGCTGCACTAGCAGTTCTCTGCCAGTGAGGACAGAGGACTGCTGGCTTGCCCATGCGCCGATCCTGGACCCACGAATTCTGGAAGTATACTGTTAACCATTCTGTGCGATTTGGCCCTTGTTGTTAGTGTGGAGTATACCGAGTATCATAATAGACCTGACTTTCTGCATCCGTCAATCTCTCGGTGACTCCTTCAACTCTAACCTGCCTCTCTTGCTCCTTCCACCAAAATGTCAACGAGGCATTGGGATTACTGGCGATATCCTTTGACTTTTTGGAGGTGCCCCAGTTGGAGTAAATGACAAATCCCCGATGGTCTAGCTCTTTGAGGTAGACTGTTCGTGCTGAGACGCGACCGGATGGTAGGCTTGCTGTAGAGAGGGTTGTGCCCTCGGGCTGAGAAATGGGATGGTTTTGTGCTTCCTTGAACCAAGCGTGGAACTGCTGGAACGGGTCTATTTGGGGGCGGATTAGCAGAGTAACTGAAAAGACGAGAGGGATTAACCTTCGTTAAGGTTATCACGGTCAAGACTTCCTCGGAGGTATTGGTCGTCTTTCGGCGCAACTTATTGGACTAGTTAGATTATGAAGCATAAAAACTGGGATGATCGGACAAACAGATAAGCTTTTCGTTAGAGGCCATGATTGATCTTCTGAATAGCGCTGGTATTGCAGAACGCATGTAGTATAGAAGAGCAGGCACGCAGATTGCAAAGACAAAAGTTACGAAGGGGTGAATATACATCCTCGTGGGAGATACTTGTACCGTGGTTTGTAAATTTACATGTAGTGGGGTGAGGTCGTGCCGTTGAGTTCAGTCTCGGTATGTTCCGAGTCCGATGGAAGACGTCATGTCATCCCCGTTACTAGCGTCCAGCCTAACGGCGGAATTCTCTACAAGAAGTGTTCCTCTGAAGTTGACACACCCATCCCCTATGCCTTCTCGCGCCATAGATGCACCGCCGAAATTTGGATCTTGGATCTTGGATCTTGTATCTTGCACCACCGAGGCCCGCTCATCACTCATCACTCATCAATTGCTTCCCAGACCAGTTAAACGCTTCGAATAAGGTTTACAATACCTACCAGATCAGAGATCTTGCTCTGAGTAACTATTGGATCACATGATTTTGGGTTATGCAACTTGGAAGCCAAAACACCTATGTAGTTATCGACCTTTTCAGCTGACGGTTTATGTGAATCTGCCAACCAGCCCCATTTTTTTTCATCAGTGAAACGATCATATCAACTATCAGACCTTTTTGAAGCATGCAACTTGAACATATTGTTAACCCAAATGGGTCGGGCCACTATCATCAATAGCTAAGGCAATTGAGTACGAATCAATTTCTTATACGGAGAATATATATCTCAATTCCCACCAATACCAATCCCTTGGTACATTTTCCATATATGGTGAACCATGGTCCTTAAAGAGAGTAATAAAGCTCTCCAGGTAAGTTTCTCGGTACTTATACATGTACTAACAGATCTATAATCTTTGGTAGGCTCTAGAAGCTGGATTCTTTAACACGTTGTTTAATGTGTCTATGAATCGCTAAGCCCCGGTTCACGGATTTAATAGGTCCTTTTCATTAATAGGTCCTTTTCAGGTCTCATCCTACATGAAATTGTTGTTTCGTTATCACAAGTGATCTCGCTACCAAGATGTGTCCAATTTAGACATTCTGAGATTTCATACTTGATCAGGACTTGAAAGTTATCTTTTGGGAAACTCAATAAGGTAGTCCATCCATCCCCGACCTCGCAAAACGTTCACACTTCGAGTCACAGGAGGTAGGTAGATAGTACCGAATTCAGTTTGATGGTTGCATTGTGGTGTTGGGTGTACCTAATCGACACATCAGGCGTTGACCTCTTCAACAACAACTTTGGACATGGCACACGGTCGCGCCGGTCGAGATCAGCACTTCTGAATTACTTTATGAGCATCTGCTTTTCCTAATTGCGATAACTATCCGTGCCCAGGAAGTAGAATGGTCCAGGTCAACGCGGAGATATTAGAGACTTTGCGCAAATGGAGCCAGCTCTATATTTTGATTATCTGATTGGTTAATGGTGTGATCGGCACCAATCAGGTTGTCAGAAAATGGAGCTGGCTCCATCTGCGCAAAGTCTCTATTATGAAAAAGACAAACATCAGCAAGCTATCTTCCAACGGAGAACATCCCATTCCAGGACAGCTGTTGAAGCTTAAGGCTTGGCGCATCAGAAATGAGAATTGATAAGTATCTGCTGGTGTAGGTACTCTAGAGTCCAGTAATATACGCCGTTTTACCTGGCAAAGCAGATCTCTTGATAAGCCCGAATAGTTCTTGGCTCATATTTCACTCCTCCTAGGTATCTACGCTGTGTATTGACTATCACGGATCTCTCACGGGATCTGATAATAAAATTAAGTCCATGTAGTAGAGTACGTATCTGGTCTGCAATATCAGACACTCACCAAAGATGGGTAACATCATAAAGTACTTGGGTTTCATTAAAAAACACAAACTCTCGTAAGCTCAATATGTGCGATAGGCAGTGGCAAGATCATCGAAGCCAATCAAACTGAATCGTTTTGTGCGGGTTGTCAGGCTTGTTTCTGAATTGAACCCAGTCTATTTTTCAAATAGCTAGCGCCCCTAGGTGCCTAATGAGCATGTATGTATATATCGGTAGATCCCTCGCCTCCATAGGCCCTGGCCACAGTAGTTAAGCACTGTGGACACGTTTGACGTTTACACAGACAGGCATCTATAGTAGCCCCTTAGCTGGCCTGGAATTGCGTTTTGTTGTGTGGGTGTGCGCCAGCACAGATGTACCTACATGTACATATATATGTACTTTAGACTGTGATCCACATTGGGTCGAGGAAAATTAACCCTCGACTTAAAGTAGCTCGAGGACTCTCAAGGAATTGAACTTCAGCAGGTAGAGCAGGTATTAAGGACAACAAGTGCCAGTACGCTAGGGAAGGGATAGAGGAGGTATTTTGTGCCTTACTTAGATTTATGGAATGGCCTGCGTACAAATTTAACTCAGGCAAGTATAATTGGAGGGCATGCGTAACCCTTCCAGAATCGATCCCCCAAAGAAATAGATTCTTTGAACCAAGAGCCCGGGTTTATTTCTTGTTGGGTCCTGTTAAGGTCCGGATTCTATAGATCCAGTGCTGGCCCCGTGAAGTAACGTAGCGCAATTGGCCTGTTCCATACTAGGTATACTAGTATCATTCCATGCTAGTATGGCCCAAAAAGCCATCGGTTTGTGCTGCACAAGGAAATTTCGCCTCTATGCTAATATCTACATGTACCTGCGGTTGTTTCTAACTGATTAATACTCCAGTACATAGATCTGATTGCCGGGTTCTAGACCGCATAAGTATAAGTTTGCACTTGCATCCTGAAGATTTCCGTGTCAGTAAGTACGTGCTGAGAGACTTTGCGGGGAGGAAAATGCTTGGCCGTTCGGAAGCAGGGAGGAGGCTGGACGTCTCTCGTCTCCGAAGTCCTGGGCTTAGTGCTCCATTCCACTGATCTGAAACGCCCATTCAAGCACGGACCGCTTGAAAAAAAAAAAAGTAGCGGCTGTACCCGTAGCCCTTTTTTCAATGAGGCTTAATGGGGTCAAGCACATCAGCTAAAGTCGAGTCGGAGAGCAAACAATTTATGCGCGCAAACTACATTTAGTTTAGATCCTGTAGAAGAGGGCTGCTTGCTTTCTCAAAAGGCGAATTCACGATCCTCAGCTTTTTGCCTTGGCAACCCTCCGAGTAACTCGACGGTACTCTATGTAGGTACATGTAAGTATGTACTGTCCTGCACTCGGTAAGATTCTCAGTTTCCTGTATTGAAACCCGAGTACTCGTAACTTTCTGACGTTTTTGAACGCGACCGATATTGCATACCATACAAAAATACGCCAAGATACTGATTTTAGGTGTATGCATTTGCGCAAATGGAGCCAGCTTCATTTTCTGACAACCTGATTGGTGCCGATCACACCATTAACCAATCAGATAATCAAAATATAGAGCTGGCTCTATTTGCGCAAAGTCTCTATTATATTGGTAGAGTGCTATGATTTTAGTGTATGCTCATCACTCCGCATCCGTACTTGGTGGGGACAATCTGTGGCTCAATCGGTAACTCAATCGGTAACCTGTATCAGTCTTACCTATAAGTAATGCCAATTGCTTGGGTGCTGTGATTCGACCTGGGGAGGTCGCAGTTTATTTAAGACAATTGCTGCCCATGCTGGCTTGGTTGAGACACGACCACGCCCTTTCTTAAGTACCACTGTACCAGCCGTAATGTGAGCCATCCACCGCCCCCATTAACTAATCTACGAATATTCTCCCCGGCCCAAGTCAGCACAGTTAGCCCACGAGTCTCGCGTCCGGTGCCGTTGTTATACATAGCCTCCACTGTTACACGCTATCAAGCAGTTTTAAGTTGATTTTTCAATCAATATACTCTTTACCAACGACAACTACGGAAAAATGGCTTCCCAGTTCATTGCTATTGACGAAGTTGCTGTGAGCTATATTCAAGTATGAATAAGTGGAAATATTTCAACTGACAATTGTTATGACTACCAGGAAGATGATCAAAGCCTCTATTCATCTGGTTACGATTCTGAATCGTAAGTTGGGGTCGTGCTTTGAGCAATAATGCTATGGGAGACACAACTAATGAAGAAACCAGGAGCGAGGCGACCGAGGAATCGACAAATACTCTGAAGTCGTCAATTTTCGAGTACGCATAATCCTTATCCTTTTACCTAGAATCGGCCCGCTCACACTTTGATAGTTATCGATTTGAAAATGGTCGTAGATATCATGCGTATCGGGATGGGTGAGTTCTGCTTCTCTTCTGGGGGAGTAAATAGACTGACAACAGCATAGGAAATACATGTTCCCAAATGACGATGCAGAGCAAGAAAGACTCGACATTATTCACCATACATACCTTCTTCTACTGAATGGCGAGTTACACATGGCACCCATCGACCCAGACCCAAGGAGAATTCTGGACATTGGGACCGGCACTGGGATCTGGGCAATTGATGCTGGAGAGTAAGTTCATGCAAAGTCTTTTCTTTCCTCCTTTTTTTATTTTGTCCGCGGATGTGTAGAGAAGATTACATATTGATATGAAATAATAGACGATACCCAGACGCCGAAGTCATTGGAACAGATTTGAGCCCGATCCAACCAGCCTGGTATGTACATAACCTGCCATGGTAGGTTTATCTCCGGATGTGCTAAAATATCAACTAGGGTCCCGCCAAATGTACATTTCCAGATCGATGATGCAGAGAGTGAATGGACATGGGCCAAAGAGTCCTTCGATATGATCCATATCAGACATTTGAGTGGCGCAATCAAAGACTGGGATGCTCTTTTGAAAGAAGTTTACAAGTAATTTATGTCAAGACCCCCAGACAATCGGTATTTGACACTTATTATAAATAGAAATCTCAAGCCCGGCGGTTGGGTTGACCTTTCAGAATACGACATGCACCTCTTTAGTGATGATGGCACTTACCACGAAGGGTTGGGCCTATACAAGTTTTATGATCTAGTTAATCAGGCAGCCGCAGAATCTGGTAATTTATCATGGCCGAGATACCATACGTCTCCCAATGACGAGAAGAAGGAAATCTAACATAAAACAGGCCGGGTATTTAATGTTGCCGGTTCTTTAAAGGCTAGCATCGATGCAGCGGGATTTATCAACGTGCACCAGGAAATGAGAAAAATCCCGGTCGGAACTTGGCCTGCCGATCAAAAACAAAAAACCATGGGCGCATATATCTTGCTTACAGCAGAGAGTGCATTTGATGCTTTCGGGATGAGGCTGTTGACAAATGTTCATGGGATGGAAGTGACCGAAGTCAACGAACTCGTAAACTCCGCTAAGAAAGACGTCCACAACAGACGCATTCACTCCTATTCAAAACAGTAAGTTAACCCAGTATTTATATCATTTATAGTTATTCTTTGGCATAGATTCTAATAGGAGGAACAAAGTCATCTTTATTGGGCGCAAAAGCCGTTCCCTTGATTCGAACAAAACGGGTTGTCAGCTGGGCTTTTTCTTTCTAATTTCTTCTCAGATTCAATTAGTCAATTTACTGAAGTTGTATTGATTCATGATATTCACAACCCAAAAACCTTGGCGGCAGAGGGAAAAAATCAACCGAAAACTTGGTTATATAAATGACCTGTACCCTCTCCAATATAATATGTACATAACTGATCAGAAGCTCGGTGAGTGTGATAAGGAGTAGTCGCATTCATGATATAGAGTGTAACTTCGCTTTTGTGTGATTGAATTTCTAAATGAGCATATGATGATGCCTGGCAATGAGCAGCGAGCTGCATGTAGGTACAAGTTTCTGGGTAAAGTGAGTGAACGAATCCTCACCTGTCAACACCCCGTTTGGTTCGCTCTCTTAACCCCAGAGCCTTGTACGTACAGCGGTGGACAATAAGCCATCGGACAGAACGCCACCAAAATACGCATCTGCAGGCAAAATTGTGGTTAACATATATGATGCCAAGTCTAAATATCACTAACAATTATTTCTAGATTCATCGTCAGTACATCATGCACTGCAGTGTGTAACTTAGCTGCAGGTTACATTATGAATCTAAATTGCATACGCTAAAATACATGCTTCATTAATCGCATGGAACGTTCACTCTTTGGTGCATTTCAGACTTATATGTCTACCGTTTTTCTTACATGATGAGATTACATAAAGGTATAATACAATATATGTATGTAATACATGTACAGAGAAACCTATCATAATTCCTCCCTCTCAAAATTCCATACCTACCCGACTTCCAGGGTTCGGGGGGAACGAAATCTGTGTATTGCTAACAAATATCTCTCTCTAAATTCCATCCCTACTACACTTCCAGCAGAATTTGGCCACCATGGGGTTGAATTATGGTGGGTTTTTGCTGTACTTTTATTTACACACATGCATCTCATCAACTACATGCATCTACGTAGTACATGTATCTTCAAAGTTTCATTATATCAGAAGAAGTCGGACTCGGTGCGTTCACGAATCACAGAAAAATGTACAAATTGAATTAATTAATCCCTCGAAGTACATGTAGTATTCAAGCTTCAAAATGCACTGCTTCTAAAGTTTACCCCCAAGCCCGTGGCTATTTCAAAATACGCCATCCTCGAAGAACTTACTTTCAAACCTTACCCACCCTTACTTAACTAACATGATATCTCATCAAAAAGTCCTTCCTGGTAAATTGGTAGTTCTCTGCTGCAAACAAGTAGCATTCTCCTTGCTTGTGCAAGGTGATAATACAACCGACCAGTGCAGCAGATGCAATAGATGCAGCATCGAGATTATAGTCAACTGCACTTGCTACGATGCCGAATCTGAATCTGAGCATGGGCATGGTGCAAATGAATCTGGGTTTAACGCAAGCCATTACGAGACAGGTGCCAATGTGTTTTCCGAGATTAAAAGAATTACTAAATTGGTTTCTAACCAGACCTACCATCTCATCCCCACAGTTGGATTGGCTTATAGTTCTAATTACGATGATACGTCATCTACGTTCTCAGGCCTGTATACTGTTAGCAACTTCCCAGCTCTTGAACTTGAATTTGGATCACTCGATGAAGAGGAAAGAATGAGTGACCCGCAGTTGGGGAACCTGATATGTCAGATGTCTTAACATCCTACTTTCATGACGGCAATAGGACCCCGCTCCCATCTCCTGAAGCTCAAACCAGTTTATGGGCATCAGCGCAAGGGATAGCTCCGATTCTGAGAAAACGTCGTTCGCCCGTACTAGGAAGCTTAGACGTACTTGTGGGCGAATACTTCAATCCCCAGGGGGAAATGAGAAGATGAAACAGGGGTTGGAAGCTGGTAAACCTCAGAAGAAGGTTGTAAGGGAGTATGGGGCAGTAAATGTGTCAAAAGTAGCTTTACCACTGGTGCACGTGGTGAAAATAATACCAGCATTTATACCATATAAGGTCAATTTTTATGATAAAACCCACAGACTTTTTAGTCAGAAGGGCTACATATGAATGTTGCCCACTAGTGGGGAATTTCAGGACCGGTGGGAAATTTTCATTAATAATTTTGAACATTTACTTATGTAGTTATAGCACAGCAGAAAGACTGAAATTCAGTGTTTATACCACTGGTGGGAAACGATTGAGCATGTACTAGTATAGTATAGTGTGGCACAAGTGCTAGAATTCAGTGCAAAACTGCTTAATTTGCTAATCGATAACAAGTGATAAACGTAGGTTCTGCATGCAATTAATGAAGTAAACAAAACAAAACAAACAAAACAAAACAAAACAAAAATATAAGCGTACTCGGGGCAGGAATAAAGTACCGCACAATGCAGGTTTTTGGTTCACCAATGGGTGCGCGTGTTAGGCGTAAACTACTGCAAAAAGCAACCCCCCCCCCAGAGACAAAACTTGCATTGTCCGGTTCTTTTTGCCCGCCCCGAGTAGGTTCCATTAAGCCCATTGGCCGAGTGACACCTCATGACTAATACACAGTACAACACCCACCAATCAATCACCCAACCACCTTGCAAATAACGTACTGCCCAAAGCCGGTTTAGGCAGAATCCACAATTGAAAACTACACGCCATTGATGTGAGATCAGAACAATGACCCGTATATAATTGGGGGTCAGTACTCAAGTCATCGATTACTCTTCCAGCGGGGGCCAAGTAAAGCGGATGTACCCCAACATGAACATAACCCCGCAAAATCTGCAATGCCACATCGATGATTGATAGTGGGGAGACATTTATTTAAGTTCATTTCAAACCCTAATCCATGTGCTGCGTGCTCATCCATCGTAGGTACACTTTCAAAACCTCCGATAAAACCCTAACCCACTCCGCTTCCCCGCTAATAGTTATAGTACATTTCCAACCACCAAAAGATACAGAAATCGGTAAGAATAGTTATAAAAAAAGTACGCAAAGAAGAGAAACCCCGTGAAAAGCTGCCGAAAGGCAGAAGAAAAGAAATTTTGCTGGCGGTTTGCCCGTATCATACAAGTTATATATTCGATTGTGCTCGAAGAACAAGGACGAGTAGCCAATAGATTGTCGGTTTTTGGATTGTTGTCTGCTTTAGATGGTACCGCGATACACAACTAAAATGGAGAGAAAAAGCAGATCTTATCGAGGTCGTCACTTCCTCTCAATCGGCAAATCATCCATTAGCTCTCCCTCGCCCCTCCAGGCCTTCTTCCACCTTTCCCATCCGCCTTTTCTCTGCTCCCGGAGCACACCAACCATACCCCTCTCCCTTAGTTGCTCCAAGACAACTTTCATGCCCTCCCTGCTTCTGCCTAGCCCCTCTCTCATTCTTCGTACCCCGACTAGCTCAATGCTCCTCTGAACTGATCCCGTCGTCCAATTACTGAAGAAGCCACGCTTCTCCTCGACATCCTTCACAACCTTTCCGCTCCCAATGCGCGACTCGAAGCGCACAATCGTCTGCACGTCTGTTTTCCCCTCGCGGGCAGTCCGTTCGGCTGAGGGCGTGTAAACCTGCGACTCAACGACCGATAGGACGCCCTCCCAGTCGAGATTGCGGGTTTCCGTCTCGAGACGCTGGTTCTTGACGTCGACAATTGAATGCTCGAGGATATAGGATTCCTTGATTTTAGGGAGGAAACGGGCGACGCTGGCGGGAAGTTTTCCACGTTTGAGATGGAGACGTGTTAAGTGGAGGTTCCCAGTAACAGGATCGAGTTCGGAAGCGAGAGTGTCAGTGGAAACGACGTGGGTTGAGTAAGGACTGGAGATTGGGATTAGATGCAGCTCACAGGATGGGGTTGGCATTTATTTTACTGACTTAGGATAGCGGAGGAAGTAGGCAAGTGTTACTGCTGGCCATTGGTAACTAATTTCATAGGTTAGCAATTAGGTATTTATTATGCAGCCATATGAACTATAGCTGTTTCAGTTTTGAGAAACAGAATTTCAATAGGGACCATACTCGTAAGAAAAAGCATTCTCGTAGAACTTCACCATTTTGCGTCTTGTTGCTTCGCGTGGGGTGGAGGAGTGAAATTTGAAGGGAGCTTGGAACCTCAATCAAGCTTTCACACAGTTAAGGGAAAGGCGTGGAGATCGTGTGCTGATTTAAGTTTATTGAGAATGCGGGGTTGCCACCGCGGAGTGCAACACAGATCTGGGAAACTGAGAATGTCACGATGACGCCGTTTGTTTGGCTGGCCGGTGGTTGTTGTCTAGGGATTGAGGGAACGCGGGATAGAGAAAAAGGGAAGAGTCTCTCGATCGCCCCGGATGAATATATTCCCACCCCTCGTTCTTTATGTCGGATGCTTTTTTCTCATTGTCGGACGGCGACGGGACATCGGCAGCAGAGCCAAGCAGGGAAGGTGGGGCTGCTGCCTCTATTTCTGTCGAATTTAAAAGTGACAAAAGAAAGAAATCTATCAATTCGGAGGAATAGAAATTCAAGATTTATCTCTACCTACTACGAGTCCCTAGACTTTGAGATGGTAGAAAATCAGTTCCAAGCCCCATTCATTTCGCAGCCCCATCTTTTCCACGTGATCGCCAAGTAAAACTCAAACCTCTTCCCAGAGCCTCCCACCAAACTGCCTGTCCAAACTCCCCAGAAGTCACCTTCCCTCGCGCAGCCACGATGAAGTTTGGAACAAAGCAGGTTTTCCTGTACGTCATACACTATCCTTCTCGTACTTTGTCCCTAGCTAATCGCCCTGATTTCACAGGCCTAACTTTTCTATCGGTCTCCTTCGAAAACCCCACCTGCCGCCAAACTTCGTGCAGTTCATTGTACCGCTCAACCTCAACAAGCTCGACTTGAAAGACTACCTTTACCATGCATATGGTGTTGAGTGCCTGAGTGTACGATCGTACATTGAACAGCAGAAAATTCAGTATGCTAAGCCGCATCTGATGAACAAAAGGTTGGAATGGTATCGGCCAAGGGCAATCAAGAAGATGACAGTAGAATTGAAGGAGCCATTTATCTATCCTGAGGCTCCGGAAAATCTTGCACCGTATGTGTTTCCTGGTATGGTTTCAATGAGGGTGGGGCGTGGCTAATGTGGTGGCGGATAGATGGGGTAAGGATCGAGTCGAACAGGCAGAAAAGACAAATAGGGAGTACCAGGAGGGCTTTTCACCAGATGCGAAGAAAAAACCAAGCCCGGTAAGATCGAAATTAAGAGACCGAATGGCGTATTTTGAGAGCATGCAGCGCAGCGGGGAGGTGCAAACTACATCAATCGAGGTTGAGAAGGAGCTAAATGTTTAGTATAATCATGTATATTTTCTTTGCATAAGATATGAAAATATGCAAGATAGACCAATTGATGTGTATTGTATAGTTAGATCAGAACTCGACACGGTTGGATGTCTCCGTTGGATCGAGTGAGCTTTGGTGAATAAAGCGCTAAAGCTGGGACTTTGTCACAAAGCATCACTCGTCTTGTGTTTATGCAGTGTGTAGGTTATATGAATACATGCATGTTTAGTTTGACATAAGCCTCATGGTCAATGATTGGTTTAAACTCGAGACCAACCTGCTCAGTAATCAAACAACTTGACATTGCAAAAAAAACATGTCGAAAGTATCATTTCCATCACAAGTTTGCAAAGAAGCTGTCGCTTTGCGGCAAGAAATTGACCATGGTAATGAAATCCCCCCGAATCAAATATATTCCCTATTCGCTGTATATATAGCCCAAGAAAGGTACTCCTGAGAAACATGTAGCATCTCCAAGAATCCGTGGACTACAAAAAATTCTTTAAAATCGTCAAGATATCTCCTCCCCAAGAGAGGTCCCCAGACAAGCTTCTCTCAGAAATTTCGAAAACTACGCATAAGATTCTTGAGATTTTCGAGCACTCAAACTTGAAATATGGTATAACTCCTCTCGCCTCTCTATAGTCTCATTCTCCATATTCAAATAGATACGCGGACGTATACAAGCGATACAAACACTGCACATGCCCCCACACAGACACATACATACAACCAATTGTATATATGACTTCCAACAGAATCAAAAAGACTGTGAATGCACCTCTATTACGATAGAGGTGAAAAGATATGGTGGAGACATGTTCCATTATGAAAATGGCGTGGGTTTTCATCCAGGGTGTAAGGAGTGTAGTAGATGTCAATGCACTTCCATCACCATGGCCGAGCTATAGGAGGCACGGTGGGAAGTCCATGTCTGCGCGAATAAGAACTGTAAATTCTGTTCCAAGAATGCGAAGGTGTGTACAGACTTCGTGCAGATGGTGGATTACGGGGGTAAAGTGGTCGTGATAGGGGATGCTATTGTTGAAGATACCTTTGGTGGGGCTGTAGAGTCTATTGAGACCATATTTGACGATGGGAAAGTCGTAAACTTAGAAGCTGCTTCTACAGTTGAGAGAGCGGTCTAGCATTCCATATGGGAGTATCGTCTATGTCCAGGTGTGTTAGGATCTAAAATGGCAGCGGAATCGTAGGCATCGTTGCAAGTGATTGATTTAAGAGCGAGCAATGTAAAAGATTGATCCCATTGATTGTCATAAGAGAAGGCTACTAGAAATTGAGGAAGTTCGGGATTCAAAAGTTAAGACGTTGTTTGAAGTCGTTTCTAGAGTCGGTTTCTTGCCCATCATGATACTGAAGATGCAAATAGTTGTAGCGTGGCAATCTGAGCTCACGCGAGATAAGAGCAAGTGAAATCTTCTGCCTCCCTGTAAAGAACTTTAATTTTCAACTAGTAGGTACACCTGGTGACTATTGGAGGTGATGACGTCTCCTGGAACCTTTCACCATACTATGGCTTAGCGCAAATACCTGCTCTTCTTACCTTCATTAACGTTTCCTTTTCGACTTTCGTCCCCTGCCTTCTTTTCTCGCTCTCTCCACTACCTCCCTTCCATCATCTTCAACTTTTTCTAGGCAGTCGATACATTGACAGCTGTCAAATTTCTTGTATGTCCAAGTAGCATCGCTATTTGTTCATACATAGTTCCTCAACAGCTCGGCCAAACCTCTCAAAAGTTACCAAAAGTTCTCCTTGAGCAGGAATTCTGCTCAGCCATGTAAATCTCCTTCATATCCACCATCAATGCATTTGCTGTTATTATTACTATTACTGACATGTAATATTTATTAGAGCCAAAAAAACAAAAACTAAAAAAGCCAACTGAAATCAAGACAACCAACTTCATATTGTCTTTCAGATGAAGCCTTCCTCTCGAGTGATCTCTAATGATGTGGGCTTGAACTACAAGTCCCAGAAAATCTTTACCAGGGTGCTGGCTCCATATAATCAGCAACCTGAAAAAAGTTATCTTCAAGAGCGTTTTGAAAACATGGTTGGAGGAAGTGCGGATAAGGTACAATAGCATGTGCCATGTAAATTCATTATTTCACTGTTATAACCATGCAGTCATTTTTAAAAGTAGTGCTAATCTAATTATTCAGGGCCAGGACATTCAAGGTGGGGCCATCACTCAAACTGGGGCCATCACTGGAGCTGAAGCCACTGCTCAAGCTGGGGCCATCACTCAAGCTGAAGCCACTGCTCAAGCTGGAGCCATCATTCAAGCTGAAGCCACTGCTCAAGCTGGAGCCATCACTCAAGCTAAGACCTCTGCTCAAGCTGGAGCCACCGCTCAAAATGGGGCTATCATTGCCAACAAGTGCACCTGCAAAATCGAGGAAGATATTTGGGACTTGGACGAAGCCAATGCTATCTTAAACGCCTGTTGCTTTGTGTGTAATATTGGCATCAACGAGGGCATCAATTCCTCAGCCATCAAAATCGAAAATGAGGTTCAGCCGGCTGAAGACGATTTCGAAGAGATCACCCTTGAGGTCAACGCTTCTACTTCCGCGACCAAAATTGAAAACGAGTTTCAGCTGGCTGAAGATGACTTTGAAGAAATCACTCTCGAGACCAACACTTCTTCCAGAATCAAAGTAGAAAACGAAATTCAATCGGCCGAAGACGGTTTCGAAGTAATTACTCTCGGCGATTGCTTTACCTGTAGTGGACCCGCCAGGGCCTGCAATTGCCCTGACGCCAATATTCAGCTCCCATTTGATCACGAGCGCGACGATAGCGGTTTCGTCGATGATTCTCCAGCCACAATGGTTCAGAGAAAGATCAGGGCTCTCGATTTTGAAGTCGATGATATCTTTGATCCGATGAGCGATGGCTGTACTGAAATTCTTAGAAGGATAACATATAATCGTGAGCCTAACGAAAGGGTAGATATCCACGAAGCTGGATACACCTTTGTCGATCATCACAAGAAGAAATGATCTTTCTTTAGGCTAGGTCTGCTTTGGTTCATAGCTGTCTCGATAGAAAATGGGTTAGTGTTTGCGAATAGGCATCACATGATAGTACGACGAGAAGTATGTACATGAACTAATGTATATATTTGGACAGGCTATCGGCATATAAGGCCGTTAGCTTAAACTAATATATCTTTCAACTCCCATTGAAATTATCTATATCATTAATTCCCGCAGGGAAGTACATGGAGTAAATATGAATCCTGTGTATAAATACATGTTATGATCAAAAATCCACACAAGAAAATAAAACCCTACAAATACGCCAAATCTTGTCCGGTATACCCAAGAAACGTGCTTTAAAATATTTCCTATAAACTGCTAACCAGAGCGGCTTAATCCTCGACCAACTTCGACCCAAATTCCTGTAGTTGCATCCCTTCCCCGTTTTCTAAGAACCCTAACCCACCACCAGCTCTTGAATGAACCCATTCCTTCTCAACCCTAAAAAATGTCCAGACCCATCGCCTAAATACCTCCAAAAGTTCAAGAATAAAGATACCACCTTCCATCTCATTAATATAGTCCAAATGAGGGCTAAGTTTAAAGCTCCAAGTTGCCCGCAACAAGATATCAACAATGATTGCACTGTAGTAGAACCCCACAGCAACAAAGTGACGGTTCGCCCGAAGAGCCCATGGATAATCCTCAGAAAAGCGCTTGGACGAAAATAAGGTGAGATCCCAGTCCTTCGTTACATCCCAATAAAACGAAAAACAAGAGTTGAACACAACAGCGCACAACCACATTCTCGAAAGTGTTGATTTCTGGAACATATGCGGCACATCTGGATCATACTCGCGTTGTAGGGCTGAGCAAACGATTACCGGGAAGGCGGAAGCGTATTTTGCAGAATTATAAAGGTGGACACGGCGCTCAGTGACACCTTTGCGTCGAGCACGGACATACTCCGTCAAACACTGTCGCAGCCGTATCAAGTATGGCAATGCCATCACGCAAGGAACTAGGTACACCCCACCACAAGCACGGTTGGGGGAAGTATTTGTCGAGGAGTGCCCGCTCGTGAACATGCAAATACAGACAGCGAAATCTCCGAGAACTTTCGCGTATGACGTCAATGCATCAGCGAGCAGTATATCGGCAAAGCGTAGGTCAGGATGGATACCGCCGATGAGAATCCGTCGGAGCATTCTACAAATATACGGCGAAAGCATTAGATATTTGCATCGCGAAATATGATTCAGAGTGCGTGGGGGAGGTCACAATAAAACCCCCACAAAAAAGAAATCCCAATAGGCCATCACGCGTACCGTAGAAACCTCCATCGTCCCCTTTTGTGCCAACCCCCGAATGGCCATAAGAATATACCGACAATCGCGGCAAACAACATCGATGGTAAAATCTCCCACGCCTTGACCAACTCTTCACTTCCACCAGTCATGGTCCAGAAGGCGGCCAAGTTTAGCCCAAAAAGCGCAGACAGCACCAGTGCAACCTGATAAACAGAACTGTGTAATGGCGGTTCGTTTACACTACGTGTGTATCGTAGCATCGGCCCAGCCTCAATCCGGATGATGCTGAAGTAATGCAGATTCAGGCCAAAGAGCCATATGCCTATCCCGTTGAGAATCCATCAGCGCAGGCATAACCGGGGCGTAGGCGCGTTCGGGGCAGACCTATGATGAATATTAGAATAACCCGATAGGGGAGCGGGAGGTGAACGCTCAAAGACTCGGCGGTACGTTGAAATTCCTCTTCCATGATGGCTGCGAAAGAGATACTGATAAGTAGAACGAGTGACTGAAGTTGAAAGTTGTGTGTAGCTAAAAGATGTTGAGAGCATATGTGAATAGTAAAGACAGACAGGTTGAGCAATTCGTTATGAATTTTATTAATGGACCTATTTAGGGATTCCATCCCTGCGGCTCCTTACAGGCCCCTGCAAGTTACAAACACATGTGATACAAATCAATAGTCTTGGCACAAGTCATGTCTTACATAATTCAAGTTTACTTCTGAATTGCTTGGTATGTGTTCTACGTACAGTTTACATTAAGAGAGCATCGCATACTACCCATAACTCCGAGATTTTGAAAATTGAAAATTTAAAAATCCATAAGAGCAAAATGGTTATCATCCGTAGTTGTGTAAGCAAGCCCAAGCTCCAACAACTCTTCCACTCCCTTGAAAACTTGTGGCATCCCCAGACCACTCTTCTGTGAAATGATGTTTGCATGAATACCATCGGGGTTGGTTGGACAAGCGCGAATAGCATCGTATACCCTCTTGGAGATGTTAGATGCATTGGGCGGGAAACTACTGCCGCCACCCATTCCACCCATTGCTGTATCCTCAGTCTTTACATTTTTGGATTGCCCGTGGGAGACCACACCGCCCCCGCCCCCAGTAGCAAACTGCTCTGGGGGGCCTCGTGTGAAATGCAGATGAATAGCTGCAGCCTCTAGAAGGTGGTACTGGACCTCGTTAAAATCCGTAATTGCATAAATCTTATGTGCTCCAACATGACGTTTGTTGTTGAATGGCTTAAGAGCACCGACAATTCGTACGTATTGATTAGTGGTAAGCTTTGATGAGGCCGAATCCTCATCATCAGCATCAACCCATTGCTTCACCTCAATCACTCCTGTACCATCGTCCATTCTGTAGGTGATGTTCGTAGTTTGCTCGCTGATATTACGGATTTGGGCAACGAAAGTGATCTAAATTGGTTAGATTAGCCCTGAGTAGTGGAACATAAGAAGTATGGGGTGATCCACATGACTCAATTCTGCATCGTCAATCTTGAACTCCGCCTCTGGATAAGGCTGGACAGCCTCGAGGATCTGCTTGATCGTTACAGGGCGAAGAGTATTTGATACACGGTTCTTTATATCTGCTCTATCAGTATGGTTACATGATAGATATATCACAGTGGTACTGACCTTTGAAGCACTTCCTGGCGTTTGCTGGCTGGCACCACCTTGTGATCCGCTGTAATTATTCATAAAGCCACCCCCGGCTCCACCACCATATGTGTTTGCGGAATAGTTATCTCCATAACCACCGTAATCTGAGTATGAGATAAGCCTATTTAAAAAAATTTAGCTAGGAGGAGAAACTGACTCATGGTGCAAGACTTTGAGATGAAAGTCAATGTATATTGAACTTCTGGTGAACCGGTAAACTTGTGAAGGTGTGGGGTTGTTTGTTGGCAAACGCGCTTTACGCGCTCGCGTCGTGAGCAAAGAGACTGCCAAGTCACTCACGTTGAACCGTCAAGTAGGGTAACTGTAACTGGTTTTTGGCGTTACATAGTGAACCTAGGCCTGCGAACCCCGAAAAAGATGACTGCCGCAGTAGAGATCAAAAAGATCAACGTCTGTACCTTACATGTACTTACCCGATACATGTATATCTCGGCAAAGCTTCCGAAACAATCCAAACCAACGCCACCATGCGGTATCTGCCCTTAAAAGAATGGCGAAATAGGAATATCTCCGTGGCAGGGGACCGGTTTTCCTCTGTATTAAAGCCCCCCCAATTATAGGATATTGGGAGGTTGAGATATTGCTTAAGATGTTTCAAGTAGGACCTACCGATGGCGCCTGAATGTTTGCGTCGGTGTTAGGCCTCTGGTTTCTCCCATCAAAGGTTCTCGTCCCTTAGCTATGGGTCTTAGAGGCGACTGATTCAGATACAGTTGCCCGCCGCTATAACGAACGTGTATATTGAGCAACCTTCCGCTCAGCAGATTATTCGGTACAGCAGACCAAACTCTTTGCTGGGGGGGAAAAAAAGGCCAGCTAAGTGTTCGATACGGCAAATATTCGGTATAGGAGCGTTCTTTACAACGGCGGGTGACGTAAGCCCACTTTAATACATATTGATCTATGGGTGTTTGCCGTATATTCAGCATAGAGACCCTATACAAAGATACCATAAGATTCTTATCATGACTTTGAAGACAATCCCCCCCCGGCTTGAGTTTTGACGGCTTTCGAACGGTATCATATATATATGTATATCTGGTTCTAGGTCGCCGGTAGATCTGTTATAGGTATAGCCTGAAGCCTAGTCTCTGGTCGAACAGATCCTATATGCTGACGAATTATAACTCCAAGATTTAACCGTCGCATCTCAACCTCATCTACACTTGACTGGCATCTATCACTCGTATTAAATAGGACTGGGACCTTGATACTCTACATTAACCAGCCGAGGCGAAGCATGCAAGGCATTAAGGCAGTCCAAGGATCTAGGGTCAACCACATACCGCCAAAACTCGAAAAAATTGGCTAAGCATACAAGATCAAACTTGCTACAAGCGGATACTTCTGAGGCTGATCGATACCTTTCAGCCAATTGTTTTAGAGATAATCCCTGGGCGGAGATAGCCAACCCTTCGAGTTTTGGCGGTACTCTAAATTTTATGGATTTGAGAGCTCAATCAACCACCTTTCGATGCAGTGATATTTCTTCTTATGCAGTTGGTTTAGTTAGCAAAGTTCTCTCGGTAAGGCGGCACCTACCGGCTTTTTCAAAGCACCACAACACGTAGTGCTAGTGTAGAAGGCTTGGTCATGGGTTCATACATGTATTTATCGCCGCGGACGCTAGGATTTAAAACGTCTCAAGATGTAGCTGTCACGCGACACAGAGGACTTGTGTACCAGAAAATACATGAGTCTAAGGTCTGACTGTCCACTCAGCTGTTCTGTTGATATTACTTATCAGTGTGTTTCTTGGGACCCAGGCATCACCCCTGAGTTCAACTTAGAAAGATATAAATACCGTATGTAGAATCAGAAATTTGATTAATGTATGAAAGAGCAAATGCCACAATTCGACAAGTTGGAATGCTATTGGCGACAGTTGTTGCCCTGAGCGGCGAGGTTCTTGGATACCTAATAGTATCGCCATCTGACGCCGTCTACCTGTTTGATTGGATAGATGCCCTTGCAGAATTACACGGACGACGTTTAGAAAAACGCGCAATCTCTCTATAAAACGATTCGACATGGGAGCCTGTAGCAGGAGGTTTGCCTATGTTGCTATTGATAGAATGGTTTTATAAGCACTTTGACCTTTTATGACAACCATCCAATTCCATTGGCAGGACAGACATTATCTGGAGGCTTATTTATCGAATCGAATTCCCACCAACCCAATTGATCAACACATTCCTATTCCTGAGGGTATCGATAGGATATGACAGTGGTAGCGGCCATTTACGTGAATCGATTTAGTTATATAGCGGTCTTGGCCAGCCACATGTACATAGACGGAAAATATTTCCCAGAGACCCGGAACGATACCGACAGTACCCCTACTCAGCAGATTGGTACAGATCCCGCAGAGCATTTGGGTTGTGATACCTACATGTAGCTACCGGTATACCACCTCCCCTGTCTACGGTGGATAACTTTAGAACGGCATTAGCCATCTACATATATTGGGTGTTTATATTTTATCCCGAAGTTCTAGTGTATACGATGTGCTATTATACTACATGTACAATACTACTAACAGTTGAGTTGAGGTTCCTCTATAGGCTGTTATCGTAAATGAAACGAATGTGGAGAATGATAAGCCGAATATAGCATGATAATCAAGTTTATGCCGGTATTTGCGCTCGGATACTTCCGAGTAGTTAATAGGCTGATGATTCCACAAGAATTGCCCTCCCATGTTGAATTCGAATGCAGTAGAACCCTTAGTTTATTTGTAACTGTCAGCAACTTAATATTTTTGGTTATGAGATTTACAAATTTAATGCCAGTAGTAGAATTGGTCCGAAGAAAGACAAAGCTAAGTTTTTGCCAAGGATGAAATTTAAGATGCCCCCCACATTCATTTAGTACCTACATGGTGAACTTCGTGCGGAGATTATGGGGTATCATTTTTTTCCTTACTGAAGAAAGTGCAGCTTTCTGCAAGGGAGCAAACAGGAGAACAAAACGCGGCGACGCTTCTGTGCCACCATTCCGGAGACATCGAGATGGTAGGGACTTGACCCGGAGTATTTACATATGAAATTAGTACGGCACTGATAACGGAGAGTACATGAGTACTTCAAACGCGGCCAGCTCCGAAATATATGTAGTTCATATCCAGGTCCTGGCCATTACAAAAATCAACAAAGGCGAGAAGGTCCTAATTGCAAGAATATGCTTGCCATGCATGCATCATCGCCACTTTGACCTGTTTGAGGCAAATAGGCCAATCTGCAATAGTAAATAAAAGAAGCCCGTTCGTAGGTCATGTTGAATGATTTCCCTTGTGCAATATGCATAGACATAGACTGAGCAGAGGAGGCTCATGACTCCGAGTCGCAAAGACCTCACCCGTCCCCACACAGTGTGCCCTTCAAGACACGGCATTGTCTGCATGTACCAGTACGTGTTTCTTCTTTTCCGGACCGAAATTTATTTTTATAGGTACCATATCCCCTTTCTTGGGAGTGCATATATCTATTTGCTTTATGTGGTTATACTCGATTTTAATTGGTGTTTTATCGCATGGTATTTCCTTCACTCACCCCACTATCATAGAAGCGGCCAACCACACTCCCCCACTCTATCAACTTCTCACCCAAGTAGCTCAATCAAGGAGGTTGTTTTCAGATCTCCTATAATATAAAGTAATGACGGGCACTGATCGGCTGAAAGAATGAAAGAACATGATACAGCAAAACCTATCATAATTCCACCCTCTCGAAATTCCATCCCTACCAAACTTCCAGCGGTTGGAGGGAACAATACCTTTAGATTGCTAGTAAATACCTCCATCCCAACCATAATTCCAGAAAAATTCGGCCACCACGGGGGTGGAATTATGATAGGTTTTGCTGTATATAAATCTACAATCAATTAAAGTTATGGATCTATCGTTGCAATTGTTGCCAGTAACGCACCTGACCCCCAAGGTCGTCAATCACTCTTTCAAGTAGTGGTAACCCCGGGCCAACCCCTATGGTATTTCCACTGTTTCCCCTATTACGTCGTCTTCAAGCATATAAACTATTTTTCTATTGATATTGGGGGTCGGTGCTGATCAATTCCGATTCAAGCCAGATGTGCGTGAGGGAGGGTTGGCCATCACATCACTCACTCTATCGACGGCGGGTCCTCTGCCACAAAGTCCTCGGTACAGCAGGTACTCTAAGGTAGGTACATGGGTACATACAGCAGTTTATCCCTATTCAGGATCGGCTGTCAAACATCCAAGACTCACCCTTGCATGGTACTTTTTTTGTTTTTCCTAAGCCTTTTCTACACTCCCCGCCGACGCCGCTTCAACGCCATAATCCCGGTGCCCACGTTGACCTTATTTCTAGTCCGCTTTATCTCTCCCGGATATCCCTTACCTCGTCTAAGACCGTCGCTCTCCACCACCGAGCCCGAACTTTATCCACTCTGGGCCCATCGCTGCAGTTCAATATTCATTCATCATATCACTACTTCCCTCAATCTACAGATATCCGTACACCAGACCACCAGGCATGGGAGGAGAGAGAAATACATTTATATTACCTTATTGATCAAGGGCCTATAAGGTGATATTGCGATTTCCGGTCTTGTTGCACGATATTGACGTAGTTTAACTACATAATTTAGTATATACCACGTTCACCCTACTATCTGTCGCTGCAGTTTTCACAACCGCTTGAGCCAGAAGGCTCCCGACTCATCTTTTATCATCATTGAGGCCTTCCAGAGGGAGGTTGATCGTTTGCCACAATGTCAGCAGGGTGAGTTATTTCTTTCCTGCAGTTACAAGTACCGCTATCTCTAGTTCAATAAAGCTGAGAACTACTCAATAGATCCTTAAAAGAACTCTCAAAAACCCTGAACAATGCATTATCAGCTCCTCTGCCTCTGTACCCTCTACCCGATGATGTACTAGGTGTCGTCAATGCGTATCTTAACAAGCATATAAATACGGAAGATCACGACTCCCAGCGTCTTCATGATGAGCTATTAGCTTTGCATGAACAGAAGGTCCGAAATAACCCTGATAAGCACGCTGCATTTTTGGCATGCTTCCGTTCACTTAGACCAGCTATTATTGGTGTGGAAAGGCTTCTTAAATGGTGGGAGATACTTGTAAGGCCAACAATGGACTCCATGGGTCAGGCAAAAGCAGTTGTAGCAGATGCTCGGGCAATAGTGTTGAGCGTTTTGGCATACGACGACGATGATGATCCGACCATGGAGAAAGCGGCAGCTTCTGCAGTGTTTACGGATAAACTCTTTGAGGTGTTTCTAGAGAAAACGAAGCTACTTTCGTTGGATAGAGGTGCTGGATATAGGGAGGAGCAGAGACAGAGATTTGTCTGTGCAAATGTCGAGGCTGTCTTGTTGGCGTTCGGGAAAAGGCGACCTAAGGTTCGTTAAATATCCGACATTATCGGACTCCACTAATTCTATTTCTAATTATAGGTTCTCCTCGAAAAAATCGATGGCTATGTTATCCAAAAGGAATACAGGTTACAGGCTTTGGGGCTATTATGTAGTTTTGTACGGCTACAAGGACCGCATCTTTATCAGATTCTGCAGACACAGTTACTCGATCATTTGCTTCAATGCCTGGAGAATGACACATCCACTACTGTCATATCACTTGCACTGACAGTTTTGATTATGTTCATGCCACATCTATGCAACTCCTTAGCTTCCTATCTTCCAAGATTATTTGTGGTTTACACACGGGTCTTATGCTGGGACAAGTTTGGGGTTGTGCGCCTTGAAGAGACACGATTGCCTGGTCACAAGGACAATTATTCAAGGACATCGACACCTCTATCCTTCGCCAGGACTGAAAATTCTACTGAAGGCGGATGGCAAAAACTAGATTCTTCTTTTGAAACAGCTTCATCTACAACACCAGATGTGAGCGATTACTTTACGTTTCTTTATGGGTTATACCCTATCAACTTCTTGACGTTTATCCGGGAACCTTATAAATTTTTAGAGCGTGCGGATTATAAAGACATTGATCAACTAGATATCGAGGAGGAAACCATAAGGCAGCGAACGGAGTTTTATCGACAACGGCATACTCTACATCCAAATTTCTTGGTACTAACTGCCGAGACAGAAATCAGTGACCAGACTAGATGGATGAAGGTCGAACCTGCAGATGTAACGGCGGAATGCATTGGTCTTGTTAACAGTAATCTTCCTATGAGCACCGGTAGGGAGAAGAAGCAGCGGTCGAATGCCATTATTCCGGAGGCATTAATCCCGACTGAAGATATTCCCGATGAAAGTCTTTTGTCTTCAGACCCCGTTGATGATGACTATTCTCTTAACCAGGACGATTCCTCAACATATAGCTCACGAGTGGGTGAGTCAACCGCCCAACCAAACCCGCAAAATAGTTACTCAGAGGTTCTTGAACTATTCTCACGTCCTCCAGTTGGATTCGGGCGCCGTGAGTCCCCGGACCCTCATTCAAGAAACAACAAGACCCCCGATAGCCCGACAATCCCGCCTGCACTTTCTCCTAGTGATGAGGACCGGCTTGACGACATGCTGCGACTACAAGAAACATTACGATCAAATTTCTCTGATTCAAAGACGCTTTCAACACATTCTTTGAGTCAACCAAACGGACCGCCACCTAGTGGCCACCCCCCAGGCCCCCCCCCCGGTTATGGCAGCGTCACAGCATCACCTCGTTTAGACGCGTATGTCCATTCACTCAGTCACAATACTGTCCCAAGGTCACCTGCACTTCGGCCTACTGGTTCGGATACCCAAGGAAATGTAGCATTTCTCCAGCGTGAAGTGATGTTGTTGAAGAATGACCTCAACTTTGAGCGATATCTCAAACAGCAGCATCTATCACACATCGGCCATCTACAGAGGAAGCACATCAAGGAAGCTACAGCTGAAGCGGAAACCCAGAACCTAATCAACACAAACAAAACATTGAAAGCCAAGTTAGAGGAAGCAAAAAAAGCATATGCAGCTGCCAGGGCAGAGTCTCTGAAGAGCAAGAATCAAGCAAAGAAATGGGAGGCGGAACTCAGCAGCCGGATAAGGGATTTGCGTGAGGAGCAGAAGGCATGGAGGAACGAAGAAGATACGACGAAAAAGGCGCTGATGGCAGCAAGGGAAGAGGCCGATCACTTGCGGACCTTGCTAGCAGAAAGTGAGGCGGAAGGTCTTGTTTGCCGTCAAAAACTTCAAGCTCTAACGGCAGATATGGATGAGGTTAATAAATTGCGAACGTTTGTCGATCACCTCTCAAATAAACTCACAGAATATGAAGCTCGCTCGGACGAGTTCGAGATGCAGAAGCATAATGAGGAGTCAGCTATGGCGCAAGTCAATCAAATGAGGCTGAGGCTACAGGCTCGAGAACATGAGAGCCAAAATACAAGGCGGTATGTATCATTTTCATTTATCCAAGTTTTGAAAAGTTCTAACATACTTTGACAGTCAATATGACGCCAAAATTCATGAATTGGAATTGAAGCTTAACCAACGGCCTCATCCCGCTTCTCAGAGTTCCCCAGCTATCCAGGGCATGATTGACAATGCACTTTCAGCAGCAAATTCTCGCTTGGCGTCTCTAAAAAAAGCACATACCGCACTCCTCAACAAGTATACCGAATTAGAGATTAAGTTTATCGAACTTCAGGCAGCGCAGGAAATTGATAGTCTTCCCGTGCAACATAACAGTCTAAATAGTCATCGTCTTTCTCAACAATACAATCATGGCCAACCTGGTGAGTCAGATGTTGAAAGGGCCCATTATCAGACTCCACGTGCACACTATCACTCTGAGGGATCATTAAGTCCACATTCAACCAGCTACTCAGAATCGACAAATAGCAACTATTCTGCGACGGGTCAGAACATAAATTTCCCATCCCAAACCCAAAGCGCCCCACCTTCGTCTACGAATCCGCTATCTCCGGGGTACATTTCACCCGAGGCACATACATCCATAGGCAGTGGAAAGTTTCCTGAGGATTCAATGAGCACAGAACAATCACCTGAATTCGCGACTACACAACCCCTGAGGCATAGGCCATCCGTGGTTGATAGTATGATTTCTAGCGCTGATAGCCAGAGTATGAGAACTGTTACTTCGACTACGTCTTCAGAAAAGCGGAGGGAAAAAATCAAACCGCAATCTGAGATTAGAATTCGTGGGAGAGGTTCGTAAAGTTTTGACTTTTTCTATTTCTTATTTGTGGGATCAATTGTTGAAGCTTTCGTGGCTGTGACGATGAATAATTGATCTCATTCTAACCAATATTATTACACCACTCGTTTCTTTCCTCGATTAATACATTTTCTTTTTCTCTCTCTCACTCCTTTCCTCGGTATGGATGTAAACAGAATGACCGGGGAAACGTGTCAAGACAACGTGACTTCTCGCATGACACAACAAGTTGTGGGGCCAAGATTTATCTAACCTTCCAAATAATTTCTTTCCCATAAGCCCACGACCCAACCTAAGCAATCCTTTGGTGCCGCTTACGGTTGGTTCAAGTGTTGGCTGACGAGGCTGGTCCATATCTTTTTTTTCTCTTTCAGGATTACTGTCCCCTTTACCTCTCTTATTTGTCTTTTTCGAGCCGCTATCTTTCCTAACTCGCCAATTAAACTCCATTTGCGGAAATTCTAGGATCTAACCGCTGGTTCATGAATATAGGGGGCGTTCAAAACATCGGCAAAAAGGATAAAGAGAAATCAGAAAAGAAGGAGAAGAAGGAGAAGAAGGAGAAGAAATTCAACTTCACGACGGGAAGTGGCCTTGCCGGTATCCGAGGATTTGGTTAGATTCTTCTCCACAACAGATTCGGTTTTGCCATTTGAGCATCTAAAGCCACCTTTAACCCTACTCTTCATCATTCCATTCTCCATACTCGGTTATATTATGATCTATTTTCGTCTATTTATTATACATAGGGGCTGGTGCGTTTTATGGATGGGACTACGAACAAATACAACTGCGCCTAATCCTTTTTCTTTCTTTTTCCTTCTTTTCCCTCCCTTTTTTTCTTCCTCGCAGCCTGATATATTTCTCCTCCAAAATTCCTAGGGTGGTTATAATTCTTCTTTTTCTTATTATATACCCTTTTTGGACATTATTCTACATTATTGTTTCGTAATCATGCAAGGGGGTAGACACAGCTAGTGGTGAGGGGCTCAGAGGTTTGAAGCTTGAGTTATTGAGAGAGAGAGCAAGGTTAACGAGATAACGATTCAAATATCATGACTCATTGATATGCAATATATTGGGTGAATTAATATATCCCTGGATTCTCAGATACCTCTCGTATTGAAACTTCAACTACACGAGTGATAATCCATGCACAACGCTCATTCCAAGAGTCATGATATATCGGTTAGCAGGCAGGTGTTCCTGGGTGTACAATACCTACTACATGTATGTAATCAAAACAACTGCTCATGGCTGGAGTGTAGCGGCCACGAATATCTGATAAGGCCCTGTTCGCGGATGGGGTGGCTTCTTGTGGATAGAGTTCGTTGTTTTTGATTTGACTTATTGTATTTACCAAATAACTTCGTGATATCTGAAATTAGAGAATTGCATTCGTCCTACCTGCATTTAAGTGCTCTTCCACGCAGGTACCCCCCGGTAACCTGTGCATTCGGACACAGAGCAGCGTTACACTAGTTTCTTTTGGGTTTTTAACATCAGGCTGCAGCGAGGCTGCAGATGGACGAGATTTCATATTTTTTGTGGTTTGCGTTTGCTGCAGGTATCTACCCTTGATTAATGTCCAACGACATCATTGTGTAACATGCATTTTGTGGTGTTGTGTAAGAAGCTTGGCGATACATATTCTCGTTTGTGAGCTTCCATGTCCAACGGTAGAGCTTAGGATGCTCATCTGGAGCTTCAGGCTTCTTGACCCTACCTACGGTGCCACTAAACTCTCATTCCAATGGAAAATGGGTACGACGGAACACAATCGGGGGGAGCAGCAGGAGGAGGAGTAGGGGATGGTGGAGGGGGTGGGGAGGGGTGGGGAGGGGAGGAGGGGGAGGGGGAGGGGGAGGACTCTGTGAACCCAGCTGCGAGGCTTCCTGCGGCTCCTCCTCTTGCAGCGTCATAATCGAAGATCCACCTACAACTCCGCCGTCTGGATCAAGCATCAACGACGAAAAAGAGACTGTTCGGTCTGATGATGATAATCGCCCTGCATCTCCCGTCGCTCCCGCTCCAGATGATGTATCAACACCTCCACCACCTCCGCTCATGCCAGTTCGCGTCGAGGCACCCGAAGCACAACAACCTACCTACCCACAGCTCTCTAATAACCTTCCAGCAAGCCCTGTATCAAAAAATCCCAACAATAAAATAAATGATGATTCTGTTCCAAAATCCTTCGACAGGTCAGACGTAAAACTTGGGAGACTTGAAAAAGAGGTTTACGAAGATAAAGACTTCGACGGTGTGCGACGAATGCATAAATTCACGTTATATGAAACCGCTACACGGTTCTATATTGTCGGCTCAGATCTCTTGGACTCGAGATTCCGCATCTTGAAGATTGACCGTACGGCAGATGTTGGGGACTTGAGTATCACAGAGGATGAAGTTATCTATACTCGCGAGGAAACGACGAGGCTATTAGCCACCATCGAGGATGGAAATAGGTCTACTGGAGGACTAAAGCATAGATGTCCATTTTGGGGGCTTTTGGGATTCGTCAGGTTCACGGGGGCATACTATATGCTACTAATTACCAAAAGAAGTATTGTTGCTATGATTGGAGGACATTATGTTTACCAGGTTCGCCTACTTTACTTTACCCTTATAAAATCATAACTTTGACTCATCTTGTAATCCTGACTGCGAACCCTCATTAAAAGATTGATAATACCGAGCTCGTACCCCTCACAGCCGGTGCACGGAAACCTGACAGAAATTCAGAAGAAGCTCGTTTTGTTAATATTCTAGGAAACTTGGATCTAGCAAGGTCGTTCTACTTTAGCTATTCCTATGATATCACTAGGACACTGCAACACAACATTATCCGCCAAAGGGAAGCTTTAAGCAACGGATTGACACATCCAGATAATCATGATTATAATGACATGTTTGCGTGGAATCACTATCTTCTGGAGCCTGCAAAGAAACACATGAAAAATACTTATGATTGGTGCATGCCCATTGTTCATGGTTATGTTGATCAATCCGGTAAATCTCATTGGTTCATAGTATATAATCAAGACGTTTCTAACAAGTGACATTAGCAATTTCGGTATATGGGAGAATTATCTATATTACAGTGATTGCCCGGCGTTCACGGTACTTTGCTGGCGCGAGATTCCTAAAGCGTGGTGCGAATGATTTGGTAGATAAGACGGTTTTCCTAAATAACACTTGGGATGCTTACAAGTTTGCATAGGGATATGTTGCGAACGATGTGGAGACAGAGCAGATCGTCTCCGATATGTTGACTACATCATTCCATGCGCCAGGAAAGAATCTCTATTCGAACCCTAATTACACATCATACGTCCAACACCGTGGAAGTATTCCTCTATTCTGGACCCAAAAAAACGATGCTGCTACTCCAAAACCCCCTGTAGAGAGTACGTCTCCCTCTCTTTGATTAAATGGGTGAGAGCTAAAAGCCCGACAATAGTGAATCTTGTAGACCCCTTTTTCAGTGCAGCAGCATTGCATTTTGACGATTTATTCCAAAGATATGGGGCGCCATGCATCGTATTAAATCTTGTGAAGGTTGGTAGTGTCCGATTGGAGACGAGACTTTCATAATTAACATGCATATAGTCAAAAGAGAGGACGCCTAGAGAGTCCTTGCTACTAAAGGAGTTTACACAAGCGATCAATTACTTGAATCAATTCCTGCCAACCGATAAGAGAATACGCTATATTGCTTGGGATATGTCCCGGGCCTCCAAGAGGTAACGATGCCCCAGCATCCTTTTGGAATATAATTAACCCTAGCTCCAAATAGTCGTGATCAAGATGTAATCGAAACTCTTGAAACAATAGCTGAAGTTGTGGTCAACACGACCGGTTTCTTCCATAACGGCCCCTCCAGGGATGGGGCTGAAGCATCCCTTCAAAATGGTGTCTGTAGAACAAACTGCATTGATTGTCTTGACCGTACTAACGCCGCACAATTCGTTATCGGGAAGAGGGCGCTCGGTCATCAATTACACGCGCTAGGAGTTATATCGGGTACCAGCGTTGAATATGATACTGATGCGGTTGATTTGTTTACGCACATGTATCATGACCACGGGGACACGATCGCTGTACAGTATGCGGGGAGTCACTTAGTAAATACCATGGAGACTTACCGTAAAATCAACCAGTGGACGAGTCACTCGCGAGACATGCTTGAGAGCTTCAAACGATACTATAATAATTCTTTCTTGGATGCCCAACGACAAGAGGCATACAACCTTTTCCTGGGTAACTACATATTTACTCAGGGCCAGCCCATGTTGTGGGATCTTTCAACGGACTACTACCTGCATCATATCGACCCAAGAGCTTCCAGAAAACGACGCAGGTACTTGTTATCATCCTCAGAATCTCAGGAAGTGACTAATTTAATTTAGTTATATAAAGTGGTGGACACCGAAGAATCTTGAGAAGAGAGTAATGCCACATGCCACAAGGCCTCTAGACGAGTTTGCGAATAAGCCGTATAGCTACTTTGATGACTACTGGCTAGAATACTATAGACCAAAAGCACTCTCATCTTTCCTCAAAGTATTCTCTTATGATATCAATTCCACATTACGCTACATACCGATAGGACAAACCTCGGAAGGAAAATACGACCTTAGCCCTTTCAAAGTACGCACAAACCATGGCGGTTCCAGTCATAAAAAGTCCAAATCAAAAAAAAATGCTGTTATCAATGCTGAAACCCCGGAGAACCGGCTTAAAAAGATAACCGCTCTTGAAGGATGGCCATCATCGCCACAGAAGCGGCAACAAACCCTGCGGCAAACCTCCAATCCCCAATTTCCGGGCCGTGATCATAATGCTGTCTCAGGAGAGATATATGGCGCACTTCGTTCGTCTAGTCCGGTCAAGCAGCACTTTGCTGTAGGTAGAGATTTAATACCGCTTGAACAGAGGAATATGCAGCAGGTTATTGAGAGAAGTCTTAACCCTTCACTTAGCGAAAAGGAAACTGCAGAATATGAACTGTAAACCACCTATTACCTCATTCGACATTGTTTCATGATACTGACTCCTAATAGTTATGTATCCCACCCCCTCAATCTTCCCCTCGTGGTAACGACTGAGCTCCCGCCAAATACATCTCGCGATTTCGTCGATTACGTAAACAGCACATCACCAGAGGCAGTTGCAAATCTTAGAGCATCAGATAATGATATAAAAAGCTACGAGGAATTCTTGGAAATCCCAGAAAACCCGTTGAGTGTGGATGAGGCAGATGGAGGTAGGGGCAGATACAGAGCTTACCAATATTGGATCATGACGGGCAAATTAAAACAACAGAGGATCGGTATAGTGTCAGTCAAAACCTGATAGTTTTATGAAATGGATGGCTTTCGTTATATACCCTCGCCGGTTGTTGCAGTTTAGTTATCTTGCGCTTTTCCTTTTGTCTATTCTGAACCTTTTCTTTTGCATAGCGGCAAGGCGTCATGAAAATACATTTCTTTGTTCATTCCAAATACCAAATTGTCATGGAAAACCTTTTTTTATCCCGGTAGCAGTGAGATTGGAAGAAGGTTATTCCGCGAATTTGGATGTATATGTTCCGTCCCAGTCACGGGTATATCATATCGGCCAACAGGCCACCCCATTGCCTAACTGGCCGTCCTGTCGACAAATATTGGTTATTGACCAATGCTTCCTGCGATCCGATAAACAGTCACTGAAACTCTGTCCGGTTGGCCATTGCCTGCCACAGTTCGACCAAATTCAACTAATACTTGGCGATGACTAGTAATATTGTCTAGTTAACTCCAAAAAGTCATTACAAACTACCTTATGAGCGAAAAACAAGAGGCCATTCACCAACGATAGCCTATTAGCCCAATTATCAGTATTTGCGACTAGGACGGAACATAGACACACGACATGGACAGTAGGACCACCCTAATTTGTTCCAATTGCTATTCATATATGTCTCCTACCCAAATCTCTATGTCTCCCCTCAGCTGGTCCCCACAAACACATCAACGTTCCCCCTACTACATGTCTCACGCACTGATAAGTACCTATATCTCCCTGAAATGATGGCTTAATTCCCATCTACGGGCTAGACTTCACCTAGAAAGATCTGTGTTAGATACTAAACGCGCGCGCAAGGGCCTGTCCCAGGAGCTTGTTTGATGGGCTTGAATGGGAACATTGTGTGGTGGCAATATCACTACGGGACCCCCCTAGCCGCCTGAATCTCATCAGATTGTCTTTGGCACAATATGTATGTATTTACATTATGTACTTGCAGTGCACCGCATTATATTAATACACCCTGCAACCACTCAGTTTGGCAGTCTCTAACCATCAACCTGTCTAACACCAGTCTATGTTTCTCCATAGTAACAAGACCGAAAGCAAAGGCCCAGCCACCTAGTCCCAGCCGTACATTAGGTCCATGCCAAGGCAGGTCAATGATATTTTGGACGAGTACGTATATTTTAAGGAATTTTGATCATCACTATATTACTTCTATATAATTCTATTTGCCCCGAACGCCCCCAAAGAAGCCAAATACATCTACCAATCTCCATCACTACTGGCATTAACCAGTGCGTACAGCTCTTCATCCCCGACGCCCAGCTCCCAGTCCTCCCTTTCCCTCGCATCTCCATACAGCACCTCACATACCCCTCCTACAGGCACATCCATCACTGCATCAGTTCCCCTACCCCACAGGCTCTTCCAGTCTGCATCGGTTCCTGGTAATACGCCTGTACCCTTCCACTTCTCTGAACAGCTCTCCGCTCTGCCTCTTCCAGACCTCTTCGCCGACATTTTCGCCTCATACACTACTCTCCTCTGGCCACTACTACTATTAACGGCATCTTCCTCGCCCGCTACTGGCACAATAACGACGGGAGTCGCGACTCTCGGTGTAAAATCCACTGCTGCAATATTGGCCGCATCGTCAACTACGCTCTCGATATTATCTAGTCCGCGCGTGAGGTACTCCATGTTGTATGTTGCGAGCGCAACAAATACATACACCACTAGCATTACTAGAAAGCTCGGTATGGCCAGAGACCACCATCGTGACGGGTAATAATGGATCCCAACGGCATGAAGAAGCGGCGCGGGGGAGTATGACCATATGATGTAAATGAGGAACGCGATCGAGGAGACGAGGTAGAGCACAAAGCCATAGTATTCGTAGGTAGGAACCTTTGGGGAAGCGCGAGGAGTGGATTGCGCGATTCGTGAGGAGGTAGCAACGGCTTCAGAGTCGGAGCTGTCGGGGGTTGTAGGTCGAGAGGGTGTGAATGGAGGGCGGAGGAGCGATGTAAGGGAAGGAGAGGGCGGGAGTGGCTAGTACCACACTGTCAGTAATCTCTCCTCCTCCTCCTAACACTGGCGACAACGAGAGGCATACAGTAGGTGGCCGGTTATAAAACGGTGGCGCAAAAGAGCTTCCTGCACCTGGTCCCCAGCTCCAATTTGTTGGTAGGGACGCGGTCGAGGAACTGGACGATATGGACGCTATGTCGTCGTCGTCGGAGTTGTTGTTTGGGTCCTCGTCGGCGATAGCATTCTGTTTTCTACGGGTGACCTCGCTGGGTAGGTGCGGAGAGGATGCGGAGGTTGTGAATGGAGGCGGGTGGAGCGTGGAGGGCATGTGGTGAGAGGTTTTGAGGGTGTCTTTTTGTTGACGTCGGTGTCCGCAGCAGTTTTCTTGGGATCGCGAGCGGATCGAGGTGATACACGATAAATACGGTAGGTACAGACAGACAGACAGCTATGATATATCGACATCCTGCACATCTAGCATCCGCTGGAACTCGACTCGCTGCTCCCAATCGCACAAAAAGCTCTCTGCGAGTGAGTGAATGGGAAACGACTTGCTGCACGGTCTACTTTTCCTGTCCATTCTGCGCTCATCACGGTCACATCACATTACATACATTACCACCACTACCACAATCGCTTCATATTCACAGCATCGCATCGCACAGCTGGGGTTCCCGGTTTGTATGACGGGCATTGATTCCGTCCTTTCATTACGCAACTCTCGGCCAGCCCTCAGCCAGTCTAGGGGGCCAGTGTTGCTTCCCTTTCTCTTTTTTTTATTATGTCCTGACGCCAACACAGTAAAATAAGAAGGGAAAAAACTATTACGCACTGCATATAATGATAGAAACGAAAACGCCTAGAATAGAAACAAGAACAACGTGGAAAGAGAATGAAGAAAGAAAGAAAGAAAGAAACAGAGAAAGGAAATGAATGCCCAGATAACAGCAAAAAAGTCCATAACCGTCTTGGGGCACGTGGCCCTGCTAATATATTCCCCCTCATCAACGTAGCCACCTCAGCACCAAGTAACAAAATACGAAGAAGACGATAACTCCTCCGTAAAATATCCACTTGTCCTGTGCGGCCCTTCTCTCAATCATACGAATCGTATCCCTCGACACCCCCAGTGTGTTGGCCACACTATACAGCTTCCTCTGGGTGTTTTTGAGCATCGCTCTCTGCTCTCCCAGATCTGCCAATACGGCCCTGCCTCTATCTAGATAATCATCTAGTTGATCATTGGTCCTACTCATAAAGTCCCTTTCCCTGAACACATGATCCTCTCTCTGCAGACTGCCACTTCCCATGCCTAACCCATTTCCGGGAGCAGGTGCAAATGGTGAGTGCTGCAATGATGCCGAGTGATTCCTTGTATGGGCATTCGCATAGGGATTCTCTGGAGTCGCCGAGCTATGCCCGCGCCGACCCAGCAGCTCTCCACGAGCAACTGTATGCTCCTTCTCAGCCCGATCGCTCTTTAGCTGGTCAAACTGCTGCCTGAATTCGCTCATCTCCTTGCGGAAGTTCTTGACGCGCTGAAATGCCTTTTCCTGTTTGGCGGGGACAATCTCCCGGCGTGCCATGGAGTCGTAGTCATCGATTGTGCGCGCGAGCGATGCTAGGGACGCGGAGATCTGGCCTGTATGGTTGGTTTTTGTTTCAGCTGAAAGGATCGGGCGAGAGAAACGAAAGGAGGGGGGAGGGGTAGAAGCATACCTTGTAGTGCGGGGGATGAGCTGACTGGAGACTCCGCGAAGCTTGCTAGGTCCTTTTTCACCGATGCCGTCTGCTTCAGCGCAGAATTAAATAATGAATTCTGTCTCACGATCCGTCAGCCCCCTCATCCCATCTCTCAATCTCCCCCCCCCCCCCCCCTCCCTCGCAGTCAGAAACAAACTCACCATCTCGACAATCTCAACGCGCCACTAGTCCTCGTCAGGGTAGCCCTTAGTCGTCTCGTGGCACTCAACAACAGCAACAGCAGAAACAGTGGATGCGCAGACAGTCGTAGGCGACGGTGCGCAACGATGATGATGAACTCGATGGAGAGGTGGGGCGCACTGTGGAGATGGAGCTGGATGGAAAGGTATGGCGTTGGAGTAGTGGGGTCCGGCTTTGTTGGCGCTGGTGGCATCGGAGGGGGAGAAAAGGGGATGGGCGCGCGGGGTGGGAGGGGCGGGAAGGGTTGGGTTTGGTGGGAAGTGGCCACGGGGAGGTTTCTGGGGCGCGGCTCAACGCGACACGGGATTGAGTCCGACGGTTTCTTCCTTCCTTGCCTGTGCTTCTCCCTCCGACTCGACTGAGCTAGGACGCCGGACCTTTGAACTGGGCTGAGCTGGGAGAGGTAATATTATTATTGATGTGCTAACGGAAACAGACACCACAGGAGATATAGAGAGAGCACCTATAGGTAGCTATATAGGGCTATGTATGTAGCTACGTACATACATACAACTGATGACGACTGATGGACTGATTAGACTGATAGACTGATAGCTGATTTGATAGACAGATATAGAACTGATATTAGGTCGACTGAGTCTGACGGACTGACGTCGACCCACCACCCCCCCAGATGCAAGACCAGCAGCTCGGTAAGTTACCAGTGCTTGGAGGACCACTGCTATGGGAAACCGAGGTACCGACGTTCCCCGCAGGTCACAGAGAGTAATTCAGCCAGAATGTTAATCACATTCTATCACTCAGACTCAGTTGAGGAATGTTGACACCCTTTCTATCCCTGCCGAGAACCAGTAATCCAACCATTTCTCCTCCATTCCATGGTCTGATGGTGTTTGGATATCACGCTTACAAGTCATCGATGCCACAAACTACGTCACAGAGTATTATGGAGATTTAAGTATTTTCAGAGCGGAAAGATGGTACAGTACAAACAAATAGTTTCAGTTTCAGACCCAACGCAAATCTTTATTACGAAGCAGCGAAGGCATCTCAAGATTGCAAATTCTGGAGAGCCGTCGATGGAAAAAATACTCGACAGCTAGACATAGCCTGTAGACCCTCCTCTTCTCCTCTTCTCCTCTTCTGAGGAAGCCATTAACCTCCCAGCATGCTCTCACGACGACTCTCGGTCCGTCGTGGAACGACCTGGCAGTTCTGATCATTCTCTCTCGTCCCCAATAGTCAACGGTCGCATGTTTCCACGCGCCATGCTCAAAAAATCCCCCAGCACGCCCCCCCCCCCCCCCACCGTATCTCGCCCTAACAATGCGTGGTAAAACAAATAAAGAAGTGTAAAGAGGTTAAAAAAGATTCGGAGAAAAGAAAGGAAATCTCAAAAAGAACACACAAGACCAGGGCTCTAGTTTGCGATACTCCGGTAAAGAAAAAGACCCATACCCATAGTAAAGAAAGAATAAGAATAAAACAAGCCCAAACAAAACACCACACGATGCAAGTTATAATAGCAACGGTGAAAGAGCCTCCCAACTATTTCTTTCGCCGGTAACAAAAAAAAGGAAATAAAACCGCTTCCCTATTCATTTTCAATCAGCTCCTCCGATTTACTTTTGTTAATGTTTTCGTGCCGTCATGAAGAAAAAATTAATAATACACATGGTCAAGATTGTCGATCACCCATAGCGTTCAGACTTTGCGGAAGTCTATATAGATCATCAGTAAAGAACATGTAAATACATGTACCAAGATGGATCTTACCGTTCAACACAGGGTATATGGACTCGAAGGCGATGTAAATCTCTTCACGGACCTTCGCGCCCGTCAAGACAATCTTGCCACTAACAAAGATCAAGAGAACGATCTTTGGCTTGATCATTCTGTAGATCAACCCTGGGAACAACTCAGGTTCATAGGAGCTAAAGTGGTGATGGCGAGAGGCAAGACCCTCAAGACGAATAGGGAATTTGATATCACAAGATCCAACAATATTCTGAATCTTGAAATCGGTGAACTTGGCATTGAAACCAAGCTTCTGAATGATACGTGCGTACTTGCGGGACGCAAGCTTGGAATCATCTTCAGACTTTGCACCAGTGACAACCATCTTGCCCGAGGCAAAAATCAACGCCGTGGTCTTAGGTTCGCGGATACGCATAATCACAGCAGCAAAACGCTAAAGTAGCCACAGCATAAGTAAGTGCTAAAACACAGACCAGGGGTCAGAGCAAGTAGGTTAGTAGTACCTTAGGATTGTACTCTGCGTTCCTAGCATGCAGCGCAATCGTCTTGAGATCCAATCGGCAATCTAGATTGACGGTTGCGACGATGTTTCTTTATGCATGCCAGTTTAATTTGTGTTTTGAATTTATAAAAATCAAAATAGGGAATACTCACTGCAGTGTAGGGACAATCCCGCTGACTGACGGCGTGCCGTTAGGAGTGGCAGCCGGAGTCGCGGGAGTAGCGACAGGACCAGAGGTGTTGTCATCAGCTTCATTGTTATCACCTTGCTGCTTCTGGCTCTCAACATCCGAAGATGGGGGAGTGAGGTCACCGGCCCCGCCGGGGAACGACAAAGAAGTAGCGCTAGTGAAGTCCTTTGCTTGAAGGGCATTCTGAGGGTGAGAGATGATGCGAGACATGATGATGGTGGTAATGTGTGGTGATTCTTATGAGGGCTGATGATTGATGGTGTCTTGGAGAATGTTATTTCCTCGAGATTTGGTAGGGATTGTGAGTGTGTGCGAGGAGAAGAACAACCGAATGTTTCCCCTTTGTGACAATTTATTGTTATTTCAATTAAAAAGGAGTGGCTACTCTTGGTGTAGATTCTATGGTAGTCGATTCACCTGGGTAGATTAGATGAACTGGCTGTGTTGTGGCGATGACGGGGTGGACGTTCAGGTAGATTTAAAGGTTTGCGGATTTGGATTGAGGCGATGGTGGCGAATTAACACAGCAACGCAACACACACAAACTGATAAGGGCCTCGGTAATCTTCCTGTCTCGATGACTAAGAGGGGGGGGCAAAGTTGATCTAGGATAGATGGAGTGAGGGAACAGCGATTCGAACGCTGATCGGTTTGATAAGACGGAGTTTGGGGGATGAACAAACGGGGGTTGGTTCTGCGCGTGGGTGAGGCCAGAGGTTTTTAAAGAGAAGGGTGAGCGGGATGCGGGCCAGCTTATATACTACACCGCCAAGTCTTAGCCTTGTGCCGCAGATGTGACTCACATACGCTAAACGCCTCCAGCCCTCCCCTTTCGGCGCATGAAGGGAGGTGAGTCGCAGACTTTTCACAACCAGGCTGCAACAACAACGATTATCCACCACCTAAAACAGCCGGTCCGAAGCAACTTTTTTTGCTTTCAACCAACAAAAGGAATCTAAAATACACTGGCACTGTACAGCCCCATCTAGACGGCGATGCAGAACAAAAAAAGATTGAAGGAAAAAAAGTACATAGGCGTCAATAAAAATAATTAACCCCGTTAAATACCCCCGCTCTCATCTCGTAATTTATCTCACCCTCACCCTCTCTCTACCCACACATCCAGACACACATCACCAACAGAAGCTTCCAGCCCAAGCTGGAAGGTAAAAGAGCCTCCATAGGATTATGTTGACGGTCGCCGCGATTTCTTGTTGGTTGATGGTTGTGATTGTGATTGTCGCGAGTGACCCCCCTGTTCAACTGGGAGGAGCCTCCCTGTTTTTTTCCGCCGCCCCGCCCCTTTCTTTCTCCGTGTGCCGTTGACGCGTCGCTTTGTCCCCTTCATTCGCCCCCCTTAGAATTTGCCCCCAACCCAACCCAAGGACACACCGACGGAAAAAAAATTCGCTTCACCTGCTGCTTTGCTCTGTTGTCAGTCTCGTCCACCCATTCCGTGTCGGCCTGTCCACCCTGATATTATTAGTGCCCCAACTGTCTGCTGTCCACCATATGCTTTGCTTGTAATAATAATGAGTCAGTCAGAAAAATAACTTGGTCCGGCCAGTCTTGTGATCCTTCGTACCGAACGAGAGAGAATTAAAAAATATACTAGAGAGTGTAAGAGAAAGGAAGAAACGAGGACACTCTGAAAAACATATGGCCTCTAAAAGGCACTTGAAAGTTGCGACTGGGAGGAGAAGTGGGGAGGCAAGGAAACAGAAAAAATCAAGGGAAAGCGAGATTCGAGTCGGGAGAAAAGAGGAGAGAGAGAGGCGCTGCAAATCTGACGGGGGCTCCTTGAAACCGCAATCAAACGCCCACTTCTTGGCTCTACAACTGACACAGTGACACGGGACAACGCCGCTTATCCTATTTTCAGCAACTGCTTGAGTTGTGAACCCCAAATCCTAGGATCGCCGCTTGCAGCCTTCACCGACCCTTGCGGCGATGTAACAACAAAAATGTCAACTGGCAAAATTGCTTATAAGCAAATGCCAACTTACAGCAAAAATATGCGGCAAAAATGCTGATTGCGGCTCCTGTTTTGCTGTTGTCCTAAAGTCAGCAATGACACGACTAAAGAAAATCGGAATTCTGATTTCGGGGGAGTTCGCTTGTCTTTAGATGGTTGGGAACGCAAGGAGGAAGACCAACAGCGATGTCGTGTAAATCGGATCAGCAACAGAACTCTGTTTTCGAAAAAGACTGAGAATGTTTGCTCTTCCTCCTTGCGTTCCCAGCCATCTAAACACAACCAAAAATCCCGAAATCAGGATCACTGGTGGTGGTTGGTACAGGTCCCAGCCTTTGTTTTGCTGCAGCCAACAGCATGTCAGTCCAATCAGTCGAGAGACTTGTATCACGTGCCGAAGCGGTCGCTCGCTCTCATACTGCTCATAACTCTCAAGAAGAGAGTCATGATACGATAAGTACTCGGAGTCGAGTCAATCTAATGACACACTCACAGGAGTTGCGAATCGGTCATGCGAGTGGGGTTTCTGAAGAAGTGATGTCGCTTGGGAATCAAAAGCAAAATAATGGCCGTTGCGGAAGTGGCGAAGGTTTTACGGAGGAAGAAAGGAAGGGCGAGTTCTCTCAGTCACCTCGAGTAATTATATCTTGGCAGAACCGAGTGTGCTCGCGCACAACAAGACACGCAGGCACGGTATCTCGGCATTCAATTACCTCACAAAAAAAGTATCACCGAAAAAAAACATTGCAAACAGAACGTACAAAATGCCGGCGCTTGAAAGTTATCATACCCCGCAACTCCAATTTCACAGGCTACAAATAATTGTCCTTCTGATCTATTGAGAAAGCTTCCTCTCCAGAAACGCAATATCGACAAGCCTGGTGATCAATGTTGGTTGCAAATGTGATGAATGTATCATACGTGCACCATACTGATATGTTCCCCTCGCTGAAAAAAAAAAAAAAAAAAAAGCAAGATCAATGTGTTGCCTTTTCTGCTACGTCCTCCTCGAAACTATGAATCTTCCTTACTATCAGTACCTCGCTTATCATCTAAAGCTACAAGAATCTCACCTTATTCGCGAATTCGATCCATTCGTCGATTCCTCTGACAACACTATCGCTACTTTCATCAGGAATAGCATCGTGACCCCAAATTGTAATCCCGTCGAATACACACAATCCCTTGAAGATATTCACATCCGATTCCTCTTCAAAGATTGGTGGTGTTGAACTCTGGTCTTCAGACTGTAACTTCTCCTCTGTAGCTTCGAGGATGTGGCCTGTTTATGAAATGTAAGCGGGTATCTTTGTAGTTTGAAGGCATCGGCAATACCCTCATAGCCTTCAGGCACTGGAAGAAATTTCCCAGCCAACTTCCTTCCCCGGAAAGATGCCGATTTTGGCTCTGCGAGCAAAAAGACGTCAGCACAGGGGGCATAGACATAGGCCTCTCTAAGAATAATATACTACCATCTTCCCCAGATCCCTCAGTCACAACCCAATGTTTCTCTGTGGCATCCGTGGGACCTGTATATTTGATCTGGCACGGCAATAAGTTGCATTTCGCTGGCTTTGAGGATGTCTGAATTGATAGCATTTTTGATGTGGAAGGCAGTTGTACCGTCTAGGTCCACAAGCGCGATAGTGGATCTTCCCGCGCGTTAGGTTTTATCACGAAGTCTTGGCATGCGCATGACATATGACGTCCCACCGTTTAAGGCAACCTTCGAGAAACGATCTTTGAGTTCTGGCTTGAAGCTAAGAAGGGGTATCTTGCCGCATCTGGTTGGCGGTGCCGCATGTTTGTTTCGACGTCAATTGATGTTCAGAGATCGACGGGGGGGCCAGATTCAAGTCTAAGCTCCGCTCTTTTATGCTGTCAATTCGAGCTTCGATTTACGGTGGTGGCTCTCGTCTGGCACTGGGTGGGTTGTTTATGCTTTGCACTCAGGTATATATACATGCATCTATCTATACAGATAATTGTACAAGCCCACCTAAAGTTTGGGAATGAGACTAAGTCTGGATACTCGGGGCAGGTAAGAAGAATCTGAAAATGACTTTTGATGGTAGCGATCTCTGATTCGCGCATGGCGAAAACCTACACCAAATTGAGCCCCTGCTTGCAGCTGGTTCTTATTGCCTGCCCCGAGTACAATCCTCCGTCACTAATTATCACTCGTATCAGAACAGAGTGAAAGTTGTTATTTCTAAACCGAACACATCAAGTCTTATAATTATTATCCTCGAATATCTCCCGGCTCAGATATCCTACCCTTATCAATAAAAAACCCCAAAATTGATCTATGTATGATGGTGTTGGAAAACGTACCAATACAAGTGGCCAGCTTCAGGCCTTCATTACCTACCACAAGCACCAACCAACGATACCACGGCAGTATCTCTATAACATTGCATGATTGGTCTTATATCTTATCAGTCCTATCTAAAACGACGAACCTATAACATGTGTACTTTGAATTCAGGCACACGCAAACACACACCCCGGGAACCCGGCGAACCTCAAAATGTTACTCAAAACATTAATATACAGCCTTTAGGCTAGGATTATCAGAGTCTATTAAATCATTGTGCTAGATTCAAGCTTCCTATCTGAATGAGTTAAACCAAAAAAAAAAAAGCGTCCTATCCGGATGCAAAATTTAAAACCTGTGCATGTATGCAGATACCCTAAAGCTTGGTACGCAGAAGTTCCCCTCCCTCTCCATTATTCCTTACTCAGTGAGAGATATCAAGGAAATAAAGTTCCTGGAACTTTTACAAAAAGACTAACGATGAATTCTATCATATATAGTATTTACTGGGCACAAGCCAAACCCCGCGTGGGGAACTGTGTCATATATAGAAGATCAAGGGGATTCTTACCCCCTTCCCATCTTTCTTCAAAAATAGGGAGCTTAAGGAGCCAAATAGTCATCGGGGAATCTACATGTAGCTAGGCAACTCCCAACACTGCCTCTGATTCTAATCAGCAGCAAGGGAATCTCTAACCCCCCCCCCTCCCCCACTCGATCGGTACCGGGCATAAAAAGTCACTCCCCAGCGCATCATTACTACACATATCACGCATTAAAAGCAATATATCTAGGGTCACTAATGACCACTGATATAAAAAGATGGACTGCTATCGTATGAATTTTCTATATTGACCAGACTATTATGAAAGGATATATGGCTTCATGATCTATCACTCGCATGGGACATGCAACACCACAAAATTTCGATATTATGGTTATAATTATTACAGTGAATAATGTGGGAAACCCCAGGTTACTGTCTTTCGGTATTAGTATAATTTAGATTGCATGAAAGTTTATAAATGAAGCAATGCCTTAAAAAGATGCTTATCAATGAGATGACCCAGACAGGAAACCGAGTGCCTATACATGACCCAGAGCCCCATCTTCCAATATATCGGCACATGCAGTGGGGGAAAAGGGGTGTTGCGTGTGGACAGCGGTTGAGTATTCTAGGCGCTCTATCATATCCATCCATATCTCGGCCAACAAACCGGCTCGGAACTACCGGAACAACTTTGGGCAGACCCTTGCGGAAGGGAACAACTATCACCCCTCACTATAGTAATAGCAGCAGCAGCCAGGCAACATCTTCATCCAAACACCCCACCACCACCACCAGCCTCGGGGGATTTCCACGAATTACCGAAGATATTCCGGGTCTAACCTCTGCCTTGGCCAATGCTTCTTATGCTGCAGAACACATGACGGGCGGCGGGTGTTTTATTAAACGGCAAGTTCCAAGCGTGCGGCAGTGATTCGTTCCTCATCGCAATCTTTTTGGTCGGTTTCATTATCTTTGCATGTACCTGTGTACGAGTAGGGCATGTAGAATAATAGGCCTGCCTACAACCTACATGTATGACTCTGATATAACTTTACCAGAAGGGTCTCGAGTAGAGTGAAGTACTTTAATGAATGCGTGCTGAGATAGAGCATTGATGCACACGTGTAAATCAAGCGGTTGACAGGGGGAATATTACAGCATAAGTGTTGTAGACTACGTAACCTGTGGGTAGTCTCCATACTTTTTCAACGTGTTGTTGTAGGTAATCAATCCAGCACGTCCTCAATTCGATGGAACTTCACCCCGAGCAGACAGCCTCGTTACCAAGAATCAAGAAAACTGTTGCTCCACAGTTCTGTCTGTCGCTTCGTATCAGAATCACAAAAAAATAAAAAATACACAAAAAAAGGAACAAAGGAACGGTGGATTTTCCAGTGCATCGGGAACCCGCTTCCCTTCTCCCCACAATCCTGGCTCGAAGCACATGCTTTTCCAAGGGAGGTTCGACACCAGGCTGGAAACATGCATGATTAGGCTTTTTCAGGGCTAGGCTGAAGGGGGTGAGGTTATTTGACTGGGTATTTTCACATGTCAGTCAAACGAATATTCCGGTCAGTCAGGAGGAAAGAAGGGAAGGGATGGGATGTGATAGGATAGGAGAGGGCGTAGGATAAGGAACAGTCGGGTAGACAATTCAGACAACAAACGTGGATTCGAGCGTCGGATACGGAGAAAGAAGCAGTAGGGTGGAATTGAATTGGGAAGGAATTATCCCAGCGGAAGAGGTGCTGCTCGGAGGAAAGAGGGGGGGAATCATGGGGGGATGACGGTGTAGTTGGAGGTAGAGTAGGTGATGGAGGTGGCTATGGTTGTGGTGGTGGCCATGGTGGTGCAATTGAGGTGGGCTGTTTCCCATATCTCTACTACATACATAATTTGCTTGCGGTTTCTGATATTTTCTGATATAATGAAGTCAAAGCTCCTCCTCCCTCAATTCAGATAGCCCAGGCCATTTCACCGTCCATCAACAACTCCCGCCGTTTCTGTGGGTGCGATTCTCCGATTCTCCCTCGATCCTCGTCACTTTGTGCCCCCCCACCGACACGCACACCAATCCCCTCCTCACAACGTTCTCTCTCTGCCCATTCAAACATCAGTCCGGGGCCTTGTTTGCAGCGGAAGCAACTCCAACAGCCTTCACATCTCCCTTCTGCCTCTTAATAATCCCCACACTTGCTGTACCCCGTATTATATTACTGCCTGGTCGTTGTTGCCCGGTAATCTCTCTTTGCAACAAGGACACACACACACGCACACACCCATAGTGACGTTGATATAACATCATATATAAAACCTCCTTTCTCTCGTGAACCTAGAAATCTCGTTGTTCGAATTTATATATTCACCATCCTTAATGGAACCGGAACTCCGGTCCCGCAGCGGCCTTTCACGCAAGGCATTGCTTATCAATGGTAGAATACAATCCCTCTTCCCCCCCATGTCTCTCCTAGATATACGGTGACATTGGTCAAATCCCATCTCTTACAAACACACTAACTCACTCTTCCAACCACTCAGAAATCCTCACTGAGCCCTCACTCTACAAAGTACTGGGCGTCACCAGCCGAGCCACCGAATCAGAGCTCCGCCGCCACTATCTCGACCGCAGCAAGATCGTGCACCCCGATAAGCTACCCGCACATCCTGACAGCACGGAGGCTTTCCAGCGGCTCTCGCATGCATACGAGATCCTGCGGAAGCCCAGCCTGCGGGCTCACTACGACCGCGAATCCAAGAGCTGGAATGGCGAGCACCGGGAGTTCTACCCCGGCGAGACGTCGTTCATTTCGGGCGACCAGACGTTCAGGGGCGCCGTGGTCAGCATACTGAACGAGTTCCTCAATGGCGATTTCGGACTGGTGAGGAAGCTACTGGAGGCGCTGAACAAGCAGTATCCAAGTCTTGTGAATGAGGAGGTTATTGGTTAGTTACTTTTTTCTACTCGTTCTCCCTTTCCTTTCCCACCCTGTTTCACCTCGTCCTCCCACAACACACCACACACACATATACAGACGCATGTCTCAAAAACGGCGGGCGAATTGAGAATCTAACGTGCGGTGGGTGACAGTTGCCATTGAACGTGCGTTTGGCCGCATCCGCGAGCTGATCCTCACCACCCGCACCTACGCCCTCCTTATCTCCATTGAGCTGGGGCGGATTCACCGCGTGCAGAAGAAGCTGCTCTCGCTCGGGTACTTTGACGTTATCGGGCGCGTGCGGCTCACCATGCAGCTTGTGCGCGTGACGCTGGCCGTGCCGGTGCGGGTTGACCGCGCGCTGCAGCGTAAGGAGGAGCGGGAGTGGCGGGCGAAGCAAGCGGGGTGGACGGCGGTGGGCGTCAAGGAGCATGGCAATAATGGGGCGTATCTGCTGAATGAAAAGGTTAGCAGGGTGCTAGCGTTCATTGCCGGGGATAAGATGGAGGATGAGGAGGAGGACCGGGACTGGATGGGCAGGTTTTGGGGAGAGCCTGCCAGGGCGGCTTGAGATATTAGCTGCTCGGTCCTGGATCTGGATGTTGCTGACTCCGGGGTTAGTGTGAGCGGGTAATTCTATTGTTGACATCTTTTTTCTCTCTTTCCATCTTTATTGTTGGTTCAGCTTGTGTTATTTTTTGAAGCCTGCTTTGTTATAGCAGACATATATTGACTGTAGGTTTGGGATGTTTTTGTTTCTCGTTCTGTTTGGGGTTGGGCGTTATTTCACAACCAAAAATTTGTGGTATATAGATTGGGTTTTGCGAAGGGTCTTTCTTTCTTTCTAGGGACTTGGCTTATGATTTATGATTTTCTTGTTTTTCTTCATATTCTTCTTACGGGGGTGGAGAAGGAAGGAATAAGTTGTGTAGCTACAAAGATGATACGGAACGCTGGACGAGTGATAACCTGTGCAGCAGCGGCAGGTACTCTATATATTCATCGCGGTGGGGATTCGTTTATTGCTTCTTCTTGACTAAATACTCTTGTTTTACTCCTGAATACGTACTCTCTCTACCACCCTCCACCTCCACAAAAGCTGTTGAAAAGAATGGAGAAGAGAATTGCGTGCTTATAGAAAAGTGGGTGAGAAGCGACACTGATCAGACATGTGATACATATCTCTCACAAACCCAATTTTTTTTCTACCTATATCAGAATAAGTATTTTGTGGCGATTGGCCCATCGCTCTGGGGCCATGTAGGCAATCGAGATGGAACGGATCTCTGCGAACATTGCACGGTGACCTCCAGGTTGGGGTGCCTTAGTAAGGTAAAGCAAAGCAAAAAAAAAAAGGAAAAGCGCCCTGGTCCCCCAACCCTCTTGACATGTCTTGGCAACAATGGAGGGGGGGTATGGCGTTGGCGCCGGGCGATTAGGATACGGGCTATTTCAACTCTCAATTGCTATACCTATTCTATTTCCGTGGAATGGATCAACTGTATTGTACTGTGTTGTTGGAAAGAAAGAAAGAAAAAAAAGAAAAAAACCAGGGTAATAGTGGGCGTCGGCCCTCGGAGTTGTGGTGGTGGTGGTGGTGGGACAAGAAGCAATAAGGGCAGGCCGGGTCGGGGTTAGAAGGAGGTGAGGTGAGGTCGGTCCGTCATGGGACGTCACTCGCGCTGACTTGGGCGACCCGGTTCTGGGGCTGACAGGGACGCTGGGTGCCAATGGCTGTGATCACATGTGTACAGTGAGTGGGTGAGTGAGTGAGTGAGTGGGTGAGTGAGTGAGCGTGTGTGTCTATGTCTATGTGTATGTATGTGGACGGTGAGGTGGCTAATGGCAAACCGCTGAGTCTGTTCTGTATCTAATTGGGGAGGACGTTACGTTACTCTGTCGCTTGCTAATCTTGGTTGGGGAAGGAAACCTCGACGCAAGACCGCTGCTCATGCACCTAAACCCTGAGTTTCTTGCTCTCTCGCTTCGATATCAAAGTCCTTGCGTTTCTCACATTGAGATAAACCTATCCGGGAGGAGGACTTGCTGCTACTGCGGTAGTCATGCCGATTAGCTATGTGCCGCGTGGGTAATCCGGTGCCTAATCTATTCCGCTCCTCCAGACCTAGCAGCCAGCGCTGTTCACGCAGCATCACTCGGCGCAGCTGTAGCCAGATGATCGATATCACAGCAAAGTTAGTTGCCGACCACATATTAATGATAATAAAAAGCGGTGTAGTTCGATATCGACACTGCATCCCCGGGCTCCCCCCCAAAAAAAACTCCCGAGGAGAAACTATTATAAACACAACTGCAGAACCCTGCAAATGCTTTTTTGTATACATACATCCATAGACAGCAGATAAAGGAGGTTTCAACATCCTCGGATAGCTTCGATTGGGGGTTACTTTCCGGCAGTGTTACTAAGTACCCGGCGTGGTGCAGATTCATTATTTATGCAAAGACCGCATAAGCAAAATTAAAATCACTCGGTATTTGCAATATCATGCCGAGTTGGAAACAGTGAGTAGGCCAACCGACCCTCATGAGCTCTCGCTCTCTCGAGTGCTGGATCATGTTCTGCCTGGTGGATAAGCTTACTAGTAACTAATGGGCAGTTATATATAGCTAACTGAACTGAGGCTGTAGGTATTACTGCGCCCAATAAATGGGTTAATAATAGTAGTTGATAATAGATACTATATATATCTAGTACTCTACAGGTCGTTTGTCTGGATACAGTACCAGAGCAGTACCTATACTACTACATATGTACTTAACATAGGGTGCTTGTTTACCTACACTGGTTAGCCAATAGATTCTATCATCAAGATCCGAACCCCTGTTATTGTTATCTACATATCACGGGATTTGAGCCTCAGCTCCGTCAAGACCGCAACCATATTCCAACAGCACCTCAACTCGCCCGGGCTTGCCCGGCCCAGCTCCAAATATGCAAACGACCTTCGTCCCCTTCAAACAGCCCACCCGCCGCTCTCACTCCCCCGCCTCAGACCCCGGAACCCCCGACTGGCGCCTCCAAAAGCCCTTCGGTGCCGGCCTCAAACGCAAACGCCTCGTCAAGTTCGTCCCCGCCACCGACACCTCCCTCTCCTCTACCACCCCTGCTCCCACCACACCCCAATCCAGCAAAAGCGGCACCGAGATCTCTGATCTCTACCTCTCCCTCGTCGGCCTCTCCACGCCCCCCCTCGCTCCGCCGCCAGAGACCTGCCCGGACTGCGCCCTTCCAATTACCGATGCGGCCACGCACGCCACGTCCACCGCGCACCTCGCGGCTCTCCCGCACGCGCACCCGCCGCATCCATATGACCGCTCGAGCAAGGGTCTCAAGGTGCTGATGGAGTCGGGGTGGGACCCGGATGCGCGCGTGGGGCTGGGGAAGGAGGGGAGGGGGATGCGGTACCCGCTCAAGACGGTGCCGAAGGATGATAAGTTTGGTGTGGGGGTCAAGAAGCGCAAGGGCGGGGCGGCGGCAGGGGCGGGGGTTGTGAAGAAGGAGGGAGTGAAGGAGGTGAGGAGAAGAGAGGAGATGGGCAAGAGGGTGAGGGGGAGGTTGATGGGGGAGTTGGGAGGCGGGGTGGATGTGCAGGAGGTTTTGAATAGGAGGATGGAGTAAAGGTAGAGATGGTTGTAATGGGTGGGCTTTTTCTCTTTCTCTTCTCTTTTTCTCGCCTTGAGGGTTTTTTTTCTTTTCTTTTCTTTGTGCCTTTGTAGGATGCGTAGAGATGGTAGAGCATTATTTTTTAGTAATTAATCTGGGAGAAGGATACAGGGCTTTACTGGCTCCCATAATGTTAGGTATTTTGATACAGTATCTGTCTGTAGAAGAGATCTTGGCTAAAAGAGGGATATTAACATTGAAGTAAATACATATTCCAGCGCTTGCTGACAAGGGAATGGCTGGGTTAATTGGTACAGTTACACATCTGGTGGCGGTGGACCCTGCCTAGTGGTCATTTGACCCTAGCCGCCTGCTGAGCGGCTGTGCTGGCTGGCGGTTGGGGTTATGGGAACTTCATCTGCATCACAAATTGTCACTCGGAAACCGCGCCGTAGAATTGCGGACCATCAGGACAAGTGCCGGGCAAAAGCATCATTCACATAATACATATCTACAAATACACCATAAATAGTGCGTGTTCTCGTCTATACGAAGGAATCTCTTTTTCAAAAGAATAACACTCTGTTCGGAAAGATATATCAACAGAAGCTACTTAATGTCAAACCCCAAGGAACAATTTTCTTAGTCTCTCCCTTGCCAGTTAGGATTCTGGAAAAGAAAGAAGAAAAAAGAAGAAAAAGTAGTTAGCATCTGCTGATCCCTAAACTTTGCCTTGGGGAGGAGAAGGCGAGGCGGCTTACTTTTTTCAGAATAACAAGCCCTTCAAGGGTGTTGCTGAGAGAAATGTACTCGTCATCTTCCAGCTCTGCCCTCTCGCCATAGGCTAGCAGAACAGGGGTGTTTTGTGTCTGCCATCCCGTAATAGTCTTTGGCCTTCCAGCCTGCCCAACAACATCTACAGCCTGCCCGACCCGGACATTCACAGGAAGAGGCTCGAGGTTCTCATCCAAGGTGATGAGGAAGCGGGGGTGCATGGCCGTTACAAGGAAGTATAGCAGATAATGCGCGGAGTCAAGAACAACTGTCACAAGTATTAATAAAAGTCACATGATATGGTACCGGAAGATCTCGGGAGTCATGTTACTTACAACTCTTAGCATCGACCAAACTAACGAGCACCGTAACCAGCCCAGCTGTAGCCACTCTGCTCAAGACACTGCGGTCGGTGTGGAACGGGTTGACACTCAACGTTCCCTTGCCCATGTGCAATAAACCTTGGGCTATCCTAACCATAAACAAAGAATTGGGGTCTCGGTGGTAATAGCTCGCAAGCTGCCTCAACAGCTGAGCCAGGCGGGCGTTGTTTGTTCCTGCACCAACCAATCCCATGGCAAATATCGCGTTTATCGCCACATCAATATCGTTGTCGTGAGAATATCTCGATAATGTATCGTAGACCTTTATTTGAGGGTTTGATGCGCTTAGAAGACCCATAGCCAAAGGTACAGTCTTGCGAATTACACCATCGCCATAATGCATTAAATGGCCGAATTGTCGCAGAGCCATCTCAGCGCCAATATCCTCTCCCATGGCGATAAGAGCCAGCCCAATTACGGCATATGATTGGAAAAGGTCATCATCTTTCTTTTCGTCCTCTGATGAATCAATGTGCTCGTTGCAAAGATGCAACATACTCTGAAATTTAAGCACATTTCCGGTCCCCGCGTAAGCACAGGCATCTACTAAGACACCGGTGTGCTTGGCAATTGGGTGTTCAACGGCCTTCAAGGTCTCCAGAGTGGCATCTGCATCCTCTTGTCGGCCAATGAAAAGAAGGGCCAGACCAAGCGCAAGAAAGCGTCCCCATTTGTCCTTCAACTGAGAGTCGTCTCTTTCCATGAGGGTTTGCAAGATTGTGCTAGTTATATCACCATTGCTCGAACCAACAAATATCAATCCAAGAGACAAAGCTGCCATAGCTGAGATATGCATCGACAGCGACGTGTCGCTAACAATCGGTAGAAGGAGTTCCAGGAGTTCAACGCGCTGCGATCCTGCATACGCCAGTCCAAGTCCCATGATCGCGCTTACCCTTGTATGAGGGCTTTTGCTGTCAAGGTAGGATTCGTCAGCAAGCAGGGCCATCGCCGAGTCGGCCTCAGTTCGGACGCCGGAATTGAGGATACCGATAGCGAGAGCTGCTCCGGCCTTGATATAGTCCTCGTTGGCGTATGTGTACTTATCAATAACACCCAATCCAAGATCTACGTTCCATTGGTGTAGCATTCCAATACTAGCTGTAGCACTCAACATACCAAGATCCTTGTTCTTAAAAACCCAGCTATTACTTTCATCCTCTACCAGCATCAATTTGTCAGTCCCAAACCCAGCATTAACAAACGAGTTGACAAAACTGTTTGCTAAATTCTGCTTCGCCGAATCCACAGTTACACCAGGTCCACCGCGAGAGCTTTCCAGGTGTGATTTATATATGTCTTCGGGAGTCTTGGGGTCGAGAATGTTCAGCTCCTTGCCGAGAGCGGCGAAATACTTTGACAAGTTGGTATTATTTAGGCACTCGCCAATGTCTTCATCGGGAGTATCAAGCCAAATTTGCTGTCGAGAAACAAGGAAAGCGAGCTGTTTCTTAAGGACTTGGTCGTCTGTGGCGTCAAAATCTTCCTGGATCAGGTCCAAATCATTAAGGCGTATAGCAAGTGTGATAGCTTGCGCCAACTTGTTGAACTTTCGGTAAATGCTGTGTGCGGTTTCGAGGGTAGTTTTATCGTCGGGTGGGGATAGAAGCGGAACCATGCTAAAAAGAAAAGTAGAGGAGAGTCCAAGATTAGCGACGAATCTCAACCACAAATAACTTGTTTTTGTCATACCTAACCATGTACAAACCTACTCTTTGGTAGGTATTCTCATCTAGGAAAGGTGGTAGCTCCTCAATAATCTCTAGTTCCAATAACAGATCTACCGCATCCGCATCTGCGTTATGTTTGAGGAAGAAAGGTACAAGGGACAGCGCAAGATCAGTAAGATCTTTTGTGTCTGCCTCCTTCTCCGAGCGAGACGCATATTCCGCCCCAATCTCGAGAGCCAAATGCCGAACATACTCGTGACCCCATGAACCCAGGTCTTCGGTAGGAGCAAGTAGCCTATATTTGAGAGAGTCCAAGGTGTCTTCATCGGAGTAGGTCATTCCTAGTACTGAAAGAACATCGGCAAGCGCAACCTTCTAGAATTAGTTATGAGCTCCGGAACCAAATTTCAAGCAAAATCTAACCTTATCATCTCCAGCGGACCATTTTTCATAAAGATCTGTCATTGATGGGTAGTGAGATCGTAGAAATTTTAGGGGCTTGGGAACGGCCGTCATTGAAGAGGTCGATGTTCGAATGAAGTTCTTGATGGCTTCCAAGGAAGGCTTGTAGAGTTCGGTATTTGGTTCCTAGATCAGAAGATAATCAATATCGCATTCTTCATACTTGATAGAAAAAGAGCAATAACCATTAACCGCTCCACGAGCATTTCGAGCTCTGACTTCAGCTGCTGGTCCTCCTCAGATAGTTCCTCTGCACTATCATCAGCTTCATCAAGTTATAACCTCGCTTCCCCGAGTGTAATAATACCTTCTTCATCTTTCTTGTCTTTCTTTGCGCCGGTTGAAGATTTGCCGGTATTCTGTTTGGAGGGGTCGCCATCCTTCTTATCCGGGGTGTCAACGGCCTTTCCCTTGCCCTTGTCGAGCTTTGTCGACTTATCGTCCTCCTTGACCATGATGCTGGGGAGTAGGTAATTTGATATAGGACGGATGAGATACACAAAGATGATGAAAATGGATGGATGGTTGATGAATGAGTTGATGGAGAGTGGAGTAGAGGTTGTGATGCTAGGATAAAGTGCAAGGTGGGAGAGATGATGATAGTTTCGCGGGAGGTAGCGGCGTAACCTCTCGCGTCGCTTGGCCCCACGTCTTAGTAAGAATTGCCATGGGCACCACCACCACCACCAATGCGTCCTTCACAGAGCTGTGTAGAGGGGCATACAGCTTTAACCAAAGTAAAAGAGTCGCTCGCTTAATATTTTCGGGGCAATTAGGTACCTCATTCACATCATCATCCTTGTTCTCGATCTAATTATGATTGTTACAGTTCTTTACTGCCACTACCCCCCCCCCCCCCGCACCTGCAATACACACACAGCTTTTACTCTTGAGTCTTAGTTTGTGTTGAGTGTTGATGGCTCCTCCCCCTTTAGACCGCAAAGACCTTCATGATCATCCATGGAAACGACGTGCCGGTTTGACTTATTCAGGTTTTCGTCTCCCCCGTCGCAGCCGTCGAGCGACATATCTCTGCTATGCATTAATAATATGTCTGCTTTACCTCATTTTGAATTCAGTCACCACATGGACACACATGCCGAACCCAGCAGGACTTTACAGGCCCAAAGAAACCATTCCCATTAACTTTTTAAATCTCTACGACACCGCTCCCAGAGCTGTAGGCGGGTCAAGATTTCAAAATCGGAATGTTCTCTTTGCGGCGGAAAGTTTGGAAGCTGCGAGTAAACTCGCAGTGGTCGCCTGTGAAATGGCAAATTTCAAAAGGAACAACGTGCACTTTGCACTTTTGGGAAGGGATGACATCGACATTGAGGTGTTTAAACAGCTCAACGGAATTTCTACTGAATTGGGAGGCTGCAACGTCGCATTCCACGATGCGCGGGCAGAAATGGTTAGCTTGATGACAAAGAATCGAATGAAGTTGGCGATGAGGTTTGGACTAAGGCATTTGCATGAATTTATACATCCTCAAGCTGTCTTTTTTTCTGTTGAGCACGAAGAGGAATGGTTCATGAACATGGCGCGTATGACAGCCGGACAGCTACAAATGCAGGTGCTAGAGCTCCCGAGCAACGCAATCGATGAATTAAGGTGGATTACAAGGCTTGATAGTGGTTCTCTCGCGGGTATTTGATTTCTTTGGGTCCTTGTCCAATCATGATATATTCCCCCCGTAGCTCCAAGAGAGAAATAAGCTGATTCGTTGCTAAATTCTCTAGCGTTAAAAAAGCCATCTTTCGAGATTGTGATACACGCCGACAAGCATTCTGGGAACCTAGAGCGTCTTCTAAAATCCCTTCAAGCCGCTGCATACCCTTTTGGCCACTATCCTAAGAGCCTTACAGTTATTCTCGACCCGTCTTCTCCCTTGCATGGCTTTACCAAGTCATTCATTTCAGATTACTCATTTCCATCACGCACTCGCACTTTTATTCGGAGGCCCGTCAGCCCGGCCTCATCCGCTGAAGATACCGCAAAGCGGTTCATGGAGTCCTTCTACCCCAGTAATGATGATACTTTCCTTCTAGTACTTGACGCAAACGTTGAACTCTCGAAATGGTACTTCAATTACATTCTGTGGACAACACTTGAATACAAATATTCCCTTTACCAAAAATTACGAACAGCATCTTTATTCGGGGTCTCTCTCGAAGAACCGCCATCGTTTATAAATGGAACAAAACCATTCACTACTCCCTCCGGGGAGCCATCTCCGTTCCTCTACACAGCGCCAAGTAGCCATGCAGCACTCTATTTCCCACAACATTGGATTGAATTTCACTCATACTTTTCCCAAAGCCTCCTGTTTCCGACTATGGGAGCAGCTTTCACGAACCAAACAAGTTTAACCCGCCTTACAATGTCAAAAGAGATCTCAGACTCTTGGTCGACCTCATTTATAAACCTCATACGTTCCCGGGGATACGTAATGCTTTACCCTTCATACCCTAAAGAAGCGCTTGCTATAGTCCACAATGAAACACCGTCTTACACACGAACAAAGCATGGCTTCGAAAAGACCCTGATGGACAAAAACAATGTTATGAGAGACCTTCCCGCCCAAGCATTACCAATTTACAACACGATAGCACTGGTAGACTGGTGGGGTAGGCCAATGCAATGGGATAAGCTAGAGCTAGACGCTCTACGTTACCGACAAGCCACTTCCTCTTGCCCTACCTCCCCGACAGCAGGATTCAGTTTTGATGCTGGTGACCTTTTTTGTGACGAGAATGGGAAGCGTTTGTTATGATACCAAACTCATCGTTATCTTATCACACATTGTAAATTTAGGATGGCGTTATCTTTGGAGGAATTGGGCCCTTGTCAAAAAATTGTATTGTCCTGTAATTCTTTTATCCCAGATATCCCTTTTCTTTCGTTCCTAGATATTATGTTTGCTTAACGTCTTCGGCGTGTTTTTAATATCTAACCTCCATAAGTATTTATTGCGATATCGAATTAACTCTGTTCAGACCTAATTGGTATAATAACAGTTATCGTCCACGTGGCTGCAGTATCCAGTGAAAAACGCTCTACCAGGCCCGGGATAATCGTACCCTTAAATAGTGTAAACACCTTATTTCCCTGAACTCGGAAGGCACATTTCAGTGTGGAGATATATCGAGTGATCAGTCATGACCAAAATTCTTGAATGATTGTTTCATCATGAATAGTCACTCGGTTATTTCTAATATGATTTGTTTTTGATTTGTGGTATTCTAAACATTATAAACTTCCATTGCCGCATTAACTTGTCTTGGCGACCGGTTATACAAGACGTTGAAGTTCCCCTATATGGGTTTTTGTCTTGAACACATCCCTAATCTCTCCTCATGCTGGCTTGAAAAGTCAGCTTGGACATTCTTTGTGACCAGAAAGCGAGATTACTAGTACTGTTGGCAATCACATCCTTCTAGGCGCGCCCGGAAGTCATAATCGATACGCAACTTTAAGCGCGCGGTGAATCCATATGTAAATCCAATAGGCCCTGATTCTACAGCGTTAATGATGGAAACTAACACGTCATAAGTTTTGCAATACGATTCCTAAAGGGAGATGTGATATTATTGTATTGATGTGGTCCACTGACCTTGTCCTCCGGATTAATGAATTAAACAACCTTGTCCCCCGGTGAGCCGAGGCTGGACCGATTAAAACTCGTTCGTTTTTTTGGTGGGATATAGCCACATGTAGTCACTACACGTAGTGAGGTACTCGCTATCCACCATAAGAACCTGAAAATGTAGGTGTCAGTACAAGGATAATTTTTATGGGGCTAAGATAATTCTTCACAAATTATCCCTGTCTCCGTTACTCGCATTTTCAGGTTCTTATGGTGGATAGCGGGTATAAGGGCTATGAGGGGTATAGTTAACTTTGGGTAACGACGAACCTGGGACAACGACGAAACACAGATTTCAGCCAAACAAGTGGCTGCATACCAGCCTGAGTGCCACTGTCTTGACCGACAAAGACCCCTATTCGTCGTTCAACCAGTTTCGTCGTTGCCCCCAAGACGACTGTAGTGCCGGGGTTACTGGCACTATATTATCTTTGGAAATGTACAGCGCCATATCAAAAGTCATGGGAAGTCAACCATAATTGCCATCAACAATAGATAAGGCTTTAGGGGATAAAATATTAGTTATTAAATTTAATATATCTAAAAGAGCAGCCTCTCAGGTCAGATGTGGAAGAAAGTACATGAGCTAGAAGTAGAGCGACCTGGAGATTCGGCTACATCTCTTACAAATATGTGGTCTTGACGCATTTTCTGCAACTCAACGTACCAAAATCAACACAACCCACGCCAGAAATGTAATATTGTGATTTTCAGCTGATAGAGCGATTATTCATATACAAAATATATACTCTTCCAATTCTCAGATAATATCTATCTCAATTGGTGGTTGAGGACCGGGTTGGGGGGTGGCATTTTTTGTTGTAAAATGGGTGTCTTCCCATGACTCCTGATATGGCGCTGTACATATAACTACCTCGAATTCAAGTATTTCATTCACTACCCTACAAGAAAATAACATCCATTTAAACATTGCATGCATTTGCCCTTGTACTGAGAGCTTTACAAATACTTCTACCTATATTTATCCCTGCTAGTCTTGGATATAAGGTGTCGATCCTACGGCTATTAAAAGACTTGAGGAGTTCATAAGAGGGTTTGTACTTATACAAGGTCCTTACTAAGCCCTGCTGAGGCCAAAGGGTAAGGTTTTATACAGGTCTTTTGTACGTTAATTTGACAGTACCGTTTTCACCGGGTTGCTCTTTCGTAGGACTTGTCGGAAGAATATCTTGTAATATCGATCATTGACCTATCAGCTCGAACCCCTATGCATGAATACCGACAACCAAAAAGCCCGGCCAGCCTAAGGTCTTGGTCGTGCTTGACTTGGGCCGACCCATGAACCTATATTATAGTAGTGCATAGTTGTGTAGTGATGAAGGGGGTCGGGTAGCATTTTAGCCAAGATACTGTAGCCTAGTGAAATTCTCTAGGTACGATATCAATTGGTTCTGCATAGCAGCCGAGGTTCGGGCGGGTGTGTTGTATATATAGGTACAGGAAAGATCCTGCATCTAATATACTTTATACATCAGCATTAAAGGCAAACGTTGGTAATCGAAAATGATTGGGTCACGTGTTGGAACGACGTCAGTTTCAACGTCGACTAGAAACACGGTTGACGAACTGTTGACTGGGCCTATAAGGTGCACCTGAGTTATTACCTACTAGGATTTGGGCAAACGCTTACTGGGGAGGGCTGGTATATCAACCGGTGAAAGGGGTTGCATGGAAATCAATAGATCCAATGAGTACCATAGATGCGTAACTGGGAAATTGGTATGTCATAAGAATCCATAGACTATCCAAATAAGATTAATTAAATATGTATACTTCCTGCTTTTGTAATCCAGTGGCGCCAGTTTCGGTGTTTAAAGTCCCACCAACTCACAGCACACCGAGTGATATCTCGTGACACCATTCCCGGTCCAACGAATTTATTCCCCTGGTCACAAGTCGCGACCCGCAACCACACGCCCCCACACACATCCCCCACGAAAAAAAGAAAAGTCAATAATGGCTGACTGTACTCTGCCCTCTGCAGCCACGCCGCACGCCACCCTGTCACACAGTCAGGCAGATCTACTTCGCTTCCGGAGCACCGTGTAACAGAAGCTTATTTGTTCTTAATATTCCCTCCCTCTCTCCCTCCCTAATCTTGAGTCATGAAATGGCTGGTGCTGAAGTAATGTACAAATTAAATCCTCCATACCCTTGGTCATCATTCCCATGTGCGTTTTTCTCCTGGACCCTGGCCCATGCTACTGTAAAAATAGGATCGGTCCTTACACGCATCATGATCACCCCACCTTGCACCCGCTCAAGATTTTTCTTTGATTTTATACGTTATGAACCTTTGCATATTCAACACCGCCTCGTCCGCCCTGTGCCGGTCATCAGGAAACTTTTTCTTGTCGATTCTCTTAACCTGCAGTGGTGCCATCTCAGTTAGTATTTATCCTCTCAGCCTCATTATAGTTTTACGGATCCGCGCGGGTATGTAGGGCATAATGGGGGGTAGAGTGATTTCTAATCATATGAATGCATTTGTCATTAACGCAGAGTGGTATCTAGCTAGGTAAGGCAAGGCATATATCGGAAATTTCTTGGTAGGCGCCAGCAAAAGCAAAAGAAGTTTGGGGTGTGTGTGTAAGTAACAAGCAAAAAGAATCGCAAAAAGAAATAAACCAAGCGCGCACAGAAAAGAACAGGTGACGATGCTTGACGCGTCAACGCACGTACGGACATTCTGAGCACCAGCGCCAGAATGCCCAATGTAAAATGTTACATTGGCTCTACACTCCCGACTGGTCAAGTCCCATTGGGTCAGATAGGACTACCATCGATGCACACAAGCCCCACATGCGGAATTGTATAATGCATCAACAAGGTTGCAGGAGTACAGAGGCTAAGCCTTGTGCGATGCCCTCAGCCTTATGGAGTAGAGTGCACTAGTAGACCTTCAAGGTGGGTCAAGATCCCGCCGCCAATGCAGAAGGATAGTGATCCCAATAGTAACCTTGACAGGGCCCATGCTGCCGGGCTCTAGTATAGCCAACCAATTCAGATGAATAGACGCCTCTGTACCAGATGATTTACCAGGGCTAAGGCCCAACAGCCAGGCACTCAGGAAAACCCCACATGCAACAAAAGTTGAAACAAAACCAAAAGCGGGAAAACAACGGGTGTATTTAAATTCGGCAGATCGGGGGGGGGGGGGGCAAAGATTAGGCGATTACTTACCATCGTTCTGACGTTAGGCAAGGCCTTTTGCAGATGCGCCAAGAAACCGCAGTTGACAAACACAGGCCCGTCATAGTCAAAGTCAGCGTCAGCGTATATGTCCATAATGGCATTGATCGCCTCGACTGTTGGTTCCGCTGGAGTGTTTGGTGCAGCGGCAATAAGCGTCATGAGGAATACTCCAATCTCCTGCACCCGGATGATTAGACGATTGTTCAAAAAGCCAGATGTGCTAAACATACCTTATTCACATCCAATCTCCCTTCGGCCATGGCTAGGCATCCAAGCACACCTACACACTTGCCCTCGAGGCCCTCTACACCTACCACTGCCTTTCCACTTGCTTCACGAGCGGCTCCATACAACGCAATAAATGCGCCAACTACCCCGCCTTCTATGTTCACCTTTCCGTGTGTCCCCTTGGAAACAGCCCATGCCAGACCTGATATCGCATCCGCCAACTCGATATCTGCCGTATTGGCCTTTAAAATCTTTACAACAACCTCATCCCAAATTGCATATGCCAATTTCTCCCATGTGCCCCACAGTGAAGACTCTGGGGGAATTGTGACGTTGGCAGTCCATGCAATATTGTTCAATACACTAATTGCGCGAATCTGTAGAGCTAGAGGTGACCCATTGCCACCATGTGCCAATGGAAGTAGTAATTGGGCGGTGGATGTTAGCAAGTAAGCTAGGATATCCTCAGCACTACCATCCATGTCATCGATACTACCGGATTCAGCGCCAACAACATTGTCCATATCAGCCAACACATCCTCATCAATATCTTCTGGTCCCTCTTCGTCACCAATCTCGACGTCACCGTCAGCATCAGTTCTGAACTCGTTCTCATCATTTGATTGGACGGCTGTGGCAATGGAAGCAAGGATTTCAAGGGCGGTTTCGACAGCAAGAATTCGCTGGTCTGGGGTAAGGGTGAGCGGGGTAAGGGATATATCTTCAGGGTCTTGGGGTGTAGATGTGATTCTAACAAGATTTGTGAGAATTGGAAGAGTCAGTGAGTCAGAGATTTGGTGGGTATCGGGGGTGGCGAGTGATATGTTGTGTAGCGTGCCTAGGCACACCAAATTTAGCAAGAATTCTACAAGGGAAGTGAGGCATTATTACCGCAAACGAAAATAGTTTTGATGGCGGCCTCAGGTTGAATATCATCTTTAAGCTTGAGGAGAAGAGATACGTAGTTTTCATTCTCGATAATTTGTTCGACGATGACAACGTTTTCCTCAGTTAGTGCGTGGAGGCATTGGGCAGCAGCTTCTTGTACACCTGAGGGTATTATTTGTGATGGATAGAGAATAGATATTAGAAAATGAAGAAGGTGGGAGATTTTGGTAATCGCATCCACCACCTCTTGGGATGTTTCACTAGGGAGGTCAGCCACTGCATGATATCATAATCATAATATGGGAATGGGTGGTACCAGAGGCTTGTAATCAGCCCAATGACGTTCTCAGCATACTGCCATAATAACCTTTTCTCTGGAGTGCTGAGAGCACTCGGGTTATTTGTAATGCTCCCAATCGCAGTAGTAATCTGCAATTAATTAGCCGGTTTCTCACAACGGTCCAGAGTTTGGTTTGTACAGTAGTAATCGCCGCGGCCACTGGTGTCAAGATATCTTTCCTATACATGAATATACACTGATCATATCCTTCCTCGGCCGCAACATTCCTGAGCGCGCCCCAACCGTAGACGACGACTTCCTGATTAGAATCATTCAGCGACCCTTCCATGATTTTCTGCACCACACGTTCCCTCAATAGCAAACTACGACAGTTGGAATCCTCCAGTAAATTGACTATTGCTGACAAAGCTTCGGAGCGCTGCTTTGTATTCGTTGAACCTAAGTTCTTCACCACCGGAATGATCTTTGACTCGCGGAGAGCTGCATTGACTGCGACTTCTGCAGGATTGAGAGGGCGCGCAGTTGGAGAGGCAATGGCACGAGCCGTACTCGAGCGAGATTTTTTTGCTTTACCCATTGCCGTGACTTTAGGGCTTGTATTATAATTCGTTTGTTGTGTATGAGGCGAAGAATATTTTAACTAAGAAAAAAATGAGAGAAAACGTTTGTTGGGCACGTGACAAATCCGGGTAACCTCCTAGAATGGGCTACACACGTCATTTACGCGACTAGTTAATAGTCGCGTCTCCCTGGCACCCCCGAAACATCGCTTATTTAATTCCCCGGTACATCTCCCCTTATTCTCTCACCCAGTTCCCCGGTTTCCAATAATGAATTCAGATACCGGGTCTTTGAAGCGAAAAGCTGTGGACGGCGCCGCTTCTCAAAACATTCAGGCCCCTAGAAGAATCAAGGTCTAGTTCTTGGCATCTTTATCAGAATGTAGCTAATGATTTAGTTAGGCACTTGACCAAGTAGTCATCAACAAGATTGCGGCTGGTGAAATCATTGTTGCGCCTGTTCATGCACTCAAGGAGTTGATTGAGAATGCTGTGGATGCCGGTAGCACATTGCTGGAAATTGTAGTGAAAGAAGGCGGTCTCAAGCTCTTACAGATCACTGATAACGGTCATGGGATCAACGTATGTGACTAGCCCTATGGACGCATCATAGATACTCACTCGGTGCATTTGTAGCTCGAGGATATGCCTATTCTGTGCGAACGTTTCACTACAAGTAAACTAAAATCATTCGAAGATCTTAATGCAATTGGGACCTACGGATTCAGAGGGGAAGCCCTAGCAAGTATTAGCCATATAGCCCATTTGACTGTCACAACTAAAACGAATGATTCGAGTTGTGCCTATAGGTTTGCTGCCCACCCCTTCCTGTCTTTCTCCGGTCTTGTTTATCCGGTATAGAGCTATGTATTCAGATGGCAAACTCGTTCCTCCAAAACCTGGTCAGAGTGCGGACCCAAAACCAGTAGCAGGGAGACAGGGGACGCAGATTACTGTATGTTTTATAGCCCTGTTAACCGAAATGAAACTTGTGACAGCTTCATAACAATTCATAGGTTGAAGATTTATTCTATAATACCCCGTCCAGACGCCGTGCATTCCGAAGCCCGGGCGAAGAGTACTCAAAGATTCTAGACGTTGTTGGGCGATATGCAGTACATTGTTCGGGGGTGGCGTTCTCATGCAAGAAGGTATTCCCCTTGGATCCTTGCACCGCTGTACCTATTAATACTTGTATGATACACACAGTTTGGAGATATAGACAGTGGTGTCTCGACAATTGCGACTGCCTCTGTAATTGATCGAATCCGTCGCATTCATGGTTCCAGCGTTGCCAATGAGCTCCTTCAGTTCACCACTTCTTCAAAGCACCTTGGCTTTGAGGCAACGGGTATGATATCCAATGCCAACTACCATGTCAAAAAGACCACATTACTTCTGTTCATCAACCACCGTTCGGTAGAATCTTCCGCGATAAAAAAAGGACTCGAAAATGTTTATGCAACATATCTCCCCAAGGGCGGACACCCATTCATATATCTATCACTCGAGATAGAACCTCATCGTGTTGATGTTAACATTCATCCTACAAAACGCGAAGTTAACTTCCTCCACGAAGATGAGATTGTCGCAAAGATTGTGGAAACGGTTGAGGAAAAGCTGGCCGCAGTAGATACGTCTCGCTCGTACACTCTTACGCAGACGCTCCTCCCAGGCATGAAACCTATCCAAAGTAGTAGCAGCGATGATACTGCAAGGGAAATCAAAGTGAACGATACCAAAGCAAAACGCAAGAAGGAATACGAGTACAATATGGTCCGTACTGACAACCGCGATCGCAAGATCACCGCCATGTTCGACAATCCCCTCATAAATAAATCTACAGACGACTCAGTAGAATACGAGACCAACCATGACTCGACATGGACATTGATAAATTACACCACCATTCACTCTTTACGTGCCTCCGTACGTGACAGTGCTCACGCGGAACTCTGTGAGCTGTTCCAGAACCACACATTTGTGGGCATAATAGATGACAACCGACGTCTCGTAGCTGTGCAACACGGGCTTCGCCTATACCTCGTCGACTATGCCGCTGTATCGTACGAGCTGTTTTACCAGATCGGCCTGAGTGACTTTGCAAACTTTGGGCGGATAGTTTTAGATCCACCGATGCGCGTACGAGATATTCTCGAGATTGCAGTGGATGAGGAGAAGGCGAAGGGGGAGGAGGGTAATTTCGACTGGGAATCTGCGATAACCGTATGCCCCCGCCCCCGCCCCAGCCCCCAAGACCGTCTCCGCCCTGATATAACGTAGACAATCGAGCAACTGCTCCTTTCGAAGCGTCCCATGCTCAAAGATTACCTCAGTCTCGAAATTTCCGAGGATGGTAACCTTGTCAGTATCCCACTCTTACTGAAAGGGTATATGCCCAGTCTTGGAAAGCTACCCTCCTTTATGCTACGGCTAGGGCCAAACGTAAGACCTCCCTTCTCTCACTGTCAGTGGCATAAGAAGCTCCGGTTAACACGGAAGATGAAATAAAGATCGACTGGACATCAGAGCTGGAATGCTTTGATACTCTTCTGCGTGAACTGGCATTGTTCTACGTTCCCGAGAAACTACCGAGCATGAGTGGTGATGCTGACGATGGAAATGACGTTGTGGCGGCGGCGGGTAATTGGGACATCGACGCGCGTAGAAAAGAGCTGGGGCGCGTGGTGGAAACAGCCATATTCCCGGTTGTCAGGAAACGATTGATAGCGCCAAAAACACTCCTGGGGGCCGTTACCGAGGTCGCCAATCTCAAGGGGCTGTACCGCATTTTTGAAAGATCCTGCTAGTGAATGCGCATGAGATTGTAGCGTGTTATGTGGCATGTGTGTATGTGTGTGCATGCACTCCATGTGAGTTTGGTTTTGTTTGGCTCGGAGGATATATCGGAGAATAACCAAGACACATCCTTAGCGTTTAATGAGAAAGGGGCGCTGGAGATTAAAAAATTCGTTTCATGAAAGAACACAAACAAAAGTGTGAGCGAATGCGAAGAAAAGTTTGATAATGATAATCGAGCAATGAGCCCTTATTATTATTTTCGATGCTCTAGAATCTATTATTCTGTTCTTTCGCACCAAGAGGTGACCCTGTTCTATGTTACAGTTCAACCCAGCCGAAGCGAATACTAATAATGATGCGGTATTCCATACCGAATAGCCCAAAAACCCCAACATAAAAACTCTATAAACTCTATAACTACCGTGCCTCCATGTAATAAAAAAAAATATAAGGTGTAAAGTCAATAAGGATGCAAGGAAGAAGGAAAAAACCCAGCACCCGGCCCGTGAACAAAAGAAAGAGCAGAGAGTGACATGCGTGTCTGAGGGGGGCAAAAGCCAAAAGGAAAACCGTAACAAGCCATTAAACAGTTATGTGTCTAAAAAGAAAGGAAAGGGGATTAATCAATAATAATAATAATAAAGTAAAAGGGAAAAATCAAAACTCCGGCCCGTGTAATAAAACTCCTTGTGCGGAAAACTCCAACACATTTGCAAATAATAAAGGTCGCCGCCCATGATGCTAACAAACCGTCTAAAACCCTCTAATAAGTCTATGATGAACCTCTAATCCCACCTTCTATTTTTTTCGTAACCCAACCACCCAATTAAAATTATTGCATACACCCTTCCTGTGGTGCGCTGCCGCATTTTTAGTCGACGCTTGGTGATGACAACGACGACGGTGACGAACGAATAGATGACAACACTAATCGGCAAGACGACGGCCACCTGTGGACGCGGTGGTGGATGATTTGGGAGGAACTTCTCGAATCATGATATCGAGATGGACGGGCTTGTCGCAATTTGGCCCGAGAGTGACAAAGTCCTTCTTTACGAATCCGAATCGCTGGTACATCGGTACGTTGTTGACATGACTGCTCTCAAGATAGCATGGTGCACGGTCGACATCACACTAGAAGCACAATGCATGTTAGTGGCTGTTTTGACTATATGAAACTAGATGGGTGTAGATGAATCCCACCAAGGGACTCAAACTCCTGAAATTCTAGAAACAAACAAGATGAATGGGGTTTTAGTTTGAGCATACCTTTCTTGTGACAAACTCGATGAGCTTTCTCGCGTAGCCTCTGCCTCTCGCATCTGGAGTGACGCCGAGGTAAACTAGGTACCTATCGAATGATTAGAGATGGTTCTGTGTAACTATACTACTGCACGTTCTCGAAACCTGCAGGAAACGTGGGAACATACCATGCATCTTTGTCCTGATCACCCATAGTCTCTACTCTGAAGCAACGAAAAAATATCGAGTCAGCAAACATTCTCAAAAAGATATCCGATTACGCAATGCCATATTTGCTCCTTGCTTCCACCTTTGCGGACGTTCTGTGAACAAAGTTCCGACAACGGCGCAGGCAGGAGAGTGCATGAGATCGGGACTAGTGTAGAAACTTCCGCGTGGCTGTTACATACTTTTTCTGGTGCAGAACCTCAAGAAACTCTTCAAAGTACCGCTTCTTTCCCTCCTTCGTCAACTTCCAGTACAGCCTCCACATGCCGCTGCGGAAGATTGTGAACCAGTCATCCATGTTTTTTCCCGGTGGCATCCTATATACGAGTAACCCCGGAAAAGTCAGCCATATATTGCTTTTGTACAATTGTGATGTTGCCTGCAGATCTCCACTCGGCACACCACACTCTCACACACACACCCGGCGGCGGAGAGAGTGACATTGCCGGTTACGCCTCACTCAGGAACAAGCTGAGGGTAGAGTACTAGGGACCATCTCCGATGTGGAGATTGATTGGCAGGGAGTGTGTATCATACCATAGTGCGATTCCCTCGTTGTGCTCACCAATTCCCAATACCAGACCGTTGTAGCAATGAGCCGCAACAATGTACTCAAGAATTTCCAGATGCAATGGGTAGAGCTCCTCACGGGTCATGCCGCCATTATCGGGTGTCTCGAGGCAGTAGAAAGCTACGTCGTCCTTGAAGAAGGCGTCCGCTAATGTTCGTGCAGCTGATTTGTATTCATCAATACCGAGTACTCGTACTTGATCGTTCGAGTATTTGTTGGCTGTTACTGTTACTGTTACTGACATTGTAGTCGACATTGTTATTATTGTATTGGGGGGTGATTTTTATAAAAGGTGAGTTTGTGTTAACCGATGACGAAGGAGTGGTTGTATTAAGTATTGAGGATTGTAATGATGCTAAGGTGGTTTTAATGAATGAATGAAAGTGTGCTGCTTGATGTGTTCTAGAAGAAGCGACAGAAGGGCGGGAGGCTGATGTTCTTATTCTATTCCCAGAAACAGGAGATCCTTTATTTTTATTTTTTTCAGGTTCCTTTTTCCCAAGGAGCTAGTAAGGCTAATGAATCAAAGACAAATGTTGGGACCTGGCACACAAGCAGTCCTTTGGACACTTGGGACCGACAAGGTACGAGGGTGGAGGCGTAATTAATCAAAGTGAAGGAATACGCCGAGGGCGAGGGCCACAATGCTCCGGAGGAGGTCAAGGTGCAAGAAGAGCCAGGCAGGAAGGCAAGCAGGCATGGCCTGTTTGCCTTCTTTCTGCTACAGGGAGGTCCTGTGCACCGTGCGGGCGGCCATACCGAGTGTTGTCTCTGTTTGTCAACCCGTAAATCAAATCTCACTCGATAATTGAGTGATCACTGATGATGTTATGCTATGTGGGTGGTAGCTCTGCTATGCTTTACTATAGTTGGGTTGGATCCATGGTCGGATGGCCATGGATTGAGCAATGAAAGACTCGTCTGAGAATGAGTGATGGAGTACAGGAAAGCTCATGTATTCATGGACTCGTTGCTTTGCTGCCTGCACCTATCTCCTAGTGCGCTGGTGTTATTGCTGTACATAATTGCTGCTCCTCCTCTACAACCTTTTTACCCCTCCTCGTCATGCTGCGGCCACAGCCTACCTTCTCTTTTCTACTTGCCTACTCTTCATCCTCTAGTTAATCGCCTGCCTCTGTGTCAGACTCAATTTCAACAGGGCAAGATAACTGCCAGATCAGTGTTGTCTCTTCCATGACTCTGTAATTTATTTGGTGGCTGCAAGTGGTTCTTAACCTCCGTATCTGATCCTCCACGCGCCCCCACCATCTGTCCGTCTCCGCTCCGTTCCATCTCCAACTCCGTTCCATCTCCAACTCCGTCAGTGTACCTTCTCTCAGCTCGCCGCACCCCTCTATTACCCCCCCCTCTATAGCGCTATTTACTAAGGTACATGTATGTACTCCAATATTTTTTTTGTCTCTCCTGCAGTGCTCGTTAAAAATACTCTCCCATGATTTGCGTTCTCGTTCTCCAGTCCCCCAAGGCCCAACAGCCACCTGCATTTGATAAAACGTTCAATGACGCAGTACCTAGCGCGTCGCATGTGCAGAAAAATGAGGGATGCTGGTGTTACTTCAGGTCACAGACTCCGAGACCCTAGAGGACCATTCAACTGCACTGCTCATTGACCTTACACCCTAGGAGGTTAGGCGATAGAATATTCTACGCGGCTTGAAATAATTAACCCCTGACCGACCAAAGAAAAACATGGCCCTGCAGAATTTTAATATAGCCCAGATCTCCCATCAGAAATATGATGATTTTCTCCTGCTGCTGACGAATAAGTAATAACAACATGCACATGTGAGTAAATAATGTATGTATGTATGTACATATAATCTCTCGTACAACCCCAGCCGGAATATCTCTTCCTCAGGCGTAGTATGAGTGGAGTTTGTGGTCCTCGGCGAACTACACGGGGGCATGACGCTCGAGCACCAAAAATAAAGAATGAATTGAATGTTACTACGGAGATGTTCCGATCACCGTCCACTCGGGACGGGGTCACTGCGCACACTAGAGTACAGCGAACACAAGGCCCTTGGGGTTGGGTACGTTGGCCCGGTATCTGTCCTGCATGACTACCTCGTGGGGTCTTGGTAACTACATGTATCTATGTATATCTAACCTGGATTTATCTGACGTGTGGTTGGTCAAAGCCATTGGGAACCGCACATTGGCTAGGACTGGTTTCGATTTTCAGATCACGGAGAGAATCGATATCTGTAGTTAGAGAGTTGAAAGTCACAATTGAATGAGGCATAGCATAAAGAGATACAGCTACTAGCTGCCGCTATGCTTCATGCTTACGCATATCAAGCGAAAAAAGGGGGGTGGATAGTGAGAAGAAGAAAGACAGCAGGAGGGTGGGGCCATGATCAAGTGTGTACCTACACGCTTACCAGCATAAGAACCAGAAAATGCAGTTGCTCAGGGCAAGCATAATTTGTATGGAGTGGCGTCGTTCCGTTATTTACATTTTCTGGTTCTTTTGAGGGTAAGCTGTAGGCAGGAAGGTGGAGGGGTTTCGAAATGTGCAGGCACGAATTCGAAGCGCAGGGCAATTAACCCATTCCAATGCCGTTAATCGTGAAAGAACAACGATTCTCCATTTACGCTCACCTACCTAACCCACCTCACCTGTACCCACATACATTACATACACGCCTAATATACTCGCGACACTGTAGGGAGCGCCATTCTAGCCAGCACGTTGAGTGATCGAGATATATATGCCGCTTACTCAACACAGCAGCGAGCGGCAACCACCACCACCAGCTTCACATTTTGAAATTTTGAGATCTCAATCCCTCCCTAATCGGCGCGCGCGCATACACGCGCGAGAGCGGGCGCGCCACCACCACCACCCACATGATCGCGATCCTTCTTTCTCTATAATTATTCCTAGTTGGACTACTGCCTTTCTGATTCACCTCCGATGGCGGAGGGGTGGATACGGTGGAAAGTGGAGATGTGGATGGGGTGAGGGAGGGGCTTCTCAGAAACAAACTTTGAATTGGCCGGGCCATTTCAATCGGACTTCCATCAGATTTGAGATTTCAGATTTCATGCCCATACCCAGAAGTACACTGCACCGGCACCCACTGCACTAGATTGTAGAGTACCGAGGCCGGGGTATCAATGAACTGGGGTCCAATTTGGAAGAGGACCCGCCCTCCTGGAACCCCGACTAAACCCTTATTAGCCAAATTATGGGGTTCGACTAGTGGGGGCCTTTTTTCAGGGTTTAGTTATGTGATAATAATATAGAAAAAGAGAGAGAAGAAAGGTGTTTTTTTCTTTTCTTCTTTGCTTTTCCAAGTATGTACACTACCGCGGTTCGGGTCGCAGGTCAAGGGTTCGAACAAACCAGTGGAAGCAGAACGTAACCCCAGTACCCACACCCGTTTGGGTGCAACAGAGAAATTCTAGAATATTTCCCAGCGTGTCCTCTTATTTGATGGCCTCGAACAACGACGTCGGAGCTCGCATACGTACAATAACTCGCACATTTAGTATTCTACATTGCATTACATATCAGCAGCGGCTGCCATGCCATGCCAGCTGCCTACCTGTTTTCTGCATAGAACACGCGTGTCTTCTTCTTTGCTCCTGTTGCTCTAGTTACTCGCATTGTTGTTCTTTTTAATGTAAAAAAAAATCTCGCAGAAAAAACAATGTATAGATATCGGCACGATAGATTAAATTCCACAACTGTGCTGCTGCACGCACGCACGTACGCCTTTTTCAATCCATAGATATATGTAGCATGTCAATCATGTGCGAGCATATCCGAATGAATGACCGTCTGTACATGAATATGGATATGGGTTAGGAGCCCAGAGACAGCCAGACTCTAGAACTTCCGCCTCTCCCTCTCGCTCTGCCTACAGAAGAAACCCTACCTACATGCACATATACATATACGCTACGCTACGTGGGACCAGAGATGTCTTCTCCTTCCCACCCCATCTCCACGCCCCCCCGTTCGATCTTCTCATCCCTCCAATTGAGCTGGTCAGCCCTCTCTCAGCTGCCTACTGCTGTGTGAGTACATATCTCTACCCCAACAGCCAGCCAGCACGAGCGGCAGCTTGATGATGATGATGATGCTGCGTGGGGACATCTCGTGTTGTGTTATACTCGATTCAAGCAACCTGCCAGGTTTGTCGAGCAGGCCGTAGGGCATGTAGCTAAGGTTAGCTAGCAAATTGTAGGCAAGGGACGAGGATGTGATGTGTGAGACTAGAGTTCTCAAGAACCCTCGCTCTCGAGTCTATGTACCTACAGTAACTATGCACATCTATGTAGCTATCTAGCTAGGTAGACTGTCAGGCTGGTAGGGCAGATAGTGTGTATCTCCCACCAATTAACCCGACCGATAGACGGTACCGTCGATCATCGCGGGAAGTTATCGAGGGGGTGGAGGGGGAGGGGAGACAACATTACAACAAGGCTGGCAAACTACAATCAGATGCTGATAAATGAGCTACCTCACTACATTGCTTTTCATACGGGCCCGGTATGCATTGGGGGGGCTGGCTGGCTGGTTGGCTTTCAATTGTGCAATTTTGAGTTTTGTGGTAACCGTGGTGTGTTTGACAATCGTCATGTATGGCAGTAGAGCATGAAGGTAGGGTTACAGCAGAGAAGGCTTCTCGTACGGACATCTTTCCTAAGGCCAGACATGGTTACCCCTCTCGGGGGGGAAACACACACTCATTGACACACATAACTAAACCCTCAGTGTCATGAACTCCAATGGGGATGGTGGCGGCCGGCGGGGAGTTAAGGGCAGGAAGGGGAAGGGAAGCAGGGTAAACGAAACGCCTCATATTTCTCGGAGATATCCATCGCAGGAAAGCTGGGAAAGGGGATTCTGATCAAGCCAAAGAAAAACGAAATAAAATAAAAATATGACAGCCTTGTCAAAGACAACGGCAACGGCAACGACGACAACAACAACAGGTCACGATGGTAATTAGATTAATCGTAATTCAGGGGAACAGTTGATTCGGATATGGTGAATACGATTGAAATTTCGTGAGCACATGACATTCTACATATTTGCTGTGGCAGAGGATGTCAGGTAGGGTCGTATCAAAAAGGCTGTCCCTGTATGTTCATGTATGTGTGTTCATGAATGCGAATATGAACATGCGAGTGTATTAACCCAGTCGATGAATCTCAGTCAGTCAGTCAATCAATCAATCAATCAATCAGTTAGTTAGCTAGTCAGTAAGTCATTCAGTCATTCATTCATTCATATCAGTCAGCCAGGGCTCACCACAGTCGTGGGCACAACAGTTTGTCGTCGTCGTTGCCGTCTGAGATTTTTTTTTGCCGTTGTTGATAAACCTTACCTGTCCTCAATTACTCGAGCAGAACACCGGGGCGGTAGATCACAATTCCAACAGCAGCATCGCACTTTGACATTGGGCCAAGTCAGTCAGACCTCACTCGGGCGGGAAAGACAGTCAATCAGATGCTCACTCATTCATTCAATCCTACATGTACCATGTATGTATGTATATCATGGACACGACTTTTTCTCCAACGCCTGCATAAAAGATTCTGGAAAAAGCAAAAGAGAAAGAAAGAAAGAAAGAAATTCCACACGTGACCCAAATGTTCGAGTATGTAGGTACTGTCGTTCTCGGGGTATTGGCGGGCCCTGGGTGTTGACGGACAGGCCAAAAGAGAGACAGCCAAGCCAAGTTTTGCCTGCAATCCGTCAACACCCAGTAGACGACTTCCCTAGCTACCCGAACACCCCCCTCACCCGAACAGTTAACGTTTAAAAAAAGAAGGATGGGGGCCGTTTTGTTTCTGTCCGTAACATGCGTCTGTTCCTTTTCTTCGGTACCTGTGAAGTGTGAGTGTGAGTGTGAGTGTGAGTGTGAGTGTGAGTGTGAGTGTGAGTGGACCTGTACCTACTGTGTCTACCGTGTCTACCGTAGGTACATTAATACCTCTCTCCTAATCTTCCGGTTGTGTGGTTTCTGTGGAACCGGTACCATGACTCTCGTTAGTTTGCCAATGCTGTCGCAGAGTAGGGACGCCCGCGGCCGCTCGGTCGCTGTGGCCGCCGCTAATAAGAGAACGCCCATCGATCCCCCATCCTCCTTCTCCGGCCGAGCACCTGATTCACCACAACCACAACGCCCCGGAAACTATAAAAAAATATTTGGGAATACCTAAACATCACACAAACCCCCTTCTTTCGTCCTCCCATCTGATCACCAATTTTACTTTTTGGAGAGAGTTCGTGTACGTAAATAGCACCCCCCCTCCCCCGCGCCCGCGGTCACCAAAGCGTATATATCGGCGAATAGTACAGACACAGACAGCCAATAGGGCAAATCAATTTGTAGGCAGATAGGCAGGAGAGATCAGGCGGACAGGGCGACAGGAGGAATTGGTTGGAAAAGGCCTAGCTCGGCAGCAATAACACTCCGCTGGGTTGGAAGTGATCAGAGAAAGAGATACGGATACAGAAAAGAGAGTCCGAGTGACAGCAACATGAACAGCGCAATTCCCAGTTCCCAATTCCCAAACTTCCCTCCCCCACCCTCATCGCGGCCAGTGACCTGCCTGTCTGCCTGCTCATAGCGGGACCCGAGAAAGCTAAACGGAAGATTAGCCTACACGATACCTTCATAATACTGCGGTGCATTGTACTCCACAGGCAAAGTAAAATCAAATTCCACCGATCATCTCCATCTCGGTACCGTACTGATTCTGTTGCTATTGCCCATATGATTTACAATAATACCTCTCTCTATCTCACTCAGGTACCCGTGCGCCCCTGCAGCCAGTCGGTCGGTACCCTACACGATGTCGATGCTGAAGACTAACAATGAAGCGCCCTATCACATCAGCTCGTTTCACGATGCAACCGAATCCCTCCCTTCCTTTCGCTAATCCCTATGAATTTTTGTTTTGTTTTTATGCCATATTTTGTTTTGCTTTGTTTTTTTGTTTTTTGTATTTACATACTAGGTTATCTGTTTTCTGTTTGTTCCCGTCCTTGCATGATGAAGCCTATGTACGGCTGTGCCCCATTTTGCTCATCAATATGTAATATGTAGGTACAAACAAAATTCCGTCATTTGATACCTCCACCTCAACGGTCGGGTCTGTAACTCTTAGCCTACCTGCATGCATTACACCCAACCCTACGTTACGGTACTGTACTGTACCGTATGTACCTACAGACTTACGCGAGAGGGAGGCGCCAGGCACAGAAAAACAAGACAGGGAAGCCGGCCGGACGTCAATCACAGAAAAGAAGAAACAAAACAATTAGAACCGCGCTCCTCTTCTGTAGAGTAATGCAATTCTCACCCATGTTTCATGACTCACGGGATCCCCTCCCCAAAGCGAAACAAAACAAATTATAACTGAAGGAAGAAAAAAAACTCCCAACCTCCCCAACAATTGTAGTAGCCTTTTTTTTTAAAAAAAATGTTATTGTTGGTTTACGTACGAATGTCCACACGGTAGTGCTGCTGGTCACGGTTCACCTGTACCTGTGCTGCATAGATTAAAACAAAAGTAGAGGAAACACTCTATCTGCATCACATCACATCAGATCACATCACATTACTCTCACACACCGCGGCCGGCCCCCTCCCCCCTCTCTCCACCCCTATTAACAGGAAGGGGGGGGGGGGGTGTGAGAGGCAAACCCGCCGCCGCCGGGAATGTTTCCGTTCCGGCATGTATGTGGGAGGTTGGGTTTGTGTGTGTGTGAGTGGGCATGCGGTGAAACAGCTACCAAGGGACCTACCTACACCTTTCGTTCGGACATTTCGATAAATTCGCTATCGCTGCGCAGGGGTTTTTTGGTGAGAGAGCCTCAATGGAGAGGCTCGAGAGTACTTTCTCTCACCAAGAAATCCAACTGAACCCCTGCGCAGCGATAGAGAATTTATCGAGGGTTTGCGGTAGCTCTAAATGGCTACCCCCACCCCACTTGTATATGCAGGTACAGCTTTTTTGTCCCAGGGTAAAGCATCTGGGAAATTACCTACCCTTCCCTTCCCTTCCCTTCCATCCTTCACCCACCCACGTTTTCTTCTGCTTCTTGTTGTTTCCCGGATATCCCTATGAGCTTATTCTGCTGGGTGCATGTAGCTTGAGGGGGGTGGACAGGGGTCAGGGGTATGGTGGAAGAATCGGAAAATATCCGGTAGAAGTCGAGGAAGATTAATCGAGATACGAGCTGGGCATAGATAACTAGCTATAGCTAGACAAGAGAGCTAGCTGGGTAAGGGTAAGGGTATTAATTTGTAGAGAGCTCGAGAGCTCCAGAGAACCGTTTTTCTAACCGCATTTTAGTCTCCTTCCCGCCCACACTCCCTCGACGTCCCCAATATACCCTAAACCTGGGGTACGTAGAGTCCCCACCGCCGGGCCTGGTCTCCGAACTCAGGTAAACGGTCAACGTCAACGTCAAGAAAGCTGTCAATCCCGAAAATCGAAATTAACATTCCCTTCCCTTCCCACTTCAATTATCAAGAAGAATCATCATCATCGGCAGGGTAAATATCAAACCGGAGCAAGGGAAGGAAGCTGTGTTCCGCCGGCGCGGGTCCAACTAAAGTAATAGTTTCATCACATATAGCCTAGCGCGTTCCAACCCAACCCAACCCAACCCAACCCAACGCAACCCAACCCAATTCAACCCGACCCGACCCACGCTAAGCTATGTCCGTTCCGTTTATTAGCTACTAGCTAGCGTATGACGGAGCCCCAATTATTATTGCGGTGATTCATGTCAACCGGGTAACCAACCGACTGACCGCCCATGACTTGACCCACGGCACTACTGGCCCACAGAGCAGCATTCGCAAACCTCCGACAATGTAGGAAACCAACAGCGCTCCTGGAATCACCCTGAGCGTGAGCTAGGGGGAAGGTAGATACAGGTTGCGCGCGCTTGTAATACTGTAAGCCAGCCAGCAGGTGAGTGAGTGAGTGATATATGCAAATAGCACAAACCCACCAAACAGAGCAAAACACAACCGGGTAACCGAAGATTCGTGACCCACGCCCCAATTAAAAACCGCGGTCGCAAAAAGCAAGAATTCCCCCTCACCACACACCACATAAATGACCCCACTAACTTATTAAAACAGAAGTGGAGAGTGTCTAAATTATTTAAGGCTGACCTGCTTTTGTGTTCTGTGGCTTTTATCTCTCTCTTAACGTCGCCGACACAGAAGTTAACGGCGATCACATGTGTTTCAGACCTCTTCTCCTACTAACTACATGTATTGCCAGTTGACAAAATCGACCGGACACTGCGTTACTATATAGACTGCAATAACCAACCTTATAATTACCTACGATTAGGCCCATACCAAAACCTAAGATAAGACAAGCATAGAGAATCACAGATATAACATCTCTTGGTGTTTCCAGCCGTGGTTGTGTTGCAAGGTGACGTTGACGTATTTGGTTGTAATACAGCGTCCGGTTAATTTTGTCAACCCACAATACTAAACTACCATACAGTAGGTGCGAGACTACATGTAGCTAGGGAGGGGCGAGAAGGGATTATAACCAGGAGCTCATCTAGTAGCAGATCGGTCCCGACAAACGTAAATTGACAGGCTTCAGGGTACAGAAAGAGAGCAGCCAACCCCATGGCAACTTGAAAACCAAATGTGATGATGGAGGGAAAGGGCCTAGATGTCAAATTGACAAGGCTAAAATGTGTATAGCTACACCCCGCTATAAGAAACAGCGCATAGGGTACACGCTAATAGCTCTACACCAAATCTTACTTTCTAAAGAAATATTGGCGGAAATTTTGCTATAGGAAATGAAAATTGCCTGCACCTTGGCGTTTCTTATAGCGAAGTGTATACCGCCAAAACTCGAAAAAATTGGCTATGCATACAAGATCGAACTTGCTACAAATGGATACTTCTAAGGTTGATCTATACCTTTCAGCCAACCATTTTAGAGATAATCCCTGGGCGGAGATAGTCAATTTTTCGAGTTTTGGCGCTAGATGTATATTTTGGGTCAATAACGCGTAACGACGACTTTCTTTCTTTAACAATTGGCTAAATTCTCTAAAAGAAGACTTATATTAGTATGCGGACACTGTACTTAATTTTAAGGCTTTATCTGTAACCATTTGGTATCGAATTTTGCAATGAAATCCATGTTGAAGAAACACTCACTTCTCTTATGGAAATAAGTTTCTTAGAAAGCAAAAACCCGAAAATCCCAGCAAACACTTTTTTTTGTTAGGTACATGTATACAGAGGGGCTGCATGAACTAATTGGAGAAACACAAATTTCCGCCCAAAATTTCTACAGCCTGTGAAACATTTATGCACCTGACAGATTTTGGTATCATCAAAGAACCCTGAAAAGAAAGGAAAGAAAAAACCAACGAAAATCAACTTTCCACCCAAGCTTCACTTTATAATCTCGGAAACTTGGATTCCAGTTAGAAGCAAGTGGTAGAGAAGACAAGATAAGGTGAAGAAAATAGAGGAAATAAAAGTAAAGAACCCAGTATTAAACCGACTCGAGGCCTCCATAGCTCTCTCCAGGATCCGAAAAGCTCCCAGAAGAACACTTCGCGACTAGCTCAAGAGGAGATGGAACAGTGGTCAGATCAGAGCCGTCAGACGAGGAGGAAGCGTCGTCTCCGTTTTCGTGTACGGTTTCCAGTTTAAAATTCTCATTTGCATAATGTTCGTCATTCTCATCATATTCGTGGGAATCACGTTCCAAAGTAACTCCAGCATCGCTAGAACTTTTAAACATCAGTCTATGTATTCTGCAGTAAAAGTGAAAACTTACTAGTTTGATATCATTGAGTTATGCCGATGCCATACGCGGTTTCTATATTGGACGGGGGGGTGATGTACAGAATCGTTAGATGGCATATAACACGCAGCATTGACGACGCTGTTGTTATATTCGTTGCTTCTGTATTGCCTCTTTTTTGTTGTAGTAGCTTTGAGGCGTTTCTGGGCACTGGTATCCGCATAACGAACTTGTAGGGGAAGCTGCTCTTCTCCAACCAGCTTCCCATGGAAGACCTTGATGATTTCATCGCAGATATTGCGATTCTCAAAACTGTACAAAGTTTAGGATAGTGGGTTTGAATTCTAGAAGGGTTGATCATACCGTGCAAATCCTACGCCGCGGCTGTTTCCAGCAGTATCCCTCAAGATTCTATTAGAGACGACGATATATCCCTCAAAAATATCCTGCATATCCTATATTCATAATGTTGTCAGACTATAAAGAGATACATTAAAAGACAAAGGAGGGGAAAGGGTAATATACAGACCTTCTCGTTCATACTACGTGGAAGATTTGAGACATATATATTTGTAGAGTTGGGGTCTGCAAGGGTTTTAAGACGAGCATTAAACGATTCCTAGAATAATTATTAGTAGGTATTGGATAGTGTGTAAGTTTGTAATAGGTGGAAATTTACTCGAGCAAAACCCGCCTCGTATTTAAGACTAACTAGGCCTCTGATACAATTTTCAGCATCGCCAATGTGTTCATACCTCGCGAAACCATAACTAGAATGCAATGATTAGAGATGATTTGAAAAAAGGAAATATTTTTATCGAATATAAATACATACCCTTTACAAGTGCCATGCTCTGTATCCATTATGGCTTTATGTGAAATGATGTCACCAAATCTTCCAACCATCTCGAGTAGCTTATCATCGTCTGTGTCTGGAGGCAACCCTCGAATATAGACATTTGTTGTACGAGTAGGGTTTTCCAAATTTTCTCCCATAGACTTTGTTGCCTCGCCCGAAAACGCTGTTGAAATAGGCTCTGGAAGAGGAGGCCCACCCCTAATTAATGATTCAACTCTCCCACTTGTGACATGAGGAAGCCCATATGTTTTTATCCCATCAGTGTTAACAGGTTTAACATAGTTACCAACAATAAGGGGACTTCCACTCGCACCCGAGACAGCTGTGAATGGGGTAGTTGGACTTTCGATCATACCCGATGATGACCATGATGGCTTTCGGTCCGACCCGTTTGAGGTAACGACTGGTGAAACTCCAGTGTAAATCTGATGCTGGTGTGGGGGGGTTGGTGGTAACAAAGCTGCACCGTGATGCAAATCGACATGGTGAGGAATTGAATACCCATATTGCATACCTGATTGTGGAGGAGTATTTGGTGGAGAAGCGTTGTATCCTTGCTGGGGGTATTGTTGAATTGGCATGTGCCCTGGGGCCCACTGATAGTAATAGAATTGCTCGGGTGGAACTGCGTTGTATACGTTGCCGTAGTTTTGAGGGTGAGTAGGCATAGGAGCAAAGTATTGCCCACCCATTTGATGATGATGATATGGAACTTGGCTATATTGATGTTGAATAGCTACCTGTGGATGGCCAGGAACATGCCTATAGGTGTTTTTTGAGTGTTGATGCATGAAGGGTGTACTATTAGACTGGGGCTTCATTTGCGGTGAAGTGTTGGGAATAGGCACTGTGGCCTTTTGAGAGGCTACCATCGGATAACTTCAATTTCTGTTAGCAATCCATCAAGTTAACAACTTTAAATTCATCTTTATAACTTACGGTTGATTAGCTATGAGAAGCCAAGGAGACCCGAACCCAGATCTTTGAAGGCCCTTCCCTTCTCTTTAGAAAAGAGGAGAAATGTTAGTCGATGAGCCAAGAAAAATTGTGGGATGCACGACTGAAGGATGGAATAAACTTACTAACGATAGGTTGATGTAAAGCTATTTATTGCAATTGATGTGCCTTTAATGTTTTTTTCGCTGCGGAGACGCAATCAAAAAACCACTCAAGGGTTTTTTTTATCGCAGTACTTGAGTGTAGGCAAATCTTAACTGATGGGTGAGATAATATGAGGATGGAAAGTGATGATGATGATGAAGATAGGAAGGTGGAAAAGGAGAAGAAAGTGGATGGGTGATGGAAGAAGAGATGAGAAGGAAAATGGAGGAGAAGAATGAGATCGAGGGGTAATGAGAGATGGAGAGAAGGAGAGAAGTAGAAGACGACAGTGGTGACGGCCGGGGGGAGGTGGGGTATTAAATAGGGATGAGCGGGATTATCGGTGCTGGATTCAGCTAGCAACTTGAATAGGTTGAAGGTAAGAAGCAACAGGTCTAATAGCTAAGATAAAGCGGATACAGGAATCGCTAGTCGAATTTGAAGAGTGGTAACAATACATGTATGAAGAAGGCTTAAATCCGCACTAGCGGGGATCATGATATCCCAGAAAAATATCCCGAGTCGGTTGCTTCCGTCCGATATCACACGCAGCTAGCTAGATCAAACATACATGTGCGTGTACATGTATTAAACGGATAAGAGATGGGGTTTGATTGGATGCTCCAGATTGCTGCTACTTTGTCTTCTATGCTTAGATGCTCAGCAGGGAAGTTTGTCTAACCAGATCATCGTCCAGATATCAAGCTACCTAAGTTGCCGTTAACCACACACATTGCAACCCTTTTTACGAGAAACTTATATTGAATTCTAACCACTTTATTGTACTAGCCAGTGTGGTGCGGATGCTGGGTCAAAAGTTGAAACTGACTACTGATTGCTCCCCGCATAGCTTGTGTGATCGATAGCGTAGGTGTCAACTTCTCACGGCAAGACATTGCCTCCGTCGATCCTAACCGGGGGGTGGAGGATGTCTCAGAATTCTATGGTTCAAAGGGCTCGCCCTCTAATCATTGAAATCTCCGCAAAGGCATCTTTGTGGTTGGCCTAAGCCTAACACAAAACCTGTGGAATCATGCACCGAAAAGACGGAATCAAACAGGTACCCGTCTATCTCTATCTTAAGCTTTGCAACCAAGTAGGCTTTTTTTTTAGAGCCAGCAAATCGATAGTGACATTCGGTCACTGTAACTTACTTCAAATAGTCGCCGAAGCGGCCACAGAGAACAGATGGGACAGAAAGGATTTGGTATGTAATGAGCATTGACTATATGTATATGTATGTATTCATGATTAGAAAACCACTGATGGAGAATTATTTGTTGTTTCAGTTTCAAACACACCGATTAGATCCATGGATCCAGGCGTGATATTGGGCTGTGGTTGAGTTGCTAAGCGCGCTAGGTGTCCCAGCACGTCCTAGCGTTGTTTTCTAAGTACTCTCTACTGGCTACGCTAAGGCATCGCGCCTTAGTACCCGGGCCTGGAATTGACAAGTTAACTGATACGACTCTGTTCAAGGAAGATTCGATCCTGCCACGAGCTAAGTAACTGTGGCATGCATGCATCTATAGAACTGCATTTTATTATAACGCAACGTCACAGTGCTGCAGAATATGGCTAACACCAACCTCCTGTATCAATCGTGGATTTCAGGTGACTAAACATCTACAATTCTCATAATACGAATCCAGTTTTGATTTTGTAATTTACCTACATCATACACCACCTTGATGCATGTATGCCTTTACCAACCGTAAATAGGTATAACCAACGGCAGATAGACGCTGAAACCCCACCGATAATAATGACGGCCTGTGAATAGCGGAAGAAAGCTCGATCAAACCGACCCAGATTGAGAGTTCGCAACAAGATCCTACCGAAGCCGATCCTGGTGAACAAACCTTGTAGGCACTCGCGCATCATCCCGGGTTTAATTCTGGAGGCACATACATACACATACAAACCTACTAAGTAACCTACCTACATGTGAAGTACCTACCGGTGCCTATATCTATTTCCCGGCATTATCTAGCCACGCGAGTATGAAGGTCTCTAGTTCTCCACGTCTCAAAGAGACCCCACTTTCCGGCAATGGGCGGCTCAAAAATAGATTAATTGAGCCTACCAGCTCCTGGTTATGATAAGAGAATAGCTTCCTCTCTCTTTACCTGGTTATCGAAGAATAACCCTGACTTGCTCAAAGATTCAAGAAAGTACGTAGGATTCCTCCAATACTCCACCCCAGAGCTAGACGGACACTGAGAAGCCAACAAAGGTGATCTGCAAAGTCTAGACTCTCAAGGCCTACGAGATTCTTTACTCTTGTGCATGGGTCGAAGGCACAATTGGATGAAGAGGCGAAGTTGTTGCACGAGTAGTTTGATCCATCAAGCACGATAGACTCAAAGTAGGAGAGGATGGAGCATGTATCAAAAGCAATGAGCGATGACTTTCTCGTTATGGATGTGCCCCCCACCCCCTTTCCCCATATCTCTCCGCGCGTGCATGGCTAGTTACTTACATGTAGTAAATATCAACGCCGCCAATTTGCCTCGATCATATTACTTAAGGTGATAGGGGCGGGGGAGTTGACGATTTGTGCGAATCTTAAACCCGTCAGCTCGGCGTGCTCTAGGACGAACAGATCCAAAACAGACACAGATCCCCGGTAACTTGGCTATTCTGAGGCTGTGACCATGTGGATGACTGGAATCGCTTAGTCGCATTCTGGGACCGTGCGCATAACCCCAGGCATTGGTATCTCCGATCCCGGCCCGACCGCATGGGCCAGTTGGAGATCCCGGTATTACAATAATATCCTTCATAGTCGCGTCTCGCCAGAACCATAGCTTAGAGCCAATCGTATTCTCTTCTTGACGGCTGCATTAGGCGTGAATCCGGTAATCAGCACAAAAAACCATCAACCAGGGATGATCGAGGTCCCTTGAATATTATATACCCCATTTTGGGATAAAAGGTAACAAACTGGGACACATTTGGTTACCCCCCCGCGTGTCTCGAGTAGTTCAAGGCCTTTCAACTGGTTACCCAAGGACAACTGCATCTCATCTCATGAAATCAGGGGTATCGTCGGTAGGTAGAATGGCCAGATGAGTTTTTCGAACTATTAGCGAGATACTTTATTTGATGGGTATCCACTGTACTTCTCGCACGGCCTCAATGGGGGGTAGCAGTCATCCACAGGGGATAACGTGGGGACCCTTGGATTTTATGAATAATGCACATAAAATTACATACAAAAGTACAGCGGTGGGTAATAAGTCATGAGACAGAACGCCACCAAAATACGCGTTTACAGGTAAAACTGTGGCTACGTCGTCCGATGACTTACTACCGACCGCTGTACATACAAGTGCCTATATGGCCTGCAATATTTCAACGAGCCAACGCCTCTGGCGTCTGCCCGATCCACGATCGTTTTGAACGAAAAGGAAGGGGCCACAAATAGGCGTAATAGATACTGTATCACGAGAGAAAAAAACACTGGGTTCCTAAACACCGGAAATCCTAGTCCGAATGGAAGGGAAAAAGAAACCGGAAGTATGGGGCCGGGAGTGGCAGTTTTGACACGACGGTTTCCTGCCTACCCAGCTTCTCGGGTTGGGTTTCGAATTTCTGCCCTCCTGACCCATGAGAGGAATGCCATAAAAAGCAATGGAAACAAATAAGAACGCCGAATAAGTACGTCGTCATCACAGCACACTAGGAATCGCAACAGACGTATGTACCTAGTCTACCTAGACAAACATCACGAGTTCACCACTACTATAGAAGCTAACTTTAATCCTGGCAATGTCTTAAATCAAAATTTTAAGATCCCTTCAAGCTTCTTGGATCCTTCTGAATCGCTCGAAATCGGAGATCGCGGAGTGACCGAAGGAAAGTCCCTTCCTTGTAATATGATTATATATAGTTACATATATATGCGGAGCATTATTATGGCGTGAGAATTTACGGTTACAAAATTATGGAAATCAGTCCTTTGCCTTGTGGGCGATACCATTAGAGTATGTCACTTCCTCGGGGATTTTTGCGGTCTGTCAATGTCAAACCTGTACTTCAATCTTTTTTTTATGCATATGGTACTTCATTGGATAGTACTAGTACATCAAACCCAACAATTGCCGATGCTAGACTACTATTAGGAAAGATTAACGACCACCTAGGGCCTATCCATGGACCGGTTTGCCGCCTTACTAGGTACCGACGAGTGGGGGAACAAGCCGAGAAAGTATATATCCCTACCTCCCTCAAGTTCTTTATTTGGAAATGCACCTGATACTAAAAAGATTACCTTAGAGTTGGAAATCCCCAACAACCAGAAATCTCACGCACGATAAGAACCCCTCTCAGGGATTTCCGCCCACGGAACTGCTTTGGGGACGAGTTGGCTTGGACAGCTTAATTGGCTGCTTGCAAAACGGCAATCAATATCATTACCTACAAGTTGGGCAAAGTGCCGGTAAGTTGCTACGAGTCACGATCCCAGCTTCAATTCCGCGGCCGTACAATTGCGCCAAACCGCTATCCCCCCACTACGCACGACCATAATGAGGGGGAAACGAAGGACCGGTGTCGAGGATCAATGTCTCAGATGCAGGCCCCCCTCCCTCTATCCCTGCTTTTCAACCATCAACTGTTCCCGTGAGCCCAGCCCCTGCTTCTCCTTTACCTTACGTCCCTGATTTCGATACTTGTGTAGTAGGATAAAGTATATATTACAGAATACGTTATCTACCAAAATAGTTACATGTCCTTTTCCTTGAATACACACGTCTAGCTTGATTTGTTGAAATGATATACCATACACACATAGACCCCTTCTGAATCAAACAATCCATATCCTAGCTTGCAATATCTCTACATGTAGTTTGCAGTATATCTTTCTCTTGGTAGTTAGATCCCTATATTAATCATTAACCACACCAGCAAAGTGACACAAGAGCACACGTCCCATGCTGGATATTCTCTATGATAATCATGACGATTGATAACCACTAGTTGCTTCTCTCCAAGCAAACAGTTGGGTGGCTCAAACAAGCTCCGAAGCATATCAGGGTTTGTTATATAGCAGCTAACTGCGTGTATCAGTGAACTGCGCCGCCCGCCACCATCACCGGCGCGGCAGTAGGTATTTCAGCTTCAAAGCTCAAAGATGGTGGTTCTCCTTTTATTTCTTTTCTTTTCTTTTCTTTTTCCATTTTCCTTTTCCCGCCCCCGCGTGCTCCTGTCAATGTAACGTAACCTATAACACCCCTCCCGGTGGTTTGGTTCGCGGATGCATAGACCCCTTTTTCGTCAGAAAGTACCGGAAACGAAATAATGAACTGGGATATAATCGCAGTACCATGGTGGGGGCAAGCTGATTTTCATGCGTGTCTCTCGTCTCCTTCTCCTCCCAGCCTTTTTTCTTGCCTTACACACAAAGTGATGTGATATGCCACCATGATTCCGAAACTGCATGTAGTAGGCACATAGTACTTTTGCCGTCATCACCACTGCTCAAGATTTCAGGTGACATGAATGACATCGGGTATACTTGCAAATATATGAATCTACATAGCCTAACATAAGTACTGTCGTTCACGGGGTATTGACGGACAAGCCGAAAATGAGACACCCAAGCCCAGTTTTGCCTTCAATTATAGGTCAAAAGGCCCATTTCCGTCAACACCCAGGTCCGTCAATAGCCCGTGAATGACAGTACCGTTAAAACTCGAAAAATTGGCTATGCATACAAGATCAAACTTGCTACACGCTTACCAGCAAAAGAACCAGAAAATGTAGTTGCTCAGGGCAAGGATTATTTGTACGGAGTGGCGGCGATCCCTCATACAAATTATCCTTGTCTCCACCGCTTGCATTTTCTGGTTCTTTTGCTGGTAAGCGTGTACAAACGGATACTTCTAAGGCTGATCGATACCTTTCAGCCAATCGTTTTAGAGATAATCCCTGGGCGGAGATAGCCACTAGATTTCGTGAAAGGCCAATTACCACCCAAACTAGGTGGAACCAAGTTCTAAGTGTAGAACCACAACACAATTAATTATAACGATGAACAGAGGTAAATTTTTTTTACCCCTTGGGAGAAGCCTTTAAATTGGTAAAAGGGAGTGGTTAAGGTGTAATAAAATATTTTAGTGGAGAACCCCGTTGATAGGTAGATTTTGTATGGGGTTTCACCACTCAATTACTTTCGGGCTTTCACACATACAGATACTTGATACCAAGCCATCCCACGCGTACGCCCACACATCGGCACTCACACCGACTGTACCCTACCTTTATTACACCCACAACTACCAAAACTCGAAAAATTGGCTATCTCCGCCCAGGGATTATCTCTAAGATGATTGGCTGAAAGGTGTCGATCAGCCTCAGAAGTATCCGTTTGTAGCAAGTTTGATCTTGTATGCATAGCCAATTTTTCGAGTTTTGACGGTATATACATGTAGTTACAACTGCTGTATGTACAGTCGCACCTCGTTATGTCATTAGCGTATTCTGGGAGCCCAACCCGTACGAGATAGCAAATATACCAAAATATACGAGATAGCGAATAGGTTTATGTGGAGGAAGGCAGTACAGTCGCACCTCGCTATCTCGTAATTCGATATCTCGGATCTCTTGCTGTCTCGTACGGGTTTGCGGGACAGGTACTGCCTTCCTCCACATAAACCTATTTGCTATCTCGTATATTTTGGTATATTTGCTATCTCGTACGGGTTGGGCTCCCAGAGTACGCTAACGACATAACGAGGTGCGACTGTACCTGTCCCGCAAACCCGTACGAGACAGCAAGAGATCCAAGATATCGAATTACGAGATAGCGAGGTGCGACTGTACCTCTCTATCCCAACTTGATTTTTTATCCGATACGCTATGCAGCCATAATGACTGGTATTCCCCTTCCGGGCTGAAATGATGCTAAAGGGAGGCCAAAAACGTCACACTTAGAGACAGATATACAGGCCCGAGTTGCAGTTGTTATTGTAGAAAATACGAGCTGATATGAGATACTCTTCTGATGTGACCCCTCCTTAAAAAAAACCCCCCAAGGGGAGGGAGAATCAAACATGTAACCCATAGAGTTCTCCAGAAAAGGTAGATGGCATGTCTGTACAGAGTTGGCGTAGGTGGGACATGTCATGCGATAGGAAGAGAAAGCGGCCTTGGGTCAAACAATGAGGTAGTGAGAAGCAAATTAGTGGATGTTTACAGATCTCACGCACGGGGTGGGGGTGGAAACGTTAGACGTCACCAGGCAACGTGGATGTGAGATTGGTATCTAGAACCCATAGCTGGAAAGACAAAGATCCTTAGAATTAGAACCTTAGAAATAAGACTATTAAGGATACATGTATGTATGAACATACTCTACTCTAGACCGTGCATGCACTCCAAGATCAATGAACAACAAATTAGGAATAAAAAAAAAGATATTAAATCCCACAAAATCAATCATTTATCATGTGATCTGATCTACTAATTCCCCGCCAGAAAAATAAAATATATATCTCAAAACCCAACATATCGCCCAAAGGCAGCCAAAGTTATGTCTTAGAACTTGCTGCAGGAGAAAAGAAGAAATACGAAGCCGAAAAAAGCAAATGTAAAATAATCGTAATCTATCTATCCGGACAACATCCCTATCGAATCGGAACAAGAGAAATTTAAAAAACCGATACAAACACAACACCCTAGCCCCGATCTTCCGTTTTCCGCTAAAACCCGATGAGAAATGAAAATGAAACAGAGCGATCAAAACCAGCTTTCGAAAGAAAGTGGTGTGATGAGTCCTGTCTTGTATTTTTATTTTTTTATTGTTCAAGACCATACATCCTCCTGTAGGTGGGAAATTCGTCAGTTATCTTGCATGATGGAATAAAGAAATAGTGAAATGAGCCGTTTGGATACAAGATCTTGCATATGTGTGGAATACGTAGACGAATATGCAAGTATCTGGAAAGTTCGGGGAGAAGGAGGCAAACTTACTTGATAAAGGTTGCTAGATCTTAATCTCTTGACTATGTCCTCGCCTTGGGCTTCGGTCAAACCTCGCTCACTTGCGATGATCTTCCCCAAGGTAGAATTGACCTCCCTTGCCATGTGGGCTGCGTCTCCGCAAACATAGAAGTAGGCACCCTGTGCGAGAAGCGCGTTTACTTCCTTCGCATGTTCACCTAACCTGTGTTGCACGTATACTTTCTCAGAGCCTTCACGTGAGAAAGCAGTGATGAGCGAGAATGAGTCACCGAGTTTTGCCGCATATTCCTACCGATTGAGTTAGCGAAATGCATACACCCACATAATGTATTCAAGGTTGAACTAACCTTCCACTCATCTTGATACAAGAAATCCTCAGCTTGCTTCCTGCATCCGAAAAACAGCAAAGTTTTCCCAACCTTTTCACCCTTCGCGGCGAGTGCGGCACGTTCCTGAACAAACCCGCGGAAGGGAGCAACACCAGTACCAGGTCCAATCATGATAACAGGCTTTGAGGGGTCGCTGGGGAGTCTGAAATTGGAGCTACGGATATGAACAGGTACATGAATGCCATCATACTTATTGCGAGGACCATTGATGGAGTAGGTGAGGCCGTGTGGATCAGGTTCCGGATCACCGCCCTGTTTCTGTTTCAAGGCAAGGAGATAATTTGTGGTAACACCCTTCAAGACATTCGCACCCCCGGGGACGCGGACAGATTCAACAACTGCGGTAACAGAAACGAGTTTGGGCTGGACCAAAGACGATGAAGAGATCGAGTAGTATCGCGGCTGGATGCGGTTCAAACCTTCAATCATCATTGAGAATGGAACACTCGACCAAATCTCACCAGGGGCCATCTTCTCTAGGACTTGTGCGATGTTGAGGTACTGCGAAGAAATGATTTCTTGAAACTGATCTTTGTCTCCACCGAGAGTTGTCATAAGCTCTTTTGCAGTTGGAGTTGGCGCGAATGGGGCAAGTGAGGCAACGAATTGACGAGAAACAGGCGCGCATATCTCCATATGGTATCGGACAATGGCATCGTAGGTGGTCGGCGTTGGGAAAGGAACCTTGGCAGTAGAATCAAGACCGGCGACGTCAATAACGGAGTGACGCTTCTCCGTTAGTCCAAGGGTGTTTATAAATCTATCAACTTCCTTGCCGGCGTTCGTGGGCCAAACAGCAATATGATCGCCAGTAGTGTACGAAAGGTTAGAGCCGGTAAGATCGACCTCCATATGCAAACAATTGCGGTCTTTAACAGTGAAGAGTTCCTTTGATTTACTGATGGGTGCGATAAACGGATTGTGAGCGTTGTAGGGCCCCTTGGATTTGCCTTCGAGGTGGTTCTTGTTGGGCTCTCCGAGGTATACAGTGTCGTCTTCTATAGAAAGATCTTCCCTCTCCTTGACCGTAAAAACAGGTTCATAGACAGCTTCCCTTTCTTCTAAACCGAAATCCTCAGCGAGAGCAGTCCACATGGGTTCCTTCCAAGCCAAAAAATCCTCTTCCATGGTTCCAGCACCATCATCACCTTCTCCGGCGGTTCCGATTCTCTTGGCACCGAGTTTGGTAAGGGAAGCATCGACGCGGCGAACCATGGAATTGTAGTGCTCATAGGTGTTGTTTCCGAGACCAAATGCGATATATTTTAAGTTCTGTAGAGGTTTGGAGTCCGGATCTCCACCTTCGGAGAAGGCAGGTTCTTCATTCATGAAAAATTCGTAAAACTCGACAGCGTTATCGGTGGGTTCACCTTCACCATAGGTGGCCAAAACGAAAACAATAACCTTATCCTCTGGAAAGACATCCAAATTATCAAAATCATACTCCTCAAGATCAGCGACCATAGTCTTAAGTCCAAATCTAGCAGCACCCTCTTTCGCCAGCCTAGAAGCATAGTCCTCGGCAGTGCCCGTTTGCGATCCATAGAAGATAATCATATTCTTGTCTGACTCGTCCATCTTCTTGACGATGTCACGTGTTTTCCCAGCTTGGGCCCCGTTCAGTTTTGACGCCGCAAAAGCTCCATGCGACGTGTCCTTCTGAACTGCCCATAGCGAGCCCTTCGTGAAGTAGGCGGCGGTTCCGAGAAGAAGTGCAGTGAGGACAATAATGTCCAAGGTATCGAGTTGAGATGTCATGATTACCTTGGAGTTCTGCAGAGAATAGCAGTAAAGCCAAAGATTAGCTGGTTGACGTTCAAGACAGGAAGAAGTTGGAACGTTGACAAAATATTTAAGGTGTGAGAGAAATCGGCGAGGAAGAAAAGGGGGACGGGGATGTGTGGCGTTGTAGCCTTATCTACAACTGATCTGAACAGCTGTACAAATCGAGTCGAGAAAAGAAGTACCCCACAGAAACCCCAAATTAAATATTGAAATAAAAACGCGGTTTTTCCGGAAGATCAAAGTCCCGGAAAGAATTAAGGATGACTACGAAGCCGAGAAGAACTCCCCTGGAAGGGAAACGGAAGACGAGGATATCCTAAACTGGACTAAACCCGTTTGATGCACCTCTCTTCTCGGCTGTGGCCAGCCGAAATAAACAACGACATCAAGTCGATGACAGGTCTGGTAGCCAACCAGCCCAACATCGGGCACTTGTGATTCTCGATGTGGCAAGGCTGTGATGCAGCGAAAATCTCCCGTATTGCTAATTCATGTGGGGAAGTAGCGCCACTTACATACTGATTTATTCTCGTTTCATAACCTCCTAGGAGAATCAACTTTTCCATTGTGCCTGTTGGTGTGTTCCTGAAGGGAAATGTAGCTGAATGTGTTTCTGTATGTTTGGTCGTATCGTAAGTGTCTTGAATGCGGGCGGCGGCCAGCTAGCTAGTAGTACTCCCGAACCCAGAATCCAGTGCCTGGTATATCCACTCAGTCTCGGAATAAACGGCAACTGAGCTAAGAACGATTTAGACAGTGGTGGTAAGATTATATTATATCAAGTTCAAGAGGTCTGAGGAGAGAGTTTGGGATCAGAGTATGTACCAGCGGAGCGTTTTCCCAGCTGCTAGTCTAGGGATTTCAAATCCTTATACTGTGTTGATGACGCGGATCCATTATACCACAAAAACCCGAGTACCAATGCTGATGTCGGAATTAATCTGGAGCATCATCTTATAGTCCCGAGTAAACATTCGGTCCGAGTATCTTGGTATATAGCTACAGATATACATATCAACCGGGGCCGCGCCGAAAGTCATATCTCCGAAGGCTGTACTCACTCTGCCAAAATTAAATTGCCGCTTATTATTTTAACACCAAGTCATACTTAATTGGGGTTGATCGGCGGCATTTTAATTCTGGTACGGTGTCGGACAGCCAAAACCAGCCGGCCAGAGCAACCATCGACTACCCTTCACCCCATCGACTTTCAACAATGCAACACTTGTCCAAAAATAATGTTCTATTGTAAAATGGGTCCAATCATGGTTGTAAACATCCCCATAAAAAGGGATTTAAAATAATTAAGAACTGGCTACACTATGACCTCTCAAACATTTGGTGCAATCTACCCGAAAAAAACATAGGTGTGAAATAATAACTTTAATAGCTTTATGCCAAGGCGGCCACATTAATTGGGACAATTCTTACCCTATTGGGATGATTCGATGATTATTTTACCCGATTAGGACTAGTTTCTGGCTTGAAAAGAACATGAGGGTTGATTTTGACTGTCCGGCGCTGTACCACGAGTATGTATCGTCCCCCTATGACGAACCTGTACCAAAAGGCTTGTGTCACCATTGAATATTCGCATGCGCATATTCCCACCCGCACCAAAGATCGATCATGTCTTATTTACGCTTTCGATCCATATAGCCACATGCACCAAGTCGCCCTGAGTATAAAGCTTTCATCTGCGCTATTTAGAGCTGCGATTCCTCCTCCGAACTTCTAAAAGTCGGAATCGAAAACCTTAGTTACGTACTAACTTACACATAGCTCTAGCTCCGCCTCGTCCCCCACTCCGTCCCCTCAGCTCCGAGTTGTACATAACTAACACATGGCTAGGTACTTGGAATCTCACCCTACATACCGACTCGACAGCTCGTCCAATCTCCTCCCACCAAGCCGATTATGATTGTCTATCAAACCCTAGACTCTAACACCCGCTTGAATATTACACGCCCCGGCAAAAATCAAAAAGCAAAAAAAAAAACCTGGTGATTCAGAATCATTCTACATACCTACTCTACTTTCATGCCCAGAATTGAGCCATTATATCACACGACAACACCATTCCCCGAATCTAGACCTTTCGTCCATCGGAAACCCGCATACCTACTGTATCAGAGTCATGCGCCCAATCACCTGAGCTCGCTTATGTGGCAAACGTTCAATTCATTCTCGGCCACGGGAAGAGCATACCAACTAGGCATACCGAAACACCTGCGGCGCGTGTATCAACGATATCACTACCAACACGGATACCACCAAAACTCGAAAAATTAGCTATCTCCGCTCAGAGATCATCTCTAAGACGATTAGCTAAAAGGTATTGATCAACCTTAGAAGTATCCCTTTGTAGCAAGTTTGATCTTGTATGCATAGCCAATTTTCCGAGTTTTGGCGGTATCTCTCCTGAGGTCTGGTAATACTTGATGAGATATATGATCTCTTATTCCAATTATTAGCGGCATTGACGGCTGCGATCAATATTGTGGTGTTATGGTTGCTACATGATCTGTCACTCGAATTGAATATCGCGGGTGTGTAACGTTCCACGGCCGGATGAAAGGCTAAATGTGTACTTACTTAAATCAAGAATTATATATGGTGCAAGAGGGAATAGAGGGCGACCTTGTCAACCCTGTATACACTACCTCAGTCAATTCTTTCATTGGCTCTGGGAAGCAAACATTGAAGAGCCTCACCTCTAACTCGACTTTATGGCTGTATCAAGGGCTACAATACTGAACTGGTGTGAACAGGGATTACAAGGCCGCCCCCCAAGGCCTCTCGTACCATACTTAAATCACGATCCCATGAGGAATAAGAGGATTTGCACTTTTGAGGGCGTAACATGGCGGCGTAAAGGAACGCGATTCTGAAAACGTAGAGGGAATCGCCAAGCCACCATAATATTTACCAGATACATAGATAATTATAATTACAACTCAGCAAGATCCGTGCGAGAAAGGATAACCTTACCACCAAAAGCTGCTTAGTATCCTCTACTACTTATTTCCTGTCGAATTGGCCCGCGCCCCTGGCTTTGTAGGTTAATTAAGCAAACAGTATCTATTCAGTTTCCCTTGGCAACAGGTTTGACGGCCAGTTTTTACGCAGTAGGGAATCTCAAGGCTCGGTTAAGTAGATAGGAAAAGGAAAACTACATGTTGTGTTTACCTCTATATATATTGATCAAGCTTTAAATTTAGAGACTATTGAACTTGAACACTAAGCCATCAGCCCACTAAAGAATAGCTCTTAATTTGCCATTGCTATAGACTGTGGTATGCATGCAATTAATGAATTAAAAAGTGGCTCTTTGCTTCGAGGGCGGAATATTGTAGACTAGTTGTATACGTATTCTGCAGTGGCATTATAATATTACTTTGATGTTATATGTCTGGTCCAGTAATTATACGTACTGCATGTATGTATTTGAGCTTATGATACTGTATACAGTCGCACCTCGCTATCTCGTAATTCGATATCTCGGATCTCTTGCTGTCTCGTACGGGTTTGCAGGACAGGTACTGCCTTCTTCCACATAAACCTATTTGCTATCTCGTATATTTTGGTATATTTGCTATCTCGTACGGGTTGGGCTCCCAGAATACGCTAACGACATAACGAGGTGCGACTGTATGTACTTAGTTAGGGATAGATGCGTACGGAGTGTGCCATTTCTAGGCTTAGCTTAAGTTATGTGGTATAATTAAAACTTCTAGGTTAGACTGCCATTAGTGGGGACTCTCAAAGGACTACCTGTACAGCTGTCTTAAAAGGCCATAGATCGGTATTAATCATAACCACTGGGCTTATAGGCCTCATTGATCGCTTAAGTTTTTGTTATAGATGATTTTCAGAGCTATTCCCTAACAATTGGCTTCGTGTACCCGCGCGTTCATTAAATGGTCGGAAGCCGTTGCAACTAAAAATTCCGATTCTTTAATGAACGCGCGAGCTTACTCCGGTATTGAATTCAGAGTAAGTGAATAGCTAGAACACAGCGGTTTTTATTCGCAAGCAGAACAGCTTTATAAATTTAGCCACACCGCTGCGTCTTGTTCGCTTATCCTTGATACCGGGGTACATAGTTGTGGCGGTGGTGGTAATGATAGTGCAGATTACCGTACCAACTCTAGATCTAGATCTAGGGATCGCCGTTTTCTGGTAACTAAAATCATTGGGATCAAGGGGTGGCTATGGCCTATGACATTAATCTGTAAAATGAACTCATTTGCCTAGATTACGTCATCACATGACTTATCGATTGCTAGGTCGAATCCTAAGAGTCGTGTCAGGACTTTTGAAACTCGAGAATTATTATTTCTTGAATCATCAAGGATCACTCGAAATATGTTGATCCCATGACCTTTTATTTTAATTTTATTTAATTCAATAGTTGCATTGATTATTGATTGGTGAAGCTAGTTTGGTATAATAAGAGTACCGTCACATGCACAGGATTACCTAGGTACATGTAGCTAATTATACCTTGAACGTAGGTCTCTAGCACATGTACACCTGTATCATCATTGATTGGTCTAGAACTCATCATTAGAAGTTTTAGGCCAACCATCAATTTTGAAAAATGTTGGTTGCAGAATTGATGGTTCCATGCCGATCTCCATACAAAGATGGGTTCAAAACTGCTAGTTGCGGGAACCGTTTTGCTGGGTGGCAAATAACATTTTTCAAAATTGATCGTTGGCCTAAAGTTTCTACTATAAATCCCTCAGAGATAGCGCCAGCGTCCTTCCACTCTTTGGTTGATTAACACCCATGCATTGCCCACGTCGATAGTGATCCGCTCGCCTTGGCCATGGACTGGTTCCCAGCATCAGAACAATGATCATGACACCCATGCCATCAATCTGTGCTTCACAGAGAAGGAGTACATAAGACAGTCTCACCGGGTTTTAAGGTGTACTCGTATATTCACAAGATTTTGGCGAAGCATCAGCCAGGTAAATACATGATATACCCTTGCCGAATGCATGACCATTTGCTGGTGCCTCTGGAGGCGCAATTCTCAACCCTTATAATAAATACCGCCGAAATTGGTACTACTCGACCCATACCAGAGTAGTTTTCTGGCATCATCGATGTTGTACATCTTCTTGACGTTTTTGACTGAATACCCTGTTTTTTTTTTTAAAGCGTCTAGCTTCATCTGGACGGGTAATCCGAAAGAAGTCGATGATATTTATACGAGAAAAACGTTGGGGTTTGTGAAAGTACTCTTCGAGTACGCAATTAACTCCGCGTGTTCGGTTGTCGATTTTCAATTACACTCTACTAGGAGTGGGGGTACATCAATTTTGACGTTTCCCATACAAAACGTTGCGAGATACACATTATTTGATGCAATAACCGACCTACTTTGTGTTAAAGGCATTCCTGTCTCTTTACCGACACTTTACCTACACGTATACACCTTTACTGATATATTTCCCTGTTAATTAAAGGTATGCTAAAGGGATTGATGAACGACTTTACTGATACATTTCCTTGTTAAAGGCATGTCAAGGGCATGTCAAATGCACGTTAAAAGCATTTACGGACGAATTTCCTGATGGTTTCCGGTGTTTCACGCTTTCCGCCGGAAAATCAATGTTTTCCGATGAAGCCCCTCATCTAGATCTCGATATAGTTGAGTCCCCAAACAGAATATTTCGATGCGGTCATCAAATGGTATCTGGTATCAATGGGCCTGTAAGAGTTGGGGAGTACAATTTAATTTTGATGCATCCATTGTTTGGCATATAAATGTAGGATATTCATGCTGGATGGTCTTGATATAATAAGAGGATGCTCGGTGATGATTCATTTCATTGGCAATGGCCTTGATCAATCATGTGCATGAAGCATCACCAGCGGCCAAAACTTATCCCACCCTGTGTATACGCTCTAAATGTGTGACAGAAGCGTGTCCGGTAAAAAAATCAGTAAATTCGTTGGTAAAGTCATTTTTATTATTTTAAAAACGTCTGTAAAGTCGTCTGATTTCCCTTAAAACGACTTTCCCTCCACTAAAATATTGACATTTCCCAGCAAAAGTTAAAACCCCAGAAACGACTTTTCCGACGACTTTGTCGAATATTCTAGGTACACATTTCCACGGCCCTAGAGTTGGTGGCGAATCTTTGGGAACTGTTATATACCGCGAGAGATTTGACTTTAGAGAGTTTCATTTGAGGGAGAATATTAGATTCGGGACACAAGAGACATTGCGGATAGATACATGTATCTTATCCCGAGAGTGATGTAATCTACATGTATGCTAGGATGTCATTTATATAGATATATATGTTATACACATATTGATGGTTTCTTTAGTTTGGAAATTGTCTATTCAAAATCAAAGAACTATCACGATTAGGTGACGTGGGGATGCATATATTTGAACTTCTGTAATCATAAGTGTAGCCTCATCTAATTTGACTCGGCGATAGAACTTACATGTCGTTTCTGGAGACCCGGCACCCCATACTTCAATGTGTGTCTGTGACCTGGGTGGTATTCGGAATGCGCATGCGCAGGTATAAATACTACTCGTAGCTTGATAACGTTTCCGAACACAACCAATATTGCATATCATACAAAGAAGCGCCAAATCCACCTTTTTGTATGTATGTCATGCAATATTAGTCGTGTTCGGAAACGCTATGAAGCTACGAGTATGGTGTGCCCGCTCTTAAAGGTGACGAGATCGGGCGAAAAGTCAAGGCTTATAACTTTGCCAAAAAAGAATTTAAAAAAAAATCGGTAAATAAAAAGTGTGATGAACTTTGGGTTTTATTTCCAGATTATTGATATCTACTTTAGTTAAAAAGTTATCCCTTGGATGGATAAAATCGTCAAATATTATTATTTTAAATTCGCAGCCTGGACCGTGCACGCACTGAGTTGGGTATATCCGTTGCTCTTAATGGTTGAAAAAATAAGTGTTAGATACCTGCTTAGGCTGGTATTAGCTCAAAAGGCAAGCTGCGAATTTGACAGTTTCATCCGTCTAAGGGATAAGAGTTTGAAGTTGCGGATTTTTGTATGTAAAAGGCGCCAAGACTGAGCAAAGTGGAACAATATTATACCCATTTATACCCCTCAAGATGAATTGCAGCAAAGTGGTTAGGAATAAGCCCTTTCATTGGCCTTGGAGTCGCTATCCACCATAAGAACCTGAAAATGCAAGTGACGAAGACAGGGATAATTTGTATGGAGAATTGTCGGCCCCATACAAATATTAGCACCTGCATTTTCAGGTTCTTATGGCGGATGGTAATTAGGGTCAAACAAGATTGGATTCCGGTGACCATGCCCTCCCATCGGCGCCGCTTGTGCATATATGCCAAGAACCAATTGACTTAAGGGCACCGGCTCCAAAATTACAATTGACTTAGGGTCCAACTGAGTACGGTATTGTACTCGACTAACCTGCATATACATGTACTTTAATGCCATGCGAGATACATGGTAAATACTCTACAAATCATGGTACCAGAGTGACAGAGATTCATGATCGGAAACCCGCTGGCCTGGGTTGGAATGTGAAATAGAATAGGTATACTGTCCAAGGTACGGATCTGTGGTGCCGTAATTTTTTTAATATACAGATAAAGTATATGTACTCTATATCCGCATGCAGGAAGCACTTTATAATTGCATACATATATGTAGTTTGTTCTAGCTGAAGAACTATCACACTTCAATTACAGTACGTAAAATGCACAGTTACATTGCAGCATCATAGAAGACGTTTCATCATTTCCCTTTCTCAGTACCCCGAGCACATCGCTGTCCAGGACCAGATACTCTCACCGGAATACGAGCACAACGCGTTACATGTTTTTGCACTTGAAATCTGTTGATGAGAGATTGATCGATTAATTGATCTCAAATTGGGCTGCACGGATGTCAGATCGTGATGGTGTTCATCTCGAGATCAATTGTCACCACAACCTCACAGCCTTTTCTGGTGTCGAGTAGAAACAGATACTGTCATGGATTATGAGCCGATAGAAAAATGAATCTCTACTCTACTACTTGAAACAACCTCAGACAAGAGCGGCCCCACTTTTCTATCAATGCTCCAGTATGCACTTACTAGAACTTCCTACAGCCCATCGTTTCCATCGGGTGACGTTACATGAAACGCCATCATCCCCTGTGTGCGACACGAAACGCACTTCACCGCTTACTAAGCCATATAATGCCGCAGCAACCATTGCAAAGAGCTATGGCCAACTTCCCGCCTCCTATCCTAACCTCACTTCACGATCACCATCGAAATTCGCCCTTGTACCAGGTGATCATGCTCCACCTCTGTTATCTGGCTCCCGTTTGAGAGAGGCAGTCCGATACTCAATTATTAACCCTGGAAAACCACCCCCCTGGATTCTGACTGGATTCCCCTGTCGTCCCAGCGCCTCAAGTCGCATTTTCTCTTGAGACGTGCGTGCCCGGCCTAGTAATTCAATACTCTGTGGTTTCTTCCACCCCCGCAAAAACCAAGCTTGAATCTCTCCATGCCAAATTGTGACATATTCTGCGACCTTCGAATTATTGCCTCCCTTCCGCGCGCCTTTCGGCTGTGATTCTTTCCCGCGTTGAGATTTCTCCGTTTGTCCATTCCCCCATATATCCACTCCCCTGCAATATAACTCCTGCGCTATGGCCGGTGCCCACCAACCACGGTCCCAGTCCCCACGGCCCGAGACCGGAAGACTTGAGCGAAAGCCCTCCTACAGCTCCCACGCACACCACCGCCAGACTTCCATCGTTAACGGCATACAACATCGATCCGGCGCCCACTCTCGATCAGGCTCTTGGGTCAACTCACCTGCGACTTCTCCGTTGTCCCCGCCACCGGTAATGCATGCGACTATTGGTCCAAGAGATATAGTCCATATACCTCAGATACCTCCATCACCGATGACAGTGCCTATGATACCTGCGGGCGGTTCAAACTCACTCAGGGAGCAGATACAACTACCACAAATACCTTCATCACCGGTCACTCAAGGCGCGCCCCCCATGACAGACGGAAACAATATGTCTTCAAGTTTAAGCCTAGGTGGCGGGGGAGCTAGCTTAGGTCCACCAGGTCCACCCCCAATACCGCAAGGTCTTAATCAAAACGGTACAACACAGTTCCAGAAGCCACCACGAAATCGGTCTCACCATCATTCACACTCTCATCATCACAACTCTCATCCACGGACTCGTGATGAAGAAACCAAAACCCCTGCAGAATATGCACTTCATATATTATTTACACAGTTTGTGCGAGTCGCTGAACGAAAGATTAATACCTGTTTACCCCCGAATCATCCTTTGGACATCGAACCGCATATCGAAACCATTTGCGGGGCGGGGGTAGATCCAGCTTTTGATAAACTGATTGGTTCATTAGGTTTGCATCTCCGATTTAACTCGGGCTAGGATATAGATAGGTAGACTTACATAGAATCACATAGGATATATTGCTCGACACAAGCCGAAACCTGTAATTGATAGTGTAATGTTCTGGAGGAAAAGCAAGAGTGAAGCGGCTGCTCTATCACGGCAGGAAATGTCACAGGTACCTTATAATCGGGTTATCACTTGATCGAATCAAACACTGATGTTTTATAAGCAAGCACGCGGCATGCCCCGGCGAAACACTGAACCGCTCGGTAATGGTGGTGATGGTAGCAGCTTTGGCCCGCGGGAAAACTCAATGGTAGCAGACAGGCGATCAACTATCTCGATTTATATACTATGCCGAGTCTTGATCGAAGTGATAGGCCAGACAACCCTAGAATGCGTCACAGAAGATATGGCGGACAAGCTGGAAGATATCATATTTAATCAATTGCGATCAGCAGACCCGGATACATTGCTATCTTCACCTTTAAGGATGGCAAATTGGACATTGTTCGGCCAGCTTTTGGGCGTCATGAGTAATATTGACTTCGAAAGGGTCACTGACCGTTTTTTTGCGGATTTGGAGAAGATGGCCAATACTGCCAACAAAGATACGGAAGCAAGAGTTGAACTTGTCGTAAAAGGAATGAGCTATATCAAACTAAAGGTTCATATCCTCCGTCATTTTGAATACTCATTTTCCCACTTGGGCAGTGGAATCATTATCCATATTATAGAGAGCCCCAGCTCACGTATTTTTCTCTCTTCAACGTTATGAACAGTTCTTTCCCGAAATAGCACTTCAAGAATCCGCCGATTTTATGGTATCAATGGCCAATTTTTTCGTCAAATCCCATGGCTTCCGCGCGAAACGTGCATACTGCGAAATATTTTCAAAACTTCTACTTCCTATCGCCCCCACCGCTAAAACAGAACTCAACCATCCAACATGGCAAGAATTTGTGAACCTTCTACATCCAAAATTAAGCGAGATGATGGCAAAACCTCGGCATTGGCACACAGCTTTTCCCCTTATGGGAACGTTGCTTTGCGTAAGCCCTAACGATTATTTCGCCAATTTTTGGATGCATCTGGTCGAGAACAATCTTTCGAAGCTGAGAGATAAAGATAGATCGATGCGAGTGCCCATAGTGCAAACACTTGCGAGGTTGACTTGGACATATCTGTTTCGCTGTACGGAAAGCATGAACAATACCACCAAGAAACTAGAAAGGATAATTCAAATTCTCTTGACAAGAGATAAAAAAGAAAAATCGTTGGTGACAGCAGAGCAGCAGGTTGTTGAGCCTTGTATTCAACTTATTCGTTTCATTGGGTTTAAGTACCAGGACCTTTGTTTCCGGACTGTTGTATTTCCATTATTAAACGTGGAACTGTTATCGGGGGCGAATATATTGAAACTAGACCAGTTATCACCAGAAGGAATGGTTGTTGGTATTAGGGCATTTCTGGCTATCATGGCAGATTTGGAGAAAGGCGAGTCCGGCCTACCACCATTCCCGGAAACGTTTGCCTCAAATCCCCCAGAAAAGATCCCACCTACTTCGACATGGCTTGCTAAAATCGAGGCGGAAAAGAAGGACGGCGTCAAGGTGAAAGTGGATCGCAGGTCACAGGCAGTTGCAGTGGAAAAGCTTGGTTCGACTGCGAAGGAATACTACGATCGTTTTTGCGAGATGCTCGGAAAAATCATCGTTCTCTGCGATATAAATTTTGGTGGCCAAGCAGTTCTGGACGAAAGGTTTGCTGCAGTGCCCAAAACACCGCTAGAAAACAAGTTTTCCTTTGGGATCCGGGATGATACAAAAGGAGATGCTGCAGAGCAGAGACAAAGTTTTTACGAACTTCTTCACGTTGCGATAACTGCGCTCCCTCGTTGTCTTCCCCCCAATATCCCTTTTTACAAGGTTGTTACGCTTTTATGCAGTGGAACAGCACATATCGACCAGAATGTTGCTACCGCCTCCGCGAACGCCCTAAAAAGCATCGCTAGACAGTATAATTCTCAACAAGTTATCATTGGCTTCGCAAGGTTCATCTTTGCGTTTGATGAGCGTTATTCCACAACTTCCGATGGTGGAATGCTAGGCAGTGGCCACATTGAAAGCACCCTTAAACTATACATTGACCTGTTACGGATATGGCTCGAGACGATCAAGCAAAAAGTCAAAGGTACTAGGGATGCTGCTTCAGCGGCGGCAGAATCATCATCGATTTTAGATGATCGTGGACTCGGAAACCGTAGCGAGGAACTGGAGTATTCTAACGTGCAAGCCCACGTAGATGAGATTGAGTCAAATGGGCTGTTCTTCTTATGCTCGCAGTCAAGGGTGGTGAGAAGATTTGCTATCATGGTGCTGAGAATCATAACAGAGTTCGATGTGGTCTTGAGTGAGCCTGCAGAGATTGGTGGGAAAGCAGGCGCACATTCGAGAAAACCCAGCCGCACTTCAGTATCTCCAGCATATCCACGAATTATCCACATTTTGGAGAGTGATTCATTAAATGTTATGAATCTGAATGATGAGAATCTGCCTGTGGCGGAACGGAGTAGGCTTCAAAGAGAATTGAAGGATTCCAAATCGAAGGATGCATTGGTGCAGATGGCAATAAGCGACAATCAATACGATTCGTCTCTGTGGTTTAGGGTATTCCCTAGCCTCATTAGGGTCTGTGTGGAAAGGTGTCCAACTACTGTAGCTCTCTGTAGAGATTTGGTGTGCGGGCGTTTGGTCCAAATGCATCAATCGATATGCGCCATTGCACAAACTTCTAGGGCGCCGAACTTGGGATTTGAAAGTGTACCAAAGCAGATTCTGAGAGCATTACCTCAGACTAGTCCAGAGGTTATGATTGAGCAATGGAAGCTGTATTTGATCGTAGCCTGTTCAACATTAACTTCAACAGACGGCGAGACATCAGTATCACGGCCACGGACCCCACAACATGCAAGAAAACCGTCGAAAAACCAGACCCCCCCGGCACCCTACCGCCTTAATCGGATCACCTCAGCCAGATCTGTGTTCCAAATGGTTATTCCACTACTGAGTTTAGATAACCAGAGGATTAGGGAGGCAGTGGTTTCAGGACTAGGGAATATCAACATCAACCTTTACAAAACGCTAATCGAGAGCCTTCAACCTACAGTCCAGAAGTGGAGTTCTGAAGACTTGATAACAAAAGGAAAGCGGGTCGATTCGCCCCGACGGAACCGACGTCAAGATAGGCTTAGGGCCGAAGTGACTCACGTATTCCAGCTTACATCACACTTCCTGCAGAAAGAGGAAGTTTTTAGGGATGAATGGATTTTACAGAAAATGATAGCATTCATAAAGGATATGAAAGTGTTCCTACAGGACCCCGAAGTACAGACAGATTGGGAGCATCAGAAACTTAGAAGGTACTTTTGTGGGCTCACTGAGGAGTTATTTGAGGGCCTTAAAAAGGCAGGTGTTTCTGTGCAGTGGCTCCCGTTCCAGGGGCGACTATCGATTTATATTCTAATGCAAGATTGGTGCGGACATGGGCCGAATTGGCAAGTCGTCAAGGATAGAGAGGAAAAAATGAGGCAAATAGTAGATAGCCAACGGGACTTAACAGATAAAGGGACACTAGGGGCTGCCATGGAGATTGAAAAGAGGAATCTCAAAATTGCTGCATTAAGCGCGATGGCATCACTCTGTGTAAGTTGTAAAAAAAACGTACAATTCAAGGTGCGTGCTAGGCTAATATCGGTTTATAGGCCGGCCCTGTTATGGGTGACCTATCGCAAAATGTTGCACCTATGCTTGAATTCAACGTCGAAGAGCTCTTCCGATGGATCGAATCTATATTTGCATCGCCAAGTGATAGAACTCACCGCATTGGACGACGAGCGCTCAAAAACATTTTATTATATAACCAACAAACAGTTTTGCTGAACAATGCTATGAAACGGTGTTATTGCTTTGACTCTTCGGCTAAAGCTACACAAAGCTATTTCGCAGTTATTTCGGAGGTGCTCAGAGAGGTTCCAGATTATTTGGATGGCGTGTGGAAAATCATGGCACTTTGCTTATTTAAGCTGGGTGATGAGAACGCAGAAGTCAGATTACAGGCGGCAAAACTGCTGAGAGTAACGGAGGAACGTGCCTGGAATATTTCAAGGGTTCAAGATTTTGAAGTCAGCATTTCAGATAAAACTGTTGCCGTTTATAAACGTGCACAGTTCCATCTTTCAAAAGGCCTTTCGATAGATCATCCTGAGCAGGCAATGTTCATATTCTCCGAACTCACTATGTTTTTCAATCTTACAGAGGGGAAGGCTCAAAGGGACATACTGCACGCACTGCTGCCCTGGATTCAAACCATCGACTTGGCTCTTGAGCCCAATGGAGATCTATTCCCCTCATCATATATGGTCCTTGCGAACTTGTATGAGATTACAGTTAAGTTTAGCAGCAAGATCCACAGTGAAATTCAAGCTGTGTGGCAGTCTCTCGCGACAGCGCCGTTTCTCGGTAATGTGCAGGTCATCCTAGATTTCATTTTTAACCAGAGTCTTGAACGCCGCGAACAAAACTTTGTCGAATTTGGAAAACAGGTCATTGTATTCTTATCTGAAACCGTTGCGGGGGCGAAATTGGTGGAGGCTTTGATGGGATACCTTCAGCCAAGATTAATGATAATCACAGTCAAAGAGCCTACACCACCACCGGATGCATCCCAGTTTCCGTACGTAGCAGACTTGTCAAAGTGTGTCCCAAATAGCGGGAAGCCGGTAAGCCTATTCTCTCTTGTTTGGGCGTTGTCCAGCACTACTAATTCGATTAGACTGGTTTCTCTTTTGGACACCTTGCAATGATAATGATGGTCGATCTTCTCGTTGGGCCTGTCCCCGAAATGGCTGAGAAGTTGACACTGCTCTTACAAGTTGTATTTGTTCTATGGGACCATTACGTTCCATTGGTTCAAGAGCAAGCAAAGGAAATGTTGATACATCTCATACATGAGCTGGTTATCCCTGCACTTAACCAGGAAGAGGACCGCGCGACAAGAATTGCAACACTCGAGTTTATTGAGACTGTTCGACAACGCGATGGTAAGACCTTCTGGTCTTACGAAGAGATCAGCTCTACAGAGGAGAATGGCCTCCGAGTTCCAAAATCAATGGGCCACATGATCACATGCGTGCTTGAAATGTTCTCAACCGTGTCGCCGGGATTGAAGTCTGCTTGGGGTAAGGTTGCGCTTTCATGGGCAACCACATGTCCAGTACGACATCTGGCCTGCAGATCTTTTCAGGTCTTCCGGTGCCTACTTACCACATTAGATCATGGTATGCTGTCGGACATGCTTGCGAGATTGTCTAACACGATTGCGGACGACGTTGCGGATATACGATTATTTGCCATGGAAATTCTTATCACACTGAACGCCATCATTGCGGAGATGGACGAAGATTATCTCTTACAATATCCGCAGCTGTTTTGGGTAACTGTTGCCTGTTTGAACACCGTCCATGAGGGTGAATTTATGGAGGTTTTATCATTGTTGGAAATGTTATTAGACAAGATTGATTTGGCAGATCCAGCAAAGGTTAATTATCTCATGGATGCATTCCCGCCAAAATGGTTTGGAAAATTCGAGGGGCTTCAGAGTCTTATCGACAAAGGACTCCGGTCCTCAGTATCATTTGAAAAGACTTTAGCAGTGTTCGACAAACTCAACATGATTCCTACAAATGAACTTGTTGGGGGCGATAGCAGGTTATTATTTGCCATCTTGGCCAATCTACCAAGGTTTTCAGAAGCTCAAGAAGGGACGCCTAGCGAGGATGTCATTCTTTGTGCAGAAAGATTAAAGCTGTTAGCAGAGGCCCAGGAATACAAATCATTAACCAGGGTAATGTCGCTCTATGCCGGTCAGAGGTTCAGATCGAAGAAGGATTTCATATCACAGACTGTCAATGCTTTGAAGGAGACATTTTTCCCAACCTATGAGGCTCAAGCCTTGATCTTCCTAGTTGGACTCCTCTCGAACAAGCTAAAATGGGTCAAGTTAAGGACAATGGAATTGCTGACAATAATGCTACCCTCCATCGATATGCGGAAACCGGCCTTTGCTGGAGTGGGTGCCGATCTTATTTCACCACTACTAAGGCTGCTACAGACAGACTTTGTTGAGCAAGCGCTCGAGGTGCTTGACAAAATGATTACTATTTCAGGCGGACCCATGGATCGACACGTTATGCGGATGAGTATGGGGAATAGGACAATCCGGAAGGAATACGAAAAAACACAGACACTATTTGGGATACCAGACGAGAGCGGTTGGGCGATTCCCATGCCGGCAATCAATGCAGTTATGACAAGAGATAATGTTCACGCTGTTTTTTACACCTGTACCCAGGCAGCTGCCGCGGAGGAAGAAGCGCCTCCCACACAGGACGTCGAGTTTCACATGGAGGATTATTCTTACACTAGCATGCAAGATAGGACAGCGACGATGTTGAGCGAAGACGGAAGAGGCGAAGGCGGATTTAGTGATACTGTCTTGAGACTGGGCGACTTGGATGCATTCTTTGGCGGAGATGATAGTGCACCTAACCACAACCAAACCCCATCACAGACAGACACAGAATTTACGGAGAGTGGCGAAACCGCCCCACAGGTCTACGACAATCGAGTATACGCTATTCTGAACAGGTCGCTTGCTCGAACACCTAGTGTTACATCCTTCCAGACATCTTTCGCAGATTCCCTAAACACGCCGGTGGTTACAAGGGACCAACCGCCGGGCGTTATGACTCCGACTGCATTCACGGCCCCACCTATTCCTTCGTCAAGCAGGTATGCTCCGAGATCCGTTTCCTCGCCGCAGATGCATATGATGGGTCGTACTGGAGAAGAATCCCTATCGGAAGCTGAAGAAGAGTACGATCATCTACACGGCTCTGACTTGGACCCAGGTGATTCTACAGCTCCAATATCACGCGAAGGAACTCCGGAAAGCGCGTTTCTCTTGGATAATCTACTCGATAGAGGCATGAGAAGAATGTTCAAGGGTGGGAGAGATAAGGGCGAAACTTCATCAGGTAGAGCGCCGTCGAGGGGGCCGACAAGTAGAACCCCCAAAAGTCCAAAGAATTTCAAGAGGGGAGAGTATCAGGGGAGGATGCATAACGGATTTTAATGTTTTTTTTAAAGTGACGAGGCGCGCATTGTTTTTCTTTCTTCCTCCTTCTTTCTTTTTGTTGATTTGGTGTTTTTATATCTTTTTCTTATAATGGTACGTAGTTGGATATGTTTCATTGCCCGGGGCTTTCTCGATTACCCTATGTCACAGTTGTTTTCTTTTTTTTTCCTTTTCTTTTCTTTTCCTTTCCTGGGTAGTTAGTTCGAGTCTTTCAAGTGACCTATCCAACTCTATATGTAATATTTTTTTAGTATGGTGTGAGGGATATATGGTATAATACATAGTCTAAAAAATTATCTCATACTCCCCATTCCATTTATTATGTAAAGATTTTAGAGGAATGCTTAAGATTGGGATTTATTAGCTGAGTGAAGTAGCGTCCGGCCATGACAGATTATTGTCTCAACAACACGGTTATTACATGGCAGAGTCCATAGATCTATTAAGGTAGACTCCTGCTGTCAACGCATTCGAGACTTACCATAAAGTATTAGATACATACATGTGCATACACATATAAATACCATTCCAGCGTGGCTGGCAATCGCTAGTACGTAGGGAGGAAGTATACTACATGTACCGGGGGGTCAACCATAAATACCGAGAATCTGATAAGATAAACACACCCATTTCACAGCAAGATTTCCTTATCAGATGCTTCGTATTTACCCTCAACACCCGGGACTAAGGTACTGTAGGTACATGTACTTAGTACACATGACGCGTATATATTGTTGGATGCGTCGTAGGGTGTATATAATCGATATTACAATCACCACAGATCATTCGAAAGGTCGAGTGATATCATATGTCGCAGGCACAACCCACAATTATATTACCTTCCTTTTTATCATAATATCTTTGTTTTCTACAGCATAACCGATTCTTTTCTCGGACCCAAAGTTCCTCGCCTTCGTGCGTCAGGTCACTCCATAGTCCGTTAAAGTTGCCTATTGATTCGGGTGGCGTACCCCCAGCCATGGCTTGTGTCTGGATCACACACCTATTCGGCTGCCACCCTTCCTCTTTTAGTAATTATTTGCAAGGTAGTCAGCATCTAAGTGGACGACTTCCCATAAGTAATAGAGCATCTTCTATTGCAATAGCAGGTGGTGCTTAGATAGATCCAATTCCCATCCATGGGCAAGTAAGGTTTTTCTATTTGCCAGACTTGTTCCATTCATTCATTTGCTAAGGCAGATAAGGTATAGCAGCAGTGAACTTCCCCTAGTTAGTTCCTACTCTAACCGAAGAAGGAAGGTGAAAGTACTCAGGTTCTATTCAAGGCGATAGAAAATGTTCTATCTCATAGGCCCCCCTCGAAGATGGTATTTATCAGATTTCTTAGACACCCATGTTCTATTCAATAGAAAGAAAAACCAGGTCTATCGGGAATGGGAAGTCGTCCAGTGCCAGATTATGAGATAGGTCGGCCTGAATTCATGTAAAGTAATATCTGAGAGAATCACCTAGGGCACGTACACAACCCTGGTAATTGCGTGATACAACACCATTATTCCGTACATACAACCTCCAGCCCAAATACCTACACTACAATACATCATATTATACCCTACCATAAACAATCGCCTCGGTTAGACGGCAAGAGCAGCATCGATAAGAGCGCCCATCTTATCTCCAATTATCTGTTGTCTCGTTCATCATTTGCAACTTCCTATTATATCAATTGCACAATGATCCACTCACATCACGAAACCCGATTCATCAGCCAATTTACACGGAATGGAATGGGGTGAGAAATGTATATCAATACTCAAGAGAACTCTAATCTTACAAATTAATGAGTTAAACAAAAAAAAAAAACTCCAATCTTACAGACCACTAATTTACAATGACACCTGCAGTAACTATCGCGACAAACGACAATGTCCCCGTAGGAGACTATAAAGAAATAAGTCACGGCCCTAAATCTTTTAACAAAGATGTTGAAATCAAAGGCGCCGACGGGTATGCTCCAGCAGCTGTATGTACTTTAATTAACCCTCTTGCTGGTAAGCACTTATTAATGGCCTTTCTAGTATCCTCACTATCTCCCTACGTGGGTAGGCGATAAAAGGTACCTTGACCAACCATCTATCACTATACACAGACGAAACTAAGCTAATATGACACTTAGCTACCCTCCTCTAAAACCATTCGAGCACACTGAGCACGCGCTTTCTGCAGACCCAGCCTTCCCCAATCTACTCCCCCCTCACGTGGAGCTCGCTCATCTCAGTCCCAAGTTCGGTACAGATGTCAGAGGGATTCAGCTAAGCTCCCTTACCAACGCGGGCAAAGATGAGCTTGCGCTCTTCGTTGCCCAGCGTGGTGTTGTCGCTTTTAGAGATCAGAATTTTGCAGATCTTCCCATCGAAAAAACACTTGAATTTGGAGGGTATTTTGGAAGACATCACATTCATCCTTCTTCAGGTCAGCCAAAAGGGTATCCACAAATTCACTTGGTTCATAGAGGCGCGGGAGAGGCTGTGGAAGCGAGTGTATTAGAGAGTAGAACAAGTAGTGTCGCATGGCATTCGGACGTCACCTACGAGGTTCAGGTAAGTAGCTACGAAAATACATGCTTTCTGGATACCCATAGTTAACAGAATCTCACCCAGCCTCCCGGTACTACATTTTTGTATGCGCTTGATATTCCGAAAACAAATGGCGGTTATTCAGGAGGAGATACGGCATTTGTAAGCCAAGTGGAGGCATATAATAGACTTAGTGAACCGTTTAAACAACGTCTAGAAGGGTTGACAGCAATTCACTCAGGACACGAGCAAGCCGACCTAGCTAGAAGGAAGGGTGGTGTGGTCAGGAGAGAGCCTGTTGCGAATGAGCATCCTATCATCCGGACGCACCCAGTATGACCCACGTATCCGGTTGAAGTATTATCAGTCACTGATCCTCAATAGGCTACTGGAAAGAAAGCACTTTTTATTAACCCACAATGTAACTACCAACTTCCTATACTCTCTCATTTCCCTATTTCACTAGCTCACAGAAAACCAGTCACGCGCCATATAGTAGGCTTTAAAAAGGAAGAAAGTGACGCTCTTTTGAAGTTTCTTTACGACCATATCGCATACGGGCTCGATTTTCAGGTCCGCGTGAAGTGGGAACCAAGGACTGTTGTGGTATGGGATAATCGAGTGACTGCACACTCAGCTTTGTTAGACTGGGATGATGGTGGCAGAAGACATCTGGCGAGAATCACACCACAAGCCGAGAGACCGTTTTAAACGAGATATTTAGGAATAGGTGTTATCATGAATTAGGATTTAGAGATTTGTTTAGGCCATGTGTATGTACAAGTAGCTAAATACTGATACTTTGCTAAGATACATAAAACTCATAAATAAAAGTGGAGTAGCTGGTATAGTACATAAGGCTGACCGCAGCATTTGTGGATAGCGCCAACTAAGTACTTAACTTAGTAAGTACATGTAGCTCTCGTTACATGTACATCATACTCCTCATAAAATACCCATACGACCCGGCCGGCCTCGGGTGATTAGAAAGAACCCGAAATACACTATCTAGTCAAGAATTTAAGATAATATAAAAGTTCTAATTAGATCTTTTGAATTATGTAGGGCATTAAACACGCTGCAAAGCGCTAGCTAGTTGAAAGAGGATGTATTCTCTTGCAATTGTTAGATGAGATCATAATAAAGCAGCTATATCGAAAATAAATATACACTATACTGCGGATAGTCTAAAGAATACATACATGTATCCGTCGACAAGTCAAGAGACAAGTATAAGGGCTAGAGTCCTGTATATCAAATGGGATCAAAGCTATATAACTGCTACGTAACCACCGCGTGGTTTGATTCAAACCACCCTAGTACAGCGTAGGTAATAAGTGATAGAACGCCCTGAGATATATATGGTTATCCCTTGGGCCGGTGAGACACGCAGAATCCAGGACTTCCTATTCAAGCAAAGCCTCGAATAATAGAGCGTGGCTTAGTGATGAAGTACCAGGCTCAGTGACTTTACCTCTGGAACTCACTACTGAGATAGGAAGTTGCATAAATTAACTAATCGATTAGCTTTTCGTCATGATATATCACTCGTATAATCTCTTCGCACGTTACATTAATATTACTCAGGGACTTTTTTTTTTGTTTAACTCATTGTTACTCAGGGACTCAAAATATACATACTCAATATACTATCGGCAATCTTCTTAATCGTATGTAGTCCCCGAGATCTCCAATAGTAATTGTGCACATTTAATTACGGCAGTTTATATTCGGGGATTTAGGGCTGGTATACATACAGCCACTAATCAAAAGTGTTCGTGATTCACATCAAAGTTGGTCAGTGCGTGATGTGGCTTACCAGATTTTACGGACAAATTGAGGAACTAAAATGTATCTACTCGCGGCGCCGAAAAGTCCTCGGGTTATGTGACCAAATTAAGCAGAAATAGGAGTGAGATCAACTACAATTGGGTTCACGTGACCCGACGACTTTTCGGCACCGCGAGTATATAGTTGTATCCAGTGAGTGACAGAGAATAAAAATACCGTGAATGTCTAATATTGACTTTGACCACCATTGACTGTTGCTGTGTTGAGGTTTTGAACACCTCAATGGGCTCTTTGATTCCTGACTTGAGCCGGACATGTCACATCCAACCCGAATCACGAATATTTTTGATGAGTGGCTGTACTTCCTAGGGCATCGGCGGTACTTTTATTAACCTTCTAAATGGACAGCCTCCGGTTCATGTCTTTTGTTGTGAATAATAATAATAATAATAATTAATTTATTCCTTGCCTCTCCCTCTCTCGCAAAAGCAAGGTTTATGTATCATTATGTTCCTCACCCCTACATGTGTATCGTAGTTACTTGTGCATACTACATGTAACGTGCTTATGCTCAAGCTTGAAAGATCGACTCTAGGGTAGGTATGTATGACTTTCCCTAACTACACTCTAAATTATTTCTCTCTCTATTAAGTGATAGCCCTGCTTCTTCTCTACAACCTAATAGAGCCATATTAATTTTACTTTTCGTTGTGGTGGAGCTATCAGCTTTCTGAAAGTTGGGCTTTTGGTGGGAGCCAAAGAATGTCAGTCCCGTAATTGCCTATTTGATACTAGAGTATTACCGGATATGGATATAACAGTCCTTATCAGATAAGCTTAGAGGGGTCTGCGGTGTTAAACCTCAGTACAGTATCTGGTAAAATTATTGCGAAAGTGGGTTCTCCGTGACCCGATAGTCCTATTGGCCCTTAAAAGGTTTTTTGCTGCGAGCACAGACCAGCAGATCCACTCTTTTAGCTCCGACTTTTGCAATAATTCTACCGCATACTGTATTGGCACATCTTGGCACTTAATCTCGATTAAATAATTATCCGAGCGGTAAATGATCTTCAGAAACAAATGTCACAAGTACTCCGGTTACAGGCGTCCCCAACCTAGTGGGATGCCTTAATAATATCTATGTTACTCAACATACCGCCAAAACTTGCTGATCGATACCTTCAGCCAATCGTTTTAGAGATAATCCCTGGGCGGAGACAGTCAATTTTTATATGGCGCGCCCGCTCCTAAATGTAACCGAAAAATGAGGCAAAGTCGATTGCCTAAGGCTTTTCAACAAAAAAAGTCAAAAGATATCGGGTTAGACAGATTGTAGTACTAGTGATAAACTTTAACTTGTCTGACCAGATTTTTGATATCTATTCTAGTTGTAGAGCCTTAGGAGTTTGAAATTTTGCATTTTTGTATGTAGAAAGCGCCAAGACTGGACAAAGTGGAACTGTACAAAGTGTGGTAACATTATTAACAAAGCCTCCCACTTCAGAGATTTTGGTCCGATGTTGAAGCTGAAGCCCGCCTAAAACCTACCTAAAGCCCGCTTGAGGTTCCTCCTCACCCAATCACAGCACTCGCCCACCTGTGCGGGCCCACAGCACTCGCCTACCCTTACTTTCGCAAGAATGTTACCACACTCTGTATTATACCCATTTATACCCCCAAAAGCAAACATACCTGAGCTATGGCAGTGAGGCAACAAGCTAGCTAGAAAGGGACCTTTATATTGGCCTTTGGAGTCAGTTTGTAGCCACGATTGTTCCATATTTATTTTGGGTCAAATAAAAAAATTATTGATAAGCAGTGTTCAGTAATCGAAGTGCGCTACTATACTACCGCCAAAACTCGAAAAATTGGCTATCCGCCTAGGAATTATCTCTTAAACGATTGGCTGAAAGGTATCAATCAACCTTAGATCGTGGCGGTGTGACAAGATCTCATTGGTTTGTGTTAGTAACGCATAAACATGCCTCGATTTGGAATCACGCATAATATCTTCTGCAGGCAAGAAAACAAATGTTGCATTCCATATTCGGGGCTTTAATTGGTTCCTTGGTTTTCTCCTCGAAGGTTCTGGCAGTTGCTAGTTGAGCGTGCTTCGTGCTAGTAAGTAGTTATTCCTATTAGTATAAAAATTTCTATATAAATTACATGCAATCAAAAAGGTACCTGGTTCGGTACAACCCGAGTTCTACAGCGATAGGAATGATCTTTGGAAAAACAGTTACAGTCGCACCTCGCTATCTCGTAATTCGATATCTCGGATCTCTTGCTGTCTCGTACGGGTTTGCGGGACAGGTACTGCCTTCCTCCACATAAACCTATTTGCTGTCTCGTATATTTTGGTATATTTGCTATCTCGTATGGGTTGGGCTCCCAGAATACGCTAACGACATAACGAGGTGCGACTGTATCTCCTGGACGCACTAGACACTGGAGAAATCTCTCTCATGCATGAGGCCCAATCATATCCATCTCAATCATGTGACTTTCAACTTCATAACAACCTTGGCGGTTTTCCATGAGGGTTCAGACACCTAAACAATGAATACAATGTCACCCAAAAGAGCCCGGAAGCCATTGAACTAAATTGAAATAATTTGCATACACTGGTCTTTATTTTAAAGGACTCCTGTATATGAGCTGCTTGTAGGATTGACATCACGTGACTACCAAAGCCAATGCCCAGCCAGGCTCATGCATGAGAGAGATTTCTCCAGTGTCTAGTGCGTCCAGGAGATACATATGGTGCACAGACATTTCCTGTTTTTCCATAGATCGTTCCGGTCGCTGTAATCTTAACCGGCGTTAAGCTAAGCTTTGGCCCAGCTCACAGGGACAAGCCCTAGCCCTGGCAGTCAACCTAAAATTCTTGGCATATGTATCAGATTTGCATGTGAAAGTGTCCCAACGGAAAATGTATCCCGTAATTACCCGACCGTATTTCAAAAGACAGCCTGATGACTTTGGTGATAAGTTGAACCCTAGGACCCATGTCATCAAAGCTGGACAAACCAAGAGGCCAACCACTACCAACACCAGCCCCCAAGCCTCGAGACGAAGACCAAGTCTAACGTTGTAAGGCGAAAAATTGTTGTCCCGTTTCTGTTGGGACTCACACTCTACCCCGCGTCCGGTCGCCGCGACTTAGAACGTGGGGCTGGCGAGCCGCCACAAGCGTAATTGGAATATAGTATGTAAAGACGCGCAGTAGCGATACATACATGATGTAGCTAAGCTGCATTGCCAAACTTGATCAGCAACCTGCTCTGATCTGATCCATAACTGCCTGTGTATCATTCTACATACATAGTGGTTTAACTGTTACACAAGTAATCACTTGGACAACCAACTAGAATTAAGCATGTTGATTGTGTTACGGTTTCGATAGACATTGTACCAAACCAAGTACCGTCGTTCACGGGGTATTGGCGGGCCCTGGGTGTTGACGGAGAGACAGCCAAGTCAAGTTTTGCCTGCAATCCGTCAACACCCAGTATCCGCCAATACCCCGTGAATGACAGTACTGTGTTCGCGCGAATCGCAGGTAAAAGTTGGCTTGGCTGTCTTTTTTTTGCCCTGTCCGCCATCATTCACCAATAGAGACTTTGCGCAAATGGAGCCAACTCCATTTTCTGACAACCTGATCGGTGCCGAATCATATATAGAGCTGGCTCTATTTGCGCAAAGTCTCTAATACCTCGTGAACGACACAGCTTTGGGGTCTTGGGACCGACCAGGTTCTTAGAGCAAGGTTAAAGAGCATGTGACACATACATGTATACATGTAGGTACATGTAGTAGTAGTAGTACCAGTGAACATGAACATGTAGGTACGGTAGGTTCTTGACTCGTAATATGCTAAATTGAGAAACAATGTGCTAAATCGAAAAAGATACATAATTGTTTTTTTTTAACTCTCCCCCAAACCGGATGTACTTACGAGAATTGTCTGCCTGAATTGTCCTTATGTGCTTGTGTTCGGTGAAGTGTCTACATGTATCTTTTCTAACCATTTTTTTCTTGCTGTCCTTTTCATCCCGCGCGTGCTCGTTGGCTCGGTTGGGCGACAGTCCCTGCCCTGCGTAACATAGTGGCCATTCACAGAACCTCTGATCTCCCTTGATTGGTTGCCGGCAAAAGAGGCGCGGAATTGCCGGTATGAAATGACAGGTCTTCCCTTCGAACACCTTATGAGAGTACAGTATCAAAGTTCCACTATAGAAAGTGATATAGGCCCATGAGCTCCGTCCCTTCCCCGATCTTTTCTACTACTTTCACACTTTCCACCTTACCCAGATCACTCACATCTCTTTAGTGAATCCTTCAACAGGAACCTTACCACCGATAAACACTTTTAACGGCCTGTTGTGAGACTTTTCAACCATGGCCGTGGAGTCGGAGGAGTCCAATGGCTCGAAGCTAATCAATACAAAGCTTCGTAATAGGCCAACTGATAAAAGCACACATGAAGTACCAGCGGCGAATATGGTCTCTAAGGAGACCCTGAGCGCCGTCGAAGAGGACCCTTCAAAACCTCGCAAGACCTTTGGTCGCACACCCGATGGCAGAAGTAACCAAACCAACTACCCTTGGCTTCAGTGAGTCGGTACTAATGAAACAATAATTGCCAGTTTTCGTTGTTCCCCAGACGCATGACATGGTCTCTACCCTCTTGTCGCCAACACAGCCCAAGAACCTATCGGATATCGCTATTCTAGGTGTTTTAGCATTGCACATCGCACTTCTTTACTTTCTTCCTTCGTCGATCCGTACCCCCATACTGTGTGCTACGTTCCTCTTTTGGAGAACTGCTTACAATTTCGGTATCGGTCTCCTCTTGCACAACCAATCCAATCATAAATGGATTGTCTATTGGGCTCGTAAATCTGGTATATTTGATGCCTCCCGTCAGCCAGTAATTTGCAAGCTTGTTAAGCAAGAAATTGAGGCCAAGATTCCCGATGAAGTGGAGAGTGGGGACTATATTTTCGAGGATGCACCCATTGAGTATAATACTTGGCTCGTGTTCCGCAGAGTGGTCGATTTGATCTTGATGTGTGACTTTGTCAGCTATGTCCTTTTTGCCATATCATGCGCTTCTCTTCCTGAGGGCGAGGGATGGCTATTGTCAATGGGAAGATGGGTGGGTGGTATTGTACTGTTCATGTTCAATCTTTGGGTTAAATTGGACGCCCACAGAGTCGTCAAGGATTACGCCTGGTGTGAGTATTTCAACATCAATTTTAGATTCCGTAGAGTGGACTTTGGACTAAGGTGCTTTTTTTCCAGACTGGGGTGATTTTTTTTTCCTCATTGACCAGAACCTTACATTTGACGGTGTATTCGAAATGGCACCTCACCCAATGTACTCTGTTGGCTATGCCGGATACTACGTGAGTTCCTGGGTTTTTGGTAGGTAACATATCAAGGGTGTTTAGTTGACATCTGTAGGGTATTTCTCTCATGGCTGCATCTTACACTGTTCTCTTCACCTCTCTTCTTGCTCACGCCGCCCAGTTCGCTTTTCTTACAATTGTCGAAAACCCTCACATCGATAAAACCTATAACCCTCCTGCACCACGCCGTAGATCGGCCCCCCCTCCTATGACCAGACCTATCCAATCTGTTGGAAAGAATAGATCGAACTCATCTTCATCGACTGCAACTTCTTCTGTTATAATGGATGATACAGTACAAACGGCAAAGGATCACAAGCTTCTTGGAAAATTCGATCTTTTCCACAACACTCATCTTTTTACCCTCCTCCTAGTTGGGTATTTGATTGTTTTGACTCTTCTCACTCCCAATACTTCTACTGTCCAGGCTGCGTTTGTCTTTCACGCTCTTGTATGGAGACTTTGGCATACCGCTGGTATTGGGGCAATTCTTCACGCACAGAGTAACAACAAGTCCTGGTTCCGACACTTTTTGAAGTTTGGCGAGACCCGCGAGGAGGCTTGGAATCAATGGAAAAGTCTGTACCACGTTTCTTTGGTCATGTGCCATGCTTCATTCATGGCTGCTGGTTGGAAAATGTACCACTGGCCCGCTGGAGAAGAGAAGCTAGTGCTCTTCAGGCACACTGTCGGCATTATGCTCATCGCTCTCCAACTCTGGACCTCTACCTCTATCTACGAGTCCCTGGGCGAATTCGGCTGGTTTTATGGAGACTTCTTCTACGAGCTTCCTAGCCCTGGTTTGACATATTCGGGTATTTATAGATACTTAAACAACCCTGAACGTCTTATTGGTTGTGCCGGAATCTGGGGTATTGTCTTGATTGCATCTTCGTCGGCTGTATTCATGTTGGGACTTTTGTCGCATGTTTGCGCTCTTCTATTCATTCAATTTATCGAGCGACCTCACATGCAGAAGCTATATGGTAGCAAGATTCGCCGGGAAGCCGGCGTTGTCAAAACCATTAAGAACGCCATTCCACCCCCAGTTGCCAACCATATCAAGTCTTTCCAGGGGTCCGTTGACAAGGTGCTTTCGGAAACCACCGATTTCGTTGAGGAATTTTTGGAATCTGCCAGGCCAAAGCTTGCCCAAGGCGTTATGGGCGTGGTCAAAGACACACAGTTCTTGTTCTCTCAGTACCCCGCTAAACTTTCAATCACCCTTCTTGCCGACGATCTTGCAAACTACGATTCCAAGAAATATTCCCTAAGCATTCTGAACGCACTGCCACAGAAAGATTCAGATGCTCACAAGAGTCTATCCGTTTCTTATGGAGAGCCAGTTAGGGTGGGATGGACTGCCCCAGTCAATCACTCAAGGAAGGACTGGATCGGATTGTACAGGATTACAGATAACCGCTCTCGTCTTATCACTAAAGTCGCTTCTATGGGAAGGTGGATTGCTACCTGCAAGGACGAATATGATCTCTCCGAGGACGCTGAAAGCGGTATTATTTCATCTGACACCCTTGGCATTTGCGTCGACGACAGTGAACCGATTTTTAACGGCGAAGTCGAATTCTCATGCGATAAGACATTCTGGAACAATGGCACATACGAGTTTAGATATCACCACGACGGAAAGCACAATGTTATGGCTATCAGCTTGCCTTTCGAAATCGTTATCGACAAGGTTGAAATTAACGAGGATGAGGATATCGCATTTGTGGACAGCGAAGAAATGCAGGAAAATATTGAGAAGCATCTCTTGCCGGTCGTTATCAGGTGTTTTGAACGCAAGGAAGAGTTGGCACCATCAAACGTTAATGAAGAGTTTGGTGGGCTTGGGGAGGAAAAGTACGCCAAGCGGATTGTCTATGCTGTCAAGGAAATGTTTGGTGTGGACTTTGCACCGGAGGTAGTCCAGGCGGATGGAAATGTTCGGAAGTTGGCTTGGAGGATATGTAACGCTAAGAAAGTTCTTGTAGGTGTCTTTCTAATGGATATCTTACGGTATGAGTTTTGTACTAACTTCCAACTAAATAGGCTCCATTCAGTATGAACACTGCTGGTATCTCGACTCCAGGTACACCCAGACTATAATACCCTCTCTGCGTTCACTATCTAAGCAAGTTTCCCATGATTTATATTTCTTCTTTTTGATAGCTTTGGTGGAGTTTTCCTATTCATTTCTCCGTTTATATTATTCGTTTTATGAACTTTTACAATACTTCTCTCAAAGATGGGGGAAGGGCCTCGGTGTATTGATGTTAACGATTATTCGGGTTTTCTGTTTGCTTTCTGGCTATTTGAGCTGGCAGTTTGTATGTACATTTGCGAAAAGTGTTTGTTGGGAGGCACGAGGATACCAATGCCAGGAATTGATTTTTTTCTTGAACTTATATTCTCTATCAGAATCTTCTCCTGAAGCGTGTCTTTGATCTTCAGCCACGTAACCGGAGTCAATTAGTTATCTGGTGTGAAACATCCAGAAATATCAAAAGCCTCATCGGAGCTTACGCCCCCTTTCGGTTGGGTTTGCAGCACTATTGAGGCATATTTACATGCCCATTATCTATCAGTGCTAATACAGCCAAACATATATTTTCATGGCCTTGGCACTAGTCCGTCTCTCGTTGCTAGTACTGTCGTTTACTCTTGCCCTCGCCGGTGGTCATCATCGCTACCCTCTCCCTCTCTCCGTCCGCATCAAGAACTTCCAAAGAAACCCCGAAATATTTATTCCGACCCTCTGCGAGGGGCATTACCTCGCTACGCGCCTTCCTACCATCACACCATAATCCACAACTCGTATATACTGTAGAACCACGCCGGAGAGCCCACTTACCGTCGATATAGTCAAGGCCCTTGCACGCTTGATTGGGTACAGGATCTGTTGTCATGCAAATTTGTGTTCGCTATGTACAGACCTAGTGGCCACGGGGACTGGGGTGATGGTACTAGGTGGGGAAAGGGGACAGTGTCTGAATTGTAGGGAGGCTTAGGAGGCGGCGCTGGATGTGGTAGAGAAGTGTAGGAAAGATGGTAGGGTGGAAGGGGTATGGGAGAAGGGAGAACTCTTTACGCTCACGTAGTTAATCGTGGGGAAGGTGAAGAAAGCTCGGGATTATGAAGTGGAGGAAGGGAAGGATGATTGCAAGTTGCAGGATGAACATACGGTGTGGGGTGGGTATATATGCTCGAGTATTGATGAGGATAAGGGCGAGCGCAGCCTAGCTCCAGAGCTGTAGTAGGAGTACTAGATGTAGTCGATGTGCACCTGTATCTGATCTGAAGTAGATGTTTGTAAGTTTATTATAACGGTAGGTTTCAGGTACGACTAGAGTTGGTATGAAAATCAGTTGATGGCTCTGGGAGATATAGCTACATGTATAAATGCACTACATAGAACAAGAATAGACGGATTTGCGTTATATTTTGTATGCTCCTCATTTTTTCGAGGCAACTCTTTGACAGCCTAGTCAATAGTAATTTAAACCTAAAGACTATTATCCCAGGATCCTCTCGCCTCTTAAACACGATTTATAGTTTACCCGAAAGACTATTTTCTAAGGAAAGTATGTGTATGTATCTTCAACTAATCTCAGAGTCGTTTATCTTCGGGTACTGTAGGGTCACAGGCCGTCACTCAGATAGAGTTGTCACGTGGCAAGAGACCCGCCATGACTTATCCTAAACGTCTTTGCTACTGTCGAGCATTCCAAGCCTTTATGTAGTATCGATACCCCAAACTACATTATCTATGGAGAGAAATCATGATAAGGGATTATGTATCAGACTGTCTTAGAAACATGCCTCACGGACCACTAAGGTCCCTACGAGTCCGAGACATCAAGTGTCTTGCGCAAGCTCGTGACGCGACTTTATTTGAGCCTCTTATCGATTCGGTGAGTTCGGCCCCATTGCTTGGCCACGCGTGCGTATGTCCTTTAATGACCACAAGTGTTAATTGACTTGACATCCGTAGTGATACAATGCAGATTTCGCACTGTATCCTTCCAAGACTTTTCATATTACAGTACCGGTTTATAAACCCCATGCAACAGGCAATACTTCAGATTGAACTACGATACCTCGATCGGGCCAATCTCCGCCTAAATTGACTTTTTTTGTACTCGTACAGTTGGAGGAAACTAAGACAAAATAGAAGAAAGATAATTGAGCTGAATTCAAATGACGTCAATATGTTCCTCAGATGTCCGAACCAGAGGCAAGAAAGGGGGTGTCTATTCCGGAGGCGGAAGGATAACTAAAAATAAGAACCTTGATATGTATATAGATCTCGTATCTCGTGCGGCAAGTTAGCGGCCATGGTTAGTGTTCCTTAGAATTAACAGCTAGAGTGTAGCACAGAAGACCTTCTTTTCATGTTCCGTAGGGTTCGAATTCTATTTGTTCGTTTTATGTCAGACGGGAGTGCTCGAACAATTGAGGTACATAAGGGATCAGCATCGACAGGAGTGGCATCGTGTCAACAAGCAATCGAATAACTATTCTCGGCAACGCCCAGCTTTGCCATCTCCGAACAGATCTTCTTGTTTCTGATCCGCGCTCCGTTTCAGCTAAACAAAGTGTTCGCTTCACTTGCGGGGTCAGTTATTCCATTCTTGTTCCTTCTGCAGTTGCCAGGGTTTTGAACGAAGGAAGTCCCTGAAGCTTCTTTCCCTGTATCCCCTTTCTTTTTTGCATCCCTTTCTAGAGCCTCTTTTCTTTCTTTCTCCAACAAGACACAACAAACCCCCCTCCCTAGAAGTACTTCCATCACTACTGTCGCTCCTCCCGTTTTTACCTATCGGCCTTCAGTTACATCGCCGCATGTATCCTCGCCTGCCATGATGCCCAGGCACTCCCACGCTTATTCGAATGGCCATGCCTCGTATGGACCAGGACCAAGCAATACATTTTCCATATCACCTCATAGGTAACCGTTTGACCACAACTACCTCTTTGCAATATACTCACCAAAGCTCCCTTCTTAACAGATTCCAGCCTCGCACACAACCAGCTCTGCGCTGGCGAAGGCAGATAATCATCAAGATATGTTTAATAGCAGGAATTTCCGCCATAATCTTGCTGCTCATATTCCCTTCATTCCGATTAATTCTTCTTCCCTCGATTGGGATGTCCTCGTTCCTAAGCGACGATTCACATATCCCCACAATACGGCATTATGATTTGTCAAATGTACAAGGTAGCGCTCGAGGATGGGAGAAGGAGGAGAGAATCCTCATGTGTGTTCCTCTCCGTGACGCCGAGCCTCACTTGCCAATGTTCTTCTCCCACATGAGAAACTTTACATATCCGCATCATTTGATAGATTTGGCATTCCTGGTTTCGGATTCAAAGGACAATACTCTACCACTCCTAGTTGACTACCTCGAGAAGCTCCAGGCGGATCCGGATCCACACCAGCACTTTGGGGAAATCTCTGTTATCGAAAAGGATTTCGGCCAAAAGGTACAGCAAGATGTTGAGAACAGACATGGTTTTGCCGCCCAGGCCAGTAGAAGAAAAACAATGGCACAGGCGCGGAATTGGTTACTGAGTGCTACTTTGAGGCCATACCACAGCTGGGTATACTGGAGAGATGCAGACGTGGAAACTGCACCCCCAACTATTCTGGAAGATCTTATGCGACACAACAAGGATATCATTGTGCCTAGTAAGTTTAATTTCCTTTCTAACCTTTTTTTTTATTCCGGACCCTACATTATCATATGATGTTACACAAACGTATTTGCTACTTCAGAGGGCAATCTACCCAATGAGACAAATAATCACCTTATTTCTGATTATACCAATTAATTCGTCACTCAATTGAATAAATATAATTTGTTGCCTCAAGCAACCGGGACTAACGATATAACCCAATCAGACGTTTGGCGACCGCTTCCCGACTGGCTCGGTGGTGAACAGCCATATGATCTTAACTCGTGGCAGGAGTCCGAGACCGCACTAGCTCTTGCAGATACTCTTGACGAAGACGCTGTTATTGTTGAAGGTTATGCCGAATATGCAACATGGAGGCCCCATCTTGCTTATCTTCGCGACCCTTACGGCGACCCGGATGTGGAAATGGATATTGATGGTGTCGGCGGTGTCAGTATTCTTGCCAAGGCGAAGGTCTTTAGGGCTGGCGTCCATTTCCCGGCTTTCTCATTCGAGAAACACGCCGAGACCGAAGGTTTCGGAAAGGTTAGTACATATTCATCTCAATTACAATGTTATCTCAATCACAATGCGATTGACTAATTCATGATTTCGTAGATGGCGAAACGGATGAAATTCAGTGTCATCGGACTTCCCCATTATACGATTTGGCATTTGTACGAACCTTCCGCGGACGATTTGAAACATATGGAACGCATGGAGGAAGAGCGTCTCGCCAAGGAAGCTGCTGAAAAGGAAGAAGCCGAAAAAAAGAAGAAGATGCAAGAATCCTGGAGTAGTCCCAGGGATCAATGGGAACAAGACAAGAAAGAAATCGACGCAGCTTTGAAGGAGAAGGAAGAAAAACTCGGTGGCGGTGAAGAAGGACCACATATCCATGTTGGAGACGACGAAGGGGCGGCTCCAAAGGTTGGGTTGAAGGCAGGCGGTGGCGGCAATAGTGATGCATAAACGTCACAGAAGGTTTTTATTTTTTGGTATATAGACCCAGGCAGAAGGCTACGGGGGTGTTTAGAGGCGTACTAATGAAAATGAACTTATTGATACTGATGAGTCAACTTTATAGACCAATTAGCTATCCACTCGAAGTGAGGAAGCCATTTGTACTTGGGTCAAGTCTTGGAGTATGCGTGCGTACTTGATGTGTATTCTGTTTTCCTCTTTTTCTCTCTTGTCATGATTATTGTATCGCTGGAGCAGGTCGGGGCCTCGGTATTTCATATTGCCTGGTTAGGAAGGACAAAAAGCCGTTTTTTCTTTCTTTCGAAATTTCTTTTCTTTTTCTTTTACCATTCATATTTCTTTTACTTACGCCCTTTTCGCTCACGGCCCATGGACCGAGAAAGATAACAGGATGGATGCCCATTTATCCTGCAAGTGGCTTATATCTTCTCTTGGGTATGATAGCGGTACCGTTTAGACTTTAAGAGCACACTGCCCCATTCTTTTTTAGTCATTTATTCTCACTTCTTTGTTCCATGTTTTCATACTTATTCTCAGCTTTCCTTTATAATTTATCTTGCGTTGGTTGTGTCTAAAATATAGATTTACCGGAGGCACATACTTCCCTATGTGCTGGACTTATCCTACGTGCCATGCGTGTTTTGTTAATGTAATGTCCCTCATGTGTAGCAGATAGAAATTCAGATTACCTATCCATATCGCTAATTTATTAAACCAACACATTCTAGAATATACTCGTCCCACGCGTAGTACACTAGCCATTGCACGTGCCACGTTATCGACCGAACCCTATCTCAACACCACTTGAGCCGCCTCTCCCCCGGGACCGCATATGACGCGTGACAGCAAACAAGCTCCGCACCTTCGACACTTGACTCATAATCTCTTTAATACCAACCTGAGCCCCGAGCTTGACACAATTCATAACCATGTCTGGAGCAGGTGTAAGTCAATTGTTCTATATGTCTCCCCGCACGCATGGGGATGGTGAGAAAGCTAACAAAGATGCTTACTTGGACACTGTAGAATCGCGAACAGGTCTTTGCGACTCGTCAGTCACTAGGAGTTATGAAAGGAAAGCTCAAGGGCGCTGAAATCGGTACCTAACAAGTTCCCACATAGTTAATCACTTAGAAATACACACCAGCTAACTCACCACAGGGCACTCCCTTCTCAAACGTAAATCCGAAGCCCTTACTAAGCGTTTCCGCGAGATCACGCGCCGCATTGATGAAGCCAAACGTAAGATGGGTCGTGTGATGCAGGTTGCGGCATTCTCTCTCGCAGAGGTCACATATGCCACTGGCGGCGGTAGTAACCTGGGGTACCAGGTACAAGAGTCAGTGAAGACAGCAAGATTCAGGGTCAGGACGAAACAGGAGAACGTGTCTGGTGTGCTTCTGCCAGCATTTGAGAGCTATGTGGTGGAGGGCAACTCAGATTTTGGGCTTACGGGTCTGGGCAGGGGTGGGCAGCAGGTCCAGAAGTGCAGAGAGGTATACGGGAAGGCCGTGGAGACTTTGGTAGAATTAGCGAGCTTGCAGGTGAGATTTTTGTCCTGTGTTGGTGTTTGCGGGGGCGGGGTAAAGGCTAATTAGAGTAGACTGCGTTTGTAATCCTCGATGATGTGATCAAGGTCGTGAACCGTCGTGTCAATGCCATCGAACATGTTATCATCCCAAGGACGGAAAACACTATCAAATATATCAATAGTGAGCTCGACGAGCTCGACCGTGAGGAGTTTTACCGTCTTAAGAAGGTCCAAGGCAAGAAGCACCGCGACCAGGAAGCTTCGGATAAGGCCATGAAAGAGAAAAAGCTACTTGGTGAAGTAAGGGACGAGGAATCCAATGCTGAGGGTAGTGGCGATATTTTGGGCCAGAACGAGGATGAAGATATCATTTTCTAAGAGGATGATTACTATGATTGTGATTAACTCTGGTATAGTTAGCTTGGCATTGACATGGTTATGGAACATTGAGGTAGATAATAAGGCTTAGGTTCATTACTTTTTTTTTTTTTAACTTCTCTGTATGTCTTTGATAGTGATGTGATCTTTTTTGTTTCTGGTCGGTGAACTGTGATTGCGATTGTGACTATATTTAGCTATTCTTAATTCTGAGGATTAGGTTGTAGCTTTGAATACTTATCAGCTCGAAAATATAATCCTTGATAATATGCCTTAGAAGAAACAATAGGCTTCGTTACATAAAGCATCATGTTTCATCACTCGAGCTCACATCAATGACGACCAGAGTGCGTTTAAAAAATACAGTGGAAGATTCGGAAAACACACTGCAAGTTTCTCTAATTCGGAGCCAAGTCTTTACCTCATTAAAAGTTCTATAATACATAACCTTTTCTCAGTTACTTTCATCACAGCCATTACATTTCATAGTCCTACACTGCCTACTAAATTAAGAAAAGGAGAAATAATACCTACGCTAAAAGCCAATATAATGCCTAACACAATAATATCTATATAAGATATCTATAAGAAATCCCAATTTTCAATCATGTCTCGTATCACAAAAACGCTTTGGGCATACCCTCACTTGAGCGGGGGCCATTCGTACTTAGTCGCCTTGTCATCGTCACAAATCGGCTTAGGATTCTCTTACGGCCGAGATCCTTCACCAGGGCTGCTTGCTTGAGCAACGATGCCTTCGCGTCATTGAACGAGAACTCATCTACTCTCATTAGCTGTATGAAAACGCAAACCCGGAGGAGTGCCAGGATACCAATTGTCACCGCGTACCGCAACGGTGTGATACCTTCGCCATCCTTAGCGTCTATATCAGCTCCGTTCCTTATCAAAATCCTGGCCGTCTCTTCATTGCCTCTTGTAGCTGCCAAATGCAACGGCGTCCTGCTGGTCTCATCTAAAGCATCGACATCTGCATCATACCCCAACAACAACTTAACAACAACCTCATGCCTTGTGATACCCCCAGCCTCTACTCTCGTAATTCCCCTCTCGTAGAAGTTCCACGAAGCCGGGTGGTCCATGTAGTCGAATGGCTTATTCCCAAGCTTATGTAGTGTCTTCCACGCAGCTACATGTAATGGCGTCTCCCCCTTGAGCGTGCGGGCATCCACAGGGGCCCCTTTTCGTAGCAACATCTCTACCGCAATGGGAGACTCCATATGAACTGCGGTGTGTAGCGGTGTATATCCACTGATTGGCTCATGCACGCCTGTGTCAGCACCCCACTCCAGCAACGTCTTGAGCGCCTCCAGGGATCCAGACCCCTCGCACCGAACCGCCATGTGCAGGGCTGTCATCCCATTTTCATCCCGCTCGTCGATGTCAACACCGTACTCGAGCATGATCATAAGAGCCCTAGCTTCATTGTTGGAGGCGAGACGGTGAAAAACCGTACGTCCATGCTCTTTGAGGCCGAGGGTATTGGCGCCATTCTTAAGAAGGAGAGAGACAGTAGTGTGATTTCCGTGTGTAGCAGCGGAGTAGAGGGCGGAGGTTCCGCGCCTCCAATTTTTAAGGGCCAGCTGGTAGAGGGAGGGTGTGAGGAGATGAGAGAGTCGCTGAGTGGTGCGGAGGAGATGCGAAAGTTCTTTCATGGGAAGATGAGCGCTGATGCAGAGGAGGAGCTCGTTTGGGAGGGCGAGGAGCGACATTGCGGATTGTCTGTGTTGCTTGCTTAAATGAATCAATGAATGACTGTTGAATGCATAGGTTAGCAGGTATGGACATTCCGGTAGGTATATATGTACAGGAAGTACAGGATGTGTGGTCTCGATATTTTGCATACCTTCTTCTGCTTCTTCTGCTTCTCCCTCTCCCTCTTCCTCTTCTTCTTCTTCTTCTTCTTCTTCTGCTTGCTATGCTACCCCGGATTTATGCACCTGGTGCCTGTCTCTGTCTGTGCTGCTGCCCACTCACTCCACTTCCCTGCCTGGGGACACTGCGGATGGGTGTTGTTGGTGAATGAGGAGGGATGCATACACTAGCTACGCAGAACTGGCATGTATGTACCTGGCCTAACCGGAATGATGATGGATCCTCTTTATAAATAGATGCACTAGCCTTGTATTACCAATAGATAATCTTATCGCTGACAATAGGATTTGTTTGGACAAACTAGATCTTCGAGTCACTTAGTCTATGGTTTCAGTGTGATTTCGTATGAGGATGAGCCATGAAACGACTGTAAATCCGCGACCACAAAAGATATAAGGATAGAAAATAACTGCTAGGTCTACACCGCGATTACAGTCTTTGTGGGGTCTTTTGGGCCAATTTCCGCTGCGAAAATCACGAAAACCTTTGTATCTAATAACCTAAATGTACCCAACCGACTATTCGTAGGGAGTGGATTGACTTGGTCATTAACAACAATTACAGGCTTCAAATGCCTGTTTGATCCAGGTCTCGACTTTTAGGCCGAAACTTAATTGTTTCAATTGCGGATAGAATATGGTATACACTCTTAAAGGTGGCATACGGAAGTGGAACAATTGTGGCTGCAATAAGGCCTCATGAGCCAATAAGAGGGCCATTCTGCTGCATTACTGCCACGGATCAGTCAGGTTTGCTTCTCTAGGGTATGTATAATACTGTTCCACTTTGTTCAGTCTTGGCGCATTTTACATACAAAAATACACAATTTCAACTTCCTAAGGCTTACAACCCAGACAGATATTGAAATCCTGCAATGATAGAACTAAACTTAATCACTAGTACTAGAGTTCTATCATTACGCTTTTTTTTTTACGATTTTTGCTAATAAAGTTATAAGCCATTGACATTTCGTCGCGGTCCGCTACCTTTAAGCGTGGACATAGTTTGGTGCGGAACCCGAACATCACCCAATTGAATAGGTGCAGATTTTCACGCTCAAGAAGTTCATTATGACTTATCATAGTAAAAGTAAATTGTGGTAGCATGTTTACCCAGCTCCAGACAAATGAAAAGAATATCTAACTGCTGTACCGCTACCGTACCTACCCACTCACTGCCTATACAAAACACATAAACCCAAAACTCCCAAAACTCCAGTCCCTCAAGAGCATTCCCGACACGCCAGTAGCAAAAAGAACACAAGGAAGACAAAAATGAAAGAAAACATACTAATACAATAGCCAGAATACCTATCACATCACCACTCTTTCACATCTACTTCTCATTCATCTCCTCTTCCGGCTCCTCAAGCTCGTCAAGCTCCACCCCACCATCCAAATGTGAATCGCCCTTCGCCGCTCGAAGGAGCCACTCGCCAGTAACGACCCCGCCGAGAAATCCGATCATCCTCGATAATCCCCGTTGTATCGCACTATGAGTAGAAAAGCCACATCAACAAAATATCGCTTCTCCCCCACTCTTATCAGGCAGAATAGATTACTCAACCGATAAGGAGACCAGCAGAGAAGAAAAAAGGGAGGCTGCACTTACGGCATGGCCAGCGTTCCCCCCTGCTGCATGGAGTTCATAAACAACAGCAGCTGGAAAGATGTTGTCTTATTCTTCTCGCACTCGTCGAGATAAGTGTACATGTTCCTGAAGAACTCTTCTTCCGCATTTGCTTCTACAGCTATTTCTGCTAGTGGGTCCTCGTCCTCGCTGATGGCGAATGTCTGGTTATATTTTCGCTTTTCATTATGGTTGGCGCTTAGATCGAATTCCTGCAGTGCGTGTGTAGAAGGCTGTAATGGTGATGATTCAAACTCGGAAGTTGTTGTGGCAGTGGTACCATTGCTAAAGGGATTAAGATATGGGTTTGGCGTCCTTGAACGTGGAAGCGGCAGTGGGAATATTAATGTTGAGAACATATTGCTAGCGTAGAAGCAGTGCTAAATAATAGACTCGTAGTAACAGATTCAAAATGTTTCAATAAAGTCGGGCACTAGGTTATGAAGATATGGACGACTTTTATGACAGCCGAGCTAGCTAGTGCGGAGAAAAGTACAACCGGTTTTCTTCTCTGTTCTTCCATTGTTACTTATATACTGGCTGCAGCCTATCATCTATCAATCGGGCGACAGGATGAAGCCCACGTATGGGATCTGCAGGACGCGAAAAAAAATAAAAATAGAGAAAAACAGGGTCTTTCTGCTTCATGAGAGGATCCAAGCGCTCTCTTGCGCCGAGCCTTTTCGCGCCACACAACCAATGAGTTGGTGTGGAGGGATTGCGGGGTGTCTTAGGCGGATGGGTTGACCAATGGGTTTTGAGGACACGGGATCGAGCGATCGATGACCAGTAGGTATGTATGTAGGTACATGTAGGTACTAATATATGTGCGCGAGGCCCTTTTTTTCTGATGACTCTTAAAGGAGCTGGATTGTCTACGCTGAGAATTCTATATTACTATCAGTCGATAAATGGAAACATCCAGGCTAAACAATTTGTCCAAGTCAGTGACTTCACCCCAGAAATCACTCGATCAATCGTCCTGTAACAGCCTTACGTACTGACGGGCCGAGGAATGGAGCCTATACAGTTGCAACTCGCTATGCCGGATCTCAATATGCCGGATCCCTTGCTGTCCCGTACGAAATCCTGGGGGATTTTGATTTTCTTCCTGCGAAATCAGTTTGCTATATCCCGGATTTCTTGTGAATATTTGCTATCCCGTACGAGATCCTTAGGATCTTGGCAATCCGGCATATCGAGTTGCGACTGTACTCGTTTACCAGCATAAGAACCAGAAAATGCAGTTGCTAAGGTCAGGGATTATTCGTTTCTATCCGTGGTAAACGAGTATATACCGAACATCCATGTCAAATTCTTACGCCCATAATAACAGCTCTTTCAATCGCCTCTCGATCAGTTTAATTGTAGGGCGAATCCTGGAATTGGTTAAAGGATCGGCCATTTTCTGAGGCTAATCGCTCACGATCAAAATCCGAGTATAATATAGGCTAGCGATGATAAAACACGCTGAGGGGGGCTCGTGGTCAAGTTGTCTCGAGAAACCTCTGTATAATATTCCTAAAACTACGTATTTTGAGGTTGGGCCGCCGTGCTGATTATATACACTGTGGGCACGATACAGTTCAATAAACCCCATCTAGTCCTCATCATTCATGGACGCAGACTAATTTAACCACCATTACGTATCGTCACAACAAATTATGCTTTCCTTTTTTGTTTTTAAACATACATGCATATATGCACTCAACCCAAGCTCCTTGACTACATGTACTCCCTCGAATTGGGATTCTGCAACAAATATCTCAGGGGCTTCAATTCATGGGAGGAGACGTTGCAAAAACACTTTTTGCGTCACTCGGTGCCATCCTCTGTTTCGAGATGCACTATGAATGACATTTTGGGGTTTGACTGGGCTAGTTCGACCTTTAAACATTACAAACAATGCGATTTGATTGCCCGTCTGACACAGCAGAACCAACCGCGGTGCCAGTGGACATATTGCGAGAAATAATTCTACCATTTAGCTTTGTGGCTCGAATATGGTCATTCAAACGTCGTACTGTCAGAGTCTACCAGCTCAATGGAGGATGCGTCGAAATTGCAGGTGCTTCATACAAACCAACTGGTAGTAGTAAATAGACAAACGGAACATCTGGAACCTATTTTGATCAGCAGCCGTCTGATCGGGGATCGAAGCAAAAGGTGTTGGGTATAACGTGAAAGGCCGTGTTTGGTAGCTCATATCCATATATTGTGGTGACTCCGCTCAGATCAATAGCACAGCTGTCCATTTAGGGTGGGATCACGATAAGCCCTCACCACTCCCTCTGTCAATTATCCAGTACATATAATAGCGCCATATTCAAGGAAACAAGTTGGTTAGTATAGTCAAGCCCAATTTCAAGACCTTCTCTTTAGTCTAGTTGCTGTTTGTAGATCTGGGTGCGAGCAGGAGATAACATAATGCAGACACCCTTGGGCGGACAGGGTGCTAAGGCCACACCTTCCTTAATGGAAGATCCCCCATGATAAAGTAAAACGTCGTCGGTTGATAATGCGACAATGAGTGATATCTCATGATACAGAGCAAGGACACCCGACCCAACCACCCCGTACGCGTGCGAGCTTGGCGTGTACACGTGTACGGCTTACGCAGGACACCACTATCTTGCCATTGAGTGACATGGACCGTGAAACAACTCCATCTATACAGAGGAATATATACAGTGAGATCCGCGGCCGGGCACCTAGGTAATGAATTCATTGGCGTGATTTCATTTACCTGCTCGATAGAAAATGGTTGGTGCAATCATAAAGACCCCACGAACACTCAGGATTTTAGCAACAGCGTATACATGCGCATGTAGTAACGGGTATCCGGCTTGACGTGGCGGAGCCATGTACACAGATATTTCAACTCCTCACCCGCCGCGTCTCTTTTATCCCCCTCCCACTTCTCTCAAAAAAGAGAGCAAAAAGGGATGCTCATCTTTGACACCTACGAAATCAATACTAATGTCAGCATCGGCCCTTGACATAAATATAGTTTTAAAAACTAAAATGTTTATAATTAAACTGTATAAACCCGAGCTAACAAACGACAGACATGCGGCCGCAACGGGCAGATTGATTGCTCCAGATGGTAATTTGTAACTTGATTAGCTTACAAATTCGTGCTCATAATCGGAAAATAATACGACCACCCAGTTTGGCCCAATAAAGTTGAGTCGGTATTAGAAAGTAGGGCTGAGGATAAACGAGTGATATAACATGAACTTGAGGTCATCTTTTTTATTATTAATTGCATGCAGCTCTTGAAATCGTTTTGTAGGTCATTTTAGGGCTAGATGCGTGGTACATACTAGAAATTATACTTGAGAAAGCTTGAATAGATAGAATTGTGTACACTATTAAGTGTATAGACCGGCTTAAAGATCGTCTGGAAAACCTTGGTATTCCCTATGGATTTTGAGTCGAGCTGGCTGGATTCTCTTTGATTCTGAATACCTCTTCCCTTACTGCTTCAACTCTAAAGACACTACCTTGAGATTACGAGGTCCGAATAAGGGGTTTACTGGTATATGAGATTTAAGAGCTAGGAAATAAGATTAAAATCTACGGACAAAGCTTTATTTGTTACAAGCGGAGTGCGGCCTCCGGCTGCCCAAATATAGTGAGAAAATGAAGGTGCGAGAGGTACTGCGATAGTAATATCTTAGATTATTGTTGTCATTCTGGATTGTTGGGTCATCTAAACGTACAGGCACGCACCAAATTTATAAACCTCATTTCCATCTCTCCTTATAGGTAATCTGTGATTTATTAGCTCTAGTATGCACTCTAAGTCATTCAATGAGTGGCTTTAGTATCTACCTGTAGTTCATGATAAAATGCCATCAGGGAAATTCGACCTTGATATATAAGAATGCAGCTGTAGTTCTGTCAGTGCTTGTTCTTTTATATCTATCAACCGAAATAGCTACACGACTTTTAATGCTAGTTCCCTTCTATCTCGGGAGTAGTTCTTTGTCTACTTGTGTAATGATATGCAATCAATATTAGAGATAGTATATAAGCAGCTAATAGAAAGCGCTCCTGATGACGATGAGGAAGATTATATAGTTTGAGATAACTCTCCCCTGGGAGGTCCTGTATAGTTTCCAAAATATGAATGGATTAGAAATTCCATCCATTTATACTAAATATACTAAAATATATATCCAAAAAGCCATGGATTACTTTCTCCAGCACGATCAGGTCTGAACATGCAGGAAATTGGTAAGATCATTATTTACTTTGAGTATCCACGAAGTTAAAGGTTCTCCTGACATATCCAGGAGCATAAGGGCGGGTCGGACAGAAATCCGAAGGGCTAGGCGGGCTACGGATGAGATTACATCAGAGATAAATTCGTAGATTTCAAGTTTCTTAGAATGGCGGTGAACTACCCTTTGAAAGTCACTAAAGTCAATTAAGGGCGACTAGGTCAGATCTCCGTTCAGCATAGATCTAGATCTAGGTGTACGGCTGGACCGTAAAATAAGCTCCATATCCATATGCATATGGGCCGGCGTAGTCTCTGGTTTTTCTGTAAGCCCGACTTTGGGGCTTTGTCAACTTTTACTGTCAGAATCAAATATGACGCTTTTAAACATCACGAAAAAACTCTAATTATTTATTGTAAAGGATGGGTTTCTTCACGAACATACATAACAAATATTTAAAAGGATTCAGTAGCTGGACTTTTTAAGCCCATTCAAAGCCACCAATAACGAGAATGAAATAGATCATGAGAACTAAGAGATACTCTAACAAAAACGACTCATAATATTATTCGATGAAAATAAATCCATAAAGAAAGGAATGATGATCCCTCAATATTGGCCCTCTGGTCGAGTAGATGGCTTGTTGAAAGCTATTCTTATACAGTTAACCGTCAACTACATATTTTCAATCTCTACAAAACCCCACTCTATATATTAGTGCCCTGTTTAGGAACAAATAGGGCGGATTACTTACCTATATCTTCGCACTCTTCGCACATGCCCGATGCACTACCCAAGCATCGATATCTGCTGCATCTAGGACATGTAGAGCGTGCAATCGGAGTTGAATATTGAGGTTGTTTTGCAGAATAACATTGCTGGTGGGGTTGCTGGTAGACTTTCTGAGCGCGGACATCATAAGGTTGGCAATCTTGCCGAGTTTGATCGTAATGGGTTTGGTAATCTTGATGAGTTCGCGGAGCTTTTTCAGATTGGACGGGATAGGTATCGTGATTTTTCTGAGCTTGTTGAGCTTGTTGAGCTTGATAGGTTTGGTGGACTTGGGCCTTTGAGGAAGGCTTTCTACCAAAACACATCTTTATTGATCGGGTAGTGTTCACTTGTAATATGAGCTGTGATTAGCGGTATGCAGTTTACAAGAACATTATGTTTTAATGTATATGTATATAAAGGGTAGATGGGTATGTATGTACATACAAGTATGCACCTACACAAATAGAATTTCTACATAGAATTCCAATACAATCAGGAATTCTACGTTTAGATGGTAGGCCTAGGTCTTTGGACTCGAATTTAATTAATTACCATGACCATACATGTATGGTACGATTTAAACATTAAATAACGACTAAGAGTCAGAATATTAAGTCTTGTATTTGTATGTACCTGTGCTTGGTGTTGAACACGCGGGCCATGGATGTATATGAATGTCCCAGCTCAAAAAGGGGGCTGCATTCCCGTCAATAGGGTAAGAACACGGTATTAGTACAATATTCTTCCTAAAATTCCGGTTTAATTCTGTATTCGTCACTAAGTTCCGTAGTCCTATGGTAGTGATTTCGCCCCGTTTTTTATCCTGCCGAGTGACCAATCATGCAACCAAGTCATGTTTTATATAGAGCCTAAGCTAAACAGTAGATGCAATGAGGTACTTGCATAGCTTCGAAACTATTCGCACAATACTACATGTATACAGTATAATACATTTATGTATGGGTATTGTAGAGTAGAGTACTTGTAGTTGCTGTTGTACATGTATGTATGTACCTGCACCGGCGGTGCAACACCAAAAATAAACCCGCCAAGCCCATCCCACTAAAGCACAAGGATCCAATTGCGGCTCACTCAGAACACGCGGCTTCACCGAATCAACCGCGAGTAAACCTCCATCACCATTTCCCTATTTCCAACCCGCAAATAACAAACCTCAAGCTCTCAACCAGAAAAACAATCAAATCATGGCAAACAGCGGATATGATGTTGTCGTTGATGTCGACGACGAAGGGGATCTCGGACACACAGATCTAGCAGACCTGGAATTCCATCCTTCCAGTACACCCCCTCTAGCTTCTCTTCTATATCCCCGCTGACAGTGTTGGAGCAGGTTACAATGCCGACCAAGCCAGCGGAAAGATGCCCACGAGCGCATCGAGTGCGTTAACTGCTGGGAGGAGAGGTTGTCAGGCGCCTGGAAGCTAACAGAGGAATCACAGATACCGGCGGGTTCTTCGGCTCAAGTTCATCTAATAACCGGAGCGGCGATGGTTCGAGCAAGCGATTTCTGTGGACAATGAACTTCTACGCGCAATTTTTTGATGTGGATACAAACGAGGTTTTGAAGCGATGCTGGGCAGCGTTATTCCCAAGGGAAAGGTTTCTGGATGTGTTGGACGGGAATCCGGATCTTTATGGTTCGCGCCCCGAGGAACTGGAGCTTGCGCTGGTGAGCTAACTAGCTGGTCAACAGGTCCGTTCTGGATAACTACAACTGTAGTATTGATACTATTTCTATCTTCCACGATCGCGCAGTATTTCGCCCGTATGAAGGATGTACCGTACGTCTACGACTTTGGTCTGCTCTCTGGTGCAGCGGGATTGATGTACGGTTACACCGCTTTTGTGCCCATCGCACTGTGGGGTGTGTTGAAATGGTATGGGAGCGAAAGCGCGAACCTTCTGGAGTGCTTGTCATTGTACGGGTATAGCAACCTCATTTGGGTGCCAGTTGCGATTGCAAGTGCATCAAACATTACCAGTATGTGCTATCAGATAGATGGAGCTTGGGTTGGGATGAAACTGACGACCCCGGATAGTCTTAAATTACGTCTTTGTCGGCGTAGGGTTCGGTGTATCCGCGCTGTTCTTATTCCGCAACCTACTACCAGTAGTTAACGCGACAGATGCTAAGACGGCTAAGATACTGCTGGTACTTATTATTGCGATCCACGCGGCTTTAGCCCTGACAATCAAGATTCTGTTTTTCGCGTATGCACCCCCCCTCCCCCACACACACACACACACATATATATATATATTCCCGGTAGACTAATTGCCTTTTTGATGCAGTCATGCAAGTCCAGTGGCCAAGAAGCCAGAAAGTGATGCTACTACTATGATGATGATGTTCTAAATGCATCATATTCGGATATGATATTTAGTGAATTTCTTTGAGGAGTGCATGATGGGATTGATGGATGCTTATGCTTTTGAATTGTTTTTTATGGAAGTAAAAATGTTACCAAATTTACTCAGCTAAACGGAATGGTGCATTATTGTTGGAATTGCTTACCTTTCTTCTTGTTCAATAGCCGCGCTGCTCTGGGGGGGGAGGGGGGGTGGAAATAGTATTGCTCCTGAGATTCACAATGTCAAGTGATCAAGGCAGGCACAAGTTTAAGTTACCAAGCCAACCACCCGCAGGGTATACAGAAAACTCGATGCACGATCTGTCACGACATCGAAAAACTCTATATACGTCATATCAGTCATATATCATAAAACGTGTAGAATGGACGTACTCCCAGTTACTGTATCCTCAGTCATCCTTTCTATCTTCAGATCAGCTCCTTCGCCCTACATTGAATTATACCCGGCCCGTGTAGCCCCCCCAATAGTTTCGACCCATTATCTACCCTCGTGGTGTAAAACTTACCCCCATGATTGAATATTCGTCCATTTCCTATGCCCAATTCTCTCAAGCCGCATGGCACACGCCCAAGCACGCGTTGTCATGAAATAGATCTTCGCGAAACATTGATATGGCTATATATGGGGTGGCTCTGGACCTCTCTTCTGGATTCTTCTTTTTCCACTGTACTTCTTATTCTCTTCCCTTCTTCCTCTTCTCTTTGATAGACAAGACTTTGCTGTTGTGTGAACAGTATACACACACGACAAACAACCCCCCCCCTGCAAACGACAGATAGATCCATACATGTCCGACGGCGACACTGAGGATGTCCGCTTCTACAAGGAAAGGTTCCCGCAGCCGGGTGACTGCGTGGTGGTTGCTGTCCGAGAGGTACATTTTTTGTCCCTTATTCTCTCGCGGTCATGCATACATTGCTTTTTATTTCCTCCCGGAGCTAATATTTATACTCAAAAAAAGATCACCGAGAATGGTGTCTATGTCAAGCTTCTCGAATACGGCCATATCGACGGCTTTATTGGCAATGAGCATATTGCCCGCTGTAAGGAGAATTCCACTCTTCTGATTGCCCGAAAGGGCAAGAACGAGGTCGTCAAGGTTCTCAGTGTAAACACTGATATTGGTTCGTGTATCTTTCCTGCATGTAGTTAATGATTGTTGGTTCGATCTGTGTACTGATTTGTATTAAATATCTTTATAGGCTATATCGAGCTATCGAAACTTCAAGTCACCGACGACGAGCACAAAAGGTGCGATGACAAATACCACAGAGCAGTAACCGCCGATGGGGTGCTTCGCTGGGTCTCTGACGAGACTGAGAAAATCTCGGTGGCGCAGCTGTACGAAGATATTGGCTGGCCGCTCATCGAAAATTATGGCAGCCTGTACGCTGCGTTTATCACTAGCAAGAAGTATATATACCCAATATCTACTCTCCAAAACCCACTGATATTCGGTATATATAGATACTAATCAGCCCCAGAAACGACCAAGTCTGGAAACCCTTCACCTTCACTACACCCGAGGCCCTCTCCGCACTCATCACCTGCATCAACACCCGCCTCTCTCCCGATCCCATCAATCTCTGTGCCGAGATAGACGTTCTCTGCAACGGCTACGGTAGAACCGATGCCATAAGAAGCGCCCTTCTTGCCGGTGAGGCCATGGGCACTGACATCGTGCCCATCAAGACGCGTCCTATTGCCGCGCGGCGGTATAAAATCGGCTCCGAGCGGTGTTATGACCGTGAGTTGGGGCTTGTGACGCTGGTCAATGCTGTCGACGCGGTCAAGGAGGTGATTGAGAGAGAGGAGAATGGGGAGTGCAACGTAAGGAGGTGGCTAGATGTGAGCGCGGAGGAGAAGAAATTGGTTGGTGGTAGATTGGGCCAGCTGGTGAGGGAGGCGGAGTATTCGACTGGGAGGAGGAGTATGTGAATTGAGAGGAGTATGCAAATTGAGAGGAGAAGGCGGCGAGGAAGCGGAGGAAGTTGGGTAACAGGAGAGGCTGAACTAAGAGAGGGAGGAGGTCGATGATGAGGAGGTTGAGTTTACGGAAGAGAATTAATACGTTGGTGGGTGAGCAGAGGGGCGGGTTTCTTTTATTTTTTCTATCTTTCTTAAATACTCTCCAGCTAGGTATGGTTGTATGGAGGACCATATCGTGGTAGTGGAGAATATTTCTAGTAGGGGATCGATTGTACTATTTTTTCTTCTTTGCAGGTTTAGATACCTACCCCCATGTCCTTCGATAACTTTAACATTATATAAATAAACACTTTTTATCATCAGACTCGAGTCCCTCTGCGATTATGTTTTGGTGTTGAGTATTAATGTTTACATTTCAGGCACTAGTACTAGTGACAGTGTCAATGATCATTTAGTAGGAAAAACTGTCACCCACACAGCGCGCCTAACTACATGTAGTTGCCGACTAGCGAGTAGCCCTTACGCGCTAGTTGAAATTACCCGCACTTAGCATAATGCGCCAAGACATGAATTGCCCTCCCTCCAACACGCCCCCAGGAGGTTGTGGTCAGGTCAGTCATGTCAGGGTAACACCAGGATTGTCCCAAGACGAGACAAAAGACATAAACGCCAAATGCGCACCTCATCACGTTTCATGATGTTCCGTTACGGGAATGCGGTTCCGGATATGAGCATCGATCCAATTCATGCTGCGACCTGTCAGTGTTTGATACACCGCATAGCCACCCCCCTCCATCCCTGTAGCTCGCTGTCAAAAGGGCCTCCTACCTATAGTGTAATTATCGATATGGCTGACGGACGGACGGACGAATGGAGAGACGGCAGTGGCTAGATGTTTGAGAATCTTAAAGTACATGACTGAGGTTTTCCCCAGAAGTTAGGGGGTTGGAATGTACTTGGAGTGAGTGAGGTGTCAAACTACATTACCCTGGGGCCGGGTGCTGAGACTGGAGGTTAGGGTTCAGGGTACTACTATGTACATGTAGCAATACTATTACTGCATATATATATGACCGTTGTTATATATGAGCTGCTCTACCACGCACGACATGGTGTGCAGCCACCAGTAGAGTACTACTACTGCATGCAAAACCCCCTTGCAATTGTCTGCTCGCTCGCTCGCGATCAGACAGCTTCACAATGTCACACTCATGTCACTAAGCTCAATCCTGGAGCGAAATGGTTGTCACAGCCATGTCGGGCAGCTACAGGGATGGGGCCAAAGCGGTGCCCATCCTCCGAAATGCTTAGCTAATGCTTTCTTATGCAGGCACCGTATTTCTCGGTCTAGCTCAACATGCATCGGTACATACATGTATCTTCCTGGTTGGCCAGCAAACAAGACGAGCAAGAACAAGATTGCAGACCAAGGGATACGTAGTGATCTTTAGCTGGATCTATGGCTAGACTCGCTGATGGGGTATGCCAAAGATATCGATGGCCATGGGGGAATTCCGAATTACACTGAAACTCGACGTTGTAACCAACTACAGTACCTGTTTTCTCACCCAACAACCCTTGATCGGCATACCCCCATCAGCGAGTCTAGCTAGCTAACCAGCTAAATGCCCTTTCCAGAATGTTCCTCTTGTCCGAGTGCTGGGAGAAGGCTGCCGTACTCTTAGTCTGACTGGCTAGTCAGTACGCAGCCAGGGGGATCCCCGCAGGAGGTCAAGGGGAAAGAAAGAAACGGAGAAATAGAAGAAAAAAACTCGTCCCTGAGGGCATATACAACTGCCGATATTTCTTATTACTCCCTCCCCAATTTCGGGTGTTTTTTCTCTCTCTTTCTTTCATGGTCGTCATGGGACTTTCGTCATTATATGTATCCTCCTCTTCCGGCACAGGGCAGTTAAGGCTGAGATGGGGGCCAGAATTAAGATAGCCCGCCACTAAAAGGAAAAAAATAAGGGCCGTAGGTAGGGCCTATAAACAAGAACAAAAAGGGAAATAGACAAAAAAAAAACCGCAAAAAAACCCGCAAGCCAAAGCGCAGCGCAATAAGCACAAGGAATTAAAGAGAAAGAGAAAAAGAGAAAAGAACCCCTCCCCTATAGCTATACGCCCACAACTCTCTCCACATCAAACCCCTTCTCGCCCCAATACCCCTTCTGGTTACTCACAACCCTCACTCCGCCCCTCACCGCATCCGCCGTCCAATGTGTATGCCCATACACCCAAGCCCTCACCAGCCCGCCGCCCACCCCGTCCCTCACCCCGCCTACAACTTCCGTGCAGAAACCGCTCCCCAACTCACTTCCCACATGCTCCGGCGCACATGTTCCCCGGAACGTCGGTGCATGATGCGTCACCACTAACACCCTCTTCGGCGGCCCCCCCCCTCCTACTCCTCCCACTCCCACTCCTCCTCCTCCTCCTCCTCCTCCCACGTCACCCTCTTCCTCACCCTCCGCCTCAAGCTCCGCCAGCGACGCCTTCAACCACGCAACGTCCGCCTCGTGCTCCGCATTATGCTCGTCCACCGTCCACCCCTCGATCGCTCGAAAATCACCCAAGGACCTCGCAACCGCCTCTCTCGCCTCCGCGGCGATTCTTGAATGCAGCGTCGCACCAAGGATCGTGACGCCGCAGGGGAGATCCACGCGCTTGCGGTGGAGGACAGTTAGCCCCGGGAGCTCGTTCTCCATTTGCTGCGCGGCGCGGAGGCCGTCCGCGCGGGATGCGCGGTAGAACTCGTGGTTCCCGAGCACGAGGAAGACGTGTGTGAAGGCTGCTGTCTGGTGGCGGAGGAAGGCGAGGTAGCGCTCGTAGTGCGGGACGAGGAGGCCGATGTCGCCGGCGAGGACGAGGTAGGGTGCTTTGGGCGGGATGGGGAATGCGAGGTAGTGCATGGAGGGGGAGGCGGGGGGTGGGGGTGGGGGCAGGAACTCGAGGTGCAGGTCGGACATTATTTGGAAGTGCGTTTGGGGGTAGGTTGGCGTGGGGGGCAGGCGTGGGGAGAAGAGCGGGGAGAAGAGGCGGTCGCTGAAGACCTTTGGGAGGGAGGGGAGGGAGAGGCGGCGGCGGCGCGGCATGGCGTGGCGTGGAGGTTTGGTGGATGGGGGCGGGGCACAGGTAATGATGATATGTATGGGGGTCCCCTATGTATTGATATATATATTTGTCTATTGTTTACTGCTAACGTTTGTTGTGGCTGATCAGCAGCTGCGGGGGGGGAAAAGAGAATAGGGTAGATAGATAATTAAGACTCCGTGTCACAGGCATGAATTAACAATTAACCCAAGAGAATGCGAGATGCGAGATGCAAAGTGCAAAAGATGAGGAGCAGCTCTATTTACAGCATTATTACAATGATCGACACAAGGGTTTTCGCTCGGGGGGGGCCTTTCTTCCGTTTCAAATAGCCGACAGTAGAGTGCCTGTGGCTAACACAAGTGGAGGATGGTAGAATCAAGATATATCCCCTCGCCTCTGTAAATACCCAGTATCAGTAAAGCAGTTGGGACAATGCAGAGCGCAGTGAGGGTAATTAGTAAAAGCGCAGATGGGTGATCACTGGTGACTTGACTTGACTGGATGCGTACTAAATTGCATGCGTGACTTCAATTAACGGTTCGTGCTAACTAACCCAACCAAACCGAACCCCATCTAGTAAGTAATAAAACCCAACCAACCAATCAGACACACACAAAAAAACAAACAGAATGCAAGCAACAAAGGGAAAGATATGCAGCGCTAAACAAAACAAAAATGAATCCCCCAAAAAATGCAACCTTTTTTTCCCCGTATCCCCCCCCCCCATTTACCGCTTTAGCTTTTATATATGTATTCTTAAATGCTGCTCCATACCATTATCCAGGTCAATAAGAAAAACAAAAACAAAAGAGATGTAAAACAAATGAAAATAAACAAATGAAAAACAATCAGTGTAATTAGGATGCAATCGTTAATAGTATGCGATGCAGTAATAGTGGTACATATAGTAGTACATGGTTAGTAAGTAAGGTTGCACGACGCCAATGATGGCGACGGCGACGATGATGATGATGATGATGATGATGTTTCTAGCAGCAGATCCCAAGCCCCCTCTGCACATCCCACATCTGTGGCTGGACCTGTCCGTCTAACCTCGCCTTCCTCACGCCCCACACCGCACCCCTCGTGTGCACACCCAGCTCCCCCAGCACCTTCCTGAGTTCCGGGTGTCTCCTCACCGCCATCCCCACCGTCTTCTTATCCATCTTCTTCGCAGCCATCTTCAACTCCTTGCCATAGTTCCTCACCAAGTAGTCCACATCCGCCGCATCACTACTCTTCGTTCTTGTCGCACACGCGCTCAGCTTTCCACGGAACAAAAACTCCTCCTTCAGGATTGGCACATAGCTCGTTCCCATCCGCGGCCCGCTGAGCACTTGATTCCTCGAGACGGGGAACTGGTCGCGCGCCATCTCGTCGTGGCCCACAAACATCTCGACGAGCACCATGCTCTGCGGGTCCTCGGCGTCGTGCCAGAAGAAGGCAACGTAGTCCTCGCGACACTGCGGGATCTCGAGCCAGCCCCGCTTCTGCGAGAGGATACGCTGGATGGTGGGTTTGGTGGCCGCCACGAGCACGTCGATGTCTTTGGATTCGCGGTAGGCGGCATGGGGGCTGCAGGCGAGGACGGACCAGCCGCCGAAGAAGCCGTGCTTGATTTTGTTGAAGGAGAGTATGCGGGAGAGGGCTAGGGCCGCGTCGTTGAGGGTTGATTGATGCATGGTAGGTATTAGTGGTGGTATGTGGTATGTGGTAGTTGTAGTAGTGCAATTGAGTGGTGGGTAGTTGGTCTGATAAGAATTGGAATGTTTGAGTGGAAAACGCTGAATTCCGAGCTATGGAAGATACTGTCTAGCGGCGACGTTGAACGGTAGTGATAGTGATGGCAGAGGTAGCAGTGGTGTCGATCGATTAAAGTAAAAGAAAGGAAAATATTAAAGAACAAGCTGAATTAAAGATTGTAGTAGAACGCGCAACCAGGCACGATACAGACCAAAAACCAATCGATGGTATAGGATAAATGAAGTGCAATATATAGTCTAAAATATTTGTCGAACGAATGAAACAATAAGAGTGGTAATAATATATCGTTGACCAATAGTAAATAAATAATAAACAGTAATGAAAGGGAAAAAAAGAAAGTAATAGGAACACCACCTCAGCTGAAGAAACGTCAAATGTCGTATGTAGTCGTAGCCGTTGCAAGTGAAGGTGGGGTGTGTGGGGTGGTGTTTGGGGAAAAGAATGAGGGAATGGAGGCGGAGGGGGGGGAGGAAGGTGAGGTAAGAAGGGAGATTACTGCCGCTTTGCTGCTGAACAATGACAATGGGAAAGTAGAAAAGCGCAGAGGAGATGAGGCCGTAATCTTATATATCACCAATCGGCCAACTATCACGATCATGTTTAGACCCTGCCATCTTGATCACGCAGCCTATAGGCGGGCGTTTTGTGGGGTGAAACTTATTTTTGTTGTTCGTTCAAGGGTTTCAAAGGCGTTGTTTACAGCTGTATGCTTGCTCACGAAGCGCCCGGAACCATGTTCGGATCGGATTCATATAGGATAGCGGCGCGGATCGAAGTACCTTACAGCACAATTGCAGCCGATATGATACATGGGGCAGGATCAGTAGCCAGGGTGTGATAGCATTCACCCACGGCTCCCTACGGCATGTATGATTTTCTCATGATATCTTTTTCGTGCCTTACCCTTACTGTTGCCTGGGATCAAACAGGGGCCAAATAATGGTAGACGGCTCGCTAGAGCGTGCGATCATTGGTTGTGTTGGTCTGTGCTAATTTCCTTTTCCTTACTCTTCCTCTTTCGTTCGAGGGTCGAGACGCGTGGCTAATTTTATCCTGTAACAACCCGCTAGCGACCGTTGAGGCTCTAAATAATCCCCAGCCTTTCCCTTCTTCGAATTCAGACAAGAGCCGAAAGATCATAATTCCTTTTAGCGCTCTGAGATCATGTAAGTGGCTGCATCTGGAAACCATTGTTGTCTTGTAAGAACCCCAAAACGGCCGTTGGAATCCATCGTCTCGTTAATTAGCATCCATCATCTAACATCACTCGGCGCCAATGGAAGCGCTCGGCGGTGCGGCGGTATGCCGTTTTCTTTCTTTCTTCCTTAATTCCATAGTCTGCCGATATGGACCCTGACAGCCCAGGGGCAGAAATAGAATAGCACTCTGGAACTTCAGATTCCTTCCCCCCATGACTTAGATCGGGATGCAGGCCCCATTTAAGACAAGATCCACCGACATAGTACATAACACTCTCTTAGCAGCACGATCATGCAGAGGCATTTTAATGAGACAGGATCTGCTCACCGATGGCGTCAAATCGTGAATAGAGCACTGGCAGTTTGCTGCTGCAGAAGCTCCATAATGCTGGCCATATTTATTCAGTTAAACACCACGTAATCACGTGGCGACGTCATAGGACACAGCGCCTGGTGCTTCTTGAGCAGATGGTTGTGGAAGGCTGTGCTGTTCTCATGGATGGATGGCAGATGAGCTGGCTCGAGGATGAGATACAAAACCAGAGGATAATGAAGATTTGATTGATGTTACCTGTACATGCATGACTACATGTACATGTAACTTAGATTGGGCTGCCCGTCGTGGCTCGCGTTTAAGCACTTTCCCGCACGTGCATGCCACAGAACTCTATCCCTGCGCGCCCACTGCAGGCCCCGATATTATGATAAATCACTTTGTACTCCTTGGTAAACTTCCACGCCACATTTACGTCAATCAAGCAATCTCTATTCAAACATAAGGGGCTCGGACTATAAGAACTATATAACATAAGGGGCTCGGACTATAAGAACTATATGTACTGTATAGGCTAAACTCGAGCGGTTACTCCGATCAGAGAGGTTTATTTTGACGCCTCGGGGGCAAACTTATAGTTACCGTACAGCATAAATCTATAGTTCGGCGTCCCGGGTTATACACGCTAAGGTAATCTATTCACTCCATAGAATGACAAGTCATGAATCTGAAACCAGATATCAGAATCTAGTAATATATCAGGTGTTTGTACTCCCGCACAACCCAACTATAAGTGTTCGTGAGCTATTATTGGTGCTAACAACATATATGTAGCAATTATTATACCAACCACATACCACGGTCCCGCACATAGGTGTGCAACCGTATATTAAATCATTGATATCAAGTTTGCTGTAGTGCTACGTAGGAGGGACAATGTCGACGAAGTACTTTACATTACAATTAACTCGTGTGACCAGATATTAGGTAGAAGTCATGTTTTTTTCTGTGATATGTGCTGTACCTTTGCTATTCTTGGCTGTGGGTTGTAATGATCACAGGCACATACACGTCTATCAACGCTAGAGCCTCTAGTGTGTACATACATTTAGGTAGATACGATCTTACGACAATTGCAATATCTCGAAGAAAAAACAAGGTTTAGCAACTACTGGTTCCCTGCGTTCTTCGGCTCAATGGAAGCAAACACCACCACAATTGATAAATACACAATACCTTCCGTATTTCCCATGAAGGCCACTCTCACCATTGTTCACCTCTACAGGCCTCACCTCCAAAGTTACTAAGTCAAGAGCAATGCCTAAATACACCTCTACACCCAGTTCTCACTTCCCGTCAAAACCCTACATGCGAGGCATAGCCAGCACACATAATGTCGCCTCCGCCCTTCCCCCCGCAGTAGCATGGTCTGCCGCAGATGATGAGCTCCTGCTTAGATCAAAGTCGTTGGGGAAGAAATGGGTAGAGATATCACCACTTTTTGAGGGCAAGACATCGAATGCGTGTAGAAAGAGACACGCAAGGCTCGTCACGCATACACAGGTGGAGTGGGATGAGTTAAAGGAAAGGGATTTGGCTGTGGAGTTTGTTAATGCGAAGGTCAACTTTTTCAAGACGATTGCGGGAAATATGAAGTTGGAATGGAGACAGGTAGAGAAGAAGGTATGTTTTTGACCAGGATGCTGAGCAAGAGGGTCGGATATTTGCTGATGTGCAGTGAAGTGTCTCGAATTGGGATTCAAGTCTCTACTAGAAAAGGGGAAAAGATTTCCAACCGTTCAGGGTTCTCCGCATGATCAAATACGGGCCGAAAGTACTTACAGCAACACGCAGTCTGTGTCACTCGAGAATAGTGGTAGTGATGCTACGCTGAAGAATGATGACTTGGAGATGGAAGATAAGAATCTTAATGATCATAGTAAAGGTGAAGAGCCAAATAACATAATTGTTACGAAGGTACTTAAAAAATTAGAGAGATAGATGTGGGCACTGACTAAGGGTTGAAGCTTGAAGCAAAACTTTGATCGAACATAAATTCTCTCTCAATATATTAGAAGGATATCAGGTCGAGGTAATAAGTAGTTCTATGGAGTTGGCAAGTATTTTTCTAGCTATTATACTTATTATGATTGGGCCCATCGGCACGGTATGTTAGAACTTTGCACAAAGCATTATTGGAAGAAGCTCAATAAACAAAAAAAAAACCAATCACTCTGGCTCACAATATCTCACTCGGTTTATTGTACTTGGGATAAACACCAGTTTTTTTCTTTTTCTTTTTTTGCTTATTACATAAATATTGAGTATGCATGCCTAATTAGTGCACCGAATCGTGCTTTTAAGTATAAGTTCATATTAGATTAGATTATATGTATATAAAAAGGGTTTATACTCGGACTGAGTTGGGTCGAATCTTTGAACTATATAGTCTTCCTCATCTTCACCAGGAACGTTTTCTATTGGTTGCTTACTATTTCTAATATTGATTGCATATCATTACACAAGTAGACAAAGGACTACTCCCGAGATGGAAGGGAACTGGCATTACAAGGCGTGTAGCTATTGCAATGGTTAGATATAAAATAATAAACACTGACAGAACTACAGCTGTATATACGTATTCTTATATATCAGGATCGAATTTTCCTGATAGCGTTTTAACATGGACTACATGTACATATCAAAGCTACTCATCGGGTGACTTAGAGTGCATACTAGAGCTAATAAATCACAGATAACCTATAAGGAGAGATGGAAATGAGGTTTAGTGCGTGCCTGTACGTTTGGATGACCCAACAATCCAGAATGACAACATAATTTAAGAAATTACTATCGCAGTACCGCCCGCACCTTCATTTCCTCACTACATTCTGGCGGCTGGAGGCCGCACTCTGCTTGTATATAAAAATACGAGACTAGTTGACTCGAAAGCCGGTAATACTAATCATATCATGATCATTATAGGCACAAGACAGGAAATAATTTACTAATTAAACGTAATAATATTCGAGGCCTGGGCTTCCTTCTCGACTAGCGCTACAGCGAAGAGAAAGGAGCTCGTGATATTAGTATATCAGCTATCTATAGTTCGAGAGTTGAGTTATTTATTAGTTATTCAAATAGAACCATAATTATCTAAATTCAGAGTTATAACATGACCAATGTAAGTACATGTTGTGTAGCCTTATACCATCATGTAATAGACAAATCGGTTAATCAAACTACATGTAGTACTTTGTATAATCACAACTTATCACTCGGTGCCAAGAAGCCCTCCTGTTTTTTTTTTTGTTTAATTCAAGCTCTCTCTATTGTTGTATATATATGATAAGTATTCATTGATTGATTATTGATAATTCATTCGTATGTGCATGTAGCCCGTAGGCTATGAAAGAAACTGGGAATGTCTTGTATCATCCCCATACAAAAGATATAGGTACTATATGATTTTATATATACAGCGCGAGGTAAAAAGCGAAGGTTGGCAACCAAAAATACACCAAAATTAGCTTAAACAGAACGAAATCACACATCCCGATTTCAACAAGGCTCTATAGAGCAAGACTTTGGGTATCAAGTTTAATATATCTAAAAGCTAAAAGGGCACTCTAGATCTCTCGGGCCGTCAGATCTGAAAGAAAGTACAGCGGTAGGTAATAAGTGATGGAACGCCCTGAGACAGAGTGATACCTGTTTTGAGTAAAACGCCACCAACATACGGTGTTTGCAATTATAACCGTATCTCAGGGCGTTCCATCACATATTACCTGTCGCTGTACATGAGCTAGAAGTAGAGAAATTTAGAGGTTCTGCTACATCCCATATAAATATGTGGTCTTGGCGTGTTTTTTGGCAACTCAACACAATAAAATCAACACAGCTCATGCTAGAGGCATATAACTTAATTTTGAGCATATAGGGCAATTCTTGACATGCAGGAAATATCCTTCTCCGATTCCCGGGGATTATTCATGATAATTGGTGGTCTAGGGCCACGCCGAAAAGTAGCATTTTTGTTGTAAAATATTAAAGAGGTGTCAGCCTTCATTTTTAATATCACACCGTACTTTCTCACTGTGCCTAGGATTGACCCAGACCATGGCCATACAGGTGCATGTATATACGTATCAACACATATATATATATACCAGAGAGCATAAGCTTTCGTATACTAGAACGAAACCTACGGATCCCAAGACTAAAAGCCACAAAACCAGCTTTCGCTTCTCACGCTACTTGAACTACTTATAAGTCAGAGTTTATATATATTTTATATAAAGTTTCTCTAAGGACTACATGCAGGAGGGTCATAATATGGCCTCGTAATATGTCGCAAATATATTATCAGAACTGACAAATTGACTATTTAGTGTAGATCTCTGTTAAATTACTGTTCTGAAGGTCACGGTAGAAGGTGTCACAATTTTTCCAACTAGCCAATGAATCCCGTGATGGTGCGGTTGCTACGCTCTCTCGGGAGTGATACACTTATAGTGCGACTCGAGAGAGAGGGTAGGTGTGTCAACTTGAATTTCAATTGGCAGAAACCGACCTTTGGCTCGAAATAAGCGTAGATTAGGGTCTTTACTTGAAGCTCTTCCTGCAAAATCAATTGCCACTCAAGTTTACACACCCACCCACTATCGAAAATCGAACCATACATATCCTCTATTCAATAGCATTTGTAATCCTATCAATAAACCTCTCTCCAGAAATCGGTAGGGTAAGGGGTAGCCTGCATTACAAACGGAAATTTTCGACACACTATAGGAGAAAGAAGATTATAGTCGAAAGCGCAACTAAGGGCCCGGGGGCTATTATATTTAACTCTTTCGGGGCCCGCAAGCTTAGGCCGCTGGTAGACGTATAATGTAACAACTCACTAAAATAAGAATGTGCCCAACTAGTTCGATGAAAGATATTGATAAAGAAATATTTCAGTTATCTGTACTTTGTAATCATTGATCATGACTAGTTGGTCATGATTCCTTTTGAGAAAATGTTTAATTGTGTAGAATACCAAATCAAATATTCCTATAATACATAAGATTATGACGGTAGTAATTTCGTAAATGACGGGTATTGATTGGCCAAAAACCCCCTGAAACACAAAGGAAGGAAGAAAGGCCTGAAGCTATTCGATCACGATCGAGCTCGATGAATTAAATGTGCGTCTAATAAACGAACTCCTAGCACACTCCCTGTGGGAAGTACTAGTAAGTTTGCAGCAGGGAAAACCATAAATAAAGGGAAGTAATGTAAATTATGGTTTATAAATCTGCGATGATATCCTATTCTAAAGTTAATATGGATCATCGTAATGTATTTGTATGGCAACAACAGACACATAAACTTTGGAGGGTAAAAGGCTCAGCAATGATCACAGTAAAATTTATACGCTAATGTCAATCCCCAGTCCGACACTGTACCAGGTTAAAAGCGTTATATCTATGTCGTCAATCACTCTTCGCGGTTAGTTGTAACACCGGGCCAAACCCTAGCAATCAATAAAGAAAGAAGAAGCGTCCGGAAAATGTATGTCGCTGTGTAAACCTGAATTATTGGTCGGATGGGCGATATCTCTGATCTTCTTAGAAACAGAATCACAGAGTATGATGACGCTGAAAGGATGGACTTGGTTCAAGAAAAAAGGAGGACATACGTTGATCGGAAGGAAAAAGCCAGACAAGGAGTACATGATAAAAGCGGTGTACGAGCATGAAGAGGACGATTGTAGAGTGATTATTGACGCGGAGGATTTGAAACCAGAAGACAGAAAAGAGATAACGAAGTACAACGGGGAATACTTGGAGGATCAGTGGGAGGCAGCAGGGTATAGGGGAGAAAAGAGGAAACGGAGGGCACAAATTGTAGTAAAGAACGTATGAGGGAACAGCCTGCGTGTATTATTTATTTATTTTTTAGTTAGGTAGTGGCGGCGGATGAGCGCGAGCTTGCTGAATGCCCTTTATTGGGTGTGGCCAGGAGTTAGCAGGGTAGTTCTGGGGTTGTGGTATTGCCATAGACTACGGTCTGCATGCAATTAATGAGTTAAACAAAAAAAAACCACAGAGTATGACTAGGTGAATCACCAAGGGTCACTCAGCGTCCTCCAATCATATGCCGAGGATCACAAGATGAAGTCTAATGCTTCACGTGTGCCAAGTCGGAGACTACCGCCGTGACAAAGCATACCAAGGGTAACTTGCCTCGGTCCTGTACCAGGCAAGCGCCTCAGTTCTTCCTTCGTTCGCCGCCACGTCGAGGATACATATCTACGCCAAACATAGACGACAAACACGATATACAAATCCTTTCTTTTTCTATTAGTTGCACATCTCTTTCTTGATCCATATACTACGACTGCCCATATACTGACATTACGGTTTGCTGTCGCGTGCCGAGCTCTCTGGAGAGGTTCCCCTTTCTCTTCGTCAACCTTCGGTTTTATCTCTAGCTACAAACTACAAACTACTAGCTTCAACTTTACCAACTGGTCAATACGTCCTTGAAAATGGACGAATTCAAGGCACAAACTCTTCCCCTTGTTCCACTTCCATACTCAACAGTTCTACTCCCGGGAGTTATACGTCAGTGCTCATTTTCCCGCATTTGAGCTTCCCCAGCTGACGTAACAAATCCTTTAGTTCGTATCTTCATATCCGATCGCAAAGACATCGCAGCCATAATATCAACCCTCACAACTGACGTCCCAAGCCCTACAATCGATGCCTCAAACCTCGCAATAGGATGTATCCCTCTCAAGCCACCCACTCTAGTTTCGCCACCAATCGCAAAAGATGACGAGGATAAAAAGCGGATAATTCAGGAGGAAGGTGATGAGGTTGAGGAAACCCAGATCGCATTTCTAAATATTGATCCTTCCTCCGCCACCCCCGAGGAGCTATTCTCCCACGGAACAGTAGCACGTATCATTGGCCTTGAGGGCCATTCAGATGTCAATTCCTTCGGAAGCCCTATCGTCGGTGGTCAGAACGGAATGGCGATCGTAGTGGAGGGAATCTCCCGGTTCCGGGTGAAGCAGTACCGACAGCGTACGCCGTTCATTGAGGCCGATGTGGAGCACTTCAGTGATGAGCCATTGAAAGAGGACGATACTAAGACGAACTCGTTCTTTTTGCAGCTCAAGTCGCTCTCCCGAGAGTTAGTTGGGTTGCTGCGAATGAGTTCAAACAGGGGCGCTGGATTGCCCCCGATCGTGGCAAGGAGGTTGGAGTTATTGATTGCGAAGAAGGATGTTAATGACGCTGGGTCTTTGGCTGATTTTATGATTTCGGCGGTGGAGACGAGGTTGTTTGAGAGACTTGATATACTTGCTGCAGTGGAGGTCCCTGAAAGGCTGGAGAGAGCGGTGGTTATACTTACTAGACAGGTGAATAAGATAAAATCGATAATTCAAAAAAGCAATAAGCTCGGGCCAGCTGTCCCGCCGCTTATTGTTATGGATAATAGGAGACAGGGCGGGTTTGGGAACTCCAAGGGTGGTGGGAGAAGAGGTTCTTTCGGGGGTGATCATGATGACGATGGCGAGAATGAGGAATATGATGAGTTAGTAAAGAAGATTGAGTATGCAAGGTTGAGTCCGGAAGCTTTGAAAGTTGCGAGGAGGGAGCTTCAACGGTTGAAGAGGATGAATCCTGTTCAGGCAGAGTACGGCATTTGTAGAACTTATTTGGAAACTTTGACAGAGGTAAGCAATATCTTCTTCTGCGAGTAGTTATTTCTTCCGTCGACTGGTATTCTCAGCACCAAAAATCGAGACGGGGGATGGGGTAGAGCGGATTGCTAGCTGTGTTGTGTGTCCTCGTCCTTCCATCACCATCGATCCCTGAATCACGGCCTGCCTGCCTACCACGAATGTGACTAGTGGCTCTCAGAATTATAAATGGCTTCTCAAAAAGCCGTAGTTACAATTCTATCAGGCGTCTTATTTAGTCACGCTTATGTAGGCGTGACCTAGATAATGACTATACCAAAACAACATCAACTACACATCTCTCAAACTTCCAGTTAAAAACATTTCGAGTTTTCATTTTTATATAAACAGGGCCTAGCTCTAGATTTTAAAAACCTGAATGACTCCGATCTCCTTCTTCTCAATCAGGTTAATGAACTTAGAGCTGGCTTGGTTTACACAAAGTCTCTATAGTTATGCAATAGTGTTTTTTCTTCTTCTGTTGCTAATCTGTAACATTATATATAGATTCCCTGGACAATAACTACAAACGATCAACTAGATTCAACAACTCTAGCTAAAGCTCGAAAGCAGCTCGATGACGATCATTATGGTCTCGAGAAGATCAAAAAAAGACTCCTTGAATACCTTGCCGTCCTCCGTCTCAAGCGCCAAGTCAACGAAGCTGCGGATAAAGCAAATGCAGCGGCTGATGCTGCTGAGGAAGAAGCAGGAAAGGAGGCTCTGAAAGCCAAAGCCCTTGGCTTGAAGCCTGTTCCTAAGCCTGCTAACGACGAGAACGTCAAGCCCGATGAAGATACTACCGTTATTAAATCAGATGAGCAACCCATAACTAAACCTAAGCGAAAGCCGTTTGTTGACAAATCACCGATCCTCTTGCTCGCGGGTCCGCCGGGAACTGGTAAAACGAGTTTGGCTAAGAGTGTGGCAACTGCTCTCGGGAGGAAGTTTTATAGGATCAGTTTGGGGGGTGTCAGGGATGAAGCTGAGATTAGAGGTCATCGGAGGACCTATGTTGCTGCGATGCCGGGGTTAATTGTCAATGCGTTGAAGAAAGTTGGGGTTGCGAACCCTGTTATTCTTTTGGGTTAGTATTCCACTTTCCTCCTCCTGGCCCTTGCGTTTTGCATTTGCGGTGTAACGTCGATATAGGCGTTCGGGATATTTCTGATCCCGAACGTATGGTAATATCGAGCACTGTTTGAAGATCCGGTTAAGTTCAAGTAACATTAACAATAATTTGGATCGTAAAGATGAAATCGATAAACTCGGGGGTGCTAACCACCACGGCGACCCGAGTGCGGCAATGTTGGAAGTGCTTGATCCGGAGCAAAACTGGAGCTTTACTGATCACTATATTAACATCCCTATTGATTTATCTAAAGTGGTATGTTTCCCGTTTTTTCCGCCCCTTGGTACAGGCATCTCTTTCATCTTTCCATCTCCTTTACCCCGCTTTTCCGATCCGATCACACATGTCGAGGGAGATAGAGCGAGGTCTTGTGTCCCCTTTTCTCTCTGCAGTGTGGGCGTTGCTGCTCGGTTGCACGTGTTTTAAATAGGTTGTTTATTTGCGGCGGATGCTGGATTTAAATTTCCGTTTAATTTTCCGCACGCGAGCCGGGGAAAGGAGAAAAGAAGGGCGGAGAATATCGCCTACCGCTCTGCTTCCTAACTATACCCTACCGGCCCATTGCATGCATATCACCAGGATTAGTCACGCCGGACAAACTCGCGGGGGGGGGGGAGCTCATTTTGCCGTTTAATTTGCTACTGGTCTTTAATGCCTTCTTGCTCAATTATGCTGTGCATGGCTGGGAGGTGTTTGGGGCTGCGGTTGTTGGTTGCGGGATAATATGCTAATTGGATGACTACTTCCAGCTTTTTATTGCCACAGCAAATTCGCTCGACACAATACCGGCGCCTCTTCTCGATCGTATGGAATTGATTCAGCTCAGCGGATACACATCCCTTGAGAAAATGCACATTGCGTCACAATACTTGATTCCTAAGCAATTAACATCGAATGGTCTTAGTGAGGGCCAGGTTGAATTACCTGACGATGTCCTTGCTAAAATTATAACGTCGTACACTAGAGAATCCGGGGTCAGAAATCTGGAGAGGGAATTAGGGAGCGTGTGCCGTGCCAAAGCAGTCCAATATGCTGAGGCTAAAGACGCTGGCCAAGATGATTCGTACAACCCGAAAGTTGAGCTCTCAGAGCTCGAGGATATCCTGGGCATTGAGAAATATTACTCCGAACTTGCTGAGCGTAGCAATAAGCCTGGAATTGTTACAGGATTGGTTGCCTACAGCATCGGTGGTATCGGCTCAATCTTATTCATTGAAGCTGAGCATATGCCTGGTAACGGAAGACTGCAGCTTACAGGGAAGCTAGGCGATGTAATCAAAGGTTCGTCTGATGTTTTACAATATGTTCTCGTCTGTTAATAGTGCTCCATTGAGGTCTTATGTGGTTGACCTTGGTTTACTTTGATTTGCTTTGATCATGCGCTGACTGTGACTGATTATCCGCAGAGAGCGTCGAGGTTGCCCTAACCTGGGTGAAAGCGCATGCCTATGTCCTTGGCCTTACTCACCACCCAGATGAAGATCTTACGAAGAATAAAAATGTGCACGTGCATTGTCCCGCCGGCGCTGTGCCAAAGGTTGGGCTCGCTTGCGCTTATTGACTCGCAGCTTATCGAGTCTCCTGTTTGGCTGCTTGTGGGGCTTCGTCAGCTGACTTTTAATTTCACCACTCTAGGATGGTCCGAGCGCAGGGGTCGCATTTACGATCGCCATGATATCCATGTTTTCTGGTCGACGAGTCTCCCCCACGCTTGCCATGACGGGCGAAGTGTCTTTACGGGGGAGAGTCACCGCGGTTGGTGAGTGAAACTTTTAGCATTGTTCTGTGGATCATCTTCGTTTTCATCTTTGTCTTATCTATCCTCCCCTCTCTGCCCACGAAACCTGAGAATTAAGGGGATTATGATGGATGTGCATGTATATGAATGCTCAAATCTATTGACTGAATAGCTGAATATATGACTGACTCATCTCACGTTCCTAAACAGGTGGCATAAAGGAGAAATTGATCGGTGCGCTAAGTGCCGGTGTCAAAACGGTACTTCTGCCTGCACATAATAGGAAGGAAGTACGTGAGCTACCTGAGGAGGTCAAGAGTGGGTTGGAGATAATTTACATCCGGTAAGCCAGTCATAAAAATCTAAACACTTCTTCAGCACCTGAAATGTTGCAACCGACAAGGAAAGGAGAGAGGGAGGGAGAGAGGGATTCAACTTGCTGACCATAATTGTGTGTTGTTGTGTAGGAGCCTATGGGAAGCGCTAAAATACGGTATGTGTTGAACGAATCTGTCCTTCCGCCACGAGTTTTTGATGATCTTGTTACTGACTTGGCTTGATTTGATCTCAGTCTGGCCTGAGTGGAGTGTCGGAGAAGACAACATGTCTTCGATTGAGAGCAGATTGTGATTATGACAACTAAATATCTAGTTGGTCGTGTATTCTTAGTTTATGCAGCGTAATTTTTTCCTTTGAATTTGATGCTTGCAATTGGACCTCTATTTTCAAATTTTATTTATTTTTTCCTCCGGATATCCTCCTATTCGTACCTCGCAGTGTGATCACAATTGTGTTACTGTCCTCATCCCTCCTGTGGAAGCTATTTTACCCGATATCAGTTACAAGTCCTCCTACCTATTCACTTCATGTATCAATTTCCAGTTTCCATACTGCGAGGGAGTATCTTTTTACACCGATCCCCCTCGTGCCGCCTGATCTACCTTGCGCATTAGCGAGAACAAATATGCCCCTTACCCACAGCAGTCACCTAGTAGCAGGTAGAGGACAAACTACTTGTACCTTCCCTGGCCCAACCATGTAACGTGTCTGTTCGGAAGATTTCTTGGCCACGTTTTGTTCCCGCAAAGAAAAGTCTGGGGATTCTATCTCAAATCCCTTGCAACCAGCTCAACCTAGTTTATATCGTATCACCCTGTGCTATCAAGGTCTAGGCTGCGGTGTGCAAAGATCACTCTTGTGGCAAGCGTACGGCAATGTGAATATGATTCTCGGTCACACCAATTAAATATGTGGCCACGATAGACATTGCCGGTAGCCTGGCCTTTCCAACTTGATCTTTACACGCTTGACCGCAAATCCATATGATTGCCAGCAACTCGTTTTTATTTTTTCTTCTTTCCTCTCTCCCTTTCTCCCTGACCCCGTCCTCCGCTCTCTAAAGCGAAGAAAGGAAAATATGATTTTGTTCTCTGACTGCACGTACGTAAATATTATCATTGGGAAGAAAAAGACGATAAATGGGTCCGGGTTTTTTTTTAACAACCTTTTCGACACGTTCCGGTGGTAGCCACCTCACAGATAGAGGAAGGGGAGCGTGAGGGGAGTGTTCAAAAGTAATTCGAGCCGAGGAACCGATTGCGAAAAAAAAAAGAAGATCTTCGCACATATTCGTCGCGGCACAAGCTGGGTCTGTTTCAGTTTGTCCCTCTCCACAATCCTCAATCTGTGAGTGAATTTTCATGAAATTTTTCTGTATGACGGGGGGGTGCCGGTGGACGGAAATCATCACAACGCAGAGGAATCAAGGAGAGACAATAACATAACCCGGGGGTTCTCCAGATCCTTCCCCGTGATCAGAGTGAAAAAAGGGTTCCTACCCTTTTCCCCTCTCTCCCGTCGCCGCCGCCTCCCCGCTCTGGTTTGTCTCTTGGTTTCCTTTTTATATTTTGTTTTGTTTTGTTTCGATGGTAAACATTATTCTCCTACATACATGTATGAGTAATAATATGATTCAAGGGGTGCCTTGAATATTTCTTCCTTTCTTTTTTTTCCCGCCTTTAGTTGACAGCAGACTAGATCCTGGATAACATGCCGCCAACTTCCGGGCCGCCCTGTGATCTCCAAGTCTCCGAGCGGCGGAGTTCCAGGAGTTAGGTGTAGTGATTTTGAGACCTCCGGGGGTCCACATTTCCCAACATCACAAAGCCACACAGGGGAAGGGTAGGAACTTGGGCGAGTGGAGTGACTGACTGATTGATGGTTAAGGCAATGCTTTGTAATATTGGTAGTTTGAGGAGGTGTATTGGATGGCTTCTAATGATGACGATACATATTCGGCGTGTAATGGGGGTGAATATTTTTTTACTTTTTTCGTGGATCAGGAGAGGAGACATGCTTCCTCCCGCCGAAGCAGGGGAGTCTAGGTAAGGTGTAGGTACCTACTCAGACGTGGTTGTGAAGTTGTGATATGTATGTAAGTCCATGTTCGTATGTAGCCAGCCATCATAAGCCAGTCAATGTGTATGGAAACCTCCGCCACCACCCACCACCACCCACCATAGCCCACCTTATTTACTCTGGAAATTCGATCTCGGATCGTGTGCTAGCGATAATGTAAGACATTTTTGTGTGTGTGGGTTGTATGTGCTGTGCGATAAATACCTATCAACTTGGACGACTGATATGTTGAGATGAAACCCTGGATTGGGCACCCGGTACGTGACACGAAGAGAGCATGTAGTGACAACGGGCGTGCTTGAGATACTGGCCCAGAGGGAATCTACTTCCTCGTGCAAATAGTACATATGTACGTATGTCTAGATACCTGTATATCTATGTACTGTTGTCTGTTCCTATCCATGGCCAGCCAACATATTGAAGTAAGGGGACGGTGAGTAAGTGAAGTGTAGGTATGTACGTCCGAACACCCCCGGGCAAAATATTTTATGGGGCAAGGTGTGAAATTCAATTCCCAACCCAGATATATCCCCAATTAGATAAGCCCTATGTTTAGTTCATCTCCTAGCCCAAAGAAGTGCATACTGAGCAGGCAGAGAGGAGAAGAAAAAAAGATAACGAATCATGGTTGTCACTATCTCCTGCCATCTCCATACACCGGTACTGGGGGTGGTATATCAATTCCCAGGACCCAGTTTTTATTATTATTATTATTTTGCCTAGCTGAGCTGGGTAGCCATGAGACAGAGGAAGAGCAGCATGTCGAGCATGCAGTTGACGAAGGCGAGGAACCTAAAACGCACGAGGCTCAGACGATGAACTAGAACATCGGGCAAAAAGCCGCGGAGAAATTTTATTCCCAGATGAATTAATTAAAGGAAACTTTTTTTTCCCTTTTACTCCGCCGGCGGCTTAAGGGAACAAGAACCCCTACGGGGGTGGGGTCTAGATGAACGGCGGCGTTTTTTCTTCTTCTTAGTGACCATCAGGCTGCTATCTCTGCTTACGTTGAAATTCCCTTGGCCATGGTATCTCTCTTTTTGTTTCTTGTTTTTTTCTTTTCTTTTTCCTTCCCTTCTTTCTTCCCTTTAGGTGTTCGGGTTGATCATGCCACCTTTTTTTCCCTTTCCCCACACATGTCGCAATGGGGGGAGGGGAGGATGCTGGGACGGGAACGGTTTCGGGTATTGATTGATGCGTAACCATCATTTCGTGTCTCCGAGAGATGTGCTGCCACCCAAAACCCAGAGCGAGCAGAGGTATGGTCCAGGGTAAGTAGGGAAGGAAGGAGGATCAAGACCTCACTACCCTCCCGTAATCTCTTCCTTCAAATAATTCCCCACTCTCAGTCCCTGCCCTATGTATGTAGGTACCTGTATGTAGAGTACCTACATACACATGTCCCATCCCCCGTCCTATCATAATCCCAAGAAGCGCTACTCTACCAGGGAAAGGGAAGTGCCAGCGTTAACGCTATTGGAGAAGACTCGCTTTGCTTGCTGACCGATACCTCAATTCCCTCTTATATTAGCTTTCTGGTGATTTTCGGCTATATGAAGTGAACTCTGGTAGCGGGCTCGGAATAATTACTGGTTTACCTGAATACTATGTCCAGGTACGGTAAAGTGTAAAGAGAGAGATGTGCAGTCTAAGTTACGGATATTCACCTCAGAGGGTACTCAAATAACTTACATGCCACATTTGTTCAAGATACGGTGCTAGTAAGACCTCGACCAATAGCAACATCACTGACCAATAGTTAACGTCCGTCCTTGGGGCTTCAACGAAGTCTACCCAAGGAACTAAACCAAAGCCTAGGCTGATAAGCATGTGAATTTTCCGTCCCTCTTCATTGGGTTCCCCAACCTAAGCTTGCCATGGGCAAACTGCGGGGCAAAGATGGATGGATGGATGGATGTGCATCGGTAGAGTACTCTAGCAGCAGCAGTAGAAGGTTGAAAGGCACAGGTTGCTGTCTTGTCGTCGGCGACGACCGACTGCGGTGTGGGATGTAGAGTGCCATACTCTACCTAAATAATATACCTACATAGGTACCTGCTCCACTCTACACCTTTCCCAGCCTAATGGTTATATAGCGGACTCTAGCTTCATTATTGCGCGTACATAGTACGTACGTTGTACTAGTCACTTAGCGAAGGCCGGTAAGATTGACTACTCCAGAGCGGGAGCTCCAAAGCTTGAAACCATCTTATCCTTGCTCTCTTCCCCCAAATTGTGACCTACATGCTCAACCTCATAGGCGGTAGCAGTAGATACATGTAGGCACTAGAGTACCTACTCGTAAAAGGAACCACTATTGCATACCATACTAAATTGTGGACTTGGCGTGTATTTATATGGTATGCAATAGTGGTTCCTTTTACAAACGTCAGGAAAATACGAGTAGAGGGGCCCCGCTGCCATGCTTCCACTCCATGGAAAAGAAAAAAGTCGACGGAAAAATAGGTACAAAAGCGTCCCAAAAAAGACCAGCGAATAAATTCCAGAAGCGGGTAAAACCATGAGTATTAAAAAAGAAATCAAAGAATCTGATAGATGACATCCCCGAGAAGAGCCCCTTGCAGTTGGTTCGCAGTAGGTGCTCTACAACGCTGGTTCGCCTTTGAAAGGGTCCGTGAACAGCATTTTTCGAGGAACGAAATTGTGGTCTCCTCTGGCAAGCAGCAGGGAACGAAAGACATGTACAATACATAACTACAAGGACAGGAAGCGATTGATCTTGCCTGATCCATACGAGTATCACAATCGACCTTTCGATATCATGTTTCGTTGTTTCTACCGATACTCACACAGACACAGAAACACAGACGCGCGTATATATGACCCTTCGCGTGCTCGGATTATATAGTTCCGAAACTGGGGAAATGATCGACTGTTAATTAAGACTCTTTTTGATAATTTACACAGTTTAGCGAGAACTACATGTAGGAATTAAAAAATTCGAGTTCCTGCATAAATATAATAAATATATGAGCGATATGAGTGTATGATGATCATGGGTGAATACATGTAAATAAGAAGGGGGGGGAATAAAAGTAAGGGAAAAAGGAAAGGGAAAAAAGAAAGGAAAAAGAAAAAAAAGAGACCGAGCCCTTATTACTGGTATTCCGTATTGACTATGTACCAGTGTGTCGTAATGGAAATTCTCAACTGAGACAGAACTTTGCCATTCATTTCACCCAGGATTAACCTGGGTCCGGGTTCGGTACCGAAAGAGTTTCGGGGAGAGGGCTTCGGAAACGATAGGCTCAAGATTCCGATCCGAGAGCGCGTTGAAAGCGGAGCATATCACAGGAAAAGGGCATTTCGCCTGAGCATTCACCTGAGCTTTCGGCGTTAGGCTGGCCTCTTCCCCGGGCACATGAGGGCGCACATAAAGTCTCGGGGTGGAAATCTTCTATTTCATCAAACCTCCGCAGAGCGACCTCTCTTTACCCGTGTATGGTCAAAGGCGCATACGTGCCATGGCAAGAGGTAAGCGATCGGATATGATGATCGTCGCTGATATGTCGCTTCATATGGTTCATCCGTTCTCATCTCCTGTAGTATTCGGTGTTATATACAGTTTTTATACGAAACTCTTGGTGCACTTAAAGGTAAACTGTAAATGCGTTCTTTTCTGATGTCTCACATGTCAGATAGAAACTCGTAAAGCTTGGGTGGACGTATTCTTTTACATAAGCCTTCAATAAACCCTTGCTCAGTACGGAGTATTTACGTACATACATGTGTGCAGTACTCTACACCCTAACCTTGAACCTCGGTTACCCTCACCACACCACCCCGAGATTGTTGGGTTATATTCTGCGGCTCTGTCCGTAGTCCCGGCCGGCCGTGCTCTAATATGTAGCCACTCGTGATCTGTAGACATCTTCCAAATGATGGGAGATTGATAAGGCAAAAAGAGAGGCAGAAACATAAGCAGAGGAAGATGAGGGGAATTTGGGGGATCAAATGGTCTACTAGATTGAATTGCATCTGGTGTTTTCATTTTCCTTTTTCCCTTCCTTTCCTTCATGTTCTCCAAGCTTTTTTTGCTCGACCACAGCCCGTTTTTAATGTTCTGCCGGTACGTTGAGGAAGATCCAACAAATGATAAGGTCTGTCGTTACGAGTCACGACTTCTTAAAGACACACCAACACCGGGAATAAGTCCGTCCTGTTTCGGAATGTCAGATTCAGTCAGTAGCTGTGTATCGTAGGGCTGTAGTAGCTTTGCCAATTCGTCACAACGACATCCCATCTCCCGCTGTTGCGTCTGTTTCCAATCGGGGACAACCTGACTGGGGCTAGAGACCTCCACTCTCTCCACCAAATATCATAATCTCATACCGTGGGTGAGCTGTGACCCTTTTGCAAATGCGCTCAGGGATCACCCGACTGGCAACGGAGAATTCATTCGGTGGTAGCGATGGTTGACAAGAAAAAAGCGATCGTCTCTTCCGTCTGGCTAGTTTTGTTTGTTGGCTTAGTCTTGTTTCCTTTCTGGGGCATTCCTCATCACTACGCTAACTACTACCCGTGGAGAGTATATACCCAGACATAGTGAATCACTGACACTGACTGACTGAGCCCTGATCCTCCATTTTCCTTTCTTTTTCCTTCCTCTTACGCCGGCCTTATTGTGCCAACTGTGTCGTCCGCTAATCTCTCAGGCCGTCGATCGTTGATTTGTTTTGTTTTCTCTGCCTGGCTTCCGGCTCCAATAGCGCACGCTAACTGTGTCATCCCACGCAGCCCGTTGCTACACTCATTCTGCTGAATCTCGATCCAGTTCGAAGGGGGTATTCTTTATTTTCTTCTGCTGATTCTTCTTCTGGTTCTTCTTTTCCTCCTGCTCCTCCACCCTCTATCATTCACATCCATTATCCTCAGCCCCCGTGTACATACTGGGCTAGTATCTTTTGTTTCGAGTACATTTATTGCTTTGTGTTTGTTTTTATTTTCATACGATAACACCACACATTTCATAACATCTTGATTCAGGATTGAGGGATATCAGAGAAGATAGGTAGATAGAGGGAGGGGCAAGAAGTCTCATTAGCGGATATCAAATATTCTAGGCACTCATTGTAGGTAACACCATAAAGTACTCACCTAGGCAAACAAGGTAGCCTGTAAGGTAAGGAGTAAACTACAAGGAGGTTCCCCAAGAGTTAGCGCCACTGCCTGAGTACTTGGTAGTAATGTGATGCATTTTATTACGTCCTCAAAGAGTGTAAGTACATATCAACAACAGGTATTGTACCATAGAGTCAAAGGAGGGTAAAGTAGAAGCCTGAACGATTTCTGCGCACACACATATACACACACCGCACGCACACACGGGGTAGCTCCGACACAAAAAATTAGTGTCCAACTGGTCGATAGATTTGCGGGGACAATGATAGGCCAGGTTTAGGGTGAAGTCAATGAAGTGCAGCCGGGGACAGCGTCGGTTGCCTGCAAGTCTTGTCGCCAAACCATCAACGAACAGCAGGAGCTAAACTGCTTCCGATATCGTAACGGAGAGAGTGAGAGACCTAGAGAAAAAGAACTTTGTTGAGAGAGGCCGGGGAGAAAACAGTGCTTATTACTTCGTTGTGGGTGCTGACAGCACTGATTGTGATGAGAACGCTTACCTACCTGCGTGCTGATTGAGGGATGACGATAGAATCATATTGGGTATCCTTCGACTCTCCTCATCCTATGAACCACCTATCCTATCTCATCGTGTCCGTCCTATCCTCATCCTGTTTTCTTTTCCCATTTGCTTTCCCATTCGAACCGGTACCTCTTTGCTTCTAACATTATTGTCCTCCTTTTCTCCCCATTGATTGATTAGCTTTAGCTGGAGATCAGAGGACGTCAATTAATTGCAGCTCGCTCGTTAGCTTTCGAATTCCATTTCACTGGTCCCATCATCACCACATCCTTTCAATATTTCGACCCATCCATCATCATCTCCCCAGTCAATCCTTCTGCCCGACATACCTAGTCTCACACGTCCCTTCATCTATATTCCTCCCTCCCTCCACCCCCACCCTACCTCTCTCGCACCTTCTCCACCCGCCCGCTTTATTCCGTTGAACTGTAGGTAGGTAATCCAGGGCCTAGTTTTACTCTTGTTGCCTATTTCTTGAATCCTGACTACTGCGCCGTCGTTGCTATTGTGGTGGACAACTCGAATTATTCCTTACCTATCTACTACCTATCCCTTCTCGCACACACCCAAAACCGCCAATCCCAAATCCCAAATTCCACTCCCATAAATTCTCCTTTTTAGGATCTTTTCTCGTCGGAGACTAAAAAAGCAACACTAGACTTTTCATCTTCAAAGTCAATTTCAATTTTACGCGCCATCATCCTTCCATCCATCCACCCTCCGCCACTACCTTATTACTACCGGCCCACTCCACATACTCGAAATTTCTCTTTTTGTGTCTTGATAATCTTTCCCTTTTCCCTTCGCATGTTAGGTATGTGTGTCGCTCCTGGTTTGTCCAGGCACGGTTGACTGAGATGCGGAGCGAAGGCGAACGTTATATGTATGCTCACATGTTCCTCCTCATCAGACTCCACACCCTCCTGAGCCAAATCTCCCTGCTTTTCGCTACCGACTAAACCCACACTCTGTTACATACGTTACCAACCAGCTTGTTGATCTCATCTCTTTTTCTCTTGCATCCCATGCTGAGGTCTCTCACTGTACCCGTCGCCCTGTCACTCCTGCTTCTCGATTAGCACCAGAAACTGCCGTCTTTGAAATTTATTATTACGACCGTTTCCGTTCTCTGACCTGAGGGGGAGAAAAAAAGAAAAGTGAAAGGGAAAGAAAAAGAAAAGAAAAACAGAAACAAAAAGTGAAGAAGGAAAAAAAGTACTTTCTTTCCATCTACCTACCTCCTACCTATATGCAAGCTCCCATGCAATCCTCTTCCCCCCGACCTCCACCGGTATACTCTTCGTTCGGAGAACGTCGATCCATATCACACGATTTAGCTAGGTTCTCTCTCGACCTGGGCCCGGCCCGCCCTGGAGCCTCACGACCAGCTCATACGGTGCCCTATCCTTCTCCGCCAATGTCGCATTCCCCTCCTCCCATCAATCCATTGTCTCCTAAGCAGCAGGATGCTCGACGAAGACCTTCTAACCCAATAACTCTACCCTACGATACACAGGGGATGCAAGGGCGAGCTCAGGAACAGCTTGCTTACTCCCACGAACACCAGCACCATCTGCAAGGACCAGTCAGTGCGACAACAACCTCATCATCAGAAAACGAAAAGTTTCCTGCGCCGTTTCCGTCTAGTGCCAACAATGGGGATAATTCGTATTCACACCTGACACAAATCTCCGCAACAGCTCCGGGGAGCCAACGGTCACCATTCGCTACGCAGCCGTCATTCCTACCACCACAACTTCCTAGACGAACAAAGTCGCATGTGGCCTCTGCATGCGTCAATTGCAAAAAGGCACATTTGGCCTGTGATGGTACGTTTGGGCACTTTCAATGAATATTTCCTTCTCCCCCATTGGATCCCCCACCAAATTTTTATTTTATTTTTTTGTTTTGGCCAGAACCCTCGTGGTATTTTTTTCCCAGGCTCGGGGCCCCGGCGTGACCTACTTGCTTGTTGTGTTGCTTGCTGTCGCTATTTTCTGGGGGGAGTCTTGCCGTTTCAGGCACAGAGTGAAATTGAGATCGAGAGTGAGAGTTGCCCTCGGGATATCGGCGGTTACCCCATGTGTTCATCCGATAATTGAATTCAGGGGGGACTTTATCCGCTTGATTAATTATGCAGGATGGGGAATTTCACTCATCTCTCTATCCCCAAATTTTTTGTTCCGTTTCCTTAATTTCTTATCGGCCAGCGAGCCGCTATCTTCACGTTTCCCTGATTTTCAACTTCTCCCCTCGATTTTACCTTGATTCCCCATTCTGGCTATCTGGCTGGCACGCGAGATGTGTCAGGGGTATTGGCCACTTGGCGTCACATGACTCAAGGTGCAGAACCTTAGCCGATGCTTGTTCCACTGCGTTGTTATGTAACGGTTTCGGTTTTGAGGGGTTGAGTGATACTTGGTGAAGATGCTAACTTGAATGGCGCACTAGTTCGACGACCTTGCCCTCGCTGTGTTAGTCTTGGCAAGCAGGTATGTGTCAAGTGTTCAATCTCGAGACGCAAAAAAAAGAGAGAGAGAGAGATGTGGGACTAACTGTGTTTTAGGACAGCTGTAGGGATGTACAACATAAGAAACGTGGTAGGCCAAGATTGCGGGATGAGAGAACTCACAGCTTTGAGGTCGGGCAAATTGGCTCAATACAATCCCACAGAGCCGAGAATGTTGTTTCGCCTCTTTCATCGCCTACTGCGATTACGGTACCATATCGGGCAGGTACTCATCGTGTGTTGAAATCGCAGTCAAATGACTCCCGATTCAGGAGAGCCTCACTCACACCTCGTGAAGAAACATTAGGTGGCCAAAATGGGGGCTATTTCGATGACAGGCCATCCCCTATAACCCCTAGGTTTAACTTACCGTCACCGGTTCCAAATGCAATTGCGTATCTCACGACTGATCTGGTTGTTGCAAAGTCTACACAAAGTGTGCATGAACTCCTTGGATATACCGCCGCTGAGTTGAATGGTGTTCGGAGTCTGTTTGATATTGTACTTTCAAACGATAGGGATAAGTTATATCGTCTTTCTAGGAGGATACAGGAGGAGATGTCTGAAAGAGGACCAAATCACCTACCGCCTTTATCATCTCATTCTGTTTATACGGCCATTCAAAATGTTACTCAAAGTGACATACCATCTGCCATCCAGGGATCAAAGGATCTGCAGGAAACTCTGCATCTGCGTCATCCAGATGGACGCTATCTTCGTACTCGAATCCAGATAAATCTTGCAAAGACAAGTGTCTTCTTTGTGGTTGTCGTTTTCTCTCTATCAACTGGTATCCCACCTCCACTTCAATTCAACAACCAACCAGCTCCATATCAAAACCAGGAACGAGTTTACACACCGGGCCACTCCATTCCTCCGATTTCATCGCCACCATTCATGGGCCCCTCACAGCAGCGACTTCAAGGCGAGCCTTCAGGCCCACAATCACCGTACTCGCTCCATCCGCACATGGCCCTGCGCTCCCCAATAGATTCACGCCCAAGAACGATGCAACCCGATTTCCCTTCCTTGGCCCAGTACGCCAATGCTTCAGCACCATCTCCGGGGTTCCCTCCTGTCCGGCGACCGGTTTCTCCAGTCTCAACAGGGACTGTATATGAGAATTCGGAACCCCCAATTAATCTTCAACTGCCACCCTTACAGCTGAAAAGAGTAGATTCGAATGGGAATGATTGGGATAGGAATCATTTTAGTGTCTCAAGCGATAGACGACAATCGGACAGCAGCACACCTAGACGTGAACGGATAGATGTCCATGAGATGCTAGAATAACATTGCGTGACCCCGGGCCGCGGTTTCTCAAAGATATCATCAGTGCAGACTGGTCTTCATTCTGAATTTTTGTTAATTTTTTCAATTTTTGTCAATCTGGGAAAGGCGCTTAGTGGGTTGTGGTGTTGATATTGTGGCTTTTGGGGTGGGTTCATTAACTTTCGTTGGGATTTTGGGGAAAAAGCTAGCCGGTGGGCGCTGGATTTGTGTTGGTTCTTGGGTGAATTGCTTGGGACAGAGAGGAAACAAGGAGGAAGAAGTAGGAAACGAGAACCTACCGATACGGGAAGAGGTGGATCTTTGCATGGGTCAGCAGTCACTGATTGAGTTTTCCTTCCCGGGACGCATGCCTACTTTGTCAGCCCCATCCAATTTACGCACGCGGAAGAAATGCCCGAATGGAACTGCGGTCGGGAATACCAAGAAATGAACCTTACAGCGTGACTGGTTGGTGTTGGACATTATTATCAGCCGTAGTAACAAGTCCAGACGAACGAAAACGGGTGCGGTAATAATAGGATATTCGGGACGTGAGCCAGCCTGCCAACCTTGAAGAAGCAACCGGGGAGCAAGGAGATCCCATGCATATTATATTTCGACCACAAATGCGTTTCTTCGGAAGGAGAGAAGGTAGAAGGAAATCATGCGACTGGTGGTAATAGCGGATGGATAGGATCCTGAATATTGTACGATTATAGCGGGAGTTGCTGTTATCGTTTTTGTTCTTTTTCTTTACTCTGATTTAGTTTTCTCTTGATGTTTTTATTTCCTATTTCACTGAATCATTAACCTACAATGGGAATCGGCGATAAAGGGGTTGGGGTACAAAGGGGAGTGTTAATGGTGAGAGGAGGGGAGGAGGGAGTGGTATGATATCGAGGGCACTTTTTCTTCATGTTAAATTATTTTAAGGATTTCCTTAGTTTTGTCCAAGTTTTGTATGTTACCGCCAGTTGGCTGAGATTCAACTTTTTGGACTGGCTATCAAGGGGGCTTGAGCTTATCATTTCTTCCGCTTTTCTTTCTTTCTTTCTCTTTGTTGGGTTTCTTCTTCTTGTACTTCTTTAAATGGACTTGAATATTTCTCTATCTCTTACCTTTTTTCTCTCTTTCTCGGTTTTAAGCATAAGTATATATGCATCTACCTTCCCATTCTTCCTTTAATCCCACTCCCTTCTTTTCTTGTTCTGTTGCTTCTTCCGGGTTGTCTATATGTATTGTTCTACCGCGCGATGTTGTTGGTAGGTTGTAGGATAAAGATTGGGGCGTGGTGATTCTTGGTACTGGTTCTTGCCATCTGCATGATCGATGCGCAGCCCAGAGTCTTTTCTTTTCGGTTCTTCTTCACAGGGTGAAGAAATCTCCTAGGGAATTGGAATACTGGAGTTTTGATTTTGAAACCTTCTGTGCTTTTCTCGATCGGTGACGGGGAGTGAAAAGAAAGTACGTATGCGGTATGGGATCGAAGGTGCTAGCTAGCTACATGTAGCTACAGTACTCTAGCTATCGTAGGTATGTGGTTGTCACCCGGCCGGCAGTGCGCAGCCATACTACGTATGCAGTACAAGTGAGGTTTGTTATTGTCCGGTCCAATAGCATGATGTCTTGACATTGCATACGGAGTGGCCTTACGTAGCTGCTCTGCTGTGCAGTATGTCCGATGGAGTGGATGAATGGATGGATAGACACATGTTGATACAGCATCTGGTTCAAGTACATACGTCTTGCAGGGTATACAGTACGTATATATGGTCTGATGTCTAATACTCTAATGATAGTTTCAGCTGTTGATCAATAGACAATTGTGCATACCCTTGCAAGTTACTTATATTATTATGACAACATTGGATATGACAGTTTATTTAAGCTTATTCTAGAGTTGTGATGATGATGAGGAGAAGAGCGGTAGTTTACTGGGGGGTTTCCCCGCACGCTCACGATACGGCCCGCACCGCTGACTCTAACTATTGTCTGAAGAAAGAAAGAAAGATGACAAAAAGAAGAAAATACAGGAATGAATATACTACGGAAACCCGAACCAGCACGCACAGCAGCAAGAAAGAGCCCGACAAAACCACAAGACAAAGAAGAAGTAACAAAAGAAGCACAAAAGAAGAAGAAGTAGCCATTACCCCCTCCCCCCCCCCAACCTTTCCCCCGCAAATTACCCGATCGGTGCCGTCTTCTTCTTCTTCTTAGACCTCTCCTTCTCTCCCTTCGTCTTAAAGTCCCTCCAGCTATTAATCCTTTGATCTCTCGTCTCCTCCCACGCAACCTCGCTCTCCCTCTTCCTCTTCCTCGCATCCATCTCCTCCTCCACCTTCCTCTTCTCCCTGCCCTCCTCGGCCATCTGCGCCTTGAGCTGCTTGCGCTTGCGCAGCTCGTTGTCGATCAGCACATGCTTGGTTTTCTCCCGCCACTCGACGGCAAACTCGTCCGTCACCAGCTCCGGGTTGTCGACGGTCCACTTCTTTTCGCGGATCAGCAGCATGCGCGCGTCGGCGATGGCCTCGTCCAGCCGCTCGCGGAGCTTCTCGTCCATCAGCACCTCCTGCGCCTTCTTGAGGCGGTCAAAGGCGTCGGGCGCCTGTGGGTTGGACGTCTTGTCGGGATGGATCAGGAGCGATATGCGCCGGAATTGCGCTTTGATGTCGGACTCGGGCACGCCGGGCTTGAGATCGAGGATGGCATAGCTATTGTGTGGGCGGGGGGGGGGGGGATTTGTTAGTTTCTCTGAGGTCAGAGGAGGATTGTAGTGAGGGAGGAGAAAGAGGGGGGGAGGGGGGAAGGTCTTACGCGTCGAGTTTGAAGGCATTTAGGATTCCTGTGGGGCGTAACTCTTGTCAGTACTTGCGCTCCAAACCACTGCAAATGGCCGGCAGGGGGGTGTGGGGCATACGAGATATCTCTGCGTCCTGTTCACCAGCAGCATCAGCAACTCAAACTTATGAAAAGAGGGAGAACCTCCTATTCCTCCACCCTTCCTCCCCCTCCTACCCACTATAACCACTCATCGCGGGGGTGGGGGGCGGTATACTACACACCTTCAAGTATTCGGAAGCCTCCTTATCGAGAGCTGCCAGCACATCTTTATCCTCGTTATCGTCGGCCATGGCTTCTCAAGGTTTATGCGGTAGTCTATTAGTGGGTTATGAAGAGCTTGTGGAAATTGCGGATTATTGGGGGGGGGGGGGGACGGAGCGTCTCAGCGCGTATGTTCCGTTCAGTGGTTTCTGGGGTTTAAAGCTCCCGAAATCACTTACCGGGTTTCGATTACCCTTGTAGTCGAGTCTGATTAGTAAGCAAGCTGGTTTTTACAGTGTTGGGTGGAGTAAGTGTGGACGACAACCCTAACCCTATGAGTATTATTACGGTATGTTATTTATGCGTATTATGGCCTGGCTGGCGTCAATTTGAAATGGTGAAGACGAAACAGAGAAAAAAGAAACCGTGTGGTTGGAACGGTGTTTCGGAGAGATTATCCTGTGGAACGTCTCGTATCGACTTTTCTGCGGGTGGAATTGAAGCTGGTGCTTCAGATGGGCGATTTCCTATTTCTGACACTCTTTTGTTGTGCGCACTGCTGCTGCAGGTACGTTACGGTAGGCACGGGTGCGTGTTGCAGGTGCAGCTGCCGTTGCATGAACGAAACAGAAACATCGTAGCAGAAACAGAAACAGAAACAGAAACAGAAACAGAAACAGAAACAGAAACAGAAACAGAAACAGAAACAGAAACAGAAACAGAAACAGAAACAGAAGCAGCAGCAGAAATAGAAGCAGCTGAAACATAAAAGTGCCTATTGTATTACTTGTAGCACTTGTCTTCTGTGACCTGCAGGACCGGGCCGACCCTCGTATAGGGTAAGGATAGATACATGTATATACAGTACCAAAAAAGCGGGTGGATCCAGTACCGCACCTAGCAAAATACTGCAAAACTACGGTATTACTACGGTATTGCTACGGTATAATGTTTAGAATTCCGATTTAATTCGGAAGTTTTAAACAATTCCGTATTGATACAGTACGTATTACATCCCCTTTTTTGGTACTGTATATATGTATGTCGGCACTCGGGGCGGTAGGGCAGGATCGTGCGACGGTGGGGATCTGTGATCTCCGCAAACTTTATATTTTCCCAGGATCGAGAATTTGGTGCGGGCCCGCAACGGCGTGTGTGGGCATGGAACCTGGTGAGACAAAACGGTAATGGAGCACATGTGGGGGGGTTCGCTATGATGTGCTCTGCTCTACGAATATATGTATACTCTGTGGGTATGGTTGGTCCAGATGCGGCCCAGGTGGGCAAGCGGCGAGGGGGGATTGGCGGTCAGTAGGTGTTAGGAGGAGGTTGGATTGAGAATCTGCTCGGGGGGGAAATGGAACAGCGATGATGCAGGTAACTACTCGACTATACTAATCGGTGTCTACCCTATGTATTTACTAAACTAACTTGGTCTACATTTAAATTCCCTCGGTCTGCATGTAAATCCCCTGGGGGGAATTTCTCTGCTAATCAAACCGTATATTAGTACTGTCTTGCGTGCGTGGGCTCGATCCTGTATGTATGTATGAGGTCTGACACCAAGTGGATGTTTGTATAGGAGAAAGAGGAAGATGAGGAGAAAGAGCCTTCCAGTGCAAGTGGAGTAGGTTAGTATCATACTCTCTCCATACAGAAAGCACGACGGCGTTGGCAATACTTCCTCCATGCGCTCTATTCCGCGGCCAAGGGAGAGCTACATCATGTCGCTAGGTAGGATCCATACCTGACTGGCCGTTGTCACGTCTGAGCTCAGCCCGGTGTCAAGCTGTCGGTCAGTGAAGAAGCAGAGCTTATCTTATCGTGTATTCCCCCTGGGGCGCACAAGCCAAATTCAGTGCCCGAGTGACACGCCATGATCCCCAAGTCTAGCGTTGCGTCCGGGAAAGACGCTAGCACAAAAGAGAGAGGGGGCTAGTCTAGTTACTGGCCGTGACAGGCTTAGTTAGCCCTCCGTTGGCCAATCAACTGTGGCCTTTGCCACAGCTCTCTGACACTGTTTAGGTCGATCGACCTGTTCTGTGTCGAATGACAGCGCTACTAGTACTACACTTGGTACTGCATGTGCTGGGGAATTAGTAATCAACAGATCAAACAAAAGAGCTCGCGTGGGGGTGGGAAACATTTGTTTGGTTCATGGATAATCACTCGTGAGCAGAGCAGAGCTGGTTCTGGTAATTTCACTTTAAGCTTTGGTTTGGTGTTTGTGGACAGGTGTACATGTACTGACTATCGTGCAAACAGTACTCACTTGACCTGCTTGAATCACGTATCCTGTTACAAAGCTTTCAATTACACCACAGTCTGAGCCTCCCACAACCAGCTGTCCTCCCTAGCAATTCTTTCAAAACGGCATACTTACAACCGCCCCCACAAGAGCCTCCACAATATCTTCCAAGTCAACTCCAGCATCTACATAAAACACGCCTTGGATCTAGATCTCCCCCCCCCCCCCACGAAGAGAAAGAAAGAAGAAGAAACTTAAAACCCACCAACATGTGCATCCCCAACAAAACCAGCTACGTCTGCGGCCACCACATAACAAGCTACTCTGCAAACTCCACCGAGTGTAACTACAGGATCCACACCGAAGCGGTCGACAAAATGACCTACCACTGGCCAGACAGCATCTGCCCCGAGTGCTGCCTGCGGCCCTTCTGCAGCGTCTCCAAGAGGCCCGAGATTGTGGAGTGGCTGGAGGGCGTGCTGACGCACGAGGAGTTCAAGAGGCAGCGAGAGGAGTCGGGGGAGAGGAGGAGGAGGAGGAGCAGCAGCAACAGCAGGGGGGCGAGCAATACGGTGGCAACGACGACAACATCGCCGAGGCAGGCGCGGAGGAGCAGGAGTGCGTCGAAGGAGGGGAAGAAGAGGTATGAGAGGGGGAATGTGTTTGAGCGGGCGGGGGGTTGAATGGTGAGCTAGGGGGTGGATTACGCGCGTGTGTGCGGTCTACTACCGGTGAGCTGGCTGGGTTGCATGGATGGTCATCCGCGTACGCGCTTTTTTGATATCAAACTAGATCGTCTGCTAGCTGCTGCAGCATATGGAGTTACAGACACAGCGATTAGAAGCGTGAGGGATATTATTTTAGCGGAAGAATAGAGTTTCTTTTTTCCGCGTGTTTCGGCTCGAGTATTTGTGTTTGTTACTTTGTGCGGTGGTAGGAGAAATGGGTTTGGACTATTCATCGGCTTTTGAGGACTAGATAGAAAAAAAATCACTCTTCCGAGCTATAGGTGCGTACCTCATCCACCAAAAGCCCGTACCCATACCTGCATAGGAATCCAATTGTACAACGTTAAGCTTCCAGAGAGCTAATCCCAAGCTCAGACCCCAGCTCAACGCCCGGCGTCCAATATTAGTGGGCCAAATCCAGTTAACTGGCCAAAGAGAGCTCGAATGCTTGGAATACAATCCACTGCAGCATTTGGAAATATGCGGGGCCCACCGAAATAGTATCTTTCCTCACAGTCATAATCCAGAAACCTCTTGATCGATTGGTTCAGCAATCCTAATCATCAACACTTGGCCCTGTGCCGGCCGAGGTTGCCAGCCGTAATTAAACTTTGTGTAGTCGTTGAGGGGCTATTCGCTGGTTGTTCAGGTGGGTGAGTGGCTCGAACCTCTCCCACCCGGGGGGAGTGACCTTGAACTTTGGGATTGCGCCCGTGATCCCTTTTTCATTCTTTTTCTTCTAATTTTTATTTGTGCACCTTTTTGATGGGGGTCTATAGAATGGTTGATTGGAAATTACTTGTAGTATTCGGAAGGTTTTGGGGGTTTGTTTTGCATTTGTACTATAAGTTAACCTAAATACCGACGGGATGGATTGGAGGTGTGTATGGATGGCTAGCCACTATTGATGCCTGTCAATGATCAGAAATTTCGAAGGTTTGGAATTTGTTAAGATTACGGAACCACAAGAGTCTGGTGCTTCCAGTTCTAAGCACACTTGGCTCATGCCTCCATTCGTGCTGGAAATGATTAGGTTACCGGTTTACGGTAGAGCGATCCACAACTTCCCTCTGTAGATCTATATGCTTTCAACTACCCCCCGGAAGCCAAGAAGCAAGTATACCCTTCTAGCACATACCTATTTCGAGCCATTAGACAGCTCGATGTCTCGGATTGGTGCCCAATGGTGAGTGGATGTCTATCTATCAAAACTAGATACAAAAACCAGCCCCCTCCCTCACTCCCCCCACACCCACACCCACACGCAAAGATCACGACTGCTCCTCCTCCTCCTCCTTCTCCCCCACCACAGGCCTCTTGATCCACTGCTGTGCCCCCAACACGCCGCCAACCCCGTGCTCGGCCTTGTCCTCCTCGCCCTCGATGTAGACGCCGTCGTCCATGCTCCACTTTTTGAGCGGCAGCGCCGAGAGCCCGGTCTGCCAGCCGGCGCGGTAGAGCTCGAGGCCCGCCCAGGCGATCATGGCGGCGTTGTCGGTGCAGAACTTCATTGGCGGGACCACAATCTTGATGTGCTGGTAGCCCTTGCTGGTCAAGTATATCCTCAATCTGGCGCCCTCTGCATCAGCATATACCAACTGCTAGAGTAGAGGAGGGGGAAGTAGAGGAGGGGGAAGTAGAGGAGGGGGAAGTAGAGGAGGGGGAAGTAGAGGAGGAAGAGAGTGGGAAGAAGAAAGACAACCCACATATGCCTAAAAAACTGATTCGCCGCCACCCCGCCACTCACCACCACCATCCCCACCTGCCTCCGCTCCTCCTCCCCCACCGCCTCCAGCCCCAGCACCAGCCGCGCCGCAACATGCTCAAACGCCAGCACCATAACCTTCCTCCCCAGCGCCCTGCGCTCCTCCTCCCCAATCTCCACGCCGCCCAGCACCCGCTTCCGCCGCTTCAGACACCGCTCCACGCCGCTCCCCAGCCCGCTAAAGCTGTATGCTAGCCGCCGCGCCGCCGGCCCCGTCTTTGCCAGCGGCGCCGACAGCTGCCAGTCGTATGCCGCGTCCTCCGCCGCGTCCTCCGCCGCGCGTGCGCGCCCGCCGGCAAGCATGTAGCGGTATCCGTAGCGGCGCTCGCTGCCCTCGCGCGCGGGGAAGCAGAAGGCCTCGAGCGCGGCGCCGTAGGCGATGCTGGCGCCGTGCGCGGCGAGGTCGCGCGCGGGCACGAGCTGCCGCCCGCACTTGTCGAGCATGTCGCCGAGCGCGATGTCGAGCGTGTCGACGAGCACCGTGTGCGAGGTTAGGCCCCGGCTGTGCACGACCTGCGTGTGCCCGCCCGAGACGAGCAGCGTGAGGAAGGGGAACTGCGGGGCTTCGGTGGGCGTGGGGGCCGGCTGCTGGATGATTTTGGACTTTTGCGCGGGCGTGGTGATCTCTAGGAGGGGTTCGAGGAGTGGTGGTGGGGGCGCTGGGGTGCTCGAGGAGGCTGCTGCTGCGGCTTCGGGGCTCGAGGGGGGCGTGTCGGCGCTCGAGGGGGGGTCTGCTCGGATACTCTCTGGGGCCGCCCCGCCTTCGGCGCTCTCGGCGGCGGCCACCTCAGCATTCTCCGCGGCCGCCCCAAGAAGTCCCCTCTCTCCCACGACCACCTCCCCCCCACAACTTTCACGTTCACCCTCACCCTCCACCACCTCCCCTCCCCCTACCCCTGCCGCCTCCGCCGCCGCCCTCTCCACCGCCGCCCGATTCAGCGCCGCCACCAGCCGCGGCGTCAGCGTATGCGCCAACATGTGGTTGACGCCCACCAGCGGCACGCCCCACGCCACAGCAAGCCCCTTGGCCGTGTCCAGCCCGATCGACAGCGACGTCGGCATCCCCGGGCCCCTCGTCACGGCCACAAAGTCTGGCTTGTGGCCGAGCGCGGCCACGGCGGCCAGCAGCGGCGCGAGGTGCGTGGCGTGCGAGACGGTCGAGACGAGCGGGTGGATGCCGCCGTAGATGCGGTTGGGGGAGGTGATGGTTTTGTGGGCGAGGAGGGTGGCGGTGTGTGGTGTGGGGGAGGTGAGGAGGGCGACGGAGGTGTCGTCGCTGTGCGGGGGGTTAGTGGGTGGAGAGGATGAGGGGAGGAGGGGGAGTACCAGGAGGTTTCGATGGCGAGGACTGTGAGGGTTCGGCGCTGGGGAGGGCGCGGCTGTGGAGGGTGTGTGCGGGGGGAGGCGGCGGCGGCGGAGGGGGAGCGGAGCGGAGGGGGAGGGGAGGCGGGGCGGCATTGTGTAGAAATAATGAGTGGATGGGGGGGGGGGGGGGTAATGATTGTGTGTCGGGATTCCTGCTGTGCGTGTCTGCAGGCCCGCGAACAAGCTTTTGTGGTGCCGCGCCAAGCAGACTAGCTGCAAGCAGCCATGTCAACAACCGGAGTCACAGCCCATCACTCGCACCACCACCACACACAAAGCAGCCGTGCAATCATTTCCATTAACAGCCCATCTATCTAGCACATTTTGAAAAAACAAAAAAACAGAAAAAAACAAAAACAAAAGCAAAGCAATAAAAGAATAACCCCCCCCCCACCCCTAAACATCCCCCACCCCTAAACATCCCCCACCAAATTCCCCAAATCCAGCCTCATCAGCAGGCGATCAATCTTACCCCCCTCCCTCTCCGCCTCCTGCTCCCCGCTTGCCCCGCCGCCAGCAAAAAAGTCCCGCTCCTCATCCATCGTCTGCAGCCGCGCCACCAGCCGCCCCAGCAGCACCCGCACATCGCCGCACAGCCGCACGGCAAAGTCCTCCGCGCCCTCGCTGCCCTTCTCTGTCAGGTCTGCCGTCTCGTGGCGCCGCAGAAGCGCCTCGATGGCGGCCGCGAGGGCGTCGCACGCGATCAGGAAGCGCTTGAGCAGCGGCGCGAAGGCGCCGTCGGCGAGGAAGAGCCCGCGGCGCAGGCGCGCGAGGTAGAGCTGGTGGGCGCGCATGAGCGACTCGGGGTCCTGCTGCTTCGCGGGGTCGGTGTGCGTGTCGGTGGTGGTGGTGATGGTGGTCGGGTGGTGCTGGGGGGGTTCTTTCCCCGCTGCGCTGCCACTGCCACTCTCCATCCAGATGTCGTGCTCCTCCTCCTCCTGCTCCTCCGCCATCTCGACATCACCATCCCCCTTATTCTCCGCAGGCTCCTCCTCCTCCTCCTCCCCAGCTTCAGCGCCGTCCCCGAGCACCACCAGCAGCCGCGCAAACTCGCCCGCAATCACCTCGCCCTGCCAGTACTCCACCACGGTCTCGAGGAAGAAGACGGCCAGGCTGGCCGTGGCCCACACGCCCCGCTCAGCGCGCTCCCGCCGCTTCAGCACGCCGCGCATCACCGCGCCGGCCGCGCGCACCGGGCGCCGGCTGCGCCACAGCCCCTGCAGCCGCAGCTGCGTCTTGCGCACCGAGATCAGATACGCAAACAGCCCGTCGTACAGCTCGAGGTCCGCCGGCTGCAGAAACAGCTCCAGCGGCCACGTCAGGTGGAAGTTGAGCGCCACGCCCACGCCCACCAGGTGGCTCTTGAAGCTGCCTGCCGTGGTGGTGGTGGAGGTGGTGGTGGAGGAGGTGGTGGCGGTGGCGGAGGTTGTGGTGGCAAGCGAGAGATAGAGCAGGTCGCGCGCCGTATCTAGGCGCTCGTCAACCGCCTCGTCGCCCACCAGCGCCGCGATCACGCCCCACGTGCGTGTCAGGATGGCCGACACCTCGCCCTCCTTGACGGCCGTAGTGGGCGCGGGGGCGGCGGCGCGCCGCCACCGGTTGCGCACGCCCTCGCTGCTCTGGTGGATCAGTGCCACGGCGAACTCGCCGCGGCCGAGAAGGAAGAACTCGCGTAGCACGTGCACAATGTCGATGATGCGCGCGGCGGGGAGCAGCGTCTGCAGCGTGTGCCGGCTGAGTGAGAGGCGGATGGCGGCGACGGAGGTGTGCAGCGTGTACGGGTTGAGCGGGGAGGACAGCGCGCGCAGGTGCGCGAGGTGGCTGGGGAGGAGGGACATCTCGGGCGAGGAAGTTGCGGCGGTGGTGGTGGTGGTAGCATCAGCGGTGGCACCGCGCAGGCGGATGATGGAGAGCGCGCGGCCGATGAAGAGGATCGAGGCGGCGGTCTCGGGCAGGAGGAAGCCGGGCAGGTGCGTGGGCTTGAGGACATACTCCTTCAGCGCGCCGGCGCCGGCGCCGTCGTCTTCCGCGGCCTGCTGCTGCGTGCCGACGTCGCTCTCGGCGATGAAGAAGTCTGCGCCGGCGCCCCAGGCGCTCGTCGGCAGGCGGCCGTACAGCACCCACGACGCCACCTCGCGCAGCCACGCCGTCTCGGCCACCTGGAGCAGGTGCAGCGCCACGGCCTCCAGCGCCGGGAAGCCCGTGTGGATGTCGGCGCGCAGGCGGTCGATGATGTTTGCGCCATTGAGCCGCCGCGCGAGCACGGCCGTCGTCAGGCCGTGCAGATAGCTCAACGTGCGCTCCCAGCCCTCGAAGCCGCCCAGCACCTTGGCCAGCGAGACGACATTGTATGTGCCGGAAGTGTTGTGGTGCGCGAGGATGCTGCGCTCAACGGTGAGGATCTGCGTGCGGAAGGCGTGCAGGTGGTGTGTCTCGATGCCGCTGGCGACGGCGCGGGCGATGGTGCTCGGGTGTGTGGTGGTGATCTTAGTGCAGGAGGTGCGGAGGGCGATGTGCAGGTGGCCTAGTGAGGAGAGGGAGGTTAGGATTGCTCTGGAGAGGCGGGGGGGCGTGGAGGGGGAGAGAGGCGGGGGGTTAGTGAGTGATATGCCATGAAGGAGCGTAGATAGCTAGCACTGGGGGAGGGGGAGGGGTGTGTGTGGGGTACCTTTCTGACGGCGAGACGAGCGGAAAGTCCGGGGGGAGGCCGTTTGGGGTCAGGATGGGCGACGTGTGCCCGGAGAGCAGCAGGAACAGTTCGTGCAGCATTGCGGCGGGGCGGTGGGAGCTGAAGTCGTGATGTCTTTAGATATCTCTTCCTGTGGAGGTTTGGGGCGATTGGGGAGACGCGCCGAGTGCCAGGGCTAGGGGTGTGTGTGTGTGTGGGTTAGGGTTGGGTGCTGTGTGACGTCGACGGAGAACAAAGAGTAAGCACAGCGGCGGGGGAGCGAGTGCAGCGGTGGGGGGCGAGTGCTGCATTCTTCGTGTGTCGAGCAGTAGCTTGTATACCGGGGAGGCTCTTTCTCTCTCTCTCGTAAAGTGTGCATTTGATCATTGGAGGCTGCAGCTGGGGGGCAATGATTGGAATGAAACCCACACCGCCGCCGCCGGCAGAGTGATGGACGGTGCTCGGGGCGGAGGAACTGCATGTACTGGCTTGATTACTCTCCCACATGAACCACAACCACCACAGCAACATTACTAAACCCCCCGTTTTCATATCCAATGCTCAATCATCCCCCCGCATACGCATACACATACATGAGTGCTCTACACCTCCTCTGCTGCACAATAAGCATTGCAAAGTGCACCCGACTGCCATGACAGGCCTTACAAACCGCCTCGCTGCCTCCCACCGCGGGCCTTACAAATGCTTGTGGCCCATTACAAATCACCCCAGTGCACCACTAGAATGATCCCTACCCACACTGCTTGCTGCACACACTACATGATGTAGCTAACCCAGTATGTAGATACCCCCCTCAGTCAGATATGTAGACCCCACATTCCATCCCACGTTCCGGCCTGGGTGGTGGATATAAGATGGCTGCCAGAACATCGCTATTCTCCCCGCTGCTGCTGCTGCTCACCACCGTCCGTCTTGCTTCCCGTCCTACGCATACAATACGACCATTGCAACAGCTTATACGACTACGACTACAGCACACAAAGTACCGTCAGCTCTCAACTATGACTGTACCTCCCCCTCTTCCCTCTGCCATCTACAGTTCACACAGCTAACAGCTAGGATCCCACCCGTAGACCAAATTGACCGATTGGGCCGACAAAGCAACCGGCGAGTTCAACCGCAAGCCCGTATGTCTCCTCCCTCTTCCCCCCCCACCTGCCATAGCTAACACAACCCCTTCCTCCTAAAAGTCCGTCTTCAGAAACTTCATCTCTCGCGAACCTGGCGCGCAGTTCCCGCCCGAGAAGGGCCGCTACCACCTCTTTGTCAGCTATGCCTGTCCCTGGGGTTCGTCCAGCTGCAGCCCCACCTATTACAGGCCTGGTTGAGTGATGCTAACTACACTACACTACACTCCAGCCCACCGCACCCTCATTGTCCGCCAGCTCAAGGGCCTCGAGGACGTCATTAGCTTTTCGACTGTGCATTGGCACATGACGCAGGGCGGTACATCTCCCCCACCCCCCCTCCCTTCCTCCTCCCTCCCTCCCTCCTCCTCCTCCACCAACTAACACCCCACCCACCCCCCACAGGCTGGCATTTCGCCACCCCCGCCGAAGCCTCCGCCGAGATGGCCACCGCGCCCGAGCCCGTGACGGGCGCCGCCTTCCTCCGCGACATCTACCACCGCGTCAACCCAGACTACAGCGGGCGCTACACCGTGCCCGTGCTGTGGGACACGCAGAGCGGCGCCATCGTCAGCAACGAGAGCAGCGAGATCATCCGCATGCTCTACGAGGAGTTTGACGAGTTTGTGGCGGACGAGGGGGAGCGCGGCGGGTGGCTGCTGCCCGAGGCGCGCCGCGCAGAGGTCGACGCCATGAACGAGTGGGTGTACGACACGGTCAACAACGGCGTGTACAGGGCGGGCTTTGCAACGTCGCAGGAGGCGTACGAGGCCGCGGTGGGCGCGCTGTTTGAGTCGTTGAAGAGGCTGGAGGGGGTGCTGCAGGCGTCGCCGGGGAGGTATCTGTTGGGTGCGGAGATGACGGAGGTGGATGTGAGGCTGTTTACGACGGTGGTGAGGTTCGATCCGGTGTATGTGCAGCATTTTAAGTGTAATGTGGGCATGATCAGGCATGAGTAGGTTTTCCCCCCTCTTTCCCTCCCCTCAACCCCTCCGCGGGTGAGATGTGTGTGTGTGTGTGTGTGTGAGCTGATTGTGTGTGTGTGTGGTAGTTATCCGGCGATTCACAAGTGGCTGCGGCATCTGTATTGGGACATACCGGCGTTCAAGGACACGACGAACTTTGAGCACATCAAGAAGGTGGGTCTCCGCCCCCCCCCCCGCCCCTCCCCCTCGCTATCGGTAGTTTGCAATTACTAATGATGATGATGGGGGGATGTAATTGTAGCATTATACAAAGTCTCACACGCAGATCAACCCCCACAGCATCACGCCCGTCGGGCCGCTGCCAGACATCATGCCGAAGGATAAGGAGTAGAGCTACATGTAGTCCTGGTCATGGCGTATCACTCGGACGGGCGTTTCTGGTATGTAGGGGCCGGGACTAGACTGGTGGTACTAGTCAGTCAGTCAATCAGTCAGCTAAGCTATGCATGGGGCGGGGGGCGGGCGGAAGGGAACTGTATTGGAGCTAGCTAGCTGTGTACTGGGTAAATTCAATAAATCACTCTGAACGCGCATATTGGAGCAATGGGCAAGTTTAGAGAGAGGGATATCTACAGCACTACTAGACTGTAGCATCACATTCCGGTATAAACGCCCTAGCAAGTGCCATTGCTGTGTTGTGCAAGTAGAGTTCCCAACCCCGAACCAGGGGGAGGGGGGGGGGTGGCCAAAGGGGGTGTCTGTCTATTTATCTATGTAGAAGCACCCAAAACAGCCACCCCAAGTGACACAGCATCACCCTTTGTAGATTTTCTTTCTCGAGGTTTGTCAAAGCATACATGTAGTTTTTTCAGGGTCGGCGAAACGGAAACTGCAAGCTAACAATCAAATTTTTTTTTTAATCAGAGTTTCTATTGTTTCTGGGTATATGAATATCGCATGGAGGTATAAACCTATGGCATGAACAGAACCCCTCCTATCCCCCACCCAGCTCCTTGTTATAGTAACTATGGTCCGATACTAACCGCACAATCTTCAAACAAAGCCGACGACAAGAATCTTTCCCTGGCTTCCACAAATTACAAACAATAAAGGAAAAAAAGAAAAGCATCAGCAAACCCGGAACCTCCGCCAGACGCTCTGGGCGCCAGGCGCGTACAATTCTGGGTGTCTCCGAGACTTCTCAGTCTCCGGAGACCGCCCAGCGCGTTCTCTCCACACCTCCTAAGATCCTCGCGTCTCGCTATTTGGAACCTCCGGAGGCGCTGTATCTCTGGATGCTTTCTCCGAGACGTCAATCGAGCTCCAGACGGCTAAACAAAAAATTTCAGCCTTTCGAACATCAGCCATGCGCTTTCATTCATTCGACCCTGAGATAATCGGAATCGTTATTATGCTTTTAAAAATGTTCATGAGCCTTCTTTTATTCTATACATACATGTATCTATCTACCTATATATAAACTGCTCCATGTTTTAAATCGATTCTAGTATTTACTAGCCATCCTTTCTCTACTTGAAACAAATGGGCCATTCCCAAGACGCTCAGATATTCACTACCCAAAACCTTTGTCGGGAAGCGCCCGACTCGCGAGCCATCGAAGCCCTTGTCCCTAGCCTCCAGCAGTTCAACAAGCAAGTTGATATGATCAGCAAACTCTGGTATTCCTCGGTAGAGCCTCACGCCACGGACGCCAGGCGCCGCCAGCAGATCTGCCAGGCGTCGCCAGGGATCGCCGCCTGGCGTCGCCCGCAGGCGTTCCGCCACAAAGGCGTCGCCATGATGCCAGCGCGTCGCCAGGGCATAATGCTTTCGCCAGCGTTCCAGGAAGATAATCTTCGAGACCAGGCGTTCCAGAAGCATAATGCTCGACCAGGCGATGCTATTACCGCCTCGACGCCTCCAGAGCAGTATGTTCCCTCTGGCAGCAAGACGCATCGTCAAGATCATCGCTTTCATGCAGACTTCGCTTCCAAGCAGAAGACTTTCGCTTCCAAGAGAAGACTTCGCTTCCAAACAGAAAGACTTCGCTTCCTGCAGAAGATTCGCTTAAGATTAGCAGAAGACTCGCTCAGCAGAAGCACTTCGCTTCCACTGTGAAAGACTCGCTTCCACCAGAAGATTCGCTTCCTGTGAAAGATTTCGCTTCCTAGCAGAAGACTTATTCCTGTGCAGAAGCACTTTTCCTGCAGAAGATTTCGCTTCCTAGCATAAGAACTCGCTTCCTAGCAGAAAGACTCGCTTCCAAGCAGTACCGAATAGTCCTAATGAGCTTTTTTTGCGCTAATGCATTATCTACAGAGTGCTTCCTAGCGATATCACATACATCTATAGAAAAGCAATCTTTCTCCGCGATCTTCTAGGCGTCGTCTGTCAAGCGTCCAGCGCCCAGCAATGCTTGATCGTCCCGAAAGACCCGGCGACGCTTCTCTGCCACAAGACGCCTGGGGTATGCCTCCTGCGTCTGGATAACGATCAACAAATGAGTCTCGCCTGGGACTAGAACGACCACGGACGCGTCGGTCGCCAGGAGACAACGCCAGCCGACAAAGATTTCGCCACTAATATCTGCGCCAGGAGATCAAATCATAACGAGCTCTGCGCCACCAGAACATATCCTCACGCCAGAGAAAGACTTCGTCGTGCTATTCTGCGCCAGGAGAAGATTCTCACTGAGATGCTTTCGCCAGACACCACAGGAGCATATCGCCACGCCAAGACACTCTTCGTCAACAAGGTTTCAAGAGATATTGCCCACATCCGGAGAAAGACCATGGCCGCTTATAAGACCAACGCTTTCGTGAAGAGCTGCGGAAATATCTTTGATAATACTTATTCAAGGTGGGACATCCCCACTTAGACCCATATGAATTGATACGCTTTCAAAGGCGAGTGGCATCGCCAGTCTCTCAAACGATATCTCACGCGTGGGTATTCTTCACGCCGCTGAACGGTCAGTCGCGAATACTTGATCGAGCACTGTCGTATACTTTGGAGATGGCTACCAAACCTTTGGCGATGGCAGATGTATCTGCCGATTCGTGAAAGGCATTTAAGCCTTGAGGTTTAGGCCAGACGGCTCGTCTGAAAAGCTCAATGCCCTGCCTAAGCAGCATTCCGGCGCTTGCTGGAAATCATTTCATGCATAAGCAGGCGTTATCTTTGGTGGAGCGAGCTTGCTGGATAACAGACTCAGATACTGAGCGGCGAAACTCACCTCCCTCTTCCAATCCGCGTCGTGCATTAGCAAACGACATTACGAATTTTGAATTAGACGGTCCTATTGGGCCTAACATTCGTAGAAGACTCGCCACTGCCCTCAGAGAATTCACTGGATAGCACTCGGTAATGCTCTCACTGGATAGACTCAATACTCTCACACCATTGGATAAAGACTCGAACGCTTTTACAGCACTTACGACCGCTTCTCACAGATTCAACTAAATTCATTCCACGTACGCAAATCTATCCTAGTATTTACCAGCCAATTGCCAGCATCTACCTCAAATAAATGGGCCATTCCTAATATACTCCGAATATTCACGACCCACATCCTCTTCCTCCTCCGCCACAGACCTTCAAGAGCTATCAGCGATACCACGATCCTTCGCCTCAAGCAGCTCAACTACACATAGTCTATGCTACCGCTATCCTCAAGACCTTGAACAGAGCCTCCACGCGTCCCTGGTAAGCGTCAAACACTCCCCCACTGCTCTGAGGAACCTACCGATACCCATGCCCAATCCTTTCTTATTTTCCCTTCCTAAAAGATGATGTTCCCGTCACACCTGATATTGTGAACCTCAGATATCGTCAGGCCTTTGGAAGATTGGTATCGGAACCTGCAAGCATGTGAAAACCTCCACCGGCGCCAAAATGCTCTCAGAGAAAAGCTCTGAGAAAGATTCCGCATCTTCGCATACTCCTTTATCAGGCGATAAAGCGTCATATGGCTCATTTGCAGTCCATCTGCGACGTTGAACAGTCTTTCCGATTTCGTGGAGGGGTTGCAAAGACGCCTAAGGGCAGTCCGCTTACTATTGAGCGTTCATTCGGCGTTTTCTTGCGGTCCTCGATTTTGAAAATGTCGAAGAACTCGGCGAGTTATCCCGATGGGCTCCAGAGGATGTCAGTGCTCTCGGACCTCCAACGATGTCTTTCAGATTCAGAATTCGAATCTCTAACGCCAATCGCCTCCTCCATAGTCCAGATCTGCGTTGCGGCAGTCGGCGACCTTGGACGCTCTGTTCCTCTTTCACCGCCAGACACGCAAGAAGCTCGCTAACGTCCGTGGAGTACTGAGAATGCTCCCAAAGCGCTCAACGTGCTCGGTAGTGCGTTATACGTCGCAATTTGATGAAGTTGAAGTGTGATCTTTCCCGAATCTCGGATCTCCTCCACGCCATTGAGTCTTTCTGAGCGTCGCTGAAATCTTTCTGAGCCACTTATTGCTTTCGTTCGATCTCTCGCGTCCTTTAATGTCTTCAGCGCCTGAATTCTAAAAAGATATCCTGTGTTTATGGAAATCGTCGAGATAAATTTCTCCATATAGTCCAGAGTCTTTCGTTGACTCATATTACCATTAAGTGGAAGTCTATTAGGCTTCGAACGCATTTCATCGCTTATGCGAAGCCGCTCCTGACAGCCACTCCCGGGTTTCTCAGAGCAGCCGCGAGTGCTCCTAGAACGAGCCGCCCAGGTTCGTGATCTCTTTCCTTGCCATTGGGTGGTAGAACGATATTTTGTTTGAGATCGCCAGTCAGGGGCGTAATCAAGCCAAGCTTTGTCAAATTCCTCCAATCGGTGGTGCTTCTTGAAGCCCTGAATCCACTCCCTCATGTGCTTCAACATCCCCAGGTAGATATTGTGCAGAATGTCCGGTTTATTGAGATCGACGGATTAACCCCAGATACCCCAGAAAGCATTGAAGAGTGTTTTGACGGATCTCGCGACAAGGTATTCCACCGGTTCCAGATTGTCTTGCTCGCCAAATAGCAAGATTTCTCTCCTGTAGTCCTCGTGATTAAAGACAGAGCCGGGCGAAGTGCTCCCAAGATCGTGAAACTCGACCAAGATTCGCAAGGACTAAATACTGATGTTTTGCAAGTTTGAATGCCTTATTGATCAGCGATCCACCCCGAGAAAGACCGGAAAGCAAAGTCGTCAGACGCCGGCATTTGATTAGCTCGCCGTCCTGAGAAAGACTCGCGAATGCTTTGAAAGATCTCCCAAGAGCGCGATGCAGCCATTTGACTTTGACGTCAGAATACGGAGTTAGCAAGTGTTGTATTCTTCCCGAGCCGTGGCACTGGTAGCAGCCCTAGGAGAATGAATGAACGCCTCAGAGCTTATTGCAAGACCGACGACTTGATGTTCCCTATGGTAGAAGATAGATTGGCCAGGCTTTCTTGTCTCACGAAATTTGTCAGACGCTTGCCATCCGACGCAGAGATAATTGAGACACAGCGACCTCCGTAACGATTCTGTCGAGAAAGATCAGCGATCGCCTCGAAGATCATCGAACGCTCATAGAAAGACCCTCAAGTTGACAGCAAGAAAGTTTACGGACCTGTATCTCCCACCACCAATCTCCTCAGATGATTTCGTGACATTCGCCGCCGAATTCATTACGCTTCCACCACGGCGAAGTACACCAACGACTCGGAAGACGCTGTTCTAGAAGATATCGGACGACTACCATTGATCCCGGTAGTAAAGATACCTTCTCCCCAATATCCACCTCGAACGATTCCAGCTTGCCTTCCGAAGATGTCGCTCATTTCCTCCAGCCTTTCGATAAAACCCCGCCCAGTGCTGTAGGAAGACTCGTCACGCCGGCGGAGCTGCAGAAAGAAGCTGTCGATGTTTCCTATGAGGCTTTGGACAAAATAATGGCCATTCTGAACTCAGATGCTGACCGGAATTGCATGTATCGGAGAAGGTTTCGCGAAAGATTCGTCAGTCCTCCGAGCGTAAAGTGCTTCTCAGCCTCAGAACTGTAGTAGATGCCTTTACGCCCATTTGAATCGCCGCCTCCTCCATCACGAAATACGATTCGGATTCGAGGTCCCAATTGTTACAATCTTGGTCGAAAGTGTCGGACTAATCGTAGAAGGCTCTGAATAGCAATCGAACGCTCTTCGCCTCGCCAGTGTCGCGGTTTCTGCCGATTGATCGCGCTTCCAAAGCAGTGAATATTGATTTCCCAACCATTCATCTGCTTCTAAAGGATGATTGCTCAAGATGTTCTGTCAAAATTCGCGGAGGAGCTGTATTTCTTGCTGCAAAAAGACGACGATTTCATTGAACTCGAGAATTTGCAGTCTGCTGCGCCGAGGAGGCTTTTTTCCTCGCAGGCGTGCAGAGCGCTTACGAACAATCTGTCATCCAACGAGGCCTGGCTGCAGAGCGCCATTAACGACAGCAGAGTGCTTCTACAAGCGATTTGTCACCAATGAGGCTTCGCCGCCAAGAGGTTGCAGAGGCTTACAAGCGATTAGTCACCCCACGCAAAGTGCTCGCTAGCAGAGTGTTTGCCGAGTGATTGTATGCGCTTTGGCGCCAAGACTTCCAGCAGAAAGAAGGCTGACTTTCGACGCCATACATCTCCAACGGAATACTGCAAAACACAAACACGAAGATGCAACGAGAGGAAACAGCAATCATGCCACCAGCAATGCCCGTTTCTGCCCTTTCAGCATTCGCCATCCTCAGTTAAGCACTCGCGAAAGCTATTCAGATCGAGAAACCGCGAGAAACCGTTCACAACGGAAAATTCAATACCAATATCGACTTACGAAATTTCAACGATACACACTGTCCGACTCGGCTTCATAGCGCACAGAGCTCGACACCAACAAGAACAGAAACTCCAACCCAACATTGAATCCAATCGATACCGCTGTTGGACTTACCATCAGAAAGATTCCCGAAGACGCCAGAAAGATTCATCTACGCTATTCAATTGAATCAAACCACCAGAGTAGAATCTTCGAAATACGCTTTCAGAAAGATTGATTCACGCCATGTATTGGAGCAAACATTGAGCACGGCTTGGAAAGACCATATGCGCCGTCGAGACTCGAGAGCTCAGATAAGATAAGCTTCCATAGACACGCCGCTTTCGAAGATGATGAGCTCTGAATAGCAGATTCTATTCGGTATAAGAGCACCTTCTCCTCCTTCCAGATCGCGAGAGATTCCTAACCATCCATCTTCCAACATTCTTCCAAATATTCTTCCAGCTACCACTTCATACCCCTCATCGCTATCAAAGCTTTCAAGATATCTCTAAGTCAAGATTCAGCTCACGCTTCAAGTTTACGGTTCAAGTTTCAAGTTTTCGAGCTTTCAAGCGCACATCTAGCAATCATATATAAGATGGTATATCCTCCTCCTTAATTCTATTGCTCTCAGAACCATACTCATCAAATATTCTATATTCACTATAGTCACCTTCACCCCGCCTCAGAAAGACTCCACGAGCCTCACAGAAGAAGCGAGATCGCGATCCAGACACCGACGATTCAGATAGCAAAAAACACCGAAAAGAAAAAGAAGAAGGAGAAGAAGAAGCAGGAGATAGAGGAGCAGGAGATAGAGGACAGAAGGAGCTGGAGATTTTGCAGAAGAAGCAGGAGCTACAGAGGAAGGCACAGGAGAAAGAGAAGAAGGCGCAGAAGCAGAAAGAGAAGTCCTCACCTTCGCTGCCTCTCAGAAAGAGCAGGAAGGCACCCAGCCTATCCCAATAGAGATAGGAGAGACACTCCCGCAGTCGTCGTTCGAGAAGACCCGCCACCGCCTCAGCAAGCCACTGTCTCCCAAAGCAGTCACGAATTTTCCCAAAGGAGTGGGATAAAAAGGCGGTAAGCGAGAAGGAGAAGGAGATAGCGATGACGACAGCGATGACAGCGATAGCGAGAAGGAGAAGGAGAATGAAGCAAGAACCTGAAGTCGAGCCCGACAGAGAACGTTCTGCAGCAGGCAAGACAAGAAGAGGCCCAGCAGGCCCGGGCAGCACCTAAGCCCACAAAGCTGCTTCAGCAGACAGCAGCAGGCCCAGCAGGCCCGGCAGCACCTAAGCCCACAAAGCTGCTTCAGCAGGCACAGCAGCAGGCCCAGCAGGCCCAAGAAGCACCCAAGCCCAAACAGCGCCAGAAGACAAAGAAGCAGGCCCAGCAGGCCCAGCAACACCCAAGCCTCAAACAGCCAAGAGGCAAAGAGCAGGCCCAGCAGGCCCAGCAGCAAGCCCAAAGCCCTCAAGAGAACGAACAGTTCGACAAGTCTCCAGCTTTTTCTCAGAGTTAGGCAGCTCCGCCACTACCACCGCTGCCCTGTCCGCCAAACCGAGCCTGGCCATTCGCTTCCAAAAGCAGTCGCCAGTGCTTCACAGAGTTTCAATTCTGACGCCCCTGCCGGATACCAATACCCGCCTCTCCACCGCAGAGAGAGGCAAAGGCGGCGCCGAGATCCTGCCCCAGAAACTCCCCGCGGCTTCTTAGCGACGCCAGTCCTCCAGAAGCGTTTCCTCGGTGCTGCAGAAGATCGCCCCAATCTCAAAACACTCACACAATGACTCAGGCGAACAAAGAAAGATTACTTTAGGTTTGATCAACCTGCCTAAAGTGTACACTAACGTCCGCGAACAGCCTCAAAGCGAGATGACAACACCGGCCGGCCAACAAAACCGCTCCGAGCAGCAGCGCTCGACGCTCTATGCCCATTTATTGAGTTTTGCGCCTCTCGCGTTTTTGCCTATGCGGAACGGAAGCAATATCAAGAACCCGCAGAAGACTCGCCGACGCTTTGAAGTGGCCATTGCCGATGTTGGGCAGAAGGAAAAGCTATCGAGGCAGGGGAATCGCGAAGTTTAGAGAAGTTGCTTGACGAGAGCGATGATGATGACGACGACGGCCCGCCGAACGCTAGGAAGCGAACGCCATCAAGTGTCCGGCGAACTCGATAGACCTTCCATAATGGTCACGGTGGTAGACCCGGATGCTCTGGGAAAGATTCTCCGAAGGTTCCCCGCCCAGATCTACGACTGGAACCATCGACGAAATCAGAATTCGCTCATTGGTATTCTGACAAAGATAACGCTTCCAGAGCTCTGCAACTTGATCCGAAGACACCCCACCCGACAGAGCAATCAGTGAGTATCTGGGAAAGACTTCGAGAACGCTCCACCGGCATCCAATCCTCCTGTCCGCCACAGGAGGTCCAGATCACTGATTCGGAAGAGGTCGGGGTTGGTTGAAGAATAGTACGGCAGGCCTCGGAGGATACTCGCGATGCTCCACAGAGCGGGCGCGGTGCTAATTTGGGTGGTGCTGAAACACCGCCGCTTATCACGAAGATTCCTCATATCGGTGAAGACGATTACCATGATCGATATCCCAGCAGAGGACTCTGACTACGGCGAGGAAATCATCGTTACGCTAAAGCGACTGAGCGATATTTGCCTAGAACTGATGCCAGTAATCAAAGGCTCATCCAGACTCTTGTTAGACGTCGCGATAGACAGCAGGATGCTATCGACGACTTAGACGCAACCTCCGGCGGTGGTTAACCCTCCCATGGTGGTGGTGGTGGTGGTGGTAATCCTCCGGTGGTGGTGGGGCAACCTCCTCCGGCGACCTCCTCCTCCTCCTCCTCCTCCTCCTCCTCCTCCTCCTCCTCCTCCTCCGGCTCCTCCTCCTCCGGCGGCGATGGTGGTGGTGGTGGTGGACCTGCAAGGCGGTGGTGGTGGCGGCGATGTGGTGGCATTATGGCATCATTAGTTTTAGATAATCTCGCCTTCTTTCTGCAGACAACAACGCTAACACTCAATAGCAGACGATTGCTTTTCTGAAGATCATGAATACTGGCGCCATTATTTTTTAAGATAATCTCTCGCTTTCTTCTGTTAACAATCGCTACCTCTCAATAGCGGTATGTCTTGTTTTCTGAGCGCATCTGCTTTCTGAATTGCGCTATTATGAATAGATGGGATCATCGCTTTTAGATTTATTAGATTAGATTAGATTAGATTAGATCAGATTAGATTATTTCATTTCTTAATTGAATTACAGTCAAGCCAAACTCCTAGATTGCTCTCAGAAAGCACTTATCGCTTCTGAAAGTCAAGAAAACGAAATGATTAGAAACGACTTGATTCGGCTGGACGTGCGGGTTGAACGGATCGCTACTCCTACAAGGTTAGCGGTGAAATTCTTCCTGCTTGGCGATTTAAAACTCTGTCGCCAAGCGCTTGATTTCTAATCAAACACGCAAAAGAACGCCTCCTAGAAAGACATTGGATACTCCTGCCAGCAAGCAGTTAGAACGCTTCTCAACAAGTCGATCCGAGTGCTCAAAGACTTCTTTCAAGAAAAGCTTAATTTACTCCCAAGATTAATTCAAGAAAGATGATGATTCACAGACTGACGAGTCTGAAATATCATTCCGAAAGATTGACCGTGACTGTCAACCAGACTGAGTAGTCAATCGACCAAAGACTCGGAGAGTCAATGACCACCGCCTAATAATACAGAAGCCTCCGTTCTTCCGACACATCCACTGGAAGAAGCAGCCCTAGAAGGGTAGAATTCCATCTCCCGATGGCAATACTCGACAGAGTTGAAGTGCAGGAGGAGCAGGAGGATGCTGCAGAGGTGGAGGAAACCGCCGATACCAGCCACTCCGAAGATGACGACTTCAGAGAACGCCAGAGAGCTCGAGGAGAATCTGGATGATCCGGAAGAAGAACCTCAAGCCTCCACCCAGCAGAGATCCCAGAGTACGGGAAGAGGCCAGACAAGATAGCCCACTACTGCCAGAAGATCCAAGAATGCCGGAGGAGACCAACCGAGCGGTAGAAGGAGGTTATTGCTTCCTCCGACGCCCTGGTGGATGTGGTACAGGTTCGACTCTCCCACCCATTAACGTCAAGACAAAACGCTAACGATTCAGAGTGCAAAGGTAGTACGGAGAAGCAGCACCCACTTCGGTACCCAAACAGAATGATCCTGCAGAAGCCCACTGCATCCCACAGAGCACCACTTTGGCATCCAGCCAGGAAGCATCTCAGAGATCATCCCCAGCATCTCAGAGAAAGATTCCCGCATCTCAGAAGACCTCCGATATCCTCACAGTCCATGCCTTCTTCAGCCCGCTTATTCTCGCGATATCGACTATAGCTCTTCCACACTAAGACATTGATCTTTCCTCGACGCGCTCGGCGACGGCGATTCTCACCCACTTACCGCCCTATCGTTCCTCCCCGCCTTTTGAGGCGTTGGCAGACTCATGAGCAGTCCCGGATTCCTCAAGCCTCAGGATATTTACCAGAAGCATAACCAAGATATGATATTGCACGCTTTTCATCTATCGCGACGGGCGAAATGCTCCTATAGCAGAAAGTGAGGTTAGTAGTATTCCCGATAACATCGACGACCGCTTTGAGAAAGATCGTTAACATTCGCGAAAGTAACCTATCTCAGAGTCTTTGTTACCAAATGGCGAGTCAAACGTTCTTCAACGCAGGCTCAGAGGATTGAAAAGGAGTGCAGCACGCTAATCGAAAGACACTCTTTATATGAGCCTTTTCCCCGCAGCGAGGCTTTCAAGTACTGGTAGTAAATACGCAGCTGCCAGGCCAAGATCAAGAAAAAATTGGGTCTGGCCTGACGCTGGCGCAACAGAGCAGGCGACCAGGCGATGAGAAGTTTTTCTTACCTGCATCCATACGCCTGGCCAAGAACGATATCGTCTCGACGAAAAACGAACATCTCTCCTGCTCTGCCGCGACGCCGTTTTTGACCAAAAGACGAGTTCGTCTTTAGTTCGTCTTTGACCAAATTACGTCGTCTTTGACCCCAAAACGAACACCGGGTCCACACCTGGGTAGCTTTCGCCCGGTAAACGGCTGGACTAGGACAATAGTTCCGCGCAAATGTCACGTTTATTGATCTACATGTCTACGTAATTCTATGTACATTTCTAAGCGCCCCACCCACCTCCGCTGGCGCCCCACCCACCTCCGCCCGCACCCCACCTACCTCCGCTGAAACTCCACCTGCCTCCGCCGGTGCCCCACCTACCTCCGCTTACTCCTGCCCTCCGCCGACCTCCTGCCCGTTGAGCTGTGCGCTGTGCTCGCCGCGGGTTGAGCTCGCCGCTGAATAGTGGGCTGAGCTCGCCGCTGACCTGCCTGCCTGCCCTCCTGCGCGCTGAGCTGCCAGCCCGCTGAGCTCCCCGCTGAGCTGCCTGCCCACTGAGCTACCCACTGAGCTGCCTGTCCTCCTGTCCGCTGAGCTCGCCACAGAGCTGCCTGCCCGCTGAGCTACCCACTGAGCTGCCTGTCCTCCTCTCCGCTGAGCTCGCCACAGAGCTGCCTGCCCGCTGAGCTACCCACTGAGCTGCCTGTCCGCTGAGCTACCCACTGAGCTGCCTGTCCTCCTGTCCGCTGAGCTCCCCGCTGAGCTGCCAGCACGCTGAGCTCCCCGCTGAGCTGCCTGCCCACTGAGCTACCCACTGAGCTGCCTGTCCTCCTGTCCGCTGAGCTCGCCACAGAGCTGCCTGCCCGCTGAGCTCGCCGCTGAGCTGCCTGCCCGCTGAGCTACCCACTGAGCTGCCTGTCCTCCTCTCCGCTGAGCTCGCCACAGAGCTGCCTGCCCGCTGAGCTACCCACAGAGCTGCCTGCCCGCTGAGCTCCTCGCTGAGCTGCCTGCCTGCCCTCCTGCCCGCTGACCTCCCTGCCTGGGGGTGTCCATTTGGTGCGGTATTGGTGACTGGTAGGAGGCGGATTCGCTGCCTGGGGGGTGCAGTATTCGCTGGCTTGGGGGTGCAGTATTCGCTGCCTGGGGGGTGCAGTATTCGCTGGCTTGGGGGTGCAGTATTCGCTGCCTGGGGGGTGTCCAAATGGTGCTGTATTCGCTGCCTAGGAGGTGTCCAAATGGTGCAGTATTCGGTGTCCAAATAGTGCAATATTCGCTGCCCAGGAGGTGTCCAAATCGTTCAGTATTCGGTGCCTGGTAGGTGTCGAAATCGTGCAGTATTTGGTGACTGGTAGGTGTCCATATAGTGCAGGATTCTGCTGCCTGGCAGCTGTCGATTTGCGCCTGCAGCTGCGTCCATATACTACAAGATTTGGAGCCTCCAGCGGCGTCAGCAGCGGCGTCAGCAGCGGCGTCAGCAGCGGCGTCAGTATACTGGGGTATTTACCTGCAGCGGAGTCAGTATAATCGTCAATATACTGGGAATTTGACGCCTCCAGCGGCGTCAGCAGCGGCGACAGCAGCGGCGTCAATAGACTGGGGTATTTACCTGCAGCGGAGTCAGTATAATCGTCAATATACTGACCAATTTGACGCCTCCAGCGGCGTTGATATACTGCATGATCTGGAGCCTGCAGCGCAGTCAGTAAAGGCGTCAAAATGCAGAGTAGAGTAAATACGTATCTAGTAGTAGGCGTCGATACAGGCAGGAGGTCGATACAGGTAGGAGATAGGCGTCGATACAGGCAGGAGGTGAGGTAGGAGGCGAGGTAGGAGGCGAGGCAGCTAGGTGTATATGTCGAGGTGGAGGTGGAGGTGTGGGTGGATCCTCGAGGTGCGGAGGAGTCAAATCTGACGTCATTAGCTAGCGCTAGCATTAGCGCCAGTACATAGGCGGAATATCACATCCGCCCGACGTCAAAAGAGGAGAGATATCACATTTGAGAGACGAAATAGGCGTCGAAAGACGAGGTGTCACATTTGGGACGAATACCAGGCGCCAAAAGACGACAGGTCATATTTGGGAGCTCCGGGTAGCGCGGGATGACCCAAATGCGAGTATTTGGTAGCAAAAGACGAGGTTTTTGTCGCAAAAGACGAATCGGTACGTCTAGACGTACAATTCGTCTTGGAGGATTTTTTTTTTTGCTGATGTGGGATGTGCAGTAGATCTCGACGAGGTCGTTATCAAACAGGTGAATGCTCTTGAAACGTTGACGAGTGCTCTAGAAGCGTAATTGACGACGATAGGTCAGAAGTCTACACTCCCGAGTGCGCTCGCACTTGATGCACGAGGTTAAAGGGCGCCTGGCAGATTCGACCATCTATGGGCTTGGAAAGCTCTCGAGTCCTGAGGCGAGGGCTGCTCAAGAGAGTATCTTTTGAAGAACGATCGCTTGTTTCGCAAAGATTACGGCGATGATTAATCCTAACGAAGACTGCAATAGAAGACTCGCGAACGCCGCTAACAGACACTAGACCTACCGCTTCACGGTTTCGCCCCGAGATTATCGACATATTGTACTATAAATACTTTGATGCTGTAACGCGGCGTAAAAGACCAGCCTTAGAAATGGATTACCCCTACGCTTATTTGGTTCGATATCGACTGCGATTTGGCAGATTCGGCATGGCCAACAGGAACATACGCGAAGCCTCGACCATTTCCAGTCACAGAACGAGAGTGTTGTTAAGATGCATCCTCGATACCCATACATCCCCTTACAGCTATAGCGAAGTGCTTTGAGAGTGACGGACGCCTCGAGATTATCGAGTGCTTTGAAAGCACTGACGACGCCTGCGCTTATAATCGATTTGCTCGCTGACATTGAAATACTTAATAAACTTTCAATGCGATGAAAGAACACATGGAAGGGGCGAGGAGAGGCAGAACCGTGAGGCAACGTTGGAGGCGATCACGACAACCTCCGGAAAAGCGTATGCTATAAGGATGGATGCTATACTGGCGGAGGTTTTTCTGAATACGGAGGCTAACCTGGCGCTAACGTTGATAGATACGAGAAAGAAGATCACTATCGGCGCGATACCGGAAGATGGGTTCAGCGAGGACGACGAAGAGTTAGTGGTCGATCTTGAGGCATTCGAACGCCGAAAGACCCCGAGTGCCGAGAGATATCTCTGGTTCCGGCAACGGTGGCGGTCAGGATGAGGTGGTTCACGCCAACTTCGCATTGAAGCGAAGAGGAAGGCCAAGAGGAAGAAGAGGAGCAAGAAGAGATCATGGCGAGGAGGAAGAGATGCCAAGAAAGACCAAGGAAATGCTTTGAGAAGACTGCCGAAGGCTGGACGCGAAGAGCTGGAGAAACAGCTGGAGCAAGATGGAGAAGACTGAGCGCCTGAGGCGAAGTGCTTTTGGAAAGACTACAAAGTGTTGGGCGAAGCTCAAGAAAGACAAGCAGCTGGAGACGAATATGCTTTGGAGATGGGAGTACCTATATACCTATATTATATTCAATTAATTAGAGACGGTTTGTAGTTTTAGGGATTTAGCAAATCGAATCACGGTTTTGAATGCTCTTGAGAGCAGTGCCCACTAAAGCAAAAAGTAGTATCGTTGTAAAAACAAGTTGAAGGGTAAAATCTGATTATGTCGGCTTCTTTGGAAGCGATCGAGAGTCTTTCAAACGATGATATCTTTGAAGTCGTCAGAAACTCAGGAGGCCCAGGAGATAGGTAGTAGTCTCCAGCGAAAGCGTTCCGTTCTTGCGAGCGTCGAGGCGAAGATAATTCCGTCGCGAGCGTCGGCGAAGCGTTCCGTCGCGAGGCGTCAGGCGAAAAGCATTCCGTCGCGAGCGTCGCGAAAACATTCGTCGCGAGCGTCAGGCGAAGAGTGGTCGTCGAGATAAGCGTCTGAGCGAGTAGCTCCGTCAGGGTGGCGTATTCTCGAAGCGCGCTAGATCGTTAGTCTTGGCGCCTGGGCGAGCAGGGGAAACTAGTGCTCGCCAGGGCGGAATGCTATGCGCCAGAAGGCGCCAGGAACGCTCCGTTGCTTCTCTGGAGAGGCAGTTTGTCTACCGAGCGCCCTGGGCGCCTGGAGCGTCCAGAGCGTCTGGCGGAGGTTGGAGGTTTGCTGATGACAATATCGATACCCAACCACCACCACCGGGGCGACTTCCGACCCCACCCCAAAATCGCGAAACTCACACTCATCGAAGCAAGGAAAATATTCCGGATCCGCTGTCAGACAACTCAAATCGATAAACACGCAGCATACATCGACCCTGAACCATGTCAATGCGGTATGGAAAACTCGGCTAAATACATACTCTTGGAGTGCCCAGCGTGGGCCAAACTCCGCGCCCCCCTCATAGAGAAAATTCCCGGAGTAATGACCTGGGAAAACTGGATGTTCACAAACCTAAACACGGATCTCATCCTACAATTTGCAAAAAAGACACAACTCTCGGAATGGTACGAGTCGGCGGAGGAGGCGGACCAGGAGGAGGGGATGGAAGAGAATAATTAGAAGGGGATTGGGAGGAACCTTCCCTATTTTTTACTTGATGGATCCAGCGCTCGAGAACGCTGAGATATGATATTGTTTCCTTGTTGTTGGTTTCCCTCGGTCGCAGTTGTTTCCTTGGGGGTTGCCTTGTCTCTGTTCGCGTTCTGTTCTTGTTTGTGCTCGCTCCGCGTTTTTCATTCTTGTTTGTTCTTGTTTTCGGCCCGCTTTGTCCTTGTTCGTTTTCTTTCTGTTCGATTCCTTTTGTCAGGCGGTCGGTTCGGCGTGCGATAAGTCTTGTACTTCGAAGCAATATAAGGTTCTTCTTCTTCTTCTTGTATTTTCAGGAATATTATTAGTTTGATTCTTTAATAGTTTCACGTCTACGATCTCTTGGTCCTGTCGGCCAAGAGTGTTCCAAGATACTTCGCTTGCTTAGAGTCTACCTCTAAGCCTCCTGTTTAGATTGTGTTCCTTGGACCCTTACGACTTTGTCTCCACGTAACACAGGTCCCCAACCGCGCCCAAGTATCCACCTCCCGACAAGACGAACTGAAGTCGGCCCTCGCCCAAGACCCACTGTCCAAACAATTAATGAAGAACATCACCGCAGGAAAGAGGCACTCTCGTTTCCTCCCCATAGGCGAATGCACCATCACGGAAGGATTATTATACTACCAGGGCCTGCTATACGTCTCCGACGATGCAGCAATCAAGCTAGAGATCCTCCATTTCACCAGCGCCCTCGGCGGACACCTGGGGCCTTGTGGAACTTAAACCGGAACTATTTCTGGCCCCAAATGCGGAAGTACGTTGCCCGTTATGTGGACCACTGCGATACCTGCTCCCGGATCAAGCTCGGACATCTTTCCGTCTGGTACTCAAACCGCTAGCTCACCCAATCAAACCATGGTCGCTCGTTGTCGATGGACGCGTCGGCTACCAAGTCTCAAGGATCCGCAATCCTAGTGGTCGTGAACCGTCTTACTAAGATATTTACATCGCGAGAATCTGTGAATGACGAACTTCGCATTGTTCTCTGACAGCATCTGGAAAACCCACGGGCTCCCTAAGGACATAGTATCGGATCGGGGCACGACTTTCACCTCGCAGTTCTGGAAAGCACTGTGCAACCAACTGGACATCAAACCACGGTTCCGTACCGCCTTCCATCCCCAGACTGACGGGCAGACCGAGAGGATCAACGCTATCATGGAACAATACCTGCGAGGATACGTTAACTACCAACAAGACAACTGGGCCGAATTCCTCCCCCTCGCCGAGTTCGCCCAGAATAACGCCATGAGCGGAACCCAGGAGTGAGTCGCTTTCTTGAAATCTGGCGTACAATCACTGGGCGTCTTGGCGCCGAAAAACGGCGAAGCCGAAGGAAGTGGTGGAATTTGCCAATTCGATCTCTACCCTACAAACCGCCTTGACATCAGCAAGCTGAACAATTTCTGTAAAGCATCTCCTGAGCCTCCGGAGAATCAAAATCCGTTTTGATGTCTCAGGATAATATCAGGAGATTCGGGAGACTGTTGGGAGACTCATTCACATTTACAATCTTGCTGATGGAGATCCGAGATCCTGTACGCTCAAGCCGCCGCCGCTGATAGCGCCAATATCGCTCGCCTTCCGGAACCACGTCTAGAAGTAGGGGATTTGGTATGGTTGTCGCAAAAACACATACGCACCACTCGGCCCTCAGACAAGTTGGACCACAAAAGGCTGGGGAAGTTCAAAATACTCGAGCGCATCGGATCCCACGCTTATCGACTGGAACTACCCTCCTCGATGAAGTCCCATCCGGTGTTTCATGTCTCGCTGCTGGAACCCGCCCGAACGCAGCCTCTTCCCGGTCAGGTACAACCACCACCGCCGCCGGTAATAGTGGAAGGGGAAGAAGAATTTGAAGTGCAGGAAGTGTTGGACTCACGGATAAGCCACCGGCAGCTACAGTACCTGGTCAAGTGGTCCGGATACGAACAACCCACCTGGGAGCCCGCTCGGAATCTCGGCCTTGAGTAGGATTCTTCTGGCAACCCACTATCTTGGCCGCGTTAGTCAAGAGGACCCCGCGTGGCAAAGTATAATTTTCTTACGGTTTCTTTAGCAAAATGAAACCGCCCTATCTTTCGTCTCCCGGTGCCTGCACCTTATCTTCGTTGCTAACTCGTTATTCTTTCCTTATCACGCCATTCTTACTATCAGCATACCAGGAGGAGGCTAAACTCTATTGAACCACGCCGCTCTGCTGAATGGATTTAGTCGAAGGTTCTGTTGGATTAATGTCGGTGGTGGTCCTAGCGTAAAATGTCGGCGTGTCTCTATTGTCTTTCTTTCTCTTTCGCTTCATAGCATCTTATTTTCTTTGGGTTATTCTTTGAGGATTTCTCGCTTCAATACTGACCTTTCTTTCTTAGTCGCGTTCGTCTGCCGTCTATCATCTTTCTCCGCGTCCTCATTATATTAGCTGTATTCCTTCTTCCGTATTGTTCTTACTCGGTTCCATGCGACCTCTGTTCTATTCCTCTTACCGATTCTGTGCGACCGTAGTTATCTCCGTCCTTGTACGGACCTTCGCCTCTGCCCTCGTGCAGACCCTCGTCGCCGCCTTCCTCTCTGTCTTTGTACAGACCTCTGTCCCTACCTTCGGGTACACCACTGCCTCATCCCTTGCCTTCGTGCAAGGCCTGGGCCTTCCCTCTGGGAACCTCACGATGTCCCTCGACCCCTCCGCTACGACCTCGCCCATGGTTCTTTACAGTTCTACAAGTTGTTGTGATATCCGCGAGTTATTAAATTTAGCAGAAATGTCTTGGAATTCGGCCTTGGAAATCGTCTGTCGCAGACGATATCGGCGGATAGAGGGCGATATCTGGATGTCTTAGAAAAGCGTATTCTTCGCGAGAGGATTTATTTCACGGAGGTGAATTTATTTCATATTTGCATCGCGGAGGAGGAAATAATAGGGTAGCTCCACGGAGACAAAATTCCTCCGTGAAATTTCTGTGAAATTTCTGTTGCCTCCATGGAAGCGGACAAACAAGTGTTCCCTGATGGGGATTTTCGGGTTCCTGGTGAGGGGGTTGCTCGAATGATGAATCCTGATATGTGATTTGAAGTGGAGGGTTGTAGTAGTTTGCTACTGGTGTATGGTTTTGTGTTAGGGGTTGCCCTAACGCTAAGAGAGCTGCTGTGGTGATTTCCACAATGGCCCTGTTTCTTGATTTGAATCCGGTGGCTGCCGCTGCCTCTCTGGCTTCTCTATTACGTTTTCCTGTGTTCTTATGATTCCACGTGATTGGAGATCTATCCATGTTGAAGGTTGCAGGTACTTAGACTAATTGAAAAAAGTATGGGTGTTTGATGACTTTTTTGCGTAATTGAAGACTTGTTTGTAGGTGGGTTGGTGTGAACACTTATGAGGTGTAGTAATGCTAGAATAGCGAGAAAAAAGAAAATTTCTTCCTTTCCTCCGAAGGGTAACCCACTTTGGCTCTTATTCTTCGTGAGGAGGCTCACGATTTTGTCTATTTTGGTGGTGCTACCAATTGGTATGCACTTAGCATAGTGTTTATGTTTGGTATATTGATGATTTTTATTTTAATCAATGGTACAGTGGTTTTATCCCATGAACCGTAATGCTTTGGCGAATCAGGGGCAAAGCGCCGCGTGAAACGCATATTCTCAATATGATAGGGAATGAGACCAGAATTTGATAGGTGATTGCTATATATGTGAATGAAATGATCCGGGTGTACTTAAGATTTTAGAGTGAGAAAATAGTATAAATTATAGGTTGTTCTCCCTGCTCCATTTCCCATAGTAAACCACTACTCCAACAATTATCATATATTTTCAACCACTACGACAGAGAGTCCTCTGCCCAAGCTGTGAATACTTTCCATACAACGAAGCCCCACCTGCGAGCCCACCACCTCCTAGAACAGCAAGGAAGCCCATTTCTAAGCCTTCACCAAAACCGTGATCACGAAATCTCACTCAACTATCAAAAAGACTAGCGTAAACCTCAATCAAATCTCCAGTCTAGCCTACCCAGAGACCCATATTTCGCGCTTTTGCACACACAAACCCTCTACACAACGACGGAACCGTTGCCACATTCTATCATCGATTCGACATTACGCCACGCCATATTTTTTGATCTTCTTCTTCGACGATATATCGCAAAGAAACGACCAATAATACGAACCATTACGCAGCAGAAAAAAGGAAAAACCAGAGAGTGATAGTAACATGCCAGCGGACGCCAGTTGCCTTTTCGATGGTTGCTGAATTAAGATGGGTGATCATAATTTATACGGTAAGAAGAACCATCAAGATCCGACTATCGGCATGTGAATATGATCCACTATGGCTCCATTATGATTTCTGCGACTACATGAGCCAGACACGGTTTGAGGAGATTAAGTCGACACTTTCATATTTCCAAGATTGAGACCTAAAGCGTGAAGATGAGGAGATTACGGCACGCCAGCGAGAATTCTACTCGAAAATCTACGACAGAGTTTCGCCTACCGCAGACCTGAATCCAACGAACTATCGACGAGAACGACGCGATTTCTGACGCCTTCGACACCTGAAAACGCCAAGCAACTTGAAACCGATTGAGATATTATAAGCCCAATCGCTTTAGCTGATCATTATGATTTTTACCACATCATCAGAAAAAATCCTCCACATTTAATTGTACGCTCAGACGCATCGATTCGCCTTTTATGACAAAAAACCTCGCTTTTGCTACCAAATACTCAAGACGGGCCATCCCGCTACCCGAGCTCCCAAATACGACCCATCGCCTTTTGGCGCTTAGTATTCGTCCCAAATGCGACACCTCGTTTTTGACGCCTATTTCGCCTCCCAAATGCGATATCTCGTCTGACGTCACATGAAGCCGATATTCCGCCAAGACTGGCTTAACGCTAATGGCCTTAGCTTAACGACGCCAGATTTGACTCCTCCACACCTCGAGGATCCACCCACACCTCCACACCTCCACCTCCACATATACAGCCAGCTACTCGCCTCCCACCTCGCCTCCCACTCGCCTCCTACCTCCCACCTCACCTCCTACCTCACCTCCTGCCTGTATCGACGCCTACCTCCTACCTGTATCGACCTCCTGCCTGTACTAGTATCGACGCCTACTACTAGACACGATTTACTTCTACTCTGCATTTTGACGCTTTTACCGATCTGCGCTGCAGGCTCCAAATCATGCAGTATATCGACGCCGCTGGAGGCGTCAAATTGGGCAGTATATTGACGCTTCTGGAGGCGTCAAATTCACAGTATATTGACGCCGCTGCTGACGCCGCTGGAGGCATCAAATTCCCAGTATATTGACGATTATACTGACTCCGCTGCAAGTAAATACCTCCACTGCTGACGCCGCTGCTGACGCCGCTGCTGACGCCGCTGCTGACGCCGCTACTGACGCTGCTGCTGACGCCGCTGCAGAACCCGCTGGAGGCGTCAAATTCCCAGTATATTCACAGTATACTGACGCCGCTGGAGGCGCCAAATCCACACCCCAATGCAGCGAATACTGCAGCATATGGACACCTACCCGGCAGCGAATACTGCAGCATATAAACACTTACCCGGCAGCGAATACTGCAGCATATGGACACCTACCAGGCAGCGAATACTGCACCCTCCAGACAGCAAATACTGCACCCCCCAGGTAGCGAATAGTGCACCCCCCAGGCAGCTCAACGGCGAGCTCAGCGGACAGGCAGCTCAGGGGCGAGCTCAGCGGGCAGGCAGCTCAGCGGCGAGCTCAGCGGGCAGGCAGCTCTCTGGCGAGCTCAGCGGACAGGAGGACAGGCAGCTCAGTGAGTAGCCCAGCGGGCAGGCAGCTCTCTGGCGAGCTCAGCGGACAGGAGGACAGGCAGCTCAGTGGGTAGCTCAGCGGGCAGGAAGCTCAGCGGCGAGCTCAGCGGGCAGGAGGGCAGGCAGCAGGCAGCTCAGCGGGCAGGCAGCTCAGCGGCGAGCTCAGCGGGCAGGCAGCTCTCTGGCGAGCTCAGCGGACAGGAGGACAGGCAGCTCAGTGAGTAGCTCAGCGGGCAGGCAGCTCTCTGGCGAGCTCAGCGGACAGGAGGACAGGCAGCTCAGTGGGTAGTTCAGCGGGCAGGCAGCTCGCTGGCGAGCTCAGCGGGCAGGAGGGCAGGCAGCAGGCAGCTCAGCGGGCAGGAAGCTCAGCGGCGAGCTCAGCGGGCAGGAGGGCAGGCAGCAGGCAGCTCAGCGGGCAGGCAGCTCAGCGGCGAGCTCAGCGGGCAGGCAGCTCTCTGGCGAGCTCAGCGGACAGGAGGACAGGCAGCTCAGTGGGTAGCTCAGCGGGCAGGCAGCTCTCTGGCGAGCTCAGCGGACAGGAGGACAGGCAGCTCAGTGGGTAGCTCAGCGGGCAGGCAGCTCGCTGGCGAGCTCAGCGGGCAGGAGGCAGGCAGCAGGCAGCTCAGCGCGCAGGAGGGCAGTGAGGCAGGTCAGCGGCGAGCTCAGCGCGCATGAGGGCAGTCAGGCAGGTCAACGGCGAGCTCAGCCTGCTCTCCAGCGGCGAGCTCAACTCACGGGCACGAGTAAGCGGAGGTAGGTGGGGCGCCGGCGGAGGCAGGCGGGTCGCTAACAAATATGTACATAGAATTACGTGAGCATGTGGATCAATAAGCGTGGCGTTTGCGAGGAACTACTGTCCTAGTCAGCCGTTAACGGGTAAAAGCCTACCCAGGTGTGGACCCGGTGTTAGTTTTGGGGTCAAAAACGGCGTAATTCGGTCAAAAACGAACTAAAACGGCTTCGTCTTTTGGTCAAAAACGACGTCGCGGCGAAGCGGGAAGATCTTACGTATTTTACGTCGAGGCGATGTCTTTTCTTGCCAGGCGTATGGATGCAAAGAAAAACTTCTCATGCGCCTGGTGCGCAAGTGCCTAGATGCGCCTGGAGTCGTCGGGTCGAACCCAATTTTTCTTGATGATTAAGAAAGGATGGTTCACGATCACTTACGCCTGAAGTTGGTGGTCTTACTACTGGTGCTATGTGCCTGCACCAGCATAATTCAATGTCATTTAATATATCGTATGGACAACTATTACATACTCGATCTACTATCAAATCTTACGTCAAATTGGAATTGGAGGATCTTGGTACCACAAGAGCGACCGTACTTGGATATCCAAAGCTGAACTCAAAGTGCCGTAAACTCGGAAACAAAAGGTAGAATATCATTTTACAGGTGATGCAGTAAACCGTGGAGTTCTCTGCTATGGTTTGATAATGCTTGCTGTTTATTTCGTAAATTATTCATACACTCTGAGGCGATCGAAAGTCAAAGCTGAAAAGCGGAAACCGAGCAGATCGAATCCAGTAGCAGGATTGTATTGAAGAAGAAGGCGGCTAGGTTACTGCTTGATATTCCAGCGTGTGTTGGTATTCTGATCACAATAAGGTGGGTGTTGATGTTGCAGGCCGTCTGGGTCTTCTTCTTCTGGCTTCATTCTGAAGAATTGGTTTCTATATTTTTCTGGATCCTTGATACAGCTCTCATCGCCTACATTATCTTCCGGGACCTTCATGTATGCGAGAAGGGGCTTCAATACAAGAATTTTCGGATCTGCGTTGCCTGGGAGTTGATTATGGGCTGTGTGACAAAAAACCCAACCTGAACTGGAACCACAGGGGACAATGACAGCCAAGCGAAACGTGTGAAGCCTCTGCATCTACCTATAAGTGTTAAATTTCATGATGGAAAAGTATGTCACTGTGTAAAAAGTTAGAAAAGGATAAGAGTGGGGTGAGGAAAGTAGAACTTTTGCGCAAGACTCGATGGAAATGTGAAGCGCAGTAATGTTCACTTATGTCTTATCATAGAAATTCTTATATCATCATCAATCTTTCTAGACCTCTCCTGTATTTTTCCGATTTTATTTGGTTTTTATATAAAGAAATATATACATGTTAAGTGGTGGTTCTTGTAGGGGCAGCGAAATCCATTCTGGTGGGATAAACCTTGACAGGCATAGGTGGGTATTCGCTCGTATTAAGTAATTGGGAAATCGTGTTGTACAGTTCTCATAGCTGCTTGGCGCAGCACCGGGTGCGCCTAGATACTCCTAGGTACGTCCGGACAAGCCCAATTTTTTGCTGATGAACAGGTGCGAGGTTCAAGCATAATTTTACAGGTAATTATTATTAAACTTGACAAATACCTCTACATACACGGAAGAAATTTCTTTTCCTCTGGGAACTTTTACCTAGGCAGAAAATATAGTTTATATCCTAAACTACAGTTTATGTGAGCAACGACGCAATTTCCAGCTCAAACATGCAGTTTTGCGTCCGGATTGTATGTGGCGCCCGGATTGTATGTGGCGCATACAGCGACCTGGTGGCTCTGCACCGCCACATGCACCACGCCAAACTGATGTACGCGCATGCACCTTTAACCTTCACATCCTCCCAAACACCATCTCCACCTTACCAACTAACCGCCCGGCAACTCGAAGATGGGCGCTCTTCTCTCCATTCCATTTCTCGCTGTCCCCGGCCTCTACTCGGTAAGCAAGCTCTTCTTCACCACACAGGGACCTGGTTGTTACTGACTGGCTGACTCCTTGGTAGGTCGGGTCCCTCTTGTTATCGTGCTGCGGCGCCGCCGCGTGCTCTGCTCTGTGCAGTGCCTGTGGAAAGTGCAATAGCAGGTATGTTGTTCTGTATGGAGTGGATTTGGGGGGGATTATGAGGCTAACGGTGTCCTAGCACTGCTACGAGAATCTCCTATGCCTGTACGCATACACAGTTCAAGATGCCCAACCCGGAGAGCTCTCGAGGCTAACTGGATATAGTAATCTTTCTCGTAAACTGCATCCTCTCATGGATCATGCTCACCCCGTGGGCCATCAAGAGGCTGGAACACCTCGCCCTCGACTATTTTCCGATATCCTGCATGGGCGAGAAGTGCTATGGCTTCGTCGCAGTCCACCGTATCCAGTTCGCCCTCGGCTTCTTTCACGCTGTCCTCGCAGTCATTCTCCTGGGTGTTAACAGTACACGGGATGGGCGCGCTGCTATCCAGAATGGATACTGGGGCCCCAAGATTATCGCTTGGTTCCTCCTGATTGTCGTCACCTTTCTCATTCCGGAGGGCTTCTTCCTGGTCTGGGGCAACTACTTTGCGCTTATTGGTGCTATGTTGTTCCTGCTCCTTGGCCTCATCCTACTAGTTGATCTTGCACACACGTGGGCCGAAACCTGTCTCGAGAAGATTGAAGAGTCCGACTCCAAAGCATGGCGCGGTATCCTTCTCGGCAGCACCCTCGGCATGTACATCGGCAGCATCGCGCTCACAATCGTCATGTACATCTTCTTCGCTGGCACTGGCTGTTCCATGAACCAGACCGCAATCACCATAAACCTCCTCCTCTTCCTCGGCGTCTCCTTCGTCTCCATCCACCCCACCATCCAGGAATACAACTCCCGCGCGGGACTCGCACAGTCCGCCATGGTCGCCATCTACTGCACATACCTGACCATGTCCGCCGTCTCCATGGAGCCCGACGACAAACAGTGCAACCCGCTACTCCGCGCCCGCGGAACCCGCACCGCCTCAATCGTTCTCGGCGCCATCGTCACGTTCCTCACAATCGCATACACCACCACCCGCGCGGCCTCGCAAGGCGTTGGCCCTCTCAACAAGGGCACCCCATCGCCCGCAAACGGCGGCTACACCGCCATTGGCGACTCGGAACACGGGCTCATCACCACCGAGCCCACCAGGTCAGAGATGAGGGCGCGCGCGCTCCGCCGCGCTGTCGACGACGGGTCTCTGCCGGCGTCGGCGCTGGATGAGGAGAGCGACGACGAGGACGATAGGGTTGCGCGCACGGACGATGAGAAGTTTGGCGCGCAGTACAGCTACACGGGATTCCATATCATCTTCTTTTTGGCGACGGCGTGGACGGCGACGTTGTTGACGATGAGCTTGGAGCCGGGTAAGGGTGATGAGGATAGCTTTTCGCCCGTGGGGAGGACGTATGCGGCGAGTTGGGTCAAGATTGTTAGTGCGTGGGTGTGCTATGGGTTGTATACCTGGACCTTGATCGCGCCCGTTGTGTTGCCGGATAGGTTCTAAGGAGGGTGAGTTGGGGTGAGGGAGTGTAAGCATAGATGAACATTGTTGTTGGCGGTTTGTTAGCTAGGGGATGCTATTGATTGGAGAATTCGAGATGGGGATGGCGTTTTTCCTTTTTCCTTTTTCCTTTTTCCTAGCTCTATTTTTTGTCTGACTGATTGTTTATAAGTTATATGTTTGTTTGCGTGATGGTTGCCTTGCTGCGTGCGTACGTTAGGAAATGAAGATTGATATTTTTCTCACTGTTCAGCTTGACGTTGGTTGGTTCGAAATTTATAATTCGTGGTGGTGGACTAGAATCTAAGGTTTCCGACTTAATCCGCATGACATTGGAGTCCTAGCTTGGTTACATGATGTACTTGAACTCATAACCGTAAATGGTCGTTATAACACTTATCTGATTTGACTGAAAACACTTGGTAGGGCAATAGAACACCTGGGTGGTAGGATGGGCTACGTGTGGGCCAAGGTACTAATGCCTTTTACCCAGTACACTATCTGCTTCTTTATTCAGGGCGGGGAGGGAGGGGTCCACAGAGAGATGGATAATCATCCCTCAGATGTTATAGTCGCGCCGTTTCTAAATAGCTTCACATGCCATCACTCGGTGCACTAAAGTGCCCCTTGTAATACAACAGCTCTATTCTATGGCGAGCCCTGTACTTTATTCTATGGAAAAAAAACACTACGACAATAACACCAAGAATCTATGATGGTGATGAATCTATAATAATGAACGGCGACAGCGAGATATGATAAACTATTTATATACCATACGGTGCGTGCTAGACATAAGGAGAACGGAGAAATCACGCACCAGGATATTCCAAATGCAATACCACATTTCTAAACAAACAAACGAAAAGCCAAAACCAAAAGGAGAGAACAAAAGGAGAGGAAGAAAAACGCCAGCCCATGCTCCATGTCCTGAAAAAACCTTGATATAAAAACGCAAAACGAAATAAAGAAGCAACCTCCAGAAAACAACACCCCTACCTACCTCCCCATCTCAAACTCGGCAATTAAGGCCCCAACCCTCTCCACCTCCCTATCCAGCTCCTCCAGGCTCGACGCCAGCGCCGCAACCTCATCAAACACCCCGCGCGCCTTCGCATCGGCCAGCATCTCGCCCACCAGGAACCGCTGCTCCTCCAGCACCATCAACTCCTCCTTCATCTCCTTCTCCCGCGCATCATCATCATCATCCTTCCCCTTCGCCGGCGCAGCCGCCGCCGCCGCCGCAACAGACACCATCGTCAGCGCCCTCGACGACGACGGCCCCACCACTGCCGCCGCGCCCCCATTCACAACCGCACTCCCTGGCACCCGTGCCACCGCCGCCGCGCTCGAAGGGCGCTTATTGCTGCCCCTGCCACCAAGCACCTTCGGCAGCGCCTTCAGCGGCAACATGTTGAGGTGCAGGAACAGCGCGGCCGCCTGGTGCACCGCCTTCTGGAGCCGCAGCTGTGTTGGCGAGTCGGTTGGCAGCGTGAGCATGCGCTTCGCGGCGGCGTCGTACTGCGCAAATGTGTCGAGCAGGCGCTTCCGGGTCTTTGTGGCCTCGAGCAGCTGCGTGGAGGTCTGGGTTTTGGAGGGGTCCTGGAGGGCGGCCAGGAGGTGCTGGAAGCGCGGCATCATGGTCTTGATGCCGGTTTGGAATTGCACGAGGGCGCTATAGGTGCGTGTAGAGGGGTGGGAGCGCGTGGTGGAGAGGGCAAAGTCGCGCTTGGAGAAGACGGTGGTGTTGCAGGTTGTGCAGATGCGGAGGTCGAGGGAGAGGTCGTTGGGGGGCTTTTCGGAGAGGAGGTTGGTGGTAGTGGGGGTGTTGGTGTTGGAGTCTAATGGTGAGGTTAGTTTGGTTTCTCAGGTATAGTTCTTGATGAAGAGGAGATTTTACTGGCTGATACGTTCAGGCCGACCTCAGTTGAGCACATGGTCCGGAGGTCACCACAGACGACCTTCCCACAGAGCCGGCAGTGGTGTCTCTTGAGCCCAAACTGCGAGAACGTCTGCTTACAGTACGGACACACGGGCACATTCGCATCTTCCTCCCACGCCACCACCGACTGTTCCAGTGCCCTCCTCTGCCCTCTCAAGCTCGCCACAGCTTTGATAAACCCCCCGCCCGCGCCCACCTCCGCCTGCGGTGCCACCAGCAGCTGCGTCAGCTTCGTCAAGCGCTTCTCCAGCCGCGTGACCTCCAGATACGCACGATCCACCGTCTTGCGCCTGATCGCCGCAAACTCTGTCGTGTGATCGCGCACCAGTCCCTGGTGGTCGTTGTAGCCCTCGCGCGACTTGTAGCACGTCTCGCAGACGCGGCACCAGAAGCCGCGCACGGGCTCGTGCTGTGCGGACCGCGAGAGCTTGACCTGGTACATGGTGTGCTCCTCGCAGAAGAGGCGGCCGCACTTGCGGCAGTTGACAGAGCCGTTGAGGGCGCCGAGGGGCTTCTGGCACACGGGGTCGAGGCAATAGTCGTCGTTTGTGGAGCGCTGCCAGTGGTGTCTTGTTACTGCAATGTCGGGGTCGGGAGCCTCAGGGGCGGCTATGCTGCTGATGCCGCCCCCGCCGTTGGTGGTGGGGGAGGGGGCATCGTTGGATTCAAAGACGTCGAGGCCTTTGAGCTTTTGGTTGAGGACCGTGACGGGCTGGAAGGTCTTGGCTTTGATGATGCGTTTACGGAACCAGGTGCTGATGTCGTCTTTTTCGGGGGCGTCGAGCTCTTTGTGGATGTCGTCGATGTGTCTGGCCGCCCACCACCACCGCCGCACTTGTTAGCTCTTTCGTCCCCTTCTATATGTGACAGAGGGGATGTATACCGATTGAGCTGCAGCAGCGTCACCATCTCCTCCGAGCAGATGGGGCAGATGAGGGTATCACCGCCCGACACACTCGGCGCCCCCCCGTCCCGGAGACTACCAAAGTCCGAGTTGAGCGAGACGGAGCTGGCGGAGGGCGAGATGCGGCCGGCGGAGGTGATGGCGGGGGAGAGGCTGCGGCGGCCGGCTGCACTGCCGAGGATCCTGCCGCCGGGGGTGGGGCGTGGGTTCATGGTTGTGTGGCGTGGTGGGGGGGGCGGATAGGGGTGTGGTATCTTCCGGTAGCTGAAGCTGCGATGTATGCCTAGCTATCTAAGTCTGTTAGCTATTTTGTGTGAATGTGTGTGAATGTGAATGTGAATGCGAATGCTCCGGAGTGATGTTTCCTCGGAGAAGGCGCAGATGCAAGAGCTGTTGTGTGTGCTGTGTGGGGGCGGCTCAACTGCACAGGCAAACAGGGGGCGTGGTGTGGAGGGCCTCGCCTTGGCAGCAGTGCGATCATTACCCCTCCCCCACCTCCATCTCCACCACAATATTCCTTTCTTTCTCCAGCTCACCCAATTCACCCTCAATTCCTACACAGAGCAAGCAATTAAGCGCATAACAGTATTATCTATTAGCCAGAATACACACACCACCACCACAATGTCCCGCCCCACCGCGCCCGCCTCCACCGAAACGGAGGAATTCCCCGCGATCCAACCCGGCGGCTCCCTCCTCCTCGCCTGGCAAGTGCGCAACCGCCGCGTCCTCGTTGTCGGCGGCGGAAACGTCGCCGCCGGCCGTATCCTCGCCCTCCTCAACGCCGACGCCCTCGTCACCGTCATCACGCCCACCGCCGGCCTCGTCCCCGAGGTCGCCCACCGCATCGCCCACAACCTCGTCACCCACGTCGACCGTAACTTCCTCCCAACTGACCTCGACGACCCGGCTATCGCCATGGTGCTCACCGCCGTCGACGACCCCGTCGCGTCATCGGAGATCTACACGCTGTGCAAGCAGCACCGCATCCCCGTCAACGTTGCCGACGTCCCCCCCGAGTGCGACTTTTACTTTGGTAGTGTGCACCGCGATGGGCCGCTACAGATCATGGTGTCGACCAATGGGAATGGGCCGAAGATTGCAAATATTGTGAGGAGACAGATTGCGGAGACGCTGCCGACGAATGTGGGCGATGCGATTGTGAGGGTGGGCGAGTTGAGGAAGAGGTTGAGGAAGGTGGCGCCCGAGCCGGCGCAGGGGCCAAAGAGGATGGAGTGGATGTCGAGGGTATGTGAGTCCTGGAGCTTGGAGGAGCTGTGTGATATGGATGAGGCGGATATGGATGGCTTGTTGGGCTTCTTTGAGGAGGGGAAGGTGCCGGGGTATAAGGAGTTGAGGGGCATCCAAGAAGGGGAGACGAAGGCGAAGGAGGTGGCGGCGTAGGGTTTTGTGGTGGGTCTGTTGGGTGGGTGCTTTTAGATTCTCTTTTCGGGTTTGTATATTAATGTGGCTATCAATTGCGGTGTATACGTATGTAGCGGGTTATGCTGATTGTTGGGTATATATTGGCGCAGAAAAGTAGCAGGAATATCACTCTAGTGATTTGATGCACTGCGTTATGGGTAGCAGTGTTTAACAGCCTTGTATGCGGTAGTCTATCGCAGCATTGTAACGGGGACTGTAAAGAGTGGGTTGCAGTGTTGAGACTGGCGATTGTAGGAGAAAGAAATTTTTATGCCAAGCTGATGATTTGATATACATAATACCACTCCTTCTGAAATCATCGCCTGGGGCCTGGTGGCATGGATTTTCATAATGGTTAATTAGATATAAGCCTTACTGCAGCAGCTCAAGACGGGCATCCCTCTATCATGCACCAACCATAAACTCTCAGGCACCCAGAGCCTAAGCCATGAGAAGTGTTGGTTGGTAGTGATAATAGCTCTCATTATTCACCTACTCTTGAGGGCGGAACCCAAACTGCCGAGATTTCACGCCCATGGCAGTTGGTCTCCGGACCAAGTCAATGGTACTCAAGATCAGTAACACTGTCTGCAGAGAGCTAGATATGTTGACTTCTATTCCATTTGGCGATGACCGTGGCTCTAGAGTCAATTGTCGAGCTCATGGATCCCTCCGGTTCCAAGAAACGAGCGAGTGATAGATCATGACGCCGCCAAAAAAACACATGCTCCCTTAGAACGGACAGCCTTATCGGCATTGTTTGAGCAGCGAGTACATAAGCTCTTCTGAGATATAGAGAGACTCTTTATGATGTTAGAATTCGCTGTGGAGGATGGCGGGACGATGTTTCTCTGTGCACAAGGGTAACATATCAGCGGACAAACACTCTCGCATATAATGTGAATATAGTACTTTAACGCTTCTACCGTACATACCAGTCCTACGTCGTTACCGTTGTTAATACTGTTCTATTACCCGGCACTACAGTGTCGGCAGTACTGGCCGGACCTACGAACATCACTAACCTCCAACCACACGTCTCACACACACACACACACACCAACACCAAAAGCAATGGATGGTAACGAGACCAACTCATCGCCAATACAGAACTAGCTTGATGCATAACCAATCTGCCTATGGATAGCAAGTCAATTCACGTGCCCGGCCCCGCATCTCACATATTACATGCAGGGCACCATTTGCTGGTAGTAGATGAATCTTCCGTCTGACCAAAGGGGCTTCTCATTGAGCACATTTCAGTTAGTACATGACTTGAAGGCTAGCGACTCTATATCCAAGTGTCTCAAGACGGAGCTTCAAAGGCCTGTTCCTGGTTTTTTTGCCTTTCAAAATCGGTGGATTTTCTGGAAAATAACTGTCTGTGACCTTCTTGAACGGAATAGCTCGTTGGGTGGCCCAACTAAAGTGACGAATTCTTTGGGAAGTTATAATATTCCGCGGCTCTTGGATTAATAGACGTCTTCACCACTCACCAGGATACCCCCCTCATGTGCACCTGAATAGTCGATACAGCAGCGAAAGAACCTACGTGGTTACAGGCTTCTATGCCTCTTCCCGGCCAATCGTCATCAATTATCTGTGTGAGGAGGGTTGCCTGGTGAGTGGCAAAGACGTCTCCTCTATAATGGCCGGAATATTCCCGAATTTTTCGATATTCTCTCTGTACGGACCAGATAGAGAGCAGTCATAGGCTGACAGTACTGGTAACAGGCTCGTATCTCGAAAAGATACGAGCGGTATAATACACTGCCAGCCAAAAATTATTGAGGCGATAGGGTGTGAGAAGAGGCCCAGGGCATCTGTCTTGTTTGAAAGAATTTGTTCTGTGAGACCTGGGATGATAACTGGTATTTTCTTGCTTCAAATTAGCTTGTCAGGCCAGGGGACATGGATAGTTCCTTCTATCCTCACAGGAACATCACAAAAGCACCACTAGCTGATTTGTTCTCGGCGCACTTTGTATGTTGGAACTGGGGTTTTCGAAATACTAAACTACAATCCCAAAGCTCTGTCCCAAGAAGCTGTCCGCACTAACGTAGAAGAATCTAGAAGCAGCTCTTAACATTTACAAAAACGGCCATAAATATGCGACTGTACCGGTATTATTATTGAGCGGTACAGCACATCACACCGAAGGGAAGCTTCGAAGCTATGATTGAATTGAGATTTCTACATAGGACCAGACATAATCCCAAAAGTTCCATATAATAGGACCAGAGAAGGCTAGAATCGGCTGGGGTTCATCTCAAATAATCATGAAAATACTCTATGAGCTGGCTTACATCAATTAACTAACTAGTATTATTGACACGGAAAAGAACTTATAAAGACGGAGCAATACTTGACCGGACGTAGCCTGAGTTGTTTGGTTGAGGGCCGTAGCTCCACATGGCACTCTTTTGATCACCAGTTTTTCAACACCACAAGTACATATATCACAACCTATCGAAAATACAGTCCAATCCAGTAAAGAAAGGGCTGTGAATAGTCTGATGATTCTGGCTAACGTGGTACCATGAATTAATACACATACGGAGGCTATCTGATAAAAGATTCCTCTGAGATAGCTAGCTAGCTCAACAAATATCTGGCTTCTTGAAAGCTCTTTTCGTAGTGGGCCTCTGGATAAAAATGCTGTATTTACTAGTGGATCTGTAACCATATCAGGGATTCAAATCATGCTGGTCTTGATTGAACTTTACCCCAGGACGAGTCGAACCATTTACTATATTGACTCCTCAAGTCTTGGCCGGGTTAAGAAGAGCAAGCTTAATGCTTCTGATATGTTCAACACCCTTTTATCAAAAGGACTCAATGAAACCTTTCTTTGCGTCGAGCTCTAAGAGAGGGCTAGACATAGAATTTGGCCGTTTGTGGACTACAGATGAAAGTATTTATAGCATATTTCCTACCACCTAACTCACACCGCGCAGAGGCTCGCTCGCAAAATGAATCGGGTTCTATATAGGCTGCTGGGATGTCTGTTCCCGCAGGGCCTGTTCTATGCATGGACTTCGTTTTGCACAATCTGGGCCAGAGAAACAGTTGACCTCATAGGCCGAGCTTGTCTAATCTGTGTTCGACTTATAGTGTTGGAAATATCACCAGAAAGCAGTCACATTTTGCTCTCCCTGGATACTGATTAGTTTTTTATGCGGCCAAGCTCAAGATAGTGCACGAAATCACTACTAGTAATGATTGACGCAGTTAGGGTATAATGGAGGTCTTGAGCTTGAATATATCAAGCTCAAATCTCCTACATCCAAATACTCACACGTTAATAAAGTCCTAAGAAATTTTGTGAAATCATTGCTACCAAGAATTCTCAGAGCTTAACAAATGCGCGAGTATAAGCTCACCTAAACTCGAAAACTACCGAAAAGCTTTAGGCCCTAAGCTGGACCGACTCGTGCCCTATACTAGAACTTTGGAGCTACTGCGGTTCTAACCTCATTTTGAGCATGGGAATTGATTTCCCGAGATATGATCACAAGTCTTTGCCTCAAGGCCGGATAATACCAACCCATACAGCCCCTATCAGAAGCAGTATCATTCTGAAATCTTGATCCTCGGATAAGGTCTCGATATTTTCAATCCTAAAATGGTCCGGGTCAGGACAGTAGTAGTAATGTCTCGTATCTAGCATTGGTAGCCATTGCCCCATCCAGCTACACAAGCTCAAGCTTCAATAAAGAGAGCTCAAGCAAGCTCGAAGGCTCTTAGATACCATCAAAACTGAGCTATCGACTTACTCTAGTCGACCCCTAACACCGTGGCCATCGTATTCCCATAGACTAGGAAAACTAACCAGACCAGAGCTACTCAATACACTGTCTATCCGGGGGACCAAGAGGTATGCGTTAGTCCACCTCAGTAGTCTTGCCAGCCCTAAAAAAACAGAAAAAGAGCTATGGGCTATTCAGATTAGTGTAGTCCGCCACAGGCCAACTCGGGCTTCGAGTACAGCAAATTTTTCAAGCGTTTACAAGCCTGAATCTCTACTGCTTAGGCCAGCTCAAGCCGGATAATCGACTCAGCTTAAGCTAACTCATCTTGATACTGGAACATTGATTATCATGTTGACGCTAGAGAACACTAAATCATCCACTTTCTGCGATAGATCCCAAGTAATATGCTTGAATATTCTTTGGTTATGCAATGGTGTCTTTTGGTAGCTCGAGCCTCGAAGAGCGAGTTGATCCCAATATACTACGAACCAGATCGAGACATACATGTACCTCGATTGCGGTTTGGGCCTACTTGTGGATCACCCAACAAGCTATGCCGGCCTTAATATCTGTCTAGAATGTTCCTAGCTATGGTGCAAGAGGAAGTAGAGGGCGACCTCGTCAACCCTGTAGCTACACACCACTTCAGTCAAATCTTTCATTGGCTCCGGGAAGCAAACATTGAGGAGCCTCACCTTTAATCCGACTTTATGGCTGTTAGAGCCAATAAAGTATTGCACTGAACTGGTGTGAACAGGGTTGACGGGGTCGCCCCCCAAGGCCTCTCGCACCATAGAACCACCCACCCATATGTGTGTGCTTGGAACATCCCAGATTGGGTTGGTCGGTTTATAAACGACTATCACTCTTTTCCAATAATCCACTGAGGGGCCGAATATCTTTATTAAATCAGAGGTACGTGTAGTTAATATGAGGGTGGCAAGGCCATTATAACCCTTTTTGTCTGTATAAGACTCTGTTTCTTGCTCATTGTTGAGTGAAATCCGGCTTGTCTAGAGAGAGCTTCATTGACGTCTATCCGCCACTTGTGTATTGAGACAAAAGTAAGTGTAGGGATAAACCGTCATTGAAATTCGGGAACAATGGTGAGGGAATCTATCATGAAGGCTCCTGGAATATACCGGCTCACGAGCTAGTCATCGATCGACTGGAAGAAACGTTCCCTCTACTAGCTGATTGCAAGAAGGTAAATGTAAAGATGAGAGTACATATTCAATACCCTGGAAGAATTGCGCCATCCATAGACATGTACCCAACTGAGTCATCAGAGGGTAATACAATGACAGCTCAACACTTTGCACGTATAGATCTCACCTAAACGGTTTCATTCCTTGTGCAATAAGCACCGCCTCGTAGTCTATGGACTGGGAGTATTGTTTACGGCCGGCCCAGTGGCACAGTTCCAAAAAGATCTAGTCTTTGGCGCTGACGCCATAGGCCAGTCTATTCCATGATCCATCTGTAGGCGCTGTGTACGTGTAGGTTGTATTCTTGGGATATCTAGAATGGCTACTACATGTGTACAGGGACAGTCAAAAAAATGCCACAAAGGGCAATCGCTATATGTTCCAGCCGTTAAGCTTCACCGAAATAGTCTCTCCGCCGCCATAACTCTTAGTGTCATTAGAGTCCTGGCCAGATATTCTCTTCTCCGTAGCTTCGACTGCTGTGAGGATTGGGGATTTTACCACCAGACTGCAGACCAAACTTTAACCCCACTACTACATGTACTTTGAGTCCCTACAGATTTGGGACATATATCTTGTCTGACAAGGCTAAAAATGCAGTGTTTATCAAAAAAGGAACTCAACTGGTCTCCAGTCCTTGATACTTATTGCTCATCATCATATTTAGCAATTGCATTAGGTACTTTATGAGCTTCGTCCGCATAAATATATTTGCTGTCTCGCATATTTTGGTATATTTGCCATCTCGTATGGGTTGGGCTCCCAGAATACGCAAACGACACATAAGTGTTTGTGATCCACATCAAAGTTGGCCCGTGCGTAATGTGGCTTACCAGGATTTACGGCCAAATTAAGAAACGAAAATATATCTACAGCAAAACCTATCATAACCCCACCCCCCCGTGGTGGCCGAATTTTGCTGGAATTATGGTGGGGATGGAATTTAGAGAGAGATATATACTTATAGCAATCTACAGGTATTAATTGTTCCCTCCAGCCGCTGGAAAAGAAAGTTTGGTAGAGATGTAATTTCGAGAGGGTGGGATTATGATGGGTTTTGCTGTATATAATTATATCCAGTGCGTAACGGAGGCGGAATTATGATGGGTTTTTCTGTACATAATTATATCCAGTGCGTAACGGAAAACAAAAATACCATGAATTTCTATTAAATCCGAACCACGAACGCTTTTGATGAGTGGCTGTCTAGTATTAGTACTGTGTGTCACGTCAACCACTAGGAGCTTTGATTTTTGCCATGTGCCTTGGCTTGATCATACGCAATGTATGCTCCTGTTATACATAAATACAAAACGAGCCTGCCTGTCTGTCTGTCTGTCTGCCTGTCTGTCTGTCTGTCTGTCTGTCTATCTGTCTATCTGTCTATCTGTCTGCCCCCTTCTGTTCCTGTTAATTATCACACATATGTACAGCTACAGGTAATCAAGTGATGGAACGCCCTGCGATACGGTTATACCTGCAAACACCGTATATTGATGGCGTTCTACTCAAAACAGGGTACCACTCTGTCTCAGCCCGTTCCATCACTCACAACATGTACCCACCGCTGTATATGTAGGTACACACACATTACACGCAATCACACCATACCATACATGCAAGTCTGCTTCAGTCCCGTACCTACATACACATACATGTATGGATACGCGTCTCTTATACATATATATAAAAAAAATATCATCTGCGCTCTGGCCACCACCACACGCCGATGCGACTATTCGGCGAGGATCTACCCAATTACAAGCAAAAGTAGCAAGCAAGCCCAGGTCACCTCCTATATATATAAGTATGTATTCCCATCATCCACACTACACCACGACTCCGAACACGCAAAGAGGAAGTAGACTAGTGCAACAAGGCACATAAGGAGGACGAACAACACAACCCAAGGGGGCCGGGCTGGCTGGGCATGGTTTACACAGGAGAGACTCAACCACTTGGTAGGAGATAGTAACCAGTACCGGGCACAGAAGGTTTTCTTGGTGTCAACTATGAGACCGCCAGAAACCAAGTAAGACGAACTAGGAAAAACATCACGAGGGAAAAGCCACTGTACGGCCGGCCCGAAAGGGGGGGGGAGGACGGAATACGAGAAAGCATACATACCTACAAACCGCAGAGAAGGAGGAACAAGAGAGACTCAGAAAACATAAATTGTTATTCAAGTTTTTGGTTAGGTCGTAGCGGCGGATGAGTGCCAGCTTGCGGAATGCCCTTTATTGGGGTGGGTGGGGCGGGTACATACATGTAGTTCTGGGGTTGTGGTATTGCCATGGACTACACTACACTACACCCCGCCAAGCCGCAACCCGCTAGCTAGCCCTAGCTGACCGAGTGACAGCCCATGATCCACACCACACCCCGTTAATTGACGTAGGTACTCTCTACATGTGAATATACTGATACACACACACACACTCAACAACCCCCCGCGCGCCCACCCTTCCGAGGCGGCCCAACCCCGCAGTGAGCGGCAGGGTTGTGGAGTATCTTCTCGGGACAGACAGCTAATAGTCGCATTCACCGAGCGCAGAGCACCACCGGTACAATTCCCTGTGCGGGACGGCTTGGCTATGGGCGTGGGCGTGGGCGTGGGCGTGGGCGTGCATACCCGCAAAGCTAGCTAGGAAGGATGTGACTACATGTATCTCTCTGCCTCTTCGCTCTTCGATCCTACATACCTGCGTAGGGGGGGGGGGGGGGTAGCAAGCCAGACCAGAATCCATGTAGTAGCAGTGGCTATTTCTTGATTGATTGTTTGTGGGGGGGGCTGTGGGAGGAGGAGAAACAGTGGTAGCGCGGTAGGTATGGTATGTCTGTCTGTACTTTTGCAAACACAGGCCAAACCAAAGGCAAGGAGGCCTCCCCTCAAGATCTACCATCCATCCACATCGGCAGTAAAGATATATATATATATTACTACCTACCTACCTATCTACTCTTTAAGCCCCAGCCAATTGCAAAGACACAGCACGCAGCACGCCCAGAAAAGGAAACAAAGCTTTTACACCAATCTATATACACCCCCCCCCAACCCCAACCCCAACCGCCGCGCGCATCATCTACGCTACGCCTTGTGCTTCCTCCTCTTCCTGGCGCCCTCCGCGCCCTCGACAACATGCACCAGCCCCGCCTCCTTCCCCCTCCCCTCCCCCTTCCCCTTCCCCCTGCCCCCCCCCTCCTGCAACCCCCCCTCCGGCTTCCACCCATCCTGCATCCGCACCCCCTTCTCATCACCAAACACCTCCTTCCGCCACTCCCTCAGCCTCTTCTTCTTCCCATACCGCTTCCTATCCCTCCGCTTCTTCTCGGGCTCGCGGAACGCCGCCAGCCGCTTGAGCCCCACATACGTATTCAGGTCCTGGTCCGTGGCCGCAAGAATGTCCAGCGACGTGAGCCCGTACGTCTCGGGCGTGGTCTCGCGGTAGCGGAAGCCCCGCCCGCTGCCGCTGCCGCTGCCGCCCGCGGGCAGCTGCGCATCAAAGTCGTAGTTGTCGTCAACGTACTTTTCGAGCTTGCGCTTGAGCTCTTTGGTCTTTTGCTTCTTGTTGCGCTCCTCGTTCTTGGCCTCCTTCTTGGACTTGCGCTTCTTTGGGGGCGCCGCCGCCGCCGCTTCTTCGGCGTCGTCGCCGTCGCCGTCAGCGTTGGGTAGTGCGACGCCGCCTTTGTCTTGGTCCTCATCCTCGTCGTCGTCGTCGCTGTCGAGCTCCAAGGCCTCCTCCTTGTCAAAGCCCGGGACGATATCATCGATATCGATATCGTCCTCAAACACCGGCTTATCCGCCTTGCCGGCCTGGTAATACTCGTCGCCAAACTTTGCCGCAATGTACTCATCCACCCTCTCCTCCGTCCACTCGCCCTCCAGCAGCCTCTCCAGCGCCTCGGCCTCCTCCTCCTCGCCCTCGCCCTCCCCGCCGCCCGCGGCGTCGATGCCCGCCGCCTCCTGCAGCACCCTGACCTTCTCCAGCAGCTCGTCCATCTTGAGCTTCCGCAGCCGGCCCATCTCGCGCGCGCGCTCCGCCGCCTCGGCCTCGCGCTTGTGCCGCTTGTGCTCGCGCGCAACCTTGCGCGCCGACTTGTCCTCGCGGCGCACGGTGTTGCTGCTGACGGCGTCGCGCGAGTACGAGACGAGCGTGCCGCGCGACTCGACGTCGGGGTTCTCGAAGCGGAAGTTGTAGGCCTTCTCAAAGGCCTCGGCCGTCTCGTCGTCCGAGGAGTCGTCGTCGAGGAGCGCGGGCGTGCGGGCGGCGGTGCCGGCGGCCCAGGCGCGGGAGCTGAGAAACTGGTTGAGAAACTCGTCGGGGTTCTTGTCGGCGAGGGAGAGGTCGGGGAGGGGCGGGGGCGCGTCGGCGGGTGCCTCGGGTTGGGATTTGCGGGTGAGGAAGGCGTCGTCGTCGTCCGAGTCTTCGGTGGCGGCGGCGGCGGCGGCGTGCATGGATTTGACGACGGAGGACTTGAGGTCGGCTTGTTCCTGGACAAAGGTCTTTGGCTTTGGGGGGGAGTCGTCGTCGGCGGGAGTGGCGCCGGAGAGGAGGTTGCGCAGGTGGTAGTCTTTGAGAGTTATTGGCCTCTCGGACTTGCCGGCGGATGGATCGCCGTCAGAGAGGGGCTCCTCGGCGATGGGCGCGTAGAAGGTTGTCTTTCCGTCGTAGACACGGGGGTCCTTCTTGCGGATCGCGGCGAGCGTGGCATTGATCTCGCGGTCGAGCTCGAGGGTGGCGAGGGCGGCATTGTCGTCCTCGTCCTCGCTGTCGGTGTCGGTGTCGGAGTCTTGCTCTGGCTCGTTTGCGTACTTTTCCTCCACTGTGTTGTGTGTGTGCGTGTGTTAGGACATGTGGATGGGAGCAGGCAATACTTGGGGATCACAAACAGCGGTGTAGCTCCTCGCGCCTCTTGTTGTGCTCGAAGCGGCGTGCGTACTCGGCGTTGATCTTGAAGGCGCCCTGGCCGCTCTCGGCGGGCGGCGGGGGAGTCTCGTTGGGCGAGTGGAAGGAGGCAGGAGCGTCCGAGTCGGAGTCCGAGTCCGAGACGTCTATGAGCCTGGGCTTTGCAGACATTGTCTGTCTGTGGGGTCTGTCTGTGGTGGTTGTGGTGGTTGTGGTTGTGGTGGTTGTGGTGGTTGTGGTTGTGGTGGTTGTGGTGGTTGTGGTGGGGTGTCGATGGATGGTGGTGCAGTCCGTGTGTGGTGCAGAAAAACCATTGGAGACTGGCGCCAAGACGTGATCCCTGCTGCCGTGCAGAAGAGCCGCATTGGGGAGGGTGTGTGGCTGTGTCTGGCTGTGTCTGTGGCTGTCTCTCTCTGTGTCTGTGTGTGGCTGTCTCTCTTGTCTGTGTCTGTGTCTGTGTCTGTGTCTGGTGTCTGTGTCTCTCTCCTCTCCTGTCTCTCCCTGTGTGTCTCTGGCTGTGTGGCTGTGTCTGGCTGTGTCTCTGTCTTCTCTCTGTGGCTGTCTTCTCGCTGTGTCTCTGTCTCTGTCTCTGTCTCTGTGTCTCTCTGTCGCCTCTCTCCCTCTGCCCACCTTCTGCCACCGTCTCTCACACCTTCTCTGCCACCTTCTCTGCCTCACTCTCTCCCTCTTCTCTCCCTCCCTTCTTGCAACCATCGCGTCTCCCCCACAGCACGCGATCCCAGACACACCAGACACTCGCCCCAGACACTCGCATCCACAGCTACAGAACCAATTACAGAACCCCCCCCTCACATCCTCCATCCTCCACAATGAACAGCATCGAGAACCACCTCACAAGCCTCATCCCCACGCTGGCCGGGCCCCTCCCCCCAGAGCTCATCCAGCTCGCCGCCTCGCTCGTCGCCCAGTCAAAGAACCGCATCTCGAACCTCAAGCCCAACGAGGAGATTTGCCGTGAATACGTGTGCGCCCACATTGCCTGCGACCGGTATTCCCCCCCTCCCTCTCTCCCTCCCTCTTACCCTCCCCCCTCCCTCCCTTCAGAGTAGCACAGAACTAACCCCCACGCAGACTCCGCACCCAGCTCGACCTCCCCACAATCCCCCCCCGCCTCCCCCTCCCAAAGAAAACCTACGGCGCCCTCTACACGCAGTTCCAAAAGGCCCTCCCCCTGCGCACCCGCGCGCCCACCGCGCCCACCCCCAACAGCGGCAACAGCAACGGCAACGGCGCCTCCTCCACCTCCACCCCCGCCGACGCCCCGCCCCCCACCCCAATCACCCTCTCCCCGCCGCTCCGCGCCAGCATCCACACGCTCTGCACCGCCCTCGGCGCGCCCGGCGCCCACCGCCACGTGATCGCCGGCACCACCAGCATGCTCTCCGAGCCGTCGTCCACCTCCGCGCCACTACAGCAGCGCAGCCAGCTGCCGCTCGTGACGGCAATCACCCTGCTGACAATCGAGCGCCTGCTGCCCGAGGGCAAGAACGTGACTGTGGGCGCGGCGGGCAAGTGGCGCCGCGGCGAGGGCTACATCATGAAGCGCGACGGCGTCATGGGCGCGCTCGGCGCCGTGGGCAAGGCGGGCTTCACAAAGGAGGACACGGACGGGTGGGTCAAGGAGCTGAGCCGCCGCGGGATCCGCGAGCTGCCGTGGCTAAAGGAGGTGCCGGATGGGGTGGGGCTCAAGGTGCGCGCGGGGGACAAGGTGGAGGTGGAGCTGGTGGTGGGCACGGTCAAGAAGGGGCGGAAGCCGGCGGTGAAGAAGGGGGCGGCGGCGGCGGCGGCGGCAAAGAAGAAGAAGAAGAAGAAGGGTGGGGAGGAGGCGGGGGTGCCGGGGGTGCAGGGTGGGGAGGAGGCGGTGGAGGAGGGGGCGGCGGTGGAGGCGACGGCGGCAGCGGCGGTGGTGGAGCAGCCGCAGAAGAAGATGCAGACCAGGGCGGCGAGGCCGAAGCCGAAGCCGGCGGTGGTGGCGATGCCCGCGGCAAAGAGGCAGAAGGTGGACAAGGTGGAGAGCGGCATTGGGTCCTTCATGCAGGGCTCTGTCGACTACCTGGGCGAGACCAAGCGGCGCACGTACAAGACGTGGGAGGCGAGGGTCCTGGCAATGGCGGCGGAGCTGGAGAGGGAGGGTGTGCCGCCGCAGCAGCAGCAGGCGGCTGTGGTGGGGGGGGGCTAGCTTTGGGTATTGGGTATGGGGTCTGTACTTGTTTTTTTGTTTTTTTGTTTTTTTGTTGTTGATTACACTTTTGATGAGTGGGAAAGGGCGTTTTTTTTTTTTATTTGCATGTGTGTGCGTGCCTGTTCAGTTTTGGTTTGCTTGTTTGGTCCGTTTGGTCCGTTTGGTCCGTTTGTTTGGTTCGCTGGTGCTATAGTCCCCGGGGACGCTTCTGGTCTGCAGGGGTTTTTTTTCGCGAGTAATATGAGGTTCAGATGGGATGGGGGGCGTGGTGGCGGGGGCAGGGGCCGGGGGGTCAATTGAGTATATATATATATATATATATATACAAATCAGTACCGCATACATACATACATACACACACACAGCCAGCCAGCCAGCCAGCCACTCATCAAGAGCAGTGCGTTCGTGATCCACCTCCTCAGTGCGTGATGCGGCTTACCGGATTCCACGGTCGACCAACATTGAGAAACTACAGTACCAAAAAAGTGGGTGGATCCCAGTACCGCACCTACAAAACTACGGTATTGCTGCGGTATTGCTGCGGTATAATGTTTAGAATTCCGATTTAGTTCGCAAGTTTTAAAACAATTCCGTATTGATACAGTACGTATTACATCCCCTTTTTTTGATACTGTAGCAAAATGTATCTATATCTATACATGTATCTATATCTGTACATGTAATTACCATCTAGAGTAGTAGAGTGACAGCGAGTAAAATACATATATATATATACCACATGAATGTCTACTACTACCATTATCCATGTATCGACTTTGACCTTTGACCACTCTTGCTGTTTCTGAGGGCTTTCGAAACATCGCAATGGCCAGCTAGGCGCTTTACATGTAATCCGAGATCCCCCCGACCTTGAGCCGCGCCGCGCCGCGCCGGGCATGGCCACACATTAAAATCCAATCCAATCCGAACCACACCACACCACACCACACCACGCCACAGACACTTTTGATCTTTTGATGAGTGCACTGGCTGTATGGGCGTACCGATTGGAATCAGTGGCGGGTTGCCAATGTCACGGATAGCATTGCATTGCATTGGTCGCCGTTCTGCTTGGGTTGGAGATGGGTATGTATGTAGGTACATGTGCATGGACCTACATGCAGGGCAGGGTAGGGTAGGGAGGGAGGGAGGGAGGGAGGGAGGGAGGGCTGCGAGGAGGCCAATGATCGATATCGCCCCCCCCCCCAACCCAATTCAACCGAGTGACAGCGCATGATGTATATGCACTTTGGCCGTTGATAGCTATAGCTATATACAAGTGGCTTCCGGCCTTCGGCCGGTTCGGACAATGAAATCAGTTGGTATATTAATAATAAAGTACATTGTAACTAGGGGTGTGCCACCTCGCGACCGCGAGGTCCCCCTCTCTCCCACCTCCGTGTAGTATTTAGGCACCTCCAGTAGTTAAGTAGTTTCGCCTTAGCCGTCTCATGGCCAGTTCTCACGGCCATGTCATATAAATGCCCAAATCTTGCTGTAGCGATCCATTTCTTTCCGTTAATTATCAGGTATCTCTGCCAGCTCCAATATATACTACTCAGTCTTGCCCTCAATGACTCAATGCCAGCTCAATGCCAGCTCAATGCATGCTCCAACGCTCTAATGCCGCTACGGTGCTCCAATATATCTTGCTCATGGACCGTTCCACTCCACCTTTCGTCCCCTCGTCACTCCACTCCTCGTCCCCCTCTCCTCCACCGCTTCTCCTCACTTCTCCTCCGCTTCTCCTCTCACCTTCCCTCCCCGCCTTCACTACTCACTCATAATTATTGAATGATTCATCTATTATTTAATTGTTGGGTGGACTGGTTTTTCAGGGCTAGGGTTTCAATGAGCGTCTTAAGAAAAAGTATCTTGAGAATGTGACAAGCAGGCAGATAATCGAGATTCGGTAGGAATAACCGGCGAATGCTCACACCAAAGTAGGCAGTAATTGTCCCAAATCGGGTAGAGATGCTAACACGAAATTTGATGTGTCGTCTTTAAATACCCTGTCATTGTCAGCCAATCAGGCTGAAATCTTGAAAAGTGTTATTCCAAGATCATATTAGATTAGGGGTGGGCCAGGGACTCGCACTGGTCTCTCCCACCTCAGATATCTCTCCTCAGTAGTATTTCATCACTCCCGTAAGTGACCGATTCTCTTTGGAAGAATCCATTCTTCGGTCTTGCCTCACCCGTCCAGATCCATTTCAGTCTGGAGTTCAATTGTATCAGCTCCAATGCCAGCTCAATATATGCCAGCTCTGTTGGTAGCCCCAATATATGGAAAACTTTCTTCACTCCCCGCTTTCACTCCTTCTCCACTCTCATTCTTTTCACTTTCTCTCTTTCCTTCCGCTCTCCCCTCCTCTTCTTCATTTTCATTCTTAATAGTATTTATTATTTATAAAATTAGTTTCAGTACTGGTGTGTCAGGGTTAGGGTTTAGCGCGGCCAGTAGGGTAACGGCGACGCAGACAGGGTAACCATACCAAAGCAGGGAGGGTAACCGCCAAAGCAGGCAGGGTAATTTCTTCAAATCGGGTAGGGTAACCACACTGGATCAGGTAGGGTAACAGTCTCATATCGGGTAGAATACGATAATGCGAAATTTGATGTGTCGTCTTACTAAAGCCTGTCAAACCAACCAGACTATGACGAAATCACGGAAAAATGGTATTCCAGTACATATTAGATATATGACAGTTTGGCTAGGACTAAAGTGTTTGAGAGATGTATCTGGGAGGGAGGATCCATCTCCACCTCCACCTCCACCTCCACCTCCACCTCCACCTCCACCTCCGATATCTTAACACCCATGCTGACATCTATATAGAATCTGAAATTGGCGCCTAGTAGCGGGTACTGGGGGCGGGTACTGGGCCCTGGGGGCGGGTACTGGGCCCTGGGGGCGGGTACTGGGCCCTGGGGGCGGGTCCTGGGCTCTGGGGGCGGGTACTGGGTACTGGGAGCGGGTGCTGGACTTTGGGGGCGGGTACTGGGCCCTGGGGGCGGGTACTGGGCCCTGGGAGTGGGTCCTGGGCTTTGGGGGCGGGTACTGGACCCTGGGAGCGGGTGCTGGGCTTTGGGGGCGGGTACTGGGCCCTGGGAGCGGGTGCTGGCTATGGGAGAGGGATCTGGGAGCGGGCGCTGGCTATGGGGGCGGGTACTGGGCCCTGGGAGCGGGGGCTGGGCCCTGGGAACGGGTGCTGGGCTTTGGGGGCGGGTACTGGGCCCTGGGAGCGGGTGCAGGCTCTGGGAGCGGGTGCTGGGCCATGGGAACGGGTGCTGGGCTTTGGGAGCGGGTGCTGGGCCCTGGGAGCGGGTGCAGGCTCTGGGAGCGGGTGCTGGATCACGGGCGTGGGTGCAGGCCCTGGGAGTGGGTGCTGGATCACGGCCATGGTCTGAGCCTCAGGCAGTCTGGCCTCAGAGTGCTTTGGGCCCTGGGAGCGGAGTCTTTGAGGAGCAGGTCTTTGGGCAGGTGGAGTCTTTGAGAGCAGGTGCTAAGCGCAGGAGGCGGAGTCTTTGGGCTGAGGCAGTCTTGGCGTAGAGGCCGGAGTGTAATGTAGTGTGTAGTAGGGCGCGTTGTTGCTGGCTTCCCCTCTTTCCCCTTTTCTTTCACAACACACTTCACTTCGCTTCGCTTTCCCTTCAACATCCTTCATTCAGGCTTGCGAGTTCAAATCCATAAGATAGAAAGTCAAATATTTGGGTTCTTTGCCCCTAGATATCCTTCTATCTTAGGAGTACAACTCACAATACCCTTTACTTCCCCTCCTTTGTCAATCCTTGACTCACATACAGTTTCTACAACACCCTTCGCTTCCCCACCCTTTCCCTTCAACATCCTTCATTCAGGCTTGCGAGTTCAAATCCATAAGATAGAAAGTCAAATATTTGGGTTCTTTGCCCCTAGATATCCTTCTATCTTAGGAGTACAACTCACAACACCCTTTACTTCCCCTTCTTTATCAATCCTTGACTCACATACAGCTTCTACAACACCCTTCGCTTCCCCACCCTTTCCCTTCCACAACACGCTTCACTTGTTAGTTCAATCCATAAGATAGAAAGTCAAATATTTGGGTTCTTTGCCCCTAGATATCCTTCTATCTTAGGAGTACAACTCACAACACCCTTTACTTCCCCTCCTCTGACAATCCTTGACTCACATACAGCTTCTACAAATCCTCTGTCAGGTCCAAAAAATACCACCTGCATACAAAAGGCCATCAATGAGATTGCTATCTATATATAGACTCTCTCTTGCAGAAAATCGAGATAATAATATTGATTCTCTTGTTTCTTCTATCGAGAATTTATTAATATTGCCGATGGAGTTACCGATGGCATTTTCAATGATCTTGCTGCCTTCCTTAACCACCAACAAATGAAAGAGAAATCTAATTCAGAGCTAAGGAAAGCGATGAAGCAGAGAAAAGGATGAGAAGGAAAGAATTAAAAGGGTTAAAAGCTTTATTTGTTCAGTGGTGCAATTTTAAAGAAACGATGGAAGGAGACAAATATTTGGAAAGGTTTACGATTGTGGAGGTCACCCGATTTCAAACACTCCTACCTCCACCTGGCCATTGGGTGTATGAGTCAGAAACAAATCTATGGCATTACCACCTCCAGCAGTAAACCAAAAGACAAAAGGCTTAAAGTACCACCGATGCTACTTTTTAGAACAACAATATCTCCAACTAGATGTTCTTGAGGACCAAAACATCATTTTTGTCGATTCAGAAACCAAAGAGATTGTTGGGTTGGTGGCTAGGAATTGGATGGCCGAGGATTGTAAAGGGACTCTAGATTGGGTCAATGAGATTATTATGAAGGAATGTGAGATTAGAAAATCAGTCCGAGTGAGTATTATTTCTATCAAAATTTTACTTTTGCGATTGCTAATAATTATTATTAAGCTTGAGGATACTGGCAAAATTTGTCAAATGGGTTACTCTGCTGGATCCAGAAGCAAAGCCAGTTTCGATTGGGTCAGAAATATCACCTCTCAGAAAAACCGATTGGAAGATTTTGAACACTTGGGCAGCTATATTTTTGCTCTTTTTTGGAATATGTTTAAGGGTAGATTGCCGAAGCCGATTATTGATGATATCACTGGATTTTGCAATTCTACCCTAATTCCGAGAATGAATTATGCTGCTAAAGACAGAGCCAATTCTCAAATATTGGGAAACTATACTGTCAGAGTGGGGGATGATGATATTGAGTTTGATTGTGTTCCGATGGCACCTCCTTCTGGGTTTATGGCATATAATTATTCAAGGTAATAACTTCAGACATTCCGAGTACTTACACATTATTTTACTAATTAATTATAGGGGTACCCACAATGAAAAGTGCCGCAAGTATGCAGTATTTTGACTACAGCTAGGACCTATGGGTCCAGGAGGCCACTTCTTCATCACGATTATGGAATCCAAGTCGACAGTCAATAACTGTGTAGTGGTATGGAAGCCGACTGACTTTCATGGAACCACTTTATCAATCAAAGGTCCTACCGATAAGGAATCTACTGCAAATTCCCATCAGATTGGTATGAGTATTGTAACACCTATCCGATTGGTGAAATTGTGGGAGAAATATCAACAGGATAAAATTACTGCGGAGGATATTGAGGTTATTTTGGTTGAGTCAGATGATTCCGAGGAAGATTAAATTGATATTTTCTTTATTTTGTATTTTGTTTTATCCCTGTCACAGAAAATCTCCACTCATGTATTAGAAACCGATTGCTATTGTAACTGCCAGTAATTTATTGTTATCCAATTGTACAAAAATAGCAATAATAACTCTTTAAAATTGTTGCTCGGAATTTGAACCCCATTTGTGCATACAATATCAGGAAATTATAACAATAATTCTTTGAAGACAACATTCTTTAGAAATTTGCTTTCCATAACTGCCTCGGGATCAAAAAAAACTTTTGCACATTGTCGGTTCCTAATTCTAGACAAACCAGTATATAACTATGAGCAAAACAAAAAAAATGTAGATCAAATCGGACAATGGTAAATAGAAAGATTTAGCATAATAGAACAAACACAATTAACCTTAAGCTTCAACTCGTGCTCGGGGATTCCTGGTTCTCTAAGTAGAGATAAAAAATCCATAATCTCTCCTGATGGTAATGCTGTTCTTGTCGAAATGCTGGAAGTGTTGTCTTCTTTGATACAGTCATGACTATAATATACTCGTTCTGATTATAATTTAGTACATATCCATCCAAACTTTCCAATAACATATCTTACCTTCCGAGGATATTAGGGTATCCAACATATACTTGTTGAAATCGTCAACATATGAGTTCAGAGGACTTAAAAATGACCTTCGACAAACTTCATAGGAGTCCAACAATATATCGATTGGAAATAAATAATCGGCAATATCCTGATATGAATCGATACTATCGAGCAACTCCATTTCAATATCAGAAACTGATTGTTCCCTATTGAATGTACCATCTCCAATCGAATCAACCCAGGCTGAGTATTCTGGATCAGATGCATTACGAATAGGTGCATGCAATCGTAACACCTCAAAATACTGCCAGAGAGAAGATGATTTAATCGAGGCTTCAAGTGTTGCTGTAGGTCCCGAGTTCTTCACTACTGGTGCCACTTGCCGAAAATCACCTAAGCCTAAAAACACTTTACCTCCAAAAGGTTTGTTATTTCCTTCTAGAACCTGCAGCAGTTCATTGGCACATTCGATTGTTGCTTTGTTTGCCATCGGCATTTCCTCCCATATAATCAATTTTGATTCGGAAATAAATCGAGCTCTATCAGATCGGGCACTGAGATTTGACTGCAACTCTAAATTATTCTAAATCGTGTTAGAAACTATGTCAGTGTAATAAGATAGCAAATATTTACCTCTACGACTGGTATACCAAATGTGGAATGTGCTGTTCTGCCTCTCTCGTAAAGTGTCACACTTAATGCTGTAGAGCCTAATATAACAACAATGTCACCCTTTCCTCTAACATAATTGACGATTGTATTCACAGTAAATGTTTTTCCTCTTCCTGCTTTGCCATCCAAGAAATAACAGTTATTGTCTGACCCCCGATTTCCATAAACAGCATCCAATATAGTATTGAATACCGATAATTGCTCTTCAGTTAACTGTGATTGATCTTTGAGCAGCTAAAGAACTAACTCCTCTCTACGATCGTGAAAGTGCGTTTTAGAAAGAGTTCATCGACTTTCTCAATTGGATCTGGTAGCCCAAAATCTGAGAGTCGTGAGCTTTGTGAACCCAGATGGTATCACGATATCTTTTAAGCACATTTGTCTGACTATTGCTTTGCCGATTCGTATTGATCCAAAAGTCTGTCAAAGCCTCTTGATAGGGTTCAAAAATCTCAATTGCTGACAATGGTATATTGAGTAATAGATGAGCAAAAAAAAATCGAAGCTGTTTGGGACTAATAAAAAAGCTATTCTTTCATCTAATATCTCCTTCCCTTCAGTCGATTTTTGAATAACCCTAATGTCTTGATGTGTAAGCGTCAGAAGGGAAGGAGAAGGATTAGTCATCGGGTTTCGTTAGTTAAGGTTTCATTTAGGTTTTCGTCCACGGTTGGGTTTTCTTTCTATGGGTTTCTGTTCTGCGGATTAGTCAGTTGGGTTCTGGAGGTTATATATATGGCTGCGATTCTCTTTGTTCTTTCTTACTTTTCTCCTTATCCGAACTTCCTGTTATATAGGAATACATTCTAGTTTTGTTCTCGAACCTCTGAACCCAAGTTGTATAACCTCTCGGTTGTGCCTTGGTACGTCTTAGAACCTTTGGCCTCACCTAGTATATCATACTAGGCGAAACCATTCTGACTCTGTTTCTGTCCGTTTCGTCCGATAGTTCATCGTTACGAACTCTCGTTAGTATCTATCGGTATCGAGCCCGATATCCCTGAACCCTGACCCTGACCCCGCACGAGGTGAAGAGTTTTCACCCACATAACCCTGACTCAGCTTGTACTGTTCTCTAACCGAGAACCCCCGAACCCGTTTCCCGTGTCCTCCGAGTCGGCCCGTAACACTAAGTTCGGATCCCCTAACACCAACCGGCACAACACCATGTCCCGCCCCGACTTGGCCGCCCTCTTGGGCCGCCTGTCGGATTTTATCCGAGAAACCCCACTCCCCCAGCCAGAAGATGGCCAAGAGTGGAACGAGACATACGACCTCATTGAGGACTGTCTCACCACCCTCACCACCATCGCCGCCACCGAATCTGCCACCCCCGTCTCAGAACCCCTCGCCCCTGCTCCCGCCGACATCGTCTACAAGGAGGTCATCGCTGACCTCACTACCGAACTTGAGGCCCTCAAGGCCACCAACGAAGATCTGTCCTGGTCTCTTGAGGCCTCCTCCGCTAACCTCGTCGCCGCCAAGTCCCAACTCGAGTCAGTGCAAGCTGAACTCGGGACCAGCATCCAGTCCTCCGCCATCTCCGCCGCCAACACCGAGATCCTCCTAGAGGACCTCGCCGCCTGGAAGTCGCCTTCAACGACTCTCGTGAAGAAGTTATCTGCTCAACCTCGGGTTGGGAATACCAGTGCAGAACAGGAACTCCTGCCCTACACCAGAGACCTCGAGGCCTATGCCTCAGTTCACCCCCGCCTGGCCCCAGTTTCCGCCAGCCAGCCCGCCCGACCTCAAGACCATAACCAGCTGGCGCAAGCCAGACGCTCAGATGACCCCACAGCAGCAGTTAAAAGGTCAGCCCCTCTGGTAGATCCTGACACACCAGAGGGGCCCGCCCCGTCACCCACACCCGAACCTGTCTCCCCCGCCCCAGCTCCACACACCATGATCCTGTCGACTATGCCCCACTCCGAAGAAGAGTTGAGCGAAGACCAGTTGGTCGTCGCTTGTTCCATCTTCGGAGAGGACCAAGCACCCGTCCCGACCCAGGCCCTGATCGACACAGGGGCCTCGGGTTATGCCTTCATCGATGCCACGCTTGTCTTCCCACGGTTTCTCTGACCCTCCGACTCTCGCCACACTGCAGGTGATTGACGGTCGACCAGTTGAGTCTGGCGCCATCACCCACATCGTCAAGCTGGCCTCGAACATCCAAGACCTGGAATACGCCTCCGTTCCTTGTCACCAAGTTGTCACTACGTGATCGATGATCCTTGGATGCGCCCACGACCTTTGTCCTCCGCCCCGCAGAACCAGATCATCTTCGTCCGCCTCCTGTGTCCGCCAATGTTCTGTCTCCCGACAGCCAGTCACCGCCCAGGGAATCACGTCCCAGATGTCCCCGCGCCTCGATCCATGTTGCCGCCTCGCTGCTTCACCAATTCTGACCGTTCAAAAGGAAGAGGTATGGTGTTCGCGCTTGCGAGCCATTGATGCCCTCGAAACCCCGCTGATCCTCCATGTTCCCATCGAACACCATGGTTTTTCCCGATTGTTCCTGAAGTCCGCCGCCAACGTCTTGTCCCCGCACCGTCCCCACGACCACGAAATCATCTTGGAAAACGGAACCTCGCCTCCCTTCGGTCCCATGTACAACATGACCCAAGCCGAGCTCCTGGCCCTCCGCGACTACATTCATGAGAACATGGCCAATGGTTTCATCAGTGCTTCCGAGTCCCCCGCCGGTGCCCCGATCCTGTTTGTGAAGAAGTCTGACGGTTCCCTCCGCCTGTGACTACCGAAGCTCAACGCGATCACCGTCAAGAACCGCCATCCGCCGCCTCTGTTTTCCGAACTCGATGAACTTGTCGGGCGCTAAGTACTTCACCAAGCTCGACCTGAGATCTGGCTACCATCAGATCAGGATCAAGGAGGGAGACGAATGGAAAACCGCGTTCCGGACCCGCCTCGGCCACTACCAGTACAACGTGATGCCATTCGGACTCACCAACGCCCCGGCCACCTTCCAACATTGGATCAACGACGTACTGCGCCCCCACCTCGACGACTTCTGCACCGCCTACCTGGATGACATCTTCATCTACTCCGATGATTTGGAACAACATAAGGAACACGTCCGGAAGATCCTGACCCTCCTTGACCAGAACCAGGTACACCTGAACCCCGAGAATGCGAGTTTCACGCCCAGGAAACCCGATACGCATGATCCTCTCGCCGCATCAGCATGGACCCTAAGAAGGTCACAGTCCAAGATTGGGAAACTCCGGCGAACGTGAAGGATGTGCAAATATTCCTTGGCTTCGCGAACTTCTACCGGCGTTTCATCCGTGGTTACTCCAAAGTGGTCTCCCCCCTGACGGCACTAACAAAGAAAGGTGTCAAATTCCAATGGAGCCCCCTGTCAGACGAAGCATTCAGGAACCTGAAAGAGGCGTTCACCTCGGCCCCGATCCTCAGACACTTCGACCCGACCAAGGAAAGCATCGTGGAAACTGACGCCTCCGACTACGTCTCCGCCGCCGTTCTGTCCCAGTGTGATGATGAAGGAATCCTGCACCCAGTCGCGTTCTTCTCAAAGAAGCACTCCCCCGCGGAATGCAACTACGAGATTTATGATAAGGAACTCCTCGCGGTAATCAAGTCCTTCACCGAATAGCGCCATTACCTTGAATCTGCCCAGTTCGACATCAAAGTCATCAGCGATCACCGGAACCTGGAGTATTTTATGTCTACCAAGATGTTGAATCGTCGTCAAGCCCGTTGGTCCGAATTCCTGTCCCGATTCAACTTTATAATCCAGTTCAGACCAGGAAAACAAGGAGGAAAACCAGATGCTTTGACTAGGAGATCAGGAGACCTCCCTAAGGAGGGGGATGAAAGGCTACAGCAAAGTCAGGTGGTTTTGAAACGTGAAAATTTGGATTCAGGAATCGTTTAAGTTTGTTAAGACTTTGTCAAATGAACCCGCCGGAAGAATGTCCTCTGCCCAAGAACTATTGGCTCAAGCTTACCAGACAGATAGTTTCCCCCTCGAAGTCCTCGCCATGCTTGCCAACGGAACCAAGCACTCCCGGAAGATCTCGTTGGGCGAATGTTCCAAGTCCCCCGAAGGCGTCCTCCTGTACCGCGGCCTCATTTACGTCCCCGACCACGACCCGTTGAAACTTTGGCTCCTACAAGAGCACCACGACAAGCCCTCCGCCGGCCACCCCGGAAGAGCCAAGACCCTGGAACTCCTGTCCCGCAACTACTACTGGCCCACCATGAGGAAGTACGTTGACCAATACGTCTTGAACTGTGATACCTGTCGCCGCAGTAAAGCTCCCCGCAACAGACCCCAAGGTGTTCTCCGTCCGCTCCCGATCCCCGATGGTCCCTGGACCGATCTCTCAATGGACTTCGTCACTGGCCTCCCAGAAAGCAATGGTTACAACGCCATCCTGGTAGTAGTTGACCGCCTGACTAAGATGCGCCACCTGATCCCGACCAACCGAGGAATGCGATGCCCCATTCTTGCCGACTTGTTTCGCGACTACGTTTGGAAACTACATGGTCTTCCGGAAACCATCGTCTCGGACCGCGGAACCCAGTTCACTTCAGACTTCTGGAAATCGCTCTGCTCCCGCTTGGAAATCTCGCCTCGGTTCTCAACTGCCTTCCATCCCCAGACTGATGGTCAAACGGAAAGGATCAACGCCGTGATGGAACAGTACCTCCGCGCCTATGTCTCCTACCAACAGGATGACTGGTCCCGCTTCCTGCCCCTCGCTGAGTTCGCCACCAACAACCACGTCTCGAAACCACGCACCTGTCGCCGCTTGAGGCCAACTACGGAAGGCACTCGATGTCCTTTTGGCCGACGCATGGAAAGACCACATCAAGACCGAGCCAACGGATTGGCACGCGACATGTCCCAGACCTTCGAAGTTCCTCCAAGAGATGAAGAGGTCCCAGATGATCCAAGAAGAGTTTAACGCCCATCGCGGTCTCGCTTCTGCAGACTACCGGAGATAAGGACAGCCACCCGAACCTCGGCATCGCTCCAAGAAGCTGGACTGAAACAGATCGCTCACGGTAACGAGAAGGCCTCACGATGAGCTTGACCTGCCTGCTCCATGAAGGTTCACCCAGATTCCACGCCTCTTACTGGCCGTCGAACCTCAGCATTTAAACAACAACCACCGCCTGGAAGTCGAAGGAGAGGAGGAGGAAGTCGACGCTGCCCTGATTCCTCACATCAAGAACGGTCGACTGCAGTACTTTGGACCCGCCACGAGGATATGCAAACCATCTTGAACTCGGGAAGATCTTTAACACGACTGACGCCGTAATTTCATACCCGATATCGCATAAGCCTCAGCCTAGCGAGCTAGGCGTAGAAGGACCTGATCTGTGGCGTCTGGCTCAGAGGAAGTTCGGGAAGGAAAGGATTAGTCGTCGGGTTTAGATTAGTTAAGGTTTCATTTAGGTTTTTAAATCGCGGTTGGGTTTTCTTTCTATGGGTTTCTGTTCTGGATTAATCATTGGGTTCTGGAGGTTATATATATGGCTGCGATTTCCCTTTGTTCTTTCTTACTTTTCTTCTTATCCGAACTTCCTGTTATATAGGAATACATTCTAGTTTTGTTCTCGAACCTCTCCGAACTCAAGTTGTATAACCTCTACCGGTTGTCTTGCATGTCCCGTCTTAGAACCTTTGGCCTCACCTAGTATATCATCTTGGCGAAACCATTCTGACTCTGTTTCTGTCCGTTTAGTCCGATAGTTCGTATTCTGAACTACTCGTTAGTATCTATCGATGTCGGCCGATATCCTGAACCTGACCCTGACCCGTGAGGTGAAGAGTTTTCACCCACATAACCTGACTCATCTTGTTCTCTAACGAGAACCCCGAACCGTTCCGTGTCCTCCAAAGTCGTATGCGATGCAGCTTCCTGGAAGGTATGGTCTTCGATAGCATTAACTGTTAGGAGATCTTTCAATGTAGGCAGATTTGTGTAGTGGTAAAAGCTGGAGATAGAATAATTCAGTTTGGAAACAGTGTCGATTCGTCTTTTATGGCTTCATTTCTCTTGTTTCGAACAATATTTTGTGGGAATTTTGAGTTCAGTTGTTCGGTGAAATCGTTGGGCCTAATAACATTCCCTCTGGTTGGATAAAATGTATATTGCTCATTGTATTGAATGTAGATAAGGTTTTCGAAATCGGTATGTTCAGGTCGGGAGAAATACCGAAGTAGTGTAGAGGCTGACGATTCTGATTGGTCTTTCCTAAATGTTACGTGGAGACAAAGTCGTAAGGGTCCAAGGAACACAATCTAAACAGGAGGCTTAGAGGTAGACTCTAAGCAAGCGAAGTATCTTGGAACACTCTTGGCCGACGGGACCAAGAGATCGTAGACGTAGAACTATAAAAGAATCCAACTAATGATATTCGCCCAAAATACAGAAGGTTAGCGTGAAGAAAAGAAAGGAAGAAACAAGATATAGGCGGAAGACAGGACCCTTTATATAACGAATAATCCTGTCGAAGATGACTCATACGGAACCGTATAGAAACAGCATAGAAACCCATATGATTTCGTTCTCGAGCCGTTGCACCACCTTCTCTTGGCGCATCGTTCTATTACCTGTCCGGCCCGTAACAGATCAGGTCACGCCTTGAGGCCTAGCTCTGATAGGAACTGGAAGCTTGGGATATCGACATGAAAGTCTTCGACTAGGTCGAAGTGTTCCAAGTCGTTGGGGGTTGCAGGAAGGTTCTGGATATCCGATTATGTCGAACCAAGTATTCTAATCGGCCTCTTCTCTTCCGAGCATCTAGGACTGCCTCACTTCCCTCCTCTTGTCCTTCAATCTCCACTGGCGGTGGAGGTAGTTGCTATTGCCCTGAGTGCGGGGTCATACAGCTGGAGATAATGTAACATGGAAAAGGCGGGTGAATCTTCGTAGTGCGTGGTAGGTTCGGATTCGTATGCGTATATGAGCTGACTATTAAGCTTGATGGGGTAAGGTCGACCCGTTTAGTCAAGTTTCTTCGATGGCGTTTGGTATTGAGGTTTCGAGTTGACAGGAATACCTTGTCCCCAAAAGCGTGTCGAGTCGAATGCGGTTGGCGTTAAGCGGTGTCCTCCGCTATCTTCTGTAAACATTTAGTCTTTTAAGAATTGAAAACGGCCTTCATGTCCTTTGCGATCCCATTAAGCGGTCTTCAGCTGTGGTCTTCCCCATGTTGTAAGGGGCCAAAGGTCATTCGAGGATGCCTTCCGGTGTTCTGAAAAACGGCGAAATTTGGGTGGTTTCAGGAATGGTTGTTAAGCTGCAAACTCTGCCATGGGTAACATTAGAGCCAAGTCGTCTTGTTGGTAAGTCACATAAACCGAAGATCTTGTTCCATAACCGCGTTGAACCGTTCAGTTTGACCGTCGGTTTGGGGGTGGAATCTTGTTGATGTCGGCGAAATCTCCAAACGATCGCATAAGGATTGCCAGAACTCGGCGGTGAATTGGGTTCCCTGATCCGACACTATTGTTTCTGGTAGGCCATGTAACTTCCATACGTATTCTAAATAAAGCCTGGCTGTTTCCCGTGCATCGACCTCCTTGGTAGTTGGTATAAGATGTCTCATTTTGTTAGTCGATCATTACCATCAGGATCGCGTTGTACCCACTCTCCGGAAGGTCTGTGAAGTCCATGGAAACGTCTGTCCATGGTCCATCCGGGATAGGCATAGGTAAATAATCTTCCATATGGCGATTAAGGGCGTTTTCTTGAGTCATACTTAGCGATTCGGACATATTGATCAACATACTTCCTCATTTGGGGCCAGTAGTATTCCCGACTCAATAGTTCCAATGTTTTGGCCCTGCCTGGGTGTCCGGCCGATGGCTTGTCATGATGTTCCCGAAGTAACCGTAAGCGAATCTCGCTTTCTTCCGGTACGTATAGCGCTCCTCGGTATAGGAGTCGACCGTTTTCGTCCTCCGAACATTCAGCCAAGGATATCTTTTTTGAATGTTTAACCCCCTTCCAGTAGAGGCCCACGATTTTGTTTGGGAAACTATCAATCTGGTAAGCGTTTGAAAATAACTCCTCCATGATGGACGTTCCTTCGGGTTCATTTGTCGCCCTTGAACAAAACTTTGTGTCTAAATTCTTGCTTTTCAGGACCACTTGGCTTTGGTGGGCTAGCCGTTCATCCCCCTCTTTAGGGAGGTCTCCTGGCCTCCTAGTCAACGCGTCCGGTTTTCCTCCTTGTTTCCCTGGCCGGAATTGAATGACAAAATCGAAGCGTGACAAGAATTCCGACCATCGTGCTTGGCGACGATTTAATAACTTCGTTGACATAAAGTACTCCAGATTCCTATGATCGGTTAGAACTTTGATAGGAAATTGGGCTCCCGAGGTTATGTCATGCGAGTTTGAGCGTCGAATGATCGCCAGTAGTTCTTTGTCATTATATTTACGTAGTTGCATTCTGCTGGTGAATGTCTTTTATTAAAGAATGCTACTGGATGTAAGATTTCTTGATCATCGCGCTGTGAGAGGACCCCCGAGACATAGTCCGGCATCGGTTTCACCGTGGTTTCTATCCGGGATCGAAGTGTCGAAATGTCGGTGCCGTTGTGAATGCTATTTTGAGGTTTCTGAAAGCCTGATCTGCCTCTTCTGACCATTAATTTAACTCCTCTCTTCAACCATTCTTGTTTGGTTGTCTCGTAGTCGATTTAAATCGTGATATAAATTTATCTTGGAGAATCATCAATAAACCGTCGATAAAAGTTGGCGAACCGATGAATTCCTGTACCCCTTCACGCTTTCCGGTGTTTCCCAATTCAAGACCGCTGATATTTTCTCTGGATCATCTCGATACCCTCCGGTGACAGTATAATCTAGGTATTTTGTTTTCTGAACGTAAAACTTCGTGACTTCTCTGGTCGGAGGTGGGCTTTGTTGGTATATAGAAGCTCGAGTATCTTCGAGCGTGGACTTTATGTTCCTCCAACGTCTCCGAGTAGATTAGGATGTCGTCTAAGTAAGCGATAGCGAATTGATCAGGTGAGGACGGAGAATGTCGTTGATCGCCGTTGAAAGCGTAGCAGGGGCATTTGTTAGTCAAAGGCGTAACTTGGTATTCGTAATGGCTATGCAGCGTCCTAAGCGGTTTTCCACTCGTCCCCCTCAGCTATCGAATCTGGTTATACCCCAGGTCGAGCTTTGTGTAATCTTGGCGTGACAGTCTGCGCGCGTTCTTCCGTTAACGGCAGAGGGTATCGATCTTTTACCGTAATTTCATTTAGTCGCCGATAGTCGCGCATAGTCTTAGCGTCCCATCGCTTTTCTTGACAAAGATAATAAGTATTTCCGTGGTGAAATCTTATTCGGATTACTTTCACCGGGAAGGTTTTCCTTGATGTATTCCCATAAAGCCTTGAGTTCCACTTGCGTCATGCTATACATGGGTTTGAATGGTGGTTGTTTGTCCTTGTAGTACTATGTGATGGTCGTAATGAAGTCGATGTGGGGGTAGTATTGTGTCGAACTTCTTCAAAAAGTGGTAGTAGGTCATGGTTTTCGGAGGGACAATCTTTACGAATGTCGATTGATGTTTGGTCAGCGAGAGGTGGATTAGATGGGCACCTTCTGCAGTTGTTGGACAATCCGTTGAATGTGAGCGGAGCTTGACTGAGTCCGGAAAGATCCAACAGGTTCCATTCAGGTGCAGGTATCGAAATTCCTCGACCACGATAGGTTTTTTGTCGATCGAAGAGTTCACAGCAGCAAGCCGGTGAGTAAGATTAGTTTGTTCTTTTTAGGCCTTAACTTGACATCATGTCTTCGCGATCCATGGTATCCCCATAGACGATCCCAACTTAGTAACAAAGCGCTTCTTCGCGGTGTCCGCAGATGCCGAGATCAAGGGTAACGGCGTGGGTGATCTTGCCTGATTGAATAGGTCGCCGTCTGCCTATTACATCAACTCGTGGTATTTTCAATGGTGTCATCAGGATGGTGGCGTGCAAAGGATTCATCTACAAACGATATCCTGAGGCTCCGGTATCAATGAGAGCAAAGGTGGGTACAAAAGTATTTTTATTTTGAGAAACCGAAAGCAGGTTACTACAAATTGATTCCCATCCATTTCTCCTCTGATACCGAACAAGTAGATATATGCATAGTAGAAAAATCCTCAATGCCACTGCCAGATCTTTGTCGACTCATTGTCCCAGCTGCTTGTCCTCCACCTGATTGCCGCCTCATAACAGACTGCTGACCTCCCCTTGTCCTTGCCTGGGGGCAATTCTCACCAGATGTCCAACCCCTCCACAATAAAAGCACCTTGCTTCTGCCAAGCGAGCATTTCTTTCCGTAGGAGTGGGGCGACGCCGACCCCCCGAGAGATCCATGGGTACATCCCCACCCGGGGCATGAGATGGATGAGTAGGCGCAGGCGATGCCTGGTTTGCTGGGGCGGGAGTAGGAGCAGGAGCATAGGGACGCGGCGGGGGAGCCACTGGCACAGCTGTTACTGTGCGTTGGGCGACAGGGTTGCTGGTGGTAAATGGGTTCCGTTTCCCCAACCTCACCTTAATTGCCCGTTGCCTATTGTCCAACCGTTGTAAAAGGGTAGCGCAGCCGTCAACCGTAACAGGAGTTTCGTGGTGTACCATGGCTTCCATAAGTTCGGTGCTGATTCCTTCCAACAGGCACTCCACTCTGGTGATCTCGTCAAACCCAGACTCCGAAGCATGTCGTTGGAACTCGGCAAAGTAATCGGAGAAGGTACGGTTACGTTGCCGCATGTCCCTCAAAGCTCGTCGGGCGGTGTAGACTCTGTCTGGGTCCCCGAAAGCAGTGTCCAGGATCTCATAAAACCGTTCCATCGATGGTTGCCTTCAAGGTGTACAGACGCGAGAATCGACTAGCTGCAACATCCTCGGCGCGATCAAGGCATACGATAGTTTCGACTGTAGGGTTGGGAAGCGATCAGCATTTCCCAAGAGCTTAATCCGCATTTGTTGTTTGAAAAGCAGAATCGAGCTCTATCATGGTCGCCTCGAAAGATAGCAGGGTCGGAAAGCTTTTCGGAGCGGTGAGTAGTGTTCGACGTGGTGGCACCCGTGATTGGGGCTGTTGCTGCATTCCGCAGAGGTTCCGGTGGGGCGGCCTGCTGCTGCTGAGCCTGTTGTTGCTGGCCAGGTCCCTAGCGAAGGCCTGCCTTGCCTCCTCTCCTCACAGAAAGAGCTTCCGTGTCTGCCAGATTGAGTTAGCGCCACCGAAATTGCTCCAACAAGGTAAACGTTTGGGCATTTGCGGTCCGGATCGAATGACGTGTATTGTTCAAGAAGGTTTGGAGTTGTTGGTTTAACTCCTCGTAGTCTATGGGGTTCATACAGAGGCCTTGGTCTAAAGATTGTGTTGGTTGGCGTTGGAGACGCAACCTAATGTTACGTGGAGACAAAGTCGTAAGGGTCCAAGGAACACAATCTAAACAGGAGGCTTAGAGGTAGACTCTAAGCAAGCGAAGTATCTTGGAACACTCTTGGCCGACGGGACCAAGAGATCGTAGACGTAGAACTATAAAAGAATCCAACTAATGATATTCCGTAAAATACAGAAGAAGAAGAAGAACCTTATATTCGCATAGAGGCATAAAGCCTATCGCGCAACTATACTACCCGAACTACAACCTCCACCGACTAACCCGAAGACAAAAAGACAAAAGAACGCAACTACAAAGGCTACGTACATCAAAGAATGGAGCGCCCGAAGGGCGCGAAATACAAATGGTGCAGGTAAGCAGAATCTAAGGGACAACAAAGAAACCTTCCCGCGGTAAGAATGAACCATGTACACTTCTCCATGACATCCAACAGTCCGCACTTAACTCCGAAGAACGATGGGGTACTCTTAGTGAGTTCCAGAACCTAACTCTCAGGTGACTTGTTCAAGGCGCCAGGATCGTTGAATCTCCTTCTACTGATGTAATAAAAAGGTGAGGAAAAGCGATGGTGTTTGTGTCAAGAATGGTGCCCTGGGAGTCTACTTGTCAGGTAGCAGGGCAGTTGAGGATGAGGGTGGTCGCAGTCTAAGGTGCCGACCGGTGTTGAAGGGTGGTCTTGGGAGACCGGTAAAGAATTGTGTCCTCTGGAGGGGACGTGCAGGAGGGGTGAGTCTGAGACTCAGTGTATATGTGGTGGTCGCAATCGAGGGTGCCGACCGGTGTTGAGGGGTGGTCTCGAGAGACCAGTGTGGAGTGGTGAGGGGAGCAAGCCGCCTCGGTTAAGAATGGGGAGTTGGGGCTGCCAACCCCAGATAAGCTGTGGTCGAATCGAAAGTGCCGACTGCAGATTGAGGGGTGGTCTCGGGGACCAGTGTGGGTGTGGTGAGGGATCTGAGCCGCCGGTTGAGAGGTGGCCTGATTAGGCCGAGAGAAGAGTGAGGTCACGCGACCTAGTAATTCTGACGAATGTTTCACCAGAGAACGTAAAACTCATGGTTGTCGAATATGGCTATGAACTCTCACTGACTAGAGAGCAATGGACAGTGGCGAACCTAACGCCGCAAGGCGATGAGCTGCCAGGAAAGTGAACGACTGCCGAAAGGTGGCTGCCGGCTTGAGGAGTGAGGGTGATGGACGATCCCAAGGCATCAACCCGTGAAAGGGGAGAGGAGAGGAGACTCGTGTCATAGAGGGGAACTAGCCACCAGAAAGAAAGCTAGAACTCCTAGATCCGACTTATCGACGAGAGAGGCCTCGAAATGTAAGCAGGCTCGAGAGGAATACAGAAGAAGAAGAAGAAGAACCTTATATTGCTTTAAAGTACAAGACTTATCGCACAACTATACTACCCGAACTACAACCTCCGCCGACTAACCCAAAACAAAACGCGAGAACAAAAAACAAGACAAAAAACAAGCGAGACGATATGACAATCAACAAGTTACCGCGGCGGTTGAGGCCGCGGATGATACAGGAAAGAAAGAGTAAGGGGGAGAGAAAAAAAAGACTAAGCGAGACAAAAAATCAAACCTAGGCATTTCCCATGTCGTGATCGTTAACTACCGGAGCCGGTGCCGGTGTTGCGGGTACTTGGATGGTAGAGCTCGGCGCCGTTGAGGCCGCGACCACTGGGGCTGGGACTGCTGGGGCCGGGACTACTGGTGCCGGGGCTGCTAGAGCCACGGGGATGAGGGCCGGAGCTATTTTCTGGGGTCTGGATTCGTTGAATCTCGATGCTTAATGTTGCTTTTGCGCGCTCGCACGCCGGTCGATTGCTTTGTGGAAGCCCTTACAGTTGTAACATCTGATGGGCGAAGCAGGTATTTCTCCCCGTAAGGCAGTGACTTGCAGACGCTGATTATTCTCAGTAGGCTGGCCCCTCTCGCGAATGTCCGTGATCGCCTCGATTCTACGAACATTGTTTCCGCCGGTGCCCGAATTCGGCGGCAGTTTCTGCATTGCGCTTTCCTCCGATGTTGAGATAGGTCTCGAGAAGCGGCGGTCGAAAAGAAGAGGATCCGAGCCCTAAAGTTTGGGTGGCCAGAAGATCCTGGTATCGCGATAATCATTGTGAGTGTTGTTTCCGATTCTCTTCTCCGGGTGGTAATCCATCTTAATCTGGGCAAGTTCAACTTTTCCCCATAGTTGTTTTCGATTTCAGACGCCACCTGGCCGAAAGTCCATCCCGATTGCTGTTGGGATGCTGTAGGAGGAATTTTGACCATTTCGAAGCTTTGACGTCGATAACGAGATTCTCATTGCCGCGAAGACGCCCTCGATTTCGCTAGAGGCGAAATATTGTTATGGAGGTATCGTGACTTTGGTTTCCAGACGATGTTGTGGTTGATGGTCTTTCTTGCCGCAATGAAGTGATTTACGTCTAATTCGGCGTTAATTTTGCTCGGATTTCGAGGGTTTGGTTGCACGGGCTTGGTCGGGGGCGCACAGATTCAATAACGATTTCTCTGTTGGTCCTGAGAAATCGGATTTGAAAAGTGGGTCTGGTTTCTTGGGGCCTTTTTTTCCTCGATACCACTTGGAAAGTTTCTTATTCGGTTGTTTGTCCGAGCCACATTCGCTGGCTGATCGAGTGATTGTTGCTGTGTTTGTTGTTGTTGTCTTTGTTGTTGTTGTTGTGGGTTGTTGTTGTGACGCTGTTGTTGCGCCATCTGCACCGAAGACGGCATGGCGGGGATGGGGCGGATAGGGGAAGGGCAGGAGGGGGAGGAGTTGGGTTGGGTCTGCTGAGGAGGAGGGTTTGGGTTTCCTCGAACTGTTTAGTAATTTGTTTTGCGAGGAGGGCTTGTTCCTCCTCTGTTTTCTTAATTGAGGGGTAGATCGTTTGGGCGAGTACCTCCCGCACTAGATCGAAGGACTTATCATTCTTGTTGTTCTGGTCGACGATGGCTTTTACTTGGTAGGCCATATTCCTAACCGTCGTTATAAGGTCTCGTAGTTCTTTTTGGGTTGACTCCTGCGAGGCTTTTGTTATTGCGAGGTCTTTGAGGAGTGTCTCCTGATCTGTTATTATTGGTCTGGTATTGGTCATTACGGCGTGTCTGATGGCCCATGAAATGTAGTTCAAGTCCATTCTGTTGTGCCAGTCACCTGGGACAATGCTGGGGTCGAGATAGTCTGTCATGGGGACGTAAGGAACTTCATAGTCCATTGCAGTCGCGAATTTGGAGAGGAGTTCGGGGTCCCGATCTTGGGACTGGGTGGAAGCGAGGAGGCCGGGTGCTGGAGGCTCCAAGAAAGTAGCTGGAGAGGGACGCCTGGGAAGCCATCCCAGATCTTGTTCTGTTTTTGCTTTCTTTCGCTAACAACAAACGCGATCAGACGCGAGAAGGCGAGATGCTTAAGATGCAGATACCAGGTTGAGCCGAAGCAATAAAATAAACCGTAATAAAAATAGAATATACGATAGTAAAAAATTTTTTTCAGAATGGCGCTATCGGGCTCGAATACGCGAGGTTGCTGAAGAGAAAAGGAAAGGAAGAGAAACAAGATATAGACGGAAGACAGACTTTATATAACCGAATAATCCCTGTCCGAAGATGACTCATAACGGAACCGTATAGAAACACATAGAAACCCATATGACTCATTCTCCGACCGTTGCCACCACACTTCTCTTCACGCCACAACACATCATTCTATTACCTGTCCCGACGCCGTAACACTAAACATTTGACAGTAATTTTTGTCAGGAAGGTGTACAGTCAAGGATTTGACAGCAGGAGATCTTTCGGATATATGGTATTGTAGTATTCGCCATGCTGCCTCGGAAGCAGATAGATATCTCGCATTGATATAGTCGTTAATCTCATCGATTTGTTCGGTATCAGTAATATTGATCGAAAACATTGTCCGATCGGGGCCTTTAAACAGATTTTTGTATAGATACATGAATATATTAACAGTAAAACAGACATCCACATTAATACTAAGAATCGAAAGAACTTTGTTAGAAATGGAATATAAGATGCAACCCATCTATCTTCTTGTTTCCTTCTCCGATATCAACCTTCCCATATCTATTCAATTCTGTTTTCTCAAGAATCGGTTGGGGGAATCCCCATACACAGGTTCCATTTTTATTGCACCGACTCGTAGCTGTTCTCAAATGGCCTTCTGGATGCATATTGTATCTCAATACCAATCTTCGTAAAATTAGATCGTCCTCCTCGCTTGGCAACTCTACTGAAACAATTGAATCAATCGAATCGAATGGGATTTCTGGATGAACCTCAATCTTTTAGTGATAAATAATTACCTATAAGATATTGGATGTACTAACCTTGATTACGATATGTGCATGGGGTAGACCTCTTTTTTGAAATTCGATAACTCTAACCATATATATTACTGTCCCAAAATATTGCCTTATTTTTGCTATTGCATTCTCTAATCGATTTGAAAACTCGACATACAACGACATGCGATATCTGCTGCAGTTTGACCAGGATGTAGTTCGACTTGATTTCGGCCAATTAGGATTTGTTGTTATTGTGATAAATAAGGAAGGTTTTCCTTTTGCTCGGCATATCGCCAATGAATCGGCAACCTCCTTTGATGCCCATGCTCTTGAACCAAGAAAAGAACTCGGTAAAGTCATACCCCTTTCAAACCCATTATCAATTGACTCCTCATTTCCATCATCCTCCCCTCGGGAATTGTCAACTTGGCTATATTGTTTTTCTCTCCCTTTCCTTATGTAATCCAACACTTCGTCTTCTACTCTGGAATACATATCGACCAAGTATTCCCCACAGAGTCTTCCAAGCTGAAGAAATCGTTTCTCGGTTGTCAGCCTTGCTCTATACCATCTGATTTGACTGAGCTTCATCCTAATGGAAATAACAAAGCAGACTGTATACATACATGTAGCCTGGTGATATTGATAGGCTTTGGACGATTGTGATTATTTTTATAAATCATTACACTTCGGGGGTGCACCTTTTGTATGTTGTTGGCATGTACAATTGCTGCGATATCACCACCAGAAGTAGGATGCTGTAATTCCAGAGCCAACAATTCTGAATCGGAGGATGTACTGAATGCTGATCGTAAATGTCTAACAAAGGGATTCACACTCTCAAGGAATACCCTGAAGGTATTAACTATAGCAGAAGGAACCATTTGCTGAGATGCTTGTAAATTTCTTGACTCCTCGTCGTACAGGAACCATCGAATGGAGTGTTGTCCTCTAGTAATATCCAGAATTTGATGATATACTCGGCCAGTTATTGCAATATTTGAGGGTGTTGGCAGATTTCGGAATCCTCCAGTCACTCCCAATACAGAAAAACAGAACAGATTGTTTAATTTTCGGGATATACCATTGAGATTCGTGATCGAAATACCAAAGCCTCTAGCATTTCAAGTGAATAATCTAGAATGTAATACAAATTTCCTCTTGTACAACACCAACCATTTGGCTCAGTTTGTAATAACTTTGCTTCACAATAAGACACTCTTTCACCCATTCAAGATTCAGAAGCGCAGACTTCAGACCTCAGCCAAAGTAAGCCACCAACTATTATTAGAGATCCCTCTTGGATTTGGTATGAGATTATTAGGTGAGTTTGGGGATGTAGTATAAGAATTTACATCGTGAACGATTGCTTGCGATTGAGTTGTATTTCGTCGGTTCTGAATTTGCTGTATAGCTCTACCATGTATTTGGCTATGTAATACATTATTTGTCGATGATGCAGCCCTAGCTCGCTGAGTTCCAAGTCGATGGGCTTCTCGAACCTCTCGTGATGTCCTAGGATTTCTAATTCTTGGCATTTTTGAGAGAATTGTATTTATTGAATAAATATAAAGAAATTCATATCGATAAGTACTAAAGGCTAGCTGAATATGGAATATATAGATACAAATTACTGACTCTCATAGATCCTCATCGTCCACTTCGATAACTCACATCATCATCATCCAAATAGGTGCAATAATATGTTTAGTTTTTTCTGGAAATGGCAGGCTGGAATCGACTGTCAAGCTTCCGATTTGGTGTTGTACAGACTCTCCTCCAACATCATTACCACTAATCTGACCACTTTTTGTACCGAAGACTCCAAGTTAACTAGGAGAATGAACCTCCTTTCCTCCAACATCACCTCTATTTGAACCAACACCCGATCCCGATCCCATATTAGAAATATAACTCAACGATTTCACCATACATCCCAAAAAGCGAAGATTTCAGATCCTGAACGACAACTCTACCCAACAATCGCCCGATAATCAGTACAACACTATCACATCATGAACCTTTACGGCTTCCCATCGTCAATCATCGTGAATAAACCATCTAACCACAAAATATTTCTTGGCCATGATTTTGTAGTACAATCGATATCGTAATAAGAAGATCGGATATCAAACATCGCCATCCATTCGAAGAAATTTGAGAGTGTTCTTCTTGTGCTACTACTTTTTCCAACCGGTAAAATAGTGACACGCCATAATTATTGGTCAAACTCAATATCGGTTGGATCACCTTTGAATCTACTAAAATATTAGAAATCAATTTCTTCAAAAGAAAATATTAATAAAGCAGAACCTACTCATTGTTTTCGAGTACAGTAATTTGTAGTGGTTTATGCAAACCCATATCGCAAAAGCCAGCAGAACATACTCCAATTGAATTCTCTGTTGGTTCCTTCAGGTAATCGCCAACTGAGCAAATAATTTTGCAGGGAATATCCTCATCGTCAATGATGGTTTTCGGTAAAAACTCATTTGAGCAATGGATTGAGCTCTCGGGGTAATCAACCAAGAGGTTTTGTTGATTTTGTTTGAAAAATCGGTAACGCGCAATATCGGTTGTCGAGTTTTCATTAAAGGTTGGTGGCATTGTTCAATGATTTGTAGTCGAGGCTTATTGTATTCAATTACTTTGAGAAAGAAAGCATTCCTATGAGCTATATATATTCAAGTTAAACGATTCATATAATAGTAAATGATAAAATAATTGCTTACAGTATCTAACATTTATTTTGTAATAATGATGTCATACTACAATCATAATTAAGAAGATTTGATCAATACCAACAACATTCACGATTACCAAGAACAAACAACATCACGATTACCAACACCAACAACATTCACGATTACCAACACCAACAACATTCACGATTACCAACACCAACAACATTCACGATTACCAACACCAAGAAATATAATCTATCTCACGATTATAGAAACTCATAATTGAATAATATACAACAATACATGTGAATCAATTATAACAACCTAAATTTCGAGGAATTCTGAAATATACCTTAATACCTGTTAATTACAAATTTAGGTAGCCGTGTAGAAGACAGCCAAGTAAGCAGGTAGAGAGCTAGAAAGCAGGGACATGCAGCCGGGCAAGAAAATAGACAGACAGTGAAGAAGGGATTACTATCGAATAAGTAGAGTAGCGCCAGAGAATACATGCCAGTAGAATACATGAAAGAGGGAAATAAATGGGGATAAACAACGAATGAGATAGGCAGAAGTGCCGTGATATACAGACATACGCAGATAAAGAAGTTATATACATACAGGCAGACAGCTAAGCAAGTTAGAAATTTGGCAAGATATACAGATGGACAGACACGGAGCAGAAAAAGTAGGCAGGCAACGACATATACAGACGGTCGACATGTCACGCAGAAGCCGCAAACATGCCACGGGCAAGTTAGCAGGCATGGATATATAAGACGACAGGTAGCGGGCAAACAGTTGTCAGGTAGATGGTAGAGAAGAGGAATCATTATATACAAAATGACAGACAAAGAGCAGGCAGGCAGGCAGTTGGCCAGCAGGAAATGGAGATGGAAAAAAGTTTTTAATGAAGATGATTCTGTGTGAATCCGAGACAGACAAACGACATCCGACCATGAATTGTAAATCTTGTCTCATAAGATGTAATTTTGCTTAATATTTTCTTCTGCAAGTCAAAACTGCTGGGGGAATCAGCTAACCGGGCGAAAGTTGCTTACATGTTGGCGGATATCCCGTCATACGGCCAGAAGGTACGCTGAAGGAAACCTTCGCCATATTCTTACTAACGGTTTTCATTATGACTATTTCAAAGATGGTTTGACGGTTTAAGATGCTGCAGATTGCTCGACATCGATCCAGATCGCTAAGATAGTCTTAAGATTATTGCATTGGCAGATGACCAAGATTCGACATCTGGATCAAGACATTGCCATTTCGGCATGGTCAAGATGGTTCGACACTCTGGTAGGTACTTATTTTTGCTCATATTATTATATAATCTGGATGACTAATCAAGTGAAACACCAACAAATTCATTCTGGCCAATCAAAACACTATAAAGGCACATGCATATGCAGGTTATAATTATATACTTATTAGATATGTAGTAGGGGGGCTGTAGAGTAGAGTAGCCCGCATAGGCCATAGTATTAACTTTATGCCACGACCGCACAGAACCAATTCACTTGCAAAAAAAGAAGAAGAAAAAAGAGTAGAGAATTTCTCCCCTCCTCCTGGCCCAAAGTGCCGGGCCATTGTTTGTTTCACCCACCAGTCTGCAAAAGTGTATTTCGGAGTGAGCCATCTCTCCATACATACATGTATGTAACCGCACCCCCGTGGCGGCGGACAATCAACGCCCCGTCGGCGTCAAGAGTACGTAGATTCTCCCCACTGACTGGGTGCCCAGAGGCAATGAAGAGTAAGATCAATGGGCTTGAGTTTCTTTTATGTATATATATATATATATAGTCACAAACTACATGTATGTGCCTAATGTTTTGTACATGCATTTCCGTTGTGGTGTTGAATTCTCGGAATTAATCAACATCAACATCAGGAGGGGGGGGGGGGCGGTGCACAGACATCATGTAGGTAGTGTGCCCACTCCTGGTTTCTCTCGAGTTCTGGTTTGAATTACATGTAGTTATGTACCATAATCCAGCTCACTCGTACCTATGTACATTACATGTGTCCAACCAACAGCGCCACCATGCATGGCCACTCATGGGCTACATCTGATTTTAACTACTGGTAGTTTTTTTTTTTTTTTTTTTTTGGCGTTTCCCGCACGCAACTGCTATTGCATACACCCCGCCAAGGCCATCTTTCTGTATGGCGTGCAATAGCAGTTGCGTCCGGAAACGCCAGAAAACTACGAGTAGCACTGCAGGCAGCAGCTCCCTATATACATGTATATATAGGAGAGTAGAGAGGGTATAACTAGTCTTTGAAGCTTGTCCTTTTTGTTAGTAACCCACATGGCAACCATACAAAAATTGGCAACCTCGATTCTTTGTAACTTCCTGAGGATGCAAGATAACAAAGCGATAACTATATCTCCAAAATCGAGATTTGGCCTTTCTGTTACGGGGTCTGTGGTGGTATGTCTGGAGTAGCTAGGTCCAGAAAAAGTTATTTTTCCCATACAAATTTGGGTGCGTAGTTATTTCTGTCACCCGACAATACATACATAACTACATAACCACGCACTGGCCCGGTTTACCAGTTAGCAGAAGCAGCAACAGCTGCAACGGCATGCAACGGTATGGCAACGGCACATGCATGTCTAGCTATGGCTGTACGTATACGTGGAAAGCGAGCTGCGGCTTTGTTTGTTTGGAATATCACAGGATGATTGCAATATAGGTCCATTTGATCTATCTATCTATATATACCGCCAAAACTCGAAAAATTGGCTATCTCCACCCAGGATTATCTCTAAAACGATTGGCTGAAAGGTATCGATCTGCCTCAGAAGTATCCATTTGTAGCAAGTTTGATCTTGTATGCATAGCCAATTTTTCGAGTTTTGGCGGTATAACCGCCGGATTCACGCACGAGAGTTCGAATATACAGCCACTCATCAAAAGTTTTCGTGATTTGGTTTTAATGTCAGTGCGCAGTGTGGCGCACTCGTAATGTTGATGTTACCGTTAAAAATATAATGTAGTTCGTGACTATAGATAAAAGAAGGTAGGCCATCGACCACATTCTTCATTGGTTACCGTTGGTCACTTGGAAACCTCCTGGGGGGGTTGATGATCCGCCACGATTACATAGTGAAATGTCTCACTCAGAAATCTGAATCACGAACATTTTTGCAGAGTGGCTGTATATACACAACACTCCTCGAGCGCGAGCATGGACAAATATTTTGAGGGGGCAGAGGTGTTGGTATCATGGTCAATGATCCATAGTTACGGGCGGGGAGGCTTTCATACACTACAGACAATTAAATCGAGTACATATGTGCAGCCGCAGCCGGCCCTCCTTCACAATATCAATATCAATATCAATACGGACATAGGAGATATCATATCACCGACCGGGAAATAAGCTATATCTATGTCAAGGCTTAAGCCTATAGAACAGATGAACGTACAGGATAGATATATCTTACTGTTATACTAGTCGATCCAGTCAGTATCAGTTCAACTCGGCGTATAATAGACGCCCTTACAACCCCCCCCCCCCCCCACCCCATTATAGCGAGAGATCTATACTATATGTCTTTTTCTTTTCTTTCTTTTTTTTTGGGTGAGGGTTTCCCTATCTCCTTTCCATTTTGAATGAATTGGTCTGCAGTAGTGCTCCGTCTGGTGGGGATATTCAGTATATGCGTAGCGGCTCAAGCAAGATCTAGAACAAGAGCCATGGAACATGTCCTGCCTGATCTTGGTCTGTCGGACACATATTGAGCCACGCTGTCGTCACAATACGACTGACTAGGGCTATAGAGCCCCATGTTTGTGTGGCTAGACTCCTAAATCTTTCAAAGCCACCCTCGAATCCTCAGAGTGGCCCAAGAGAACAGAACCCTCCCTCCCGCTCTGATAACCAGAGAAAAGACAGTCACAACATGAGCTTCTGACCAGGAGCTCCATATGCTCTCGGTCTATCCATCTCACCAGACAATTCAGGATCAGAGGAAACGCCCCCCCCCTCCCCACCAGACCAGAAGCACCCACTGACAATCAATTCACTGCAGCTGCTCAAACTTGAATCGAGCCCCGATTAGGACCATCAACTGAAGCAATCCAGAAAATCGCTAAACAAGCTGACAGAACAGCGGCAGTGTTCAGCTTAACATTACCTCCACAAAAAAAAAAAAAAAAAACCAGAACGGCATGTCTTGACTCACAGCCTCTCACTCGCTCCCAACCAGCCACCAACCCTAACCCCCGCCAAGTCTCACCACTAAATTTCACAACCTCAACCCTCAAACGACACCAATTCCCACCCCCCCCGCGAAGCAACCAACCCTTCCCCCACGCACCACAACAAAAACACGCAATGACCACCCTCGCCGCCGCCCTCCCACGGGCACTCGCCCGCCCCAACCTCACCGTCTCCACCCCCCGCATCTTCACCCGCGGCGAAGCCACCTCCCGCCGCCACACCAAAAAGCTCCGACTCCGCCCCCTCCCGAGCATGGTCATCGGCGGGCACGGCGGCGTCGCGCCCACAGCCTCCCCCGCCATCAATCACATCATCCACAACCCGCCGTCGGCAGCGCCGAGCATCTTTGCGACGCCGAACCTGTTCCTGCCCAAGGAGGACCCCCGCCGCGTCACCTTCCTCGCCGTCGACGACAACGACAAGGACAGCAAGCCCAAGGCGAAGCTGCAGCTGCCGCCGCCCATCAAGCCGCCGCGCAGCAAGACATACCACCTCGGGGAGTTGGAGATCGCCGAGATGCGTGCGCTGAGGGCCGAGAACCCGGCCGAGTGGACGCGCGGGAAGCTGGCGGCCATGTATGGGACGAGCAAGTTCTTTGTGGGGATGGCGGCCGAGACGACGGCCGCGAGGAAGGAGGAGATGCAGGGCAGGCTGGCGACGATCAAGAGCAGGTGGGGGAAGATTAGGACGACTGCGAGATTTGAGAGGACGAGGAGGAGAGCTGGATGGGGTGGGGCGGACGGGCAGTAGTGGGCTGCGGCGAGGGAGGGGCGCTTTTTTCTGTATATACTGCAGCATTGGGGCGGGCGGGAATAAAATTGTACAGTACTGGTTCATGGATGGGCCCGTCAATTGTGTTCTGGAGTTTGAGACGTCTAATGCTTTAGCAATCTGTCACGATCCCTCAGTGCATATGTCGAGTGGGCTGCTAAATCTCACTTTCTTTTTACTTGGCCTCTATAATACGTATGTTCTCAAAGATAATTGTAAATACTTGCCGAATTAATCTATGGAAACTGGCGGATATAACTACATGAGATGATATAATGTATGCCTACTCGAATACTGAATTCTTCAGCTTTTTTTTAAAGGACTTGGAATGGCTTCAATGGGTGCTCAAGTGTCTTGGTTTCAAGGTTGCTTTATATATCCTTGAGGCGTGCTTCAAGCTAAACCAATGATCATGGGTGCTCAAACATGGTGCCTCACTCACAACTGGGCCATGGGTAATCACTCGTACACGACCCTACCTTGACATGAGACATCAGACAGCATTGAAAACAGCACACCTATTATCATTAGGACGCGGTCCATACCCAAAAGCATGCCACCCAGCCCACATAACAAGAGAAAGAAAAAGCAGTCAACTTTTAGTAGTAATATAACAAACGAAACATCCTAGAAGGAAAGAAAAAAAATGAAAGGTTTATTTACAATCTGACGTTGCCCGCCCCCCCTTGAACCCGGTCAATCAATCTTCGTCATGACCGCAACACCCTCCACATGATACGTCTGGGGGAAGAAATCACACCCCATGATACTATCAATCTTATACCCGCTGCCCCTCTCATCCGACAAGATGTACCCGATATCCCTCGCCTGCGTGTGCACATTACAACTAACATACACCACCCTCTTTGGCGCAAAGTCCAGCAACTGGTCCAAGAAGCGCTTGTCGCACCCTTTCCTCGGCGGATCAATGATCAAGCTTGTCTCCGACCCTGGGAATGTGAGCTTGCCAAAGATATCTTCGGCCGTGCTGCCGATGAAACTGGCGTTCTCGATCTTGTTTGCTTTGGCGTTTTTGCGCGCGGATTCGATGGAGGAATTGTCAACGTCGATACCCCAGACCTTTTCGAGGCCTTCGCCGCAGGTAATGGTGAAGAGACCGGAGCCGCAGTAGGCGTCTACGAGGTACTTGGGCCGCTCAGTGGTCTCGGTGGATTCGGTGGAGCCCTCGGCCTTTTTGACGACTGGGAGGTTAAGATTCTCGCGGATATATGCAGTGAACTTTGGTGGAGAGGTTAGCAATATGGAATTATCCCGTTTTGGTCGAGAATCAACATACACTTTCTAGAATGGAGTTATTGTTCTGGAAGAATGAACCGGCAGGATTATCAAACTTCAAATCCCCAATATATTCAATGCTCCTCGCGTTGGAATCAGTGATACACAGCTTCTTGTCAACCCATTTTTTACCGTCCTCTCCCGGCTCTTCAGGGTATGTCCTCATGGTCGACTCCCTTAACAATAATGTCGCTCCACGTTTAAATGCAGTTCTCAGGTTCTCCTTGACAAATGTCCTGCGCTCCGTCATTCCCTCTCTAACCGCATTAGTGCCAATCGGACAATCCTCGATATCCATGACATATGCCGGGTCTTTCGCATAGAATCCTATGTTTGGGACTGGCACATCTGCTTTAAAACCCCCCCTTCGTGGCCCGTTGAAATGGGGGGTAAGCTTGGTTCGATACCCATACTGCAAAGGACTGGGCATAGTCGCTCCAATCTCAGGGAGCAACTCCGGTGGGAGGTTCGAAAAGTTTTTGAAGGCCCTCCGGACAACCTCTCGTTTGTGCTCGAGCTGGGCGGCGTATGGAAGCATCTGAAATTGACACCCATTGCAGGTACCAAAATACTTGCACCCCACTATGGAATCATCACGGTCAGGCGATGGTTGGTCGATGCTGATAATCTTCGAGACTGAGTGATCATCGTTGTGTCGTCTAACTGTAGCTGTGACTTGGTCTCCAGGCACACCAAATGGGACCGTATAGACACGGCTGTTATAGACTGCGAGACCTTCGCCCGTAGAAGAGAGCTTGGAAACAGTGAGTTTGATTTCCGCGTCTCTCTCCGGCAGCTCGACATCCCCTGGTTCCTCGATATTGAGGCTAGACAAAAGAGCTTTGATGTCGTAGCCAAGGACTACTTCGTTAGAACCTTCCTTAACTTCTTTGGGGCGCACCTTGCGCTTTTTCGACATTTTTGTGCCATCCGAAGGAGCCTTCTGATAGGATCCCAAATGTACACGTTTCAAATCGTGTGGCTTCTGTGCAGAGGCCGCGCTACTACTTTCACCCATAGAATTCGCCTCGGTATTGCACTTAGCTTCCGGTACATAATCTTTTGGAAGAGTTTGCCCGTTATCTCCGCCAATCAAATTTGCATCATCAGGAACAGCTTCATTAACAATCTTCCCTCTTGTGCTCTCTTCAGTTTGATTGATCGTATCGTCTTTGAGATATTTATCCCCCATTTCCATTTTTGCTGCAAACCCCAATCGCCACGTATTTATAGACCTAGCCTTAGATAGTGAGGGTTGTTCTAGTATCTTCCCTATTGGAGGCCTCTTAATGTTTGGGGGTGCGTTCAACACCTTTCTTATTGCTGGAGGCCCTTCTGTGGTGGTTGTTCCGAGATTTCGCGTGTTCGCTACGTCTTTTACTCGTCTGGTCTGTTTTCTTGACTTCAAGTACTTGCGTCTGATTCTGAACTGGCGTGCTTCTAACTCCTCAAATTCGGCCTCTTTCTGCTCTAACTCGTGGGGGCTTCCACTAGGCTTGTTTGGACCCTCGAGAGGGTTTTGAGGATCTTCGCTAGGCTTATTTGAATCCCTTAATAATTCCTGTAAAACTTTAAGCGTTGCCTCCTCCTTTTCGGGTGCTTTCTGTCTCCCCTTGTCCTTATTTGGATTATTGCTAAGCCTCCTTATGACTGGTTGTTCCTTGGGTTCGATTTCTGGCTTGGGACCGAGTTCGTACCTCCTCACCAAGCGATTTTTGCGACCTTTTGTACCACCGGGTCGACTCTTCAGTTTTCTTATCAACCCCTCGCCCTTCCTTCTTAATTTCGCACCCTGCTCTCTCACCACTTCTGCCTCCCTTCTCAGCTCCTCTGCTAATAATGACAAGTCACTATCCTCGATCAAACCCGATTCCCAACCGCTCTTCAACCAGTTTAATCTTGGCTCCTGGACGTCAATGTCCAACAAACTTGGGCTAGTAGAGAAATCAGAGTTGCGCAGGCCCGAATACCAATCGGGTGTGGGGTTTAGATCAATTTCGACGCCTTTACTCTTTGCAACAACCCTACGGACAAGCCGATCGACTCGTATAGGGGCTGGCGGAGTCTCGGGGCCTTCGGGGCTGGACCCTGAGGGTTCTCCGGGTGACCAGTCTAGGACTGGTAGTGGCGGCGGGTATTGCGAGTCGTGGAATTTGCGTGGACGAAGAAGAGCCAGGCAGTTGGTCCGAAATATATGGCGATGGTAGATGTAGCGGGTCAGCATGCAGAATTGAGGTTGCCTCTGCTAGTTCAGCAGATGTAGTGGGGAGTGGCGGGGTTGAAAACCAAGGGCGAACTGGAAAGCGATAATAACCCAGCCCTGTGCCCTGAGGGTAACAAAGCCAAGATGCAACGGAGGGATGTAGTAGTGGCCCACCTCGTGACCGCGAGTTTTACTTTGGGTTATGGGTCAGGCCTTCGCACCCCCCCCCCCCCCTCCCCATTCCACCTCCTCTAGAATTCTCCCTCTAGAATTAGAAGGCCTTCGGCCCCCGTCCTCCTCCTCGTGAGTACTTCAATGCGTCGTGCTTACTAAAGACCCCTGTCGCTGTCGGCCAATCAGACTACTACATGCCGATCAACCCCAATTAAGTATGATTTGGTGGTAAAATATTTAGTACAGTACCTGCAGGGGTACCTACATGTAAGTCTGTTGAACTGTTGCAAACACGGCCACTATCAACAGACTTACCCCTACCAGCGTAGTACATACATGTACCTTTACCTGATATGAAGGTAAGTGGCCCGAATCTACAGGCACTCACTATTCGTAACTTCCTGACGTTTTTGAATACAAAAATACGCCAAGATCCTGATTTTAGGTGTATGCAATAGTGGCCCAGTCCAAAAACGCCAGGAAACTACGAGTACAGAACTATTATTTGCCGTTACTACTCTACCTACATGGAGTCATGCTAGTCTATGTAAACATCATGTGCTTCGGTGCCAGGGATAAGTGAGATGACGCCACGCCCACCCCGAAGTACATGTAGCTGTACCCCTTACTCGGCGATTTAATCAGCATGTATGTATAGTACCAGGACAGAAGTTTTGGTAATATACCCGCTACCCGAAACTACCACCCAATCTCATCAAAAAAAATTCCAACTCTTCAGGGTGAAGCCCAGAGAATTCTAGAATTTTGTGTCCCTTCTTCAGGTGTGTGCACTCCAAATTTTAAAGTCATGACTTGGGGTGTTTCTGATTTTGTATGGTTCACATACAAATATTATACTAAAACTTCTATACCCCAACTGTACCTAGCCTGATACATATTTCTTAACTTAAGTCATTACCACCCACCCCGCTGTTTATATGGTTATAGCTACTTCTTTGGTTTACAGCTGTTGTCATAATATTAGGCCCAGCTGAACGACTTAAAACATAGAATAATTCTCACAAAGTTAAACATGATTACTTCATGAGGGGACTTGAGATACCCGTTCAAGTATCTGAATTTAAACTTTCTGCCGGATTCTCTAATGGAATGGGAATTAAATACCTAGAGAGGTAATGGACTGGATATTTACACTATCTGCTACGACCCTCGCCTCGGCCTAATATTATGAACGGCTGTAATATGCTTTAAAGCTTCTGAGCCTCAATTCTCGTCAAGATGAAACCTAAAAACGATAGAAAACTTTACATACCTAGCACAGTCAAATGATACGATAAACTACCTACAACCAGAAATGAATAATAAAGAAAGAAACCATTTTTGTCTCAGTCTAACATGACAAAAGAACCCGATCATTTCACGTGCTGGCACAGTAAAAGAGAAAAAGCATCATTACATTCCTACTATTTTAAAAAGCAAACGTATCCACCCCTATGTCCACTACTTCTGCAGCCCCTTCAAAGAGCCCAAGGAAAGCGCTAATCCCTGAGATCTACTTCGAATGCGTACGAAACCAGTGACTGGACCGTCCTCGCCATCCTTCTCAATGCTAAGATTTGCAAGCGCATCCTCCCCTATAAAATATATTAGCCGTGAGAATAAGTTTAAGCTCAAAGGACTATTTACCAAAAACACTCCTAGCGTAAAGATTTGCACTCAAAAATTGACAGTCTCCCTTCAAGCTAGCTTCGGGGGTCAAACAAGCCATATTCGTACTCTTCATCAATTGATCTAGGAACTCCCTCAAACTCTTTGCCTTTGAATTGATATTAACCTTATTCTCCCACTCGAACTCGGTCCACATAGTCCTAAACTGCGTCTCGCTGCAGTAGGCAGGCTGAATATAGTCCATGATATCAACATGGACATCGTTGAGGATAACTACATTTGTCTCAGTCGACGCAGGGCCATCATATACCACATTACCGAAAATTACAGCAGTATCAGTAGATGAGACTTTGATCGTAGCTTGTACTGAGTGGAAAGCATGAGGACCGAGGTTTTGGGTGGTGGGGCGCTCGACAACCTTAAGATCACCGAGGGTTGCAAATTCAACAGAAAGATTCTGGAGGGTTTCTGTAGTTTGATTGACAAGCAGGACATCTAGGATGATGTCAAATTGGTGAACTTTAACATACGCCTCAGCGTAGACAGAATCCGAAAAACCAGTGAGCTGAACAACGCGGCTCAGTTTCGAAGTCAAGTCTTCGACGTTAGCATCGCCGCCGGTAGCCTTCTCCATATCCACTTCTACAACGTCGGCGCTGTCGGCAGCGGACTTTTTGCTCAATTGTCTGATTCCTAGTACATCGTCGACCTGGATCATATTTTTTCCTTTTTCCAGCTCCTCCTTAGCTACCCTCTTTTTTTCCTCGGCAACAACCATAGCCCTGAATGCCTTTCTAGTGTCTTTCAGGAAGACCGCCTCGATCTCTTTCTTCTGCTCAAACTCGGCCAAAGACCTGACACAAGACATGATTCGATCCATACTGTCTTCGTCAATCTTAGCCTTCACGAACTGACTCTGCCCAACACGAATAACACTAATCATGATAAGCATGGCCTCAGCCTTGAGAGCATTGGTGCGAGAAACATCCGCACCAATCTCAGCATGACGCATGACAAGCTTTGTAAGTGTTCCAGCAAGGACGGATGCCAAGTAATAATCCCCGTCAAGAATAAGGGTGCGAAGTGGTGGTTTTTGTGAAGCCCTGACAGCTTCAAGTTTTGCAAGACTTGCAGATTCACTCGTGAGGGCACTCTCAGTGGCGTAAGTACCATCTGCAAGCACTTTCCGAGAACCAGTAGCAGGCCCAGCAGGTTTTGAGCCTCCATTTGCTTGATCATCATCCTCTCCTGGTTGTTCATCAAGTAGTCGCTGCTCCGAGGCAAGAATAGGAATCTCCCCTAGACTCTGGCGTATCCGTTTCCAGGCTTCCCGTATGTCCTTTTCCTCAACACAGTACTCCCCAACAATCCAGAGAGCTCCTCTATATACCTTTCCAGTCCGGACCTCGCTCAGAGTCGTCATAAGGCGCTCAACAATAGATGAACGCAGAGCTGGGAACTTTTCGACAACCTCTTTCACGAATGCAATGACATCAACCGCAGATGAGTTGTTAAAATCGCTGATAAAGTCCATAAGCAATCCGACAACGCTTGCAGCAACCTCGGAAAACCTGATTGCACAGTTGTGAATCGAATGGATCAATAGCTGCCTGTACTCGTTGTTCTGCGGGAGTATTAGAGGATCTTCAGGCCAAAACCGCAAATTCAATCATTGATACCTTCTCATAATCTTGGTCCACAGTCTTGGAGAGCTCCTTCTTGAGAAGCATAACAACTTCTTCGACATTCTTGCTCGAAATCATATCCATCGCGATATCCAAGACTTTTCTTCGCACATCGATATCGGGACTAAGTAGGTATGCGTGTTAAAAACATCCATTTTGTCCATATCGTTATTAGTAAGCTCAAAATACCTCGACAAAACACGTAGAACCTCCATAACCAAATCGTCCAGCACACCCTGATTCTTTTTTCGCAATTGGTCGACTTTGTCGAGCACGATAAGCTTGACATTGTTGTCCGATACCTTGATACACAGCTCGATAAATTTACCAGCAGCAGCTTTGATAGCTACTGGGTTACTAGTTAAAGTAGTCAATGACGTAGCAGCTTCATAAACAACAGTGTTTGAAGTCGCTTCCAGAAGATCGAAGATTAACCGGAGGTATCTAGCCTATGATTCACACTATAAGTGAGAAAATCGTTCTCATTGCTGAACATGTCGAAGCTTAAAAAAACACACCTTGTTGCCGGAATTAAGCACAGCATCTTTTCTGATGAATTCAATGAGAACGAGCTGTGTAAGCTCATCCGAGTTGGCAATCTGATCGAACACTGAGTTCAAGTACTCCAAGGCCTTCGCATGAGAAATGGAACTCAAGGCAGCGAATGCATTCCTTTTGCAAGTATTGTCACTCTCCGCCTGTAGAAATGCCAATATAAGATCTGGGGCATCGGGAATCAGGTGTTCCGAGTGAGAGTAGATAGACTGGATAGCAAGTACCGAATTCTTGCGAACATATGCATGACGGTGCTCGAGACATTGACGAGCCGATGATAGTAGAGGCTCAAGGAGTTCGGGTTCACGAACTTTGCAGAGAAAACGTAAGGTTGCTCCACGGATGTACTCGTTTGCGTGGAGGAGATCGTTCCGGATGCCATTGCTACACAAGCACCATAGGTCAGTCTATGTCATCCAAAATTCAAAAACTTAAGCCCCTTAGCTATTCCTCATAGTCTTCAGAAAGAAGAGATTACTTACCAGACCAAAATCATCTCTTGTTTCAGCTTTCCATTCGCATCATGTTTTGGACAGATCTCATAGTAAAAGTACAGCAACTTCTTGAGTGGCTTGCTCTTACTTGGCATGACAAAACGAATGATGTGCATCAGAAGCTGTGGCATCGGATCTCCGTTTAACATGATGATCAGGATCCGACGCATAGTGTCAAGCTTAGATTCATCGGTACCCTTTTCCAGCTGCTGCTGGAGCTGCTGGATCGATGGCTGATCCGCGGCATTGTCGAGGTGTACAATAGAGTACGAATGCTCGAGAAAAGAGGACATGTCGGGGTGTGACGCTGGATCGTCAGGTCGTTAGTATATTTAGGTGCGGTGGATAGAGGAGGGGGAGACTGGGTGGGTTGAGGCTCGTGGAATGTCGCAGTTGCAGGTGATTGAGGGGTCCAAACTCGTAGTAGTGGGGGAGAGGATAACGAAGCCGGCGGGAACGTCTGAAACAACGGCGGCGATGTGGTCCCCTAAAGCTATATGGGTGAGGGGAAGAAGCGGGCGGATAGGTAATTGATCCTTTAGTAACTCAGAGAAGCGAACACTGTGGTGTTTTTGACGTTCTTAGAACTATCCCAGGGGTCTATGCGTCTTGGCGCATGCTCTACCATACGCCGAGGACAGTGTTCATCATCACCAATAAGTGGACGAGAATATGTAGTTAAATTTAAACTTCAAAAGTAACTACATAATGTTGGGAACTGTGTACTACAGAATGACCTAGTTCATATCACCCCCGACCCATTTGAATAACCCCAACCAAGAAACCAAAAGACACCAGGAATAGACATAAAGCCAATCTTCTCACTATGTCTGCGTTTAAAGTTAAGACATTTATTTCCTCAAAATTGACTCCCATATTGCTGCCAAGCCAGCAATACCAGATCCGATAAGCTGAGTGTCCTTCCCAACTCCGGCTCCCACGATCTTCAAACTCTCATCTCCTAACAATCCCATAAAGTTAAACCCCTTGTAGTGAACCAGGTACGCTACAAGCGCCTTCGTCACAGCAAACGTGAGAGGGTCGGTTCTATATTCTTCAGGGGTTGTAGATGCAGTAGGATCGTATGGTTTAGTAGACCTTGCCACATTTGCAGCAGTTGCAGTCAAGTTAAAGAAGTACGCATTTCCAAGAGGCATCAAGACTGATGTCGTCAGCCACGTAAGGAAAGGGCCCCAGAACTCGGTGGTGAGGAGGACAAATAAGTCCGGCAGGTGAAAGCTGCGGGTGCCCGTTCCTAAGGAAGGTACAGCAGGAATTGTGACCAGATAGACTAATGGAATCAACTCATACAGCAGAAACACTGCCTCGTAGGTCAATGTCACCGCATTCACAGAAACGACGTTCGATAGCTTATCGCGCAACTCTGTCGCTTTTTCTTGGGCGTCAACTTTTTCGATCGTCCTCCTCGCACTATCCATCATTGCGTTTACACGACTCTCAATGGCATCTGCAAGGGCTGCAGGGGTAGGCGGAAGAGGTAATTCAACAACTTCCTGAAAAGCTCTCACAGCCCTTGGTGTAGGGCTTGAGAGCTGACGGGAGGAAGACCTAAGAGTCCGTCCATGCATGGAAGGTGAGGGCGCTGGGCTCATGCCAGACTCCTCAGCGCTATTTATGATTTAATGTAGTTAGACTAAGCCACAAATAATAGAAATATCCTTACGAATCTGGGGGTTCATACGTAGAGCCAGCAGTTGAGCTTTCTCGAGCAAATCGCTCTTTACTTGCCCTCCACCTCGACCGTGTCGTAGGTACATCAGTTGAGGAGGTTTGTAACGAGGCTTTTGTCGGTGATCGCCTAGAATATAGGGTGTCGTAATATGCTCCAAATGTAGGGTCGCTCTCTAGCTCAGCTCGATTTGAGTTAAGGTATTCAGTAAGTATATTCTCGTAGTCGTTCTTTAGCTGGCCCTCGGCTCTGTTACGTCGCTTCGTCAATCACGACTGCACAGCTCCTCGCGACGCGTATCAAGCGCGACAAACGGAAGGTAAACAAAACGTACTGTAACCCAAGCTGTTCACATAGTTCGATAAGCTCTGCCTTCTTTTTCTTGCTAACCCAAAGTGAAGACATTGTATAATTGGCTGTAAAGATAGATCTAGTGAGCTCGCTGCAAAACTGTCTTCTGATTTGCTAACGTAGAAAGAATAATAGCCTGGGATGAAGATTTATGTTATGTGCGATGTCAGGATGTGATGTGCGGCGATGTCTGTTGTTGACAGCAAGGCCAAACTGCGGGGGAATGCCTGCCCTTAGCGCGCTCACATCATACTGCACTTTCCACGCCGCGAGAGTAAACAGAAACCACATGCATATAAGTTCACGTTGAGAGTTGGCCGCATACCGCAAGGGGAAGAGCGTGTTGAGAGTTAGTCTAGTAATCCTACTATCAAACTTCAGTAGGTGCATGTATGATTCAAAGTTGACATCATGATTTATCACTCGCAACGCTTTATGATTGCACCCAGGCACTGGCACTTAGACTCCTTCACGGTTATGGTCAACATAGGAGTATGCCCAACTCCAAGATTTTGGGTAGAAACAAAAAGAGGGATTCAACCGGCTCTCTGCGTATCATATATCACTCCGACGTAGGTTTGGGATTGACCATATCCCCATGTTGACGCAGTATTCCGAATAAATCCCTGCTTTGTTGAATGGCAATGAGCTATAGTGCCCTCCATCTATTCTTCACATCTTACGCAAAGGAGGGCACATGTAGTCTTTTTAAATAATGTATGTCCAGCTAGTTTGGCGCTACAACTTGAAGGATAAATTCCTAAAGAAGGCAAGATGGACGACAAAGAACCGCTTCCCCGCCAGTCCTTTCGTATTTACCATTTCCGGCCCCTCTTTGTTTTTGCTGAGTGCTTTTCTCGACTGTCAACCCTTCAAAGTCTTCCAATTTTCCAACAGTTACCCTTGGCTTCTCCGTCAATGGCGAGCATTTAGCAATCCATCTGTTCTTCACTCCGTCTAGGCTTAACGTTGAGCTTTGTGCAAGTATCTTCTTCCATGCCCTTTTCCAGAACCTTGGTGTCATATTGTGCACTTTCGTGCCCTCTGGCAAAGGTAGTGCTGTAAGGACTCTTCTTCTGGGGGGCTTTGGGTTCTCCAAGCCACTCACGAGACGTTCGAGACGTTCCATTTGGTACTCGCTGAGGGGGGGGAGGACTTTTTCAAGGAGGTTTGAGTGATGCCTATGGAGCATATTGACTTTTCGACGTATGGGTAGTGGACGGCCCCAGATATTCGTTTCAGGTAGTTGGGGTACGGCTTTTCTGCCATATTGGGAGGATAGTAATACTCGTAGTGCAGCTGAGATAGCTGGCGGTTTACTGCGGGGCTCATCGGGTATGAGGGCCTCTGGTTCAAATTCTGGGTCTTGCTTTAAAATGGGCTTTTTTCGGGTGAAGTATAAGGTAAGAAGTTAGTATTTTGGGTTAATTACGAATAAGTAAAATTCACTGCTGGTACAGACCTCTAAAAGCTCATGTTTTCTCCTTCCGGTTCGCCCATAGCTCATCTTTAGGATTTTTGTCAATGGTTTAGGATCACCAGCGTTTGCACGAATGAGCACTGATAGTCCACGCCGCCCCTCTTTGAGCAGCTTGGTTCGACGCCATGAGTCTGCCGTGAGATTTACTCGGAAACGTTGCAGGATATAACGAGTAATGTATATCCGTGCTACGTCATCATAGAGAACACTGGCCTGACGGAGAAGATGTCGAAGGAGTTGCTTCGTCTCCATTGGTGGATTCGTATGTAGCGGCGTAAAAGTACCTACATACCACTTTTTCCCTCCGCGTTCTACTATTACATGAAATACGCGGTCAGCTGATCACTTGGCACCCTTATCGATATGAAGCTTTACTCTGGTGGCGCGGCTGATCGAACTTCCTCTCTTGCGCGATAATAGTCAGCAAAATTTACCTAAACTGGTAAAGAGGTTGGGTTAAGCCACGCGCATGTCTCGGAACGCCAGCAAGACGCGCGCTCTTCTCCGCAGCAGCAGATCGCGACTTCCCTCAGATCTTTTTCCACGACTCAGATCTCATTCAAGTCTGCTCTCCCCCCTGCAGCCTAAATCCCTTAGACGACCGTCAACAATAGCAACACTGGTAACATAAACAACAACGCGGATTCCTTATCATTACTCTCTTTTCGCCTGTATATCCCGCGCCGTCGTTGCTCTCCGCTGTTGCAATCTCCGCACACCGGGGGGTCTGGGATATCACCCCTTCTGTAAACGTTTCTCACAAGTTTTCCCACATAAGCTTTTTTCCCAAGTTTTTATTATCACTTTACACGCTTCGCTTCCACCCCTTGGCTTTTAGCCTCCCCCTTTAGCGCTAGTAAATTTATCTACAAATTTACCTCCCCAGGTCTTCTGTACGCTGCTTGAGTCTCATCCCTTTCCGAGTGATGGCCTCTTCCTCTAGACCTCCAACTTTTGCTCGAAGCGGTTCATCATCTCTAACCGCTACTACCTCTATGTACCAGCCGTCCGCCGTCGGTTCTTTCGCTACAAACGGTTCCACCTCTGTGGCTTCGACCCCCCAAGGAACCCCTCCTCCACCCCCGCTTTCTGCCCATATGGATGACTCAAAACCTACAATTTTCACTGTAAGTCTGCCTCTCGATTTTATGAGGTAATGCCAAAGAACACATGGCTGATAGTCCGGTTAAACCATAGGCCACCTATTCTGGTGTTGCTGTATTTGAAATGCCAGTAAATAATGTTGCTGTAATGCGACGCCGTCATGACTCCTGGTTGAACGCAACCCAAATTCTCAAAGTGGCTGGCGTAGAAAAAGGGAAACGAACAAAGGTTCTGGAAAAAGAAATTCTCAACGGTCAACATGAGAAGGTCCAAGGCGGGTATGGGAAATATCAAGGGACATGGTATTAAAACAATTTACTCTAATCACACGATAGCACTCGCTGACTCATATAACAGGGTTGATTTTGAACGAGGCCGAGAATTCTGCCGCTCATATGGAGTAGAGGAGTTACTTGCCCCCTTACTTGACCTAGATGTTCTAGCTGCCAGTGGTGCCGATTCGACCCCTACAAAAGAGCAAGCCATGGCTGCGAAACGGAAGCGAATGTATAATACCAGTCTGAGCCAGACAAATGGACACACGGGCCCCTTATTCACCCCTATATCATCCACCGTCTCCAATGCCTTTAGTGCTCTCAGTAAATCCACCTCACGAATGGATTCGCAAGAGACTCGCACAGCAAATTCTCAGAATTCTGTTATGTCATCACTGGCATCTCAGGGTACTGTTCGCCCACAGGAATCACAAGGTCAAGAATCTTGGCCACCAAGTTTGCCGACAGAGACAAGTTTTGTATCTCAGGTTCAGCCTGATTCTACTTATTGTTCTCAGATTTTGACTGTTCCTGAACGAGATTCGCAAGAGCCTCCACGAAAACGAGCCCGACCTTCCACCCCACTGAATGAAGCATCTACCCATTTTTTCCAACCACAAGTTGATACTCCTCAAAGGCCTGTACAACCTGTAATAGCAGATCATGTGCCAGACGCCGAACATGCCCGGCAGACACTGATGAATCTTTTCATTAATCCCGAGACTGACTCGTCTGTGCTGGCCCAATTGGATACGCTCACCCCTGAACAAATCGATATTCCCCTTGACTCAACAGGAGGCGCTGCAATTCATTGGGCGGCATCTTTGGCACGTGTTCCCCTTATTCGGGCCTTGATAGCAAAAGGTGCTTCGATTTATAGAGTCAATCATAGTGGCGAATCAGCGCTAGTTCGCGGGTGTTTTGTGACCAACAATTTCGATCAATTTTCCTTTCCCCAGCTTCTCAACCTCCTATACCCCACCATTCCTATTGTCGATAATAACGGCCGGACTATCTTGCACCATATTGCTGTAAAATCTGGTATGAAGGGAAGGAGTGCAGATAGCAGATATTACCTCCATTGTTTGCTAGAGTTTGTGGCTAAGCATGGTGCCTCGTCTACGAGCCGTACAGGTGGGCCAAAGGTGATGAGTCTGGCAAGGTTTATTGGAGAGATTGTGAATGCACAAGATAAAAGCGGAGATACGGCGTTGAATATCGCTGCTCGGATAGGGAATAAGAGCATTATACAGCAATTGTTGGAGATTGGTGCGGATTCTAGTATACCAAATAGGGCAGGACTAAGACCTATCGATTTTGGTGTCGGCGGGGAGCCTGCTCCTGTGCCAAGCAGGAGGGAGCAAACTTGGATTGCACCGCCTGTTGTTGTGCAAAAACGGCAGGACATAGTGAATCGTAAGTTCCTTAAATCCCACTGGCTTTCCGTGCGGTCACTCTAACATGGTGACTTTCCCATCTAGTGATAAAGGATGCCATTGCTGGGCTTGAAAAGGATTTTCAGGGCGAAATTGAGGCGAAGCAAGAGCAGGTCATGGCAACCCTGAACCAGTTGAGAGAAGTCACTTTAAAGTTAGGTAAAGAACGTGAAAACATGAATCAACTCCGCCAACGAAGTCGGCAACATGCTGAACTTCGACAGCATTGCCAGAATCTACGACGCGCAATCGATGAAGAAGACTCCCGGTTCAAGGAGAAACTTGGAGCTGTCAATGGCACTTCCCGAAGCATGAATGGAGAATCGATGGATCCTGACGCCCCTTGTAAATTATTACCTGAATTTTTGGCACCTGTTACGGATGTTAGGAACATGAGTCAACAACAAAGGGAATACCTACAGTCTCTGCCGTCGGCATCAGCCCTCCGGGCTCGGGCCCGAGCTTACAGGACAAACGAAGATATGCTTAAGGATGTTGCCAGCAAACTACACGACCGAAGCACCGAACTGGAGGATAAATTTCGAAGGGTTGTTTCTCTGTGTACAGGGGTGGATGAAGACAGGGTTGACTCGCTACTCGAAGGCCTCGTACAAGCTGTAGAAAGCGATCCAGGAGAAGTAGACACGGCTAGGGTTAGCAGCTTTCTAAGGAAGGTTGATGAAAGTTTGTCCTTATCAAGAGATTGATCCTTGCAAAGTCTAAACAATACTGGATCTTTATTTGGCTGCTATTCATGGGAGAATGTTCCGGACATCGTTGTCATTGAGAACCTTCACAGGCGTCATTGATTATTACTTATTACAGCCATCTTCAGTCCATCCAATCATTTTTTTGTCTTGGTGTTTTGAGAGGATTACTTGATCGTTTTCTCTTCACGGAAACTAGGCCAGGTGCGCAAATGTTATTTCTTCTTTTTCTTTCGGAGGAGTGCGGTGCATTAGGCGTCCAATTTCATTGTTTCGGATCATTTTCGCATTTTCGTTTCGCATCTTTATACCTTTGTGCTGGATAACCCTTGATCTTTACAGGAACTTTTTTTATCACGGGAGCTTCGAACAAGTTACTAATGTCTCCATTTCTTTCTATGTACATGTATACATCAAAGTATTCATTCTTTTTTCTTCTTGGCCTACGTTATTCTAAGGGCGGCTGTATTTTGTGGGGAAAATTGGATGGAAATGAGGCTATCGATGGGGCACCGAGAATGAAGGATACCATTACCATGTTTTCTTATTGTACATAGCTACAATATTTGTGTACACGACCGAGAAATGTTCTTGATAGAGTGGTGTTTCATGCATGCTGAAGATATGGAGATGAAAATGATGAATGATATAATAGGTAATCAACGATGGGTGTTTATGATAAAGACAAATACTTTAGAGATAATATAAGTAAGCTATATATACTCAATATCTTCCATATGCTATTGAAATCGCGCTGGCTCTAGGGTATAAAACAATAACACTGACATTAACAATCAATCAGGGAAAGGATGTTTTGTCTTCGTTTCGTTCTTTCTAGGGAAGAGGGTTATTGGTATTTGCCTTCTGTTATTCAATTGAGTGTGAAATATCGTGCTTTGGGTAGAATGGGTTCGTTCCTGATTCGAGTGAGATCTGGTGAACATAAACACTCTCTACCGTCTCTCAACCTCTGGGCCCCTCTTAGCCATAGCTGCCAGAGTATCATCAGTCAATCTCATAACCTGCCATTCTTTGCCCATATTTTCTGCACTAATACTCTCATAGAATTTAATCGATGGGGTATTCCCTATATGCTTTTGAGTTAACCAGGCTTGGCATAGATGGCACAGGGAGTGCTAACATTTCAAAACACTCCATTCTAACCTCGCTCCATTAATATCTATCACTTCCTGTGCAAGGGCTGCAAGAAGAGCAGTGCCGTATCCACGGCCACGGAACTCGGGGCGGACGAATAAGTCTTCGAGGTAGATACCGGGCTTGGCGCGCCATGTGCTATAGTTGTTGAAGTAGCTATTAATTTATTAGAGGGGGTTACTAAAACAAATTTATAGCCTACTCTACATTAAAAACTTACAGCGCCATTCCAGCTGGTTTCTCCCCTTCAAAGATTAAGAGTGTCTTTGCATAAGCTTTAGAACCTTCCCTGAGCCCTAAGGTATTGGTGAGTGTTTCAACAGTAGCAAATACCGCATCGGGCTCTTTCTCGTAGATTGCGAGTTCATTGATGAACTCAAGGATGAGAGGGACGTCTAATGTTTGTTGGTTTAAGTAATTTTCTGCATCTTTTGTGCGGTTTGAGTAACTCACCTGAAGCGACAGCATGCCTAATGATTGGTTTGGTCATTTTCGATAATTATGATTTTTGAAGGAAGTAAAATAGGAGATTGCGGGGTTCACTTGTGGTGGGGTTAGTAAAAATACATACATGTGCCTACAATACATGTACCTACATGTACTTTACCTAATGTCCAGCTGCAGATGATTGTAGGTACATAGAAAAGACTTTAATCTGTTCGGAGGTTATAAATATTTGAAAAAACTAGAAGAGAATTTGAACTACATGCGTATCTACGATTTCGAAGGAGTATTGGGTTGTGTATTCGTAAATAGATCAAACTGATGGAGGCTGACTGCTGACAACGACGCCTTTCCGCGGTCCCCCTGGCCCTTCCAGCCTACTTCCCCCCGAGGAGTCCAGGTACATACCTACAACATCCACTCGCGTAGCCGCACAGCACCAACACACACGATGGCATCCAAACCTATCTCCGAAGCCGATATCGGAAAATACTGGGAGATCTTCAGCGCACACTCCCGCGATGGAAAGCGAATCACTGGTGATCAAGCCTATGGCATGCTCAAGAATTCCGGCTTAAACGAGGACCAGCTTGCTAAAATCTGGGATCTCGCTGATGTTGATAAGGACGGAGATCTTGACTTCGAGGAATTTTGTGTTGCAATGAGATTGATTTTCGATCTCGTTAACGGGGTGTGTTCTCTCCTGAGCCACTCCCGACAGAGCTACGGGGAAGCTTTGAGAGCTAATGGCGCGTGTAGGAATTGAAAGCAGTGCCTACAAAGCTACCCGCGTTTCTTGTCCCAGAATCCAAAGCTCACCTTGTTACTGCCTCGGACGCACTCTCCAATGATCCACCGCAGTTTGAAAGGATGGAAGACCTTGAGGATGATACTGTAGGGCTCAAAGATGGCTTCGACTGGTATATGTCGCCTGGGGATAAGTCGAAATATGAGGGAATTTACCTGGCCAATGCAGGCGACCATGGGCAGATACAGTGTACAACTATATAGCTTCCTACCTTGGTAACACGTTTTGCTAATTGCATCCTTAGTTTCTGCATTGGACGGTCTCTATGACTCTATAAACGTTCCTGATACCGATATCCGCTTCGCTTGGAACTTAGTCAACCCTTCTTCCTCACCATCTATAGGAAAAGATCAGGCGTTGATTTTCTTGCATATCCTCAATGGCCGCCATGAAGGTTACCGTATTCCACGAATTGTTCCGGCGTCTCTGAGAGCAACATTCCAGAAAAACCAGATCAACTATGACATTGATAAGGTAAAAGATACAGGGCGGGGCCTCGGAAGCGGAAGGAGAGATATGAACACCATCTCGGGGAAAAAAGAGGCATTTGGAGAGAGCTATCTTACGAGATTAGGGGTTGGTGGGAGAGGGAACTTTAAGCATTCTGGTAGAGCGTCAACACCTAAATATATGAAGCAGATACTAACTTTGAGATAGGAACTGACTTTTCGTCTACAAAGGACAAAGACTGGGAAGAAGTCCGTCTTAAACGTGAACTCACAGATCTCGAAACAAAGATCGCGGAAGCGGAAGCTGCGGCGGAAAAGAGAAGAAACAGAGATAAATATGGATCTAGTGGGTCAAAAGCAGCACTAGTGAAAAGGGAACTTGAGCAGATGCTGGATTACAAACGACGAACTCTTCGGGATTTGGAAGATGGTGGGGGTTCGGCAAAAGGCGGCGCAGATTTAAAGAGCGTAAGGGAGGACTTGGAAATGGTTAGAATGCAAGTCGATGCAGTGGAGCAGCATCTGAGGGAGCGAGAAGGAGTACTACAGGGTGTACAAGATGAGATTGAAGAGGAGAAAAAGAGATGATTAGGATTTGTGTATTATTATTACTATTATGAGTCTTTGACAGTAAAGAAAGGGCCAGATTTTCTGAATAATTGTTGTCATTTCTTAGCTGCTTGTTCATTTGTCGGTTCTTTTAATTTTAGATGTCGCTGTATTATTTACCTAATATATTTACATGTATTGTACTCTGTTTATTTTTACTTCTGCTACATCCACATTAATACATGTAAGTAGCATAATTTGGCGGCCTGATCACCTATTGAACACATAGTATGATGAAGCTTTACCAAGCCAAACACCGCACCTACCTACATGTAGGTTACAATCTTAGATTAGGTACTATGCATGCAGATCTATTGCTTCTTTTGCCGTCTGTGTAACAAGGCGGTGATCCTATCCAACCTTGCCCATTGTGACTGCTGTTTCCTCCCACCGCCAAGCCTGACGAACACACATCCAGTGAATTTCTGTAACTTCACTACCGAATCCTCAACAATAGAGACGTCAAGCAACACCACGAACGGCCAATCCACCTATATCCCCGTACCTCTCGTCAATCGACAAATTAAATAGTCAAAAATGGCCCCAAAAGGAAAGAAGGTTGAGCGCAAGGAGGAAAACATCTCTCTTGGTCCTCAGATCCGTGAAGGTCGGTTTTATCAGCACCTGATTTATGAGTGGTGGAATAGGATGATGGGGAAGAAATGGCTTGTGGGGAACTGACATTGAGTTTGAATTAGGTGAACTTGTTTTCGGTGTTGCTCGCATTTTCGCGTCTTTCAACGATACCTTCGTCCATGTGACCGATCTCAGGTGTGTTTCGCCCCAAGCATAATTCAAACCAACAAACCAACAATAGAAATATCATGAAAATGAGAAAATTGGGTTTTTGGAAGCTTTCTCATGATTCATGAGAGAGTTATATATAAAGGGTAGAGGCTGACGCTTCGTTGATCCTTTCGTTCTCTCCAGTGGTCGGGAAACCATCGTCCGTGTCACCGGTGGAATGAAGGTCAAGGCCGATCGTGATGAGTCTTCACCCTACGCTGCTATGTTGGCTGCTCAGGATGTTGCTGCCCGCTGCAAGGAGGTCGGCATCACAGCCCTTCACATCAAGATCCGTGCTACCGGAGGTTTGTGCCCCTCTCCCGACGACAATACCACGAAGGTGGAGTACTAACTACGAATGATATAGGCAACGGAACCAAGACTCCCGGACCCGGCGCCCAGTCGGCTCTCCGAGCCCTTGCTCGTGCCGGTATGAGGATTGGACGCATTGAGGATGTGACTCCTACACCCTCCGACAGCACCCGCAGAAAGGGTGGTCGTCGTGGTCGCCGTCTTTAGGTGTGTGCGTTTGGGAAACAAAAAAAAAAGCTTCGGGGGATCTTATTTTACTTTTTTTCATTTTTTTCTTCTTCTCTTCTAGGGCTTCTGGGTAAATAAATAAATCTGGGCTTTTGTCAAGAAGAGTATTGAAATTGCTTAATGATGTGCAGCGAATTTATTGGAATAACTTGTAGAAATCATGAGGGGGTTGAAGTGTTGAAGGTTCGCGATTTAAGAGGTCATGTATCCATTCATTTTCTACCAGAGTACGTAGCGTGTTAGTCTCGTTCCCAGTTCCTCTCCTTCCATACTTTCACTTATTGCTAAGAGGGAGGATGAGTAGCGAGTGAGAGTTTCATGAAGCTGAAATGACAGCTGTGTCACTCAAGGATTATGCCTGACGTGTGTATATAAAATAAAACTCAACCTCCCAGAAAGTCATATCAATACCCCGAGGCAAGCATCAAACATGTCTACCCCCGAATCGCCAAATCGTACCTTGCGGAACAACCGACTCTCAACGACTCGACAATCAACTTCAATAAAGACTTCGGGGCGCGAGCTGGGAACTACAGGTGCTACAGAGGTGTGTTCATACCGTGCGTATCCTCGAAGAATTAGTGGATCGCCGGCGTATTGGTTTCTGATCAGATGCACATTTTTGGTATAGTTTCATATGATCCACCCACTTACAATCCTGTGAACCCAGTCACCGTCTTGGAAGTAGCATCCGATGGGCCAACCAAGATTTTAAATTACGAAGCCCTTGATGATTTGAAAATACACCTAAAGAATCCGTTTATGTATAATGGATATACTGGTCTGCCTAACCAGGGAAGAAGAGTGGTCTTGGTGACCGATATTCAAGAAACGGTGCTAGAAGCCTTGGGAGATACGTATGAAATGGATTTCGGGTTGTTTGTGGATCACTTATTATCGGATGAGCACATAAGCTATACCTCGAAGACAACAAGGGGCAGTCATATCCATATTCTAGAGGAGAAAAACCAGAAAGTCGAAGATTCCAGTTTGAGTATAGGGAGCTAGGTCGAACCCGGAAAACACACCGGAACACGAGAACTGTGTGTCAAGTATTTGAAAAGCCTAATGGGCCATTGAATTGGGATGCGATATTTCAGAAACGATTCTCATGGTTCACGTATAGCCCTTCTGGCGGGGGGTTGACTACAGGTAGGCAGACCCGATATTTAACTACGAACCAATTCTTACCAGGGTTACATGCGGTTAGATATATATTTGTTCGATGAGCATGCCTTCCGCGGCCCATTTGCATTGACCTCTCGACTGGATCCCCCTTCATTCCTAGAGTTCAAGGAAGGAAACACGGCATTTGAGAGGTCTCTGGGTACCAATAGAAACAACCCCGTGGTAGACCCTGACAGCCAACGCACTCCGTCCCAAAGAGATAGTTGATTTTTTCAAAAGCTCTGATTTCAACGCTATTCGCGCTTTGGAAAATTTCTCATATTTGGTGGCTCATACATTAAGGCTCACTCTTATTATGTGGCGACATTTATTAGTCAGAATCGAGCATTCGTTTCTTGGGCAATGGAGGGTAATATAACCTCAAACGACACCCAGGATATAACCGAGGGAAGCTTGAGTTCTGTTAGTGCCGAGTTGTCAAAATGTGCACAGCTGATAGTAAGGAAAACAATACCGACAATTAGGGCACTAAGCCATGACCCTAAAGCGGGAAGTTATTTTGACGGTGTATTGGAAGAATTTAAATCACTGTGTGAAGATATGCACTATGTTTCCATGAAGGCGGAGAAAGCGCACAGTATTGTGTTAACAAGACCATCGACTGTTGAGAGCAAGAAAGCCATCGAGCACTCTCTAAGGGGAATTGAATTAGCGGAGCGAGTTGGAACATCAACTTACTTAGCATTTGTAAGCATTCCCCCGGATACTTACTCGAAGTTGAAGAAATCGTTTATTTAACCTGGCCTTAAGGTTTTCGTGCCTTTATCATTTGTGGCATCCTTCTTAGGAATGAACGGAATATCACTCGAGAATAACTTCACGGCCGAGACTAAACGTGTCATCTGGGTCTTTTGAGTCCTCTCTATTCCTCTCATTCTCATTACTGTCTTCCTTGCGGTTCCTTACCGTCTCCTTTCCTCACTAAATCGCGCTATATATCTCCTGTAAAGGCTCACTGGGATCGACTGGATATACGAAAAGGAAGAAATCGAAAAGTATTACCCAAGAGTAGGGGGTTCATGGCAAGAGTATCATAGGTGGCTATGTTTGTTTGTTATGAAAATGATGGTAGATATCAGGAGGAGACACAGAGAAAAGTTGGGTTGATATTAGGGACGTATTTACATCTGGCACATGCTTGGAAGAAGATCAGAGAGTAATGGTACATGCAGTGGCGGAAAAAACAATGAACCAACGGAAATGCGGAACGAATGGAAAGGCAAACAAACAATCAAAAAAACCGAACCCTATAACTAGCTCAATTTGTGCCCCACTAAATGAATTAAATATAATAAAAACAAAGAAAATGTCCTGCGAGTGATAGTTTATGATCATGAAGTACGCTTTTTTTGGAATTCATTAATTTTATGCAGCCTTATGGCTATGACAATATCATGGGGTACGCTGATAAATGTCAACGATGATTAAATGAATCTAATTGAGTACTTTATCAACTTGCAAGAATCCTTGAGGACGTTCGTTCAGAATTGCCTTTCTGGCTGTGGTGCGTAATTGATATATTGTTACTATTGAAAGAGCAATAAACAGGAATCTAAACTCTATAGATCTAGATTCGGCCAACACGGTCATATATATTACCTCATTAATATACTTGCTATTCAAAAAATTCGAATAGATAATTGGTCGCTCTATAGATCTAGATCTAGACACACCTAGCTACAACAGCTAATACATATGTACCTACTCCCGTAATGAAACTATTGTTGAAACTGATCTGGAAGCTCCTCTCGTCAATTTAGTGTGTTGTATATACCTTTATGACCATGTCACCACCGCCATTATAGCTGCTTGTATCACTCGATCGAGGGGGTAAAAAGAGGACCATTGTAGATCGTCCTGCCATACTTATGAGATCTGCTCATGATCAATCATGTTGACATGTGGCTTCATGTACTTATTTATTTGAGGGAAATAACCACGGCCGGCGCTCGACTCACTACTTCTTGCTGGTCATCGGTCATTATATGTACGCGGTGACGGAAGTGATCGATGGTAATGATGATGCTGTACGTATGGCATGGAACCTATATCATGTGGTATGCTCAAGGTTTAATTTGAAGTGGTCCTTATACATTACTCGGGTATGGAGAAAGAACCAGCAGATGTAATAAAGTTATTGTATGGCAGAGCGGCGCCACTCCATACAAATAATTAATCCCTGCATCGCCACTTGAATTTTCTAGTTCTTATTCCTATACCCGAGTGTATATGATTTTAGAGAGTAGCTTGTATCATCAAGCTAGACTTGCAATTGGGTCTCCCTCGGGAAAAGTCACCCTTATTGCTCTACTTATAACCCTTCTGGTGTAGCTATACTCATTGCTAGTCTCATAATGCCCTGCATCGTACATACACTATAATAACAGGTTACACAACTTGGCCGGTATTACCCAAGTTAAATTATTGAAATCGATTACGATTACACATGCATGTAAATATGAATGGCTCGTTGAAAGCTCTTAACTGTAAAGTATCCCTTGGACGGATGAAATTTGTCAGATCCGCGACCTGGACCGTGCACCACTTAGTACGGTTGGCAACAACAGCAGAGCCAATCAAGAATTTACCACATTTACCATAGTAGGCTAGTGAGAGCTAAAAGAGGTATATGCAAGTAGGTCGCGAATTTGACAAGATTTATCCGTCCAAGACCAAGAGATACACTCCAGGTATATACATGCGTGCTCACTAGATTTCAAACCGAACTCCGATCAAAATGAAATCTAGACTGAGACTAAGACTTCAGGGGGCAGCTGTTTAGTTATAGCAGAATATATATATTCAAAGGAAAGGGCCTTGGCAATCACCGGGGAACCGGCGATTGTGCCTACATATAGGATCAGCGAAACCGAGTGAGTGCTGACTGGTCTAGTTATTTCTGGATAAAGAACTGATCTACCTCGCATTTTAGACGATCGAATCAGTAATGACTATGCACACCCGGGCATACCCCCGGCGACAAAGATCTATGCAGGGTACAATTATTCTGCTATGCTGAAAAGACAAAGCAAAACAAAACATGATACGCTGTGTGGCAATGCGAACCATACCACCGTGGTTCGCAATTTGAATCCAATGCTGTGCCCGTGTTCAAATTAATATGATATTACGTATGCGAGCCGGTTTTACAGAGAACGGCGCACGGTTCATTATCATTCTGGGGATGCGATTTAAGCACTTAGACCTACTAAAAGATCTGGTGATAGGGTAGGTTAAAGGTGGCGGCGTATGTGCACCTGTTGTGAAACGTTCAACACAACGGGATAATTTTGATACTCTGGCAACGGGAATGAACGGATTACGTACTGGAATATATGGAACTGATACCTATTAGCGGGTCGGATTTCACGCGGAGCTCTCATCCGGGGATAGGTATACATGTACCTACTCGCAGGATTCTAAAGTCTGGTTGCAACCCCAGTACCAAAAGGGACAGACTTTAATGTTCATTCACTCTGTACGTACATGTAGGGGTAAGCATGTACAGTCGCACCTCGCAAATATACCAAAATATACGAGACAGCAAATAGGTTTATGTGGAGGAAGGCAGTACCTGTCCGCAAACCCGTACGAGACAGCAAGAGATCCGAGATATCAAACTACGAGATAGTGAGGTGCGACTGTACAGTGATGGGGAGAATTAATGCGAAAGTCAGCACTAAAGGAGTGGGTTATTGGTCCGTGCTCACAGCAAAAGTCTTTTCAAGAGCCATGGGACTATCACTGTACTCTACATCATATATCGAGTGATGTTATGTGATTTTCGGTATAACCCGACTGTTCGAAAGAGGGGTTAGGCATGATTGAAATGATGTTCTAGATCTATCCGTGGCCTGGCATGGCCCCGTTACGAATGAATTAAATCGATTCTTTATGCTTGGCATACATACATGTAGACCTCTACTTTGTGGTGGGTAGGTACAGATGTGACATGTCCGGCTCAAGCCATGAATCAAAGTGCCCATTGAAATGTTCAAAACCTCAACACAGCGATAGTCAAGGGTGGCCCAAATCAATATTAGACATTCATGGTATTTTTATTCTCTGTCACTCACTGAATACAATTTAATTATATAGATACATTTTAGTTCCTCAATTTGACCGCAAAATCTGGTAAGCCACATTACGCACTGACCAACTTTGATGTGAATCACGACTTTTGATGAGTGACTGTACCTATTAGAAGTTTTGACTTCTTTGTGCATATATCATACCAGCACTAGCCATAGGTTACAGATTACCCAGACAGGATTGGCTGATACATATACGTACCGTAGTGTGTATGATTTAATTATTAGACCACAGCCACCCAAATGAAACCCACATCTATTTTACACCCATCAAACAAAACATTCATTGGAAGAACCTAAAAGAAGGGAAAGAAAGAAAACACAATCTAAATTTTACAAGACGACACTGTTCACCAAAGTATCCATGTATACCATAACTTCTTCGATCAATTCTGTTTCCCCAAACACATCCAAAACTCTACCAGCGAGTTGCGTTAATTTGGACATATTAGGATCACCTTTGTCCGACTTTACCACCAGATCTCTCAACCATTCATTTCCAAGCTTCAAAATTGTGACCAAGATGTCTCCATCCACCTGACCTAGTTGTGGATCATGGTCTCCCAATGCTGATAGATTACGCCGGCTCATACCAACTTTGGATCTATAAAGATCCTGGATATATTTCAATAGTCGTAAGGGGCTTTCCTCCAATAGTGTGAGTTGGAAAATTGAGCCATTAACGCCAGCAGCAATGAGATCTTGGTCTGGAAAAACGACACCAGGACGTGGTTTATTGAGCTGCCACGGTGGCCTCACATTTCCCTTCCTTATCCGGGATATAGAACTGGTTAATTCCGCCTCTACCACTGTCACCAAACTCTCTACATTGCGGGGATCTGAAAGAGTATCAGCAAAGAATTTGCACTTCTAAGAGAAACCAACTTACTCGGGGGTTGCCATAGTCCAGCAATGCCATACTGCTTATCAGTAGCTAGGAAGAAATTTTTGAAAAGTTGGAAATGATGAAACCCATTCCGAGCAGTATCATCGCTTTAAAAAATTAGAAGGATGTCCACAAGATTCAGAAGGAAATTTAGTTACCTGACAAGTTCCTTGAATTCTCCATATTCGAATCTGAAAATGAGCATTGAATCTGCGCTACAAGACAGGTGGATTAACGGTCCTGTCACCGATATTTGCACAGCAGGCGATCGAACTTTGGCCTTGGCGACATCATCAAACCTTTATAATCAATTATTATCAATATTCCAAAGACAAGATTTGATAACGTACTTCTTTGTTAATGCATTAAAGGTCTTCATGTATATCATGTCTCCTGAACAATATACCAGGGAACTATAAAGACACAGAGGTTAGATACCGGGCAATTGAGATGAAGGCATATGTGGTAATTTACTTAGTGCTATAGGGTGCTAAAGAATAAACGGGTTCGTCGCATTGTATCTGGAAACGTCGTCGAACCTCGATGTTTCCAGAAGGACCGAGGATAACAGAAAGTACAATAACCCTGCCCTTGTGTACATCTGAGGTTGTGACGTTGATATAATCTGTTCCTAATACGATGTAGCGGTAGGGTTTATTTTCGATTTCAATGTTCCATTCTAGACTGTGGTCAACAAGGAGAAAATATATTGATAAAGATAATTATCGAACCTGCAAGGCAGTAGATCTGCTCATTCGCTTTTCCAAAAATAAGCTCCTTTTTTGAACTGTCACGGATATCTCGATCGGCTTTGGATTCTCCACTACATCCTCGTTAGCTGTAGGTTTTTTTCTTTCGGAGTTTAAAGCCAAAAGGGAGAAGTCACGGACGTTCTGGGATCTAGGAATCTCAGAGAACAGAACGATCTTCTTTTTCCAGGGATATGCCTCTCGCTCTCAACTCGGGGATCATCGGATGCAGTCCGTGAACAGGCAACAATCAGAACATTAAGAGGCTTGTAAAACAAGAGTTTTCTTGGTGTCTCATTTAGGCGAAGCCTACGAACACAAACTTTCTCACTTTCCCCAACGTCAGCATAAAATATTTGGTCCTTGGTCATACCAATCACGATATTTTCTGAATCTAGTGAGTTGATTTGCGCAAAGGCGACTAGTGATGGCTATGATATTCGTTAGTTTCCTAAGATACTACAGGTATGAGGCACTCACTTCAACGTCAGACTCCTCAAATACAACTTGGGAAGCTCTGAATTTCCCATTTGGAGAATCAAATCGAAAGAGCTCAGGCCCTGCCAGAACAAAGGCTGAGTCACACCGTCGCACATCAGGATGGAGCTGAACTGGGGTTGGTCCGAATTTTATCTCCTCGATTCTCTCGAGAGTAAGGCCTTTAAGAATTAGCAATCTTGCCTTCAATCAGATAATTGTATTTCAAGTCGGCAACAGAGGTCATACATCTTTCCCATTTCACATTTAGTGCAAGTACAGTACCACCTCTCAGTCCACACAGTAACGTTGAGGAGTTATTGGCGGTGAGGAGTGCTACAGACTCGCAGGTGAACAAAGCCAATTGACCTTCGGTGTTTCCCTCGTACACTAGATATATTAGTTATACTTCATTAATCTTCAGAAGGACCCGTACTTGGTTTATCTAACAATGGTATTAACCCGTTCGACAGATCAAAAAGAAACATTTGAATCGTGGCTTTCTGAGTTCCAACAACTACCAGCATGCGTTGATCTCTATGAATATAGTTATAATTAGACATTTATTAATTTTGTGTGGGTCCGGATATAACTTACATTTCTAAGATAGTTATGAAGGTTGGGTCTTCGGACAGGGTGGTAGGTAAGCCAACAGGGTTAAGAAATTTCCCACTGTTACGTTACCATCAGCCTTTGTCGTATTTTCAAGAAGTATGGAGACTTACGTATTCTCATCGACCTGTATAGTAGCTAGTATTAACTCCACTACAACACCTTTTCGAATTGCAACTACTAAAAAATCGCCCTTTAGTGCCGCTGCTACAATGATTTCTCCCACATTACACTCATCCTTCATGATGAGAGGACCTTCTATATCCATCCCAATATCTGCCATCTCAATATCTCGATCACGATCTTTACGAAGAGTGAGATTCTCCTCTTTTAATTTCGCAATGATGATTGTCCTAGGTGTAATTTGCACAGAAAGTGCTCCCACAGCGCCTGCAGCCAACGTGGTTTCGTCCATTTCCAGAAGGCCAAACACGCTTACCTCCTCCCAGTCCCCAGATGGTGTTAGGAAACACAGGCTTGACTTATCTGGCAACGAAGAAAGCAGAAAGTACCCTGCACCAGAAGAATCGGGAAGGACCCAAAGCCGCCTAACGCCAGAATGATACTCTGCCGAACCTTGGATTCTTGCCTGAATCCCGTATCTCAATTCAGTGATTGCGCCATGGTCTCCGCGACCTGTGCAAGCGAATACACGGTCCCTCTCTGCCTTCCCACTGGCATGGCCTTGGGCGGGTATTTTCACAAGATCAAAGTCGAAAACTGGTGACCAATTGGCGACGGATTCTTCAAGCTTTGGTTCAGTCTCCACAGGATGCGGTCCTATCTTTAACTGATCGAAGAGTCTCAGCCCAGTCGCAGGGGAGTAGAAATAAGTGTAATGGCTTTAGATAAGTTAATAACTGAACTTACTAGATATACCCCACCACTGCTCATCTCTCCACCTGCAACAAGCATATCATTTTTAGTCAACCCAAAATCCAACGATGCGAACGCCGTCCCTATCGAGCAATCGAGATGGCATGCTTTGTTGGCCAATTGTATGAGATTTGGTCCCTGCGTATCTACTTCCAAAAAAAAGATATCGCCATCCTCCATAGCGAGATACATATCATCGTGGTTATATGCATAATTTGGAGTCCTTAATGGTCGGGCCCATGAAGTTACAAGAACTCCTAATAAGCATATTAGAATTTTTGAAAGTTTATCATTTCCGTGATTGACTTACGTCGCTGACCATACAGAGGGGCAGGCGGAAATGCAATCTTTGCAAATGAAGGACTCCCTGACATGATGTCCGAGGCCTTCACAACATGCGTTGAAAACTCTGTGACCAGTAGAAACGCGGAACTGATAACAAGTGGTATCACATGTAAAGGCATAGATATATCTAGTAAAGTTAGATTTATCGATGGGGATGAACTGATGAAAATAAAGTACCATTGGATAGACGGAATCCGTGGTTTCCATGTTTATCTGCCGTCCGTAGCGGTTTTGAGGTCCACCACTCATATAGGTGTAAGCGTGATTTTTGGTTAGAACTACATACATGTTTAGCATATTTTTAATTCAAAGCGAACATCTGAAAAAGAGGACAGACTCGATCACAAATAGCAACAAAATCACGTGATCCTGGTCATCAGGAGATGGATGAAGGAATTCCATATGTAGAATCAAGCCTTTGACTTCGAAATTCTTTTCCTCTCTGATTGGGTTTAGAGTTTCCCCCAGGCGCACTTGCCGCTCTAGTTCTTCTGTGGAGTGAAGCGCATACATCCGGAAATGATCCTGGTAAGCAGCCACCGCCAATGCTCTGGATCTGATCCAGATATTAGTCTTCATGAGCCTAACGACCTTTGTAGTTGGATATTCTGTCATACCGGGGGTCTATAGCTATGGATTTTCCCAAAGTTGCTGGGTGGACTCCTTTTGAATCAATTCGCTTTGTTGAAACCACAAAATCCACTTCTCCCTGTACCTCAGAATCTTTTGCGTAGATGAAAGCAAGATGACCCGAATCTAGAGTTAGAGCGAGTATATGGGGTGGTAACATCTGTTTACTAGCATCTTCCCCGTCTCCTCGCATATCCGTATCGTCTTGTAACTGGCTTGCTAGCCCTTGCCTAAAGATTGCATCTTGGGCTGAATAAAAGTGTTTTCTCGGCGAGCCAAAAACTCTGGCATGCCGAATATCGGCTTGAAAATCGGTTTTTGATCCAACCTGACGGAGTTTACCATCTTCCGTGAGAATGTGTAATTCTATAAACGCTTCCTAGAAGTTATTCAGCAATTAATATATTTCTACCGTTTTGGCACTAAGACATAGCAGCATTAAAGTCATATGTTTAACAGCAAGAGCAGAACTAACCCCAATGAATACAACATCGTTCAAATCCTTACTCCTGATACGAGCCGGGATGATCTGGTGAATGACCGGTGAATGCACCAGAGTTCGAGTCATTAACCCATAAACCGGGGGTGCCTCAGGCGGGTATGAGGAGGGATCACGGTGGTTAATATGTGCCATGAGCTGTTCACGGGCGATGTTCTGGTTCGTCCACGGCCTGTTTACCCATATGTGTGAGTTCGAATTCTCCATCCAAACTTCTCCACCAAGACAACTTTGGTCCCGTTGAAAGCCGCGGGTCAAGAGTCTTATATCAATTAAGCCTTGAGCGCAACGCCAGATGTTGATTGGATTACCTATTTGGTGGAAAACAAAATATTGGAGCTTGAGTATTGCTGCAAAAGCACTCCGCAACTACTGAGGGCTGACAGCTGCAGGAGGCGAAATGGTGGGTGATCGAAGATCGCCTGCTTTGGAGTGTGTCCGTATTTTATGATGCAGTGCGTATGTACTGATGAAATGACGCACCGAGAAGTCTCTCCCTACAGACCTGATTCTCTACCAGCCGTTGCTTTGCCTACAACCTACTGCCCTGCAAGATCCCACAAGGTTGCTGTGTCTCTGCGCCCGTGGTCCTTGGATCGGTAAAGGTATCCTACGCGCACTGGAGGCAGTGTTTTTTCCTGAGTAGATGCAGCCCGCAGGCAGATGTAGCCGGTATCGTGGGTAAACCGTTTCTTTTTACTTTAGCTTTATCTTGCCGATTGAGTGGGTACGAAGCTATTGTATATATAGAGTGACGGTGGTGTAAGTTGATGTCGTCGCAGAGAGGTCCAAAGCCCTGAAAGCTACTGTGCTTCGTGAGACCCGGAGAAAACTTATAAGAGGGAACCTTAACATTTTATCGTTCTACATGTCACACATGTTTATTTCTCTTACTTTCATGATATAGGCCCCGGCGTATTGTAGGTACATATCTTTACGCAAGGCAATCTAGGACAAGGAGATTAATTGATAGCGGCGATGACAGCAATAAACGTACGGCAATAGTTCCTTGGTGGATGTGTATTCCTGGTGATTTTCTCACAAAATATCGGAGCTCCAACGCATTTTCATTTGGGAATCTATATCGAAGCCATCCACTAAACATTGCCTTAATGCACACCAGATTCTCAAGTGTTGTACAGCGCTGTACATATCTTACAACGGGCATTGATAGTCCCTTCCACACTTTCTTTAGTGAATGGGAAAATCCCCCGCGGAGGGGTAAATACATAAGAAATTTTTATGTTTAGAGACGTTTTCAAGGGTCGGGGCGTTGAATGTTTGACTTGGCATTAAATTGCCTCAAAGGGCAGATTTTTACCCAACAGGGAAGCAACTTTTTGTCTGGAGCCACGCGACGCGACTTGCTTTTCTCCCTTGCCGGTCAAGCTCCCTTTCGCTGGTTAATTTCAAAAACATCTGATGTATCGCATTTTTAGCTGCATTTGACTCTCCTTTCGACTTGGGCCCTACATACATACATACCACAGTACCTACATACCTAATAGCGCGTCTGTTCGTTGCCAGCCACCATCCATCTCTTTATTCCCGAATCTTCCAGCTTCCACATACCGAAGCCTCGTTCGTGATGAACGACGAAAAAATACCGGCTCTAGATCATGGTAGTGATTTTGCAGAAGCTGAAAGCCCTGGGATAGAATACATTTCTAGGCCTGTCTCGGGGGCAGAACGAGACCTTGGAAAAGCAAGTGCTGCTGAAGATGCTTGCCTAGTGGGGGATCGTGAGGCTATTGCTAGGCTAGCAATATCCAAGGACGGTCTACTCAATGATAAAATTCGCAGAAAAGCATGTATGTACTTCTGACAGCTTTGCTTTTGCCCAAGAAGTTGGATTGCTGATCCTCTATAAATTATACAGGGCCCATCTTGCTAGGATACGATGATGCAGATGCAGTAACCCAGTCTCAACACGGCGATAAAGATGGACATCTCGAGGATCAGTCGAATTCATTATCGTGGAAAGATCTTACTCCTCATGGAGATGAGAATCAAGTGCAGCTGGACGTCAACCGGTCGTTCATCTACTATCCCACCAGTAAGCGGGAGCCTCATCTGATCTCCATCTGACTGGCCCTAGCTGAATGGAACTGAATTATCAAGGATAGATATGTCACCGCGGGAGTCAAAATCCCGGAAGCAAGAGCTTTCAGACTTAATTGTGGAGGTATTGCGACGTCATCCAATGCTCTGTTACTTCCAGGTAAGCCCAAATCTCGCGAATAACTATTAATCTCTCCTAAAACGAGCCAAAATAGGGGTTTCATGACATTTGTCAAGTCTTTTTATTGGTACTTGGGTCCAGACGGGCTGTTCCGGCGGTTGAGCACATCTCACTACTACGTATAAGAGATTTCATGCTTCCATCAATGTCGCCCGCTTTGGATCATCTTCACCTACTATACCCGCTCCTATATGCCGCAGACAAAAAGCTTTGTGCTCATATTTCTCGGACACAGCCGTTCTTTGCTTTGGCTGCTACCTTAACCCTTTATGCTCATGATATCCAAGAGTACAGTGATATAGCAAGGCTATTCGATGTACTATTGGCAATGGATCCGGTTTTCCCTGTGTATCTCTTTGCTGAGGTGTGTCACTTCGCTGTTTTGAGAGGGGGGGGAAAAACGCATATACTGCACTTCTTGCTCACTGAAATCAGATCGTTTTACATAGGAAAGAAGAATTATTTGAGATCCCTGATGACGAGCCTGAAATGCTTCACTCCATTCTTTCCAAGCTCCCTAAGCCATTGGATTTGGAGGGGCTGATCTCCCGTGCAAATCTTCTACTCGACACTTATCCCCCTGAATCACTGTCGACATGGAGTAAAATATCGCCGAAAAGCGTTCTGAAGACATCTCGGATATCACCTACATCGAGCGGGAGATCATACACTTTGGCACAGGCCGAAGGATTATTTCATGCACAGTGCCGGGAGTTAGAATGGGCAAAGAAGAAAGAGGAGATATTCAAAAGGCTTGCAAAACATAAGGGACCGACAACTGTGTTTGCCCTAACCATCGTTGTTGGACTCTCGGCTGTCGGATTGAGCTGGTATATGCGGAAGAGTGGTGTCAACTTGGATTTGGATGCAATTTCCACTATCCTCACCGGATCCGCAACCTTAAGGCGTTTTTTCGCAACTATTGGGCTGTCACGTTGAGAACATTTGCACCCTGTACTCCAGAAGTAACATGGAGTTCGTATTGAAAACTTATTGGAAACTAGATTTCGTATAGAGAAAGGACAAAAGTTTGTATTTATAGGCGTTCAGTTTTGTCTTTTTACATATATTTTCTCCTCACTGTTTTTGTATATCATGTATTCAAAAAGTTCCTACTAACGAAAAGCAGAAAGCGCGTCTACACTCATTAGCTTAAGTGTGAGAGTTAACTTAAACCTACATTAGGTAGTTTTAATTATTGGCTTGGAGAATTACGCACGTCGTTCAAATAGGTCGCCCTGCCTTATTCTGAGTGTGCGTAGTGACTGTAAGCTATTTGTACTTAGTTTGAAAACTTAATAGTCCTTTAATTACTTAGGTACATGTACTCTACATACCTACATGTACTGTCCCTAACGCGGTTCTACATACTCACCACAGTACGAAAAAGCGGGATGAAATCAGTACTGTATTTAGTGAATAATATGGAATTAAACCGGCGTTACAAAAAGAATCGTGTTAATGCCGTATTCTTGCTGCATCATCACTATGTCGCGAACCCTTTTTTGGTATTGTACACAAATCAACCTCTATGATAGTCTGCGTGCAATTAATGCTAGGAAAAAAAAAGAAGAAAAAAACTATGACAGGTTTTAAAGTATGTATATACATACATACAAGGGTCTCCGAGTATAGTATCAACCATGGGTCTGTAATATATAATAAAGTACATGTACCTGCTCTGCACTGCATGATTTCTGGAATATTTCTGCCGCCTGGAACGCGATGGGAGATCATACAGGCCTGTCTGCTGTCTGAGAGCTCCTTCGAGTGGGGGTATTTGGCATCATATTCATACCTATATATGTATGCAGCTACTACATGTATATTTGTTAAAAGAAGGTCTCACATAGTAAGGTTCACCTACGTAATAAATACTATCAGCTCACTGTACCGAGGACACCGACATGTAGTGTATATGCATGTATACATGTACATGTAGTCTTGCACTGGTATAATCATATTATCACAGTGTAATTACATGTAACTAACTATAACGCTAATCTTTAGTATTTATATCTTTATTTAATATGTAAGCGCTCTACTTCGCCATATTTGAACGATGGGACATAGGTTTTGATATGAAGCGTGCGATATAATCAGAACAGGCACCATGCGCCCCCACATTGAGAATGCCCAACTGCACCTAACAGATTGTCTCATTGGAGCCTGAGAGAAAAAAACGAGTCACATTCTGCGGCTTTTGCCTCGAACCTAGGGATTCCTATCGAGTTTCAGCATATACGTATCCTATAGACCTATACAGGTAACACAGCCACTTGCCCGGGGATTTAGGCTTCATCTATAAATGTGTTACCGGCTTTCCATGGAAACAGCTCTCGGGGTCTAATGGTTAGATATAAATATGTATCGTGGACGACAGGTATCGGATTCGACAGATATATCGCCAGTTTCTTTTCTCTTGCCGGACTCAACGCTATATATGGGGAGAATACATGTACCCCGGAAAGTGATGCAACGACTCAATTTACCACTCACGTTTCAATCAACCACATGCGACCCAATCTTGACCATAATGAAACAACAAGATATGGTATATAAAGTAAAGAGAGTATAGAAATTTCATCGATCGTATTTAAATTAAATATATTAAGGTGGTTGTGAATTCACCAATTATAAGACCTCACCCAATCCCAAGCTGTTGCATCACTTTCCGGTACATGTAGTTGCGATTCAATATTATGTGCCAGTGGATGGTCCGGAATGATCATTTGACAAGTCAACTAGCCACATGATTATTTTCAAGGGCTGCATTATGGCAGTAAAAGATAACTTAGCCTGAGTTATCAATTCATTAATCAATTGCATCGATTTGTTTATGATTCTCCACCAAATAAACTGTTCCCTGACACTATGATAAAAACAAAATATATAGGTTCGAATTTACCTTGTACCTACAGTCACTCATCAAAGTGTTCGTGATTCGCATCAAAATTGGTCAGTGCGTAATGTGTATCTAGTGAGTGACAGAGAATAAAAATACCATGAATGTCTAATATTGATTTTGACCACCCTTGACTGTTTCTGTGTTGAGGTTTTGAACATTTCAATGGGCACTTTGATTCCTGACTTGAGCCGGACATGTCACATTAAATCCGAATCACGAACACTTTTGATGGGTGGCTGTAGATGTTGTAGCTGGTTCAATATTACGACAACCTGGGCTATGTACGTACCCATTCACGTGTCGTTTTCATGACTAGGAACAAAAATCCTTTTTTTGCTGGATCTAGGTTACCCTTGCCTCGACTACAACTTACTGTTTGAGATATCCTGCAGGGACCCGCCTAAGACACGGTACGTATGATTGCCACAAATGACTTAGAGACTGATTTCCGATACCATAATGTATATAGCGGCAAGAAAAAATTGGCGTGTCATGCCCTCAAGATACACATTATTAACGGTCCTCAAAGTGAGGATCAAGTCAGGCCGACTTTTTTTCAGGTTCAAAAGCTCAACCAAGATCAAATCGGATTTAGCCGGCCGCCCAATCACAACCTCCGTTCTCGCTTGATCTTGATCCTGATCCTCACTTTGAGGACCGTTATTGAAGGGTCAATAGCCCATTCTTTCAATTCAAGAATTTTGAGCGGGCTATCCACACCAAAACCGGCCGCCAAGAACTAAATATTTAGACACCAAAGACCGTACGAGGAAGCAGGGCTTTAGCCGAAACTAACTAAATAAGGTACTGTCGTTCATGGGGTATTGGCGGATACTGGGTGTTGACGGATTGCAGGCAAAACTTGGCTTGGCTGTCTCTCTTTGGGCCAGTACATGTACTCGTAGTTTTTTAGCGTTTCCGGACGCAACTGCTATTGCATGCCATACAAAAGATGGCCTTGGCGGGGATTTTCTGTGTATGCAATAGCAGTTGCGTCCGGAAACGCTAAAAAACTACGAGTACAGTCGCAACTCGCTATGCCGGATCGCCAAGATTCTGATTGATTCATCCGGGATAGCAAGTGATCCGGGACAGCAAATAAATACTCAATAAATAAACCTAACCCTGGATTTGGTCCATCATCACCTCTGAACCATTTTTCTTGCTTTAAAAGCTCGGCTTCTACTAGTATTGAGTGCTATGTCTTATAGGGCTTTCTCTGCTTCAACTTGGAAGGGGAAAAGTGTTCAATATTGAACATAAATCGACCCTCAGTGGATGGGAGAATCTAGCTGTAAAGAGAGGATAATCTAGCTGTAAAGAGACTAGTGGATCCGGGATAGCAAATATTATTGTATGGGGACAGGGGTCAGAGAGTTGGCTGATTTCCCATCCGGTACGAGAAGGCCAAAATCCGGGATAGCAAATTCATTTTGGTGGGGAATAGAGGTAGCAGCCAAATCCATCCGGGATAGCAAAAAATCCGACATATTGAGTTCCGGCATAGCGAGTTGCGACTGTACTTTTAATTTAAATACAGTAGCAAAAAACGGGGTGTTTTCGGTGCCGCAGTGCTGCTGTATTTGGCCAATACGGAGCTAGCTGGAGATAATACGGCATTGTTTGGCGTCAGAGTATTTGGAAGACTGCCGTAGCACTACCATACAGCGACCGGAATGATCTATGGAAAACCAGGGGGGTGAAATTGTATGGCGAAATGTCTGTGCACCATATAACTGTTTTTTCCATAGATCATTCCTATCGCTGTAGGTACTTCTACATGTAAACTGGCTGCCAGGTTACGGTTAACTAGGCAGGTAGGGGCGGTTAGAGGGGACGGGTATGATCATACGAGACGAGACTACATGTATGTCCGCTTTTACCAGCTAGTACATAGTTCAACACCATTATGTTGGTATTCGACGATCATCATGCATGATGATGATTGTGATCGTGATCACCTATCAGGAAAGCTGTGGCACGAACCAGTGATAGAACTGTGGTAGGCCGAGATCTAGGAATGAAGGGAAAAATTACTTTAAAAAGTATTCCCTAAATCTTTATCGCCCGATGATAAGAAATCATAATTGACTGAAAATAAATTGTGGTGATGATAAATTCCGATCTTTTTCTAGCTGTAGACGACTTCTCTAGCCACCCGAACACCCCCCTCACCCGAACAGTCAACGTCAAAAAGAAAGGATCCTCGTTGCAACCGGTGTGTGTACCAACCATACTCAACTGTTCGGGTGAGGGGGGTGTTCGGGTGGCTAGGGAAGCCATCTACATTTAACTTTTGCCACAGCAATACCAGCCCGCCACCTACGGCGTCCAACCAAATGCCGCGGTCTCGCGGCGCGAAAAACATCCCGTTTTTTGGTACTCGAACAAAAGGGCCTTAGACTACATCTTCGAAGCTGGTACGTACGGGTCTAACAGGTACAATTTATGTACCTGCTCTTATCAAGCTAGATCAGAGTACGGTAATTTGGAAATGGCTTGCCGAGAATATGTCACCAGCCGCCGTGTCCGGTGCTTTCCCGGCAACATACGTTCGTAGGGTACCATGTAGTCGGATCATTCAGCAAAAGGGAAAAACGCCCTCCTTAGATTGGCGATTGTATACTAGGAAAGGCCTGCTCTACGCAGCGCTGTTGGACCAACGATTCTTTTCTTTTTCCGATTCCCTGCGGTAACAAGGGGAAGGTAAAAAAAAAAAAAAAAAAAAAAAATCTCGCGGCAACAAATGAATCAAAACGCACTCAGCTGATGGCCAGGGAAGCGATGGATCACCCTTACTTCGATAGATCAAGAAGAGACTGGCTCTTAATACCAGGAACAGAAAAAAACAGTGATTGGGTCAGGAAAAGCAAAGTTCAACTCTATGTAATGAAGATCGAAGTCCAATTTAAGATCATACGTCATCTGCGGCTCGAAAACAAGCTTTTTCATTCGGACCAGTGCCCTGAAATATCTTATCTCTTATCTCTTATCTCTTATCTCTTATCTTGGATAGTTTATGGCTTGGCATTTAATTTCTCATTATTGGAAATCGCGAGACTTTAATTTTTCAGTGGACAGATTAATGGTGGGGCTTTTTCTTAACAACCCCTGTTCAGACCTATTTTCTTTGGTTAAGGTGAGGAATGAGTAGAGTTTTCTCCCTTATCAATTCAAGATTATACCGAGAGAGAGGAGTGTAATATAAAAGGGTATAACTAAAGACGCTTTAGAAATGGAAAAGCTATAGACTAAACCAAGGAAAACAAAGTACATATATGCTGAATAGATATGGCTTAAAGGCTTAGAGTATGCATAGTTGCTTCTCTGTGTAAAACAGGGATCGGCATCCAAACAAAAAGTTTCCAAATGCTTCATGAATATAAAAGAAGAAACTCCACACATGATAATTCCCAATAACTCCATCCCAACTGATAAAATGAAGAAAGAAACAGTACAAATATACAGGATAACGTGCTAGACAAAGTAAAAGTCTAGACGTAATATTCACGCCCTTAGACGCGTAAAATTATTACTCATGCCATGATCTATTAAGAGGACCATCGGGCATGATACCTCCTTCAACCCCCAAACTCTTCAACTTTCTAGCCAATAATCCATGTGATTCACCTCTAACCAAAGAGGTTTCAACGCTCATTTTCTCAAATTCGCCAGCATCACCGTTGTCATCACTGACCGAATCCAGATCCATCATTTTTCCGCGGCCCATCTCAATGTCCGAAGGCGTGAACAGCATTGCCTTTTCTTCATCCTTGGGGGGGAGCATTCCTTTTGCCCCAACCATCTCCGAATAACTGGCCCTCCTTTTCCTGTGACTACCCAAGGAAGTAAGTGTGGAAATGCTGTTTTCTGCCTTCCATGGACTAAACTTCGGTTCGGGCCATAAGACCTCGTTTCTCAATTTCTCCTTACCATCAGGGACTCTGTTGGCAAAAACAATCCTAATTAATTTATGAAGGTAGTAGCGTCCTCGACTAGGGCAAACAATGTGCAGGTGGATTAAATAACGCAATGCATCCTTTTCTTTTTCCCTTTTCATAGAAACTGTGGAACTTTGGGGGAGATCCGAAAGCAACGCGTTGCCTGCTGAATAACTTTTCTGTCTGATAAATGTTTTCGTACCTGCATCCATATCTTTAAGATCATATGGAACTAAGAAAAGCTTTACAGCCGTCTTATTTGGGTTCTTGATCACAATTTGGAGTTGCCCACGCTGAGGAATGCGATAGGCGCCCCCAACGCCTGGAGGAACTTTCGAAGATTTGTTTTTCTCAGCACTAAGGGCAGTATCGAGATCAATTTGACCCACATACGGAGAAGGGCTATCGTAGTCGCCCACAGAGTAAAAATATGCGGGGAACGGTAAGGTCACATGGGCAGGGCAACGAAGCGAAGCTTTGCATTTCCCAATACCCAGAACACCAATTTGAGCGACGAAACTGAGCGGTTTAGACGGGGTAGTGGACATGCGGCCATTGAGTATAGATTCTTCATAAGAGCCGACGAACGATCCAAAAGGCAAATCAGATGTGGAATTTGCAAAGCCGGAAAGACGGCGAGTTTGGCGAGAAGATATCGAAGGAGACGGGAGCTCTTGCCAATTTTCCGAGATACGCCGACTGACTGTCCCTGATCCAAAAGACTGTCGGGTGTTAAGAGGCGCTGATGGCGAGAGTTGAAGTGAAGAAGGTGGGGATGGCGGGACAGGAAAACATTTCTCTAATTTAGATGTAGAGATAGCTATTGGTTCTGTCGAAGTTTGTAGAGGGTTATATTCATTATTGTTGGATGAGTGTACTAGTGGTGATGTCGGTGCCTTCAAAACAAAATTTGAGAAAGATGGGGCCCTCTGTCGGGTTCGGGCTTGGTGAATTCCAGAGACATTCTCTGTACCAAATGCAACACTTCCAGTTGACACAGACGATGGGTTTGTCGAGAAGAGAGATTTGAACTCCAAGCTCAATGGAGAAGTTTGCTGAGGGATGGGAGATTGCGGATAAATCTGGCTATTCCGAGATTCGTTTACAAATACTCCTTGATGAAGAGCAGAATGTGGACGGTCAGGATGTTCATCGATGAAATGCTGTTCTGGTGAGTGTGTTGTGTGGTAGTTGTAGTTGGATAGCTATGTCACACTAAGTTAGCGAGTTGACAAAGTTCGGATGAAGGAAGCGGCATGGTATAAGCAATATGTGGAACATGTGGAAGCAACAGGGAAGCAGCAGCAAAAGCAGTAGAAGTTGTGGGGTAGGCAAGTTGGTGGGTGGGTGGCTAAAGAAGAATTACCGAGCGATTGGGAACCCAGGTAGAAGTTTGACCAGCTTTAATTCTTTCAATCAGTTCTGCCCTATCGGTGACTCGTGACGACGTGATGATTTCTGGTAAAGATGACGAAGTTGTGGAGGAGAAAGTAGGTGGCGAGTCAGTTGGGCTGGGGTCATGGGAATGCATTGTCAACTGCACTTGGGAAGATTCGCCGACCACCTCGGGTGGTTGTGGTGGTAGTGGAGGAGAAGGATTGCGATGATGGTGGTAGACGAGGGGCATGGAGAAACACTTGGGGCAGTAACTTTGACGTGGAATGGGTGTTTGCTATAGAGAGCTCCATGAGTGAGTGTATATAAATCAAAGAGGAGGAGAAGAGAGCGAGGACAAGACGGGAATAAGGGTAGAACCAAGGAAGAAAGGATCGAGGAAGGACCATCCGGGTGTGGGGAGGGGAGGGGGAAATTACATGAGCAACCGTGGAGAAACAGCTCTCCATGCTCTGACAAAACTCATCGATCTGAACAGATTATTTACTATCAAAGGCTATCTATCTCCAACGCCTATAATTTTCTTCCAGTCAGGATATATATCTGATCTACTGTATGTACTATGTACCTGCTGGCTCCACTTATTCTCATGCTTTGATTGTTCGCTCTTACCTTTACACGGTATGATACTCGGATTCCTCTTACAAAATGCCCCTCATCGGCGCCTACTTAAGAGCTACGTAGACCAGCAGCAGCTAGGATACCTTACACGACGAGAAGGATGCATGCGCGCCCTGCACTCCACCTTTCGCCCGATACCACCCACTCTAGAGTACATGTACTCTAGATCTATGTACATGTAGGTACATGTATGTACCTAAATGTAGGTACATACATACATGTACTCTAGTTCACAGCTTACTTACAACCTCTATCACCCCCTTGCTGGATCTTGATTTGCTGGATCTTGGTTTACTACCCCTTGTCACGAGATAGTTTCGCCTCAAAATCTGGTCTTTGTGGTCGTCTGTAGGTACCTATATGTAGGTACATATCTACTCGTAGGATCATAGCGTTTCCGAACACGACCAATATTACATGGCATACAAAAAAAGGTGGATTTGGCGCTTTTTTGTATGTTATGCAATATTAGTCGTGTTCGGAAACGTCATGAACCTACGAGTATATACATGTACCTACTCTTATTCACTCGATATACCGACCTAACTACAACTACATGTACCTACATATGGGTGTCGTTCTAGGAAAAGGTACCTGTGTGGCAACGCAACAAGGCCTCACCAGCTCGCTACCGCACTCTACAGGCTCCAATTTATGGAACCAATGTCAGAAAAATTAATCCTGGGCTCTCACCAAGGTCCTCTGAGCTTTATGAAAATTTGGAGTTTATCGGTTGTTTGGTTCGTCGGAATAAGGATTTGGCTGTGCGGACGGTTTTCCTAGAACGAAACCCATATTAGTGTACTGTATCTTAGAATCAATTCACTTGACATATAAAAAAAGAAAATCTACACAAGGAATGTTTATCCTCGCGAGCCTATGCTACATACTTCAAACCATGGTACTTACATGTGGATATGTATATTATAGTAAACACATTTGATGAACGAAAGTGAGGTTACCAGCCGACATACATACAGTCAAAGCAACGACGAACCTGGGACAACGACGAAAACACAGGTTTCTGCCAAACAAGTGGTTGCTTACCAGCCTGAGCGCCACTGACTTGACTGACAGCGACCCTGCTGCCCCCAAGACGACTGTAGGTACATGTAGGCGAGTAAAGTACCAATGTAGATACATGTACAGTCGTTCCCGGGTCAATGGCGAGCCCGGTTCGATAAATCAAAGCCAACAAAAGCGATTCGTCATCGAGCCGAGTTCGCCATTGACCCAGGAACAACTGTAGCTACAACCCCTTCCTCGGAAAGTACACCCTTTATTTCTTTTAATGTTGGAAACATGACTTACGAAGATTAGTGCTTATAATTAGTTTAAGCGAGGTTGGAAAACAACCATTTTTGTGGGTCAATCTCAAAGGATTGAACCAAAATGTTTGACAGGTTTGGATGCCAGTGATAAAGAGCTTAAGTTTAAACCTTGTTGCTCAAAAGAAAGGTACCAACATCCAATTTTCTTTTTCCTGCTCCTCTGTTTTCTTTTTGTGTCCAACTCATCTGTTACTCTCCGGCGACTTATGGCTATGCTTTCTGGTTGAAATTCAGAACGACCGCAAGTATATTAGATATTTCAAGTTTAGGTATATACAGAATTACATGTCTACGCTGGTAGGGGTAAGTCTGTTGACAGTGGGCCCGTGGTTGCAACAGTTCTCACTGTCAACAGACGTACCAGTAGTACATGTATGTACCCAGGGTGTATGAAAATGATGCACATTCAGTGATATCTCAAATGAGGTCAATTTGGGCGCATAGATTCTCTTGACGATAAAAGAACCAAAAGGAATTCTGTCATAAGTGCTTTCTGGTTTTCTTTAATATATATTTTCACCACCTCACAGCGACTTTTGCCTTGAAAGTGAATATTTTATTTTCAGGCGTAGCAGTGATGTTCTGTATAAAGATTTGGAGGTATCTGGGCGTTGTCAGGCCAAATACAACGCACCCGACCAACCCCGCTGTATGTGCATGGAAGGCGATCAGTGCATGCAGCAGCTACTCTACTCCACCCATTCTAGAGTACTCAGAGTATGTAGGTAAATACAGTATATAGAGTATCATCATGTACTGGGCTCGACGGTCTCGACCCCATCCTAAAACTTCTTGGCAGTCACCTGATTTTCTGCGAATGGTATTTGGTTGCGCCAACTTTCGCAGAACGTCTTGGCAGCAACCACAAAATACTAGACTGGGCATGAGGTTAAGTACATGTACTCGTAGTTTTTTAGCGTTTCCGGACGCAACTGCTATTGCATGCCATACAAAAGATGGCCTTGGCGGGGATTTTCTGTGTATGCAATAGCAGTTGCGTCCGGAAACGCTAAAAAACTACGAGTATGTACATGTAGAGTACAGAGAGTACTCTATTCTATAGTACTCGTATCTCACTGGCGTTTGTGAACGCGACTGATATTGCATGCCATACAAGCTCATGATTTTGGGTGTATGCAATAATGGCCCAGTTCAAAAACGTCAGAGAAATACTGTCTAAGTTGTAGGTACTCTAGCATTATGCAAGTTCAGAAACGCCATCGGCGCCCGGGAATTATTTGGTACCTAAAATAATTGTTCTGCAAGCCTCCCCTTTAATTGATCAACTGAACCCATGAGCTACATACAATACCAGCGCCTAGGTACATACAATTTTTACTCAACTCATATGCCCGCCCTATCCCTCCTTTCTGCCCTCTTTCTGCCTGCTCACCCAGGCCTCTAAAAAAAAAAAAAAGTGCAGAGCCCTTTACCCTACCTTATCACTAACATCGGGAATAGGTACGAGTATGTACCTACTCAACAAGATGGAAATATCACTAGCGTTTTGGAGGCGTATCGCGAAAGATGAGCTGTAGCAAGACAGAAATTTCACAATTTCGGGATTTGTGTACGTAGCTGAAATCCATATATATAATTCTAACAAATAGTCTTTCAAATGAAAGGGTTTGGTTTCATGAAATTTATGAATAACACCTAAATGCACAAGTAGGTAAATAATGTATTAAATAAGACCTAAGGCATGGAGAATTATGTCAGATTGGTGAATGATGGCCTATGATTCAATCAGAAACATGACACCATCAGATATTCGCAACTTAAATGTGACTTTTTGAGGTACTCATTAAGTTTATGTAAGAATTACGACTCATGTATTGGTAGTAAATGAATGTCACTGTATGTAGTATAGCAAAGACACGAAACGCCAGAAACACTTCTTAAATGAAACAATGAGATAGGTTTAAGATGAGTTCATCATGGCCTTAACTTTATCCAGTAGCATTGAGCCCTGCTTCCCCAGCTTCTGTTGACCTTTTGCTGTCCGCGCGCCCATGACGTTCTTCCGTCTCTGCCTCTCTCTTTCTTTCTGTTCGTGATTCTTTCTCTTTTGCTCAATCTCTTTTAATTCTGCCTCGCGTTCCGCCTGAACCTTTGCTGCATATTCCTCTTCGCGCTTGAAAGATGATGTTTTGGGTTTCTTCGGGGGTCTCCTCGAGCGATATCCCTTTTCTTCTTGATCTTTTTCTTCAACTGGTGCTGGAGTCTCCAATGCGGCTTGTCGCTCTGGGTGCATCTTTTGGACTTTAGACTCTGGAGAATCTTTCTCTACCCCACCCGACTCTTCAGCTGCCTTCCGTATCCTAGCACGTTCTTTCTCCTCTTGCTCCTTCAGCAATGCCGCTTCTTCGAGATATTTTTGCGCCTGGGCTGCGTATGGATCGGTAGATAACTCATCTTTGGAGACGACCTTTGAGAATGTTTTCTTGACTTTTGCTTTGTGGATGAGAGACTTTTTAATCTTGACAACTAGAGCGTGAATGATGATATTAGTGGGTGAGTTCAACAGTACTTCAAGAGGTGAGTAGTCTGAACCTTTGCGCCTGTAGGTTCCATCAGGTAGATTGGCGGGGCCAACATTGAAGCCTTTTCTTCTCTCGGGCTTTTCCTTGAGCTGTTCTTTCGCCATATCTCGCTGATTTGTAATTTGCGGGGGATGTGTGTTCAAAGTGTTCACGTCGTGGATCGCTTTTTCCTTTCCTCAACGCCACAGGTTGAGGCGTGTCTTAGTCACCGAGCCGCAATTTTTTTTTGTTCAGGCGTTTCTCGTCCCACCTCTGTTGCTTCAATCGTGACGGAACCCCGCCATCGGAGCCGCCACATTGGATATTTGGGCTTCAATTCCTCTGAAATTAGTTGCAAAGCCTCCCGCGGTTGCAAGTATCACGTTTCGCGCGTGGAGGGCATGTCTGAAGGTTTGTAGTCATTTTTTTTTACAAGTTTGTGTGATTTTGTTTCAAGAATTGAGTGCCTGATCATTCCTCCATTTTTCTGCAGACATCACATTCGATTCGCCTGTACGGTTACGGTTACCAGCTGGGGTGTTCACGGGGTATGCTCGAACGGGTTTCCATTCGATTGGAGACTTGCGGTCGCCGTCTTCTACGTGGACAATTGAAGAAGAGGATGCTACATTCTGCATTCTGGGCTCATGGAGCCGGTGAATTGGATTTCAGTTCAACAAGTCTGTTTGGATTTGGGTTGGGGAGTAGTGGCGGAAAAGGACCAGATAGTTTCGACGAAGAGAATGTAGAAGGGGGTCGTGAGAAGGATTGTTTAAAGGGCCGAAGTGCCATGAAGGATGACGTTCGATTGGAATTTCTATACCCAGCAAAGACACTCGCATTTTTACGATATTTTTCGACGCCACTACGGCGAGAGGATCACGAGTATTCGCCACCCGGGACAGTATTTTCTCATGGATCTAAAAGATTATACACAACTGTAAGAAAGGAGCCAGAACCTGAACCGGAAATTAGATTCCCCGACGCCGAAGCCATGCCAGAGTGGGATGAAAGGTTTATAAGCCTTCAACATCTGCAAGGGTCCGGGGAACAAGCTTATTACGATCAGGCATGGTATCATTATCTAAACGAGAAAGATAGAGGGAACATTTCATTTAAGAAAGTTCAACGATACTGGATGCTCTCATATTTACAGTACTCAGACCGGCGGATCGATAAAGAAAGGATTGTGACCATGTTCCAGCATATACCAGCCGAGAAAAGGACACCAGATGAATATTCGACAATAATTATTGCCCTACTTGATCTCCGTATGATTGATGCTGCCTTTTCGGTTTTGAAGACCAATGTTTCGCGAGGCTATAGCTCGAAGCTTGCAGGCTTTGAGCAGTTCATCGCACATTGTATCGACTACGACTTTGAAATGGCAGTGAAGGCATGGGAGCTGTTAGAAAGTTGCCCACCGACGCACCCACATTCACTCAATACCACATTGGTTGCCATATTGGTGCCCAATTTCAAGGAAAAATTCATTCATATGGCAGAAACAATGCCAAGAGGAGGTCCAATACAGCGATTTGTTGAGGAGCTGTTGAGGGGAGCATTGGAATCATTGACATCTCCACGGGTTGCCCCGGGTGATTCTCTGGAATACAAGCATATATGGGACCTTATGCAATCATTAAACATGGAGAAAAGAAGTGCAGACTACGAATACGTCCTTTTTCATCTTTACCGCCACCAGGATTTCGTTCAAGCCACAGATATATATCTTGAATACCGAGAATTCGCTGGTATCAAGCCGAGCGATAGCGTGTTGAATGCTGCCCTCCGCGCTTTCAGGGAGCAGCTGGATTGGAAGGGCATGCAACTGGTTTTCGATGATTGGTTCGCTTTCGGATCCCAACCTGACCAACAAGCCTATTACATTCTCATGAATGAAATGGCGGGCCGGGGCGAGTCGGGGATAGTAAAGGAGTTGGTGGGCCAGTTTTTTGAGCGCTTCGAGTTGCAAACCGTATTTCCGTATAATCACCTGATGCAGGCGCATACTATCCGTGGGGAATTGGAACAGGTGGTCGAGGTTTTCAACACAATCAAGGAGGTTGGATTGACACCTGATAGGGTATCTCACAATATCCTCGTCAATGCTCATGCAAAGGCGAATGACGTGGATGGGGCTTTAAACCGGGTGCAGGATATGTATGCTGCCAACTTAAAACCCGATGAATATACTTTCACTACATTGATAACCATGGCTTCGGAACGTGGTGACGTTGAAAACACCAAGAGGTTATTTAATGAGGCAGTGGAGACTGGTTTTCAACCAAACACCATGATGTATGCGGCCTTGATCGCTGCATATGTGACTGTAGACGATATTGAGTCTGCAGAGACAATTCTAGAAAAGGTGGAAGACAACAGGGCCGAGAAACCGGAATCTACAATTAAAACAACACAGCTGTGGAATAACTTGCTCACGGGATATGCTTCGAGGAAGCAAACGGATAAGCTGAACACAGCATATCATCGCATGCGAAACTTGAAAGTGCCCTTCGATGAATACACTTACGGAATTCTCATGCATTCGCTATGCCTTATCAACAAAGTAGAGGCCGCCTACAACATCCTACAGGTCCTACAGGAAGAAGGCTTTCAACCGAGCGAGATTCATTACTCTATTCTCATGGTGGGACACATGAGTAGAATGGATATTGGAAGGGTGTGGGATACGTTTCGGGAAATGCGAAAGCAGGAAATCACGCCTCAGTCTACTTCGCTAGCACTTCTTATCCAGGCGTCGGCATTCTTGGAACACTCCAAGTGGCGATTACGGGGTGGAACTCTGGTATTAGAGTCTGCAAATGAGATCCTTGTGGAGGTCACCAAAAAGGTCGAAGTGTTGGATCTTCTATCAATGGACGCTGTCAAAGCAGCAACTCCTCCTTGGCTTTTCACACCGTTGATCTCTATTTACGGTAAAGAACGCATGTACGCAAAGGCCCTGGAGATATTCGAAGACTTCCTTAATCTAGCCCATGCGCAGAGGCCCGGTGGAACCAGACCCACACTTAAGATGTATATAGCATTGATGAGCGCACATATGAAGGCAAACAACACCGATGGTGTGAGGTCAACGTGGGAGAGTTGCAAAAGACTTGCCGGGAGGTTGGCTAAACCTGTCCAGCCATCCACTACGACCACTACGACCTTTCTTAAGCGTCACACCCTTTGTTCTCCGTTCAGCATTTTCATCAAGGCCATGTCACAGGCCGGCGATCTCACATCCATAGATATAGAGCTGCAAATCCTCATGAATATGGGGTACGAGTTTGACAATAATGTTTGGAACGACTATGTTCAAGCATTCACCATAGGGGGGGACCTACACCGAGCCTTCATGGTCTGTGAGAAAAAGTTAATGCCAGGGTGGCCTGGACGAAAAGGGTACTATTACACCCAGGCCTCAGATATGAAGCCCGCAATGCCAACCTTCTACCCTTTCATCCGGACTCTCGAAACAATCACAACCGAGCTGCGACAGGTTGAGAACTCGATACGGGAAGGAAACAGGGTTGCAGATGGGTTAATGAAGGATTTCGACCGAAATTATCCGAGGACTCTGGAAGCTTGCCAGAACTTGGTCGACAAGGAACCAAGAATTGCAAAAGAGGTTGCTTTCAGAATCGGGGCGGAGGTTACGAGGGATGGAAGGATGGTTCCTTGGGGTCGTCACTCGAAGCGGACATAGAAGCATGGTAGCGGCGAGTCGTGGGTTTTCTTTCTTTGTTTTTTTCCCCTTTCCGTTATTTCCTTCTCTATCGGCCCTTATGAATCTCACCTACATGTTCTGATCTTTTTTCTCTTCTTGCTGTAAATGCGTTTTTATATTTGCTGGTGAGTAAACGGTTAGATCATTTTAAATGGCGCGGATTATATCTGGGAAAGCAGTTGGAGGCGATATGATATGCTATATATTGTTTGAGTAGTTATTTTGTTGGCGGGGTGTTCATATCTTTTTTTCCCCTAGGGTTGTAGTGCATGTAGAACAAAGGGCAGAAGGGGGGACGAAAAGGGGTGGGGGTGGGGGTGGGGGTGAGGGTGGGGGCAAAACTGAACTGTTATTTTTTTACTCCTTCACTGCGTGTGCCTATTCTTTATAAATTGTATATAATAGTCATATCCTGGGGGTTCGGAAAGAGGCAGTGTTGAAAGAATTAAAACGCAATCCTTTGCATAAGAAAGACGGGATGATCCACTAGCTATGAATATTCCCAAATCCGGTAGTAATAGTAGCCGCATAGCACGGAAGTGATATTCAATGTATGGTAATGGCTTAACCCGCGATCGGGATTCATGCCAGTGAATATAGCGCCGCAGTGTAGTATTGCATATACTTTACGATAGGAGTTGTATCCTATCCGTTCAGGTTCAGGTAGTGTTGGCGCTGTGGAAAAAAAAATTATAACCGAATAACCCGTACCACTATTGAAGGGGATTTTGCACATCCGGATACTTTTCCTTTTCTAACTGAACCACGACGGCAACAAGGACGATACGTCCTGGCCCTAGTCCCTGTGGCTTTTCAAATCGAACATGCCAGCATATATTCTCGGGTCGACTGAATTCAGAGACTTCTGGTTCTTGGCATCGCTCCCCTTAAGCTTCCCATCTCCAGAAGTAGCCATTGGAGGAGGGGCTGGGGGGAAATAGCTCGTGCTGCTATAGGCGTCGTCTATGGGACATTTAGGGAGCCGGATCACAGACCGTCACTCGTTTATAGGGTGGGCTGAAGGCACATGTACCTATATGTACATGTACATGTGTACATACATGTATGTATGCGCCCCCTCTCTTTCCATGCCGGTTATTCTTCTTCTGGTGTGAGTGGGCTGGGATGCTGGAAGGGGGTTGACCCGCAGCACAGGCGAGTGATACCCTGTGCCCCATTTAGTGGGGAATGAAGAGATGGTTGGTGCACAGTCATAAAAGACTGCTTGTTCTTTTATTTTTTTTATTTTTTTTATTTTTTATTATTTCTTTTGCGATTTGCACTTCTTTGATGGTGTGCTTCTTTGACTGCTGCTTGATGGGGGTTGCTGTTAGCTGCCGAAACGAAGGGTGGGGGATAAGAGCTGGTGAAGAAGGCTCGCTCCAGATATGGTTCCCGGGGGTGGGGATATATCAAAGGGTCAAAGGCACCATAGGATGCAGCTGACCATCCCACTAGGCCACCAGCCACGCACCGATCCCCAACATATAATACTAGTCGGAGCTAGCAGGACAGACCGTACAGCTGCAGTATAACATGAATTAGCTATATTGTGATTGTGCAGCCTACACAAATAAGATCCACAGAGAAACCCACCATCAAGATCAATCCCTCGATCCTCCGGATGGGGGGTGGGGGATCATATGTGCAGTAGCTATCTCATCATCGCTGGACCCCAAGGTGGGGGGGGAATCATATATAGAGCGATGTAGATGTATGCAGCCATTATACTATGGGCGGCGACGGGCCGTTAGGTTCTCGCAATATGCTTCCGCATATATGAAGAATTAAGAAGAAACATATGCAATGACGAGCAGTACCTAGGCCGCAGCCACACTAAGGTTTTTTCCAGCAGACAGTGCGGGTGGTGGCGGTGGTGGGTTGAGTTATGGACGACTCTGGCCCGTTTAGGCAATGCTATAATTACTAGTAATAGTTAGGTCACATCACATATCTACATGTACTATACGTATACCTATACCTAAGAGGGTACATGTAAATACGGTTTCCTAACTTCAATGGTAATCACTTTGTGTGTATGTGTAATTCAGTGTTATGAAAATTAAAGTGCTGTAGATAGATTAAGTCGAGTCACCGCTGGCCGCTGGCCGCTGCCGGCCGGCTCGCCTGAAGTAACTCCGGAGGTTGATTCCTATATATATAGTCATGTACTTGTACATACATGTATTGTTGATGAGAGAAGAGATATTAGTCCTCTTCTCTCTCGACCTGAGTACAGAGCGTTCATAATGACAACTACATGTAAGCTAAAGTGTTCTTAATACACAGTATCCTCCGTGTTATACCGAGCCATTATATTAGGGCCAGTATTATGTGATTATATACCACATCGCCGGACTGCCCTGTACCAACGTACCCGCAACTTACTCTGGTTGAGGGTACTTGTACTGTCTCTGCACGCCCGTCTTTCAACCAGGACCTCCAACGGCAGTGTATAATACATATATATACTACAACTGTACATGTATGGTACCCAGGGTGTCAGAAAATGATGCACACTCGATCGGTGATATCTCAACAATATTAATGATCTGAGGATATATAAATGGCTCACATGAATAAGGGGAGTACACTAAGCAAGGGGGTTAAATTGGGTTGTGTAGATTTCTCTTGATTGATGATATATATATATATATTGGGAGGATTCTAGAAATGAAAAGAGAGAGAAAAAGGAATGTCTGTCGATACCGGTCTGATCTGGAGGCACGGTTGATCTTTACTACAGTAGCAGAAGCATGGATAAAAATGTCTAGGCAATGCCGTACCACTGCGGTAACACACCACCGTATAGTTCGTTGAAATACAGAGATAAAGCGGTATCAGTTTTACCCCCCCCATTTCTGATACTGTAACTGTACTTGATAATGTATTTCCGCTACCTCACGTGCACAGCTAGCAACACTTTTTTATTTGTCTTGGAAATGGATATATACATATATTTTTTTATTTCCTTAAACACTGGCCAATGCAATGTATTCTTAAACATAGAGATCTCAGTTGGGGGGGGGGGGGGTACGGTGTTGTCAAGCCCGCCAAAATGTACTTACATCACGATATGGACTCATAATTATGCACTAGCTATAGCTTCATTACTTTATAATTATCTCTTCGCAGTTCAATTCACAGGTTAACGAACTAAACCAAAAAAAAAAAGAAAGAAAAAAAAAAGAAATCTTCGCCATTCACAGGCTATCACTCGGACCCTTTGCAATTGCCCCCCCCACTGCCCCATTGCCCCCCCCTTGCCGTCTTGCGCCCATTACGCCCATTGCCCCATTGCCCCATTTCCCCTTGCTCGCCGTCCACCCCATCCCATCCCGCCCTTACAACAAGTCTAAATAAAGAGCCAGCCAGACCCATGCACCACGCAGCCGCCACACCACCGGGAACACCAGTCCGGTCCACAGAGTGTGCACAGCACACCCAGCGGTGATGGGGGACCCTAGAAAGATTACAGATCTAGATCTCTCTCCCTGAGACCTCTTGGTAGTTCTAGCTGCATTCGATCTATCAGAACCCCCATCCCCCATCCCCTCTCCCCTTTCTATACCTATTCTGGTGTCTCCACAGTCTGATTTTTCTGAACATCACGACGCCGTGGGCCTCATATATGTCTCTGACGAACGAAGGGGATATCCCCCTTCGTCTGTGCCCGGAATTCACAATAGTGATAGTGATTAGCAGGAATCTAGCCAAGAAGAGGGGGAGTTGGTGCTGCCGTAAAAGGGAAGGACCGAGTCGCAGGCTGTGGTTTACCTGCGGAAATGGAATGGCTCACGGAGTGCGGGTTAGGTTCACTGGGAGTGGGTTCGAAAAAGACTTGAATATATACATGTAGGTAAGGCCTTGTATCATCAATACAGACGAAGGGATTGATGTATGTAACTCTGCTGTCCAAATCTAGTGACATGTAGCTACATGTATGTAACTCTACTCTACTGTCCCAATCTAGCTACATGTATCTAGCTACATGTATATATCCACATTGATCAACCGCCAACAAACCCCCCGTCATGGGTAGAGTACCTACCTACCTACCTACCTACATGTAGTATGAAACTGCAGCTGTATCTAATCAGTCCCTATACACCTCCCAATAGAAAGAAAAAAAAAAGTGCTCACAATCGATGCGGGTGGGTGGGTGGGGGTCTCTACTAGCCGCTGCTCGCCGCCGCCGCCTCCTCGTTACTTGTACTTGTACTTGTGCTTGCACCTGGCGGTTATCTACTACATGTATCTACCATGTAGTACTGCGGTACTGGTGGAAGATGGATGGATGGATGGATGTATGTAGCAGGTACATGTCTGTAGAACCGGGGGTGCCAGGGGGGAGGGGGGGGGGGTTCTTTCCTCTGGCTCATACTTCTAATAAGTACATGTATATATATAATTATAACCTGCATATGTATGCAATGTCCTCTGATTGGGCTCATTGAGGACATTGAACCATGTTGTGTTGGATATCAGCATAGGGTATTAATTGTGCCGAGTGGTGTTAGGGTTTTCTACTGGTTCTGTGGAATTCGATTTTAATAGTTGGGTTTTGGAGGCTCTGTGTGGCTATTAAGGATGTAATATGTACTTGCAGCTTGAGCTGGAGGTATTTTTCTGACTGATATATGGGGGGATATCAGAAAAGAAAAGGCACATATAGTTCGACCAGAGCGGGTATAGTGATGGACTTTGCCTGCCAGGCAAATAGAGAAATAAGCCGCAAGGTGGCTTGCCTGTATATTGGACTGATTGATATACGTGTAGTAGCGGCCAAAGGCCGGAAACCACTTGAACATACATATATAGAAGCCGGATTTCGGGGGTATACATACTCTACAGTGCGCTGAATACACGAAACACTTGTTCACCAAAAAAACCGGCTTGATAGTGAAGCAATGGGCCAGTATCTTTCTATATATCCTATGTCTAATCTAGCAACCTGGCTAGGTCCATATCCATATCCATATCCATTACCGCCCCCCCCAACCACCACCTCCCCACCCACCCAGCAAAGAACGAAAAGGAAAGAAGAAGAAAAAACACCACAAACGCCCAGCTCACCCCACTCACCCCAAACAGATTCAAAAAAACACACTCTCTTCTACTCTCCTCTACTCAATCCTCTTCTTGCCCTCCTCCAACTTCTCAATCCCAAACACACTCTTGCGCGCCCTATGCCCCTTCAGCGCCCCACCACCACCAGCGCCCCCCTCCCCCCCACCAGCACCACCACCCACCCACCTCCCCACCACCACGTCACTCTCCACCTCCCTCCCCGCCTTCAGCACCGCCTCCACACAAAACTGCGGCGGATGGAGCACCGGCCACCTGACATACAGCACGCCAAAGCGCACCACAAACGCCGCGGCCCACACGCCCATGCCCAGCCAGCACAGCGCAAACACGCCCACCGGCGCCGCGCCACCCCCACCACCATCACCACGGGGCAGCAGCAGCGCAGCCAGCAGAAAGAACACCGCCGCGGCGAGGAGATATGGCACAGCCTGCACAATCAGCGGCCTGCGGTCTGCAAACACGCACAGCGGGCCCGTGGGCAGGTGCACGCCAAGAAAGATGTCAAAGGCGTCCTGGCGCGGGCCGTCAGCAAAGTTATTTCTAATGTAGCGCGTGATCGAGTTTGAAGCGTCGGCGAGGGCGCCGGCGCGCGTGCGCACGCCGGTGCGCGTGTAGTCCGTCTTGAGGGCGCCGGTGCCCGAGTATGCGCGGCTGACGGCGTCGGCATTGTCGGCCCAGGCGTTGCGGAAGAGGGTTTCGAAGGCTGTGTGAGCGGCGGTGGTGGTGCCGGGGGGGATCACGCCGGCGTCGACCATCTGCTGGGCGAGGAGGGTGCGCGCGATGATGCTCTGCACGACGTTTGTGCGGTCGAGGCAGTCCATGCAGTTTGTGCGGACGACGCCCGTCTGCCACGACTTGACGGAGGCCATCTGGCCGCTGCCAATGGAGTGGAAGTAGCGGTGCTCGCCGAGGGGGAGCTTGTCGAGGAGCAGCTGCGCGCGGTGCCACTGCATGTTGCGGCACTCGTGGTGAAAGTCAAAGTAGACGTAGTGCAGCCTGTCAAGGAGGCCGCCGGTGGCCCCTGTGGGCACAATCTCGCGGAAGCGCTCGGGGGTCACAAAGGAGGGCTCTTGGTGCTCTATGGGCGCGGGGGTGAGCGACTTGACGGCCGACTCGTAGGCGGCCTTGATGTGCGACTCGCGGCCATTCTGGTTGATCAGGTTGACGAGATGCGTTTCGCCGTAGAGACGGATGTGCTCACTGAGATGCTTTCGCGCGGCAGGGAGCGCATGGTCGATGCCTTTTATTTGCAGTGTGGGGGTGAATTTCAAGGTGTTGAGCTCGGACCAGTAGACGGGGATCGAACCGCGGGTCTGGACGTGCGAGAAGACTTGCGCCTGCTCGCTGTCGAGGCTGCTCTTTGTGTTGGCGGGAGACAGGTTCTGGGCGGAGAAGCCGAGACCCCCGAGACCCCCGGCGGTGTCCCCAAGGACAACAATCTGCTCGGTTTCGTTGAAGTTGCCTGCATTGCCGGCGGCATCCAGGCCGCGAGTAAAGTAGCGGGTTCCGGCGCGGTGGCGGGAGCGCCGGGTGATGAGGATGAAGGTGCAAGGCGTCGAGTTGATGGCGGTCGTGGCTATCGTGAGGAAGCCAAAGAACGTGGGCAGGATGTACGGGTCGACCTATACATACACATATCCAGACAAATCAGCTTCCTGAACAGCTTGCATGGGATGGGGGGGGGGGTGTAAAACGGTTATTCTTACATTAGGGTTGGAGCTCCGCAGGTCAATGAGATCCGACGCAATATACCGGTTCCAGAAGAACCTGTCATCCGCCCTCTGCCACAGCGGCGCCGCCAGATCGGCGGTCGACTGCCGCTGGAAGCTGTTTGTGAGGTCAAACGTGTACGAAAAGTACATTGGGCCCGTCCTCAGGTGCGTGCGCAGCAGCGCCAGATACATGTCCTCGTCGGCATCGTGCAGCTGGCGCTCGCGCATGGGCAGGAACTCGGTCGCCAGGACCTTGTACACCATGTGGCCGCGGATGCGCCCAACCAGCTGGGCCTTTGTGATGATGATTATGTATTTATCTAGAGGGCCCTTGTAAGCTTTGTGGAGCTCCAGAGAGGGAGGGAGAGAGAGAGCGGGATGGGCGGAAGAGAGGACTCACCAAGTCGCAGCTTGATGATGCCCAGGATGCCGGCGATGCTGGTGACCCGCTTCCCGGCCAGCTTTGGCGAGTCGGCCAGCCTGATGTCGCCGGACGGGCGGGCGACGACGAGGGCGGGCGCGTCGGGCGTCGACGGCGAGCGGAAGGTGTAGTGTGTTTCCGAGGCGGTGACGTTTATGTCGCGGAACGGGTTGAGGGACGCCATGGCTCCTGTGGTTGATGTTGTTGGTGCTGGTAGTAGTAGTAGTGGGAGGAGGAGGAGGAGGAGGAGGAGGAGGAGGAGGAGTAGTTCAAGTAGTGGTATACGTGGTCGTAGTCGTGGTGTGAGGATGATGACGGGCTTCTTCTGGCAGGCGCATATATCTATCTATTGTATCCAGGCGAGGCTGTCTGGGGAGGGCACAGCTGCTGTATATACGGAATCTCCTGTCTGTGGGGATTGGAGTGTGTTTGTGGGGGGGGGATGGAGGGGGATGGTGGTGGATGGTGGTGGATGGTGATGATGGTGATGGTGATGATGATGATGCATGTGTCGCAGGTGTCGTTTGCGGCTTAAAGTGGCAAGGACGAGAAGAGAGGGCGGGCGTGTCGTCAGCCGGTGTTTCGCGTAGATTGCAGGGACAGGGAATCGTGTCTCGGGAGTGGAATCTACGGGTGGGCGGGGAAGGAGTCTAGCTACATGTACCCATTGTACATCTGAGTCTGTGTCTGATGTGCTGTGAGAGGGTCCTTTTAATCTTGCGTGTTTCTTGCCCATCACGATGTACAGATGTACATGTATGTACCTACATGTACATATGTATCCACTTGGTTCGCGGGAAAGGACAGTGCTCAGGGTTGTCTGCATTCCAGAGACCGGCTGCTATTTCTGGCTCGTCGGTGCTGGCTGTGGGATTATGTCCACGCCGCCTGCGCGTGTCTTGGGGGCTTGCGTGCCACATCTGTGGCAGTTGACTGTGGGGTTTACCTTGGGGGCAGGGAGGGAGGGAGGGAGGGGGGAGGAGGGGGGAGGGCTGTTCCCTCTGTCTGCTGTCTGTCTGTCTAATTGATTGTCTGGCTGTGGTGGTTCTGTCTGTCTGTCTGTGTCTCTGTCTTCCATCTCTGTCTTCTCTCTCTGTCTGTGTCGCTGTCCTCTGTCCTCTGTCTCTGTCCTCTGTCTCTCTCTCTGTCTCTCTGTCTCTCTGTCTCTCTGTCTGTGGTCTCTCTGTCTGTGGTCTCTCTGCCCCTCCCTCTCCCCCTCCCTCTGCCCCTCTGCCTCCATGGCCGAGTGAGAGCGTGTGAGTGCTCTGTTGCTTGAGTGGATCGGGGTGTGCTTGCCTGCCAACGCCAACCGGGCACTCCCACACCCACTGCAGCTGCTGTCTGTCCACACACTGCACTCTCTGCACTCATCATCCATCACCCCTTCACCCTTCCTCACTTCACCCTCTCACTCAACTCATCAATTCTCAATTCAATTCCCCAATTCAATCCCTCAAAGCCAGAGCCCAGCCAGCAGCTCCTCTCCTGTGGCTCAACTGTGGCACCCCCCAGCCTCAAACTCTCACCCCAAACACCCCAAACACCCCCCCCCCCCCCCACACACACACAACACACAACACCCGGCAGCAATGACGCCAGAACTCCCCCCCGGCCTCACTGAGCACTACACGCAGCACCTCGCCCAGCAGCTGCAGACCCACCTCTCCACGCCCACGCCAAACACCTACCTCGCCGCCAACATCATCAAGATTGCGCGCGACCAGCCGGGCCCAAAGACCTTCATCGCCGCCGTCCAGACGCTCGGAAAATACTCGGACGACTTTCTCGCGGCCGTCTACGACGAGGTCAAGCAGCGCTCGCGCTACGACCAGGCCGCCATCTTTGCGGCCCCCGAACGCGCACATGGCAGCAGCAGCAGAGGCGGCGGTGGTGACATGCCCGGGGGCCTGCTGGTCCCGCGCAGTGGAGGCGCCGCCGGTGGCGCGAGGGACGAGGGCGCAAAGAAGGAGAGCAGGCTGGGACTGGATAGGCTGGCAAAGAGGATCAAGCTGGACCTGGAGGGCGGGAGAGACGCGGAGGCGGGGACGGCCAAGGGGGAGGATGAGGTGAAGGAGGTGATAGAGTTCAAGAAGCCGGCACTGCCGGTGGGCAGGCATATCAGGGAGCGCCGGATGGACACGCCCTCGCACGGCGGCGGACTGTCGCAGGCCGCGCGCGAGAAGCTCAATGCCCACCGCGCCCGCCGGCTCGGCCCCGGCGGAGACGACCGAGATCGAGACAGAGACAGAGGCAGAGACGACAGAGATGGCGATGGCCGGCGCACCGACTACGCCTACCGCGACTCCAAATACACGCCGCAGAACCTGCGGCGCCACGACCCCACGCCCCTCCGCGACGCCGGCCGCTACGCCAACGCCCGCCCCTCGACCGCACGCTCCTCCCGCTTCGGCAACGCCACGCCGCGCATGCCCACCACGTTCGACCGCGACCTCGAGGACGGCCCCGCCATCAGCGCCGAGGACGACAGCGCGCTCGACCGCGACTGGTACGCCAGCGACGAGCTCGGCCACGCCTTTGGCGACGAGACGCACAACCCGTTTGGCAGCGCCGACAACACGTGGGCCGACCACCAGCGCGAGCAGGCGCTGCTCGAGAAGAAGCAGGGCGGCAAGCGCCTGAGCGCGCGCATGCAGCAAAAGATGAAGGACGTGGACGCCTGGGAGACCAACCGCATGCTCACCAGCGGCGTCGCCCAGCGCGCCGACTACGCCGACGACGAGCTCGACGACGAGGAGGAGGTGCGCGTGCACCTGCTCGTGCACGACCTCCGCCCGCCGTTCCTCGACGGCAGGAGGGTCTTTACGAAGCAGCTCGATCCCATCCCGGCCGTGCGCGACCCCCAGAGCGACATGGCCGTCTTCAGCCGCAAGGGCAGCACGCTCGTCAAGGAGAAGCGCATGCAGCGCGAGCGCACAAAGCAGGCCCAGGAGGCGACAAACATCGCGGGAACGGCGCTGGGAAACGTGCTCGGCGTCAAGGACGACGACGATACCGACTCTGCGGCGGTGCTGGCCGCCGACAGCGCCGAGGGCGACGGGGCGGCCGGCAGCAACAAGTTCTCGACGCACATGGCGAAGCAGAAGCCGCAGGAGGGCGGCGGCAGCGAGCTGACAAAGGGCCGGACGCTGCGCGAGCAGCGCGAGTTTCTGCCGGCGTTTGCGGTGCGCGAGGAGGTGCTGAGGGTCATTCGGGATAACCAGGTTGTGGTTGTGGTGGGCGAGACGGGCAGCGGGAAGACGACGCAGTTGACGCAGTTTCTGTATGAGGACGGGTATGGCAAGAATGGCATGATTGGGTGCACGCAGCCTAGGAGGGTGGCGGCCATGAGTGTGGCCAAGAGGGTCAGTGAGGAGATGGAGGTCAGGCTGGGCGGGCTGGTGGGGTATGCGATCCGCTTTGAGGACTGCACGAGTGATGAGACGGTGATCAAGTGTGGGTGCTTTTTTTTTCTTTTCATAATCTCGATATCATTGGCTTTTAGATGCCTCTATACATCTATGACTATTATATATTGCTAACTACTCCTCACAGACATGACTGACGGTGTCCTCCTCCGCGAGTCCCTTGTCGACCCCAACCTCGACAAGTACTCCTGCATCATCATGGACGAAGCTCACGAGCGCGCCCTCAACACCGACGTGCTCATGGGCCTGATCAAAAAGATCCTCGCGCGCCGCCGCGACCTCAAGCTCATCGTCACCTCCGCCACCATGAACGCCGAGCGCTTCTCGCGCTTCTACGGCGGCGCCCCCGAGTACATCATCCCGGGCCGCACCTTCCCCGTCGACGTCCTGTGGTCCAAATCGCCCTGCGAGGACTACGTCGACGCCGCCGTCAAGCAGGTGCTGCAGATCCACGTCGGCCAGGGCTCGGGCGACATCCTCGTCTTCATGACGGGCCAGGAGGACATTGAGATCACCTGCGACGTGATCGCCGAGCGCCTCAAGCAGCTCAACAACCCGCCCAAGCTCAACATCCTGCCCATCTACTCGCAGATGCCGGCCGACCTGCAGGCAAAGATCTTTGAGCGCGGCGAGGGTGGCGCGCGCAAGGTCATTGTGGCCACAAACATTGCCGAGACGTCGCTGACCGTCGAGGGCATCATGTATGTCGTCGACGCCGGCTTCTCCAAGCTCAAGGTCTACAACCCGCGCATGGGCATGGACGCCCTGCAGATCACGCCCATCTCGCAGGCAAACGCGTCGCAGCGCTCCGGCCGCGCCGGCCGCACGGGGCCCGGAAAGGCCTACCGGCTGTACACGGAGCAGGCGTTCCGCAACGAGATGTACCTGCAGACCATCCCCGAGATTCAGCGCACAAACCTGTCCAACACGGTGCTGCTGCTCAAGTCGCTCGGCGTGCGCGACCTGCTCGAGTTTGACTTTATGGATCCGCCGCCGCAGGACACCATGACCACGTCGCTGTTTGACCTGTGGGCGCTCGGCGCGCTCTCAAACATTGGCGACCTGACGGCGCTCGGCAAGACGATGGCAAACTTCCCCATGGAGCCCAGTCTGTCCAAGCTCATCATCATGAGCGTCGACTACGGCTGCTCCGAGGAGATGCTGACCATCGTGTCGATGCTCTCGGTGCCCAGCGTCTTCTACCGCCCAAAGGAGCGCCAGGAGGAGAGCGACGCGGCGCGCGAGCGCTTCTTTGTCGCCGAGAGCGACCATCTCACGCTGCTGCACGTGTACACGCAGTGGAAGAGCAACGGCTACTCGGACCGCTGGTGCGTCCAGCACTTTTTGCAGCCAAAGGCCCTGCGCCGCGCAAAGGAGATTCGGAACCAGCTCATGGACATTATGAAGTTTCAGAAGATGGAGCTGAACAGCTGCGGCACGGACTGGGACCTGATACGAAAGTGCATCTGCAGTGGGTACTACCACCAGGCTGCAAAAGTGAAGGGCATTGGCGAGTATACGAACCTGAGGACCAGCGTGACGGTGCAGTTGCATCCGACGAGTGCGCTGTATGGGCTGGGCTATCTGCCGGACTATGTCGGTCAGTACCCCCCACCCCTCCCTTTCCCTCCTCTTGGCTATCCACACTAACACAACTATGCACAGTCTACCACGAACTCATCCTCACCTCCAAAGAATACATGTCCACCGTCACCGCCGTGGACCCGCACTGGCTCGCCGAGCTCGGCGGCGTCTTCTACAGCGTCAAGGAGAAGGGCTACTCGGCGCGCGAGCGCCGCACCACCGAGAACGAGATCAACAAGAAGATGGAGATTGAGGCCAAGATGGCCGAGGACAAGGCGCAGCAGGAGGAGGACCTGGCCAACGCGCGCGCGAGGGAGGAGGCCATGGCCGGGAGGGCGCTGAGGAGGCCCGCGACGGGAGTGGGCGCCGGCGGTGGTGCGGCGGGTGCGGGTGCGGGTGCGGGTGCGGTGAGGAGGCCGCAGTCGGTGGGGGGGGTGGTGAAGAGGCCGATGACGCCGAGTTTGAGGAGGAGGGGGTTTTAGGTGGTGGGACCTTTTTTTTGCTTTTCGTTTTTCGTTTTTCGTTTTCGTTTTCGTTTTCGTGGATTCAACGCAGGTAATGTTTAGCAATGGGCGTGTGACTTTGTAATGTTTTTTTTGATGTGTTTGATGTGTTTTGATGAGATGGGATGAGATGAGAGTTGGGTTGGGTTGGGTTGTCTGCATGTTCTTGAGAATAGACAGGAAGAACTACATATGGAGCCCCGTGAAGTTCAGTTATGATTAGAGATTGGGTTAGACCCTACATACATGTAGTATTTATTTAGCCAGCTACGCACTACATGTATGCTTCCTGCTTCCGAGTGATATCTCGTGAATTAATGCGAGCAGGTTACGTATCACATATAATACCGTAGTAATCACGTCAAACCTACTGCCCACCAAACGGAACCAGCCCTGACTAACCCTAGAAAACACCAGCCCTACCTCTCCTCCACTCCTCACCTCATCTACCCCCCTCATCCACCTCTCCCATCCGTCACACCTTTCATGTTTAGAAAGACAGCTAACCTCGCAAAGACAGATAATTTCACAGAATGCAGACGCAGCCACGCCAAAGGGGGGCCGAAATCAACCACACACAATGCATCACCTCCTCCTCCTCCTCCTCCTCCTCCTAGAAAAGCCGGAGGATTCTAAACTACATGTAAATACGCACAAGCAGCCCGGTATGAGGAGAAAGGGAGGGGAAAAAAAACATAACTTCAACGCCGCCAACTCTTTAGCCTCGGCGCTATATTTGGTCGAGTAAAGGCCGGACAGATGCAACGCTGGTCTGATGGGAACTCAACTTGTCTTGCGGGGTCGAAGCAGTACACACACCAGGTTTTTTTTTTTTTTTTGACAATTAAACCACGGGAATGTTCTATTCCATCGGGCAAGAAAAAAAAAACCTTTTTGCACCCAGTAATAGCCTGTCATAAAAGCTACCGGATTCAGCGAGACAGTGGGGGGGGGGTCTAGAAGTGGCTGTTGAAACTAAGATGTTGAAGGACGTTGCCCGCCGGCTGTAGGAGTGATTTCTCATGATACAGCCAAAAATTATGCAGCCAAGAAGGGAAAAACAGCCCTTGATGCATCTCTGCAGCTGACATGTCACTTTACCAGAAATACGCAATGCTCAAGTTTTGGTCGCCGGGTACTTCTCAGCCTGCAGAAATGAGATTCTTGCCATTTTTGAACGCGTGCATTAATTGAGGGCACAGGAGGGGAAGAAAAAAAAAAATGAGGGGTCAGGCAAATAAGTTTGACCGGATTCAACTAGCCATTCATACACTCCCCCGGAGATTTATATATTTACCTCGTTATTCTTTTTGGTTTATACTCTTATATGTTAATCGGGAAGCCTAAGGTCAATCCCAAGTAGATACAGAGGTATTATGATCAGGAGACATGGCGAATTGGATTGTTAAATAACTAGCCAAGGGTCGATATAAGCGGCCTCATATATATCGAGATGAGTTCAGGATGGGGTTTCTCTGAGGAAACCAGTGCCCCAAACTCCGCCGGATGGGGTTTCTCTGAGGAGAACAGTTCCCCAAACAGCGCCGGATGGGGTTTCGAGTCCAACGGCAGAGCATCAGCTCTACAAGATAGCGAACCGGAACCCCAAATCATGCAACCCAAGCGCCGAACACGGCGTATCATGACTACCCTAGCCGAGTTTACGGTGCGCCTGGCACAGTCAGAATTGGAGAGACTGGATCATGGCGAATTGCCTGGAGTTGCTCCATCTCCATGGACGGAGAAGCTCGGAGCCGGATCTCAGTTTACAGTGTTTCTAGACACGCATAACAAAGATCGTTCTCAGGTTATCAAGAGGGTCAATGTTTTCGATGTACACGATGATGGCTGGGAGGAGAGACGGCAAAAGGGTGAGGAGGACCCAAGTTTTAGAAGGCGGCTTTACCTCGTGGAGAGAGAAATATTGATTCTATGCCATCCATCGCTCAGGAAGCATCGAAATATTGCGGAGATTATTTCTTGGGGCTACGATTGTAGAGAAGATAGTAATTACCCTCGAGTGCCAATCTTGTATATGGAAAGGGCACTGTGTTCGCTTTTCAGCTTTCTAACATGCGACGACTTCAACAACTATTCGGCTCTTCAGAGAGAGAATATAGGCTATCAGATCTGTCTTGACGTTGCTGAGGGCCTGGCCGCTATCCACAAGTGCGGTATCGTTCATGGGGATATTAAGCCCCATAATATCTTAATTTTCCCTCAGGAGAATGTCAAAGTCCCTTATGTTGGGAAGCTGAGCGATTTTGGTGCCTGTGTTTCGTTGCAAGATGAGGACACACTTGAGGACTTTGCTGTATACCGAGGAACTCCTAATTGGAGGCCTCCAGAAGCTGTTAAGTATGTAAAGGAGAAACACGGGTCTTTCTCGCCTGAGCTACTCCTCCGCTCCGACTCGTTTTCTTACGGCTTGCTGGTTCTCTCGGTCTTTACAACAAACGGAAACCCTCCATTGTCGAAATCTTTAGAGCTCGCTCAACAGGCTTCGTATTCATCCAGTCCCCCACCGATATTCCTCCACGAAGACCAGGGTACCGCCTATCCTTCGGCTATGGATACCGCTGAGAGCCCGTTAGACGATGCCCTTACAACTCTTAACCGTGCATCTCATTTGGGAAACTTCTTGCAAACGAAAATACGGTTTTTGCTACCTCGAGTTTTGCGGCTGCGGCCCGAGAACAGAGAATTGGTGGGTTCTGAAATGTTGGCCGATGTTAGAGAAGAGGCTTATTTCAACTGGTATGCCGAGCTCTGTTTTGATCCACTGATCAAACCTAATATTGCTGGTTCCACAGGCGACTTCAGAGGGATGATGCATCGCCTTCGTCTCCACATAAGTCCTGGAATAATGGGTCTAAAATACTGTTGAACGCAGCGGAAACACCACTAAAGGAGTCAGACGAACAGCACGACTACTTCCTGGGGAAATGATCAGTCAAACAAATTATCTCCACCTTAGGGGATATGATGAGGGTAAAATAAGTAGATAAACTTCGGGTTGGAGAGACCTGCGAGGCTGCGCCTTTTGTGGATTAAATGTAGAGGAAGTTGTTATAAGTGAGGTGCCATCTTAAAGGCCGCCTCTATTCTGAGAATACCACCTATCCTGAAAGTTTCGCGGTCTTTAACACATCATTATAAACTCCTTGGTGCTAAATCCATGAAATCACGAAACACTGCCAAGGCGTCTTTTTATTGGCTCAACTTCGAATGAAGTAATTGCCAAGGCGCCTTCCCATTGGCTGTTTCAACGACGTTCTCGCTTAGGCGCCTAGCTACCGTTCTCAGGACTTTACGATGCTGAGTACTACACTCAGCCTAAAACTTTTATATTTCTTATGCTTCCGCCAGTTGATTGATTATTTATGCCCGCCGTGAGTTTGAGGCAGGGGAGACATACTCTATAGATAGATACATGTAGCATTTACAGCTCTGGGGAAAGCGAATTAACTTACAAAACGTAGTTATCAGGTGCCTCCTTTTTTTCCGTCCACCAAGAAGTCCCACACAGCGTGTATGGGTTTGGGGGGGGGTCAATTATTCACCCTGTTGTCGGGACACTTCATGACCTGGAACCTTCCCCAGTGGTATGACAAACATAAAGCATCGATGTTTACAGCAGTTTCATAAAACTGTGCTTATCTAATCTTCACACGCATACAGTGCGATTCTTTAGACCTTAAAATAATAGCCTGCTTAGGAAGTCTGAGCCTGAGATTCTTGAGTGGTTGCCTGAGAGATAGTTTCAATTTCCCCGATAGGCTATCTTTTTAAGAATAATATGGTCAGTGGAAAACTTTCCTGGGCCTAGTACTATGGAATCTGCTGTAACCTGTGTTATGGGGTGGTGGTGCGGATAAGTACATGTATATACCCTCGCTGGTCAAGAGGACTGCTGCCGCTATTTAAAAAGCCATAATTCCGAGCACGGGACTGTAGCTGTAGATCACCACAAGCCTTCATCGGTTGACCACTGGTCATAGGGCGGCGTCTTCAATACATGTCAAGCTAGTAGGTAGAATACATGTACCCTAGGCCCTGGGTACATTATACAAATACTTTTTTTCGCAGAAGGTTACATGTCACCACCGGCAGTAGTGTGATAGGAAACTAGTCATTCACCTAAGAAAACGCAGGTCCGGGGCATTCAGAACCCGTCCTATAGTACGTTATATTTCTGAAAAGCCCCCTATACCCAGCCCCTCCAAGATAAAAGGCTTAGAGATTACATCTTCAGAAGCGTCACTAAGCGCCGGACCATCACTGCTTGAATCCCCCGGCGCCTAACCTAGGATGGTCTCGACCTTAATTCGGGTAGTGCTCTTACCATCCCATAGAGATATACCACTCCCATATTTGTATAAACAAGTAAGCCGAACCACCCGACCTGCTTCCATCATCGAGAGAATAGTGCAGCTAGCCACTCTTAAAGTAAGTTGACAGATGGATCGGTCTTGGTTTTCGATCACCACCATTCCCTAGGGTGAAACCTGGGTGTATATATGGTTTCTAGTAACTAGACCGGTCGTACGTACTCCCACTCATGTTTTGGCGGGATGAGCGAATCGACTCTCCCAATTTTCAAGGACTCGCCACCCAGACGCTCCATCAACCGTTCTGGCCAGAGAAAAGATCATTACTGTTTTTCTAAGTTATTATGTGCGAAGAATCCGCCCAGAGAGGTGCTCACCACCTGTGGGGAAGCTATGCCACCTAAATGGTCGGAGTCGTTGATATACATCGAGATTCATGGATTCGAGTCAGGTTGTCCTAACAGCTTTGCCCAATATACTGCTCGCCTACCTAACAAGTTTTGGAACTTGTAAGGTACTAATATAGTGTAGGTATTCGTTTTTGGTACCAGAATCGATCGATTTCAAGTCTTAAATAACAGAAATACGCTTGAAAATATGATAGCCTCTTCTCAGTCACTTTAGAATCCTCTAAGAAATAGGCTCGCCACCTCAACCGCTTGCCCTTCCGGTGGTACAAAACCTCCAGTGGCCTCTGATCTAGCTTTCCCAAGGATATCCCTCATTGATGGTTGTCTCCGGATCCGATGCTGTCAGAAAAATCATATTTATCCTCACCTCTGGTTTGAGACAGTTCGCAAATACTGCATGAATAAATTGGCTCAGCCTGAACTGCTGAAAAATTATCACAATCAATTGATTTATCAGATAAAATCAGGGCCTCGTTCATGGATGAAGTCCTGCAGGCCACCTATTAAGTAGCATACATGTATCCATGCAGCGCGGTAAAGGAATTGCACGATTTAAAAATCTCGCGGGAATTAAGGAAAGGTCAGTTCAAGACTTTTATTCTTATCCACTGACTTGGTCGATGCGTTAACTTCTCGCCCGCCAATCGTTCACTTAATATCCTTTGTGAGTCAAGCTACGTAACTACATGTTCATGTAAATATGATAGATACATTCCAAGTGTATACTTTATAAAGTTTAAGATTTATATTCTTTATCCACAAATTATAAGGGGTCACAAAGAGTCACTCGTTCCTTGCCTTAAGCCTGCTCATTCAATGTGGTGAGTTACTTTTACTTACATTCTTCACCCTATCTGTCTGGTCGAAAAATGTTCCCTTGGCGATTTGTTGTATGCCGTTGTGAACCGTAATTAAAGTCTGAAGTGGAACAGCAGCCAGGTGTATTATTCCTTGGATGTTCAGCTTATCCCGAGAGTAACATAAGGAAGCTCTGATATCCGCAACCACGAAGAAGAGATTATTTGTCAAGTCAAGTTTCCAGTATGGAGTATGAGGTTGGGTTGCTAAATTCCGATCTGGACTAACTTCCCGGCGGATGGCATCGCGTAGCTTGACTCACTATACCGGATTGGGAAAGCCACAAATTCGACATTGAAAAACTAAATTTGACTAACTAAAAACAAGTCGGTGTAGTATAGTGGTTAGTACTTCTCGTTGTGGTTTCTAGGTAACTAGATAATAATTCCGAGAGGACCCATGTTCGATTCATGGCACCGACATTCAAATCAAATTATTTTTGCTTTCTCTAGATTTTTTGCTTTTGTAAGGGGAAGTTGTTTTGTTAGCGATCTTCCTTTCAAACTCCTTCTTCGAGACTATCAGCATTCCTCCTATTCGCTGCTGGAGTTTAATACTGACAAGGTACTGGAATATCCCCAACCCTGAGGAATATACCCCACCCCGAATCCCTCGAGAGGAATGTTATAATCTTCTGCTTTCGCTTCATTTAGCTAGGGGTGCTACTGACATCTGGGTAAGCGCCCCAGGTCGACAATTTTTCCCAAAATCTCTCTAAACAATACGGGAGACACGTCTGATCCTCGAGGTAGAGTTGACCATGAACGACGATACGAAGTTAAAGGGTATTCTAATACTTTTCTTATTTGTTGTTGTTATATTAATATTATTGAGTGGCATAATATGTGTGCTAGGATTCAACACACATTTACTGATAAGGTTTTGCCTGTGTCCGTAAGGACAACCTGATCTCCAGACCCGATAGGCCTGGAGCATTTGTGGCTATGAGGCCGGCTAGATATCTTATCAATAGTCAAGAATAAATTTATACGTGTTGGCTCAGGATTGCCCACTTACTTATATATACCGCCAAAGTCCAACTCATAGGAAACGTGGTGCAGATCATACATAGGAACAATGAAAATATTATAGCCATGGCTGATATATGTACAGGCCTCTTCTGGGTGCTACAGCAGTCTAATTCTGTTGGGACGCAACAGCCCCAATAGCACTACCTGAATCAGGGGTCTTGGGTAAACTACAACGCAAGGTATCCGCCAGAAATTCTTCCCAGGCCTGTATATAGCGAATTGATGATTTTAGGTGGTTGTGTGGGGGTCACCATTAAAGAAATATACCACTCAAATAATGATAAACTCATAAAGGACTTGGAGTATCGAGAGTGGCTAGCTGTAGCAGGATATTCCCAGACATCCGTGGATACTCGAGGATTGTACCCAACTCAACGGGCGAACGAAGAAATCTGTATTACAGTTGCAACTCGCTATGCCGGATCTCAATACGCCGGATCCCTTGCTGCCCCGTACGAAATCCGGGGGATTTTGATTTTCTTCCTGCGAAATCAGTTTGCTATCCCGGATTTCTTGTGAATATTTGCTATCCCGTACGAGATCCTTAGGATCTTGGCAATCCGGCATATCGAGTTGCGACTGTATGTACAAGCTGCCCTTGTAAGTGAGCTATTTCTTTGTAATCCATGTAGACACCGAAAGTCCGACCCCAAAGGGGTTGCACTTAATTAAGCTTCGATGGAGTACACGGCGATAACGAGTAGAACAGATATACACATGAGCATCAACTTCTGAAGTCCATATTATTTCCCTTTTCATTGCTCATTCCCGCGCTTTATCTAATTGTAGGATTTTGAATGGGCCGAGCTTCTTATAATCAAGCTTCTTGGTCGAGCGACGGGCCTTGATGTTAGTCGCGTTAATGAGCATAACCAAGTCTCCCACTTTAAAGACAGGCGGTTCTTCCCTTTTCCGATCATACTACTTTCCCATCTTCTCCCTAGTCTCGATCAGGCGAGCAAGAGCTGAGGTTTCTAAAGGTCAAATGATCAACTCATTCTTTTGAGCCCTGTAATCCCGCACTGGAGGTCAAAACGCCTGAAATCTTCGACGGTTGGTACTCCCCAACCACCTGCAAAGTGCCCCAATTTTGTAAAAGACTACCGCACAAAGTGTACCAGTAAGATAAATGAAGCCCTCTAGTATTAGCGTATGGCGTTTCTGTCGTTCAGTAACATAGGTATAACCTCCCAGACGACAAAGGATCTTGCAGAGTTCCATGCGTATAGGATCAGCTAACGCAACGCATATACACCAAAAAGTATCAGGGATCTGACAACACCCAAAGTATTCCGTAAATTTCACGTCTTCGGGTAGCATGTCGCCATAGATAAACCCCAGACACAGAGTCCTAGATCTTGAGCGAGCATTTATTTCTTCTCTACCTCGGCCGTTGGTTTATTTTTCTGTGTTTGAATAGTTGGTCATTAGTGAAAAAATGTGGAAATGAGGAGGAATGAAGGGAATTCGAATAAGAAAAAAGAGGTACCCAGTAGACACTTTAATGTTACTACCCAACTAGTCGCAACGTTGCAACCCACGACTCGGGGATACAAACGACCTAAACTCCCGATAGTACGCTTAGGCTCATTCCGAGTAGGGCCCGGTCAATAAGTACCAAGACCTTTAGTTAATTCTTCGCCTGTATTCTATCTCTTCGATATACATGGCGGTATATTATATACGGCATCCTCCTTGATAGACTAATATGCCCCCTAGTATATCAATGTTGACCATTTTTCTTCGTAGGGCCAGAATCCACAATAAATACAGAGTTTAAGTTGCTTATTGACGACTAAGGGATAACCGTATTCGACATATAACGAGGAGCAATTTGATTGAGATCAGGTTGGCCTTGGCATCGAGTGATCAACTATGACGCACGCATATCTTTGGGGTTTTAAGATTGTATTATAAGGGTTATACCCATGAGTTCGTTCTAGAGTGACATGAATCGAGTTGTTTTCTTACGTTTACTAGTATCATTAGATTCCAAGATGTGATGCTCAGTTATTTTTTTCTTTTTGTTTAACTCATTAATTACATGCAGACCGAGTCTATGGTAATATCGCACTGCCGCCGCCTCGCACAAGTACCAATACTAAAACACCAAATTTACAAAGCAAAACAAAACAGAACAAAATAAAACACAGCAAACTTGTTCGTCCATTTGTGATGCTCAGCTAGCTGATTGGATGTTGATATAAAGTATTTCCGCCAAGGTCGTCCGATTAAATTAGTCATTCTTTGTTTAGAATTTTAACACCCTTTTTTGTAGGCAGCTTTGCGGCGCGGATACTCCGTGCCTTGCTGGATTGGTATGGGTGCGTATGTAGTTTGAGTCACGTCATGGGTAAACCGGGGAACGTCTAGCTCATCAACTGATCGTGTTCCTTTGGAGATTCGGACATGTGCTACAAATTCTATCTGCACGCACTATGTTAAAATTAATTTCTTCTGTGAGATCAAGGCTCCCGTTGCTAGCCCCTCTTCTGGCTATATGTTTCTTCAAAGACTATAATTATAGCCTATTCTGCGTGAACTCGGAAAATTTATTACTTCACCCTCTCGCAAAATGAAACGATTGAGGGGCTTCCTAGTGACTAAATGAAGACTATACTATTGATCTCTACCGTACACGCCGATACTCATGCAAACACGTATATTCTTCCCTCGTCCTTTGATCATAATGGAATATAACACCGAAAAATATATATGATGAAAGTAGAACGCCTTGTGACCCACCCAAACGATGCATAGTAGTGTTTTGCCAGTTGCGCCTTGTCCCAACCAAGAAAATCCGCTTATGGTACTGAATTAAACAAAAAAAAAAATCCAAGAAAATTCAAACCCAAAGATAATAATACAAAAATAAAAGAACAAATGATTTCCAATACAAAAAATACCGACCGGAAAGATATCCTCCCATATAATAATTATTTATGGTATATATAATCGGCATAAAGGAAGGAGAGAAAGCAAATAATTGAAATTATTTGAATAACGATCTAAGATCCTATTCCATGTATTAGTCTTCACCCAACGTATTTAGATAGAAGTAAAAGGTAAACCTACTTCCAACCTCTGCTTCGTCAACTCGCTTCTTGACAATTTCTGCATTGATAGCTTCGCCAAATCCATCTTCTTCCTTTGCAGCTGCAATATCTTCCCCTCAAATGAGTTCGACATAATGAATCTAACGGTCGTGACTGGTCTTGTCTGGCCAAGACGATGAATACGGTCGATTGCTTGCGCTTCAGCGGCAGGGTTGAACTGTGGCTCCATGACATACACTTTACAGGCATCCGTCAAGTTCAGGCTACATGATGTTAGTAGTCTATATTATTTATGTTTATACTTTGGGGGTCGCTCACCCTAGACCACCAGCCATTATTGAAATTAGAATAACTTCGATATCCGGTTCTCTACGAAAATCTGCCATAGCTCGATCTCGCTGCGCCCTGGAAAGGCGGCCATCCAGGCGAACAAATTTGATTTTGTTGGCGTTGAAAGCAAGCTCAATAAGGTCCATATGACTAGTCCAACAGGAAAAAACAACACTCTTTATCGGATTCTCCGGTGTACTTTCCTCCTTGTTCTCGAGCAACATTTTCGTAAGAGCTTTAACCTTTGTACTCGGACCTCTATATGGGACCTTCTTCTTCGAAGGTTTAACAGATTCGACAATTTCCTCCTCTGCAGCCAAATCTTCTTGTAACAGCTCAAAAAGGTGCATCCTGGCGAATATGCCACAAACCGGGCAGGAAGCTTGTTGTCCTTCCCGGAAACTTTCTGATATAGCACCTTTATATGTCCCAACACATCCAACGCAAATAAGATGTGCGCAGGGCGTAAGATGCCCTATCAATTGTTTACTGGAGCCAGAAGCTTTCCCCTCCGCCTTCGTTTCAGCTTCGCTATTGATGGGGGTATTAACCTTCTTGCGACAAATACAGCAGACATCTTCATTCGCCTCTTTCATGAGCTTAAAAATCTCATATGCCTGTTTCATAGACCACGAAGACCCAGTTTTTTCTTCCAGCTCATCCACGTCAATTGCGTCGGAAGAAGTTAGCCCAGCAGTGTCATCACTACCAAGAAGCTCTCTCCCGTGGGCGCAGATTAGGCGGAGGCGGAGAATAGACTGCAGAACGTGGACGTATGCACGACCGCCAACATGGCCAGTCTTGACAACAAGATCCATTCTAGCTGTGGATTGCCGTGCTGTGGCATCATAGATCTCACGTTCTTCTGGGCTAAATTCGAGATATATCTACCAAATTAGCAATAGCCTCGTGCATAAGGGCTAGGATAACTTACAATTTGGTCATTGCGAGGGGGGAGGTTAAGTTTATCTTTAAGTCTTCGCAAAGTTACACTGTTAACCAGGAGGCGGAGCTTAGGAACACAATCAGGATCGGCGTTCTATGACGCTCTATTAGCCCTCAAAATTATACCTATTGTCAAAAAGGATTACCTTAAATGGCGTTGCGATATGTAGGTTAAATGTAGCTTTATCGTCGAAAGGCTTAACGCGTAGAAATCTGATTAAAGCAGCCAGGTCATCGAGTTTGTCTAATCACACATAGATAATAAGCCAATGATTGAAGAAATAGGCGTTGGATAAAACCAACGACTTGAAACCATAGGATGGAGGTCTAACTTTGTATAGGCGTTCCAGTCACGGCCCAACGTCTCTGTGCATTCAATGCTATGACCGCTTTTGATTGCAGAGTACTCTGCTCACGAATCATGTGCGCCTCTAAATTCATATGCGTTAGTCAAATCTCCCGCTAGGGCCAATGACAAGTTCGGACACAAACCGTCCAAGACGATCCTAAAAAAACACATTTTCTGCAGTGGGCTAATCTTTTCATTGTCCTTCTGATACTTTTGGTATTCATTTGCGATTACTTGGTAAGTCGTAATGATCAAGTCGTACTCAGCAAGCTTATTCAAGTCCGTCTCGCGCTTACTGCCGTGGTACACATAAGTGTTGAGAGTATTTTCATCCAGATGCGCTTTCATTTGCTCCTCCCAGTTGCCGATAGTGCTAAGAGGGCAAATAAGCAGAGTTGACCTAGAATTTATCACTGATAAATTCTCGCTTCCCTTCTCTTTACCTTTTGGAGTTGGGATCTTTTTCTTTGAGAACATCTTAGCCTCTTCAAGTGAATCGACGGTTAATGAGATAATCTGGAGGGTTTTCCCTAGCCCCATCATATCTGCCAAGATACCTCCGAGCACCTGAGTAGGTTTCTCCTTTGATTCAACCCCGGTAATGATGTTAAGATAGACTTTCTGTCCCCCCGGGCGTGTCTGTATGCGCCATATAGAAGAATTCATCTTATTATCTTCGCTGAACATCTGTTCTTTCTCTTTGTTGATCATGAAATACAGTCCCTGCTTCTGATGCTTAAGCAGAGGCGTCTTTATCCGCGGATCGGCCTCCATCTCAGGCACATTATCTGACTCCTCAAGGCGATCAAAAATTTTATTCACATCCGTGCGAATCTCATCCGCCGTCCTTGCAAGATATCCGGCATTCGTTCCCCGAGTTTTACCTCCCCCCCAAACCTGTCTGATGCCATTACGAAATTGCGGGTTCTTGTATTCAATCCCCTTCTCCGGTTGGTCTATTGGCTCGTGTAAAGTGACGCCTTTCTGTAGAAGAATGTTCCCAACCGTGGTGGCCTTGTCTTCTTTGCCGTAAAGATTGATATATAACGAAATACCTGGGTCCGAGGACGTGATAGGCCCTCCAACTACCTCTCCGTTTTTCGCTCTGCCGCTAGTTCTTGCTACAGTCCGCACAATCTTCATGTCTAGTAGTGGGACGAGCGCCCTGGCAGTGTTGATATCAACACAACCGAATTCCTTTCCCTTGGTATCGAACGCACAGATAGTCAACATCGAAGGATTTCCCCCACGCTTTAGTACAATTGGAATTGGTGGCCATGCATGTTGGTATTTATCGGAACCAGGTAAAGGCGTTGGGACGGTGTGCGCAGATACCCTCGAGTCACGGAGCATCCCAAAGCAAACTTCCTTTGGCTCTACTTCAAAAACTTCGTCATCGTCATCCGCTGTTAGATCAATGAAGTCGTTTCCTGCTACTGGACCTGACTTTGTGGACGTAGGAGCATCGACTCCCCGCCCAAACGATTGGTGTTGTTGTCGCGAAAAGCTGGAATCTCCAACGGCGCCCGTAGTATGTTTTCCAACCGAAACCCCTCCTCTGCCAAAGCCTTCGGGACGTGATGATGATGACGTCAAGCTTTGCGCTCCATCAAAGCCTTCAAATAAGTTTACCGATCCTGCCGGTCCTAGCAGACTGTATATCGGGGGCGGATGTGCTTCGGTGGCTTGCATGCGGGCAAGTGGTGAGAATACGGGAACCTGAGTGCTGATATCCGGGTGGCCACTGGGTTGCGGTGCAGACTCGAGTCTTGGTCGTTTTGAAGATGAGCTGCTAGCTCCATAGTGGGCCTCCATAGTTGATAGATCTATATCCTATTTGGCTTTGATATTCGTCTGTGTGGAGCTAGTGTATGTATTGAATGAGAGCACACTTGTCTCGGCGTATGAAAGTTTGGTTCAACTTCGTTAGACGGCAGTATGTTTCGATGATGGAGGGTTGTATCGCAGAGTATTTCCTTAAGTAGCGCCCTGAAGCCAGTCAGGAGTGCAGTGGCAAGTAGGGAGTTGAGAGAAGAAAAGGTGAGAGTCATGCAGAAAGAAGAAGGGGAAAAAGCAAAAAAAATAAAAAAAAGCTCCGAACTTTTAGTACGTGAGCACAGAAGCTCTTGTATGACATGTTGCACAAAGGGCCCTAAGGAATACATAGAAGGATGGTATTTGCTTGGCGGAACCGGCGGCTCAGGCGGGAAATGCGCAACATGCACCGCACAAGCCATCACTAAACCCACTGAATCAAAGCCACAGCCGAGAAGACAGCCAACCAGTCGGTGATAGGTAAGGAAATCCGGGGGGGAAAGCGCGGCAAAGATGTTTTGAACTTACCTATCCATACGTGCATTTAACTACACATTTACGTACGTATCTGCTTAAGGAGTGTATCGTCGGTAGATCCCTTAGAACTCCCAACTCCCGAGGGGGAACAACTACCAGTTTAATTTACCTACTCTATGCAGACTTACCCATTGGCTCAGGAGATAGGTAGGATACATACTCTTGATATCGATTTCTCGATATGAAGAGGACCGTTCTGATCTGTCTGTCTCATCTGTCCCGTACCTGTATTCTAACCTGACCCCTGCAGCTACTATTACACCCTTGTAATCAAGTAATTACCATACAGTAAGCCAGTACTAATACAGAACTTGTGATACCCTCAGGAAGAGAAGGGAAAAAAAGAACACCTCGATGAATCCTTAAGAATACCCAATTCGATGCGTCGCATGTTTACGGGACGGCGCAATGGCTAAACCTCTGCGGAACACGTCACGGAAGATGCTGTTTTTACTAATCAGAGTCTCGGGTTTATCAGGGAATTACCAAAGCATTATGCTGCATTACTAATTCGGAAGGGGCCAGGTGTTACGGGGGTAGTAGATGGAGGGCCTAAGTTACATAGATATGTAGATATCGATGCTGAAGCCCTCGCTTATCGATATTCACTAGCCTTCATGGGGAAAATTATATGTAGTCCATATCGTAACAGTAGGAATTAAATATAATATGGGGGTTAGAAAATTTTATACAGTCGATTGCGCAAGGGTGCAGATCACTGACCAACAGAGGCTATATAATTCTTTGCTGCTTAGAAATTCCTTATCGTGGATGTGCCGAAAGTCTTTGAACTTGTTGCGAATATGATACACCTGTACAAATTATCGCGGATGTTATGATAACCTCTTTCTATATGGTATGTGAGTATTGAGGGATCCGCGCTGAGGTACCGTCACATATCCAAGCTTGACTGTACGTTGACGACAACAAACTCAAAAACTGTACTTCGTGTTATCAATAAAGAAATTAAATGGACCTCTTTATGCACCACGTTAAGTTATAAATAGCTTTTTACAGCTGGTTGAAGGGGTCTTTTAACGCCGAACTGTTAGTTCTAGCCTGTTGTAACTACATAAGCGCATGTACTCCGACTCAATATAGATCTGTGTCCCAGACAAACAAACGGTGTGGCTGTCGGGGAGTGGTAGTATTGCATCACGATCTATCACTCGAGCGAAGTCATAGAAAGGAGGGGTCAAGAATAGAATAATATTCGGTGCCATTGAACAATATCTGTCGGTCGACGTCACCTACTGTTCAGAGCGCGCGATACATTCTATTTCCAGGACTTTCATAGCACTCACCCACTCTAGTACCAATTACCATGTAGTCTTCAATCATGGTCACTGAGCTGTTAACATCACCTTTTTTTTTGCCGAATCCCGTTCGACACTTGTATTACCTTATGAGTCTACCCTATTAGTAACCATACATTTTGCGGTGTATAATAAACTTTTAAACTATAATTCCTGTGAAATCTTGAAACGCCTTGATATCGTGCATCGCAAAACAACAACTCGAGGGTACATGCAGTAGATAGTTGCGAGGAAGTACAGTATAAATGGACTCCACGCAATTATTTCGTTTTTACAAAGCATTGCCGCCTAATTTGGTGCTCCAAGAGACCAGCACTCACACATAGCGATAAGAAAAAGGAAAAAGAATGAGAACAGCAATGCAAGTAAAAATGAAGCACACACCAAAGAAGAATAATAAGAAAGAAAAAAACCGACTCCAACAGTAGCAATAACGTATTCGCCCTAAACCCAAGCAGTATCCATGATAATCATAACAACAAGGGTAACCCCTCCCCCCCTCCCCTCCCCCCATTCAATCTCCAAATTCTAGTAGCAATCCAAACCAACAAACGGAAAGTTATCATTATCTGCTAACTAGGCACAATTATTGACCAGAACCCCCACTTCGCCTAAACATACTAGCCCAACTACTGCCACCGGAGCTTCTGCTTCTACTAGCGTGACCACTGGCGTTATCTGGAGCCGGAGGTGGCCCGGATGGTTGTGATTGTGATGGTGTCGGGGGGAAGCTCCAAGGAGTTGTGATAATATGAGGCCTAGGTGATTGAGGCTGAGGCCTCTGATTTTCAGGAGTGACAGGGTGTCGGCAGATTGGGCATGTCTATTATCAAGTTAACAGGTTTTTCGATCTATCAATCGGATTTTTCCCTTGTTAAAGGTAACTTACGTCATGGGCTTCTAGCCATTTTTTCACGCATTCGAAATGATACTTGTGCTTGCATGGTAAATTGGCGACCTCCTCGTCAACCACCAAATCCTCTTTGCAAACTGCACAGTCTGCACCGTCGTCGACCATTGCTTGATCGACTTTGATTTTCGGCAATGATTCAATCACTTCTCTCGGTGCTGGTGGCGGCGCGTTTCCCTGGTGCTGCTCCATGAGTCCTGAAATGACTCGGTCGAGTTCAACTTGACTGTACACATAGTCACCCCCTCCTCCTGGCATCCCAAGGACACGAGCGAAAATACCGTTGGTATCACCGCCGACGATATTAGAAAGAATACTATAGGCACATTAGTGATTTGTGTGATAAAACACTCATATCAAGAGGGGCCATACGTCTGCAGATCAAGTACATCGCCTCCAGCTGGTTGTGGTTCATTGGCATCCCGAGGACTCAATCTAGCACTTGTATCATAATGCCAAGTGCCTCCAGAAAACACCGTTGGTGGTCCGCCAAAAATTGACGGTATTGGTGGAGAATGAGGGTGGGCGCCCCCGGATCCTGCCCCCGAAGGAAGTCCTTCCCCGTCCACTCTTCTTGGATTCTGTTGCTCATTTCCCGGTGTTCCACCGGGACTGCCTCGTGCTCCCGGCGGCATGCCATGATCCCCCACAATGTTCCGAAGCATATTGGTGAATAGCTGCACCATCATCAGATCGTTTGGATCTTCATTTGCACCTGAGTCACTCGATTCTGTCCGACCTAAACCGCCACGGCGGGTCCCAAATGTACGTTGTGTAGATGTGAAACTGAAATTGGGACCTTCTACGCGGACGAATGTTGCGGGCGAGTGGTCCCGATGTGGCTCTGTTTGGTCGTCATCGTCGATATCGAAATCCTCTGGGAGATCTAAGGGCCCGCTTGGAGGGAGACGTGGATCATGGCCATTCTCGATCTAATAATTTGACTGATTAGCAAATGCACACTAAGCGCTTGTAGCGAAGGCCCAGGGAAGGTGGCCAACAAACAAAGGGACTGGCAGTAGTAAAAAAATATTTGGAGCAAAGGTCATGGAATACTAACGATTTCAACAAAATCGCCACCACAGATTGGGCAAACAAGACCGTGTTCATCTCTATACCATTCGTCTCGGCAATTATGACAGTAGACCAGTTCCCGCTCGCCTGGGGGATTGTTGGTAATGGAAGACATCGTTATATCCGGTGTCTTTGTTTGTAGGAGGAGGGGTAAGGGTAACTAGAAGATAGATGTGGTGGAGGAGAGGTGGTGATTAGGACAGGATAAGTCAGATAAAAGCGCCTGGTGGTGGAGTTGAATAACGGCAGCCACACAAACAGATTTTCCTGGAGGGGAAAGGGTGGAGCTATGGTTCTCTATGTCAAGAAGAGATCGCGGGATGATGTCGGCTGGACAGGGATCATACACACAAGGTGGGGCAGCTACACAGACAAATACTGTGAAGTTGCTCAGGTGCTTGGATTCAAGTATCCAGTATTTGATGATGTTGTTGGATGAATACTAGTAGAAGAGCAAATGATAGAGTAGATATCTAACTGGGAAAGATTTAAATAGTGAAGTACTGATTGGTTATGAGTACTTACTTATTAGAAGCAGAGTGACGACAATAATTCAATTGCACGCCTTACCCTACATCAGTAGAATGGCACACAGTAAATAGAGTATGGGGTCTCCTGTTGGCAGCCGAGTAACTCGAGGTCAACCAACAACCAACAACCACTCACCTGGTCCGTTTGCGTGACAGCGCTGGAATGTTCTGTGTGCACTGTTCGGGTTCGTGCAGAAAGCGCCACGTGTGGCGTTGTTCCCCCGCGGTGACGATGTCAAAGTGCTGGACCCCCGGGTCTAACCAACCAACCCCATAGCTTGAATCCCCGAATCCTCACCTGCTATTCACACGATACCATGACATGACACGACACGACACGACACGACACGACACGTATCTTTCTTGTTTATCTGAAGCAACGCAATCGATAATCAGGTATGCAAATTATTCTAAAAACAATACTCGAACAATAATACATGGAGTGTGGAACATCATTTCAATAGAGTAAACGAGAAATGTATTGATACCCGGCTAAACAGAAAAAGGAATCCCATCATAATGTAAAATTTAAGCTACACAACCATTCCCGCTTTAAAACTCAGGCTCATTATTTCCTACTACTGTTATTCATAAGAGGAAAACGTGCATTCCTCCAATGTAATTTTACCAAATTCCAATCCCAGTCCGGGGGTATGTGTATCACCCTCACCGTCTCTTGGCCATACCTCTCCATAGAGCACTCCCAACCACGCCTGCCGCAAGAGCAACGCCACTGATAATCGCAACACCAAGGAGACCCTCTGTATAGATACAATTCGCATTAGCATCAGATACTCTCTATGATATGTCTCTCAAGTAACAGGGTTCAACCCACCTCTAGCAACCTTGTCGTCGATCAGCGTCCTTAAGCTCTGACTCTGCAAGTTCTGTGGTTCGTGATTGAGCAGCGCTTCATTGTACTTTCTTGCCTCCGCGTAGTTCCCGAGTCTGTAGTTTCCGAGCGCGAGATAGTACAGGCACTCGCGACGGCGTTCTGGGTGGTCTCGGAATATATCTATTCGTGTCCGTATTAGCAACTGCCCCATAACCTCTTATCCCTCATACCCCCCCACCAAGTATTTCTACCAACTACCAGTAGATATTCTGCGGTATCCATGGAGCTTGATAGAAAGACTAACCGGTCAATAACTTTACACCCAACTGCTGCTCAACCCGCTTGTCGCTCTTGATCAGACCCCAGGCATAGTTGAATTTGGTCTGTACGCCGACGAACTGGCCCTCGCCCTCGTACTGTCTTCGGAGAACGGCGAGTTCTACCTCCTTCAAAGGGCTGGGTAAATAGTAAAACCGTCAACATGTCGTCTACATAAGGCGGCTGGGAGGAGGAGAAGGAGGGGTTGCAATGTGCACATACCTCTCGGCATCAGCGGCGTCTATAAAAATGCGGGGGAGCACTTGTAAGTATACATGTACATTTTTGTAATTTCATGCTTCAACTTATTGGAGACTTAATTGATATTAATAACAGAAGGAAAGAAAGCTCTTACATGGAAGATTGTCAGATGGCATCTTGTTTAAGAAAGTAGGGAATCCCGTCGGTAGTTCTGTAGTTTTCGTGTATGAACAGGAACACTCTTTTATTTTGCTCTTTTTATCTTCTTCCCTTTTTTCTTCAGAGAGTCAGATGAGCTTGGGAACTGAATGGCTGATGGCTTGTCCCTTACGTAGTGTGGGGTCAGCTGTGGCAAAAGTAGGGAAAAACAAGCTGTGGCTCATCCATTGCCGGGTTACATGTGACCTGCATGGTCTTCAATGGCAGTTGCTGTGGCAACCGATACAGCTGATAGCCCTGCGAAGATCACTTCAGAAACAACGGCTTTTGGTGTTATGACAAGGAACATCACGACTTCACACAACTTCCCACCTTTTTGACTCCACAACAGACATAACAAAACGCCTATCTTATACACCACATACTCTCCTCCACAAACTCATTTCCGACAGCAATCAAGATGGTTCTCCTTGACGAGGAACCCCGTACGTTCAACCCCGCCACCGACACACCCAAGGTCGGCTAGGTACATAACTGACTCGCCTGCAGACAAGCTCATCAGCCACTGTATCGAGAACTTCAACATCTCCGGCGACATGGAGTCCCTCGCCAAGTGCAAGGGGGATCTCTCTAAGGTCGCCGATAAGCGCGGCAAGATCCTCGACGACTCCCGAAATACCCTACGAGCGCTTGCCCGCAAAATGGACATTGCAAAGCAGTCAATGGAGGCGTCTGTCGCCGCCGCTTCGAAAAAGGAGCATGGCGCCAAGATGATCAAGCTCGACCGTGAAAAGTTCTCCCTCGCGAAGAATATCAATGAGCTGGAGAGCAGCTCGCACCATCTAGAGAGCCAACTGGCGAGACTAAAGGAGGAGCTCGAGCAGGTGGATGGAGAGGATGCGATGGCGAACGCTATGATGGAGGCGGAGGATGGGACATTGTATGCCGCCCTTTACAGTGCTAGATTGGTCAGTGCTAACGGTTCTGGGGGACGACAGGTTGAAACTTAAGGTTTATAGAAGCTTAGGGATCGATATCCAGGAAGACGGCGCCGGCGGCTACAATAAGGCGGTGATACGTAAGATTCCCTGGTTCTTTGAGAAACCCGGTTGTGACTAATAGTATGGTTTTATAGGGAATTCGGCAAAGGGCGACGTACATGTTGTCAATATCGAGAAGAAGTTCTCACAATACTTCTATGCCAATTATTTCTGGAACACAATGTGAGCTCCGCAAGCCACTCATTTCCCTTCACTCTGTCTGTTACTTAGGGACGGTTTTTGTTTGTCATTTGGTTCGACAACCGGAGTTAATGTGCATGGTTTCTCTTTTAAAACCCTTCGTTCATGATACTCATGGCACCTAATACAGTCTATGACTGATTATAATCTACTATTGAAGATGTCAAATACAGAAATGATATCAGATCATGGAAGATATCCGATTCATAACCTACAATCAAAGTAGATTGTACCAAACTCCCCGAGCCAGAGACCAAAATATTCCCCCAGTAAATGTGAATAATGTTCTATGCGTTTAATATATATGACCTCCAAAAAAGTTTCAACCGCTTAGTAGATCCAGAATATTGGGGAGAACGGGTCGCCTCACCCAATTCGTCAGTGCTGAAACCTATCCGTGCCCTATACAGCTCTGAGAATTACAGCCTGTATACTTTGTAGACAACAAAGGGCCTAATCTTCAATCTGGTGCGATTGGAAAACCTCCTTTTTGCATATTGTACCAATCTTGGTAATCTGTGTCATAGCTGTAGTGCTGTAATGCAATCAATGAGTTAAACAGGAATAAAAGAAAGAAAAACAGAATCCATTTCATGAATTATCACTCGGTAGTCGCGGAAAATTTCTAACCGCAATTATTGATATTAGGGGATCCATATCCAATAACCAAATTCTTTCTATTGCTATTATATAATTGAAGTAGTTGGTTCGTACTTTGGTCTTTTGTGATATCTAATGAGGCAAGTATGGCAGTTTTCTTCACTAAGTTCCAAAGATTTCAAACATCTGGGGCAATGATTGTCGACGTTTGCGGTCATAAGGTCGTGAGTTGGCGATTTTTTACGCCCGACCACAACACATTTCGTTTAGAAATCCCAAGGTGCGATATTGAACTCAGCGAGTGCGGTATTATATGGCGGCATTTCCTGATTGAAAGTCTTTTGATTTGTTTTTAATACCACTTTACAAATAGCCTACCACGTTTACAGCTCAATAGGCTACTTAGGGACTGGATTGAGTTTAACCTACGTTTCCTCTCGGATGCTGTTCTTTGGTTATGATTTGTCGATCCAGAAGGTGCTGGATATCTTTCAGGCAGCTTGCGGAGGGGGGAAGGGGGGGGGGGGGGTAGGTAGGGAGGAAGCTATTTTATCCATCTACTCTACACACGCACGTATCTGGGCCCCCCTCCCAGACAGACAAAGGGCAAGTCCCCAGCTAGAAACAATTTTCCCAAAGCCCACAACCGAGTGACCACCCATGACCCTCTTGGCAGACGTCAACCCGCCGCCCCCCCACCACCCCCAAAGCTTATCCCAGAGCCTCTGTCTCACCCGCCATTAAACACCACCAATCCTCCGCTAACTCCCCCCCCCCCCGCTTCCCCTCCACCTCCACCTCCCCCGACCGACCGACCGACCGACCGACCGCTTGCTCACCCACTCACAACACGATGAACCCCACCCTCAGGGCCCTCCGCACCTACTCCGTCGAATTCGCGCTCTGGCTACCAGGGCTCATCTTCATCACCGAGCACGTCGCCTCCATCGAGACCGTACGCGGGCGCAGCATGAACCCCACGCTCTCCGACGACCGCATCCTCGTGTGGCGCTGGCGCGCCATCGAGAACCTACGCAGGGGCCAGGTGGTGCTGTATCGGTACGTCCCCCCTCCCCATCCTCCTCCGAGAGGAAGAAAGGGGGGGGGTGATTGTGGTTGTGGTTGGCTAATTCGTCGGCGGGGGGGAGGGGGGATGCCGGGAAGACAGGTCGCCGATGGACCCTGAAAAGGTTGTGGTCAAGCGTGTGGTGGGGCTGGAGGGCGACGTGATCAGGACGAGGAAGCCGTGTCCGGAGCGGGTTGTGACGGTGCCGGAGGGGCAGGTGTGGGTTGAGGGCGATGAGGCGTTTCATTCGGTGGATAGCAATAACTATGGGCCCGTGAGTCCTCTCTCTCTCTCTCTCTCTTTCCATTCTTCTCTTTAGTTTTTGTTTGGGGGGGGGGGGGGAAGGGCATCTTTGCTGATCGCGGGGTGTAGATCTCGTCAGCGTTGATAACAGCGAGGGTCACGCACGTGCTGTTCCCGCTGAGCAGGGCGGGCCGGCTGGCGGAGGACTTTAAGGGCCGCAGGGGCGCCCTGATACACAAAGCCTCTGAATACAGCGCCCATGATTGAGTTGGAGGAGGGGCGCCCCTGATACACGAAGCTTCTGAATAGAGAGCTTTCCAGCGTAGACCTAGCTTGGGGATTAGGTGGTGGTGGGGGGGGGGGCTAGTTTCAATTGCCGGTACTGAGAATTATGTATTATATATGTCCCTCCTCCTCCTCCTCCTCCTCCTCCTCATCCTCCTACTTTAGTCGTGGCCTAGATTAATTACAGTGGACCGTCTACTACTTAATACCGTACGCAGGAACGGAACAAGAACAAGAACAAGAACAAGAATAGAATAAAATATGGGGGGAAAACATATCGCTATGCGCGCCAAACACAGTTGTAATAAGAATAACAGATAAGAGAGCAAAAACAGAAGATAGAGAAACCCCCCCCCCCCCGGCCCATACCGTACACGCTACAAGTAATAAGTCAAAATATAAAAGAGGATAAAAAACCCAATAGCAAAAAAAAGTCAATGATATCAAAAAAAAAAAAAAAAAAAAAAAGGATAAGAAAAAGAAAACGAAAAAGAAAGAAAACGAGAAAAGAGGGAAAAAAACGCCCCATTCATTACCCAAAGATCCCCGGCGCCTCCGCCGTGATCCTAATATCCTCCGACGTATTAATATTCAACCTCTCAATCTCCATGCCAATACTCATAACCCACGCATCCCTCTCCAGCCTACTCCTCGCCTTGAAGACAATACACTTTCCCGCAGCCCCCAGCTGCGTAACCCTATGCCTGACCGTGCGCCCCTCGTCGTCCGTCGTCTTGAACAGCGACCTGCGCATGCCATGCCACAGCACAAAGCACGTCATCGTGTCCTCGTCATGGCTCGTCATGCCGTCCTGGTACACGCGTGGCAGCGAGTGCCGGCCGGGCGTGTTTGAGTCGAACGTCTGGTTCTGGTACAGCAGGTCGTTCTCCGTGATGAGGCCCGAGTAGATGTAGCAGTCGCGCAGCGACAGCGAGAGGTGGCGCTCCTGGTGCACGTGCGGCAGCTCGACGCCCGTGCGGCTGCGGTAGGTGTGGTGGAAGATGAGCATTTCGCCGTGGCAGAGCACGACGTTGTAGCGTTTGAAGGTGGCGTGCTTGCGTGGTTTGCGGTAGAGGGCGCCGGAGATCTGTTGGATAAGAGGGAGGTTAGCACAAAACGGTGTATATTAGGCGGTTGTCTTGGGGGGATGGTCTTACGGTGATGGCTCTGCAGGAGGACATGCCGCAGACATTGAATATCTCGGCCGAAGCAATCGACCTCGAGACCTCCCATTTGCGCGCAAACTGTCCTACGATTGACTCCATCTCCTCATCGATATTGAGCTCCCGCAGGTTTTCATTCCTAGTCTTCCTCAGGATCGCCAGGTCGTCCTGATCCCTCGCCTTCCAGTACCTTATCAGATCGCGCAGTCGCGCCACCCACTCGTCCCTGGTCCTCTGGCAGAAACACTAAACCACAAACCTCAATTAGCATCCCCCTCTCCGCACCACACACGCACAAAACTCAGATATCCACAGCACAGCGGTCCTTACCTGCAGCCTCAGAACCAGCCCATTATCCAACACAATCTCAAACGCCCTCTCGTCATTAAACTCCCCCGCGGCACCATCCTCCCGATTCGAATCCGGCACCGACTGGTGAAAATCCGCCGACTCGCCATGCCCCACGCCCGCATCCTTCCCCTGCGGCTGCCGCCTCACAAGCCTCACCTCCACCGCCTTCACCAGATCCACAAACCCATCCGCCCTAAGCAACGTATTCACCTTCCTCTCGGCCTCATCATAGGCGTCCTTATCCCTCCTATCAATCTCCTCCGCCGACTTACCCAGCCACGGGATCTCGCCCTCGGGGCCCGGACAATACGGCGCCACGGCATAGATGAGCGGTATCTCGTCAATGATCTCGCTCGTCTTTGGTATGGTGCCCCCATGCACGGGCAGCTTCGGCGGCGGCGGCGGCAGCGCCCGTGCGGGCTTGCAGAAGCAGAGGAGGCTGTCGTGAGTGTAGAAGTAGAGGCGCTTGAAGAAGAGCTTGCCCAGGCGCTCGTGGCGGCCCGTGCTGGAGGTCAGGCGCAGCAGGAAGCCCTCCACGGGCGGCGGCTCCACCATCTTTTCGCCCGTGGGCATCTTTGTGTGCGTGGGGTAGTGGGTCTTGGGGCGCAGCTCGAGCTGGTGCGTCTTTTGCATGGCGATGGTGCCGTACATGCGCTGCTCGTTCAACTGGTGGAGTGTCAGCGGTTTTTCTCTCTTTTTTCTCTTTTTTTTTTTTTTTTTTGCAAGCGTAGGAATGTGGGGAGATATACACCGTGGACCCATTCTATGCGGTCATATCGCCGCCAGGCAAGTCCCATGCGCTCGTTGGTCTTCCAGTGCTCGATGATGTCGGCCCATTCCTTGATACCCTCTAGCATCTCCATACTCTGGTTTAACAGATTTCTGGCAACGACCTTCTCCTCTCTTATGGGCGCTTCATCGTCCAGAAGCTCGTCCCGCAGCTTTTCCTCAATCTTCCCAAACGGGTTTTCAATCCGCAAAGAAAGCGAGAGATCTGGAACCTGTATCTGGAGCGTATCCGGGCGAGCCCATCCCAGCGCATTCCGGAGGAATGTATACCACTCCACCGACGACGAGTAGCATCTTGGCCGCATTATATATATGATAGTGCCCTGCTTGAACGGCAGCCACAGCACCAACGTCTTATCCAGCGACGAGTACAGGTTAACCTTTGTCTTCTTCGGGTCCAGCGGGATCTCCCTCGTCCCATGGGACGAGACATGCGGCCTGTCGATCGCCGGGATCACACGGCTCTTGTACAGGCGCAGAACGAACGGCGTCTCCTCCTCGCCCGTCTCGCGGCACACAACCACATACTCCCGCCACTTCTCGGCCGTGCGCGTCTCAAACTTCATGCTCTCGTTCTCGTCGTACTCGTTGGGCAGCTTCTTCATAGACGTCTCCACCCGCACGAGCATGTTCTCCATCTTGATGATTTCGCCCTCGCCCTTCCGCACATGCGAGTAGTGGCGCCCCGCATGCCTGAATGACCTGCTCCGACTCATATCCGCCAGCTTCAGCTGCATCAGCTTATCGCGCTCCCTCATATCGACGGCGGTGTTGAAGCGGACCAGGCCGCCGCTGACCCGGTCCTTATTCGTCGACGCATGTGTGAGGCGGGCGATTGGCGGGGGTCCAGACGCGGTGCGCTCCTTGCTCTTTTTTGGCGACGATTTTCGGGTGATGGAGAGGATAGACGGCCGCAGCGATGGGCGCGACACTAATTGAGGCCGCCCTCGACTAGTTTCACTACGCTTCAGCTTCTTACGCCGCGCTAGTTCATCATGCTTCAGGAGAGATGCTAACGAATTGGATGCCTCTACCGACGGCGGCACCGAGCCAGCCTCAGAATCACTGCCACTACCCCCACCCATCATCATCGGGATCGGTTCCGCGCGCGAGAGCTCGCCGGTGAACTCGGTGTTGGATCGTGACAGCGTCGGGTCCAGCTTCAACGGGCCCTCGCGCGAGCTCTCGCCCTTGTCCTTCTCGTTCCTCTTCTCGGTGGCCACCGCCTTACTATTGCTACTGATATTCACTGCCTCTACCCGCTGCCGCCGCCGCTCCTCCTCCGCGGAATCAAACGACTCGTTTGCGGTTGCGTACGACTCACCTCGATTGAACGAGCGCGGCCCCGTGCCCCTCCGCGAGCCCCTCGTAAACGGCCTCCCTGGATGTCGCTCCTGGCTTGTCGGCCGGCCGCCGTCCGGCTCCTCCCTGCCCTTCTGCTTCAGATCCAGCTTTGTCGTGGGCGCGGCCCTGGGTATCGGCACGGGCCCCGATTTGCCCCCCACCGCCGTCGTCCCCGTCAGCGGGATTGGGGCCCCTGCGTTCTCCTCCTCATAATAATCCCCCCCCTCCTCGTCCCCGCGATCCTCCTCGAGCTCCCGTTCTTCTTCTTCTTCTTCTTCGTCACCCTCCATCAGCACCTCCTCGGCCGTCCCCGCCGGCCGCCACGACTCGACGACGCCGACAGACTCGCCGAGCCCTGTGACCTTGCGGCGGAAGCCGACGTTTTCGCCCTTTGCGAATGTCGACTCCTTGGACGAGTAGTTTACGTGCAGGTGGTGCTTGTACCATTCTGACCGGTGGTTCTTGAGCCAGCCGACTGGGATGGGCCCGACGAAGCTGCGCAATTCACTGTCAGCCCCCTACGAGAGAGTGTCAAGGGGAAGGGGGAACGGGGAACGTACACGCGGCGGGTTGTGATGTGCAGGTGCTCAGGGGTGGCGTGGTGCTAGCAGGGCAGCAGCAGCATGTCAGTATGGATCTCAAGATGTAGCTAGTGAGAAGCTGGGGGGAGGGGGTGGGGGGTATGATGTAGGAGATACATGTAGCGGGACGGGAGAGGGGGACACTTGCAAGTCGGTGAGCGGTGTACGAGTTTGGGTCTAGAGTGCCTCCTGGCTGGGGATCGTCGTCGTCGTCGCCGTCGTCGGGCTGCTGTTGGTGGTCGGCTGCTGCTGCTACTGCTTCGTCAACGGCCGCGGCGGCGGCGGAGGCACTCATCTGTGGTGGTGGTGGTGGTGGTGGTGGTGATTGAGCTGTGATCCTTCCCTTCCTTTCTCTACGTGACTTGCTCCTCTGTGCTTGCTTCTTTTTGCTCTGTGTCTGTGTCTGTGTGTGTCTGTGTCTGTTTCTGTTTCTACGTCTCTGTGTGTTTTCTCCACTCGCGTCAATCCAGTGTACAATAATGGTGATGGCCGTGATTGTGGTTCTCTCTCACTCTCTCTCTCTCAGTCAGCAGCCAACTCGCACGCCCAGCAACTTGTAGCACGTAACCAACTGCCTGTCTGCCAAACTCTCCGACAGCAGGGAAATAAACGGGCAAGCGATCGAAGCGAGGGCAGATCTGCAGCGGGCGATGCAGCGCCCGGCCAGGATAGGAAGGGCCAGCCAAGACAGCCCCCAGCCCGATCGGGGGTGTTTGGCGATCTGCGGGCTGCAGCAGCGAAGAGTACTGTCATTCACGGGGTGTTGGCGGATACTGGGTATTGGCGGGTTGAAGCCAAAAGTTGGCTTGGCCGTCTCTTTTCAGGCTTGTCCGCCAACACCCAGTACCCGCCAATACCCCGTGAATGACAGTACCGCAGAGCACATACATACATGCTACAATCTACAATGGGCATTATTTATGTGATGCTGCATTCATACAAGTGCTACACTCTAGCCTTGGAGTCGAGTCGAGTCGAGACTCAATTCATTTCACGCCTTGTGTCCAGGCAGGCGGGTAGCGATTGCAGTGGGGCATTAATTGAATCCTCACACTAGAGGCAGGAGGAATGTTGGCCCAGACCGACTGCGGCGGTTGGTTCATGCAGTGCGAGGTTCAGTCACTCCTCACAAGCGCTCACTCGGCCCCCCCCCCCCTCCCCCCGGCCCCCTCAGACCGTATCCCCCATGCCCGGGGCCGTAGAAGACTATCCCTAATATCAATGTATGTAGTCATGTAGTCTGGATTTTGTAGTCTAGGCCTTCAATCCTCGATAACAATAACAGCCGCAATTAAAAATAAATAAACATTGAAATTTTTGAAATTAAAAAACAACTCCCCACACTTTACTTTATTGTACAGCGTTCAATCACACCCCCCCTCCTCCCCCGCGCCGCCATGAAAGAAAAATCGTTAGAGAGCTTTTTTGGTACCCCCCCCCCCCGCCGCATATAAACTACAGTTTTCTTTTTTTAGATTGATGGTGCCGGTATAGTACGTAGGGAGCTAGGGCTCCTCCATATATACATATATATGCCAAGCTAGGAGAGTTTAAGGATCCGGAAGGGACTAGATATGCAGTGTAGCTGTAGCTGTAGCTGTATCTGTAGCTGGCCAGGAAGCTATAACATGTAGAAAGGAATACATATTCATCTGTATCCTCCCTCTCCTGCCTCCTCCCTCCTCCCTCCTTCCCTCCCCCCATGACCTAGAACTAGAACTAGAACTAGAACCTGGAACCTGGAACATTTTTCCGCGCCAACCACGGAAAGAAAGTGTGAGAGAGAGAAAAAAAACACGAAAGGCATAAGGCCCAGACTGCCAAAAATTTAAAGTCTCTTTGACTGCCCCCTCATAGGCCACGTGATTCCTTCTCCCACCGCCCCCCCCCCCCTCTCCAACCCTCCAACCCACACTCAAGCTAGAATATATATATAAAAAAAACGATCTTTTGGGGGTATTGAAGATGATGGAAAAAAATATATGAAAAGAAAGAAAAATTCCAAATGACCCCGATGTAAGAAGTAGTGATGCCATAATATGATTCCAAGGTATAATAAAATCCAGCCATCCATATTTTCCCTTCCCTTTCCTTTTCTTTCCTTCCTTCCCTCTCCCTAGGCCTCCGGATCCTCTCCCTCTCGACCCCCCCGTCCCCTTTCCCAGAAGAAAATAGAAAAACCCGAAACCAAAAAATACAAAGCCTCAATCTAACACCAAGGCTGTGACAAGAAAAGAAGAAAAAATCAGGATAGCGCCGTTAGAAGAGAATAACACCAAACGTAAAAATGCGGCGACTATAAAATGGAAAATAAATGCAAATTTCCCCCCATTGGTTTCCCCCCCCTTTCTAAAAAGGAAAAAGAAAAGAGAGAGAGAAAAAAAAAAGACACTCAAGACAAAAGAAAAGATCATTCCCCATATATAAACACCATCAAAGAAAAACGAGAAAGAGAAAAAGCCGTAAATATAAGAAAATTATAAACGAAAAACGCAAAAAGGAAAAAGAAAAATTGGCCAAGCAAACAAACATGACGTGGTACAATCTGCATTATACATAACGCTCGCCCTTGCGAACGCCGTGGAATGAATGCCTGCTCCCCAGCGATCTGAACGCATAAGGCGTAGCTGAGGGCGGCTTTGGTGCCTGCACAAACGGAGACGCGGGCAGTTTTCGCCCGCCCAAGAAGGATGTGCTCGGCAGCGATGAGGAATAGAGGGCATCATATGGCTCTGGGGGCAATTGTGGCAGTGGGATGGAGGGGGGTGGGTGGAGCGGTGGTCCGTCTGCGGGACCAATGGCCGTCATCGACTTCCTCCTCAGGGACTTTGTCCGGGTTGTGATTGCAATGCCGGCTTGCGAATGATGCTTCTTGATGAGCATTGGAAGTGTGGGTGCTTTGGTGATGGTCACCTCTGGTGTTGCTAAACGTGGATCAACCATCGATACGGGACGGGGCCGTGAAGGCCCTGACGCTACTCTTGGTGATGCGGGCGTGGAATGAGATGCTTGACGGTGGCGCTGCCGTGGAAGTGAATACGGTGGTGAATCCGGTAGTGAATCGACAATCGACAATGCAGACAAGCTCGGGCGATTTGACAATGGTGGAGTGGGGTTGTGGGGTATAGCAATGGGCTGAGAGGCTACCATGGGGGTTCTTCTTGCAGGCTGCTGCTGGATATGGGTGGTTGACAGAGCCGTGGGTAGTGAGAAATTGGGAGCAGATGGCGAAGGGGTCCGTGGAATCCAATACAAGTTTCCGTCACGATCAATGGCAGACAGCGGACGGAGAGATGATGGTTTCAATTCCATGGACGAACGAGACCTTGCAGACACAGAGGCTGTAGATTTCCGTTTATTCCTTGTGCTAGTCGAACGATCAGGACTTGTATCTGGGGAGATTGTTGATACCTTCGTATCAGCAATAGACTGCATTGAAAGTCTTGACCCTCGAAGCTGATCCAACACCAGCTGATCACCAGAAACAACTGTCGTAAATGATCTACCTGCTTCTGTGGATGATCGACGGTAATAAGTCGAGTTGGACAACCGCTTGGAAGCAGTTTCGTCTGATGATTCGTGCCTAGACGAATCCCCTTCATTCTCCATGTATCTCCGGCCATGGAGATATGTATTCTCATTATCCTCAACATCAGTCTCTTCTGCCTCCTCCTCGATATCCTCCGTATCTCCTCTCTCCTGGTCCGGAACCCCACCACCCAGCCTGATAGCCTCAGCTCTTATCGAACTCATCCAGGCGTCCATCTCCTCTGCCCCATCAAATACCAACAAAAGCGAAGCTGTGGAATTCTTTGAGGACTTGTTAGAAAATGTCGGCATTTTTGACAAGAACGAGCCTCTCCTTTCGGGCATCGGCAAGTTCCCGTCGGGCCCGGCACTCTGGTAAACCTGCAACACCCATGGTCTACCCGGGATTAGGTCACTCGCAAAAGCTACAGACGACTCCGTCAACTGCAGAACCTTCTCAGGCTCCCTGTCCTCGGACCCATCACCTGCATACTGAAGCAGCGACCCCTCCACCAGAATAAACATCTTTGTCGTCCAGTCCAGATCCACCGATTTCGTCGAAGCATGAGACCTCTGTAGTATGCGGCCGCGCCTACTCCTGTTACCCTCCTCCTTCTGCTCCTGGTTACGCCTCAAGATTGTCTCCATCGAAAGTGTGGTTGCAGCCAATGAGCCGGACCGGATTGCCCGCGTGGCTGTCATCCAGTAGGGAATGTGTTCCCATGTCCTCTGGGTGGGAGACAACGGCGACTGGTCAATTGTGGTTGCAATCTGGGACGCAATATGGCGCGAGGAGAAAACCGGGAGCGACAGCGAGTGCTTGACGTGCGGATGAGGTGTCGTCGGTGCCATGGGCGTTATGGGCGTGCTGGGGACTGAATAATTGCCAGATGCCTCGAACCTCGGAAAGTCGCTGGACTTTGTATTTATCCGGGAAAGTGAACGGTTCTTTATGCCGAATCGTGAGAAGAGTGAGAAAAAGCCCTTCTGCGGCTTGCTGCTACTGCTGCTACTGCTGTGGTGGTGGTGGCTGCTGCTATTGCTATTGCTATTGCTATTGCTATTGCTGTGACTGTGGTGGTGGTGGTGGTGGTGGTGGTGGGAGTGGTGGTTCTCTGCAGGCTCCATGCCTAGCGGTGCAAGAGGAGGAGTTGCCATGAAGGAAGTACGGTGGTTGTTACTGCTGCTGCTGCTATTGATATTGATATTGCTGCTGCTGTTGTTGTAGTAGTAGCTAGATGTTGCGTTACCATCTATGGGTATACCCGTATTTCTGTTGTATCCATGGCCACGTTCGAGCATCTGAGCGGATTAGAGGCATCCAACCAGGAACGGCCTCGAGGATTGTAAAAGAAGAAAAAAAACAAGAATTCAAGCGAGATAATCCGTCAGGATGTGGGGGGTAAAGGTAAAATAGAAGGAGGGGGGGGGGGATGAATTGGTTTTCAAGAAAACGATATAAGAAAGAGGGTGAAGAGACAATCTTCAGCAGGAATGTAAAAATATAAAAATATAAAAAAGATTCAAACTCAATATGAGTGATCAATAACAAGGAATGATATGAGGAAATACAGGCAGGAACAAGAAGGAAAGAAACGAGGCAGGAACGAAAACGAAAGAGGGCAGGCTCGATTCGAAGCGATAGAACGACAGGGAAGAGAATAGGGAAGGAGGGAAAAAGCGGAAAGGGACGATGAGGAAGAGGGCCGGCTCGGAGGAGGTTGGATTCCTCGGAAGGAAAGGGGCTGGCTGACCACCACAATCAGCAGAAGTAGTAGTAGCATCACCAGGAGCAGCAGCAGCACTACTGCCACCACCATCATCATCATCACCAGAGGGGGAGGGGGGGGGGGGTCCCAGTCAAAGATCGGTAGGTTCCAGATTGCAAAACAAACAAAAAGAGCTCACCAACAGACGTAAGTCGAGGAGGGTCTCTGGAGGAGGAAGTGGAGATACATGCCTAACCTAGTAACTGTTATGATGCATCAACAACAAAGTATATATTATTTGAGTGCGCCCCGATTGCTCTGGATCTGTGAATTGTTGATTCTGGATTCGAATTGTCTACCTAGACTCCGGACTCTTGCTCTCATGAGTCTCGTTTTGTTGTTGATTGAGCATGAGACTACTCAATTCAGCCCTCTTCCCCCAGCTACCTGCACCTCTTCCCACATCCTCAGGGCTGCATGCCCGTTACTAGCCTCACCATCAATGCCAGGTTAGTACTCTTAGTTACATGTACATACATGTACATACTAAGTAGACTCCAGAGCGCATGTCTTCAATTCCACATCCTCCAAGTTGGAGATAGGTAGCGGAGGTGAAGTACCTGCCTCATGTCTGACGTCTACATTCGTTACTTGATGTCCGCACACCTACGGGCGTTTGATAACCGTCTGTTCTGCCACCCCTCCCTCGCTCGCTCGCTCGCTCGCTTCAGTGCAAGTCTATTTCCCACGCGTGCAGCGCAGCTGTCCGCGCCCGCCGCCCCAAGCAAGTCAATGCTCATCTCGTGCACGTACGCACACCGTGCATCCCTCCAGGCTCATAACCTTCCCGGGATAAGGGCCAACTCCTGCCTGTTTCCCACTTTTTTTTTTTTTGGACTCCCCCCCCTCCCCTGGCCTCTTTTTGGATGTGGGTTGTGCGGAACGGGAAACCATGCGGGAACCAGTCCGAGCTCGGCACTTTTTTCTTTACGTCTTTTTTATAGCAGGCAGGCCTAGCGGATTTCTATTTTTTTTTTTTAGTTATTATTATTCTTTCTATTTTCTCATACCCGAAGTGCGCGCAGCGGAAGCGACCTTAGGTTACGATGCTTAGGTCAAGTTAGGAGGAGTCCATCCTAGTAGTCAAGACTCACCATGTGCCTGCCCAGGGCAGCACCCATGGCTAAAACCTGGCCAGTTAATAGCCTCACCTGCAACGCGGATTAACCACGGCTTCGACCCCCATCGTCGGGTCCGTATCACACCTTTTCTTCTCCTTGGTGGTCAGGGGCATGGATGAGCATGGGCATGCCATGGGGGAAGGGAAGGGAAGGGCAGGGGTTGGTAGTTAAACTGTAGGGATGCATGTGTAGGGATGGGAAAAGCGATTTTTGGTTTTTACCGTTTCAACCTCCTACATTTTTTTTTCTCTGCTAGCTAGGCCCTTTCCCCAAAAAAATATTTTTTAGCACCACCACCAACCCCCCTCCCCTCCCCCTACCTAGCCGTCGTGGAACCTCACCGGGGGGGAAGATCTTATATAATGTATGTACCCCTCATGCTGAGTGTCGCGCGATTTAAAGAGCTCGCGCGCGTCGATGCTCGATATATTGCTGCGAGTGGTATATGCAAACCTGGATTGATCTGGGAAGCGGAGGGGTTATTTTTATATTTCTCGTGTCGTGCACGTATGGAGGGTACATGATGGGGGAAAAAGAGATACGAGGAGTGGGGAGGGGGGGGGGGGTTCCAACTACCCGAGGGGCGGTCTTACTGGATCGATTTTTTTGTTCTCCTTCTTTCTTTTCTTGCATGGCGTGAATGGCGCTGGTCATGATATCATTACTTACATGTACTCACCGGCCTCACATCCCTACAGCTCCACTACTAGTGCATAGGAAAGAAGAAAAGAGCGCGCCGGTAGCTGTCAGATAGTCGGTCGGTCAATAAAACAAAACAAATCTCCATCCGCGTGCCTGCCCCCCTTCTCCATCTCCTCCTCGAGCTCCTCATAACCAGCGTAAACCAACTGCGAAAGCCCTTTCTGCAAACATTACCACTATCCTTCCACCACTCTCCACCTCACTCCGCCCTCCACCAACCCCCCCCCAAATCCCACTTCCAATCCCAATTGCAATATTCACATGTGCAATTCCACTCCCAGTCCAATCCCCTACCGCCAATCCCAATATCCCAATACAATGTCCACAGACCCAATCCTTTTAGGTAATCAAGCCCCCCCCCACAACCACCATCATCATACCGGTTTTTCCAGAAACGTGAGTCCGGATCCTCGGGACTGGGACTTTTGGGGGGGGGGGGGGGGAGGTCCGGGCTACTTCCTCGCCTCTAGCTAGGTAGGGCTGGGTGAGACCTAAATATAACCCGAATACGGCGCTTTGAACCCTTTTTTTTCTCCTTCCCTTCTTCTTTTCATTACGCTTGTTGGTGGTGACGACTTTAATCACGGGGAGAAGAGGGGAGGGAAGTGGGAGATGGGAGGAGGAGGATCCTAGGAGAAGGAGGAGGGGGGGGGGTTATGAGAGGTTCAAGTAAAAAGTTTAATTGGGGGGTGCAGTGCGTTAATAATAATAATATTAGGGTGCCCATGTTGGGTGGATGGGGATTGGTAAACAACGAGACCTTGCAAGATGTGCGCCAATTGCAACTCCCAGACTCGAGAAGCTACCTGGCTAGCTACACGTGAGTATCAATATCATAGGTGGGAGTTTAAACACCCCGGCCACCACCCAGCCAGATCAAACGAACGAGCCCCGACGTACGTCCTGGAATAGTACCACTGATCACAGACCACTGCCACTGATGTCCGGCCCTCGAGCTCCCGGAAAACCCAATCCTTAATTGCACAGCATACAATAACCATAACCATAACCATAACCATAACCATAACCATAAACCATAAACCACGAACCCCAACCGCAGTCTGTGTGCTTCCCCCCGGCTGCACCCCCGTATTGGGGAATGCCAATTTTGATTTGCCCGTTTTACAAGATTCGAGAGAAACATTGCACTTGCCCCACCTCTCACCTCTCACCCTCACCCCCACCCTCACCTCACATCAGCCCGCCCGGTCCTTTGCGGAGATTTCCAACCGCCTGTGCTGACCTAGCTCGGGAGGTTGCGGGAGATCGGGAAGGGGAGAGAGCGATGTTTTGTGTTGTTTCTGCGCATTGTGTTTTTATATATGCCGAGCAGCGCGAGGCTCGCTCCGTCACGCTAGCTACATGTGAGCTTGCTAGCTACATGTAGTGGGTAGGGTACATGTACATACCTACACCTACATGTGTCTAGGCGCGGGGGAAACATCACACACTATCACTCGACCGCACATGCTTGCGCGCGCACGCGGACGGATGATATTTCGTGATTCTGCAAACATGTTTGCGCCTGCGTTTGCGTGTGTTTTTGTTTGTATATATAATGGCATAATACACACATCGATATGTACATACCAATAACCAAAGAAGGGCTGCGGCTCCCAGCTTTCCCCAGGTTATGCAGTCTGGGCCGGCTCTTCGCTAATCGTGCCTCTGCTTCTGCTTAATTACATGTACCTATATGTACTCTATGTATGTATGCATGCGTATGCAACCGCACTGCTAAGGAAGGGAAAAAAACCTGCGTGATCGTGGTCGTGATTGCTCTACTCTATCCTGCTCTCTATCGCCATACCCGTAGAGTATGTAGAGTATACAGAGTGCCCACATCTCTGCCTGCCTGCCTGCACCTGCGCGATTTCAACCCCCCAACCCCCAACCCAAGAGGCCCATCCACCACCCACCCCATGGCGTCCAATACAATACAGTACCACGAACATATCTGAATACTAATCCGTCGTCACTGTTACCATGGCAGTCAGGATCAAGCCACGTGTCGCACCCCAATAAGGGGGGTTTTTCGGGAGTGACTTCTTTCTGGAGCATTCTCAGCTCAGTGATAGTCTTTTCCTTTGGGGGAAGCATCGTGGGAGAAGTGCCCTTGCTTGGCGAGGGTGAAGTGTCTGATGCGGTATAAGAGAGCACTTCCGGGCTTGCACGAGTAAAGAAAGGGGTTACTTGCTTTGGATTACCTGTTCTACTGATATCTGTCTACGAGCTGGTGGTTTTTTTGCTTGCAAAGAGCTCTTATACTGGTAACTTCCGTTCCCCGTGCTCAAGAGACAAGAAAGTGCAATATCTTATCTAATCGGCGGATCAGATCAGATCAATCAGCCTCAACTGACCTCACCACCGGCTAATCCCGTTTGGAAGTTCCAACTTCCAAGGTGTCCCCCCTGTGCCATTGCTCTCCCCAAAAGCCTCTCCAACCTTCTCCCTCTCCCTCTCCCTCTCCCTCTCCCAACAACAACTACAACCACTATACAGACCGTCAGCATAAGCCAGACTGCACCTCACAATGCCCGACGTCAACAAGCTCGACACCCCCCCAGCCACGCTGACCCCCTCCCACACCTCCCGTCCCGCAACCCCCTCCCCCCGCACCTCCAGCACAAACCTCCACGTCCGCCGCCCCTCCTCCTCCCTCTCCCACACCTCCGCCACCTCACGCCGCACCCCGCCCGACCCAACCCTCCCGCAGCGCCTCCCGCGCCACCACTCCCCGCAGGAGGTCGCGGCCTTCAGCGAGCTGCACCAGGAGCTCGAGACCGAGCAGGAGGCCCAAGTCAACCGTCTCCTGAACCTCATCCGGCTGCAGCACCTGCAGTCTGACGACAACATGTCGACGGCGGCCACCATCGACTCTGCGTCCACGACCGCGCCGGCGAGCCGCCGCGGGTCGGGTAGGCTGTCGAGGGAGAACTCGGCGAGGAGGCCGAGTGGGTCAGGTATTGTGGCGGCAAGCTTCATTGGGGATGAAGGGGCGGCGAGCGGCGGGAACGTGCCGTGGTTGGGGAGCGCGCACTCGGATATGGCGTTTTATGTCGCGGAGGCGCAGATGCTGGCGAGAGAGAATGAGATGCTGAAGAGGAGGATTAGGGAGCTTGAGAGGCAGGTTGCAGAGCTGGGGGCGAAGGCGGCGGGGGGTGGCGAGGGTGTGGGATTGGGGGTGGCCTTGTCGATTGGAGAAGGGGAAGGAGCGGTGGTGGAGCAGGGGTTGCCGGAGGATTTTGTGCATGCGCTATAGATAGGGGGTGGATGGTGTTTAGAAGGAGGAGGAGGGGGGGGGGGAGGAGGAGGAGGAGGAGGAGGAGGAGGAGGAGGGGAGGGGGAGGAGGAGGTGCCAAAGATATCATTTAATGGACATGCGTGAAGCTGATAGAAATTGTGGAAAAGGCGTTTCGGGCTAGAGGTTGTCTCTGTTTTTCTTATTTTTCTCTTTCTTTTCTCTTTATCGCTTTTTCTTGTTTCCTGTGTTCTCTTGACTTGGCTGGTGCTGCTGCTGTGGCGTGTTTATTCGTGTTGTAGCTAGAATGCAGTGCAATCATAATCTTTATATTTGCTACAAACTCAGCAGCTGCCTGTTCCTGTTCCTGTTGGCAATTGACTCTTTGCTGGCTGGGATGTTGTTTGGTGAACTTTGTCAATGCCGCTCTCGCTCTCTCCTTCTCTCTCCTCCTTCTCTCTCCTCCACACTCTCTCCTTCACACTCTCTCCTTCACACTCTCTCCTTCACACTCTCTCCTTCACACTCTGGCACTCGCCCATCTCCTTCTCTCCTTCTCTCCTACTCTCCTACTCTCCTTCTCTCCTTCTCTCCTACTCTCTTCTCTCCTTCTCTCCCCTCTCCCCTCTCTCATCTCTCATCTCTCATCTCCCCCCCTCTCCCCCTCTCATCTCTCCCTCTCCCCTCTCCCCTCCCATCTCTCATGTCTCTCCCTCTCCCTCTCCCTCTCTCCTACTCCCTCTCTCTTTCAAAACCTCCCACCTTCACCTTCTCTCTCTGGACATGCACACACCCCTGTCCCTGTCGCTGCCATTAATTGCCGCACGTCATAACACCTATCGATAAGCGCCCCCACTCTTCTCATCGCCATTCTCCACATCTCACTCACCCACTCGCCTGCATATCTCCACTCCTGCACACCTCCGGATCAATCGACAAGGCCCGTCTTGGCCACTATAAATCCACACTCCCACCCCCACCCTCCCGCTCACCACCACCGCCACAACACCCACCATGCACCGTATCCTACGCACCACCCCGCGCCGCCCGGCATCAACGCTCTCGCCCAGCGGCCAAAACGACTACACACACTGCGTAGCCCACCCCATGTTCCTCATCCACTGACAGGCACAGTTGCTGACAGGAAGAACAGGTAATCGGCGGCGGCGTCGTCGGCCTCGCCGTCGCGCGCCAGCTCGCGGTGCGCCATCCGGGGACTAGCACGGTGCTGCTGGAGCGGCATGAGATGGTTGGGACCGAGACGTCATCGCGCAACTCGGAGGTGCGTTTTGCTTACTTCCCCGTCTGCCAATTCCTCGTCCCTATGTCTAGAGGCTATGGTGAGGTGGCCGGGAGCTGAGAGGGGGAGAGAGATAGGTTATCCATGCGGGACTGTACTATCCTGCAGGCTCGCTCAAGACGGAGCTGTGCGTGAGGGGCGCGGAGATGCTGTATGAGCTGTGTGAGAAGGCGAGGATTCCGTTTCGGAGGACGGGTAGGTGGCCCTGATATATAGAGGGGGGGGGGGGGAGGCCCCGTCGGTGGTTCCTGCTGGCGGTGTTCGCCCAGCCGGAATTGTGCCGCTACACACCACTAGTCCACACCGCCGGAGCCTCGGGGGGCTCTCCTCCATCTGCAACCCAAGTCCCTAACATCCCATAGGTAAGCTCATCCTCGCGCAAACCGAGCCCGAGCTCGAAACGCTCAACGCCCTCTACACCCATGCCCTCGACCACTCCATCCCCCTCCGCTTCCTCTCCGCGCGCGAAGTGCGCGCCCGCGAGCCGTCCGTCACCGCGCGCCACGGCGCACTCGAGTCCCCTCGCACCGGCATCCTCGACTCGCACGCGCTCATGCAGCACCTACACGGCGCCTTCGAGGACGCCGGCGGCGACGTTGCCCTCTGCTCCCCCGTCACAGGCGTCGCCCCTCTCGCCAGCGGCTACCGCATCGAAGTGCCCGGCGGCGCCGTCACCGCCGACGTTGTTGTCAACGCTGCCGGACTCGGCGCCGTGGACGTCGCAAACATGGTGCTCCCGGCAGAGCGCCAGCTCACGGCGTACTACTGCAAAGGCACGTATTTCAGCTACACGGGGCGGCCGCTGGGCGTGCGCACGCTGCTGTACCCGGCACCCGTGAAGGGGCATGGCGGGCTGGGGACGCATCTGACGCTGGATATCGGCGGGCGCGTGAGGTTTGGGCCGGACGTGGAGTGGGTTGGGGCCGCGGAGGACCTTGTGCCGGGGGTTGGGAGGGTGAAGGAGGCGGTGGCGGAGATTAGGCGGTATTTGCCCGGGGTGAGGGAGGAGGACCTGGTGCCGGATTATTGTGGGGTGCGGCCGAAGATTGTGGGGCCGGAGGGGGGCGGGGTCGGGGGCGTGGACTTTGTGGTGAGGGTTGAGGAGGGGAGGGAGGGGTGGGTCAATCTGTTGGGGATTGAGAGTCCGGGTGAGTGTTTTATCCTGGGGGAGTCGGGAGGGAGGAGGGAGGGGCGAGAGGTGTACTGACTGGGTGTGTGTGTTGTAGGGTTGACGAGCTCGTTGGCGATTGCGGAGAAGGTGGAGAGGTTGCTGTACGGGTGAAAAGATATATATCGAGGTCGGTCAATGTTCCTTGTTTTGGGAGGTTTCTAGATGTATGGGGCGTGATGTAGGGGGTTATAGACGTTTCTTTAGTGCAACAGGCTCTTGAGGGCTTAATACCCCTTATATAGACACAAGAATGTGTGGCGGAGTGGGGACAATGGAGAACGGAATGTGGGAGGGTATGAGGTGCAAATCCTGTTGCCAAACGCCAAAAGCCCCCCCGAATACAGTCGAGTGATATCCCATGAAGATGCACGCCATGAGCCAGAAGGCGGCGGTGGGGAGTGCACCACCAACGAGATTCCATATGAAAACATGCATATACACACGCCCTCTGTGCACAAACCCCAGGCACATGTGTATCGTGTATCATGCCTTTTGCAGAGTGTGAAGGAACCAGTTTGTGCATCTCCAGCTATCACTCGGCACCCACGGCCCGGGTAGCCGATATATATCATAGTATAACCTGTTACGGCTTCGATCACACCACAATACACAACACGCCGTCCAGCACCGGAGAAGGCTGAGAAAAAAAGACACAGGAAATGGAAATAGAAAATGACGGATAAAGTCCGTAAGTATCAAGTATCAATTGTTTGTTTTAAAATAAAGAAAGACTAATAGCTAGACCTACGCTACGCCGCCCCTCTGTGGTTGTGGCGCCTCCTCCTTCACACGCCTCCGCAGCATGCCGCAGAAGCTCTCGAAAAGCACCTGGTCCGTCCCCGTCGTCCACCTCACCACAACGTCGCTGCCCGCAACCTCCACCCGGAAGCCCAGCTGCACCTCCCCGCCCTCCACCTCCATCTCGCCGCGCTCCTTCCGCCGCCGCGCCTTCCGGCTCCACACATCGCCCCGTGCCTCGCCGCGCCCCACCACCACCACCCGATCACCCTCCCGCTCCCCCTCCCCCTTCTCCCCCTTCTCCCCCTTCTCCCCCTTCTCCCCCTCCACCGCCACCCACCCCACCCCCAGCCCCTCCACAACGCCCACCACCCGCCCCACTGCCGCCCCTCCCCCACCGCCACCACCGTCGGAAACGCCGCCGCAACCCCTTCACCCCCGCCCCACCACCCACACCCCGGCTCCCACCGCTCCCACCGCTGCCGCCCCCCACCACCCGCGGCCGCACCGCGCCCCAACACCACGCCAGCCCCCACCGCCGCGTCGCCCCCTGCCGGAACTCCGTCACAGCGTAGTTGCCCGTCCGCGCCCTCACACTCTCCACCAGCGGCGCCAGCGACGCCAGCTTGCCCACCATGCTACTGTACCACGTGCGTCCCCCACCACCACCACCACCGCCACGACCACCGCTGCCACCGCCGCTGCCGCCGCCGCCGTCGCGCTCCCACGACTCGGCAATGATGCGTGCCACGAACGCAACCTCGCCGCCGCCGCCGCCACCATCTCCGCCGGTATACACCATCTCCGTCGCGCAGCCCGTGCACGCCGACGACGGCGGCAGCGCCTTGGCAGCCGCGGAGGCAGCGTGCTCGGCCGCAGAGGCGTAGAAAGGGGGGTTACACATTGTGAAGTCGAGTCTTTGCCCCGGCCCCCGCCGCCCCATTTGCGTCAGTATTATAATAACATACATCACATACCACTGCTAACCTTGATCTGACCTTGAGGAAGGAAGAAGAAGGGGGGGGGGGGGGGGGGAGCCTACGTACGTCTCAATCCCAGGCGGAAACAACGGCCCATCAGGCGTACTCTCCAGCACCGTGATGCGCGCGCCGACGGCGTTGCGCGCCACGTTTGCGCGCGCGGCGCGCAGCGAGGCCGCGTCGATGTCGGTGCCGTACATGTGCCACCGCGGGCGCGAGGCGCAGGCCAGCAGTGGGTAGATGCAGCTTGCGCCGGTCCCGCTTTTTTGTTCACCACCCCACAGTCAGCATACCCTGTGGCGGGGAGGGGGGGAGGGGAGGAGGGGAGGAGGGGGGGATGTACATATCGAGCCCTACAACCTTCCGCTCGGGGTCGTAGTCGTCGGTGGGGCCGCCGCTGGTCGAGTCTATGAGGTCCTGCATCCAGAGGACGTAGTTGAGCCTGTCATCCCCCCCACCGCCCCCACCCCCGGAGGCATGTATATCAGCACATGAAGGAAGGACCATGTTTTGCCATGCATAAATCTACATATGGATGATCTCTCGCTGACATACCTATTCGGCACCGTCGGGCACAGGCGGTCCTCGGGCAGGTCCACGGTGAGGCCAAAGTCGCGCTCGAGCAGGCATTTCGTGAGTTCTCTGCGCGGGGGGGAAAGGGGCACAATTTACGTTATTCTCAGTCCATTTCTCTCTCTCTATTTTTTTTCTCTTTCTTTTTTCTATTTTTTATCTAAAAAAAAAGGTGGGGGGGGGGGGGAGGGGGGGAACATCAAACAAAGTGCTGGGGGATTGTTTCCCATCTCTCACCGGACTGCATCGGGATCCTTGAAGTTGATCGAGTTGTTTACAAGGCTGCATGTGGTTTGATTGGGGGGAAGGGGTGATTAGTTAGCTATTAATAATAAATGCCAATCAAATAGTAGAGCGGAGCAGAAAAGCAACAAACGTGCGAGGGCCTACTGTTTAGTAAGGGACGGATAGCCCTCTGCGAGCTGGGCAAAGTCAGTGTACTCTGCGTACGGACTGCGGGGATGCATTGCGGGGGACTGCGTGGGGCGTGGAGTGTTTCTGCAGGGAACAAAACAGTAAATGGTAGACTACTGTGGTAGTAGAGCAGAGCAGACCAGCCAGTGCCAGAGCCAGTGCCAGAGCCAGAGCCAGAGCCAGTGCCAGTGCCAGTGCCAGTGCCAGTGCCAGTTCCAGTGCCAGTGCCAGTGCCAGTTCCAGTTCCAGTGCCAGTGCCAGTGCCAGTTCCAGTGCCAGTGCCAGTAGACAGCACCCGGCAGAATCCTAGACGAGATGTTTATGACGTTGCTTGCTATTGGTTGTCAAGTGGGGTACAGGCTGTATGTGGGACCCTCAATCATGGTTTGTGAATCATTACCTGTGCATGCAAATCTAGTGGCACCTGCGCGGCTCTATTTTGCACACCCTGAGATTTCACTCATTTCTTGAACAATTGTAATTGCCACTTCCTTGTGAGTCTGCCAGCCCACTAATCTACGGATTGAACTCCGTACCTACATACTACATATCTCTTCTACACATGAGCCTGCCATTAAATCTATTGCAAAGAAGAGCAGCAGGCAGGGCCCTGTCGTTACCCCGCGGCCGCCAATGCCGAAGCCTACAAACCTCCGCCTCTCCCTCGGCCCAAAACAGAGGGGACCGTCCCTTCCGCCTCGCTGTGATCGGTGCAGGCCCCGCAGGATTTTACACAGCTTACCGGGTCCTCAGCAAGCTATACAATGCCAAAGTTGATATGTACGAGTCTCTCCCAGTACCATACGGACTTGTGCGATTCGGCGTAGCCCCCGACCATCCGGAAGTGAAGGTATGAGTGAGACAATCTGCCCCCCACCCCCCTCCCAACCACACATCATTGACACCCCATAGAACTGTCAAGAGAAATTTAATGAAGTCGCTCAAGATCCGCGCTTCACCTATATCGGTAACCTCCCCATCGGGACTTCGTGGCCACACCCACCGCACCGTTCACTCCCGCTCACGACGCTGGCCCCACACTACGACGCCATCCTCCTCTCATATGGCGCCAGCAAGGACCGTGAGCTTGGAATCCCCGGTGAGAACTCGCTCTCGGGCATCTTCTCGGCGCGCGCGTTCGTTGGCTGGTACAACGGCCTGCCAGAGTACCGGTCGCTGAACCCCCGGCTGGACTCCTTCGGCGACGAGGCCGTCGTCATAGGGCAAGGGAATGTTGCGCTGGACGTAGCCCGTATTCTCGTCATGGGTCTCGATGAGTTACGCAAGACAGACATCACGGAGTATGCACTCGAGGCGCTGAGTAGAAGCCGAGTGCGGCGTGTACGGGTCGTGGGGCGACGTGGGCCACTCCAGGCGTCGTTTACGGTGAAGGAGCTGCGGGAGTTGCTCTCATTGCCCGGTGTTGGATTCCCGCCTGTGGACCCAGAATTGCTGCCAGCGGACACGGCGGGACTCCAAAGGGCGCCAAAACGTATGCTACAGGTACTACAGAAAGGGCCACATACCGCACCCGAAGCTGCTCCGAAATCGTGGGAACTGGCCTTTCTTCGCTCTCCAAAGGCGTTCCTACCATCGGTAGCGGACCCAACAAGGCTGGGCGCAGTACTGCTGGATAAGATGCAGCTCGAGGAGCCGTTTAGTCCTACGAGCCGGGTGACACGGACAGGCGAGACAGAGACAATACAGACAGAACTTGCATTCCGCAGTATCGGGTATCTGAGTGAGCCGATACCGGGTTTCGAAGACCTAGGCATCCCATTCAATGGTGCACGGGGACTTGTGCCGAATGAAGACGGCCGTGTGGTGCGCCCGCTGGACCCAACAACAGGGGAGCCTGGGGTCCCGGTTCCAGGCGTTTACACAAGTGGATGGGTGAAGCGCGGACCGACGGGCGTCATTGCTACCACCATGTATGACGCTTTCGACACGGGTGATGTTATGGTGAGCGATTGGGTTGCGGGCGAAAAGGAATTTCTGCAGTTCGGCGGGCTCGAAAAGAGGGTAGGTTGGGATGCAGTCAAAGGTGAGGTTGGGAGACTGGGGCTCAGACCGATTAATTGGGAACAATGGCGTAAGATCGATGAAGCGGAGAAGGAGAGGGGTAGAAAGATGGGGAAGGAGAGAGAGAAGTTTGCCAGTGAGGAAGAGATGTTGAGCGTGTTGGACTAATTCGTTGTAGCTTCTCCTGTTTCTCTCCCCTCTTCTCCCCCTCGTTTTTTTTCAAGAGGTTGTTGGCTCATCTTCCTTCATCTCGTGTATATAATGGCTGTTGTTTTAGAATCAAAGAGAAAGGCACCATGAGAAATGCATGCAGGGAGACTGTAGGGCGTTTGATGAATGTGAAATGGCCCATGAGGAGACTAGCAATTGAGGATCTATGAACAAGGCCAGGAAGTGGCAGGAGGAGTTTGGTCGTTGGTCTGTAAGCTGCACAAGGATCCAGACAGCCAGCTGTCTACATGTTGCTACAGACTAAAAGACACAAATATATGACGTGTCTAATCACTGTCATTTGGAAGCCACATTATGAATTATCAATCAATCATAAGCACCTAACTTTCAGGTCGAGTGATAACTCATGAAGCATAAATTGATGTGGGCATGTTGTGATGTGCATAGCCGGTGCAGTATTCCACTTCCCCGGAAAATGGCCCACCTAGCCCGCCAACTGGGTGTGCCATTTAGTTGGACGTGATATTCAAAATAAATCCAGAGCATGGCAGTCTTTGGTTGTTGGAAAAGGGTGGCTATGGACGGTAACTAATTGGCCGTATTGTAAGGTTTAACCAGAGTGAATTCCGTAATTAATATGCTGCCTGGATATCATGGGGCTGTAAGATGATAAGGCTACAACACAGTATCCTATAGTTTACGACACGGTAGATTTGAAATCACTGTAGACTAAGCATGGTTTCATTATTGCATTTTATGATATTGGCGCCATATTTGAGATCTGCCAAGATCACCGTTGTTGGTTGCCAACATAACCCCCAAGAAACAATATGCGTTACAACAGAACGCGCTCTTACTCTGTTAACCCTAAGGGTTAATTTCTTGAGGCCGGCGTGTACACAAATGGATGGTGGAGTGTCATTTTTTTTACCGGCCTGGCCTATGATCACTAGCTGAGGAAGCAGATGTATTGGATTACTGAGATCGCAGGAAACAAGGTCGTGATGTGGCAGAAAGCTGATTACTGATTAGACCCGGATATACGTACGTACAAGATTCTCTAACCCTTATTCACACTAATCTTGTGGAGAGTGTGTATACAACTACATGTATAAGGCTCTAGCACTAAGTGAGCGAACTACATGGGGTGCTGACAGGTGAGGATCCGTTCATTCGTTAAATTGCCAGAGCATTGTACATCTTAATATAGCTGGTTAAACCAATAGGGCTCCTCCCATATTTCTACAATACATAGTCTTTAACACAAGCTGTACTCTACATACCATGTTTTAGATCTAGAGAGGTTGTAAGACTCATCAAGCCTAATCCAAAAGAGAAAATTTGAATGCATAACATATTAGGTTTTGTCGGCACGTCCTGGGTCTTGGGCTGGGTCTCTAGAATATGAGGTAGGAGGTGTCTAGGCGGGTGCTAAGGTATTTCGAGCCCTCCTCTCATTCCGCGCGCTTCCACATGGTTCTTTAATGACGGATATTGTTTCTACCTTCCCCCCTCCCTCTTGACTTCTTTTCTCCTTCCAATTAAGAAGAGCTCCTCCACTTTTGGTCCGTATCCTATCCAAGTCACAGGTACATACACCCCCCGCTTCTTCTCCCTTCTCTTAGTCTTTGACATTGGTCACAGTTTTGTTTTGCATGTCGCTACATAGTCCCGTGCCCCTGGCCGGGAACGAGCCTAGTGGCTACATATGTAGACAAACCATTGACCAGCGACCGATCAGTCTCAAACACTATCCCTTACTTCTCTCTCAAGCGATATATCCAGAGTTGATGATACGCCAGTTACATGCAACTACTCTGCCTCGTGGGAGGTTTTGGATGAAATAGGTTGGAGCTCTTCCGCCCCCCTTTCTGACAGCGAGGATTACGTTTGAATGTATCTAACTACAGTGCTTACGGGAATACACGCGTAGATTGTGCTTTACTCGTTGACTTTCGGTTCACTCGATCGTTTCGGTCCTCAATAAACTTACGGACAACACTACGGACCGGGGAGAAGTACAACGGCTGAGAAATCTTCAAATCTCAAGTTTCTTCAGCCGTACAGCATGAACGAAGCACTATACGCGTATACATACCCAGCCTCTATGCAGAATTAAAGAGTGCAAGGGCCCGGTCCGAATCGACAGGGAGAGATTACGCAGCGTAGATGGTCAAGTCCTTAACACCTAGACAATTCTCATAAATCTACACTCTAAACTTGGCCTATGAACATCCAAACCACCCATGTGGATGAACATATGAATATTGAGATAATCAAGAAATCAAACCCATATGAATGGCACAGAGGGCGGAAATGCACCCCACCATCAACTCCAAACGCTCGTGTGAATGACGTCGTTGCGGATAACTACATCTAACTATGAGGTTTGAATCCAGTAGTTATTTAGAATCGCTGACACCTCTAAACAGTCGCTAGGTTCGCTGGGTTTAGGTACAGCATGCGGTCAAATCATGGAATATCACTCGAAAGACGGTTAGAGACACCTTTATCGGAACTTGATTACTAGAACCAGCTTCTTTTATTGGCTCCGTTATAACTCCATTGCTATATATTTGTCCTGTTGCTTTTCACCCACGCTCATAGGTGGCCTTCTCGATAACATCCTAGGAATCTTAGGCCAACAGAGCATGGTTGTTCTAAACTCGACGAATAGATCATGGCAGGTCTTCAAAACTAAACACATGACTTTACTTACACCGGGTAAGGTAGTTGATAAATTTAGCTAAAGGGGGATTACTGTCGTTTATGACTCAAGCTGATTGGTTTCTGCCTCCATGACTAGCCAATATTTTCCATTCGTCGTTGATCCTGGCGTTGATCCGGATTTGGTCTTTGCCAACATCGTTTGGAATAAATCCTTATAAATAAATCTAGACCCAATGAGCGCGCGAGTAGTTGCCCCAGTTTATATCGACATCAGAGTGGTGGAATTATAGCGTCGGTAAATTAATATTGCAATACTTTAGGAATCTCTATTCATTTATATGAATGATGAAGGCAAGTTGCCAAGCCATTTAGATACTCCGTGAACGACTGTACAGGTGTCACTCACTAACGTCTACATATCCAACATCACAACCTGTATGGTTTTACTTTGACGTTCCATTCTACAACAATGCATTCGCAGACACAACAATTATATACCATAGGCCCGCGCACATCGCCTTATCGGTTTCATAAGCATCATCGTCATCAACACACTTTAGTGTTTCTCTTAGCAACGAATCCCATACATTGTTCATAAGAGCCATACACTTATCCTATCTATGTCTCTGTGGTTATAATCTTCTTGTGATTCACAATATAGTGGCGTACTTTATTAGTGCAAGGACCATTACGAACACCTTTGCACCACATGTCTCTAACTACATACAGCAAATGCTAAATCTATGTACTGTAGGTACGTTGTAACGTGGGAGTAGACCTATTTGATTGGTCTTTCATGCTCTAGGCAGCCGCGGAACCCCTGCTCATATATCCCTGTTTCTGGGGTACCCTTCTCGGTATTCCGCGGCATGCAGGCACAGTGTTCGTTTGAATCTCTCCACAGATAGATCAATCTATCACCGCTTACTTCACACCAGGGAGGGGGGGGTGCGAAGTAAAGCATAAAACCATCGCCGAATCCAGAAATTAGCGCTAGAACATAAACCTAGATCAATAGCGAGATACATGAACTATTCGAGTTTCGGTATAAAGAACGAAGTTCCGAACCAATGAATTGTGCATGAATCGGGGGGACTTGGACTGGAGTACCAAAAAGCCGTGAGCCGGAAAGTTTCAAACACTTAACACACATCACCCCTCATCATTTTCAACCACGCACCGCAAGGGATACCGACAGAAGGGTAGCCTATCTGGCCAGATGGTGCGCATAGAGATTAACGACCTTCTCGTTAACGACTTCTCGTGCCGCTTGGAGGATCAAGATATATTGATTTTATTCCTAAACCATGCATTGTAAGATTGTACTCGTTTATCAGGGACAGCTTGAACGAGTGGATGGCGCTACAGGTGAATGTAATTTTATTTTCTGGTTACTACCCTGAAAATCAATCATAATTGCATCTATGCAATCTTCATGCATAATAGTCCTGGAACTTTCTTGTTGGGCTTATCTACAAAAAGAGTACCCTGATATACGCCTGAGTGATAATTCATGATCCATGCCGGTCTAATGAACGTTGATTATTAAGCAGTAATAGTAATCTAAACCAATTCTATGTAGCACGTGACTAATGTCTCAGGAACATGCAACATATATCGAAAACTGTGTAAGTATTTACATATACATATTTTATATAGCATTGAAATACAGAATGGTACCATGTATTGTTGGGAGGAATTTTGTCTTGGCTGTCAGCTTTAAAAATTTGACGTGTCCGGGTATTCATATGGCCACTAACGTTAGAATAAAAAATATTCAATCCTCATAGATAGTTCTTTTATATATTTACCGTCATAAAACTGTAGTCACTTATTCATTGGTGTAATATATATCTCAATGGGGCTGCATATCGATCATTGCCAGTGGCCATTGCAAATAGGGCTCACTAGAGTGAGCATGGAAGCTAGAGATCGTGGAACTACATGTATACCGAACTTTTACATTCAAATATCGTGTATCATTTACAGCCTTATGCTTGATACATGTGTAATCGGTGGCTTCCTGAAATATCATTACGGATTTGCTAAGGGCTAATTCGATTCCACGAGAGTGTAGAAGGTAACAGCTCACTGGTGGTACAGGTTTCATTTGTAGATTTGTTCAGCTACATGTATCTGTGCTACTGGTGTCTACGTCGTATAGCTGCTGGCCGGCCCAGGTCTGCATGATGATGTCGTCTATATAGCTATGAGCACATCGTACTTATAGATGAATAAGTAAAGATAAAAGCGGCATATATCACGGCAATTAATTACTGCATGTAGTAATATTCCCAAATAAACATACATTCCTACTGCACGATCTATTGAACACATGTACTCACTCTGCCAAAATTAAATTACCGCTTACTTAATATTTTACCACCAACCCATACTTAATTGGGTTGATCGGTGACATTTTAATTCTGGCACCACGAGTACATACAGAGATCTAGAGTAGAGACAAGCAACGTAGATAATACCATATATAATAGAGTTATATACTGAGCCGATCTCCGATGTCTGAATGGGAAAAAATCGAGGTAACGCGAATCTAAATCATTGTCTCGAGTCCTATCTCTCGGAGTGGCCGGTCTTGACGCTTGTCATTCTTCCCCGTGAAATTATTGGGTCCCACCGAAACCTTGACGTCAAGTGGATCTTTGCATCTACTGGCTGTCTAGTTGGGTATGAGAGCCCCCTATGCGCCAAGAGACAAATTAATTCCTTTTGATCATCCTCCCAATTAGTAGTTACGGCCAATCAACAATGTGAAATTTCATAAACTATATCCGTGTACCGACATAAAAAGAACCGTGGGCGTTGAAATTGTCGTACCCAGATATATCCATGCGGTGAAAACTGCGACCTCCCCCCCCTTTTTTTCTGGGGAAGTAGCTGTATGTATGAATGTAGGTACTCGTATTTTCCTAACGTTTGTAAAAGGAACCGCTATTGCATACCATACTAAACTATGGACTTCGCACGTATTTATATGGTATGCAATAGTGGTCCCTTTTACAAACTTCAGGAAAATACGAGTAGGTAGGCAGTTTACCGGCGGGTAGATGTACCTGTGTGTTCAGGCAAAAAAAGTACCGACAATGCACAAACTGTCTGGAAATTTTTTTTTAGCAGACGTTAACTCCTAGTACGCGTATCATTGGTGGCAAGAAGCCTGCCTTGTACGATACTGATTATCTGCCCCGAGTACGGTCGCGCAATGGATTTGATTTTCCTCTTTGGGCGAGGTCCTTTTTTTTGTTTCTTTTTCTTTTGTGTGGGGGAATACTACATTGTACTCTGGTATGAAGGAGGCTCGATCGATTGTTCCCGCTGTTACATCTCACCAGTTTCGCATTCCCACAAGAGATCGCAACTGAAGGGATACAGCCCCAGAATGTCGACCGTTTAGTCAGAGTCATATGAGCGCATACGACGGAATAAATATAATATGGACCAGGTTTTCCCAAGAATATGTATGGTGGATGCCCTCCCCTGCAGCAATAATGAATATAAAGTATAGACAGGGACCCGGTGGCAAGTAGTATCAAGTCGCAGCCAGAAGTGGAGTTTGAAAGAACGTTTTGTGAGCTCGAGATTAAAACATGCCACTTTATCATTTTTGTACGCAACGACGTAACAACAATTTGACAACTCATTCAATTGCACTATCCCATCTCAAAGGTTCCTTCTAATTCTCAGCCCCGTTGGTTGACTATTCGTTGTTTTCTGCATCTGTTCAAAATTCCCCGAAGCCCTTAAGCCCAATCCCCACGTTTCCAAGCAGCCCCAATACCGCATACAGTCATCTTCCATTGGTTAACTCCCGGACGATCTTCCACTACAGCCCACGCATAGCCCTGTATCACTGACAGAGATTATTTACTCCATGATCAGCATCTAGCTACATCCCAATTTGGCCAGGATAGGAGCAAGACTTACGCATAAATGCTTTTTGTCTCGTGGCTTATGTCGTACTTCGTTCCTCATTACGCTCTACGATAACGAGCATCAGATAAAAGTGTCGCTTGAGTATTCCCCCGATCGAGATAAGGCATATGTTCCTCTTCGATCTCTATTTCCTGTGCTGCCTCACCTTCATCCAACCAATTTTGGAACTGCAACTGCAACTGGGACTGGGACTGGGACTGGGACTGGGACTCGGCTGCCACTTCCTGTTCGCGCAACGCAAGCAATTGCTCCAAAATTTCCTCTACAATCTCACTTCTACTTCTCCCAAGGTTCCATCGTGGGTCGTCGAACCTTCTCGTAAAGTCCGAGGAGCTTCTGCGGAAACATTCAGATATTAGAGGCCTTATCTCGTCGGCCGTGAGGTTCTTGAAGTCGATAAAATCTCGGCCAGTGTGATTGGCTCCTGCAAGACGTCTTTCGAATTCTTCCCAGAAGATATCCTCGCGGGATTTTGTGAAGCGTGAGTTTGGCCCTCCTACTCCGCTTCTTTCACTGTTTCTGCGCAATTCCGCTTCTAGCCAAAGGGTTGGACACAATATATTGTAGTTTGATTCAGCAGACTGGGTTGGTGTTTGACTGGTTTCTGGGGTGGTTGGCATGTTTGAATAGAATCAGGAGCGATAGAGGACAATTTTGGGAATAGAGGGATATGCTCAACTTATAGTGAGGATTCGGAATAGAAGCTACGCACTGTGAATTTGTAAGGAACCTTTGAGATATATATGCAGATTTTAGTATGGGTAGCAGTATGGCTACAAACTTTAACCTCATTGCAATTTTGCCACACAACTGCGAGAGACAGATTCGGAAAAGATTCTGGGCAATGAGGAAAACAAGCTCACGAAAAGAATTCATTACATGTAACTAATCAAGCAGAATCCCTGCATTTCCCTTTACACAAACCATATCGTAACGATTCCCTATGGACGACATGGGAGTTTTAACGAGGATTCCCTCCAACCATACTTCTATTATAAAACTACCGATAGTTGAACTTCATTCGCTAGTTGAGGTCAACAGGCGTGCTTTATGTAGGGGCTGCAACCATGCTTACCGCTTAGATATCCCCAGTTTTATATTCGTCCTTGTCGATCAGAATAAAGTCACCTGGCCCATCACCCTCTGTAAGGTTTACTGGCACAGAGGTGGATTGCTTCAGACTATTTTCCACCGTAGAAGGGGACACCGCTTCTTTGGGATCTTCCTTCGGAGAAGGGATCCCGGTGGGTCTGGTTTCCAGGGGCCCAGGAAGAGGATTGCCAATCGACTCGATAAGCTTTGCTTCACAATGCTTGGTGACATCAACGGTTCCTGTCTTCTCAATGTTCGTTTCCGGTCCAGCAGGTGGGAAGTAGATTCTTCTGGTACGTTAGAATAATACTAGAACAATACTAGAGTGGCAGCTCCTTCAAAATTATATTACTTACGAGATAAGTTCTGAGTAAGCATCTTCATCTTTTTTCTCAAAGTTACAAAAGATGACGAGCTCTAGCTTTTGGCCCTCCTCAGATTCAAGAAAACTCCGTACAGTCGAAATAGCCGTGCCAGCAGCCTCGTATGAAGGGTAGCCATAGATTCCTGTTGACAAAGCGCAGAAAGCGACAGCAGTTAAGCCATTGTCAATAGCCAATTTCAGGGTCTCTGTATAGCAGCTAGACAGATTTGTTTCATGCTCATTGATTTCTTTTGCTAGCCGGTATATAGGCCCGACAGCATGAATGAGTTTCCTGCAAGGTAACCTATAAGCTCTAGTTACCTTTGCATAGCCAGTCTTGCAGCCATTAAGACGGCGGCATTCTTCTGTCAGCTCTGGGCCAGCTGCAGAATGGATTGCTCCGCAAACGCCTCCTCCAGGAGTAAGATTCTCATTGGCAGCGTTGACAATTGCACCATTTGGGAGGTGTAGCTTGGTGATATCAGTTCGAATCAAGCCAATTTTAGCATTGAGAGTTGCAGAAGGGGTCGCAAGGGGTTTTTCATTGACCGAGATACGTTTGATGTGGTATAGGAGAGGAAGAGTGGGTATGTCGACTTGGTTTAACACAGGTGGCATCTTTGGAAATTTCGGAACCCCGTTGAGATATTCGTCTATTTTTTGTTTGAATCTGAACCAGCCCATTAGAGACAAGAATTTAGAGAGTTACCAAAATCAAACACTTAAGGACATACCTGTCGCGCCTCTCTACCTTTAATAACTCCGAGTAGCGTACGGTTAAGATATGCTGAGAATACTGAAATGTGTCCTCGTTTGATGACTCTTGCTACATATGAGCATGTATTGCTAGGGACAGCCTTGTCAGTTAATGTGGGGCAGTTGTGATATGGTATCGTGTCAGTCATTAACAGAGCATACAGATTATTGCCGAGCCTTTTCGCCTCCAAAGTTTATGTCCGACACAGTAGAGTACTACCACCAAAACTCACGCATACAAGATCAAACTTGCTACAAACGGATACTTCTAGGTTGATCGATATCTTTCAGCCAATCGTTTTAGAGATAATCCCTGGGCGGAGATAGCGGTACATGTAGGTTTGGTATATGCACTATGACATATGTTGCAGGTACATACTGCAAGGATAGTCGAAAAGGACGGTAGGTCACGTGCAAAGAATTATGTTCAGGTTTTCTTGTAAGGAAATTATATATTTCTTAATAAGGAGATATTTCATCCGAATGTCTAACTGTGTCTTATACAATATAAATTACATGTACATGTAGTCATGCTACATATTGCAGGTACGGTACTGAAGTTACTGATAAGCTGGGCATGTATGGCCGGGTAACGAAAGGGAGATAGAGTCACTTAGCAGGCAGGCCCTGTCATACTTAGACAACGTACGCGTACTATTTTAAACGCGCGATGGCTACAATAAAGCCTATTGAGCAGAAGTCTGTATGTGGCCACGTATCCAAGTATTGGTGGGTAAAAATACATCTGCTAACCATGTTTAAACCTCTCAGGTTCATCATATACAGTCTGGCCAGGTTATTGGTGACGGATTAGCTTCGGTGGTTAAGGAATTGGTAGAGAATAGCTTTGATGCTAGCGCAACTTCTATCGGTAGATTGAATCTCTCAGTTTATAAATCTCGTGTAACTCAATTGTAACAATCAATATATCTGACAAATCATTAGAGATACGGTTCAAGAATTATGGTCTCGATTCCGTCGAAGTTGTCGATAATGGTGTTGGCATCACCTCTGACAACTATGAGTCTATAGCTCTAAAACATTGGACATCCAAGCTTACGTCGTACGATGACCTCGATAACGTAACAACATTTGGATTCCGTGGTGAAGCTCTTTCCTCGCTCTGTGCTCTTGCGGATCTTCATATTACCACAGCAACTGCCGAAGAAGCCCCCAAAGGCACCCGTCTTGAGTTCGAGACTTCTGGAAAACTGAAGTCTCGTTCAGTTGCAGCTGCGCAACGCGGTACCACGGTACTGGTAGAAAATATATTTAAAACTTTACCCGTAAGGAGAAGTGAGTTAGAAAGGAACATTAAGAGAGAGTATACAAAAGTACTAGGTATACTACAAGCATATGCGGGTATCTATGTAGGGGTGAAATTTTCGGTTTTTAATCAACCACCAAGGGGAAGAAAAACACCAGTATTTGCTACAAAAGGCAATCCAACAACTCGAGAGAATATTGCGAATGTATTTGGCGCAAAAACTCTCACTGCATTGGTGGCGTTAGATCTACAATTTGAGATGACATGTACCCGCAAAGGTATCGGCATGACTCGAATAGGCGGTGGATTAGAGTAAGTCATACCATCATAGGTTGTTTGACTTGACTATGGTTTCTCATATACTTTTGGAATTTTCAGAAGTAAAGAGGTTAAGATAGTTGGCCATATCTCGCGTCCTACTGTTGGAGAAGGCCGCCAAACTCCTGACCGACAGATGTTCTTCATCAATGGTAGACCTTGCGTTCTACCTCAAGTATGTCATAGAATCACAAGTTGTTGATAATAAAATGCTGACTTTTGAAGATATCGAAGGCCTTTAACGAAGTTTACAGAAACTTCAATGTTACGCAATCCCCATTTATATTTGCTGATATACATATGGATACAAGTATATATCCTCTAGACGTTTTATCTTAGGAAAGTATAGGTTCTCATGTGGAATAGATGCATATGATGTGAATGTCTCCCCTGATAAGCGGTCCATATTGCTCCATGATCAAGCAAAACTATTGGAATCATTAAAGGTACCACAGCTGTTAAGAATCTATCAGATAGAACTAAAGCAAATATCTTCTTGGTTAGGCCTCACTTATGGAGATGTTCACGAATCATGAACAAACCGTACCCCACACCCAACTTGGAATCAAGGCAAAAGTACCAAATTACAAACAAAATTCCCTCAACCTACCTGACCCGCCCATCAATTCAGCTGATTCACCATCACCAGACGGTTCAAAGGCTGATGACCTGATAATGACGGAAAACCATGCCGATATCGCCCTTGGGACCACGGAACCAAACGAGCAGATAATTCCTCATTCCCAAATTAACGAAGTCTCTATTTCAGTCGAAAAATTCCAGCCACCGAAATATGCCATTGATCTACCCCCAAAGCTTCGAGAATTTAACTTCAAGCCACTGACGGTTCAAGACCGTGAGAAAGTTCTAGAACGGCCGGAGGGCTCTTTTAATTTCACGACAACGGCGGATGAAATCTCAGATGACGCCCTCATTGAAGAAGCCGAAGAGTTTGAGGCACGCCTCCCTAGTTTACTAACTGCCCCAAATATTCGTTCGCACTCTTATCTACCTACTACAATGACAAGTCCCCTCTCAAAACTGTCGTATTACGCTAGGGGATCGCGGGCGAATAACGCTACTATCACGATTGGCGACCGAGATCCTATCATAACAGGAAATAGTCCACCGAGCTCACCGAGCTCACCGAGTAAACGGAGAAAAGTCGCCGCACCTGAAACCGGAAGGTCAAAAATTGTAAAGTTAGGAAGGTTAGGACAACCAAAATTCTCTTCGGGGATTCTGAGTCGATTCGCAGCGCCAACGGCTCAAAAACAATTCAGGGAGAAGGAGCGGCGGGGGGGAGCCGATGATTTTGGACCAGAATCACTTAAGGGTCACGAGGATATTGGTGGGGAAATGGGGATTCAAGAGCCGGACGAGATGGTTTTAGACGAAAATCAATACCTTGATAAGGATCCGGATGAGCCATCTACAGACTCCAGTGATCTGGAGGAGGCCGTAGTTATTCCAAACCTGATTGGTTCAAATCAATCATTTATCCCTAACGTAGAATTCAGCGCAATTAGTGGCGATGAAATCATGGACGACGAGAGGGACTCGAGCATAGAAAATGGTGAAGGGGTGGAACCCGACGAGAATCCCGAGGACGACGATTTTATGGATGGATATGGATTCCTCAAACAATCTTCAATACGTGCGCAGAAGCTTTTTGAGCAGGCAGAGGATTCAGTGGCCAAACCTACTTCGAAAAACCTAGAGAGAGCATTCGAGATCTTAGAAGGTTCGCCAGACTATACTACAAAGAGGGTCTTTAGAACATGTTCCGCTTCAGTAGCCCAATTGAAAAGGCAGTTGGGGTCACTCGGAAAATTCTCTACAGGAATTACTGCTAAAAACACCTCTCCATCTAATTACACTTTAACTGAGGACGATTTATCTGCCGAGGAACATTTGAATTTGACGATTTCCAAAAAGGACTTCTTCGAAATGCAAATAAAAGGGCAGTTCAACAAAGGATTTATTTTGACAACTAGGGGGGACGACCTTTTCATCATTGACCAGCATGCGTCTGATGAAAAATACAATTTCGAAACATTGCAACAAAATACTGTGGTCCAAAACCAACGGCTCGTTGTTCCGAAAGCACTAGAATTAATGGCAATGGACGAAGTTATTGTGACAGAACATCTGGACCTTTTCAAAAAGAATGGCTTTATCATCGAGGTGGATCCAGAAGCACCTACTAGTACAAGGTGCAGACTAATTAGCTTGCCCTTAAGCAAAGACACTGTGTTCGGTATCAAAGACTTGGAAGAGCTTATACATCTAGTTCATGAGGACCAAGGTAATTCTTCAGTTCGATGTTCCAAGGTTCGGAGTATGTTTGCAATGCGAGCTTGCAAGAAGAGCACCAAAGTAGGCCGGGCGCTCACAATAAAAGGGATGGAAAGAATTGTCCGGCATATGGTATATAGCTTTCTTCTTGGTAGTTTAGAGGGTTGAGGCTGACGGCGTGTTTTTACCCAGGGTGAATTGGATAAACCTTGGAATTGCCCGCATGGGCGTCCGACTATGAGACATTTGGTAGAGTTAGGCCAGATAACATCTTGGAATGAGTATAGTTCGGAGAGTGTGAACTCGAAAGGTTTACAGTGGGGAAGTCAGAATTGGGCGGATACCTGGCGTGAATTTAATATCGGAGAATTCGAGTGGAATTAGGGGTAAACCCGGGCGATAACGTATGAATGCGTCAAACTAAGAAAGGAAAACTATAAAAAGTAACTATGAACCAAGTTCACATTGAGCCTCTCTTTACTTAACTTAACATCTACCATTACCGTGGAGGGTTATACCCATTATGAGCCTTCCTCCGAAAGTCTACATGATGTTGGCCGTACATGATCATTCAATCATGTGCGGTCACTCGCCATTCTGGGGCCCACGTGACCAAGCTCCTCTATGGGAACATGAGATAGACTGGTTTGGTGGCTACGTAAGACTACTTGATTCTTCTCATTTCGACTAGGATAGAGATTGTATCTTGAGACCCCGGTATCGCGGTTTCATTGGCCGTATTAAAGTATCCTGATTCTCTAAATTTAATACTGGCTAAGGATCATGTCACAAATTTTGGGGTGAGTCGATGTCTTCTCGGTCTGCTTCGCGAATAGTATGCATCGAGCCCCTACAAGCACATCCGGGCATGAGTTATCTTTGAGCTAGTAATACTTTTAAATTGATTAAAACTCAGTAAACAGGCGTATTCTAATCGAAGTGCACTCAGTCGTGTCACTGGTAAGGAACCATACGGTTTACCCGATCTTAGCTTAAAACCAATCAAGGCGGTACTCGTTCTCAATATTTGGTAGCCGCCCTTAGGTCCTAACAACTAAATATGTGAAACAAAACTTTGGGTTGACTATATGGCTTATTCCTCTTTCAGCCCTGCATGCATGGTAAAACAAAGAAAATTTGGTCCAACTAAAAGGTTGTATAGTCGAAGTGATATCAATATCACATCCGATCCGAGATCGCTACAGTCTCTAATATATACAATGCCTCCCTGCATACGAGTCGGCCTGTCGGAGGCCATCCTTAGATCTATAGAATGCTTGATGCTCATTATCCTAGAATAGGAGGGAGTCCAACATGTAGAGTATTCACTTGATCTTAATTAAGAGAGCCAATGAGTAGGTACTGGGTATGTTATTACTCCCAGCACCAAAGCCAAGACACGCCAGCTCATAAACCCGGGATCCAGGTTTAAATTGGTTACATGTGCATACGCAGCTAAAGAGCATAATTGGCCATTAGAGAGTTTGCGATGTCGGGTTTCTCTCTGGCCGGTGGAGTTAATTGCACTTAGACATACTTATACGAAAGACTAGGCAATGGTAATACAGGCTTGTTGATTGATTGAATGATTGATGCGCCCTTCCGGTCGGCTATGATATTAGGTAAAATAAGCAAATACCCCCACATTATTGTTAAGTACAAGCATTCATCGAGCAGGAAACACAAGCTACATGCACTTTAGTCTCTTCAATTGACCAGGCCCTACCACTTAGATTATCGATTGATTATGTCAATAAATGTAGTTAACCTCGATGATCATCTACTCGGGCAATAAGAACCAGAACATGCAAGTGAAGAGTCAGGAATTATTTGTATGGAGTGGCACCGCGGTACCGGTCTGCTATACAAATAACCTCATTGCATATTCTGGCTCTAACCTTGTGCCCGAGTACGTATCCGTGCAACCTATAGCTAGAGAGTATATTTACGTATATTAATTAATACTATTAAACATCGATATATGCATATACATGTATTATAAACACCAAGGGTGATAAATACATGTATGAATACAAGTACATGTCTCTAGAGGTACATGTACCGGGGTCAACCATAAATACCGAGAATCTGATAAGATAAACACACCCATTTCACAGCAAGATTCCCTTATCAGATTCTTCGTATTTACCCCAACGCCCGGTACATGTACATGTATAAATGATGTTTTTACTTATATACATGTAGGTACGTTCATGTACGTATGTCAGTCCTTGGAACTAAACCTTATTTCCGTGCTCCCAGTACTACATGTAGAGCTAAAAGAGTGGATCTGTTGGCCTGTGCTCGCAGCAAAAAACCTTTTAAGGGCCAATAGGACTATCGGGTCATGGAGAACCACTTTCGCAATGATTTTACCAGATACTGTAACGCACCGGCACGAGCGGCCCGCTTCTCTTTCCACACTTCATCATCGCCATCGCCATCGCCATCGCCATCGCCATCGCCATCGCCATCGCCACCATCAGCATCATCGCCACGATCATCACAACTATCACCAGTACTCGCCTACCAGCAGACAAAGAATCCAACAGTATTTTCTGGCTCTTACCCTTGTAGGCGAGTACTAGTACGTACCAAGGCAGGTCAGATCTACCATACTAAGCAGCAGCAGCAGCAGCAGATAGGATAGAGAATGACGGATAGCTACATGAGAGTGATATACCGCAGATGTAGTAAATAATATAATAAAAAGCCGTTTACCTCTAAACGACTTGGTCATTTCCCTCTAAATGACCTCGTCCTTTATTAACGGTGGTCACTTAACTGGTGATTTAAATGACTGGTCGTTAGCCATCGTCATTTAGCAAAAGGGCATAGCCATTAACTACTAAAGGGTTTAGTAATTTACATCTATTCTTTGCTACTCAGGTTGACATATTGAGTACATGTATATGTAAGTATTAGAGCGTATTTGACAACTGTCGATTCCGACAATTGACAGTTCGCCGGCTGAAATCCCTTCGTCTGTGCCCGAGATTTGCAATAGTGATTAGCAAGAACCTAGTCAACAAGAGGAGTTGGTGCTGCCATAAAAGCGAAAATGGTTCACGGAGTGAGGGTTAGGTTCACTAGGAGTAAAAAACACTTGAATAGGTAAGGTCTCCTATCATCAATACAGACGAGGGGATGGCTTTAATACATTTGGTTCTAACTAGTGGCTAATTGCGGCTTTATGGTTTGGTGGGATTGAATGGTTGCCAGCGCAATTAGGACAATACTTGATTTTTACTCTAAGTAACGTTTTTGGCCGAGTACCGTAATCGGGTCGTATGGAAATAACACTAAAATCTCAACACAGATTTTGGATCGGCAATTACCACAACCAAATTTGTATGGTAATGACCCGATTCCCAGTCTGACACGGCACTAGGTCAAAAGCGTTATTTCGGTATCAGGGGTAAGCATGGCCTACAGCTTTAGCTACGCCGCCACGTTATACTCACTTACCCTTAATACCAAAGTACATTGTTTATCTAAAAAGCTGATTCATGAAATATCACTCGCTGGATAGCATTACAAACACAGGCGCTAGCAATCTGGGAATGGTTGGCTTGTAAGATAATAGATGTCGTTACTAAAGTCTTATTATCTACAATAAGAGCAAGTGTTTGAAATCGACGCCTAAATTTGGTAATCTGATTCTTGGTTCTGGATCTTGTGGTGTATAGTATATACTTGAATAATGAAATTAACACAATTTATACAAAGTACTGTGTTCAAAAGTTGAAAATACCTAAACAAAGAAGGCTTCCTAGACCGTCAATAATAGTATACCTCTATATGCGCGTGCGCATTCCTATTCTCATTCTCATTATAGACCATGTGGGTCACGAAGCAGCTCGCCCCAGGTGATCTGAATACGAAAAACTCACCTTAAGCTGTTAGTTTTTAGAGAGTATATTATCCTAGTACCCTAGCTATTAAAAGGAGAATTTAGTTCTTTTCGTATTCTCAAAATATTCCCTCGCCCAATACATATTGTTCATTAATTACGCTTTATATCTAGTATAGTCCTTGTTAAATATATGTACAACCCCCTAAAAGGTATGGATTCGCTACACCACCCCCACTAATGCGTTAGCTATAACGTATTTCACCGTGTACCCGTTTATCACCATGTACCCGTGCAGTGGCTCATGCTCAGCCACTGTCTCAGGTACTCGCTGGACTAAATTCAATGAACTACCTATTGTATAGTATTGTTGTAAAGGGTCCCCAAATGCCAGTAACATATAAATATATATCATATCCAAACACATTTGGGTATGATTGTACTCATCTCATCCCCGATATTTGAGATACATGTGTTTACTCTATTGTATGAGCTTTGAAGCTAAAGAGCCTGACAGAACAAAAATTCTGGGTAGTAGATTCAGCAAAATCAGGTTGGGAACATTGATTTAACTCAAAGGACCTTCAAATATCAGCTCTGTATATTATGACACTGGTTCCAAGCCGAATCTTGGGTATGCTTATAAACCTGAAACCTGTGGCACGTGTACACGGTGATACACGGGTAAACGGTGAAATACGTTAGTATGAAGTAACAATAGGGCATTATTATGGTATCGTTTTTGCAATACCGGTTTAATTCTGTGTTCTTCACTAAATTTCGTAGTCTTACAGTAGCGATTTCACCCCGTTTTTTCATACTGTAGATTATTGGTTGAGATCACTAAAGAGTGTAACTACATGTATTATATTACCCCCACCATGTACCAATACTATATAGCGATACTTACAAAGAGACTCGACACTCAAGAATACCTGCATTAACGGTTTTATACCTTGACTACATGTATGTTCCTACTCATGGATGCTTTCCACGCTTAAGTAGATGTGCATATATAACGTGTTTCACCGGGAACGCAATCGGCACCGGGAAAGCAATCAAGCATGACATAAACGGGTTCGAAAATTGCTGTGAAAATTCAAAATCATCCAGAATTACAGAACTAAATACACTAAAGTCATTTCGAGATATCCTTCAAAAATTTCTGATGATCGTTACAAATAGGTATATAGCTGTGGGATGGTCGTTAAGTCTTGATAACCCCCCCACAGCTATATACTCGTACTACGATCATAAGAATTAGTCAAAAACACCAAAAGAACTCCCCTATATATGTATGGCTTCATGGTATTGCTTTGGTGCTCATAATGCTCTTCTGTGGGGTTCGGTTGCTTTCCCGGTGAAGATCGCTTTCCCGGTTTTTTGTTTTTGTTTTTGTTTAACTCATCACTTTCCTGGTGAAACACGTTATATTCATGTAGCAATAGAAAGTCTTCTGGGTACACTTGAGTACGATTCTTTGGGCATGCAGCTAGGCTCTTACTCAGTATCTCGGCAATTGTCTATAAAGTTACAAGAACCGAGTTGTGTTCATTGTGAAATTTTTGTTACGCAAATTAAATCACAAGATATCACTCGGTAAATAATAATGGCTGATCGCTCTTTTTCTTTCTTTCTTATTAATGGCCGATCGCTCCAATAAACTCACCAAAAATAGATAGCTAAGGGAAAAGAAAAACAAAGATATTCAACACTAAATTAAAATATGAGTATTTTGGAGAGTCACTACAGTCGTTTCTGGGTCAACGACGAACCCGGCTCGATGACGAGTGGCTACTTTTTGGGCTGATAGTCAGTCAAAGCAAAGGGGTCGGGGCGCTTTTGTTGGCTTTTATTGGCTTCGATTGGCCTATTCGCCACCGAACTGGTTTCGTCGTTGACCCCGAGACGACTGTACTTGCTAATATAGGGTACAGTCGTTCACAGGGTGAAGACGGACACTGGGTGGTTCTACACATGGCGAGAAACAGCCAAGCTTTAATTTTGACGTTTCCCATACAAAAGGTTGGGAGATACACATTATTTGATGCAATAACCGCAATGCTTTGTGTTAAAGGCATTCCGGTCCCATTACGGACGCCTTTACTAACGGATTTATTGATGTATTTACCTGTTAAAGACATGTTAAATGCAAAATACGACTTTACTGACGACATCCCCCATTGAAGGCATGTTAAAGGCATGTTAAAGGCAACAAAGTACGACTTTACTGCTTATTTCCGGGGTTTCCTATTTTCCGGCGAAGCTCCTCGAGATAGTTGAGTCCCCAAATAGAATATTTCGATGGGGTCATCAAATGGTATCTGGCATCAATGGGCTTGAAAGAGTTGGGGGGTAAAATTTAGTTTTGATGGATTCACTGTTTGGCATATACATGCAGGTAACTCTGGCTAGATAGTCCGGATATAATAGTAGGATGCTCGATTATGGTTGGTTAAATTTGTTGGTGATGGCTTGATCAATCATACGAAGCATCACCAGTAGCCAAAACTTATCCCTCTGTGTGAAATTAATGACAGAAGCGTGACCGGTAAAGGCATCAGTAAAGTTGTCGGTAAAGTCATTTGTAAATCATTAAAAAAAATTGTTTGTAAAGTCGTCCAATTTCCCTTAAAGCGACTTTCCCTCTGCCGGAATATTGACATTACCCACGTAAGTCCAGGCTCGAAAACGACCACTCTACTGAATGTTCTAGATACACATTTTCACTCGCCCTAGAGAGTACTACTAATGAGATTATATTATCGTTATATATATATATATATAGGAGCTGGGGCCTTTCTTTTTAATTTTGCCAAGAAGAAATTACAAAACGCACAGCAAACCCCAGCGCCGACCTAAGATCTAATGTGACACTACTTGATATGTTTCATAACTTTCTTCGAGTTCTCAAAAACTTGAGACAGCCGATCCCGCCAGTTTTACAAAAGGAAACGTTCATGAATTTAATAGACGAAGAGTTAGGTGAATTTTTACCGGTACCTATAACTACATGTACATATACTTGCTACGCTACACCCCCGTAATCGCCCCCGGTACATTTCCTAGAGATTATCCCAAGAGACCTCGAGGACAGATAAAAACAAAACACCAGTGGTGCTTTGCAATTTGGCACATAAGCTGTAAAGCGCGAGGTCGTAAATCATCGGAAGGCACGAAAATACCAAAATTGGTTTAAATACATACAACGGGTGCCAACAGCCCAATTGTGATCAAGAATCAACAAGGATTTGTAGAGTAAAACTTTGGGCATCAAATTGAATATATCTAAAAGAGCACTCTCCCATGATATGATCAGATCAGATGTGGAAGAAGGTACATGTAGGTACAGCCACTCTGCAAAAGTGTTCGTGATCGTGATTCACATCAAAGTTGGTCAGTGCGTGATGTGGCTTACCAGAATTTACGGCCAAATTGGGGAGCTAAAATGTATCTATATAATTGTATCCAGTGAGTGGCAGAGAATAAAAATACCATGGATGTCTAGTACCGACTTTGACCACTATTGACTGTTGCTGTGTTGCTGTGTTGGGGTTCTTGGGCAGGACATGTCACATTAAATCAGAATCGCGAACACTTTTGATGGGTGGCTGTACATGAGCAAGAAGCAGAGCAACATGGAGATTCAGTTGCATCCCATACAAATATGTGGTCTTGGTACGTTTTTGGCAACTCAACTCAACACAATCAAATCAACACAGCTCATAATAGTTTAAATTTGAGCTGATAGAGTAGTTTTTGACATGTAAGAAATATTTCTCCAGTTATCAGAAATTATTCATGATAATTGGTGGTCCAGGACCACGTTGAAAAGTAGCATTTTTTGTGTAAAATGGGCGCCTTCCGATGATTTACGACCTCGCGCTATCCCTTGGGCCGGTGAGACAGGACTTCTTATTCAAGCAAAGCAAAGTCACGTTCCCTGGAAATCACTGCTGGGATAGGAAGTCCTGGATTCTGCGTGTCTCACCGGCCCAAGTGATACATCTAAATATTTTTCTTCCAGATTTGTCGTGCAGGTTTATCTTTTATAATTTATTGTTAGGTAAAGGGGTCGAACTCTTGTAGACACCATAAATTATAGGCCTATGTACGTTTCTTGATATTACATGTGATTAGAGTAGGTATGAGCTATCATTACATGATTTTTTCATCTATCCACTCGTCCATTCGCCGTTCTTTTTATACAATTATCTTACAATGATTTGGAGTTACTTGCTAATTGTGTCGGTGCTTTCCCTTATTCTTAACAACTACTGGTTCTTTTCCTTCTCTGCCTTCCTTTCCTCCTTCAGCTGAAAATTCTCGTCTGATATAGTTCTCAGTGACTCTCTAACCTGTGCACATGCACGTTCACACTCGACGGCTAGTGCTGGAACTTCGATCGACGCTGCGATCTATGGCGGTTGTCAGATAAGTTAAAATAAGGACTGAAGGGTGTTAATGGTACCTCCTTAGCGTCCCTCGGGTTGATTAGCATGACCTCTTCGAAGTCGTGTAATATCTTCTCTTTAAATTCTGCCTCGGTCTCGAGCTTGTTGCGGTAAAGTGAGTCGAGTTCTGTTGTTGGAGTGGGTTGGAGGAGCTGGTTATTGACGAGGAATTCAAGGTGTTTTGCGCCGGCGAGGGCTTTCCAGTGGGAGAATGCTAGATGGGACGTCAATATATGAGTGGATCTTACTTACCCGTGAGTTTATTTTGGGGTATATGGGAGCTTACCTCGGTATAGGAGATAGAAAAACGGGATCTAGAGCGGTATTCAAATCAGCGCTCCATAACAGAACCAACGGATCCCAGAGGTATATACGTTGGGAATAATGGGAACCAGAGCAAATGGCGCTACTATGGGCATTCCAACTATTGACCAGATCAACCGACTACGGTGGATATCGTTACGCTCTGTTGCTAGCGTTTTGATTATTTCCGGAATTCTGTTCTCTTTGATGATGGATGGTGGGTATATGACCTCTACTCTTTGGTGGTCCATTTCGTCCTGTTTTCGACGCGCTGATAATGGGGGAATTGATTTGAGACCCCTAAAATTAATACAGTCAGAACCTTCAAATGATAAGAATTTGGATGGTACAGCTGGCAAACCATTCTTCATAGGGTATCCGGTTGAAAAGCTTATTTCCCGCATCAGTGAGTGAGCGCTGCCAGCCAGCTTTTCCGTTTTCCTAATTTTGCAGGGTGTATCAGCGATTGAATCCTTCGAGAATGCAGCACAGCAAAGGGAGAGAGAATCGCATACCCATGACAACCATACTTTGGCAGCTCGTCTATATCATGGTTAGCATGTACACAATATCCTAAGTAAGGCCGCTCGCATAAACCTACGCTGAGGCCTTATCCGCAAGTGATGGATGAGGGTGTGTGATCTTGTTCAACCTCTGGCCGTAGATGAGCGTACGCCGTGTAGAGATCGGGATGAGATAAAGTCGCATCTTGGCGAATATGCAATAAGAGAGAACCGGGAGATGCTTTTTCTTTCTAGAAAAAAATTGAGGGAGAAGGCGAAGCTGGCCGCGACAGATACGCAAACTTCTATCTATATTTAATTTGAACTGAATATCACCAGTACATGGTTACTTCTTATAAGGGCCGAAAATAGTGGGGCAAGTATACCTACTGTGAGCGGTATTTGATACCGTCCTCTTGCCAATTACTCACCTTATCGCTTTCTGTCTGGGAAATACAGCGGAGGTGAGGTACGAATAAAGTTGAGCGGGCGAAAAGAGTAACGTCATTCATGTACCTGGTTTATGTGTGGCTGTGGCTGTGCAGCATGGAAAAAGTGCTTGGATAACCTTGACTGGCCACCCACCAGACCCAGAACAGTTCAAGGCTGTGAAGTGTGTAACGCTGAAGATGCAGCAACTGACAAGGCCCATAAGGGTATCACTTATCAGAGTATGTACCTACATGACAGCCCAGCTGAAATGCCAACCATCTAAGCCACGCTCATTTCCTAGTTACGTACCAACTGCATGTACAAGGCTCTGGGATTAAGTGAGCGAACTAAACGGGGTGTTTATAGATGAAGATCCGTTCACTCACTTTATCCCAGAGCCTTGTGGTATTTCGCTTCCAAGGCCCCTAGCGCGGCTTGAGCCACACTGATTTGAGCTCGGAACGCGTTCCTTCAATCCTGTTTCAACTTGGGACCCATCCCTTCTGGCCCTGGGAAAAGATTGTTAGGATAATTCACTGTTAACAGAATTTCTCCAGCCAGCCGCCGACCATTCATCTCGCGCCAACTGCCTATCACCTACCGCCTACCACCTAGGTACTTGCTTGCAAGTTGCCTGTGCAGCAGCTTGCTCGCTTTGCTGACTGTACCATTCACTCGGCAATGCTCATCAGCATCCAATCAACTCCCTTCTTTTCGAACAAAAGTTGTGAATCGTCGCTCCGGCACACGTAATTGCCCCCTCCCCCAGTTCACTCAGTGCTTCCCAACAACAAAAAAGTATTAGGTGGTGTGTATCATAGAGTAGGCACAGAAGACGGAGTACATACATAACGTATCATACAAATTACAGCACACAATCCGCAGGCTCTCCCCTCCCTTCTCTCGCCACAGGAAAAAGGAAGAAGCCTTCCCGGCGTCGCATCCCCCATTAGCAGACAGCATTGCTTCGCCTTATTACTATCGATCGATCGTTGTCCAATACACTCCCACCACCCCATTACATCCCACGCACATGGCTGGCATCCAGTCATCCACCAGTAATGAGCAGCTGCACACCCAACACCAAGACGTAGTGGCCTCGTCTTTGAACAATAACCTGCACCTACAGCATCGTCCTTCTTCGTCCCAACGTCAGGATGGTCCGTCAGCTCCTCCTCCTCTTACTATCGGAATAGGCGGAGGAACATCTACAGCCCGGCCTACCTCGTCCGTAAATTCAATATCTTCGCGATCTATCAGCTCTCCTGTAAACACCATACCAGACAGGGGCATGGGTGACTCTCAGCAATGGAAAAACGTCCGGACGCTACCAAGTTGGCTCCCCTCTCGTTGTAAGATTGTTTTTTAATGCGTTTATAGGATGGACATCCTGATGCTAACGGGGGCTGTGTAGCATGGGTACAGAGCCGAGAGGAAGATGAACATGATTTAATAGAAGCTCCTCCCTTGGCTCACCGACGGCCGCCGGAGCGCTCGCAATACGATGCCGTTCGGGAAACGACACCCATAACTATGGGCCGGCTGCCCGAGCACGCAAGCCGATGGAGGAATTTTGTCGAGGCTAGTACAGGTCACCCACCAGCAACATCACATTCGGAAAAGGATGAACCGGAACAGTGGTTAGCTAAACAGGGCGATTTTGATAAACCATGGAATCATAAAGCCGACACCGAAAATCAAGGCGACGGTTCTGCAGATGACACCGATGATGGGTTATTAATTAGTGCAAAGAGAAGAAGGATTTGGTACAAACGAATCTATGTATGTCCCTCCATACATGTAGCGATGTTATTCTTGTTAGAAATTGGTACTAATGGGTGCCAAGACTATGCTATTAAACAACCCGGCAGTACCTTTAACTTTCCGGGCACTTATCTGGGTATTATCATTACTAGCACTTGCTCTCGCCTCCAGTGTTTTCCAGCTCAGCAACCAATATGGATTCGACCAAAAGCCGTCTACAGTTATGGCAATTGTGGTTGACGTCATCGCTTTAATATACTTGATTTACATTACATACGACGAATATTCAGGAAAGCCTTTGGGCCTACGGTCGCCCAAAGCAAAAATGAGACTGAGTACGCTATATTTTATGTCGATTGATCATTACCAGGTATTCTAACCTGCTTGTGTATATGCAGTCATGCTCGATCTTCTATTTATAATCTTTGATTCCGCAAATCTCTCCCTTGCTTTCGACACTCTCTTTGATGTGCGATGGAGTTGTAGAAGCGCGACAACGGGCGCTGATTTCGGTGGTAACGACAATGTAAGTTTCCTTCGAAAATGGCTGTGGCTAAGTATTAATGCGATCAAAGGAACTCCGAACTGTCTCTCCGATATGTGATCGGCAACGAGCTCTTGCGGCATTTATTTTTCTTGCCCTATGTGCATGGGTCTCTACGTTCACAGTTAGTGTGTTCAGGTTTGAAGCCCGCATAAGACATTCCTAAAAGGATGCTTGCTTACCATAGCTGTAGACTTGTCGAGCGAGTATCAAAAGGAAATAATACCCGTCCATAACAGTTGTACTATATGACTCACCGTTTTTTCTTCTTTTCTTCTTTTTCTTTACTTTCCTTTTTAAAACCTGGGGTTTTATATTTTCAATTTCTTGTTCTATAGCGCATGGGGACTATAAAATTTGTACAAGATATTTCTTTCTTTATCTTTTTCCGTTCTGATAGGATGGATGTTATGTATGGGAAGGTAGTCTGGTCTAGGCGTTTTTTACTCCTTCTTTCTCTCTCGTTATGTTATTTGCTTTGTATGTTGCTTTGGATATTCATTTGGTACCCCCCTCTGGTTTTTGGCATTGCGTTCTTGCGAGTTCTCATCTGTTTCTTGTGTTCCTAATTAGTCCAATCTGGTATCTGGTAATCAGACCGATATTTTTTCTTATGTTCCTAGCCCTCTTTACATCTTGTTCATTTCATCTCTCGTTCTACATACTTTCTATAGCCCCATTGGCCTGTCCGTTCGTTTTATTGTGGAATGTTCAATTAGCATGCATTTTCGCGGAAGTTGCATCGTAGCTATAGCTTGGGACAGTGCATACATCTAGGGACTAGATGTGATTGACTGCATTATACGCGGTTCTCTGTGACATGGCTCTGACAATTAAATGAATGTGCTCATAATTATGTTTTCTAACTTAGCATAATTCTGTACCACGCCTGACGATTGTTTTTAGTCGGATACATGTATCTTCATAACGATATTTGGTACTTTACAAACCCTTGAATGGCATCGGGCTAAAAAGATTTTGAGAACATATGCCCTAGTACTATTCCCGAGAACAATGCCTTTCTAAGTAATCATGGTGGTGTTTACTACATGTATGTATTTATTTTTACTGGGGATGTTGCAACCTTGGTTAGAAGAGCTTCTAAGAACAGAACTCGGTGGTGTTTCAAGCTTCTTTTTTGTGTAACCTGACTCCTCTATCATGTCGTAAGTAGACCCTGAGTTGTGATGTAGGTGGACTTTTGCATAACGCAACTTGCAGCTTGTGGGGTAGGAATGGTAACCGGGATCTATTTGATATCATCAATAATATTACATACGGGATTTCCGGTGGACCTGGAGCTCGGGCCGGGAGTTGGAGTGCAAGTTGCTGTGCAACACATAATCTAATCCGGAGGGGGGCTTACAATAGTGTCTACATGTACATGTAGGTACATACTATAGTTGAGCCGCGCCGGGATATAAGTGGACGCGGGGGGCAGATACCTAGAAATTCACAGCGAGCAAACTAAGCGTCTGTCTGTTGCGTTGCCCAGCCTCACTCACACCTCCACTGGAACTGCTCCACCTTCGAAAGTTCCCCTCTACCGTCACCTTTCCCCCCCATCCTCCCCTCCTCAACTCAAGACTCAACATCTATCAACTCCAACCCCTCTCCACGGTTACCCCACCGCCTCTATCTTCAGCTCACTGTTATCAGACCAAAAGCCCCACCTTTCTAGAATTACGCTCCCGACCGTGAAACCTAGTCCATCTCTGCAGTACGGACTTACCTCCTAAAATCAGCTTTGGTACCTTGAAACGATAACACCCTACCAGTTTACGGCTTGGTGCCCATCTCATCATAATGCAACCAAAGACACCCAATAGAGAAGATTTGGTGCAGACGTGAGTTTTTGAGAGTTTGTCCAGCCTGGATCTATTTCGCGGAAGCTAAATGTTGTCATACTCTCAGGTGGGCTTATCTAGAAGAGGGTGTCGAAAAGATCATGAAAGATCTCAACAGTGGAGTAGATATGAACACCGTAAGCTTTACCTCTTTTCCGTCTATTTGCATTTCCGCTATCAGCTGTTCCAGTGCTAACTGTTTTACCAGTACATGGGCGTTTACACGTATGGAAATCCCAGATACAATCCTCACATGGCGCTTAGTTGCTGACAGTAATATCTAGTGCTGTTCACAACTTCTGTACATCACAGAAAGCTGTCAACTCAAGTCCGCAGACTCTGCAAAACAACGGAGCTGTTCATCGAGGTGGTCTGTCGTCATCCAGGTTGTTATTCTGCAGATTATACTGATGCATTTACCATGGATTTTTAGCCCACCTACTTGGAGAGGACCTTTACAACAACCTGATTGGGTACCTAAGCAGGCATCTTGGGACTCTAAAAACTGTGGGTATATAACTTGTTACATGCGCAGAATTACAGCCTTGCTAACCTATAGGTTTAGGATTCGGAAAGCCATGCAGACGAGGCCCTTCTGGCATTTTACATTCGAGAATGGGACCGATACACGACCGCTGCAAAGTATATTAACCATCTGTTCCGATACTTAAATCGACACTGGGTGAAAAGAGAGATGGATGAGGGCAAAAAGAATATTTATGACGTTTACACAGTATGATTCACTCTACCGAAGGATTATCCATGTATAACTGACGATGATTCAATAGCTGCACCTTGTCCGTTGGAGATGCGATCTTTTCGACCACGTTCAAAAGCATGTAATGGACGGTGTACTGAAGCTTGTTGAGAAGCAGCGGAATGGGGAAACCATTGAAACAGCAATGGTCAAGAGCATTGTAGATTCATTTGTTTCCCTTGGGTTGGATGAAAGCGATTCCTCGAAATCGACTCTCGATGTTTACAGGAAATTCTTTGAGAAACCGTTCCTCGAGGCTACAACCTTATATTATCAGATGGAATCGAAACAATTCGTTGCGGAAAACAGCGTTGTTGAGTATATGAAAAAGGTCAGTATTATGGTGCTCTGAAAATGGGCTTATTACTAATTTAGTGCACAAATAGGCGGAAACGAGATTAAATGAGGAAGAAGGGCGTGTGCAAATGTATCTTCATCCTGATATCTTCCAGCCATTGATGAAAACATGCCAGAAGGTACTCATTCAAGAGCATGCTTCATTATTACGGGAAGAATTCCAAGTACTTTTGGACAATGATCGACAGAGCGACCTGCAGCGCATGTACAATCTTCTTTCTCGGATACCAGATGGTCTAGATCCCTTACGTACAAAATTCGAAGCACATGTTCGGAGGGCTGGCCTGTCAGCAGTTGACAAGATTGCCGATGAAGGTGGGGATAACCTTGAACCCAAAATTTATGTGGACGCTCTTTTGGAAGTGCATGCACAATACAAAAACCTTGTCGATGTTGCATTCAAGAGCGAGGCGGAGTTTGTTCGTTCGTTGGATAATGCATGTCGCGAGTTTGTCAACCGCAATAAGGTCTGCAAGTCAGCGTCTACAAAGTCGCCCGAGCTTCTGGCAAAATATGCGGATTCCCTCCTACGCAAAAGCGCCAAGAGTGCGGAAGAGGCGGACCTTGAGAATAAACTTACTGCTATCATGACCGTCTTCAAATATGTTGAGGATAAGGATGTGTTCCAGAAATTTTATTCCAAGATGTTGGCGAAACGTTTGGTCAACTTTACTTCTGCGTCAGATGATGCCGAAACTAGCATGATTGGTAAATTGAAAGAGGCCTGCGGCTTCGAGTATACTAACAAGCTCCAGCGAATGTTCCAGGACATGCAAATCTCTAAAGATCTGAATGATTCGTACAAGGCGTGGCTCGAAGGGAAAGGCGAGAGTGCGGCGGGTGGTGTGGATTTCACATGCCAAGTCCTGGGAACATCATTCTGGCCCTTGAATCCCCCTACTACCCCCTTCAATATCCCAGAAGTCATCGTGCAAACATACACTCGATTTGTCAATTTCTATAACGAGAAGCACAATGGGAGGAAATTGACCTGGTTATGGCATTTGTGCAAGGGTGAATTGAAGGCCAGCTATTGCAAGGCGACTAAGATACCCTACACTTTTCAAGTCTCAACATATCAAATGGCCATGCTTCTTTTGTTCAATGATGCTACAACGGTCTCACACGAGGAAATAGAAAAATCTACTGGTTTATCGAAGGAATACTTAGAGCCAGCTTTGATGGTCTTTCTAAAGGCGAAGGTTCTGACGCTTGTGTCTCCTGCAAAAAAGGTTGAGCCAGGAAGTTCTTATGCGCTCAACTTTGACTTTAAGAGTAAGAAGATTCGTGTGAACCTAAATATGGCAGTTAGAGCAGAGCAAAAGCAGGAGGTTGAAGAAACACACAAGACTATTGAAGAAGACAGGAAACTATTGATGCAGGTGAGGGAACTCCAATTCACAAAATCCAAAGCAGCTACTAATAAGAAGAAAATATAGTCCGCGATCGTCCGCATCATGAAGGCCCGAAAAGTCCTCAAACATGTTGTATTGGTCCAGGAAACAATTGCGCAGATCAAGTCCCGATTCACGCCCAAGATTCCTGATATCAAGAAATGTATAGACATTCTTTTGGAGAAAGAGTACTTGGAGCGGTTGGATGGCGAACGCCTGGGTATGTTGTATTAAAAGTTTACACTACTTAACTTTGGATTACTAACTTTCATGACAGGTTACTTGGCCTAATTAGTGCACTGCATGATGCGAGAGAGTGTGTATGTGGCGGGGGGAGGCGGGGTGAAGCTAGTTACGAAGCATAATTTTGTCATGAAAAGAGCAAGAAATTGACCCTCTTGTAACTATTCGAATAGCCAAAACATGGGTTGATGAGGATGGTTTGTTTTGTGAGCTTGAGAATCTGGGGCTTGGTCCTTATACAGCTGTCATTGATCTTTGATCACCTTCCCTATTGTACCTTCTGTCGTAAGGAGGAAATATGTTTGTGCTCTCGTTTTCTTCTACTCATTGTGTCTCGTTGTTGGGAATGAATGGATATTATCCTGGTGTGTCCTTAGGCAGTGAGGTCCAGAACTAGGAGTTCAGAAATTGGTCTTGAAGCAGACTTAAAATTATATGGATTCACCTGTACATTAGATCGTGAAAGTTGAGCAATGTTTAGGTAGAATACCGCCGTTCGAGAAGCCCACCGGGTACTGGTGGATGGGGCTTGCTCTAGCTGCATCATAATATTATATACTCGCGGTGCCGAATGTTCTCCGGTCATGTGACCAAACTAAGCGGAGATCAGCTATAATTGGTTTCACGTGACCCGACTTTTCAGCACCGCAAGTAGAGTACCGTAAAATCCGAGGGATATTTTACACCAAAACTTGCATATTGGCGTTTAAAGACTGCCTCTGATTGGCCTATACCCCTGCTGTCTCGCAACATAATACTCAGATTTTACGATATGTAGGTACATACAGTCGCACCTCGTTATGTCGTTAGCGTATTCTGGGAGCTCAACCCATACGAGATAGCAAATATACCAAAATATACGAGACAGCAAATAGATTTATGTGGAGGAAGGCAGTATCTGTCCCGCAAACCCATACGAGACAGCAAGAGATCCGAGATATCGAATTACGAGATAGCGAGGTGCGACTGTACATGTAGGTTAGGGTCCCGTGAAATATATGTACGGTGTCGGACAGCCAAAACCAGCCGGCCAGAGCAACCATCGACTCCCCTTCACCCCATCGACTTTCAACAACGCAACACTTGTCCAAAAATAATGTTCTGTTGTAAAATGGGTCTAATCATGGTTGTAAACATCCCCATAAAAGGGGATTTAAAATAATTAAGAACTGTCTGCACTATGACCTCTCAAACATTTGGTGCAATCTGCCCGAAAAAAACATAGGTGTGAAATAATAACTTTAATAGCTTTATGCCAAGGCGGCCACACTAATTGGGACAATTCTTACCCTATTGGGATGTTCGATGATTATTGTTACCCGATTAGGACTAGTTTCTGGCTTGAAAAGAACATGAGGGTTGATTTTGACTGTCCGGCGCTGTACAAGGGTAAGATACCGGGAGTAGGAAACACGGTTATAAACCGGTTATAAACTCAGGTCCAGTTGAGAGGGAGTAAGATACTATGGCAGGGTTAGGGTTATCCAAGCAATAACATAGGAAGAGGGCGAGAAGAACAAGTCCGTTCCCACCGGCATGGACTGTTGAAGAGACATCCGGATTTTTTGGCTTATGTCATCCGGAGCACCATGTCAGTTTCCAACTGCTCGAGTATCTGGTATTTTTGTCGAAAGTTGGCGCAACTAAATACTACGTGACTGCCAAGAGGTTTATGGATGAGATCAAGCTCAGATAGGTATGGCTCGAGAAGTTATGGTGGGTAGGTGTGTAAACTTCGGCGTTTGCAGCCAATCAATCTGTAGAAATTTGGAGATCTACCCCCATAATGGTACTAGCGTCCAGCCTAACCTATGCCTTCTCGCGCCATAGTACATACAAGGGTCGGCATTAAGTGAATGAACAAAATTACGTGTTGACAGGTGGGAATCCGTTCGCTCACTAAATCCCAGAGCCTTGTACCGGGCGTTGAGGGTAAATACAAGGAATCTATCCGATAAGGGAATCTTGCTGTGAAATAGGTGTTTATCTTATCAGATTCTCGGTATATATGGTTGACCCGGTACATGAAGTGATAGGAGCGACAGGGACTAAGAAAAATCGAAATTGGACTAGCTTTTTTTTTAAAAAAAAGACTTTGTTTAGGTTCCGGCTTCCAGCACTTGCCCCGCCCCCTCCTCCGTCAGAAGACCCCTCCAAACCATCTCGTTGAGCGCATTGATTTTAATTCAGATACCCAACATCGATACCATACAAATAACAATGGCAGGAAAAACTGTTCTTCATCTTAGAGCTGAGTGTACGCATTATTTCTCCTCCTTTATATTTCGAGATTCTCGCATTCAGAGCGAGTCAAAGCTTTGAGCTTACAATGGGGTGCTATCTATAGCTAAACCGCTTGAGCACCGCTCTGCTCGTAAGTCCCTGCTCCTCCCTTTTTGCGAACTGTAATGAATATTCGAGGAGCACCTGTTGAGAACTATTAATAGTAACCCCCACTACCGCGAAAGCATTGTTGGATGCTGGCTATGAAGTCAATGTTGAGCGCAGCGTGCAGAGGATTTTCGAGGACGAGGAGTTTGAGAAGTACGGCCCCGCATCAATTTCATTCGAATAGTAGGGCTAATTGAGCATAGGGTCGGGTGCACACTACTTCCGGAGGGCTCGTGGACTGGTAATATCCAAATGTTCTTGAACTTCTTTCGCCGCGAATGAGTAACTAACGAATGAGTAGAGGCGCCAGCGGATCACATCATCATTGGATTGAAGGAGTTGCCTGAGGATGATTGTAAGCTAATTCATTTACTCACTCCGTTCTTTTAAGTTTCCTTAATCAGTATTCTCATAACCAGATAGTCCCTCTCAAGCACACCCATGTTCAGTTCGCGCACTGCTACAAGAACCAGGGTGGATGGAGAGATGTTCTCTCCCGTTTCCCTGCCGGTAACGGGACCTTGCTCGACCTGGAGTTCCTCCAGGACGAGTCGGGCCGCCGTGTTGCAGCTTTTGGATACCATGCTGGCTTCGCCGGAGCGGCTCTAGGAGTTGAAGTTTGGGCCAAGCAGTTGTTGAGCCCTGGTGAGGAGATTAGGGATGTCAAACCATACCCTAACGAGGATGAATTGATCAAATATGTCAAGGAGCTTGTAGCTGGCGGTGGTGAGTCGATCTGCTTAACTTTAATGCTTTTAAACGGAAGCGTTGTTGACCAAAACTGTAAAATAGCCAAGAAGAGCGGAAGGCAGCCCAGAGTGTTAGTCATTGGCGCACTCGGAAGATGTGGAAGAGGTGCCGTTGACTTGTGCATTAAGGCTGGTATCCCTACTGAGAATGTCTTGAAGTGGGACATGGCCGAAACTGCCAAGGGAGGTCCTTTCATGGAGATTGTTGAGTGTAAGTCAGCGCCTCTTTTAATATGAGTTATAACAAAGTCTGATTTTTGAAAGCCGACATTTTCGTGAACTGCATTTATCTCAATACACCGATCCCTCACTTTGTCAACAAGGAGTCCCTAGAAAACCCCAACCGTAAGCTGTCAGTTGTTGTTGACGTCAGCTGCGACACCACCAATCCTCACAACCCTATCCCCATCTACTCCATCAACACAACCTTTGACAAGCCTACCGTGCCAGTCGAAGTTAATGGAGAGCCTCCACTTTCTGTCATCTCAATCGATCACTTGCCAACCCTCCTCCCTCGTGAGGCAAGTGAGGCATTCAGCAATGACTTACTCCCAAGCTTGTTGACTCTGAAAGACAGGAGCACCACCAGAGTGTGGCAGGAAGCCGAAAAGCTTTTCGACGAAAAGGTTACCAGTTTGTCCAAGCTCTAGAGTATGATACGAATACAGGCAACAGCCCTTTGTATGTTACAGGAAACATAGATAAATCCATTAGTATGTACATGTAGTTTTGATCATTAGCTATCACTCGTGCATAAGAATCTCCAAGATGCCCAGAACTAGAACCCTCTAAACCATTCGAAAGGCAATTTTAATCTAACAGATGATTTGGTAATAATATCAATTACATGTAGTATTAATATTAATGCATCTACGGCAAGAGCCTCCACAGCCACATATAAGCTCTGGTGTGCTGCGCCACAACTCAATCCTTGAAGTGAGCGATCTGGCCTAAATTGCAGCCACATCCCTCCTCCACACCTTCACCCATTCTCTTGTCACTTTCCCCCCCACTACACTACTATCACCACTGCTACTGCTTCAGGCGGTGTCGAACCTTTCACAAATACAGCTTTTCAATCTGCGAGATTATCTATCTCGCCCTTACCTAACTATCAATACTGCGCCAGTCCCCTACCAAAGGTCTGAAATCATGGACATGGAACAGCTGAAAGACGCCTGGGTAACGGAGGAAGAAAAAGATGGTGTTCGTTTGAGGTATTCAACTTGTGTATACTATTCGGTGTGGCGACGTTAAACTGACATCTATGATTATAGTTGGAATGTCTTTCCCAGCAACCGCCTGGAATCGAGTCGACTTGTTGTTCCAATCGGTGTTCTCTACACGCCTCTGAAGGCGAAAGAACAACCTCCGGTCCAGTATGAACCGGTAACCTGCAAGAACCCTTGCCGGGCTGTTCTCAATCCTTACTGGTACAGTTCTTTATATCCAACGCAAAGATTATATCAAGCTAAATATATCGTAATAGTCAAGTTGATGCCCGCGCAAAGCTTTGGATTTGTCCATTCTGTCTGCAGAGGAACCAGCTTCCGCCCCATTACAAGGATATTGGTCCCAACTCATGGCCACTTGAGCTTTCTCCTGCGTTCTCGACCATTGAGTATAAGCTTGCTCGTCCAGCATCAGCACCACCCATCTTCTTGTTTGTTGTTGATACCTGCCAGGAGGAGGATTCTCTGAAGACTCTCAAGGAATCACTGATTGTGAGCTTGAGCTTGTTACCTCCACATGCGTTGGTAGGATTGATTACTTATGGAACTATGGTAACATTATTAAAACTCTTTGATAATTTATTTAAAACTAAACTCTATTAGACTCACGTCCACGAACTTGGCTACACCGAATGCGCCAAGTCCTATGTGTTCCGCGGAAATAAGGACTACGCCGCAAAGCAAGTCCAGGAAATGCTTGGACTTCTCGCTGCTGGTCTTCGCCCCCAGCAACAACCCATGGCACCCGGCCGCCCAGTCGCACCTCATATGCCACCATCGTCGAGATTCCTTCTGCCCGTCCAGCAATGCGAGTTCCAATTGACCAATGTTCTTGAGCAGCTCCAGAAAGACCCTTGGCCAGTCGCCAACGACAAGCGTCCTCTAAGATGTACAGGAGTGGCCTTGAGTGTTGCTGTAGGTTTATTGGAGACTTCATTTGCAAATACTGGTGCAAGGATTATGCTTTTTGCCGGTGGACCTGGAACAGAGGGTCCAGGCCTTGTAGTTGGGCCTGAACTTAGGGAACCCATCCGGTCCCATCATGATATTGAAAGAGATAATATCAAGTACTATAAAAAGGCTACAAAGGTGCGTATTTCTCGAGGATAATATTTGCTAATATGGATACTAATATGTTCCGATCTAGTTTTATGAGAACATGGCTAAAAGGGTTGCGCATAATGGGCATATCATTGATATCTTCGCGGGTTGTTTGGATCAAGTTGGTTTGTTAGAAATGAAATCACTCGCTAATAACACTGGCGGCCACATGATCCTTACCGACAGTTTTACTTCGTCCATGTTTAGGCAAAGTTTTGTCAAGATATTTGACAAGGACGCTAATGACAATCTCCTCATGGGATTCAACGCTTCGATGGAAGTTTTGACTACGAAAGAGCTTAAGGTTACAGGGTTGATCGGCCATGCTGTCTCTATGAACAAGAAATCAACTTCCGTTGGCGAAACCGAAGTTGGAATCGGTAACACGTGCTCATGGAAGATGTGTGGCATCAATCCCAGCACCTCCGTCGCAACTTACTACGAAATTGCCTCTCAAGCAGGGCCTGCCCAGCAACAGCAGGGTTCTCAAAAGGGTCTTATTCAGTTCCTTACATATTATCAACATTCATCCGGACAATTCCACCTCCGAGTGACCACTATTGGCCGTGACTTTAGTGGCTCCACAGGCGACCCATCCCTCGCACAATCTTTCGATCAGGAGACGGCCGCAGTCCTCATGGCTCGTATTGCGGTATTCAAAGCCGATGTTGACGACGGTCCAGACGTTCTCCGGTGGGTAGACAGAATGCTCATCAGACTGTGTTCACGATTCGCGGATTATCGTAAAGACGATCCTACCTCATTCCGGCTGGAGAAAAACTTTACTTTATACCCACAGTTCATGTTCCATTTAAGACGCTCTCAATTTTTGCAAGTTTTCAATAACAGTCCTGACGAAACAGCATTTTACCGACACGTTATCGACCGCGAGGATGTCGGCAATTCATTGATCATGATACAACCTACGCTGGATTCGTATACATTTGATGAGCCACCAAGGCCAGTTCTATTGGACTCTACATCTATCCAACCCAACACTATCTTATTACTGGACACGTACTTCCATATTCTCATTTTCCATGGTGAAACTATTGCCGAGTGGAAGAAGATTGGTTATCAAGACCAGGAGGGATATGAAAACTTTAGGGAGCTTTTGGAGCTTCCGAAAGAAGATGCCCGTGAACTCATTGCAGATCGTTTCCCATTGCCTCGATTTATCGTCTGCGATGCTGGTGGTTCCCAAGCGCGTTTCCTGCTATCAAAGCTTAACCCTTCAACTACACACACTTCGGGCGGGTATGGAGGTGTCCCACAAAATGCACAGACTATATTTACGGACGATGTGTCGTTGCAAACTTTTATGGAGCATTTGATGAAGTCAGTACCCAGTTTGACTCCTCTCAAAATAACATTACTGACCTTTTTTGCTATAGACTTGCGGTCACAGGTACAAACTAGTGCAACTGATCAAGGCAGTAATTAAATCTTGTGTTGTTTCTATCTTATCTTTGCTTTCGATTTCTCGGCTATTTTGGATGCGGAAGGTGGTCATCTCATTCGTAAACATCAAAAGCATCAGGCTGGTGGGATGATTTTGCGAATTTTTGCTTTTTGCGTCTGTTTTTTTTGCGTCTTGAGGAATAGGAGCAGTGTCGGTATGATCCAGAGTGGTTTCTTTTCTTTCTTTCGCAAAAAGATAAAGGAAAAGGAAAAGGAATGAAAGTGTGGTGGACATGGTGGATTGCTGTCTAGAGTGATATATTAATTATGAATTTCTATCGTTCACGAGGATATGAGTATAAGTGTCTAGTAGGCGACCTTTTTGTTTAATAACGCGTATCCGGCTTCGATCCAATTGTTATGAAGGCAGAAACACCACATCCCTTTAGGCTTATGTCGCCAACTACTCGACATAATGTACTAATCAGCCGCGTTGCCTATATTACATATCGCCTAGGATCTCAAGTATTAACACACTCGCTCATGGTGGTGACGGTCCCTCTGTGATGGTAGACGGTATAGCAAAATTTTGGGGTACCAGGAGCGCCTGATGTGTTATTTTATCGTAGGCCCTACGGGGGCGGGGTCTACTCTTGTTAATCACTCTGATTACTTCTTTTATGGGTGATTACTTTCGAGATCTGATAACATCATTCAAGACGCAACTTTCATTATGCATGCTTCACTTATGCCCATATTCTGTATCACTTTTTACCAAGTATGGCGGATCTACTTATAGAGGGTGAGCCTAGAGTACATCCCCACCCAAAAGTGCCACTGGCTAAAGGCCAGTAAACTTCACTAAATCAAAGGGGAAACCTCAAGAGCGAGAAAGGACTCGTAGTTCCTTGGATGAGATTAGTTCAACACTATTACAGGCCCCCAACCTTCATATTTTTCAAGGTGGGTATGTACTCCTGCTCACCCTCGATTGCTAGGAAAACCGCTCATTATATATATGTACACATATCATGTCAGTCACTCCCTTACGTAAAGTGGAGAACATGATAAAACTCATGGGCTAAGTCAACCGTAACAACAACAATCATAGGCTTAGGTAGAGTCGATACTTCCCGAGTGATAAGCTGTGATTAATCGCAACGCCCGAGCCAGTCCCAACTCTCATCCCAAGTGCTCTCACGACCTGAGTACATCCAGAACTTTCCAAAAATGGGTATACGAAGGAAGAGACCAAACAAGGAGCACCGACAGTGGAAACAGCTGTCGAGTGATTTGCTATGACTCTCATTGCAATGATTACGGTTTCAGCTCAACCTGATTGGTGCCGATCACACTAGTACCCAATCAGATAATCAAAATATAGAGCTGGCTCCATTTGCGCAAAGTCTCTATTAGTTGCATGCAGACCTTCGTTTATATATGTCAATATTATGGTTTCAATTGACAACAATGAAAATATTTCAAATATCAAATTTCTTGGGTATCGATCACTAGATGCAACTAACTATACCAAATCTATGACTATGTCCAACATACCAATCCCTATTAAAAACAGTACAATATCAATATCAAACGCAAACCCGCAGTACATGTAATTCCGCTCACTCCCAAAGTGAAACAAAGACCAACACAGGCCAAATCAACCAAACAAAGAAGGGCAGTGCGCCATACGCTGGGAAGGGTAGACAGGAAAGCGCAGGGTTCAAATGACAACTTCACTCGCTAGAAAGGGCGGCGAGTTTCAACTACAGGAAGAATTACTACCGAGCTCAGTGAAGAATAAAAAATAGAAATAAAATGAAAATGAAAATGAAAACCCAATCCTTTTGTTAACCATCCGACAGTCCGCTGAAACAAAACAGATTAAACAGATTTCTTTCCCTCCGCGTCAGCTTCTTCCTCGCTAGCGCTAGTACTCCCCATCCCCATCGCCTCCTCTTCCTCTTCCTCTTCCTCTTCATCTTCGTCTTCCACTATCCAGCCCCGTGACCCACTTCTTCTGCGGCTCCTTTCCCTTCGGCGTTCAGCCATTGCTGTGCTAATTCTTCGACTAACCTCCTCAAATTCCGCCTGGCCAGCGCTCTCGTCTACCTGACTAAATGCTTTAATAGGAAAGCCACCGCTATTGCTTCGACTTCTAGCTCGACTAGCCGGTCGACTAGCGAACAAACCAATACTTCCTAGGTTAGCGAAACTCTCGTTTCGCGGTAAGTTATTGCCAGACCATCCAAATCCCGAGCTTTGCCCGTGTTCGGACACAGGCGAGAAGCCATCTGAGGAAACTTCTGAATCACGACGTCCAATAGTGATTGGTGGTACATTGCTATCTTTGTGGAAGGGATCTTCGACGATACGTGCAGAGTTGAAGTCAGGGAAAAGCTCAGGGCCAAGGGTGTTGATTAAGTCTGTAACTTCAATTGAAAGCTTTGCGCGCCTTTGGCGGAGTTTAACAATGGTGTTGGCAGACGTAGGATTCAAAGATAAGACCAGCGGTCGAAGAGACTTAAAGATGTCCATCCCAATCTCACCGAATCTTAGTGCGGCAAAGGTGATTGCAGGGAATAGAATCCACCCAAATATCGCAACGCAAATAATCGGCACCCAATCCGGCATTAAACCAAATACTCTATGGCTGTAGGTCCAATAGCAAAGGATAACGACGTAAAAGTTGTATAGAACCGGGGCAAAAGCCAAGGCAACAAGAAGTTTCCAAGTAGCCATAACATCTTTTCCTTGGACCTTAACAGTAGAAGCTTTGAGGGCTTCTTCTGCCTTCTTTCGGGAGATTATCTTTGTAGCTATAAAAACCGGCCCGAAGAGAATAAATCCCGGGAAAGCGCCAAGAGCGAGTACTGCTAGTTTACCAATGCGGTAGATTAAAGTAAAAACCACCCGGAAGACCGAGAACTTGGCATACTCTACTTGGTGATCTCGAAGACCAAGAAGGCGGAGTTGGCGGTTGTACTCAGTAACCGATCCTCGGAGATGTATTATACGGGGGTCATCCTTGTAGTGAGTGTATCCAGTTACCAGTCTTCTATTCAGCTCAACTACCATCGGAAGGGGTAATTTCTTGTTGGTAGGCTTGTATAGTCTCCTTGCAGCTTGGATAGCCTAGAAAAATTCAGCATCAGAAAATGAAATGGAATCGAGAGTTTATAACCACGCACCATGAGTGTATCGTAATCCGGTGAGGGAACAGTAACTGATACTAATCCATTATAAATCATTTCCAAAAGGGCCCTGACAGCCTCACGTTTCTCTCCTCTCGAATATTGTTCCACGAGCTCTTTCGGGACATCGATGGGTGTTCCAAATTCAATAACAGCCCGTGACCGAAATTTATGCGCATGGAAATAATTCATTCCTGTTGGCACGATTTTAAGGCCACAGTTTGGATTTGCAGAAAGGGCACCAAGGGCCATGATAGCCACACCAGCTGTAGGTGTGTCAGCCGGTTTATTTAAATTGGATGGAAGCGGGTTGCCACTAGATAATGACCAACCCAAGTGCGACATAAAAACGTACCTTTCAGAGGCAACAATTCTGTCCTGTCGTGACTACCACCCTCCGGAAAGATGCCTACGCAACCCCCGGAGTTCAATCTGTGGAATACAGCATCGTATACCTCAGTCTGATCGACCTTCGGTGCAACTTTATATTTAGTCCCCTTCCCTTCATCAGACTCCTGCTGTAATTGTCGTAAAGCTACATCACCCTTGAAAGGTTTCTTAAGTACTATCTCGGTATCACTTAAGATTTCCGCAATATCGGTGCTAGCGCCTGCCTGCCCCGGGACAGACGGCAATGTTAATGAACCGCCGGTAGTAACTTCCGTAGTAAACTTTGTTCCAACACCACGAATCTTAAGAGGCTGGCCTTCAGCATCCGGAAGATAAATGCGACCCTGCCCGGCCTTCGCTAGGTCCTGAGAGCGTGATACTGGAACAGCGCCGACACAACGAGAAAGGCAACCGATGAATTTGCGGCGCATGGATTTTTCGGCAACAAGAAAAGCGATACGGCGTCGTGATTCGAGCCTGACCGCTCGCATGAGAATGAGAGGATCAACAAACTATGGGATGGATTAATATCGAGGGATAAGGCAATCGGACCTAGAGATAAGTACCTGGTTTGCATGGGGAGCGGCGACAAATATTATAGGGCCTCTCTTCGGAATCCGAAACGCACCACGGGGGTGTACCTCTCTGAAGAAGAGGTCAACAAGAACTAGTAAAACGGGACAAATGTCAGTATCTCGTTGTTTGGACTTTTATCGTCGCCTCCTTTCAAGAACACATTTTACATACCCGAAAAGGACCACAACACGACATCGTAAACCCAGTTGACCATAGGCGCGAACTCCTCCTTCTTCTTGGGCGCCATCTTGGATAACTTTATTATTGTCAACCCCTTGAAGGTCCAGAGAGAGAGGTGTGGGTGTAGGTGTAGAAACGAATGGTAGGATGTTTAGGCGGAGCTGCTATCTTATTAATAGGTGGTTTCCGTGATGGTGTGGTCCCCCCAAGTTTTCAGGCAGAAGCAGCGGCAGTATGGAGTATTTTTGAAAACGTCGGCATGCGGAGCTCTGGATGGCGATACTCGGCTGTAGATGATATTAGAATATGAAGGAAACTCATAATCCTGGATGCAGTCAATCTCCGTGGCAATATCTCACCGCCACATGCTGTGGCTGGGAGACGTTCATTCATATGGATCCCAACAACACGTGTGAGTGAAACCTTTCATTGCGACCCGGGCCATGCACATCCACTGAAAGGGGAATTCTCATCTCTACCTGACAGGAGAAATTTTACTTCTCCTTGCCCCTTATTTCCTTGATTCATAAAACGCAGTGAGGGACTCCATTCGAAGGACCTGTAACGTTTTCGACCCAGCACTGTGTCAGACCTCGAATAGCAACGGCACTAAAACTAGACATAAAGCCTTCAAAAAGAAAGAAGACTCTACAACCCCATAATAGAATCCATCTGGAAACCATCCAAATGTTCTTAATTGGAATTCATTTCTTAAAAAGCTGGCAGTAAATATCTCAAGAGATGGTGGAGCAACACTCTCCTGGGCCTGACACGGTACCCGGTCTAAAACGTTATATGCACAATTATGTTTCTGTCCCCGCTTCCTGATGACAGGAGATTGTAGAATACCACCAAAAATCGAAAAATCGGCTGTCTCCGCCCAGGGATTATCTCTAAAACGATTGGCCGATTAGTTTTATCTTGTGGCCCGAAAATAGAACATGGTGATTACCGAGGACCCAAACACAGTCTCTACTCGCTATCAACCATAAGAACCTGAAAATGCGAATGACAGAGACAGGGATAATTTGTATGGAGAATTGTCTTTGTCCATACAAATTATCCTTGTCATCGGCACCTGCATTTTCAGGTTCTTATGGTTGATAGCGAGTACACTAGAGTACTAGCAATGCCGACTGTAATTTCGGTCACGTGGGGATACATCTAGAGAGTGGCTAAAGTCATACCACTGTTTAACCTACACGTGACCGGAATTCCAGTGGGCATTGAGTACACAGCCACCCAAGTTAAACGGCCCAAAAGAAAAAGGACACCTATCGGTCCAAAGCTTAAGTTCACTTAACTTGAACTCCGATAGGTTATGGAGAGAGGTCCAAGCCGAAAGACACCTACCTATCATAGTTCGTGATGCACAGGCGGTTATCTGCACGCATTTCTTGGTAACATACATGCACTCGCGCGGCCAGTTTGAAGAACTGTGGCGAGTGGCAGCCAATAAAAGCTCATGTTTTTTTGCAGTATTCAGCAGCGCGAGTACTCGGATACAGGAAAATGCAAGTAAGGATACAGGGATTATTTGTATGGAGTGGCGTCGCTCTGCCATACAAAACAACCCTATCGCATTTTTTGGTTCTTTCCCCCATATCCAAGTACTTTGAATGCAGATAAGAATTGGTCGCTACGTGACCTATGTTCAAGGTGTGATATATCAAATACATACATGTACAGCGATAGGAATGATCTATGGAAAAATCACCCCCCTGTTTTTCCATAGATCATTCCAGTCGCTGTACCTACCGCGGATCCGGATTTTCCGGAACCCCGGCGGCCTCTTTCGAACAAATGATGCGCTAGAAAAAATCCTAATAATCGGTCCAAAACCTGGCTCTTATGTGGTCGAATGGGAATATCTCTTTTAAATATCTACTGTCTACTAGGTATTACAGCAGTTGCTCGCATATGGGTGTCGTTCTAGGAAAACCGTCCGCACAGCCAAATCCTTATTCCGACGAACCAAACAATCGATAAACTCCAAATTTTCATAAAGCTCAGAGGGCCTTGGTGAGAGCCCAGAATTAATTTTTCTGACATTGGTTCCATAAATTGGAGCCTGTAGAGTGCGGTAGCGAGCTGGTGAGGCCTTGTTGCGTTGCCACACAGGTACCTTTTCCTAGAACGACACCCATATATGAGATGTGCATATGTACCTCACACATTATCACTCGCTAGGCCCTAGTAATGTTTGTATAAGCCACAAATCTACTGACCGCTGGTTAGCCCAAATCATTTCCCCTCAAAACCACACTTCATGTCGTTTTGTACAAATCAAGGTTTAAACCAAATTTAGGAGGAACCCCAAATGAACTGGAGAAACAGTACGAGTTCCATATGTTCTGCTTAGTTGACGGTGCCGCTGGCACGTACCACATCCTAGGGGCTTTCCTTCTGGACATAATTATCAACCCTTTGTGGGGGGGACTTTAAAACCCGCCTATTGCAAGTTATCCGGAAGTCGATAATCGTTGCTTATGACTTTTTGTTTCAGACAAAGGTTCGAGATTGCGTACAAGGTTTGGATAAGACTCACACGACGGTATACGGTCAGGTACATACATGTATTCCCTGATGATTGCACCTCACCTACATAAGTAGCCTAACATTCATAATACGATTAAATCATACAATATCCCAAGACCGATGGAAAATTGTTGGGATCCACAATTGTCTTTATATTCAATACTTGGGTATATACTTGTGGTTGCTTCAACTTGCTTGATGGATATCTGCAGGGGGTGCTCCAGAATGCAAGGGCAATGACTTGAAGACACTAGTGATTTACCCTAAACAGCTATTCCTCTCAACAGCTTCCTAGTAGCTGATGCTGTGCCTACATGTACGGTAGAATAACTAACCATCGTAGGGTACTTCAGCTCTTCATCCTCGTGATGTCGCAAACTTCCTAATACAATTCTCCATTGCAGTTGCAGGCAGCCAATGGGTCAAGCATTATTGCACGCAGTCCAGTTACCGATCCGCCTCCGCGGGCCATAACGGGCAACAATGCACGCACCAGACAACAAGGTTTATCTTCTTGCGTCAACATGATCCAGACAGTTCGAAGCGAAGAGAAGGCGGACAGGGATATCACCCACACCCCCGGGAGCAACAGTAGTTGTGGGGAGAGAAGTTGAACGTTCGTGCCGATCGCCAGCTGTAGCGCGGGATAAGTCGCGTGTCTAGAGTCACTACCTATCTCGATGTGTGCCCAAAACTGTTGAGGGGGGGTGCAGTACAAGGTGGGATGATACCAGTTACGAGTACAAATGGGCCCTATTGCCCCCCCCTCTTCTTGCTTTGAGCCTTCCTGAATTATCCGCAGCATCGCATAATTGATATCTTCGATATTTTACAAATAAGAAATGCTTACCCGCGCATTCACGTTTGTTTTCCGAATCCCATCTTTCCTTCAGCATCCTCGATCAAGGCTCATCCGGCTAACTCGGGAACTAAAATAGCACAAAAAGTACCCTCGCCACTGTAGTTGCTCTCACGGGCCTCGGCGTGGCGGCATTGAACTTGAATGCCAAATCGGAGGCCGCAAAGAAAGCTCAAGCAGCTACTGGAACCGGTCAGAGTTTTGCTCTGGGGGGCTGTGAACGCTCTGGTGAGACCGATCCCTATTACCAACTCTTCTCGTTTTCCAGGAACACGACATTGAGATTTCTTTGTGATACAGGTGGTGGTGTCTAAATAAACCCATTGAATTAATGAGAGCCGCGTTTACCATGTTTCCAAACTCTCTTTGCCAGTCATATACGGTTTGCCCGTACGCATGTTGTTGAGTGATAACGACGAATGGAGGTAGCTATGAAGTACCCGTAACGGGTTAGGTATGATGGAGTTAATTATGTATTTTTGGTTTATTTTTGTATCTCTTTATTACTCTATTTTTGAATTCAACAGTCTACCGATATCTTGCAGTTGACTAGGCAGCACATGAAAGATGGTTGTGGGTAGCTATGGTACTGTACCTAAAGATTAATTCTGTTGACTGCTAAATACCGAGGGCGAAGTTACCCCAGGATAACGAACGGATTTGTGTCCGTGCGCGTGTTACAATGCACCAAACTTGGCAAGGGTGCCTCATGTGGTCAGTCACTTCTCGGAATCAATAGGTCAATTGGCCTCTTGCATGTAAAAACGGGCTGCATATGTGCGTACGCACATGATACTTGAACGTTGAATGACTGGAGGTTACAGCATTGGAGAGATAGACATGCGGGTAGTGTAACCTGTAAATTTATTTCCACAGAATATGTCGGTAAATAGAGTACATACCCGCGGCAGGCATGAAGAACCTGAACATCGTTTTTCTGGTAGCCACCACTTTGACCCTACTAGCGCGTTTTTATGTTCAGTTTCTTCATGCCTGCCGCGGGTATGGCGCGAGAAGGCATAGCAACTTCAGAGGAACCTTTTTTGTATGGGAATTGACTAGACGCTAGTACCATTATGGGGGTAGATCTCCAAATTTCTATAGATTGATTGGCTGCAAACGCCGAAGTTTACACACCTACCCACCATAGCTTCTCGAGCTATACATGTGCGTATACACAATACATCTATCAAAGCTTCAGAAGTATACCGAGAGCTGGTATCTAGCCCTAACTTTCCCGATTGAAGTGCACATGCGAGTGCTAGTGTTTGTGCAAGTGGCTTTAGGGCCACCGTTGATAAACCCATGAATATTTGAGGTATCAATGATAAACTTCAAAAACTGAGGCATCCGTGTGATATATTGTGATTGATCATAAATAGCTCGGGTTGTAGATGGAGTTGCCAAGAGCGGCCCATGGCTCAGATAGTTTTAGAACCGTACCAGATTTTAGTCTAAGTTGTCCTCGAGCTGTGATATTAGAGTAGTCTCCTTCATGGTTAGTCGTATTTTATATCATAAGCTACATATATCACTAGCAAATATTTGTGGGCATAGCTAAAGCGGTCCTGGTCTCGATCGAGTTTATGGGCAATGAAGTTGAGCTCTATCACGTATCCACCATAAACAAGTCTAAAGAGATCAACCAAACTATAGCTAATATACCCCTTGGGGTGGCCCTCAGTTGGTACGTATCTGAGCTCATATTGTTTGCCGGAATCATATATGTATGCACATATGATAGCCCTGGCTTCTTACAAGGTTGTTATAACTACATGTAATTAAAGTTTCTATTAAAAGGCACGAGTGACCTGGTATGATGCAAGTTTCCTTGGTCAGCCCACTTCCTCCATTTTGTCTAATAGTCCATGGTGTTTTCTATAGCAGTGGCGGAACTGCATACATTCAACGAGCAATCAATGGAATCTGATCGATTACAGTACCTGGTTTAATATTATTTAGATGGTCTTGTTGCACCATTCAGTGACGGGATTCCTTCAACACCAGTCATTCCCAAAACTATTCACCCCGACTATATATTAATGATCCAAAAATCCATATTTCCGATTACCGCGCTCGATAAACTAAAAGAATTGTTCCGTACTAGAGTCTCTAAAGTTAGCCATGTTCGCTACTTGTGTTCGTCCACATCTCTATTGTCGACTAGTTTGCCTGTCTTCCGGTCGCGATTCACTCGACCTCATAGTACTGGTAATAACTTAAAGCGACTCAAGGCGATAAAAGTGTCCTTAAGGGAGGTCGAAATGACTCTAGTTTTATATAATCTCGACCAAAAGGTAAACATATTGAGTCTCATGTTCATGTGCTGATATAAGTTCCAGCTTATCAACTGCTACACAGAAGTTCATGACAGCAAAAGGCGGTACGAAAGAATACACGGCCCGCAGCGCCATCTCGCTGGAAACTATTCTGATCTTTGAGAATCTTCGGCGGATCGGGAAGGACAATCTGGTAGCAAGTACATACAAAAAACTTAAAGAGCAGCGCAACCACTTGGCCCATGCTAAAGGAGATCAGTGGAAAGTTGTGTGGGAGATCATTTCCATCGTATACCCTGACCTAATGGCTGAGGTCGAGAAAGTGATTGATCTCCATAAGAGGTAATTCCAGTCTTTCTAGCCCGAAGGTGCGACTATCTCTTGCTCTAATACATTATGAAAGCTTAAGGCCTCACCATGTAGAACAAAAAAAAAGCGTAGGAAAGGGAAAAAGAAGAAGATTCTCGGACCTCAATGACCATATGGTCTAGTAACCTAAACCTAGTACACAGTCTAGAATCCGGATAAGACAACAGTCTTGCATTTAGCTGGGATCTCGAACCTAGAGATAAACTTGAGCTTTTCAACTGATATGTACCGGCTTCACCTAGATCTAGTTTAACTAGAAATTAAAGCCTCTTTTGATGTTGCGGAGGCATGAGTTACCCACGCATTATAATTTATTTCCTCATACTACTCTCAAATCCAGCTCTTTAAAGTTTGTGGTCCATAAAACTCAATCATAGATTCAACTTGGCTTATAACCTGACTTAATTTTAATTTGGATTCTAACGAGATGGTCTACGTGCTGTCCCTCAACTGTAATTTCTGGAAAATAAAGTAAAACATGGGCTGGGCGAATAGGAGTAATAGCTATATAAACTACCTGTTAGGTGGTTAGACATCATGTGCTAGTCCCCGGTATATAGCTGAAGGCCCTAGGTTGAATTAAGATAAGGCCGGGTCGTAGTTGTAATACTCCCATGGCCGCAGTACTTTTTATTTTAAGTAAAATAGATAGACTTAATTATAAGCCGCAATCTTATCAAGAAGTATAGAGGTCTGGAGACGTCGGTGGGTACGTATACATATAGTTAAATTTTCTAGAAGAAGGTATGTTATTAACGTATTTCCATCCTCCACTGGATTCGGTCTGCATCCAATTAATGAATTAAACAAAAAAAAAATACCTCACTAGATTCTGTCACAGTCTCTCACTCGTCATCTTTAGTTCCTTTATTCTATCACTTCGTTCGTCAGAGCATACGGGAGATATATTAGGCCTACGACGGCACGGTGATATTTAAAAAATTTAGCCATTTACAGACTGTAGAGACACCAGAATAGGTATATACAGAAGGGGAAGGGGTCATAGAAGATGACTTCGCAGCAAAAGAGGTTCACAGAGTAGATGGATACGAAACAACTATTATGGGGCCGGAGGTTCGAGCAATGAGGGTATAAGCCTTTAAGACACTAACTAACCACAATTAACTTCGTATCATATCATGATCATTTGAGACTTTGCGCAAATGGAGTCAGCTCTATATTTTGATAATATGATTGGCTGATGGTGTGATCGGCACCCAGAAAATGGAGCTGGCTCTTAAGGGCCCGTTCGGTTGCACCCATATGTCGTGATATTTGGCCTAACAGAGAGGGGGTCTTGACATATCTGGTAACAAATATGCCTTTTAGGTCGAATATCACCATATTTGAGTGCAACCGAACAGGCCCTAAATATGCAATCATTGACCGCCCAAGGTCCCAGATCAAGCCGGGTAACGCAACCCCCTGCCCCGCAAAGGTGTTTGTACATAGTCTAAAGGAGCGCCAAGACGGAAGCTCCAACCTGAGCCTCAACACCACGAAGCTCTATAATATCTGTGTTCACACACCACAACGGCCCCATTTCCACAACCATCACCACAATGCCAGTAAGCTTCCATATATCTGCTCTCCGAATACTTCGATCAGGAGCGTATGAAACTAATAACATCAACTACTTACCAGGCCTATCACTCCGCGTTCCTGCAGGATACTGACGTCCGCATCGTTGGTAAGCACCAATACCCCTCGTTACCTCCTAGGTTACATCAATTCTGATAGGTATATTTCCGGTTAGGAAACTTTGGCCTTCTTCCACTCCGTACGAGGACTAGGGGGCCAGCATATACCCTCCCGGCACTGCCACCAAACACGAGTGACATCGATGTCGATCCGGACAGTGAGCATTACGATATACTCGACGAGACCCTTACGTTGTTCCGGGCCAACACTTTCTTCCGCAACTTTGAGATCAAAGGGCCGGCTGATCGGACGTTGATCTATGGTATTCTATGGATCTCAGACTGCTTGAGTAAAATCAAGCCGACCATGAGTCTGAGAGATTCTGAGAAGGTAACTTATCCAAGTTGCTACGTTGGAGCATCGTTTTGCTTACAAGGGTTCAATCCAGGCACTTCAAACCTCCGCTCTTGACCACTTCGCCCTCCCCGGCGATCCTGCATTCCCCCTGAACGCACTTTACCAACCTCCAAAGGATAGAGCGGACGCTGAGACCTTGAGAGGTTATATCAGTCAAATGAGGCAGGAGTTAGTTATCAGACTTCTCAGCAGGATCTACGCGGATGGAACCGGAAAGCCAAGCAAGGTATGTAATGAAACTTTATGGAGCTATCAACTATATATTGGGCTAACTTGTGTAGTGGTGGTTGAGCTTCACCAAGAGACGGTTCATGAACAAAAGCTTGTGAGTAAGGACCGGGGCGCTATAGACTATAGGAGACTTGATTAGTACGATAAAGAACATGAAATACATATACATACCATGCATAGTTTGTGAAGAGTTTATCTAGTGAATTCTGCTGCGTTGTTTGTTGTTCCGAGATGCTAGCAGTTTGGATATTTTCTTTGCACCTTGCACCTTTGTGGGTGCGCCTACATATTATACGATTTACCGTTGCCGAGTGACGGGCCATGGCGACACAAGCACCTGGTTATCTACCGGATAAGGCCATCTCGGTTACCCGGCTCTTGACGTCACGCCCCACACTACCTTACAGTATTGCCGTACCAGGGCCAAGAGGCTTTTCTCTCTCAAAACATGTCACATCTTGCCAATTGACTGACAACATCTGCCAAAATGCCACCGAAGCCCGTGGCGGCGCGCCCAAAAGGCGACCACAATCCTCACCTCTTTACCATGTAACTGTCCCCTCTATATCATACTAGTAATTAGTTGTAGTTCATGCCGAAATTAATACCTACCATGCTTTCAGTCGCCCATTCCCAACCCCAGTCTCCCATAAGACCTTTCTACGTATCAATCTGAACCGCGGCTCCCTGAACAATCTCGACATCAAATCTGGCGACCTATGCCACATCACCACTGCCGAGATCTCGGAGACGGCTAGAACTCCCATTATACCTGCTATTGCATGGCTCGCCTCCGACGCGCATCTGCAAAAAGGAATTGCCCTCATTTCTGATAATGTTCGCACAGCTTTGAATGTAGGCTTCGAAGATAAAGTTCTAGTCGGAAAGTACACCGAGAAGGTTGAAGACGCCGTGAGCGTTCTTGTCAAGGAAATTGAGTACGAGGAGCCGTTGCCGACTGCTGCTAGGCCTGGGACGACAGTACCAAAGAAAAGTAAGGTTGGAATTGAGAAAAACCAAACTGAGGGCTGGCGATGGTTTCTGGAACATGTCCTTGGTATGTTGGATACTGCTGGAAGAGCTGTAGCTAGTTGTCGAGGTGCTTGTGCTGAGATTATTTCATGTGTATACAGTGGAGACGAAATATATCTCGGAGGGCCTGGTTCTCAACGCAATCGAATACAAGGGCACTAAACGAGCCTTCCGAATAGAAAAGATCGTTGCAAAAGACGTGCCCCAGGAGATTAATGGCGGGTACTCGGTGCCTGCATATAAGATGACTGAGTCTACAATTATTGAGCTCACTACCGACTCTGTAGACCCTTCTAGTTCTGGTTCTAGCCACGCTAGATTAAAAGCCACTCGAGCTCCCAGAGCCACGGTAATGGAAGAAAATCCACCTGTCACGATCGCCCTACCCTCCCGCGCCACCTTTGCCTCTATCGGCGGTCTCTCAAAGCAGATCGGTGTCCTTAAGACCCTCCTCTTGTCGACGCTATACCAATCCCACCACTTCACACGCTTCAATTTAACACCGCCGCGTGGGATCCTCCTCTATGGCCCTCCAGGTACGGGAAAGACGCTCCTCCTCAAAGCTATTGCATCTGAGCTCTCCGCAACCTGCTTCATTCTCAACGGCAGCATTATCGGGAAATACATGGGCGAGTCAGAAGCTGCTGTTCGCCGTGTCTTTGCTGAAGCTCGTGCACACCAACCTGCAATTGTGTTTGTCGACGAGGTCGACAGCCTTGCACCAAGGCGTACGGCGGGTGACAGTGGCGAAGGTAGGGTGGTGACGACACTGCTAACAGAGATGGACGGACTTGACTATAATGGCAGCGGTGAAGCAGTGAAGGTTGTTGTTGTTGCAGCCACAAATAGACCGAATGCAGTTGATGGGGCGTTGAGGAGACCCGGGAGGTTTGACAGGGAGATTGAAGTCGGAATTCCGGATGTGGATTCGAGGAGGGAGATCTTAGAAGTGTTGATGAAGGAGCTGCCATTTGAAGGGCGGGAGGGGAAGGGGAAGGAAGAATTTGTAAAGGTGTTGGCTGCACGGACGCACGGGTTTGTGGGAGCGGATTTGGAGTCGTTGGTTAGGACTGGTTTTACAGTCGGACTCAAGAGACTTGAGCTGGTTGAGGGGCAGAAAGAGGGTGAGACGGAGGAGGGGGTGATTATTCGAGAGGATGACATTGAGGCGGCCTTGAAGGACGTGCGGCCCACAGCAATGAGGGAGATATTTCTGGAGCCACCTAAAGTCCGTTGGTCCGATATTGGCGGCCAAGAAGAGGTCAAGCAGCGCCTCCGAGAAGCTGTAGAATGGCCATTAACTGTGAGTGAAGCATTCTCTAACTTCGCCCCCAATATCCATAATTTCTTGAGATATTGACCTGTATTCTCCAAAGCACCCTGAAGTATTCTCCCGCCTCGGAGGTACCCCTCGCAAAGGTCTTCTCCTTTACGGTCCCCCGGGGTGCTCCAAAACTCTCACCGCTAAAGCCCTCGCCACCGAAGCCGGCCTCAACTTCATGGCCGTCAAAGGACCTGAGCTCTTCAGCATGTATGTTGGCGAGTCAGAACGTGCTGTCCGCGAAATCTTCCGGAAAGCCCGCGCGGCAAGTCCTAGCATTATATTTTTCGATGAGATCGATGCTCTCAGCGCATCACGGGAGGGTGGACAGGGCAAGAGTGGTGGTGGCGGCGTTGGGGCGAGTGTACTGACGGCCTTGTTGAATGAGATGGATGGCATCGAGAGCTTGAAAAACGTCACTATCCTTGCGGCGACGAATAGGCCCGAGATTATTGTAGGGAAACCCCCTCCCCTAATTAGATCGGTTTCCCCTTGAGGAAGACGGCAATGCTGACTATTTTTAGGATCCGGCACTCCTTCGCCCCGGGCGTCTCGACACCATTTTGTATGTTGGTCCGCCAGATCTTGACGCGCGTAAACAAATCCTTCAGATAAAAACAAAGAAGATGTCGATTTCACTAGACGTAGACTTGGATATTCTAGCGGAGAAGACGGACGGATACTCTGGCGCAGAGATTGTAAATATTTGTGACGAGGCTATTCATTATGCCATGCGCGAATCGTTTGATATCGATGCTGTTGGTAAAACACATTTTGATCAAGCTATGGAGAAGGCAGTTCCACAGATTACGCGCGATATGAGGATGAGGTATGAGAGGTGGTCCGTGGGTGGGGTGAAGAAGATATAATGTGCTCGCTGTGTATTGAAGCATATTGATGTAAGTAATTGTCAAGTAATGGTGCAGCGTGATGGAAAGTTGATATATGGGCATCTCGGTGAATTTATCAAGCGAGTGATACCTTATGATTATCACTGGTTATGGATTGGGAATTGACATTGGGCATCCCGGTCATACCAATCAATTCAATCCGTATTATCTAAGTCCGGCATTTTCGAGTAATTAACACTCAGGCGCAATAGCCCCTCTCTCTGAGAGTAGATACATTGTTGGTTTCGGTTTATCATGGCGCAGGAGCCCTATTGGAAGCATTGTATTGGCAGTGGGTGTAATAACAGATATCCATGATGCGTTAAAATCCGTAGCAGACGCTGAAGAAGGGTCGTTTGGCTTAGTCAATAATAAGATACGTATTATCTGATAGGAGTTTCGGAGTAATTAGCTGTTAGAGGAAACTATATAGTCTTCCTCATCGTCACTAGGAACGTTTTCTATTGGTTGCATACTATTTCTAATATCGGCTGCATATCATGGGCATTAGACAAAGAACTACATGTACTCCCGAGATGGAAGGGAACTAACATTAAAAACTTAAGGCGTGTAGCTACATGTACTGCAGTTGACGGGTATAAAAGATCAAACACGGACAGAACTACAGCTATATTTTTATATATCAAGGTCTGGTAGTATCATAAACTACATGAATAACTTAGATCGCATACTAGAGCTAATATATCACAGATAACATATAAGGAGAGAAAGAGATGAAACCTAGCGCGTGGCTGCACATTTGGATGTCCCAATAATCCAGAATGACAGCAATAATCGATCTAAGAAATTACTATCGCACTACTGCCCTCACCTTCATTTCCTCACCACATTTGGGCGGCCGGAGGCCGCACTCCGCTTGTAAGCTCATAGTGCAGTCGTAACTTGATTATACGGTATATATTGGAGCTCTGGGATAAAATTTGTGAGATGAATCTATAAATTACCACAGACCAGATACCCATACCCCTATAGACAAACCCGTTTGACGATATATCCATATCCATGCCGCGTGCATTTGACGGTAAGAATGTCAAAGAGATAAAATTAAGACTGCAGTGCGAGGAAATAGCCCTCATTAGGCCAACATCCCGTTTTGGTATCGTCGTCACCCCCATTGCTGTACTTGACAGATCCCCGGGAAGCTAGCCAATTTACAATTTCTTCAACCTCAACTAAGGTTAATCCGGGCCACAAAACTCTCATGATTTCTTTCATGTGAATTCCTGGCCGGCTAGTGATCAATGCGAGAACTGCAGTTGTGACTTTAAGCCACATGCCTGTGATGAGTTTCCCGTTGATATCCACCCACAAGCGGATGGGCTCAGCCCGACTTTCTGGGTTTCCTCTTGGAAATGGAGGTGCCGGGAGGGTTCTTGATTTAGATTCATATCGTGGTCCTGGTTTAATCTGGACCTTGAAATTGACGATATCTTTGTCCATTCCTCGCGTTTTATACCCATCGATCAAGCCAAGCTTATCAGCGAAATATCCGCTTTTACACAGAATTATCTGTAAATTATTAGTTAAAGCTTGAGTTTGTGAATAAATGGTTTTTCATACCCTCCTCGAAGCCATCATATCAAACAGGCAAGCCATTGAGCCATCATTTGTCAATGGTGACACTTCAATTGCTTTGTATCTCTTGAAATTTTCACGAATGTATGTCTCATAAGATACAGCCTGGGCAAAAAGACCTTCATCCATTGGTGTACGAAGTGAGTGATGGAACTTGTCAGTAAACTCGTAGTTCCGTCCTGGTGTGAACCTTGTTTTATCTTTCTTATGTGCAATTGTTTTACTGATTATGAGCGTGTAAAATGCCTCATCCACAAGGCGCTCCGGATACGAGTGTAGGATCTCAAATGCTTTCTTGGGATTGTACTCAGAGGCATCAGTGATAATGTTGGCCTGAAATCTCTATTAGTTAAAGTGGTGAATTATCTAGGGGGGTCAAAGTTACCTTGATTACTGACTTGATATATTCTAGGATTTCTTCATCCTCGGCGGGGCGCTCTCTTTCATGTAAAGGTATTTCATAAGGATGGCATACAAAATGATTTCCTCTATTCCCCATTGTAAGAACAGGGCTGTGGAACTCATTCCTCCAAGTTGAAGGTCCATCGGCACGTAATTCATAAATTTTATCGAAAGCCTCGCGTGTTATGGGAAGTTCGGGTACCGATTGACTCCTAAAAGGTAAATGTTAACTAATTGATCAGTCTATAGGAGGGAAAGGCGCCAGGCTTACTCCGGAAGTTCCAGATTCTCACGGAACCATGTAACGACAAATGGCAGGTCAAATGTTGACGAATCTGCAGGGTTGAATGCCGGCAATTCGCCCTTTTCGTAGGCCTCAAGAAACATCTGCTCGAATTCCGCTTGAAGTTTCTTCATGTGTGTCTTATGAATCTCACGCACACGTGGCCATCGTTTCTGTAGTGTCAACGAATTATGTTTAGGGATGGCAGTCTGTACAAGGTTCCAGTCGATCTTACGATCCCAACCCCCAAAGATAGTTCTGACAATAATTATAGCGATGAGTAGCGAATCTTCGTCCTCTTTAGGTATTATGTACTGATTTCTAAACTGGAATCTGCGAGGAGGGACTTATTTAAGGTCAGCATTGATGTAAGAAAGAGGATCACAGACTCAGATACTCACGTTCTTCAAGGGGAAGTGTGTCAGATGCCCTGAGTGTGTTTTTGCGAATTGCAGTCATAGCACGCTCACGACGAGAAGGGATCTTTTCGAATGAACCTGGAGCTCTACGCTTTCTTTTCGGTGTTTCTCCCATTAATATATCAACTGTCCGGGTGGGTTTTGGTGCTGGCTTCCTCCTAGTACTACCAGGTTTTGGCCCAGGCTTTCGGGGACCAATAAGTCGAGTCTCAGAGAAATCAGGTGCCCTAATGCGCTGGTCCATATTTAATATAGGAACTTGTGTAAAGTTTTCCCCGACCTGGGTATCAGGTGCAAAATGGTTTATCATAATGAAGGTTTTTTCACTCGGTTCAGTCAAGGGAGCTTTATCCATCCTTTTTTCCCACTTTTCGACCTCTTCAATTTCTTGATAAAATCTCCTTTCGTCTCTTGGCTCGTTAAGATCCCTTTCCACAAAGTCATTCCACCAAACTCGCCTTGGTAAATTTTCTTCTGTGGGTGGCGGGTCGTAAGGGTCAAATGGTTCGTTACGGTATTGCTGGTTTAACTTCAGCAGTACCTTTTCAGCTTTAATCTCGGCCTTTCTTCGGCGAGCAGCCTCCTCTTTTTGCTCATCTGTAAATTTTTTACGTCTGCCTGTTGAAGTAGATGGCATGAGAGTCTCAGCGTATATACGCGGGCGGCCTCGGGGTTTAGTTGGTGTGGCTATTCTTGCAGCCCTCGCGGCCAAGCGATCAGCTGCCATAGCGGCGCGCTTCATCTTCAACTGCATGACAGAATTTGGGTGTATTCGCTCAAATTCAACACCCTCGACCTCCCTTGGTTTGGGTAATGACCAGTGTGGTGGCTTGGCGAATCTATCCTGAATATCCTGCTGGAGGTCTGTGTTAGGTGGAAACCAAAGGTTTCCTTCCACGGACATCATTTCCCTGACCATGGCATCAACCTTTGGCGAGTCAGTGCTAATACTAGCATCTACCAATATCTTTTTCGTAATTGCACTCCCACTACCACTGGTAAAAGTAAATGTAAGCGCCTGGATTTTTTTCTTGTACTGGAGCGATTGAACTATGCCTCGGATTAGACGCCGATCACAAAGTCCGGCTTTTGGATTCTTCTGACGATATTTCTTATCAAACGCGAAACGAAGCTCATTGCCTCCGGGGAAAACTCCGCCATGTTCCTTTATGAGATCAAGAACAACTTGCTGGCGAGCCAATGCTAGCATGCCACCAATGGAACCGTAGGACTCGTTCCCCTCAACATCTAATTTTTCTTCCTGAACAGCCACCCCGTTGATGACGTGAACCGGCTTTGATGAATTTTCGGAAGCTGAGCCACCAGGGGCGGAACCAACAGGAGCTATGGCACCAGAGGTGACTATCTCCATGACGCTGTTCCCTGCACCGCGTTCATCGTTAACTGCGACAATTTCGCGAGGTTCTGTTGCAAATCTGGCAATTTCCATAGATTTTCCAAGGCGAGCGTCTTTTTGATAATCACTTGACATCACTAGCTTATTCTCGAGTTCGGCACTTGCAACAGTGCCTGATTCTGTCGGCACTGTAGCTACCTCGACATCACTCCCACCAACATGAGGCGTTGCGTTACCTTCACTAAGCACTGCTTGCTTCATACGTTTCGATTTTCGGGTTTGTGTTTGTTTAATTGGGGCCTTCCGCTTATTTGTCACGGCCATATTGGATGTGTTCACAGGTATAGAATCTGTGGGAACTGACTGGTCGGCATGTAGCTCATCCAGAGGCGTTATTTGCATGGACTGGCCTTGATTCCCGGTTATATCCGGCGTAGTAGTAGTGTTCTGAGTTTTTTTTGTATAATGTCGTTTTACAGGTGGTTCGCCATTGTCTATTTTTTGTTTCTTCGGCGGACGTCCACGACGCTTGGGGATTGGTGGTTCTTGTATATTAGATAGACCTTTAGTGCCTTCTAATTCGGTTGAACCTAATATTCTGCGCTCGATAGCTTCAAGTGGCAGTTGCCCCTCAAGTTCCGGTCCCATATTTTCGCCATTAGAGACAGAATAAGATCCTTGGCCAAGCCTACTTTTGGCGAATGAACCCCCACGTTTAGCGACTGTACGCCGTTTTGCTTCCATATACGGTTCCTCTCCCTTCTCATTTTTGCGTGGCCTTCCTGCTCCTATGCGATCTATTTTGTATTAGGCAAATTTTGAACGGCAACCTTTGAATGTTTACACTTACTACTCTTCCAGTCAATACTTCTACCACCCTTGTTATCATTGACGATATTGAATTGCGATGTGAGTATTTTTAGATTCTCTTTTTTTTTACCTTGTAGCTGGCTTTCCTTCAAAGTCCCAGACCCATCCCTCTTTATAAATCGAGAGGTATCTAGAACAGGAAACCCGAAGTCATCCCTCTCAATATCATTTTCATCCGCATTCTGCAAAGAGGTTCCAACAGAACCCTGTTTCACCCCCTTCTTTTTGGGGGTAGGCTCATAAGGCTCAGTAGCCAATCCTTCGGAGACTAGCTGTTGATGCCATTGATAGCTGAAGTATCTATAATGTGTTGATCGGCCAGTAATACCAGTTTCTCGAATTATAGCAAGATGCATGTACTGAGGAGGCTGTGACTGTCTGGGGAAATCGGTCATTCGATGAAGAATTTGGTCCATCGGGCGATAATATAACGGTCCAACGGTTCTGGACATTAGATCCTTAACAAAATGCGGATATCAGTATATATGCATATAATAAATACTCATGAATCCATAAGTGTTACCATGCTTGTAATCCCATCCTTTCCTGCCTTGTCTACTATGTCAAAGATTATGCTTGTCAAGGGCTTATCGATCCGCCACTGAGGTGTGTCCCTATCAATCTCCCCTACCGCATCAACGTCCACGTTCTCCAGCTCTTTCACCGCATCAGCATCTAACTCATCACCATCTTTATCCTTGGCGATATCATCATCGGATGCCTCAGCCGCGCCTCCTCCTTCTTCCCCTTCTTCATCTTCCATATTCACTTCACGTTTTGAAAAAGCAGTAAGAACTTTGCGCCAATCACAAGCATCCATATCACGCAAATATCTTACGCATCGGGCATGGCATTGCTCTGATATCGCTATCTCTCTATTTGCCTCCCGCTTTGTGTACTTTCGGTTGAGCTTGAGAGGGACTCGGATCCGCTTGAGTACGCCCAATGACTCCAATTTTCGAAGGATTCTTGAGAATGAACGCCAATGAAATCGAGATTTATCCATGCCCTATTTCCCGAAAAGCGTTAATATGTACCACTAAATACTATGTTTGTCACATACCAATTTTCTTTTTAGATCACTATGCATTAAGACACGATTTTTTGCCAATTTTAACTCGAAGAGGATAGCTTTGATAAGCTTTTCAGTGTCGATGGTAGGCCCAGTCCAAGCGAAATTCGGACCCTCGTCTTCTCTATCAAGCTGCCGCCTGCCTTTCTTTCTAGCATCTTTTTCTGGTGGAGTCTGCACACTCCGTTTTATATCCCGTTGAAACGCAAACCGTGCCAAGGTGAGCTTGCTAGTGTTGAGATTCTTTACTAGAACGCTCTTCTTCTCAATATATCCTTGATTTTTAAGCATCGTAGTGCGTACAGGAACAGATTTCTTGTCCTGTCCGGTCAGTCTGGTCAATTCCGGTTGAATTATCCCCATTTCACGATGCTTGCCGATGACCTCAAGGCATTTGAAAATCGCGTTTGGAACCTATTAATTATTTAGTTAGTTCATAAACCCTCATTATTGTTGGATGATGATACCTTCTTAGGATCCACTCCATGTCCTGTAAGTGCTCGCCAACGTCTTTCTTCGGAAGCATAAACCCTCCATTTCTCCTGGCCTATCTCGCATCTTTCTTGGTCTCTTGAAGTAAAGTCCCTAAGGTCTGACTCTCCGCCACTTTTCTTGGGGATTTTGTCTTTCCTAAGATCATCTACAATATCTTTCAAGGTCAAATTGCGGCCTTCATTATTCTTTCCGATAATGAAATCTTTCTCCATCCTTAAAAGATCCCAGACATAATCCTGAAATTCTTCTTCTAAATTAGGTAAATTCCACATTGTAACCCCGACTGGGTCGGGCTTCTGAAGGCTTGGCATATCATCAACTGGTGCACCATCGGACGTCAATGAACATATGTCGGTTTTTGACTGAGGATTTTTGACATAAAAGGTGGTAACATATGCAAATAATTGGTGAATTGTTGTCCCTGTTTTTATGATCATATTAGCGAACTTCTCTTTTGAGATCTCGGGCAAAAAGTAAAAAAGAATTGAAGTGACGATGACGAGGATCGAACGAGGTGAGTTCCGCACACATATGCAGCCGAATAACGTAGAGAATCAAAAAGGGTATTGAGGCTCAAATTTTTGGAGTCAGCCCCCAAAATAATATTTTGGCTTCAAGATGCTGGCGAAACAAATTTTTTGTGTTATTCATTCGCCGCGACGGTTCAACAGAAACCCAAAGGCGTTATAAACAAATTATAGCACCAGGATGAATTACCGTCTTCTCCATCTAAGGAAACCTCTTCCAGAACGTAATCGAGAAGAGCTGGAATACTCATTGTGCAAATTTGATCCTACAATAGCATGAGTGAGTGGGCCTGTAGAAGAGAAGCTTATCTTAAGTAGCGTGGGATGGACGTCAATGGGTAACACAGAACACAGAACACGCGGGTAACTTCTGAAGATTACCCGGCCTACTAATACAAAACCCATGTAATATGTACCATACAAAACCAGAAACACCCAAATAATCACTTTAAAAATTGGAGGGCACACGCCGAGATAATTTCCAACTGTCCTTGAAGGGTGACAATTTTTTTTGATGAGGTTGGGTGGTTGTTTCGGGTAGCCCAACATGGCTACATACTTTCGCTGTAAAAAAGGGTATATCACCAAAACTTCTGTCCTACTACTCGCGTTCCCGGACGCAACTGATATTGCATACACGGAAAAAACCCGCCAAGGCTATCTTTTGTATGGCATGCAATAGTGGTCCAGTCCGAAAACGCGAGTATACATACATACATACCTACTCGTACAGCCACTCTGCAAAAGTGTTCGTGATTTAGATTTCGGAGTGAGATATTTCTCTATATATAGCGGTGGGTAATATATTAGTCATCGGATGATCTATCCGCAATTTTGCCTGCAAACGCGTATTTTGGTCCAATGACTTATTACCTACCGCTATACATACAGTCGCTAACCTACATATAGTGACGGCGGATTCTATCTAATACATGTACATGTAGTTATGTTTACAGTAATTTACACTTAGCGTCTCTGCTATTGGCCTCAATTATCCCTACGCCATCAGACAGGATCCGCCGTCATTCTGTGAGTGACTATAATCATAGCAGACCATCAAAAAAATCCCAGGGAAAGGCTTTCCCTATGACCAATGACACCCGAAATCAATGAAGAATAAGATCAATGACCATCTTCTTTTATCTATAGTCATAAACTATGTTGCATATTTTTCGTTATTTTGAATCTCAACATCTATAAACATTTCGGGTATGCCACACTGCGCACTGACATTAAAACCAAGTCACGAACACTTTTGCGGAGTGGTATGTATACTCGTAGTTTTTTGGCGTTTCCGGACGCAACTGCTATTGCATACACAGAAAAAACCCGCCAAGGCTATCTTTTGTATGGCATGCAATAGCAGTTGCGTCCGGAAACGCCAGAAAACTACGAGTACATGTTGGATAACAAAGGGATCCTCAAGGCCTAAGATCAAATACTCCAGACTATAAAATACTTCTTTAAAAGTCATTTCACGTCTACATGTCGAGCAAGAATAAACTTTATTTACCGGTATCTATTGACCTCAACTCATCGCTTCACTTAATAAAAAGGAAAAGGAAAAAGAAAAGGAAAAAGCAATAAGAAGAAACTCCCGGATGTACGCTCGCTTTGAATTCCAATATGTGTCAATCCTGCCGACAAGGACAATAGTAGTGACAACACTTCATAAGCTACTGATACTACTACTAATGAAGGCCGTATCTAGCCCTTTATTTCTTTTGTGGGGTTGGCTCAACATTCCAGATTGTATCCGCATATCTAGGTTTAACAAAGTCAGTAAAAGAAAGTCTTCTGCCACATCAAGACAGAATAGAAAGCGCTTACTCGTTAATAGCACGATCAGCACTAAAAAATCCCATGTTTGCAACGCTCATGATCGATTTTGTAGCCCAGTCTTCCTTGTCCTTAAAGGTTGTGTCGACCAAATCTTGAGTGGCAAGATAACTGGAGAAATCGTCACTAACAAGGTAGTAATCACATCCTGTTGTAAGAGCCGAGATTAAGCCACTGTATATATTCGGGTCACCGAATTGTCCAGCTTCAATCGCATCGCAGACTAATCGGAGTTTGGGGTCCATCTCGACTTTTCCGAAGCGGTGTTGATGACGAAGCTCTTCAACATCCTAGAAGATTCATTAGTAAAAACTTAATAAATTAATATCAATATATTCGAAATACGGACCTCTGCCAAGTGACCAAGCAAGAAGATATTGTCTTCTCCAATCTCGCGTGTTATTTCAATCTGTGCGAGATATGTGTCAATATTGGTTATGGTATTATTTAAATCACCACTGGTGATGACTCACGTTGGCACCATCGCAAGTTCCGATGATCAAACCACCATTCAGCACAAACTTCATGTTACCTATAAATAATTAGAAATATAAGCAAGTAACAAAAATTAAACGATTGGGCCATACTTGTTCCACTGGCTTCAGTTCCGGCGGTAGAAATGTGTTCACTAATGTCGGAGGCCGGAATAATAATTTCTGCCTTGCTAACGTTGTAATCCTCAATGAAAACAACCTTTAGAAGGTCACCAATATCCTTATCGGTGTTCACTACTTCGCCAACAGCGGTGATAAGACGAATGATAGTTTTTGCCTGCTTAGTGTTAATTTAATCTTTTTGGAAGGAAGGTAAACACAATAGTTACCATCCAATAACCCGGAGCAGCCTTTCCTCCAAAGATAGAGGCTCTGGGTACTTGTTTCTTGAGCTCCTCGGGCTTCATCTGCTTGAGCCTTAGGTACCGATAAATAACACCGAAAATGTTCATTTGTTGACGTTTGTACTAGACAGATTAGATAAGCTCAAAATAATCTCACGATAAAATTTACCTCGTGTATCCTCTTGACCTGAATATCAAACAATGAATGAGGGTTCACTGCTATCTGAGTAGTGTCCCTAATGTACTTCGCAAGTCTTATCTTTGCGGCTAGCTTGATTTCCATCCACTAATTTGTGTCAGTAAATCGTACTTTAGGGACTTAAGAAAAAATCTCACCTCCTTGCGGAATTCCTTATTGTCGACCCACTGTTCAAGCCCTTTGAGTAGGTTCAAATCTTTCAAAAAGTCGTATCCACCCAACTTGCTCGCGATGAGATCCGAAAGTTTGGGGTTTGCTTGATGAAGCCAGCGACGAGGAGTGATACCGTTTGTAACGTTTGTAAACTTATCGGGGCCGAATACGGCAATAAAATCTTTAAAGATCGTAGCCTTGATAAGATCGGAGTGTAGTTCAGCAACACCGTTGACTTTGTGGGAGCCAATGATCGCGAGGTAAGCCATTCGGATTACTTGCGGCTGGCTCTCCTCGATGATAGAAACCCGTTGCAACATGTCACGATCCTATGAAAGGGTTAGAGTTGATACAAAACCTAAGGAAAGGGTATACTAAGAGACTTTTCTCACTAACCTTGGGAAACTTCTTCTCAACGCCCTGAAGGAAGTAGAGATTGATCTCGTAGATGATCTGGAGATGACGTGGGAGGAGACTCTGGAAAAGAGGGACCGACCATTTCTCAAGTGCTTCCGGAAGAACGGTGTGGTTGGTGTAGCCGAAAGTACGGGTGACGATATCCCAACTTTGATCCCATGTAAGACCCTCAATATCGATGAAGATTCTCTGTAATTCAACAATCGCCAGCGTGGGATGAGTATCATTGAGCTGGATCGCAACTTGCTCTGGGAACTCTTTCCATGGGCGGTGTGACTTCTTAAATCGTCTTACGATATCGTGCAATGAAGCCGCAACCCAGAAATATTGTTGTTTGAGTCTGAGCTCTTTACCAGCGGAGATGTTATCATTGGGGTACAGGACTGCAGAGATGGTCTCGGCTTTTTGTTGTTCACGGATAGACCCTTCGTAGTCACCGGAGTTGAACTTTTGGAAATCAAACTCGCCGCTCGACGGCTTTGAGGACCATAGACGAAGATTGTTGGTTGTAGGAGTCTCGTAGCCGGGAATAGGTACATCGTACGCAATTGCTTGAACTATCTCACCTCCCTCCCAGAGGTGGGAAATCTTGCCATCGTCGTCGCTGAGAAAGATGTCAATGATCAATCCTGAAAGAAAAAGTAAGAGCCTCGTAATAGACTTACCTAACCTTGGTTACATAACCGTAGAACATGATATCAACACAGACATCATGACGCGGGAATTCCCATGGGTTGAAATCCAGCCAGTAATCTGGAACCTCAACTTGATAACCATCTACAATTTCCTGCTTGAAGATTCCATAGCGGTATCTCAAACCGTAGCCCCAAGCTGGGTAGTTCAAGGTAGCAAGTGAATCCAAGAAACAGGCTGCCAATCTTCCAAGACCACCATTTCCAAGAGCGGCATCATGTTCTTTATCAATAACATCTTCAATCCTGAAACCAAGCTCACCAACACCCTCTCTGGCGGTGTCCTTGATTCCGGCGTTCAACAAGGAGTTGTCAAGAGTTCTTCCCATAAGAAACTCAAGCGAAAGGTAATAGATTCGCTTCTGGTCCTTGAGTGTTTGGTGTTGCTGGGTTTTATTCCAGGAAACTACAAGCTTATCACGGACAGCAAGAGCTGTACCGGAATATGCTGCTAAGTCATCGCAGTTGTACATTGAACGAGCCAAAGTGGTCTCGACATGGCGAACAACCTCTCGCTGTGGTGAAAAAAAAGAGAGGAAATCAATACATATATGATGAGTTTACTGAAGGAAAGGCACAAACCTGGAATTCCTCCTTCCCCGTGAATTCAGTAGCAGCCTACTCACGTTAGAATGCATTAAATATTACATGGCCGACTGGGAGTAGATTCGGGGGGCAAGATCTCACAAGTTTGCGCCAACTAAAGACGGTAAAGGTTAGTAAGAACATAAGATCACTTAGTGGACTATGTATGGATAGCGTACGTTTCTCTCAAAGGTTGCGGGATGCTGGCTTCAACGGCCTTGATCTCACGAACACCAAATCCAGTATGGGTCCTTCGATGCTTAGGACGGAAATGGGGTTCGACAACACCGGGAGCCGGAGGGCTCGAGATTGGAGGTGCAGACATTGCAATTACTTCAACTACGAAGGTAATATTACAATGGGAATAGCAACGGATAGAAGATCGATGATGGGTAGATGATGGATAAGAAGAGGGATGGAAGGGTCAACTCTATAAGTAATGGCTGATGAGAAGAGCCTGGCTCAGAAGAGGGGACAATGAGAGAGCTAAACTATAACGCGAGGGGAACGGGCAGCAGCTTTATTCATGTACTATTTGCTGGCCAGAGCTACTACTACAGCTTGATCTCTGCACGGACAACATTTCCAAGCCCTCCCCACCATCGAGTGAGGGGAAGAGACCGAGCAATACTTGACACTCACGCAGGCAACCAGCACGTAAACTCAGACGAAACACCAGTGATGCACACACCGATCCTAAAAGCAAGTAACATCGTATGTGTTGTGTCGATGGAGATGGTGGGGTGCAGTACTGGTGGGGTGGAAACAACCTTGAGCACAAACAACCGGTGGGGTAATGAGTCCAAAAAAAGAAATCAAGGCAGTTCTGGGTTTGATACGTTTACTAGCGATAAGGACCGCACAAGTACGCAACCTAAAATAATACGCGGGGTAACACGGTGCAAGAGGGGTCAGAATCTGTTACATACCGTCTCCTATAGAAAGCTGTCATATCGATATTCTGTACCCACCACCACGTAGCTGTTCCAACTGCAACGGGAGAAAAAAAATTGCATCGGAAGAATAAGGAAACAGCATCACACTTCATGCCCATGCCATCGATTCTGCCTCCATCCCTCTGCATACAAGAGTTGCAAATCCCACCTTTTCCTCCTCCAATCTTCTCGGTGCATCGGCAGTGCGGGATCTGCCCGAGCATAGTTCTATGTAATCCCGGCAGTGGAAAAAGTGGGATCAGGAGAAGATACACCCCTCCCCCCCCCCGCGAGATTTGATGGGAAAGTGAAAAATAATTCATGACGATGCAAGAAGAGATAACACGCACAATTGCCGCACCGGAGAAAGCAATATCGGGAGACGAAGTAACCGGTTCCAATTACATCTTCACACCCATCATCCCTTATACGTCAAAAGAAAGGATAAAAGCAATAAGAAAGAGGGCCAAGAAACGAAATGTGGGAAAGGAACAAAAAGACTACGAAAGGACTATACACAATTGCGAGTGTTGAAAGACTCTCGCCTGAACTCCGATGCTTGACAAACCACGCGAACCAATTCACACAAGATGCTCCCGTGCTTTGTACCCATACCGAAAAAAGAAAGAGAGAAGAAAGAAGGAAAGAAAGAAAATAGAGAGAGACCAAGCAATACAGCAGCTACCCCACCAAAAAGTAGCCATGTCCTTAAGGAAATAAAGCAATCCCTTTATCGAGATGTGACACGATGCCTCCCCTTTTTCAAACTAAACTATCCCCACGCTACCCGGAATAGTCGATTCCAAGTAAGAAGCCGAAACAAAAAGCCAGAAAAGCAAAAAACAAAAACAAAAAGAGATAAAAGCAATACCGGCAACTAATAAGCAAAGTATTTTGTACAAGGGACCATCGGGTTTATTAATGATCGCCACCTATCGCGCATGCAGGTCATAATATGCCTGATTCCTTTAGTGCGTTCTGTAATATCGTCTCCTTGACTGCAGCAAATACTAGACGGATATTCGATGTATCAGTTGCTTGGGTAAGGCTGCATGATATGTTAGCAAATTAGCCATATCTAAAGCAAGGAAAAGATAGCTCGTACTGAGGATATAAATTGAGATGAGCACGGTTGACCTGATTAAATCGCCAAAGTAGATATTTGGCGGCTCTAGTCACATCATTACCTCCAGAGTAGTCGGGAAAGTAATTTACAAGCGGACTCCGAGCTAGCTTTTGCTTGAACAAATCCACCTTATTTAGGAATAAGATGATACTTGTACGGACGAACCATCGACTATTCACGACCGAATCAAAGAGAACCAGACTTTCCATCATCCGATTCTGTATGTAGTTAGGACGTGCAACTACTCATGGCATTCTTGATGTTGGCATTTTACCTGGTTTGATTCTTCTAGCAATACTTGATCGTACTCACTCAGCGCAACGCAAAAGATAATTGACGTGACGGTTTCAAAGCAATGTATCCATTTTTTCCGCTCACTTCTTTGGCCACCAACATCGAACATGCTGCGAGAAACGGTTAGCTTCAAGGTTCGATCTAGTAGGTAATGATTATGAGAGTTGGCATACTGTATGCTTAATTGACCCATCGAAAACCTAGTTTCGTAAATACCAGTTGTTTTAGTTCGTGCTCGAAGCACATCCGGTTCTGTTGGTATATACTCTCTGTGACCTATTCTAAGGGCCTCATCAAAGAAGCTAATGCATTTGGGTAAGTACCAATTTTGATATCATATAAGAGTTAAATATTAAGTGACCTACTAGGGTGCAGAATCCATTAGGTAGAACTCGTTCTGATGTGCCATTACCTTGGGTATGCAAGGATCTTTCCATAATGAAACAACAGCAGCAGCAAGCCTAGGATCTAGGGGGGTGTTTGGATCGGGATCAACTTGGAACTCGACGATGAAATCGGCATATTCCTAGACCAAATAATCAGTAATTTTTGACTTTAGTGTTAGGACCGCAACCCCACCTTATTAGTAGATGATTCGGGATCGATTTCAAATTGTCGTAAAGCCATCACCAAAGCTTTTGCACAATCAACCAAGTTTTTATATATCGTGAGTCGATACATTGCAAGTTCTTCAACGGTGTAGCCATTCTGATGGATAATCTTCATCTGTTTGACGATTGTAGATTTTCCACTCTCCCCGGAGCCTAGGCATAATGTTAGAAAATCCCTTAACTGGATAATTCTATTAATAATTACCTAGCAAAAGGATCTTGCACTCTCTCCTTAACCTCCGCGAATCCTCTTCAATCTTCTTATCAATTTGAGCGCTAACACGACTTTCGTCGTTTTCACTTGAACAACATGAGCCCATCGTTGTTGTATGTATTATAGGGACAGTATTAAATGCTGAATATTGATAGCACAGGCGTTTAGTACACAACTGAAATAGAGGGTAAGTCGTGTAAACTATATTAAATAAGGGTTATTTGGGTCGTGAAATTATGTCGTAGCAAGAGCAAAATGATCGATTTAAAGGTGATAGCGATTATTGGTAACACGGTCCAGCCGGAAGAGAGCCGAGGGCCGAAAAGAAGTTGATAAAAACGATGATTCCGATTCGAAGCCCCCACAGTAAACCGAGAGCTGATGTTCAACAGATATCCCCCACAGCACTAGGAAAGAAAGATGTTGAGGTGATTCCGAGCTGACCGGGTGAAAACGAAAGACTGAGGGTGTGTATTTCGTTGCGGTCGTAGAGTTGAAGCCAAACACTAGGCTGTAGAGGATGAATACTCGCTGGGTATAGAAACGCGGTTGGGGGTTGTTAGTACAGGTTGGTGAAACAGGACCCGTGGATGAGAGGAGAAGGGTCGATGTTTGAGCAAAGCCTGGGTCCACGGCGTGATTCGGAGTTTTGTTCTGAGTTAGCAGGGATGCGCTGTAAATGTCCAAGTGAATCCAGTCGTGTCGTCCTATCTCGATGTTTTCCCGCCCAACAACAGTTGTCGAAGGTGATTACCGGAAGACTCAAGACCATCCACGATCGACGCCAACACCACACGAAGGGAGGATAGGGGCAGTCTGGCAATCAATAAGTAAGGTGCGAGGTGTAAGGTTGATAGTCAGCCGCGAGGTTTTCGGCGTGCGGAGGAGTCTGTGCGCCCTATGCTGTGAATAACGACAAGCGAGGGATATCGACTGTGGTTGGAAAGTCGCAGGGCTGAAAGTTAGGTGGTGTGGGTGCCAGGCGGCGGGCGGCGCGGAGAATTCGATTGGGTTCGAATTGCTTGCGATGCCGCCGTTGCTGGCTAACAAGTGGGCGAGTATGAGTGTGGGTGATAGATGGGAGAGCTGGAGGGGAGAAGAAAGAGAAAGGCAAGGGGCCTAGGCAACAGAAGAGTGGAGGATGATCACCCTCTAGTGATCTCAAAGTCACTCAGTCACTCAACCAATCACCGGCTCGCTCCTCGTTGATAACTCACTCGGTCACTTATTCACCCACTCCTTCAACCTGGCCGCTGAATACTGGCGGGGAGGAGGGCACGTATGATGGTCGGTGTCGTGGGCTATTGGGAAGGGGTGTTCAGCAAAGAGACCACGGAACGAGGTACTCAATGCGAAGGATGTTGTCGTTAGTGACGAGGTTGAGGTTTGGAGAAGAAGAGGCTCTCGGCAAGGTCCTGGGGGTTGCAAGTAGAGTTCAAGTTGCGTGAAAGGTGATTTTACCGGTACAGTATGTAGGTCCTCTCCCAGTGCTTTGATTCGATCAACCAACTATGAAAACTGTGGGGGGCGGGGCGACGGGGCGAGATGCCCAGGAACACGGAGCTTGTGGGGGGGATAGGGAAAGGGAGGAAACGGAGAATGGGATATGAAGTGAGTAAGTGATAGAAACACATGCACAGGTTCGTGTCGCGGGCAGAGTGAGTGACAACCAAACAAAAAACGAATCTACCGGCACATACAATGATTTTTTGAACCGAACAAAATGCTCTAGCACAACCCACACTTCCTCAGCCTCAGGTTTGTTTGCAGTAGCAGGAGCTCAACGATTCAAATTCCTGTAAGCACTTGACTGATTTAAGGGTAAAACGCTGGGGAGTTGCCTACTGTACTAGAGCACTGCCACAGTAAGTACATACATGTACATAAGCCCAAAATTGAACCAGTCAATCCGTTTGTGCATCAGAATCTCAGTCTGGTCTACTGGTCTACGCAAGGACCAGCCGGCTGCTTGCCAGCCCCTTGGAGTTGGGTGTGGTAGCAAAAGGGGAAATGATCGACATTGACACAGTAAAATTGACAGCCGTCTTCACGCCGCACACCGACTATCGTTACTGTAGCTTTTTTTTTTTGTCCGAGAGGCGTTAGGACTCATAACATCGTGAGGGTAATGTCTCTAAACTTTTCAAGGAGTTCCCTGGGACCTGGAGTCTGGAGAGCCCCAGCTTTACCTTCATGTCTTAGCTTCTGGCCCTTATTTGTGAAATTTCGGCTGTGCAAAGACCATATTTAACTCTTGCTCTATGCGTCTAGCCTAAATCAACTGAATGTTTGTTTGATGATGGTCATCTTAACCTTGCATACACAGGAAACTTAGTCTACCGTACTCTGATCAGATGGTTAAAAAGGGTATCTCGTCAGAGGAACCAAGGTTTGGGCAGGTGACAGACAGACGAGGTAGATTACTCTACGTAAGTACTCTACTTTATTAAACATGGCGTGCCCGTGCTACACTACAGTGTAGGTACATACGGTACACTTACCTGTTGACTTTCCACAGTGCCCAAGGCTCAAATAAATAGCTTGCCAAGAATCCTTCCACGCGAGACTCGAGTATCGGTAACCACTGCAACTAATCTATTGAACCATGCGCCAGATGTGTCCCGGTATCGCGATTCTCGATTCCCGAGAAATCTCCTATGGTATGTCGCCATTCGGTGCAGGACTTCCTAATGGTCACTCCCTTACTTCACAGGCCACCCTGCTGCCAGCCAGCACAGCAATCCTTTAGCTTTTTACATATAACACAAGAGCACAAGAGCTATATAGTAGCATTAAAGTGCTTAGACTGCATGTAATTATATAATCAACTAACCGGCCGGCTGGTACCATAGGTCTCCTGGACTTATAAACCATAATACGAGGAAAACACCGATAAACCTCTTTACTTCAACAACTAGGCCGTAAGGTCCAGTATGCTTAAGTATATAGTGTAGTGACGGAAATTGAGGCGAAATTACTACTGCAGTCTTGCAAATTTGACAGTGCCATGCTAGAACTGTCAGTATGGAGATAAGACGTATATTATTACAATCACACTGATCGATTATATATGATGCGGCATTGGTTTTACCCCATTTCCGGTAATGTAAGTACTTATATACAGCGTTATATATAATCATATACCCGCAATTTTTTTGCGTTTCCGGACTGGACCACTATTGCATGCCATACAAAAGATAGCCTTGGCGGGTTTTTCTGACTGTGTATGCAATATCAGTTGCGTCCGGAAGCGCGAGTATAAATGGCCGGCCATGAGTGAATGCGCATGCTGCTTGACGACACCTGGGTGATGGTCCCCGGCCCCAAGGATGGAAAATTCAGGTACACACATGCATACGCGCCCAATTATGTAGGCCTCGTAATATTACATGGAAAGAAAGGGTTTGATATATGTCTTTTATACAAACATATACATACTCATAATATACAAGAGTCTGAAGTTTTAGATGTTTCCCATTTTGAGCTTAAGGCGATCGATTGCAATGGCAGAGCTAGAGTACATGTACGTAGTCTACAGAACCAAAAAAGCGGGTGGATCCAATACCGCACCGGTACCTAGCAAAATACGGTATTGCTACGGTATAATATTTAGAATTCCGATTTAATTCGGAAGTTTTAAACAATTCCGTATTGATACAGTACGTATTACATCCCTTTTTTGGTACTGTATATACCCAGTACATGTAATATATATTTATGAAGCCGTTAACACCTATAATAGTAACTTACATGTGATATTAATATTTAGATCTACTATTAACTTAAAATTTACATTGGAAACAAAAGGAATTATTATGGTACAGTCAACTTTGGGGCAACGACGAGCCTGGGACAACAATTTCAGCCAAAGAAGTGGTTGCATACCAGCCTGAGCGCCACTGTCTTGACTGACCAAAATCCTTATTCGTCATTCAACCAGTTTCGTCGTTGCCCAAGAGGACTGTACCTACATACTATGTAGGTACATACTACACTGGTACAGCTGGGTAATAAGCCATCGGATGACCTAGCCACAATTTTTCTTGCAAACGAGTATTTTGGTGGCGTTCTGTCCGATGACTTATACGCTAGTATTTCCCGTAATCGTACAGTACTGATTTCACCCCGTTTTTCGTACTGTCATTCACGGGGTATTGGCGGGTACTGGGTATTGGCGGACAAGGTGGCTTAAACTCTCTAATTAACGCCACTGGAGAAACTGAGCAGGGTCCGAAGGAGGTCACCAGAACCGGAATGGTAAGAGCTCACTAATTTGGTCTGCAATTACCGCAGAATCTCAGGAATAACGAATCTGACTGGACTGGAATACCACTTACCCATTGGTCAAGACGACCAAAAGTTACGCTTTGGGTCTGTCGGATTGAGGCTCAACAAGTATTTGACCAATCCGAAGCCCAAGAATCCAGTCCAGTTCGATTCGTTATTCCTGAGATTTTGCGGTATCTAACAAAGGTACAACTCTAAGGGATCTGATTCATTTCAGCCGGTACGTAACTACAAGTATGACCCGGCTTTGGCAAGCTCACTTGATGACGTCAGGCGGCAGGACCTTCGCGCTTCCTGGTACATTTACAAACTCGTCATTATCATGATATCGATGATTGCAGAGGAACTCCTATCCGTCATTTATTTAAATACTTTCATGCCTGCAGCTGGACTGGGCTTCTGTTTTCTGGTAATATTTTGTTTTGGTCGTTTTTTATTACCTAGATCCTAAAACGCGTTAACGCTCACTCATGTGGCCGTGGACCCAAGATATGGTAAGCACCTCATGACAGATAAAATTGCATTCTTTAATACTCATGATTTCGCTGCAGAGACGTTTCTTGACATCTGCTTCTCTTGATTCTCGAGAATAGAAAAGATTCCCCGAGCAATATCGATTATAATAATCCGACAACCCGAGTAAGGACCGGCCATGGGGGTCCCGTCCTTTAAACCTTCGCCAATCTCATGCACGCTCAGATCGAATTGTACAGACCCCAAAAACTGCAATTTGATGACACTTATCAATGTCAAGGGTGTGAATTATACAAACCTCGTATAAAGTAGAGAACTTTCGTTCTCAAATCGATACTACACTGGTCATCTGCAGTAAACTAATGCAACGGTTGTAGTCTATCAAAGCCTGGTGGGAGGAGACCGGTTATTGGTTCCGCTTCCTCGAGGTTTCCATCTATAACCCTACGCCGCCTCGAGGAATGCATTCGGTTGAGATTCTCGATATCCTTGTCTTCCAGCGCGAATGATTGAAAAAGAAGAATGGATCGCACTCTGCGGTGTATATTTGAGAATGAAGCGCAGAGACCGAGACGAGAGGCCTAGGAATAAGTGTTCTTAAAACGATGTGGTTTAATTGAGCGGTTTCAAGGGATGCCCCATAGTCGCCCGCCGTTGTAACGAACTCTCCTATACCGAATATTTGCTGTATCGAGCCACTTAGCTGGCTTTTCCCTAGTAAGGAGTTTGGTCTGCTATACCGAGCGGAAAGTTGGTCAATATGCACGTTCGTTATAGCGGCGGGCAACTGTACTTCCGTTTTAATTCTGCTTCTGTGAGCCGTGACACCTCATAGGTTGTATCACAGGGTAAAACTACACACAACCTCCGGCCAAGGTTCAAAAAACAGGAAACTGATAAATCGATGGGTAAAAAAAAAAGCTTTAGCTACTGATCCAAGCTTGCATTGTACCTGAGATATCTAAGCTGCCTACAGATTTGGCATCTAGACAAGATGGCCCTCGTGCGGAGTGCCCCGCGCCCAAATCGTTCTATGAAATTCTCAGGGTCTAGCCAATTCCCTGGGGAGTTCTAAAAAAAAAGCATACAAAAAATAGGAATCAGGCACAAATCCGAAAATGCTTCCTTGGCTTGGGCCAGGATTTATGCAAATGATGGTTGTGGCTGACGCTGGTTCCCATCAGGTTTGTACGGAAACGGAATCTAGGCAGAGGATGCCCTTGTCCCTTTGCTTGTGCAGTCCACTCATGAATACTTGGAAACCGGTAGTTTGATCCGACCAATTAGCATTCATGCCACTCACGAGGCTGGTGCCGTGGTCCTGCTACATTTACAGCTCTGGAGAAGTAAAATAAATAAATATTGAAATAAAGATACTGTACATACCTTAGGACTATTGTAACAAAAAAATGGAGAGGAATTGAGCTTGCGCCACAGAAATAAAGTAAGTGAAAACACGGACAGTAACAGAGGTGGTGTAGAGTGCTCTGGTTGGGAGTAGCCCGATATCAGCCCCGCTCTCACCCCGCGCCTGCTGCTGTTGCTGCACGGTGATTTCATCGCCAGGAGTGAGAGGATCTCCAAGGAAAGAAGCCGTTCTTCACCAGGCGAACGCGACGCCCTGCAAGATCAAGCTCATACAGTTCAAGGAGTCGCCTCGCTGCTGCCCCCATTTCTCTGCCTGGAAGGCAAATATTTCGTTCCACAGAGCCCTGAAAATCTTGGTTTTTGACCACATAATTGCGAAGGTTATTAGTCCTAATGTGTATCTAGCTCTTTGGTTGATCTGTTCCTATCCGACGAAAACGCGGCTACTATTTAGTTTGACGCCTCGCCGCATCCCCCCTCCGTGTCTTCAGTTTCGTGAAATTCACCCACACAAATATCCGTCTTCCGCTGCTGTCTTGCCCTCCCAGAACGACCAGACTACATATCATCTCTGCTTCTATCAATATCTGTCCCCCCCAAAATTTACTCCCTATTGATTGACCAGCTTTCAACATGGCTGAATTTGTTCGTGCCCAAATCTTTGGCACTACGTTCGAGATAACCAGCAGGTATGCGAACCCCATTTTTGTTATCGCATTCGTACTCTATTGATCATATTGCAGGTATACGGATTTACAACCTGTAGGAATGGGTGCTTTTGGTCTCGTATGGTGATTATTTCCTTTCGGAAAACTTGTCAAAACAAGATTGCTGAGGATGTTACCGCAAAAGTTCTGCCAAAGACCAGTTGACAGGTCAAGCTGTTGCCATCAAGAAGATTATGAAGCCATTCAGCACCCCGGTTCTATCCAAAAGAACTTATCGAGAGCTTAAACTGCTCAAGCATCTGCGACACGAGAATGTATGTTGAACTAGACAATTACCCCGCTAAATTTAAAGAAAGTTATTTCTAATAATTCCTAGGTCATTAGTCTGAGCGATATCTTCATATCTCCTCTAGAAGACATGTGCGTACATCCGCCTCGGCTTCCGTGATTCCACTGATTTTCGATCCCTAGCTACTTTGTTACCGAACTTCTTGGGACCGATTTGCATAGATTATTAACCTCACGGCCACTGGAGAAACAATTCATTCAATACTTCCTATATCAAATCCTCGTATGTTGAGTTATCTCTCCACAACAGACACCAAAATTAACGGTTTTTAGCGAGGCTTGAAATATGTTCATTCTGCCGGAGTTGTCCACCGTGACTTAAAACCAAGTAACATTTTGGTGAACGAGAATTGTGATCTCAAAATCTGCGATTTCGGGTTAGCAAGGATCCAGGATCCTCAGATGACTGGTTATGTTTCCACACGATACTATCGTGCACCAGAGATTATGTTGACGTGGCAGAAATATGATGTGGAGGTCGATATTTGGAGTGCAGGATGCATTTTTGCGGAGATGTTGGAGGGGAAGCCTCTTTTCCCCGGAAAGGACCATGTTAACCAGTTCTCCATCATTACCGAACTTCTTGGAACACCGCCAGATGATGTTATTCACACCATCTGCAGCGAGAATGTGAGTTTGCAAACTCCTCTTGCCTAAGACTTTTACAGTACTTATAGATTATAGACTTTGAGATTCGTGCAGTCGCTCCCAAAGAGGGAGAGACAACCCCTGTCTCAAAAGTTCAGGAACGCTGATCCTCTAGGTAAGTACCATCAAATATATATTCTAATAATTATCTAACAATTTGAAGCAATCGATTTGTTGGAGCAAATGCTCGTCTTCGATCCCAGGAAGAGAATCACCGCCGAGGCAGCTCTTGCTCACGAATATCTTGCGCCCTACCACGATCCCACCGATGAACCAGTGGCAGGGGAAAAATTCGATTGGTCCTTTAACGACGCAGATCTACCAGTGGACACCTGGAAAATCATGATGTAAGATTTGGGTTTTCTTGTTACTTGTATTCGGGAACTCGTTCTTGTGCTTACACGCGAATATCTGCAGGTACTCGGAAATTTTGGATTACCATAATGTCGATGGGTCTGCCCAACAATGAGGAATTTTTTTTTGATTTAAAACAGTTTAATGTTATGATGCATGATACATCTTTGTATCTCTGCTTTAACTTTAACTTTATACCTTCTTGGCGCTTACAATGCTTCTCTTGTTCAATCATTCCGTTGTTTTCTTGGTAGGTTATGTTGTGGCGTTCCAGGGGAATGTCAGATAAGGAAGGGGAGGCGGTATAGTAACACGCATGAATGAAATTACGAAATAATTCACGTCTGAAGAGGGTTAAAAAACATATGCTCTGGGCTGGGTAGAGGAACGGGAACGGGGAATGGGATATGGTTAATATACATAGCGCACAACCGAATAAAGAAGATGTCTGAAAATTGTTCTGCAGATAGATGTCTACATGTAGGCAAATACATGTAGTACTACTAGATTTAGAAATCTTGTTTTTCTAGAAAACCTCTATCAGGAAATAGACTCGTGGAAGTGTACCTACAGTCACTCACAGGGTGAAGGCGGATCCTGTCTGATGGCGGTCAGGGATATCTGAGGCCAATAGCAGAGACGCCAAGTGTAAATTACTGCGAAAACAACAATCAGACAGGATCCGCCGTCACTAGGTTAGCGACTGTAGGTGCTATGCCATCGCTCGTGGCTCGTGGCAGTTCGTGGCAGTTCGTGGCTCTGCAATCTCGTGGCCAGGCCCGTGCCTAAACAATCCTTCTACCATGACGTAGAATACCCTGTCGTGTACAGCTTCCGTCCCTCACTCTCCAGCTACCTTGCAGAACTCTCCCTGCTCGAATCGTCAGGTCACTGAATTTTCCTAGCAATACTTTCAAGAGACCTACTATTAGAATTTATCTCATGAACACAACGACCCCATATACCCCGGTTGTGTCCATAATCGGGTTTCACCACGCGAGGTTTTTCCCTGACCCCTTTTCTGGCCGGCCCACCAAACGAATCCAGCAGCATATTGAAACTAACAAAAATCGTTTAGGGGACCTGAGGTTGAGCATTGGATTGGAGTTGATGACGAGGATCACATATCGGAATGGCCGTTGCTCCCTTTTCTGGCACTCGCCGATGGTGCCCATTTCGCGGAAGAAGACTTTTCGTACTTCACCCTGAAGCACGAAACAGCCTCAGGACCAACAACTTTGTTCGGGATATCCTGTACTAGACAGCTGGACTCGAACGAGCTTATAGATCGACCTGCAGATGTCACGCGCTCCACGGTTCAAAAGGCTGTAGTCGTTATTGCGAACAGCCCAACGTTCTTCTTTGGACATTTGAAGCAACAGCTCTCAGCCGTAACGACAGCTTGGTTCGCACAAAGGTATTGGAGCTCCTGAAACATTCTTGTATGGTTTTTTGCTCACATAGAACTTGTGATACTAGAAATTTCGATGATTTAGATATCATAACGGCAAGCTACCCCCACCCCGGCCCAGCTTCATGATTTCATAAGGTTAAATTTCTAAGCTTTGGAGATATAGAAATTTCAAGAGAGCTTGAAAAAAGCTTTCAAAGATATCGAACATGGACGAGAACAGTATGTTGGTAAGCTACTAGAGGTCCTTTCAAGTATATTTGAAGAACTAACATGATAGGTTTGTCACTTCGGGAATTGGTTTACGAATTTCGGCACCAGACACTAGTGTTATTCAAATGTGCCCTTTTGCAACCTAAGGTTGTACTATGCAATGTCCCTCAAAATTCGAACATAATCAAAGCTAATACCCGCAGATGCTATTCTTTGGCTCACGGTGTGAAAGGCTTTGCATGACACAATTTTCGCTTCTTTCGCTTGTTCCAGGGCTGTTGAGAAACCTAGAAGATTGCAGCGATCCTGATCTAAACAGCTATGAATCTAAGCTAAGAAAGCCAACGTCTGTCAAGACTAGCGACAGGCAATCTCGTAAGTTTATTGATTTGCTATCAGTGATGACTAAGTGACTTGTTGAATAATCCTAATTCGTTAAGTTCTGAAATTTATGGGTTTCCCCCTTCAAATCTTCGGAAAAGGAGCTCTATTTGGACCATATACCCCCCTGCAACAGCTCGATATCCTTGCAGACTTTGGCACAAAGTCCTATATCGTTGGTTCGACAAACTCCTTGTTGCTTCAACAGAGAGACAGGTACTCGGACATACTTGTAAATGTGAGATGTGTATCCTCATTCATTAAGGTTTTCACTAACATCTCTTAAAGCTTGATGAAAATTCTATTAACGTGACATCACCGTCCTTGCGTGCTGCATTAGTACTCTCGGCCGCCGACAGGAGATGGATAGATGGTCTAGTATTTTCAGTCACAGAATCCTGGGATGAAGCAGATCCATCACGGCCGAAGACCATGGGCTTTGTTGGAAGTGAGGATTATATCCGTCTTCAGTTCGAGGAGTATGTTCTTTCCATGGTGTCATCTGTGAAATACCATCTATTTTTGGACAAACACCATGGGTCGGATCAAAATTTATTTTTACCAGATATCGGTGAGGGACCAAGCTAGGAGCCATTTCAAAAAGCGTGCCCACTAACATATAGTAGAGGGAGATCCGGCATACGATTTTCAGATGGATTGGGTGGATTATTGGAAAATGACAGAGAATTTCCGTATATTCCAAAAGTTTACTGGTAAGATTGTCGTTCAAAAAGTGCAAATAATTGCCTAGCTAATCATGCCCAATAGATTCTGAGTTGTTTGATCTTGTCCCGCCAAAACATGTGATGGCTGGTGGTCTTACTATGGAAGATGTTCAACGACGAATTGTCCAGTATGTATATCTTCATAATCCTACCTTAGCACTATTATTAATATCTATAGACAAATGAGGGAATTAGGAGTAGACGAAAAGGTTAACCGTGGCCGAGAAGTCCTCGCCACAACTCTAGCTTCGGGCCGCACCAATGTCACGACAGTATTCAGTAACCTGTCGAAGAATGTAGAGAAGTTTAGGGAGCAACGAAGATCCCAGGATGTTACTCCCCAACCCAATCCCGAGGTCATCACAAGCCCGACGAGTGAAGGATCACCAGCTACAGAATCCGTCTCGGCTTCGACGGCGGCTACTACCACTACGAGTGCAGCAATTCCTGTGATACCAGTAGCCGAAACAGTAACCCGTGCTGGAACATATTTCTCGTCCTGGGCAGCTTGGGCTGGGGAAAAGAAAAAAGCCTTTGTAAAGCCCGCCATCACCAGTCCTCCACCGGAGCCAGCCACAGATGCAAACGAAAAATCTCTGCCTCCTGATCCCCCAAAGAAGTCTTTCGAAGAATCTATCTTCGATGCAAGAGCAAGAGCTGCATATGGCGGGTCTGACTCGCCTGTTATGTCACCCCAGAGGAACAGTGGCAGTGGCTTTCCCCTCGTTTCAGCGAAGAACTTGGATGAAGAGAAGGGTGTCGGTCTTGGAATCGCTAATCTAGAACCCAAGAACTCATCTGTCCCAATTACTGGGCGACCATTACCTCACAAGATGGATAAAGATGAGCTTGCTCTACCAGCTCTACCGACGGAAAAAGAGGAAGAGGAAAAATATATACCTCCTTTAACGCAAACGGAGACAGTTCTACTAGCTGATGAAGGGGAACAGCGAAGTATGCCTCCCCCGACGCCAGCAAAACAATTCCCGGTCGAGGAAAAGGGAATGAAAACGGATATGCCTTCAGTGAGACCGGCGAAGTCAGCCCTGCCAGTCGGGAAAGAAGGGGGGGAGGGGGACATACCTTCACCGGCACCTGCGGAAGCAGTTGACGAAGAACAAAGCATATCACCCTCATCCCCAACGGAGAAAGCTCCAGTATATGAGGAAGAGCAAATGGAAACGGGTATGCATTTGGTAGCGCCGGCGGGGTCAGCTCTGTCAATAAAGGAAGAAAAAATCGAAAAAGGTATGCCTCCTCCAGCGCCAGTTAAATCGGTCCCGCCAATTGAGGAAGAAGATATACCTCCTCCAACGCCTATGAAGGATGAGCCGAAAATAGTCTTCCCAGTCGTGCAAGAAGAAACCCTTCAAACATCACTAGGTATCGAGCCGAACCACAATCCTGAGTTGCCTGTAGAGAAACCTGTTGAGTCCCCAGTACTGGAACTTGAGAGCATCGAATCTACTCAATCACCTACATCGGCATTGGAGGTAGAAATACCTACGAAAACCGAAATTGATTCTGCTCAGCCCCTCCCATCACCAGTTGAGAAAGTTGAATCTCCGAAACTAGTTGTACGGAAAAGGCGAATCGTTGCTGAACCGACTCAACCATCTTCACCAGTTTTGGAAAAAGTAGAAAGGTCTCTAAGACCGGGAAGGCTTGCGCAGACCCCTTTTGGACCAACTATAGGAGTGACCTCTGAGATCTCCTCGGTCGCAGAAAAGATAGTCAGGCGTTCTATTCCAACTTTTGAGACGGCCATCAGCTCCATCAAATCCGAGAGGGAGTCACCAGAGCCCATGAAGAGCCCCGATTATAATAAGGCTTCTCCAATTGAGGCGATTTCGGCTAGAGCGAAGTCGCCTGAGCCCTTTAGGGTTGGGAGGCATATAAGAGGCGATTCCCTTACACCGACCTCTACCCAAGAAACCATCATCAAGCCCTTAAGTCGTGCAGGAACCGAATCCACAACGATTGGTCTCAAAACCTCAGGAGAGTCCCTAAGATCAATGAGATTTATGAGAAGTGAGTCTCCAGTAATCAGCACTGGGGAGCCTGTTCTTAAGCCCACAAGGCATACAAAAAACGACTCCGAGAGTTTGAGTCCTGTTAGGGAACCTATTTTGAGACCCATCAGGCACGCCAGAACAGAGTCGGGAAGCATGAACTCCGACAATAGCGTTTTGAGGTCTGTAGGACACGTGCGGGCTGAATCTGGAAGCATTGGTCTTGATAGAGTTGACAGAGAACCTATTTTGAGACCTATAAGACACGCAAGAACAGAGTCTGGAAGTATGAACTCCGACACGAATTCTGTTTTGAGGTCTGTGGGTCAAACAAGGACCGATTCCGGGAGAATGAGTCCCGAAAAGGATTCGAGCCTGAGATCCATTGGCCACATTAGAAGCGAATCCGGAAGCACAAGCCCAGAAAAACCAGCTCCCAAATCTGAACGGATCAAGAGTTCTATCGCAGAGCGTGCAAAGAGATTTAGTCAACAAGAAGATCCGGACGCCCCAAAATCTTCATTTGCTGCCAGAAGAGCTATGTTTGAGAAGAAGTAAAGGGGTTCTTCTCTTCGTCTTGTTATGTGTTTCACGGGAAATGATTAGAGGGTGGGGAATGCGGGGAATGCGGGGAGAAGTGCGAAGAGCATTCATTAGTAAGGGAAAACAATTTTTGTCTCGATTTCCCTATTTCATTCATCGTATCTATCAAATTACTATTATTCGTTCTAAATTTTATTGTTATTTTTTTCTATTGCGGAGAGCGATGATTTGGTGTCAACATATAAAGTCTCATATTCTACGCTGTTATGCATAATGGTTTTATTTCGGGTACTTATTTGGGGTTTAGTAACAATAATATATGCAGTGATAATGTTTCGGAATGCTTGTCATAGTTCTTAATCTCCAAATGAGTAAGTAATACCTATTTGTTCAAACCGATTAAATAATGCTCAATCTAGAATTTCTAGCCAATGCAGGATTTCCCCGACCCCGAAGATTAAGTGGTGATTATGTTACCGGGTGTGCACGTTTAATACCGAGACGCCAATCAGTTTAGGCCTTAGTTGCTCGGGTTGTATGAGGGAAAAAGTACGAAGACACTTCATATATCTTCACTAAAAATCTAAATATTTTCCTAAAAATACAAAAAAGTAACCAAATGATAGCCCTTACTCTGGCCGTCACCTTAATAGCAATCCTAAGAGCATCAGTGGAAAAGGTTGCGTTGCAAATACAGTCAACCTTGGGGCAACGACGAACCTGGGACAACGACCAAGTGATTGCATATCAGCGTGAGCGCCACTGTCTCGACTGACAAATTCCTTCGTCGTTCAACCAGGTTCGTCGTTGCCCCAAAACTACTGTACCCTCTTGGCCGCCAAGTGTCATTTTTATTTGCATCAACCAATAACTAGGCCCCCGCTCGCCTTCGAAGCCCAAAAGGAGGTACATCTTACTACAAGTGGGTATCCAAAAGTGAGTGGACACAACCGAAAATGGGTGATTTGAGAGGTCAGTAATTATGTTGTACAACTGCATATCAAAGTAAAAAGAGGGCAAAAAAATTTCTGAGCCCAGAAATATGAAGCTCTGTTCAGAATTGATTACAGAACCTTCTCGCGGTGAGGTTGAGAGATCGGGAGGGTTGTCCTATTAAGTGGTACCTGATATCTCCGTGTGGGCCCCATATAAAAAGATACATCCATATGTGGTCGCAACACATATTTTAAGAGTACCAAGCGGGCTTTGGGAGATAAAAATCAGCAAAATTTATCTATTCAAACCCTAGGGGCTTATAAAATTTTCTATGTCATTCAAGTATTATCAAACATTTTGCTGTATAGTTATTGCGCTGCGAAAATGTTGACTTTTGGGTGTATTTTTGGTTTTGTCCACTCACTTTTGAGCACCCGCTTGTACTTACCGGTAAATATATACATGTATGCACATGTAAGTGCACACCGCAGTAATTCGTCTCAGCGGACCTTGAAATTCCTTGATCTGGTCATTTGTCCCCCTAATACGCCACGCGCTGTAAAAGGCAACTTCGACGTCTGCGCAACTGTCCGCTGTGGATCCCTCAGGGTGATGTAGAATCCCCTCCTAACACAAGTTACCGGAATGGGCGGGCCCAACCGGCTCAAACCAAAACTCTGACTCGCGCTCCAAACCGGGGGTATCTTTCTTGTTTTTAAAGTCTATTGTAACATAAAAAATCACCAACTAAGGTTCTAGCACACTTGCACCTTTATATAGCTAAACATCTTTCTATCCTACACTATTTTTTAAATATCTCCGGGAAGATATCTCTTAGCTCCTCTAAACTTCGAATATGGTGTGCTGCCACAGGCCGTTCAGGCTCTGGATCGCCGGGCTCCAGCTTCTGGACTGTTTTCTTCCAGCCAAAGCGGATGGCAGCTTCACAATTTATGGCAGCATCATCCACGAAATAGCACTTGGAGCGATCAGTGATGCCTGCATCTTTCATGGCTACGTTTTGGAAACTGTCAGCTATTGAGCCATAAAGTATGAAGTCTGGTTACATGCCTTGTTCGTACATTTCAAGCTTAGGCTTGCAGATTAGAGTCTCGCGCGCGTAGTTGCAGTGCGTGATACCATCAAACAAATCATCAATTCCTAACAACCTAACAACCCTCTTTCCGTGGTTAATATATGCATTGGTGAATAGCCACAACTTAATCTTGCTCCTGTCGATGTCTTGGATTAACGCTCGCAATCCAATATCGGGGTGTAGCACAGTTTCGAGTGGTAAGGCATCGTCGACTACTTGATTGTACTCAAGGGGGTCGATCTTATGGTGGCGCACAAGACCCTCAAGAGCCAGTCCATAGTTCTTGTAGTATGATTCATGAAGAAGGGTAGCGTCTGCTCGATCAAGATCTATGGAAGAAGTTAATTCATAACCCTTGTGCCTAGTGGTGGATGGGAGAGCGTACCAAGCTGCTCACGGAAGTATTTGTTGATTAGCTCTTTCATCATATCATGGACCTGGGAAGAGCTTGATAGATTAGATTTTAGAGTCCGTCATACTAAAGCACTATATGTTATACCTTCTTGCTTCGCGGATAGAGCTATGTTGTAATATCAGTCAGTGGGATTGCCTTTGATCTGTATGGGAGTGCTTACACAATTGTCAATATCAAAAAAGAAAACGGGTTTTTCGTCTTCGGTGCCTTGCGCCATATTTTGGGGTGTTCAGCGTTCTATGGGGGTGATGATACTAGTGACTTTAATTATTCCAGATTTGTGGTGGTTTTATAGTGAGTAACCGGCGTTGTTGAGTACAGGCGTCGTCCTGTGCAGTGATGTAACCATGGATGTAGGTACCTACATGTACAGCGGTGGGTAATAAGTCATCGAATGACCTAGCCACAATTTTGCCTGCAAACGCGGCGTTCCGTCCGATGACTTATTACCGACCGCTGTACATACATCATGCTACTTACCATGACTACCACAGTCAGATAAAACGGCATATTCTGTACCGTCGTTCACGGGGTATTGGCGGATACTGGGTGTTGACGGATTGCAGGCAAAATCTGGCTTGGCTAGGTTCCTGCCTATCACTATTGCGAATCTCAAGCACAGACGAAGGGATTTGTAAAATGGGGTGCCGTAGGAATCCGTTAATGGTTAGCGCCGATTACACGTAGCGGTTTTACTTGTAAACCCTAACCCATGTCTCATCCCCAGGGTACAGTCAACTTTGGAGCAACGACGAACCTGGGACAACGACGAAAACTCAGATTTCAGCCAACCAAGACTGACAATGACCCCTGTTTGTCGTTCAACCAGTTTCGTTAAAATTCACGGTAAGTTGCCAACAATTTTAATAGAATTAGTACTAGGATATAAGTGCATGTATATATCTACATGTAGCTACATGTAGGTACATGTGGATTTCAATAGTGTTGTTTCACAGATGGCTAGGGCTTAATGTACCTACAGGATCAAGGAACATGTATGTACCTACAGCGCGATATCGAAAGTCATGGACCGGAAACCAACCACACCAAAATTAGTCCGAATACAACCACCACCCACTACACAATTCCCATCAATAATGAATAAGGCTTTGGGGGATGAAATATTGACTAAAATTAAATGCGGAAGAAGTTACATTAGCTAGAAGTAGAGCAACTTGTCCTGTGTAACAGACTCTCAAACCTACCGATATCAAATACGGATCGATAACATACATGCACATCATGTACCTTTGGCTCTGAGAGCTCAAAGAACAATAATGACTAAGCGATGCCTGGAGTCCAGTGCCTGCTTAACGCCGAGGGCAATTCAACCTGTTAATGTCTCGATTGGAATGAAGGCTCGAGGTACGGCCATGATTTATAACCAGATGCATGAGAACACAGTCTAGCCGTGAACTTAGTAAATGGTCATTGCGACTGAGTGCTCAATTTTTTATTATTCAAACTGAATAGATTCGCGAACAGTTACCAAGGAAAATCTAAGTTCACAAATTGACTAGTACCAAATCTCATCTTGCATGCTTGGAAGTTTCCGGGGCGAGGTATCTTCGGGTGGGCAGTCGATTGATTGATGGATAATTCATTGATTGTTATATGCAGCCTGGAGGCTATGACAATCCCGGGTGGGTGGTCACACCGTACGTGAAGTTATTAAAATCCACGCCTGACATATTGTATATTGTAGTGGAGGAGTTCCTTCAATTACATCATTTGCGAGCCTGTAATGGCCGAATAGTACGTTTCTACTACATGTAGTATACTTGCATCACTAACGTTTACGCCACTTCGGCAAGTAAATAGCCGAGTGATAGCCTATGATTAATAATTTGGCCAGTGAATAAAAAATGACCAATCAATATTACTAAAAAGGATCCATTGAAATAGATTCTTTAACAATTGAGTCCCGTACTTACAGCCATAAATAGAAATAGACAACTTAAAAGAACAATAATACTATATAGAATGACCAATATTTCATGAGAGTTATAAATTGATCCTAGATTAAGGTTTCCTGGGGCCTTGTAGCATTGCACTAAATGTCGATCAACTCGCATGGCGGTTTTTCATAGTAGTTTCTTAGAAACCCCCTTCTTTGCCCGAGATAAACCTAGCCTATGCAAAACAATCTCCTTATCATTTTCCCCGCCATTCACCATCTCCCAAATCTTCCTCATCGCCTCTCTGAGATCTAAATCACTCGCTTCGAGCCCCAGGGCCTCTGCATAGTGTTGATAACTGGAACTCGGGAAAAAGGTTCTATAGAGAGCCTTAAAGCCATCTGGGTCGCCCAATGTCTTCGGAAGATTTGAATAATGATTTATTGCATCTCCAATAAAAGAATAAAGGGAACTGGTATCGAGCTTGGCGAAATCAAGCTTTGGAATACTCTCTGGGGGGCTAGATCTCTCCGTGGATGGTGATTGAGCCAACGAATCGGACAAATTGGAGTCGAAAATCTTAGCGGAGCTCTGGCTGCGAGTCTTGCGAGTCGAGCTGGTAGCGACACGTGAACGGGCACGACCACGAGCTTTATGCTCAGGTTTTATGGCCTTTGTCAAAGCAGAGTCTAAGTTTGTAGTTGCGGCTGTAACGTCGGGAGCTTTATGATCAAGCTTCCGCTTTTTGGTGTGAGAAAACTTTGGGGTAACTGGTTCAATTTCTTCGGGGGGCCCTTCGTATTTCTGGCGCTTTCGCGGTCTTCCTGGACCTTTGCGCGGTGGACGAAATTCAACGGCAGTTCCTTTCTTTGAGTTGACATTTGTAGAAGTATCGTCACCCTGGGAATCGATGGGGGACCTTGCCGAAAGGGAAACTGAGGAGATGTTTAATTCTGGGGACCTTTTATCAGATGCAACCACTGTAACCTTCTCTTTCTTTTGAACTTCGGATGTGTGGATTGAAACTTTAGAACCTTCGTATCGAGCTGGAGCCTTAGATATACGAGTGCTTCTTCTTGTTGTGGTGGCAGGGTTGGGCGTTTTTCTGTGATTTGAGGGCCCACCGACAAGTGGTTCCAAGCCTTTACCATTGGACTCCTTTGATAGCGGAATTTTCGGTTGTATTGAACTTTTGGAACCAATTCTTGATGAGCCAGCACCGATTTCTCGCTGTACTTGAACTTGAGGTTGTGACGAAGCCTTATCCCCCATTACAGTTGAGCTCTTCACAGCAAATTCTATTGAATCTACAGCGGAACGACTATCTTGTGAATCGTTCTCGATAGCGATAGTATCAGATCTTGCTGCAGAAGACACCGGGGATTGGATTTCGGATTTCGGTGTCTTACTTTGACATTCGTTGATAGTGGTGTCGGAGGTTTCAGAGGATGACCGACCGTCAGATTGGACTTTGTTGGTTATTTTCATGTCTGAAATTTCGAATGATATGGCGTCAGAATTCGTCATTGAATACGATTTCTTAATACTTTAGAGTTTAGATATCGTTAGTTGGGTCGATGGCGAAATTTAATAGGTCTAAAGCGCGAGTTCCAGTATGCGTGCGAGTAGGTGTTGTTGTCGGGTTGTTTAGCTACATATACCTTTATGTCGAAGGTTGAAAGGTCGAAGGTTGAAAGGGGAGATGAGGGATGGTGGGATAGTGGGATTTGGGAGGGATTTATAAGAAGCTTAGGGCTCGGGATCTGAATTTCGTTGAGCTGAGTTCACCCTCGCGCTAAACAAGGAAATCCTGCGCTCAATCGGGCTTTGGAAGTGCGTGCCCCAAAATTAAGGTCTAATATGGGGTTTTTTCACGTTCTCTTATTTGCTCCTAGTCTCACTCTGACTTATCCTACCCGAGCTTGTTCTCAACTTTGCTACAATTATATCTATTGAACTACAAACATACATCACCAATATCACCGTAGCGCAGCCTATGGAGAATTATGTCCGATTCCGGTTGCTTTGGGGTATTGTTGGGCCTCTTTATTAGAGTACATGTATTAAATTCTCCACTCAGCCTAAACTTTTATAGATGATCAATACGAAACCCGTCCCAATTCTAAACTCGAGAGATACTATATATACCTCAAACAGACAATTATGAGGACCCTATCTCGACTCGCAATATCGACCTATCCACACTTTGTAAAGCTGTAATTATGATCGCTCAATCTCGGACAAATGCCGTTACCGAATCCTTCCATCTATGTCTATACAGCTTTTGCAATTCTTTAAAATTTGCTTTGATAGACGAATAGTAAAATAAGCCATTTATTCCTGATTATATCTAGCAGTTGAAAGGGTATTCGTGCGAGTATCTAAAGCTTGTACAAAACCATTCCTGGCCTAGAATACTTACAGGTCACAACCGAGTAACACCTAATGCACACTTGGTAAGAATCCTTAGGGGGCGGCTCTCTCACTATATAACCAAATCTCAATTCATCATCGCCATTTAATTTCCACGAGCTCATCTACGATCCCTAATACTAGAGGCCAGGTTACTAGATATCATAGGACAGAGGAATAAGTATTGTAGAGATATGAGGACTTTGAGTTGTGACCTAAATAAAGGCTCGAGAGCTTCCTATTCCAAGACTTCATATAAGATCGATCGAGGACTACATTTGGCCGCTTTCCATAAACATGTTTCCATACTTAGCGACGCGTTGCAGGGAGCAACCAAAATAGGTTAAGTGATTTTCGAGTGAGAGTCTATGAAGAACCTCCAATTACTTGCGATTGACCCCAACAGTCATGAATGCAAGGTGTCAACCATCAACCTTAACTGTGAAAGGAATACTAGATCTTGTAAAATGTGGGGTCGGGAGTACATATGTACTACTCTAGTAGCACATATGCATGTCGTTCATTCTTATCACGTATGGCGGCGTAACTGAAACTACAATAGCTGTAGGGGTATTGATTAGATCTAATCTTAGCACTTGAGTCTTGGCATTGTTATCTGATGAGTGTCTCGTCACTCCAGCGGTTTGTCCTTTGCTCCTTCCCTTCCATGTCAAGCTCAACAATACTCACAACCAGCCGCCAGAGAACTTCGACGAGCGAGCGATTACTCACAGGGTTTCTAGGAGTGTTATCCGCTGCTGCGGTGTTTCTTATCGCTGAAAAAAAAAATGGCTACAGACATTCAGATGGCCCCAATGCCCTCAGAGACCGAACACGAGATCCAGGAGTATTTGAAAATCATCAAGCTTCGCGATGAAATATATGCGGGAAAACACCCCCGCTTTAAACCAGCTTCGCAACCTGGATCAATCTTAAGATCAACTGCGCAGCCTGCCAATTCAAGCTCTGGGACTTCAGCCGACAAGAACTACTCTTCAAGTGTATCGCGTGGCCAGTCACAGGGTTGGCCTACGGGGTCTGCTGGTCAAATTACGGCGAGCCGAATAAGTGACATTTTGTTGTCAAAGTCAGACGTGTTGGTAAATGCAGAAATAAAGCTGAAGAGGCAGCGAATAGAGAAGGAGTTAAAGAGGCAGGTCGAGGAGAAAAGGCAAGTGACGATGGATGAGGAAGATCTGAATTTAGAGGAGGTAATGGAGAAAGTTGGACTTTCGGCGACGAGAAGTGCTCGTCCTGGAAATGAAGACATAGATATGCAGACAGGAGAACCTGCACCAAGGAGAGCAATAGTTCCCGAAGAGGAGGAAAAACCAGAGGATTATCTAATTGAAGCTCTTCGAAAACCACCTACAGGCCCAGCTGCAATGTCTACTCCACGGGAACAAGATCAAGCTCCAAGACATGGAGACTCAGAAGCGAAATCTCATAACACGCGTGATACAATTCCCGAACGCGTTTACTCGCCGCCGGCACGACCTCATTATTCTGCTACGAGTCAACTTCGATCGCCCGCGGCGCCCCAGCCAGTCCGCCCAGCAAATATGGCTCGCGTAGAATCTCAGGACCAAAGAATGATAGTTGAGGTTGATGCAGAGATTCCATATGGGAATGCCGGGAGGCCTCCGCATAGAGGCCGAGTTTCACCGGTACCCTATATCAAACCCGAACCTGCATCCCCTGGTTATCGTGAGCCAGTGCCACGAGTGCAAACTCCCGATAGAGGAAGACCCCCGAGCCGTGTTGGCCAATATGATACTGGGAGTCGGGCACGCTACGAATATCCATATATTCCCCCAACTGGTTATTATTCTGTCCCACCTGCTCCCCCTCTTGTGCCAGCCCATCGTCCGTACGACCCTTATTCACACAGGGAAGCGGACCCATATGCATGTCCCCCTGCGCAAATTGATTATGCAGCGCGCAGATCTTATCCGCCAGCATATGTGCCCCCAGTGGCATCAACATATCCCCCACGGCTGCCTTATGATGAATTTGATCGTAGGTATCCACCCCCACATCCAGTACCTATACGCCAACCTTCACGTGTGGGAAGAAGATCTGCTTCACCTCCGGGACCGTACCGGCACACTCGTCACTCAAGTCGTTCTATCTCACCTACCGAGCGTGGGAGGAGAGAATCCCCCCGGCCCCTTAATTCAGAGTATCGGCCACAGAGCAGGATGCCTCTAAGTCCTCCTCGTATCGACCAGTACGGTAGAACGATGCCCCAGCCGCCCCCGGCTACCCAGCAACGAAGCAGTGAGATATATGCTGCGGAATATGGACATCCCTATGCCCCGCACCGTGAAAGACCAGCTTACGGTGATGAAAGGTTGCTCTACTATCAGCCTCAAGCTCCGGTTCATTATAATGAACCACCGAGGCCAGAGAGCAGCGTTGTAGCTCGGGAAGCGGAGGTGAGAAGTTACAGAGATAGAGATTATTCTTATCCAACAGCAGCAAGACAATCTTTACCGCCACCTTCAATTATCGGGGGTGGATATCCTCCGCCACCGCTCGAATACGTCCGGGCATCATCCAGAGCAGCCTCCAGGGCACCTGTGGGGCTACCTACGGAAATTCTGGATTATCCTCGGGAAATTGGTGAAAGGGTTGATTATCATGACCGATCCATTGCCAGGCCTGATGAGAGGGAACGGGATCATGGTGGACGCACAAGCGCTAGGCCTGATGAGAGGGGAGGATACCTTCCCATAAGGCATGCCAGTGCGCGACCAGAGATACTGAGAGGCTATGGAGAAAGGGAATATGCAACAATCCGCCAACAAAGTGTGAGACCTGATGTGAGAAGAGACGACCTGAGGGAACAGTATGTGGAACCCCTACCAATTACGGGAGGCTTTGCTAGGGATTCAGGGCAAATGCAGCCACCACCAAGGCTTCCCTATGCTGGAAGCGAGTATGGAGACTCTAGATATGGCCGGAAATATTGAGTTTTTTTGAGTTTTTTGAGTTTTTCTTTTCCCCTGGGGAAAGGCAAGGACTGCACTGTATGAGTACATGTAGGTGATGTCAGGGAAGAGGCATATTGGTTGACTCAACCCGAGTGGTGATTGATATCTATGGCTATTTATATCATATTTAGATGTTTACCAGGCTCCCAAGACTACAGATAATGATTACCTACCATTCTGTAGAGATTCTTGGAAATTATTTCTGATTAGTGTTAGTCAAAGTTAACAGTTCACGTGATCTCAAAGTACCAACCACAATTTGTGGCCCTGATCGAAGAATCGGTAACTACCGACGCTTCAGAACCGTTAAGTGGCTTGTGAGATTGAGACAGAGCCGCCGGGAACCGTTGGAAGCTTGTATGAGCATTGATAACGACGCGAGCGAAGATCTCAAAGCGAATTGTTTTGTTTGCGCCCCCGATAGACATTCTCTAGCCCTTTAGGGCGACTTAAACATAGACGACTACATACATGTATTTAGAGTAAAGTAGATACATGTGCCTAAGGTAGGATAGGTTAAACTTCATAACATGCACTATTTTAAGGCCGTCCAAATTTCTTGCATAAATCAGAGGTTCGGGGATACCTCGAGCGGTTGTCAAACCTTTTAACGAAATATGTTTAATCACGAGCTTCAAAGCAGTGGTTTTTCGGTACAAATGGGAATGCAGACGCTCTGAAACTGAGAAAATTCTTTGTCGGGAGTCGTGTGATATCTATGACGGTGCCTCTGATGAAGTCCGAGGCGTGCATAATATGTCATTGTTATGATTAAGCACAAGTGGTGACAGTACTACATGTAGTAAAGCCGCCTGCTACCGGAGTCAAGAATGAGGCGGCGATTTTCTCAGTGGGTCTACCCAAGCTCAGTGGGAAACGTCAGAATTCCAGACTTCCGGGGCTGCAAGCTTTCTCGTCACCCACGATGGGGGGAAGCATAAGTGCCTATCGTATCATGTACATAGCTGCAGGAGGTTCCGCCGTTGCGTCTGGCTCGGTAACACAGAGAAAGAAGTCGTAACCGACGAACTGCTACAATCCAATGTCATCCATCCGCTGCCCTTTCTCGAGTGGTTCCAGAACCAGGACATCAACCGCCAAGTTCCTGTTTTTCGTGATGGTGAATTGTGTGGTGGCGGTAGTGGTGGAAGTGGTGGTGTTTACCAACCTTAGGTGGTGGTGGCCTGTGCTTCGCGTTTGGCATTCACCGCAGATCCCATTTTCAATTTCCACTCTCTTATCCACACCCTCACACTCACATCGCCCAGAGTCTGTCGTCTTGAGATCCTAATCATGATCATCCATCTCCCGGATCTCGTGTTAACTTTTCTATATCCAATTCCCATCATTCCGCTGTCTCCTCGACCTACCAGTTACACCCCCATTCTTTGAACCACAGATCAATCAGAGAGAGCCCTCGGCTTGTTCGTACATACATGTATTTACCTACATATTGTACGCACGTGTATGTACGTGCATGTATGTACACACTACGCTGTACCCAAGAAGACCGCTGTACTTTTAGAAATAATTGTGTTCACTCTCATTAGCTTTGCCTGACACCCGAGCGCGTTCACTCACTGCTGCTGCCGCAGTGTCTGTATGGGAACGAACAGATACACTTAGGCCAGCCAAATCAGACAGACGCACCAAGTGCATGAGAGGCGAACGAGGGAAGAGAAAGCTGTTCACACTAGTCAAAGTTTTATAACCCTTCCCTCCCTTTCTCATCTTCTCCGAGCGCCTCTTCCTTTAGGCCCTTCCATCTGCCACCAACCACCAACTCGTACCCTCCCCCCCCCCCTCCCAATAAAAGTCCTCCACTTCGCTTGCCCCAATTTCTTCTTTCGCTTCCTTCCTATTCTTTCTTCCTCCTTCCCCTCTTCGTGTCGCCCCGCCTTCTTGTGTCAATTACAGTTATTAAAAGCTCCCATCCGCGTTGTTGCTAGTTTCAATCGTCACTGTTCACTCATTATCATACCCATCATCATTATCTAAGGTCTTGGGTGTTGAGAACCCCAAATTTGGAAACCAAATATCACCGTCACGCCCCACAAAGTCATCATAAATACCTATATCTGGTCCCTTATAACCCTGAAAGTGTTCGATCCTCGCTCTCATCTTAAAGAGGGGGTGCTTTTGTCTGAAGTAGCAGTTCACGATGTTCAACGGCCACCACCACCACCAACATCACCACCATCACCACCAGCAACCAATCCACGGACTCCCACCAAAACCTGTATTCGACCACGGTTCGCCGCTTAGTCTCTCGCCAAGTAATAAGGGCCCAGCAAAATCTAAGGACGAAAACAACCCCGTTAGCTACTCTTTTTGCATTCCCTTTAGCATCCTGCCAGGCCCGGACCCCGATGACATAGTTACGGCAAGCCCGGGAGCGAAAGAAAGATGGATACAGCCAGTCGAACGTTTTAATGATGCCGGCACCCCTGCATACTCGCTGCCGATACATCAGGCGAATGTGGACACATTGAGGAAGTTGTGTAAAGAGATATCTGACGCATTGGAGTTCAAGTGCGAAGCGGCTTTGACGGTGTCCGAGCCCCAACACGGTTCTTACCGACAGACCAAGAGAGGGATTATTACGAATGTATGGCTCTCTGGTCATCCAGAATCGGTGCTGCGGGCCAGAGGCGTAATTATGCAGAATACACCAGTCGCACTAGTAAGTTTGGCCAGAGGACCTCGGGGATGAGAGGGAACAGGTTAGTAATAAAAACTGTTTGCGCAGAGAACAGCCTACGTGAACATTGATCGTGATCAAATTTATGATGATGAGAATGTCTTCAACCAAAATTTCTTTTCTCACCTAGAGCACACAGCGAGCTTTACCGGGACAGATATCTTTCTGTTGAAGACTCCCGGGATAAGCGCAGACGCTGCGGCGGCGGCAGATCTTGGAAATAGCACCAGCCAAAGCAACAGATTGCAAATAAAAATCTACGGTGACTATGAAAGCGTTGAGCATGCAAAGACAAGAGTCCTTGTCGCCATTGACGATCTGGTAAGCATATAACACTGATCTCCACCTCACGGCATCGGTCTTATTTACTTTTTTTTCGCTTTTTTTTTTTTTTTTTAGCTGGGCCAAGTCTTAGATACTACAATGGTCGAGTTATCCACGCAATCCTTGATATGTGGCCGCGGGAGAAAGAACATCAAGCACATTGAATCGCAAACTCGAACGGCAATATACTTCCCACCGCCATTCCCCCGTATCTATGGATACAGACCCCCTCGTGCTACCTCACGAGACCCGGATCAGGTATTCATCACAGGTAGCTGCCGCGAGGACATCGCCAAGGCCGAAAGAATGCTTGTCAATATTGTACGGTTAATACTTAATTTACTTGTAGAAATAATTGCTGATTACCACTGTAGCGTCGTGGCCTAAGACTTTACGTTAAGGATGTCTCCATCACGATGACGAAACTTGATTACCTTCTCCTTGAACGTTTGGATGACATCAAGAAGATTATGGAGGCGAACGCAACTTATGTCCAATTGCCACGCCTCGGATCCTTGGGACAACGGGATGTCTGCATGAGGATCCAAGGGACAGAAACCCTCAATATTGAGCGTACAGTTCGATCAATTATGGCCATCTGCGGACAGTATTATAATGCTACCTGGTGGATGATCCCTCCAGACATGCACCATGGCGAACTTACTTCGTTACCGGCGCCGCAAGATCTCAGAAAGATGATTACCGATATTTCGGCATTTAGTGGGGCTGATATCGCTTTTAACAAGCAATCATTTGATATGTGTGGTGTAGACGACTGTGTGAAGATTGCTATGCACATTTTGAGTGAAGTGCGACTCGTCAAGCAGTATCCGTTTCAGACCCGGGTAAAGATCGAGCTTGCCAACGAGCACAAAGAATTCGTTTCCGGAAAGAAGAACGGGAAAATCAACAAAATCATGGGCCAAGCTGGTATACAAATAGTATTCGACGCCTTCAACGAATACAACTTCTTCATTGATGTTGTTTCAAATAATTTCGAACAAGCAGCATTAGGCCTGCATTTGGTCGAGCATGAGCTTCCGGCATCAGTGTCTTTTCATGTCCCAGATTCTTATCACAAGCGCATCATAGGGATCGGCGGACAGCATATTCAGAGGATAATGAAAAAATATTCGGTTTTCGTAAAATTTTCTAACGCAATGGAAAGAGGTTCTGCAGGAAGAATGGAATCCGATGATTCCAAGGTAGATAACGTCGTTTGCAGGACGCCGGCTAGAAACGCAAAGAACTTGGAACTAGTCAAGGCGGAAATTATGAAAATGGTTCAACAGGCTGATGCTGAAATTGTGGAGGAAAATGTCATTGTGCCACGGTTGCTCCATCGACCATTGATGGCACAACGTCAGATATTTGATGATCTCGAGGCAAAATGGGGGTGCTCGGTCATATTTCCGAGTACTGAATCGGCGAGCGATGTGGTAAAAATCAAGGGTCCTGAGTGGCAAATCCCTCAGGCTGTTCATGAGTTCTTGGTATGTGCACTTCTAAGGCAGCAGCATCCTTGCGGATTTTATCTGATAGATTTAGTCTCACGTTCCCGAATCTCACAAAATTCAATTGTCGAGATCGAAACAGCTCGAAGATCTAATGCATGGAGAAGCGATCAACCACCAAGTTACTGAACCTATGCGAAGGCAGTTTGGGATTGAAATGAATTTTGAGCGCAAAGAAAATTACGCGAAAAACCAAACTGTATCTTTTACTTATACCAGGAATAACGCAGGAGGTGTTCGGGATGCTATAGATATGTTGACAAACTTTCTTGTTGCCAATGGCGTTGATGCAGAACCGGTCAATGGAGCACTTCCGCGCCCAAAATCAGACTCTTTTGAAGATTATGCACCATTCTTTGAACAACGCATCCTTCAAAAGACTTCACCCGTCGGATCGCTTGGTTCCACCACTGCTCAAGGTAACCGACTTTCAGTAGATATGGGAATCTTGGGAGGGCCTATTCACGGTGAGCCAGGTCCGTTGACAGAGGAAACTGAAGCCGCCTTTTATGAGGGTGCTAGAAAGGCCTCTATTGTGGCTTCGGCAACATCATCTGACGCCGGATCTGCTGGGATGTCAGCACCAGGAAGCGCCGTGAGCTCAAGTGCTCGCTTAGCTAATCATCGGAGGAGTGAATCTATTGCTTCGCTTTCTGGATGGGATGGAATCCCTGGGCCATTACTTGATGGCGAGGATTGGACGAAATTGGAGGTTAATGATACCAGGTCAAGATCTTCTTCTGTGGCCACACCTTATATCTGATATACCCACTTTCCAACCTTTTCTCTTCTACTTGTTTCATTTTTCCTTTTGGCGTCTAAGTCTCTGGGCGGGGGATTGTTTATTTACGGTTATTCCCTTTGTCTTTATGATACCATCCTGGCCTTAACATGTCACTATGTGTTCTGGCATGGACATTTCCTATTTACCTTCTTTTCTGGATTACGTCTCAAGAGGTTTGGGATGGTTTACTTACAATATCTTCGTCTTTTTTTATCCCCCCTCCTACCTCTTTCCTTTTCATATTTTATTTTCCGACTCACAAATAACTCCCCAAATGGGGTAGTGAAGTTTTATATTTGGGTTTCATCAACGGCGCGCCATTACCTTCCCTCGGGGAAACAAAAGGCGATAGAAAAGTGTACGAGTTGTGTATTGAGCTGCGTTGGCCATACATGTAGTTATTTGTTTTGACAGTGGCAACCAAGTGGAACTTTGTAAATTACATTCTATGGCAAGTATATTTTTGGATATCATTAGTTGGTGGGAAATAAAGACTTATATCCCCTTGGCTTCCTGTAGTTACACTCCCCCACCTCATACACCTAGAAATGCGGAGAACGTCTTCCAAGGAGAACCCGCTGCCCCTATGTCATCGGGTTATAGCATCCTGCGAGCTAGTATAGGCACCACACATGTATGTAGGATAGTCCTTGTCTTCATCATAGAATATCACTCGGTTATACCTTCTCTCTAAATTAGGCCTGTTACTACCCGAACAAGATTGAAGGCTACTAATTCGAGGTTAGTTTATTTGATTCGTATGATAATATTAATTGCAAGTCACAAATTTGACCGAGTGATATTTCATGAATATGCTTATAAATTCCCAACTCTAGCTGACTCGCTCATCCAATCCGGGTGTACTCGCGATTATTTGCCAGGGATTTTGACCTGACTCGGTGAGGTGAGGGATTTCGGTGTTTTGGTTGGTCAAATGCCTTGATTCCTTGATCAAGTGAGGATTCTTGGCAAATAATCGCGAGTAGTCCAGCCAGGGAGTAAAATAACTTCTCAGTCAGTCGTGGTGTAAGAGGCTACATATCAGCATTAGTCAATGGCTTATCGCTCATACGTACTGAGTAATCATATACGAATCACATCTAGATTGGTTATCAGCAGGTTTTGGGGTGGGTTCCTACCCCCGTTATTTGCGGTTGCAGAATGAATGGCATTTTGCAGCCATATTTAAAGGCATAGACGGCTTTCCAGGATCAGTTGGGCCAATCAATAAAGTTCCCCAGTAATTGATTATTTCGTTGTGGACTAACCAACCAACCGAAAAAGAAAAGAAAATCCATCAATGGTGAAAGATGAAAAATCGGAGGTCCTGTGAGTTGTAGGTGTAGGTAACGGTTACGCGTGTACCTACGCAACGAGGCAACGATACAACCAACAGCACGGAACCCTGAAAAGTGATAGTAACTTATCACTAGTCTGTTTGCTCTGAAAGATCGCCTTACGAGTGCGGATATATCAATCCGCGGTTGAGATTTACTGCTACCGCAACTCCTGGTGATTTCGCTGGGTAGTTCAGGGTAGATAAATGTACAAGGAGCCATAAAAGGGATTATTGAACATGGCTCGTAGCTATGATTCTGAAGCATCAGCCAACACTGTAAATGGCGGCATATTCAGAGTGAGGCAAAACAAACCGAAGAATCAGATAATTAGGGTTACAGTCGTCTTGGGGGCAACGACGAAACTGGTTGAACGACGAACAGGGGTCTTTGTCAGTCAAGACAGTAGCGCTTAGGCTGGTATGCAACCACTTCTTTGGTGTTTTCGTCGTTGTCCCAGGTTCGTCGTTTCCCCAAAGTTGACTGTACAGCACCATCTTATTGGCTACGTCACTCCACGTGTAATCTCCCTACGCATGAAGGGTGTATGCACGTCGATACCTGTACTCTGCCCTAGCATTAAGTGAGCGAACTACATGGGTGCTGACAGGTGAGGATCCGTTCACTCATTAAATGTCAGAGCCTTGTAACTCCACCACCGCTGGGAGTTGGAACATCCACCAAAAAAGCAAAGGCGCCGCCGTATTGGCTGGTTGTCATCACACCACCCCCTTTTACCTTGGAAAAAGCAACAATTATAATAGGTAGGGCTGATAAGTTTATGGCTCAATATGTATGTAACCATCTACCAATTCGCCATAGATGTCTCGGGAAAAAGTATGTCTTGGGACATTTGCCTGGTATGTCTACAATGCTGCTTTAAGATTAAGTAAAAGTGCGGTTTGTACGAACACAGTCAATTCCATGCCAAGGCATTATGGTGCAACTACTATGTGCGGCCTACTGTCCCATACTAATATCAGGTTTTTGCCTTTAGATGGAGTCATCCACTTATTGATCCCGGCCTCGGCAACGATTGCGCCTACTTCGTACCTGCAGATCCCAGCTACTTGGACAGTGGATTTACTGACATGGAAAGGTCTGCAGGGAAGAAACGAACAGTATGTCGTATACGAATGCTTCGTATAAGCTTGTGTTAATATCATAAAGACCGGGAGACCGACTTCAGAGCCGGTTTTGGCTGGGTGTTGAAACTGCAAATCCTATAGTTACATGTGTCTCTTGTGCAATGAGTGAGAAGTCTAGGCTACATCCGTGGATTCAGTGACCCGTGAATGGGAGCTATCTAAGCTTCTGAGCGAATTTATTAGTCCGCTGATGGCTCTCCCTGTATCACCCCGGGAACCGTTTGAAGTTTGTTTGGATACTTTATTTGAAACAGCGGCGGTTGTTTCGTCAGATGTGACAGATGAGATTTAACAGGATGGTGGAATCTCTGACAGTCGGGATATGCATCCAACCGAAATTTAACACTTGATCTGTATATTTTGTCGATCTTTAATATATGTTGCGGATCAGTAACGGTGAGTTCGGTATGTAACGCGGAAGGTGCGGTTGGTTTTGCAAATGGAGCCAGCTCTATATTTTGATTATATGATTGGCTAATGGTGTGATCGGCACCAATCAGGTTGTCAAAAAAATGGAGCTGGCTCCATTTGCGCAAAGTCTCTAATATCTCAAATTGTGGCACTGGCTGGTAGAAACGCTGAAATTTACCTATGAATAATTAATTAACTAAATATTTCTCTTTCATTGGAACGTTTTCGGGTAGGGGGATCCTTGACGATCCGCAGATCGTGGCGCGTGTTGCGTTATTTGGTGCATACTCGAGTGGACAGGAAAGAGATTCACTTTCGTGATGCCAGGACCTGAAAATCATAGGAACCAGAGGCTCAGAACACTGTGTACTATGATAAGCTTGGCATATGTTTATGATTGACAGCTCTAGAATGGAACAATTAAAGCAGTAATCTAAGCCCTACACTTACTGCAGTGCTGTCCCTGTCCCATTGAAATCATTCTCCGAATTATACAGTTCAGTGCATCTGAAAGACGCGCCAAACAAAATGGCCACAGTTGTTTGAGTGCCTACCGAGGTTTAGGCGCGGGTTGCGCGAAAAGGGCGAAAAGGCTGTCTAAACCTCCAGCTAGTCGGCCAAGATCGATTGCGAGTAGCCCCTGGATTCCTGGAACGGTGGAACGTGCTAGTGTTGCGAACTCGCTTCATGGTCCTTCCGCACTAGCGTCTTAATTTCACCTCTAGCAATGACCAAGCCCGAAAGCTCAGGTAATGGAAATTTCAGGTACACACGCGCGCGCACACAGGCGGGGAGGCGGGGACATGAGGGGGGTACTCATGATATCGATAATGTGAATAAGTGAAGCACAGAATATCCATGATGCCTTAACAGAAGCACGAAATGCGGGAGCACGAGGGAGGAGAGGGGCGGTTGTGGTTAGCTATGAATGAGAGGGGTGGTGATCTTCTATCAGTCAATCAGGGCGGGGCCAAAGCAAAAAAGGGGCATGGGGAACGTTCCATTCGGCAGTGGATGCTTTGCCATTCTATTGAGGGAACACGTTTTCTGTGAGATTTGAGATTGGAAAGCTGGGGGCTTTCTTTATGTAGCATTCCTCCCTCCATCGACAAACCATACAACAACCCATCGGCCGATTTCTGGACCAGAGATCTTAAGTACCTACAATCCAAGAACACGGTCCAGAGAAGAACCAAGAGTGTCGGGACAGAAGGAGCAAGCAATAGGAAGAGGAGCACCCAGCAACAGCAGGACAACTACCCTAACTGATTCGGCCGTCGACAGCAAGCAAAGGCAACTGCATATACTGCATACCTACACTGCATACCTACACTGCATACATACAACAAGCGAGAGCTACTGCATTACTCAGGGAGAGAAAGGCGAAGAACAAGTAAGACTCCACATTATCGCACCTGTCCGTCCAGTGCGCTTGAAGCCTGTCCCTCTCCTGTAGCCGTAGCTGTAGCCGTGGTCGGTCCGCTAGACTAGAAACCCGCACTCAACCTCCAAAAGAAGAAGTAGGCGGCTGAGCAGATAGACATCGCGGCTTTCTACGTGAAACCCCGTCCCTGACCACCACACCAATCTCCAATCTCCTCCGCCATCATCAACGACGGGAATCCGGGGGCGACACAGGCAGGCCAAATTGTTCTCCAAGTTGCAGTTCCATCACTATACGTTTTTCCATATCCTTCACTATACATTCACACTCACAAATCACCCTTTGTGTGCTCACCCTCCGTTGATCCCGGTATTACGAATTCACTTTCCACCCCAACACCCCCCCCCCCCTTCAAAACACTCACACGAACGAATACCAGCTGGAATCTGTTTTTGTTTGTAGAGGAGTCGAAATATATCTTACCGGTATCGTGGCTCCGGACAGGATACCGCGATTTAACGACTGTGGTATATTAGGAGGACGAATAGTTTGTGGCAGTTATGGAATCTCCAGATCACGATCATGAACCTGAATCACCAGTCACAGAGGATGAGGACTCTTGTTTTCCGTGCAAAGGATGTGGACATGTACGGACCGACTACCATGCCAAAGAAAAGTTACTTACTAACTGACGAATAGATTCTAGAAGAGGGCAAAGCTTTCGAGCTATGTGAGTACATCTTGATCGATCCAAATTTCCGCAGTCATAGCCCTATGATCTCTGGCTAACAATATTGCAGCGGGGAACAGATGGCATATCGATTGCTTCCGGTGCAACAAGTGCGACATGCTACTGGACTCCGATGCTAACTTACTGTTGCTGGGTGACGGCTCCCTGATTTGTAATAACTGTACATACAGCTGTGCAGCTTGTCAAAACAAAATCGAGGACCTCGCAATTCTTACGGGGGACCAGGCATTTTGCGCAGGATGTTTTAGATGTCGGAACTGCAAGCGGAAGATTGAAAATCTCAAGTATGCCAGAACTTCGCAAGGTATATTTTGTATGAGCTGTCATGAAACTATTATGGCCCGGCGACGAAAACGCAACAAAACGGCAAAGACTCCAACTTTGGGAAGTAATGCGGCGTCGCCAATGCTTTCGTTAGACAAATCTCTTCCTTCTTTGCCAGTGGAAGATGATTCTCCCTCAGATGGCCATGTAACCCCAACGGAACTGTCGCCACGACCACGGCCACCAAACACTAGAACTATATCTTCAAGATCAGGCCACACCCCTGATCAGCTGTCGCCGTTAGGATTTGTTCCTCCAGGTATAATATTAAGCTCAACAGACTTGTTTAAAGTTTTATTTTTGACTTGTATATATAGAAAATCATCTTCGCACCACCCCTCGCTCGTATAAACGGTATTCACAAAACTCTCAAGTCTCAGAACACTCGACAGATAACTCAACGAACAATGGGATATATGATCCATATTCGTTCATCCCGGTGGTTCTTGACCCTTCACCGCCTGCTCCGGATCCCCTGCCTAGCACGACTTATAGACCAAACCGATCATCTTCATATAATATCTATCAGAATCTGCACGAGCGAGACCAAGGGCGAAGTCAGTTAACCAATACACGTCCATCTTTTGAACGCAATATATCCGAACCATCAATTCACTTGGATACCGACAAAGTAAGACGTCCATATGTTCCGTCTCAGGGATCTCGTCAATACCCAGGCAGTGGAGATGGGCAAGATGTGGGCAGGAAATCGCATGATTCCGGTCGGGAAAGATCAGAAAAGGAATATCTCTCGAGTGAGGCTTATAACCCATCTGCGTATTATTCGAAGGAGAATGAGAGTATTAAGGCACCTTCACAAAAATCCATAACTCCCCAAAATCAAAATTCCCCAGAGAAGAGAGAGAATTTCAAGCTTGGAGAGGTGCCAAACGAGAGGAAGAAGTCAGTGGGAACAATCAGATCTGTAGATGACGATCATTCACATGAGATCTCGATTTCATTTTCTCCATTGGACCTGGACATGTTACCGCCAGCAGTCCATCCAGAAATACCACCCAGAGGAGACTCATACAAGCCACCTGTGACATCTCCGGCATCTGTGCACAAGAAATCTTTCGAGTCGCCTATTCATTCAAACTCTTCTTCAGGCCGTTCCCAGAGATCCCATGGCACATCAGGCTCGAATGCATCAGCCATAACTGCTGCCGAATCGCCGGAGGTTGCAATTTCTAATGCCCAAGGAGCTGGCGAATCTAGGCCACCCGGTATCAAGATTAACACTGGGGCCACTATTCCCAGTGTCAATTACCAGGACACTCCTTCATCCTCTTCGAGTCAACAATTACCTCCTTTCTTGTCAAAATCTTTATCCCATCCCCGCCCCTCAACTGCACATGCTACTACTCGCAGCGACAATCTGCACTTGATGACAAATTACGATCTTTCATCAACAATCTTGCCACACCCTTTCAAATCCCCAGTAAGTGATTTGAGTATGGATGAAGATATCGCAAGAGTTTTCGGTGTAGGTGAGCAGGCCTCAATTCTCCGAAGAGTATCGAACGCCGTCAGACATGGACGAAGCTTCAGTGATTTGGCAGCTAGAACTAGCTCTTCGCCAAAGTGGCCAAGGTCACCAAGTGCTGGTCATCCAGGATATATTCCATATAATACAGATATCAGCCCGGTTTTGTCGTTAGATGCCAAAGAGGAAAATATCGTGCTCAAGCAAGAGCTTCGACGTGCAATGCTAAGAGTTGCCGAGCTTGAGGCCAAACTAACTGTAAGTTAACTTCTGAAAAAGAAATCTAGCATATACTAATAACTATATGCAGCAAGCGGGAACCGCAAAGGCCCTGGACTCCAATATCACGGAAAAGAGGAATACAGTTGCTTTGTTGGAAACTGAAAGGGAAGCTTTTTTGCGTGAGCTCATGGTAATTAAAGAGAGGGTCGATGCAGCTAAGGATGGGTCAGTATCTTCTGGATCTTATGGGTGAAACTCTACTAAACATCTACAGGCAACCACTGAACATGGAAGAACTGAAGTCTGATCTCATCCGTGGTGTAACACGAGAGTTAGAAGACCTAAAGGCAACCTTGAAAACAGAAATCCAGCGTCTTGTCACTCAAAGAGATCAATTGGTTGAAGAGGTCAACATGTTCGCCCATACTCGCGAACAGACGATACAGGACACCGAACAGCTTAATTTAAAGAATGCACAGCTAGCTGATCTTAACAATGAACTCACGAGACGGATTCAGGGTCAATTCAAGGCTAATAAGGCACCAGTCAATGGATTGGGGATTTTTACTGGAAATCCCATGGATATCTTAGAAAGTATGAAGGGTCCATCGGAGGAGAAACGACCACCGACCGCGAATACATCTTCAGCGTCGATGTCAATGTCAAGCATTTCAATTCCCATTCCTGTCCAGGATTACCAGCAGCAGCCACTACAACATCAACCAACCCAACAACTACAATCCTCACAATCACAGCTTCATGCCAACGATGGGGCTGAGGTTCTGGTAGCTCAGAAGGTTACTACGTTGAAAAATGGCGCGCAACCGAAAAAGACTTTCTGGAAGAAGGGGAGCGCTTCAATCATGAAGGGGGCTGGGAAAGGATTTAATAAGGTTTGTACTCCCAAGAAATATGCGGTTTTATTGATTGGACAAATTGTGTTGACTCTCCTGATCTGCGGAAGGTTACATCTGTCGCCGCTCCAGACGCACCTGGTGCCAAGATTTTCGGTGCACGAAAGGGCTGGGCAAAGAACAATAAGAGTGGTACAAACGCTTTAGGCGGGTCTGGATCTTCTAATGCTCTTGGAGATAACGGTGTTCGTAAGTATTCCCCAAATTCTTGATGATTGTCCTTGTCGCATTTCCCTGACAGCCACAGTTGGACTTTTCGGTACCGAACTCGAACAGCGAGCTGAATACGAGGGTAACCGGATACCTAATGTCGTTCAGAAATGCATCCAAGAGGTTGAAATTCGAGGAATGGACTTTGAAGGAATCTACAGGAAGTCCGGGGGTGCCTCGCAAATGCGCCAGATTCAGGATTCGTTTGAAAGGGGTGAAGATCCACAATTCGATAGCAATGTCGACATTTGTGGTGTAACGAGTGTACTCAAGCAATATTTCCGGAATTTGCCGAACCCGCTCCTTACATACGAGATCTATGAGCGTTTCGTTGACACAACAAGTATGGACCCTACCAAAGCCTCGAACTGATTATTTATGCTGACTTCTTTTCTCCGCAGATGAACCCGATGATGAAAAGCGAGTAGAAATTATAAAGGACCTGATTGATGAACTTCCTTCCATTCACAGGGACTGTTTACAGTTTGTGGTGTTCCACTTGGCCAGGTAAGTCACATTGCTCACTTGTACTTTTTGTTTGAGTTGACTGACACCGCCCAGGGTCGCCGCGAGGAAGGAAGAGAATCTCATGACAACAAGAAATCTGGCAGTGGTTTTCGCACCAACGTTGTTGCGACACACGACCGACGAGCGTGAGATTACCGACATGCACGCGAAGAACAACGCGATCCAATTTCTCATTGACCATAACGAGGTTATCTTTTGATTTTGTTTTCGTAATGACTGGGGGCACAAGCAGCCCATATTGGCGTCCTACATTTCAATCATTTGCTTTTTATATATCTTCTTGTAACTTTTTCCCCCCCCTCTGGTCGTTTGGTTTGGTTATGTATGTGTGAGAGCGGGCAAAGGGGGCATTCTTTTTTGTTTGTTTTATCATTCTCATCAAAAATTATTCTTTTTTTTTTTTTTTTTTTTTCACTTTACCGCGGTCGCATGGGAATTGGAACATTTCTATTTCTTTTCTTTTCTTTTCTTTTCCCTTTCTTTTTTGGGAACGAAGGTAAAGGTGATTAATGTTCGGGGCGGAGGGCGAAGGGCATGGGGGGGGGGGGTGTGTGTCTTCATACCTAGTGCGTTATATACGTCGACTATGAGAGAGAGCGCGATGGTTATGTTTTTAAGAATTGAGAAGTTCGAGGTCTATATCTAGGGCCCTTTTATATTTTCTCTGTCGTTCTGTGTCCGGTTAGTCGCCCCATTACATTATATCCATTGGGGACCGGCTAGACTTGCAGTGATTTAGCGGGGAGAGGTGGGGGTGGGGGGGTCAAATGTAGAGTTATATGTTGTGATCACTGTACAGTAACTACACCTTTTGCAGTGATCAACCTAGACTTATTTGCAAACGGAACGATTGGGATATCTTTTAGTTTGTTGAGATTGTATTTTTGCGGCCTTTTGCGGTTTGCTGAGTCGCAGGATTCTCTCCGTCTTGTTTGTTGCGTTGCGTCCTCACTCTACTTTACTACTACATGTAGTGTGTGCGTACTGAAGGCATGCATTTAAGAGTATATGTACCGGGTGTGCACGTTAAATACCGAGACACCCTGAATTTTGTATGGTCTTTTTCCATAGCAACCAAAGCTTACCACACGAAAAATCAGTCTTGGCGCCGAAATTTGTATGGTGGAAAAAAGTCTCGAGACGTTTTATTTATATTCGCTTAAAAATACAAATCCCCTTTAAAAATACAAAAAATAACCATTAGATAGCGCTTTGCCAGATCTCTATCTGCACATCGATTTAGGGTTATTGACGAAATTTTGACGAAGAGTGAAAAAAACAGGAGTGGAAAGAGGTTTAGGAGGATGCGTTGCGAAAGCTGAGGGGCACAGTACCCAAATACCTATTTGGTTGCCAAGTAGTAAAAAATTACCCAAAATGGGGTTCTCAGTACTTACCCTTAACCCCCGGTACATGTAGGTATGTAGGTACATGTAGTCAGGGGATAGGTGGCTAGAGGCGATGGATGATACATAATACATACATGTAGTTGAGATTTCGGTTACTTCCCGTGTTCACCACAACCACCACAACCACCAGAACCACCACAACCACCACAACCACCACCACCACCACCACCATCATCACCATCATCACTTCATCTCTACAGTCATTCCCCGCCGAGAAGGATTGGGGTGTGAATAATACAGAGAGCAACAGCACCGTCTCCCGCCTCACCAGTGATACACCGAGTGATACAACATGACCCCACCGCACACGTGCACGCGTAAAGTAGTAAGACAACGCCTAACCCTTCGCGTCGCCCCACGCACCAACGTCACGTCTCCCCTCCTCTCCACCGCCCTCCTCCTCCGCGTCTGCCTGAACACCCCCGCGCGCTGCATGCAACACCACTCTCTGACCACAACCGCAAAACGATACCTCGCCACAATCACAACCGCACGCAATATGTCGCCCAAGAAGGTTCTCTGCATTGCCGAGAAGCCATCAATTGCAAGGGCTGTGTCGCAGCATATGAGCGGAGGCCAGATAAATGTAATATATATTTTTGAACTTCTTCCTCTGTACATGTTGCTGTTGGTTGGGGGTATAGATGATTGATGTGTGAGCTTTTTGGCTCGCTGGGTAGGTGAGGAACAGTCAGAACAAGTACATCAAGAACTACGACTTTACATACCCCTTCGCACAACCGTGGGGCGAGTGCGCGGTCACCATGACCTCGGTGCTGGGCCACACGGTCGAGTGGGATTTCGACGATGCGCATCGTAAATGGAGCTCGTGCGCGCCGGGGAAGCTATTTGAGGCCCGCACGATACAGGTTATTGGTGTATGTAGTCCACCCACCGCCACAGCCGCCGCCGCAATAGTAGTAGTAATTTACCACCACTAACCCCCAGCCCACCCGCATAGGAAAAAACCAAGGACGTAGCCGCCAACATCACTCGCGAAGCCCGCAACGCATCAGTGCTCTTCATCTGGACCGACTGCGACCGCGAAGGCGAATACATCGGCACCGAAGTGCGCGACATCGCTCTCAAGGCCAACCCACGGATCGTGGTCAAGCGTGCGCGCTTCTCAAATATCGAGCGCGCGCACATCCTGCGAGCGGCACAGAATCCCATAGATCTGGATGAGAGACAGGCGGCAGCGGTGTCGGCGAGGATAGAGCTGGATTTGAGGATTGGCGCGGCGTTCACGAGGTGGCAGACGACAGCGTTGAAGGCCATTTTGGGGAGTGACCAGATTGTGAGCTATGGTGGGTTTCTTTTGGTTTTTGGTTTGGGGGGGTGTGGGGTTTGGGATTGTGTATTGATGGCGAGGTGTGGATTTGATAGGGTCGTGTCAGTTCCCGACGTTGGGGTTCGTGGTAGACCGGTATCACAGGGTCAAGAACTTTGTTGCGGAGCCTTTCTGGAGCATCAAGGTTATGCACAAGGTGGATGATATCCATGTCACCTTCAGCTGGAACCGGAATCGTCTATTTGATAGGATGAGCACGGTCATCATGTTTGAGCGCTGTCTGCTGGCAAAGTATGCCACCGTCACAAGCACAATCAAGAAGCCCACTAGCAAATGGTATCTATCTCCATTTTTGGGTTTATCTCCTGAATTGGACTGATGGTTGCGTAGGAAGCCGCTGCCTCTGACGACGGTGGAACTGCAGAAGCAGGGGAGTAGATTGTTGGGACTTTCGTCGCAGCTTGTGATGACGGTGCGTTGAGTGCTGTCGAGTCGAGTCATCAAGTCGAGTCAAAGGATTGCTAATGTGTGCTATATTAGATAGCGGAGAAGCTTTATATATCGGGGTTCATCAGTTATCCTAGAACGGAGACGGACCAGTTTGATAAAGCAATTGACCTGCGTGCGCTTGTGGAGAAACAGACACAGAGTGAAACATGGGGGCAGTTTGCTCAAGGGTACGGCATACTTCTATAATCCTTATATTCATCTCCCTTCGTACATCAATGATTGATATATTATATTATCTATAGACTTATGGACGGAGGCTTCTCCCAACCCCGCATGGGCAAAAATAACGATAAAGCTCATCCCCCCATCCACCCCGTCGTCTTCGTCGCCCCCTCCGCGCTCGCCACAACCGACGAGCGCAAAGTCTACGAACTCATTACCCGTCGCTTCCTTGCCTGCTGCTCCAAAGACGCAATTGGTGAAACCACAACTGTAAACATCAAATACGGCGACGAGCACTTCCACGCCTCGGGTCTCATCGTGCGCGAGCGCAACTACCTCGATGTATACATATACGACAAGTGGGTCTCCTCGCAAATGCTCCCCGGGTTCACAAACGGTGAGAGCTTTGTTCCGACGGAGGCGAATATAACGGAGGGGAAGACGTGTCCCCCTGCGTACTTGACGGAGCCGGAGTTGATTGCGCTTATGGATGCAAATGGTATTGGCACGGATGCGACCATGTCGGATCATATTGCGCGGATCACGGAGAGGATGTATGTTTTCGCGCAGCCCAAGGCCCGCGGTGCCAGTGGCGGTGACGCTGAAGAGGAAATGGACAACGAACCCGCCGCCGCCGCCGCGGGAAGAGGCAGGGGCCGCGGCCGCGGTAGGGGGGCGGCGAGAGGCGGAAGGGGCGGAAGGGGCGGCGCTGCAGCAGGCGGCGGAAGAGGTGGGATGCTGGAGTTCATACCCAGCAATCTCGGCATTGCGCTGGTCGAGGGCTACGACAAGATCGGGCTCGACAACAGCCTCAGTAAGCCGTTCCTGCGTAAGGAGATGGAGGAGAAGATGAAGCAAATTTGCGAGGGTACCATGACGCGCGGGGACGTGGTGCATAGTAGTCTGGAGCAGTATCGGGACATGTTTATCAAGGCGAGTAGGCATGTTGCCATTCTGCAGGAGGTGAGTTTTATCCTTGATGGCGGCGAGCGGTGGTGACGGTGGCTGATAGAAGGTGTGCGATAGAGCGCGAGGAAGTATTTGGAGCCCTAGTTGTTGGGCGTAGGATATCAACTTGCGGGTTATAGACTCGTGCTGCATGTCCATGGGGGGGAAGATCAGTTGAATATTTGTATTCTAGACTGTTGAATGCGTTAGAATGTAGAATAGCCATTTATTTATTGCGCCGCTCTGTATTTGGCGGTCCTTAGTACTTGTAAATAGCATAGTAGAACTCCGATATGACAGCTGCACTACACTGCACTGCACTAGGCTTGTATCGTACCCCCCCCCCCCCCCTTTAAGCCACTCGTCCAGCCTATGGGTAGTGCATCAAGTCTTGTAATCGAAACTAGGGCTAGAGGTTCCGCTTCATCTTGGCACATTTTGCAAGGGCTAAATATCACTTCCCACGCAGCACCTGACACTGGGCGAGTGGGCCGGTCTAGCGGATGGACTGCTCTCAGGGTCTTGCGGCGGAAGATCCTGCCTGGGCCCAAGCCAGGGGGGGGGGCATCATGGGATACCACTCGAAATGTCTAGCTAGGACTGCCGGCAAGTGCGGGGCTCATCAACGCCCCACAGTGCCCCGCCCCGCACTGGCTGTTGCGGTGTTTGTGGTGCAGGTGCAGACCCCCCGTAGATGTCTGTCTGTGCGGGAGGGCGTGCTCGGGAGGTAGGCTGGCATGGTTCTTCTGGTGGCGTGGTGGGTGGGGAGGATGATGGGTGGGGAGGGTGATGGGTGGGTGGGGGCGGGGAAGGGAACGTGGAAGGTAGAAGAACGGAAGGGATGTATATATATGCATGTATGTATGTATGTATGTAGCATTGAGCCGTCCCGCGGGGGGTTGCAATGGACTGTGGACTGTGTACAAGTAAGTGGTGGCGTGCATGTGCTGCTGCTGTTGTATTGTACATGGCAGCAATACATGCTGGAGTAATCATTTCCGGCTTGGGCAGAATGGGCCGAGTGACGGCCCATGAACGGGCGCGTTTCCTCCACCTCCTCCTCATCCTCCCCGGATAGAGATGGAGGTGCGTGTAGCAATGGTCGTGGCATTATCCATCCATTACTATTCAAGAGAAAAGGAAAAAAAAAGAAAAAAAAGTGGCAGTAGAAAGCAGAGAGCTAAAAAAAATAAAAATAAACAGGGACAGAAACATAATAGTATCATCATCTATATAATACAACCAACACCACGCACCCCCACCCCCATCCCCATAAACCCCCCCTATCACCGCACCTAAAATATATCCTCATCACTATCCCCACCCCCCCCGCCCCTGCCACTGACAAACGGCGGACTACTAAAGCTGTCGCCCCCGCCGCCCTGGCTCGCGCTGCTGGTGTCGCCCGCCGCGCCAGCCGTCATCAAGATGTCCTTGACAATCCTGCGGCTCGCCTCGCGCGCCGGCGTCGCCAGGAGCTTGCGCGCCGGGAACGAGAACTGTATTGTCTGTGGGGGGCTGTATCCGAGGATGTTGTCGTCGCTGTCCTCCTCCTCCTCCTCCTCTTCTTCTTCCTCTTGGCCGCTGTGTGTGTTTGTGGCGTCGTTGTGGATCCAGGGGTCCAGCATGGCTTTGCCTTTGCCCTTGTGTTTTGTGGTGGTGGTGGGCGTCTTGGGGCCGAGGTTGAGGTGGGCGGCGCGCGGGCCGGGGGCGGGGGATGGCGAGAAGAGGTGCTTGGTGTGCAGCTGGGGCTTCTCGGGCGAGCGGTCGTCGTCCGAGTCGGTGTCGGAGTTGATGTGTGGTGCGGTGAAGAGGCGGCGGGTGCTGTGGGGTGTTGTTGCGCCGGTGGTGGTGGTGGTGCGGTATTTTGAGGCGGGTGCTTTGCCGAGCGGGGTGGCCTGGACGCGCCAGTTCTTGTCGAGCACGCGGTGTAGGAGGGCGTCGGTTGTGGCGCCGCCGGGGGTCCTGCGCGCTGTGTGGGGTGGGAGGAAGGGGGAGGAGGTGATGGTGGTGGTGGTGGTGGTGGGCGTGGGGGTGCTGGGGTTGTGGGTGCGTGGCGTGGGGCGGCGGCGGCTGCGGTTTGTGGGCGGCGTGGAGGGGGGGAGGAGGAGAGAGTCGGTGAGGCTGGTGTCTGAGTCGTCGTCTGCGGCGTCGTTTCTTCCGCCGCCGCCTCCGGAGAAGGGGTCCGGGGTGAGCTCCTTCTTGAATGCCTCGAAGGGCGACTCGATGTTGGCCCATGGCCTTGCGGGCTGCTGCTGCTGCTGTGGCGGCTTCCCGGCCTTTGGCTTGGGCGTGGAGTGGTGCGTGATGGCGCCCGTGAGGTTCAGCGAGTCGAGCATCGAGTCGTCGAGCAGATAGTCATCGTCATCGTCGCTGTCTGCGCCTCCTCCTCCTTGCGCGTGGTGCTCCGCCGTCACGCTCGTCTGCAGCATCTCGTCCCCGTCGTCGTCCACGGCGGGGCCGCGGGTGCGCTCGTAGTTTGCCGGCGACGAGTTTGGGAATGCCGACGAGTCGTGCGTGACGTAGGTTGTGCCGTCGGCGCCGGCGGCCGTGGGCTCGCCGTAGGTGGGCTCCTCCTCCACCTCCTCCTCTTGGTAGTTTGAGAGTGCGACGTTGGCGGAGGCCTCGAAGAATTGCTTCCAGAACTGTGGGTGTGTTGGGTGGGGGTGTCAATGATTGCTTTTTCTTTTCCTTTCTTTCCCTCAAGAGGGCGGGAGAGAGGGGGGGGGGGGGAGACCTTTGAGCCTTCCCAGACGGCGGTGGATTCTTTGGCGTAGCGCTCGACGATGGGGATTATGGAGTTTGTGACGATGCGGTGGGTTTTGCTGAAGTTGTGGTCGATCTCTGTGGGGGGTGTCAGAAGAGGGGGGGCGGGGACGGAGGTGTCGGGGGTGCAAGCTTGCCTTGGAGGGTGAGTGTGATGCTCTGCTCGAGCTTCTCGAGCTCTGCGGTGAGCGTGAGGGGCGGTCTCTGTGCCATCGCGGGGATTGGGGTGTTTGGGGGGTGATTGGGGGGAGATGGCGAGGGTGTGATGTCTGTGGAGGGTGGAGGGTGGAGTGGAGTTTGGCTGTGGTGTTGTTGTGGTGGGGCGCTGTGCGTTATCGCGATGGTCAACCACACACAACCTCTCCACTCCACCACTCCTCTCCACATTCCACTCCTCTCCACATTCCACTCCTCCCCACATCAACCACAACCACAACACCCGCGCCCACGCCCACAATGGCCGACCGCCTCTCGCAGCTCCAGGATGCAATTGACCAGGTACACACACATCCTCTCCTCGCACCCTCTCCACACGCCCTTCTCCCCTCCTCTCTCCACAGCTCTAACACTTCCCCCCGCAGATGGCCACCCAGCTCTTCAGCGCCCTCCGCTACGTCGGCACGCACCACGACGCAGTCCCCGTCGGCGGCGAGGCCAAGGTCACCGACGAGAACGGTTGGCCCCCCCCCTCCCCCTCCCTCTCTGCCTCTCCCATTCAAGACCCCAAAGCTAACAAACACACCCCGCAGCCGTAATCGACGACAAAGCCACATTCGACGGTACCACCACCACCCCCTAGTTCCTCCTGTCGCGCGCGCACAACACAAAGCTAACCCCTCCCCCCCCCTCCCCCGCGCCCCACAGCCGCAAAGATCGAGCTCGCCCGTGACCTCATCTTCAAGTCCAAGCAGATCGAGTTCCTAATCACCTCGCTGCCGGGCATCGGCGTGTCCGAGGACGAGCAGCAGGAGCGCCTGCGCAACCTCGAGAACGAGTACAAGGAGGCCGAGGCGCGGCGGCTCGAGGCCGTCAGGGCCAGAGAGGAGGCGGCCGAGAAGTTGGATATGGTGATTCGGAGCCTGAGGAGGTCGTAGGGGTATGTTGACTGGGGCGCTTTTTTGTTTTTTGAAGTTTTTGCGCTGGTTTGTTGTTGTTGGGGGGGGGTTTCCTCTCTCTCTCTCTCTCTCTCTCTTCTCTCTTCTCTCTTCTCTCTTCTCTATTTGTTGCTTTGGGACTCGTGGCCGGGGGCTCCGTCAGGGTGTTTAACTATTGTTTTTTTTGTGTGTGTGTGTAGTGTTTGTTGTGGGATCAACTTATCCCGGGAGTGCATAATATCTAGGATCAGAAATATAAGTATCATCCGTATCCATATCAAATTGCTCCTGGAAATTGATATCTAGTCAGCCCCCCCAATAGTAGGTTCAACTAGCCCCGTAATAGATATTCACCCACAGACTGGCTGGATGCTGGATTGGCCCCTCCCTCGAGCACCCCCAAGTACATGCCACCGGTATACCAAAAATATACATAGTATCCATGCAGCTAGACCGCTCGTCGTGTAATGAATGGGTAACCAGAAACCCGATATATCTGTATCTGTATAGATCCCCCCCCACCCCTACCCCCACCTGTGCCCGGAGTCGGTACCTACCTACATGTACATACTTAGGAAACACCCTGGCCCACACAAAACAGTTCACGAAGAAGAAGAAGAAGAAGGAAAACATCACCCGGGGTGGGTGTGGGGCGGCAATTAAGGGGATATTGTAGGTATACCGGAACCCAGGCTTTACATGTAAAGTCGAAATGAAGTCTCCCCATTGCCTTAGATATCTGCGGCAATGTTCCTCCCACGAGCTTTGTTTGCCCTGCTACCCCAAGAAGACTACACAATTGTACAAGCAGGTTGCATGGCCCGCCTCCTAATTAACACACCGCCACCGGCCACCGCCACCGCCGCCTCAAATCATCCGAGTGATACTATATGACGCACCCCCCCCCCCCAGACCCAACCCACCCACAAGACGTAGCTACATAGCTACATGTAGCCGCCTAAGCGGAGCTAGACAAAGCTGTGTTATAGATAATAGATATAGATAGCTAGCTAGGTCTACCTCCGCCCAAGCTCACCTACTACTACATATCAATGCTATGCTGCGCATAAATCTTACTTTACTACTATGCTTGAATTGGTTTGTTGTAGTTGACATTTCTTGCTCTCCCTATAGCTATATGTACTCTGTCGCACCTACTGCAGCACGTACCGGGTACACTAGGACGATTAGTAAAATGTGTTATTATCAAGCAGGAAGAAGAAGGGGTGAGTGAGTACAGAAGGAAGGGACGGTAGAAGAAGAAGAAGAAGAAAACATTTTGCCCCCCCCCCGCCAGCAAAAGAGTTCGCAGCCGTAAACTGACTGTTACTTCTCTATCTACGTCAGGGTTGAACGCTCGTAGCTGTAGTGTAGAGTGCGAACGCAATATCACATCTATACCGCTAGGCCATCCAACCCCATGCTCACTATAGTGCCTTTGGTGTTGCTGAGTGTGCGCGTGTGTACCAGTCGGCTCCCACTTTACGCTAGCTTGGCAGGGCTGCATGGGGATGGCTCGGAGGTGGAATGGCTCCTGTTACATGTGTTATACACTAACGAAGGGCAACTACCAGACCCCAGCCAAGAGGCAGCTCTGCACCCACTCTAAACAGAAACGGCACTTGTGATGCCAGGGCGAACGAACACGAACATAGTAACTTCCTTGGTACGGGTACGGGTACGGGTACATATAGCCAGCTCTCCACACCAGAGCATGTGCAGGACAGTGGTGGCTTCACAAAAGGCATCTCAAGGGGAGATCATATATACATGTAATGTAATGTATATATGCAAACACACATTCTCCATCTTGGGGGTTACAGGGTTAGGTTTTCCCACGATTTCCGAAAAGTGGCAAAACTATCATTGACGTTACGGGGGGGGGGGGTAAGAATAGGCAAAGATGGGTCATGCAGTTTTTTTTTTTTTTTTTAATAGATACTGCGGGGGGGGGGGGGGGCACATATTTTTTGTGGGTGACGGTAGAAGAGCTGCGGAGCCCGGGGGGGGGGTCTGTTGCTGGAGCTGCTGGTGGTCGGTGCAGTGGAGCAGCGGGTTTCACCGGAGAGGCGCACACCCACCTCATGAGCTTACATCTATGTATATGTAGAGAGGCGGGAGTGAATATACATATGTTCAATTGTTGGGTACTTTTTTTTTCTCTCTTGCTACTAGAGTACAGGGCAATATAGAGCTAGGAGGGGGGGCATTACTACGATGTCGTATCGGGGTATTCTACAAATATGCTCACAAAAACTACAACACCAAACACTCTACACCTCTTGATACAAACCACAGAACTCATCCCATAAAGGATAGAAATAAAAAAAGTCCCATTACTCTACACCCCCCCCCCCCCCTACTTCCCCCTTACTTCCCTTTCCCCCTCCTCCCACCGCCACCGGATCCACCCAATACCCCGACATCTCCAACCTCACCAGCAGCCCCGCCAGCAGCCCCGCCAGCAACCTCACCAGCAGCCCCCTCCCCCACCGCCACCGGATCCGCCCAATACCCCGACATCTCCAACCTCACCAGCAGCCCCGCCAGCAGCCCCCCCTCCCGCCCCCCACCACCCCCACCAGCAAACACCGCCTCCCCCCCTCCTCCCATCGCCATACCCCCGCTTCTCCGACAATCCCCTGCACACGCTCAGAAAGATGCCCACCCGGCGCCGAAACACCTTGTACAGCTCCGCCAGCTCGCCCACGCCCATGCCGCCGCCCCTCCCCTCCGCGCGCTCATGGCTATACCGCGCAAACGCCAGCACCGCGACAAACACGTCCTCCACCAGCTTCATGACGGGCGCCTGGCGCCTCCGCGTCAGCGTCGCAAACATGATGCGGTCCAGCACGCTCTCGTGGTAGCCGCGGAGGCGCTCGAGGCCCTCCGCCGCCAGGTCCGCTGCCGCCGCCGCCGCCGCCGCCGTGTCGTTGTCGTTGTTGTTGTTGTCGTTGCCGGCCGCGCTGAGCGCGGCGTCGATCGCGCCGAGCTTGGCCTCAAACTTGTGCCATGGCGCGGCGACGCCAGACTCAAACATGTGGGCGGCGAGGGTGGTGACAAAGTGGTGGGCGTCGATCCTGAAGAGCTGTGCGACGGGGGGCTGGCGGTGGCGCGGCCAGCGCGTGTCGCGGCGGGTGGCGTCGCGCAAGAGTTTTGTGGTGACAAAGAGCATGCGCTGGATGCGGAGCAGGAGGCGGAAGAGGCGGTCGTAGCGGTAGAGCGCCGTGGGCGTGATGATGGCCTCGAGCGGCGCGGGGGGCGTGTAGTGGAGCTTGAGAAAGTCGAGGGCGGCGATGGAGTGCGGGTCCATGCACTTGTCGAGGTCGGCGGGCGTCATGTCGCGCACGGCAAAGCTGAGGTTGCCCGGCAGCTCGTGCTCCTTGCCGGATGTGTAGATGCCGCTGAGGGGCGTGGTGGCCGTCGTGAAGCTGTCGGTGAGCACGCCCATGAGCGCGAGGCGCAGCTCGGAGGAGCCGGGCGGCCAGGTGTCGCGGGAGCCCAGCTTGAGGCCCATGGTCCCGCCGCTGCGGTACTGGTTGGGCTGCTTTTCGGTGGTGTCGAGCTCGTCGGAGAAGAGGGCGTGGGAGAGGCGCGAGGAGAAGACGCCGTCGCCAAAGAGCTGGAAGCGCCGGAGGAGGCGGAGGTGCGAGAGGACCTGGTGCTCGCGGAAGAACATGCGCAGGCAGGCGGTGTTGATGAGCTTTGCCTGCACGGCAAAAAGGTGCGAGAAGGAGAGCATGGGCGTGATGGAGATTGGGGGCGCAAAGGTCGTGAGATGGTCTTCGCCGCCCGAGTCCTCCTGGCCGGAACCGCGGCGGGAGATGGAGAGGACGAGGTGCCTGAGGGCGTCCGAATGGGCGGCGGTCTCGAGCGGTGGCAGACGGGCGTTCATGGAGGTGACCGAGTGAGATATCATGCTTATAATCTCCTCCTTGCTCTTGCCAAACGTCGGGAACTCCTCGAACCTCTCGGGGATGTCGTCGCGGATCACACCCGTGGGCAGAGCCACAGAGCCACCAGAGGAGGAGTATCTCGAGATTGCGGTCTGAAGCTGTCTCTCGTAGTTCTTTGCCTGCGCCTGCAGGTTCTCGAGGTCTTCCCACGAGAACTTCCACTCCAGCTTCGGCGCCTGAACACCCTCGACTGCGCCAGGCTTGCTCAACGGATGGTTTGGGTGGAACTTTTGCAAGAACCGCAAGCTCTTTCCGCTCTCAAAGATGGTCTCCGCCGTCTCAGCGCTCGTGAAGCTCGGCACCTTTCTCTTGTCAAATAACTACGCACCCACCAAATCAATCAATCAATCAAATCAGCACCTCCTCACCACCCAAAGGTTTAAGACAAAACTCACATAGCTCCTCTTTGTCACCTCCTGCCCGCGCTCATCCACCTCCATCTCCTCCTCGACCCTCACAAACAGGCCCCGCTCCACCAGGCCCTCGAAGCCAATCCCCTCGCCCCCAACGGGCCTATCCAGCCCAATCCACTCCTCCAAGAAGCCCAGCCACGGCCGCGACACCCGCGCCAGCGTCTCCATCAGCAGCGGCTTCAGCCACCCGCTGCGGTGCTGCTCCTGCTGCACGACGTCAAACAGCCGCGTCAGCAGCACAGAGTCATTCTTGGCCCCGGACGTCTTTGTGATGATGGAGTAGAAGGTGTTTATGATGAGCGCGGGCTCGCGCATGAGTGAGTGCAGGTGCAGGATGGACGTGATGGTGGAGGGCGGGATGCTGAGGCGGGTTTGGATCGCCTCGAGGATCGACGTGATGCAGTCGGCGAGGGCGATGGCGGTCGGGTTGGGGCTCGAGGCGTAGATTGTGGAGGTGTAGGAGGTGAGGAAGTGGATCTTCTTGCCTGTAGTTGCGAACGATATGACAATGCTGTGTCCCTGGTCAGCTACAGCACTATTGCATCTCCAGGAGCTGTGAGGGAGGGGTCTGGACAAACCTCTCCACCGTGCCCGCCGTGCAGCCCGATATCCGCAGGTTTGGCCTCACGGGCCGAAACTCCTTCTGCACCGGGTCCCAGTCAAACAGCACCGACGACCGTCCCAGCCCCAGATGCAGCAAACACTAGATGTCACTCGGCCGTCAGCACGCCTCAACAGCTACATGTACCCAGCGGAGTCAATGGAAGAAAGGAAAGGAGGGGAAAACCAACAGTGCAAAACACATCGCTCCGGACCACATCCCCCACGTCCTGTCCCTGCCCATACTCGCCCAGCGCCGCATCAAACACCCTCGGCCCCGCCTCGGAGAAGTAGGGATTGCCGGGCTCGGCCGCGCCCTCCACCAGAAAGCTGTCCCACGTCTGGAACCGCGGCTTTGCCGGCGTCTTGACCGCATCGGGCTGCGCCCACAGGTCTATGCTTGTGGCCGAGGAGGCATCTTCAGCGTGGTCCTCCTGTGTCGACGATGGCGCCGAGTCGGCGGATGGTTGTTGCGAGGATGGCTCGGGGGTGTGCAGGAAGCGCGGGTTGAATGTGAAGAGCGAGGTCTGCGGCGTCGGCGAGGGGGGCGAGTCGATGTGCTTTGTGTCGGCTGTGGGCAGTGTGTAGTTAGATATCTATAGCTGTATCAGAGAGGGGGGAGGGGGGGTGCAAATGGCAAGTGGCAAGCGGAAACTCACTTGCCTTGCAGGAGGGCGATTGGGAACAGCTGGGACTCGCGCGAGAGGTCGGGGGCGAGGCAGGAGGAGCGCCAGAGGTCCGGTATGGCGAAGGGATAGACGACTGCGTCGGGGGAGCGCTCCGAGTCTGCGAAGATGGGCGTGTAGTCAGTCATTGTGGGAGATTCTCTCTCTTCTTCTTTCTTTTTTGGTATTTATGTTGTTTGTCCGTGATATCCAATGGCGCCGTACCGCGCGGGGGTGTGGCTGGTGTACGGCGCGTGTGCGTGCGGATTCTTTGTCTCGTGCCGTCGCGTCGTCTGCCGACATCTCCACACAAACCCCAAACCTCCCGGCAGCTCCTCTCCTCCTCTCCTCCTCCTCTCCTCCTCTTCATCACCCACAGCGACATCTCCTCTGCACCCGCCACAGCCCTCGATACCCCTCCAATCTCCCTCGATACCCCCCAGTCTCCCCCACTCTCCCTCACTCTCCCTCACTCTCCCCCAGTCTCCTCAGCCATGCCTCCAAAGAAAAAGTCAAAGGCCCCCAATCGCGCCGCAGACGCAGACTCGCCGGCCCCCGAGCCCGTCCTCTTCGACGGCTGGACCGACGAGCAGGAGACCACGCTCTTCAAGGCCATCTCTGTCTACCGTCTCAAGCCCGCCGGTGAGCTCCCTCCCTCCCTCTCTCTTATGGCATTGAACGATAGCTATCTCTACATATAAAACTAACCCCCCCCCCTCCTCTGCCCTCCCAGGAATGCACAAGCACTTCCGCATCATCGGCATCTCCGAGCTCATGAAGAACCACGGCGTCTCCGACATCCACACGGGCGTCCAGGGCATCTGGCACAAGCTGCAGTCACTCTACAACCTCGAGGGGCTCGACGAGCGGGTACTCAATCAATCAATCCCATCCCATCCCTTCCTTCCTTCTTTCTACTCTACGTGGACTGCTACTACTACTACTTCGACTACTTCGACTACTATCGGACTAACACCAGCCCACCCCACAGGAAGACCTTGAAGAAGACGGCTCCCCCGACCCCGGGGCAGAGTTCACCCTCCCAGACGAGGACTTTGGCACCCTCATGCACGCGCGCCGCCTCGACCCCAGCAGCACCGACTCCCCCGTGCGCTTGTCGACCTTTACGTTCACGCCGGCGCCGCGCGGGAAGAAGGGGCGCGTGATGCGCAGCGTGAGCGCAGACGGGTCCAGGACCGCGCGCACGAGCAGCATCATAGCGGACGATACCGAGGACGGTATGGCACACTTTTACCTTGGCTTTACCTTTCTTTATCTCTCTCTTTCCCAATTGCGCGGCCTGCTACAGTACAGTACAGTCTACTAACACACCCCACCCACCCCCCACCACAGAGCTATCCCTCAAATCCGCCTCCCCCATCCCGCGCAAGACCAAGATCGTATCGACCCGCGGGCGCAAGCCTGGCCCCGGAAAGGGCCGCGGCCGCGGCCTCAAGAGGGTTGCATCCCCGCGGCGCAAGCCTCCCGTCACGCCCAAGCCCGCCGAGGAGTCGGCCGAAGAGGAGTCCGAGTCGTCGAGCACGCATGACGCCTCTGATGACGAGCTCTCGGAGGTTCCGGACGAGGACGACGACGACGTGGCCGAGGCCGAGAGCGACGGCGAGGGCGAGAGCGACGGGGGCGAGAGCACGACGGCCGCGGAGAGCCCGGCGCCGACGGTGAGTAGCCGTGGGAAGGGCAGTGGGCGGGGGAGGGGGGGGAGAGGGGGGGCAAGAGGGGCGCGAAGAGGGGGGGCGATGTGAGAAGGAGTACGAGGAAGAAGTAGTGACGTCTTCTTTTCCTTCCTTCTTCTTCTTCCCTCATCCGGTGTTTTTGAACTTCTGTGTGTACATTACCGGCCGGCGCACATTGCAAGCCTTGGTTTTTTTCTTTCTTTCTGTATTTGTTTCTCTCAGCCCTTGTTTTCTCCCCCTCTCTGCCTTATGCATGCATTGCACGCACATATCCATCCCCCCTGGCAAGCAGTAGTTAATTTTAACCGCACCACCAACCCTCCCCCCCCCGCACCCCATTGGCTGGCTGGCTCAGCTGGCCGAGGAGAAGTAGGAGGAGGGCGCAAAAAGAAATCATCATATAACCGATCGAGGGACCGATTGTGTGCTTAACCGCGTAGATGAAGGCTCTCGTTGCGGGTATGTACCTGCTCTACTAGCAGTGAGGGGGGGGGGGGGTGAGATGTGGTGATGCACTGTAATGTGGAGGCGAAGAGCGGGGGGAGGGGGGGCATACCCGGTGTGAGTCGAGTCGATGGGGGCAGAGGGGGTGGTTTTTTTATTATTTTTATTTTTATTTTTTATTTTTTTACGACGATCCCCTCGAGCTGAATATGCTGATGGTATATAATATACTGGAGACGTCTCGATCTATGGGATTGACTGGGTAATATAATTGGGGGGGGGGGGGTATAACCGGGAGAATTGAGTGGGAGATATTGCGTAGGGCAGGATGTATGGAGGTATGGAGGTTGTATGTATGTGTATGGAGGATTGTGTGTATGTACTGTGGTGTCCTTGCCACAGGGCTACTTACTGTATCTACCATGGCCATCAGGGCCGAGAGTATGTGAGGGAGCATTCATGGGGTAAGGGAGATTGATTGGGGAGGGGGATGTAGGTACCGATACATGTACATGTATATGTGGTACGGTAAATACATTTGATATCCGATACTCTCTGGATATCTTCAATACTAGAATCTAGATCTCCATGTTCCATCAAGTGTTTACATGTAGCATCCCAGAAGGCTCGGGGTATCACACTACATGTACTTGTGCCTCTATATACATACATGTAGTAGCTGGCCCAGCCCTGTCTCCAGATGTCCCCTACAAGGCTGATATAAGTAGTCTCGTTCCAGACTGTTTTGTGTTGCACTTCTTCGTGCAGACTTGGGTTGAAGCTAGTAGACACAGGCTGGGCACGAGACTGTGATATAAGTACATATCAATAGCTAGTAACACTGTATAATTCAAAACCAGATCGAGAGAGAGAACACTTATATTAGAACTGTCCAAAAAAAAAAAAAAGTAGAACAGATGATTAAGCTGGTCCATCTCCACGGCTCGAGAGGGCTCTTCTCTCCCTCTATGTATGTACCATCAATCAAGCGATTTGCATTGCATCATATCATATCAAGCATGACCCTCCATCCACTGTAGGTATGTAGGTACTGTACCTACCTAAAGCACAGCTCCCTACCTAGAGTACATGCACAATATGCATCCAACATAAACCGACGTGATGATGATGCAAAGGCAGAATCGAAAGGCCACACCGGATATGCACCTTCCTCCCCCTCCCCAAGCCCTCTACTCTAGCTAGTCTCTCTCTCTCTCTCTCTCTCTCCCTAAATAACCAAAATACCCCCCCCCCCGCCCTTTCACATGTAATCTTTTTTTATTTTATTTTTAAATCCCTCTATCATTCTTCACTCACTCACTCACTCACTCACTCACAAATCTCTCTCTCCCCACGATTCCGGAAATGCAAGATCCACCGCTTCGAATCGCGCCTGGCGCCGTTGGAAATATCTGCCTCAGCTCGCGCGCGGTGGAGTAAGCCGATACGATATGTAAGCCTGTAGCTACACAGGTATGTAGCTAGCTAGATGACGATGATGTAGGTACATACTGTATCTGTAATGTAGGTACGTATGTACTGGAACTGACTAGATTGTGATGAGGTGTGATTTTAGAGACCCCTCTAGAAAGAAATATATATATATATATATATATAGCTAACGTATAATTAACTCTGCTGATCTGCAGCTGAGAAATCTGGAATATCTGCTCTAACCCTCCCTCCCCCTCCCCCAACCGCATCCATTACAGCTGACTGCGCCTCTACGTACAGTACGGGGGGGAGGGGGAGGACAGGCACACGCCATTCAGCTATTACTGCCAATTGCTCATATCCCAAGCACCCCATTTCACATGTGCGCCAGCGCCCATCTCGCGCCCGCGATGAGCTCAGGCTCAGGCTCAGGCTCAGGCCGTACAAACACCTACACCTACATAGGGGAGCCGGAGAATCTCGATCACATCCAGAAGCGTGACTTTCGAGACGTAGCCGGCCATATACTATACCGGTGGGTATATATCTGGAGGGGGAGTGATCGTGAGTGAATCGAGATCTGGCGGAAGCAGTACCCCTTCGATAGTCACAATCACAATCACGTTTTAATACCCTCCACCCCCGGCCTCCTCCTCCTCCTCCTCCTCCTCCTCCCCGCCCCCATGTTAATAAGATAGAGCACATAGGGTACAGTAGGTACTTTTTCTTCTACTACTACTTGCTGCCATTATTACCGGGGGTTAGGGTTGCAGCAAGCTAGCAAGCACGGGCCATGCCATGCCATGCATTGAGGTTGGGGGGGGCTCGAATGGGATACGATACCTAGACCGGGTATTTCACAGCACGCAAACCCTGCAAAAGGGGACGACGTCGAGGGGTAAACCCCGCCCAGAAATGGAAACGTGCGACTTGGCCTCTTTTTTGACCGGGGGGGGGAGGGGGTTTATTATTATTATCCTGATTGAATTTAAATTACTATCATACTGCAGATGACTCTCTTGCTCTAATTACGCGCGCCGGTATAATTACTAGTATGTAGTAGTAGTGTGGGCAATACTATCATTGACCAGCTAACACTACGTCTAGTAGCTAGTCAAAGTGCAATATCGACCACCACGACCACCACCACCACCACGATACCTACATCGAATATTCTATATGGGTAAAATACATCCGATCCAGCCAAACATCCCGCCAGCAAATCCGGTGGCGGCGACGGTCGCCGGCGGCGGCAGTATGGTACGGCAATTCCAATTCCAATTCCAAACCACAGCTTCCCCCCCCCCCCCCCCGGCACCCCAGTTCCCTTTCTAATTGGGGGGGGGGGGGATCCAGTACCAATGAGCGGAGATTTCCCACTATGATCTCGCAAAGTTGTAGATGGTGAGCGTGGATCGAGATTCCCGGAACTTTTTTTTTCTTTTCTTTTCTCTTTCTTGCACCACGCATGCGGGGGTGCAATATTTTTTTTCTTCTTCTCTTTCCTTCTTTTCCTGTTATTGTGTTTGTTTGTTCCCCACCATCTGTTTGTGTTTTGAATCGAACCGGGTGCTGGAATTGTGTCTGGATTGGGGGGCCTCTTTCCGCCCACTACATTGAGGAGGGAGGGAGGGAGGGAGTGAGGGATAGAGAGAGGATGAAGGGTACGTACCCATGGTTCATGATACAGCACATACAAAAGTGAGTATGGGTATCTGCACCTACACCCTCAAGAAACATATGTACAAGTAAGTATATCTCCACCACCACCACCACAATGTTTCCCATTGCACCCCCCCGACCCAACCACACATACCCAGGGAGGTCCAACCCTATATATGTACCTCTCGGGATTCCGAAACTAGGATCCCAGCCACCCCTCTCCCGATCTCGATCGGACCCTGCATAGCAAACCTTCCACAGGGCTGTCTGGCTGGCCGACAGCGGGAGGGGGGGGTGGGGAACAAGATACCGAGTGATCGGCCGTGAACCTTCCAATCGGTGCGCGCGCGCGCGCTGGTGGACCCAGGCCCTAACGAGATTTTTTTGTTTGACTCACAAAGAAGAGGCATACCTACCCACCATGGGGGCTGCGCAGACATGTGAATCGTTGGCCCGCCGCCGGGGGTGGTGAATCGTGCTTCCGGAATTTCAGGTTCGGGTGCACTTTGGAAGTGGTGGTGGTGGGGGGCGTACCTGGTGGGATGTACCCTACCTACATCATACTACATGTCTTGACTTGATTGAGCTAGAGCACGGAATCACGTAGATCTCCAAGAATAGACGGATGGGGAAGAATCTCGTGATGTAGATTTGCGCGATGAGATTGCACTTTTGCCTCCCGTCTTCTTCGTCTCGAGGAATCTCGAGGTTTACAATGATCGCCCGGACATGTTTCTGATCCTCCCGTCTCCCCCCGCCAATGCAGCAGCTAGACGTCTAGACACCAACTCTGCCAAAAAGGCACCCAGCAATCATTTCCCCCGGCCTAATCTACATGTAGTAATGCTTAGTTTGATCACCCCCGTCTCGCTAAACAGTCTTGGCGACGAAACCCTGGACTCTGGAGGCATTTCATGAAGGCCAAGCTTTTTTTCTCTCTCGCTAGAGTGCTATTTTAGTTGAACGGAAAATGACGAACCTACCTATCAAATTCAAATCACACTGGGCCGCCGCCACGGATTCTTCAGACCCTTCCCGAGACCCGTGGAGCTGAAAAAAGCAATGCTAGACAGAGACGAACAACCGGATGAAAACGGAGCTCATCGATCGGCTGTAGAGTATGTACTATATGTAGAGCGGGCAGAGTATGTACCTACAGACGGGTAGGGGACGGAAGGGTAGAGCAGACTCGTGGAGTGGTCTCCCGTTCATCGTACGAGCGCTGTGGAGTATCCTAAATGCTAAATGTAGGGTAGAGCATGTAGGTGAACTACAATACATAGAGTACATACTCGACTCTACCTACGTTACGTATGTGCGTGCTCGTGAGAGTCGGTTGTGATTGACTTTTCTTTTTCAAGTCTCAGATCGAAAACCACGGCGAACAAAGTACATATACCTAGAGCAGAGCATGTATGAGCCCAGTACACTTACTCCAGAGAGGCAGGTAAGCTGTGAATACTATGGGTTTTCTGACCGCGGTAGAGGGCAGGGAGAACCCCCTCTCCCCCCGGGTTAAGCGCGAGATCGGATGAACCGGGGGGTTGCTTCGTTCTGCCTCTACTCTATCTACAACTCCAACATATCTCCGAGATAGGCAACCTTGGAAGTATGTACGAGTAAGAAACCTCGCCAAGCCACCGGCAGCGGGGGGGAGGGCGGGGGGTGGTAGATCGAAAGAGCCCAATTGCATCTTATCGCACCGCCGTTACACCCTGAACCCAGCACCAGGAACGTGCACGATGACCTTTTGACTAAAAATACGGTCCAAGGGAAAAAAAAGAAAAGAAACCAAGAGAGAGGGTGAGAGGGGAAAATGATGCAACCGCAGACGTAATAGGACCTTTACTCTATCCACCACATTATGCAGGCTGCCTACTCAATGTATGCCCAATGTATGCAGAGTTTGCGAGTAGGTATGAGTACCCACTGCTGGTTGGGTGACGCCCCATGCTTTACTTTTGGGGGCAATGTGATTGTACGTACCTCTACCTTTGGATTTCCATCGCGACCTTCTTTTAGCTAATTACCTAAGGCTATCATACGAGGCTATCACTGCTGTCGGGATCGGTAGAGTAAAAGTACCTATTCGGTGTGTACCTCTCCCATAGATTTCGCCTCAGTAAAGCCTCGTTTCTCGCCCATTGATTGACTGATGAGTGCTCAACGAGGCTTCTACCCGTAGGTAGGTATACTCGAGGCATTTACACACTCCAGAGAAAGGCGATGGGGACACTTTACGCTCGAGGATAGCCTGGATAGGTGGTAAAAAGGCGCAAGTCTTCTTCGTCTTCTTCCTCCCGCCAATATCCGCCTGGCAGTTAAAGCACACCTCATCTCAGGCTTACATGTTTCGTCAAACGGACAACCGTGCACCGGAAAGTGCTGCATGTATTTCCGCGAGACTCTCTGACTGGACGTGGGTATGTATGTGTGTGTTTTTGTCCTGTGGGCTAGAAAACAATCTCTCATCAAAGCGTCTTGTTGGGCAAGCCTGTAAGGGCGTTCATCGTTGGTGGTGCGTTGGCCGATGCCACTGACCAGGTTTCCAGAGCGCCATGAGATTACATATACAGGTAACTGCAGGGAGTGGTACGGTAGCTGTGTCTATCCGACAAGTCTCTTTGAAACAAAAGAGCCGCTTGTAACTATTTGCTTACTGTTCGCGGGTAATCATCCCGAAGCAGACAATATAGTAGATCCTTATTTTTTGTGAACAGTCAGTTTGACTATTTGCAATTATTAACACCTTTGTGGATTGTTTTCTCCATTTGGGGGAATCTAAGTCATATTTAAACATACCGCGCATTATGCGCTGGATTACCCACTCAAGACGAGGATGTGGATGCAGTGATCATTTGTCTCAATCAAGTATTTTTTTTGTAAAATCCCACACTCCCTCTGCTGATAACTGCCTTGCATACCTACATATCTAGCGAGGCGAGTCCATACCGGTATTCTGACCAACGCGGTTCAAGCGGCAGCCTTGGTTATCATGTGCACAAAGACAAAGACAAACAATGGTGACTTCTTACTACAGGTCACCAGTGCCTCGTCCAGGAAGGCAGAAAAGAAAGAAAGGAACACCTAGAGAATACCATGACTTTTGCCACGTATGGGTAGCGAAAACCTCTATAAAAAAATGATAATAATAAAAAGTAAAAGAAAGAAAAAAAATATAGGAAAGCAAATTCAATAATACGGGATTTTCATTTCGTTTTTCACATTACTGAACTTTCTTCGGACGCTGCTGACGACCTCAATAAGAACCGTAGCTTGTAGATGGCATAGCCAACTAGACACCCGAACACGATTAACAGGATAACGATGAGAGCGATGACTTGGGCCTGGGGCATTTCGATACCGTCAGCTCGTATGGGTGGAAAACGGATATCTAATAGATACCAACCACACAGCCAATCAGCTATCCAGTAAATTGGAAACAGGGACAGTGCTTCACTTACGCCTTAGGGGTCCGGTAGTGCACAGGTATCGTGGTTACCAGGATAATACACAAAAGTTTGGGCTGGGAAGAAATTTTTGGTGGGGTAGGGCAGAAAGTGTATGTTGCGACCCCACGAGGATTTTTCCACTGTATTCGGATATTGGTCGTATCAATGTGTGTTTTTTGTCGATCGATATTTTTGGTGTCAAGTGTTCGGGAACACCTAATTTTCGTAGATTCCGTGGGTTTGCAAATTGACTGTCGTGAATTAATATTTCGTTGAGCTTGTGATCCTCAGCGGTGAAGACCTTGTTTAACGGATGAGCCTGCCATGAGGGTGCACGACAGGGCTTGTTAAGGCAGGACGAGTACTCTTAGTATAGTGGGGTTCTCGGAGTCTTGGTGTTTTGAATATTCTGTGGAACGAGTGCGGTGGCATGGTATTATTGCGGGGAGAGTAATTGCTTTTGCGATTTTGATAGGTTGAGGATAAACTGGGCATTTTCGTAATGACCAATTACTATTCATATTCGAAGCGCCGGGGACAAAAAGGGCTAGGCTACTGATTCGCCATTTTGAAGCCGCCTCTCGTGAAGTATTATTATCCCCATAACTCAAACTATTCCCGGGCTCCCAGAGACTTCTAACGGATTGAGTAACAAGATAGTAATAGTGGTTTCGAACCACTTTGATCACGACTATTAACACCCACTATATACCTTGGCTGTCCTAAACGGGCCGTATCTCCTGTGGATTTGTGATATACATACCATCGATAGTGTTGTTTTATCTTCAAGATCATCTCACGAAGTCGCACCGTGGGACTGTCTAGGTTGTAAACTACCGATACATGGCGTATAGACATAGCAGAGCCGAGATGTCGCAGGAGCTCATCCACGTTCAGCTTCTCGTTCGCCTAGGTATATATCTAGTCCAGTCGTGCGGAGCAGCGGCACCACAACGTTCGGGGAATTTAGTGGTGGAGGTTGTTTTGACATGCGCATCGGGGAAAGCACACAAGAGCCGTGGGTGGGGGCGGCCCGAGCTTCAAGAGCCTCACGATGCCTTTGATAAGAACTGGCCCGCTGATCCTGAGTTAGAGAGAATTTCAATGAGGACGGACGATTGTCAATTTTTGTTTTCCTTCCCTTTCCAGAACGTGACCTGCTGAGTATTCGCAGGTTGAGGGTACATACTCTATCTTCAGTGTTGAGCCGTGCGTCTCCCACCATCCTCCAATATGTAGGAGTGGGATAGTGCATTGCTTGCTGTAGCTCGGCTGGCAGTGCATGCCCCAAACCAGTGCCTTGCAATTCGCCGCTATCACCATAACCACCTCCAGTCGTTCGTTTTTCCATGTCATATTTTTCATTTGCTGGCTGCACTCCACACCGTCCTTCCTGACTTGCAGCAACCAGAGAAACATGGCCGAACCAATCCCTCCTCAACTCGTGGTCGTTCTGTAGTGAGCTGCATAGACTGCATGAACGCACTAGTGCTAGTGCGGTATTGGTGCCCTCCCCCCGTCAGTACTTAACTCTGCTGCCAAACAAAATGTTAGATATAAGAAATGCCCTGCGACTCTCGTCTGAAGTTGAATTCTGCCTCGAACAACACGAATCTCAACCCAGTTCATCAGCTCAGAAATAAATTATCGCTCGGCTCCTGAAACGCTGACCAAAAAAAGCTTTCGACTCAAGTCAACAACCCAACGTTTTTCGAAGGAAAAAAACAAACAAACAAGTTACCGCCGGCGACTCCTAACTTATACAACAACTCGAAAGTCTTACCAGTCCCAAAGTCGACTGTAGAGAATCTTATATATATATCATTGGTCAGTATCTAGGCTCTCTGAACTGTATATCAGGTCGTCCATTTACTAACATTTTGCAGGGGTTGCTCTCACCAGAGGCACCAAATAATCACGCTGGCGAAACGATATATTCCAGTAACAATGTCCCACCCAACAACACCACCTAGCACTGCTGGGTACTCTTTTGTTTCTTACCCTACGGATTACATCTATGGCCCGGATCCCCGTAATCACGTAGTTTCGCAGCCACAACCGATCCAAGCAATTCAGATGCACCAAATAGAGCTTCCTGGAATCCAAACAGGGGCACCAACTTACCAACCTTACTATCCATCAAATATCGCATATGCACATATGGCTCCGATGGGGCAACAGACACCACCAAGCGGCCCAAGCCCTATGCTCGCCCACTCACATCTACCACCAAGCCCAATAATGCACCACCCCCATGGAAACCCTCCCCCGACACCACCAAGTCCAGACCGGTGCAGCGCAGATACGAAGGTTATGCGACATATCCTGACTGCAATGACAAAAATGCAAAGCACCATGAAGGATTTAGCTGAGAGACAAGAGCAAATTCTCGACCGAATGAGTCTGCTGGAGCAGCGAGGTAAGCCTATTAATCAAATCACCAATAGTAAACTCGCCCAAAAGCTAACTCTTGGTCCAACACATAGTCGGAAGAATTGATGACGGCATCAGTACGCTATTACAACAATCCGAGGTTATTGTAGAAGATGGAAAGAACATCAGGGCAAGAGTTGATGATAGTGATAGGTTAGTTGGACTCTTTCTTTGGGCATCCGATCGTTCTCGAGCTAACGGGTTCTGATCTCGATAGTCAAGATGCATTCGAAAACAGACTGACAGCCTTGATGGATGGGGTTGTAGAGAAACTGATTGGTGGGATTGGTGACGAAATCAAAGACATCAAACGACTAGTAAAGGACACCGAGAAATACGTCCGAGTTGACCCTTTCAGCTGGAACGGAAAAATGGCTCTGGGACAGCGCTATCGAGAGGCCATCAGTTCTGGAGAAGAAGAAAAAGATGTCAATGTTTGATTTCTGGATCTATTCTTCCGTATTTTCCTTTATCAGTCATCATCTGCAGTTTTTTTTTGGGGGCAGGAGCATATTTGGAGTGTACTCTTACAGGATTTCTTTGACAGTAAACTCGTTGGGTAGGCTTATTTGATTTTTTGTATCTATCTTTTTGGGACCCTACCTTAACTCGCGGCTGGCTGGCTTGTTTTCTTTTCTTTGTTTATTATTTTATCCCCCCGGGTGTCCTAGCTACACTATTTCTCCTTCTTTTCTTCTGGCGTATTTTGTTCCATAAGAGTTACTGCGGGGAAACAGTACTGGGTGGTCATTTTGCGATATCCAAAGAACTTCGCAATGTTCTAAGAATAATATTGCTTGAAACAATTTTCTCTGCCACAGTCTTATCTTCGTTGAAAACTCTTGAATGTGGCCAGTCAATCATTTGCGATACTGCTGAAGAATCTCAAAGTATATTCTGTGCCAGTCCCAAAGCGGAGAATTCTACATGAACATGCGCAGCACTGCAGTGATAGATAACATCCAACCCATAGGAGCTTTTCGCAATCGTAGATCGATTTTTGACACAAAGCGTCGTGGTCCAATACCTGAAACTGGGTGACAGGTAATGACCTAAAGCCGTTGCATATATTAAGGCACCGATTGAATCGTATCCAACAATTGGAGAGCAAACAGGTTGTCCAGTAGGCATTGAGCCTACGGTGGGCAATCCGTCATGATCAGCAGATGTTTTTTCCTTGGAAGCTTCTAGTACAATTGAGATTAAGACCCTCACTCAAGCTGCTACTGACTGGTTATCATTTGCAAACGCAATCCCCATTAGTAAAGATCATAGTAACAAACTGAGCTTCGCCGCCGATTTCATCCTCATGCATGAGTACTTTCCCAAGGAATTAGTTGTCATAAAAAGCAAAAACCCCGCTCTGCTGTCTAGAGCTTGTCGCTGCAAGAAGATGTGAGGAGGGACCCGTACGAATCGAATTAGAGAGATCATTTGGAAAAAAAAGAGCTCTTGCACACGGACGTGTTCTGTTAACTTTTGTATGACATCACGTGTAACACTAAGATAACATGTCCTTTAGTTACCCGGCCCCTCTCTGTAATCGAATCATTTTCCATGATGTAATGTAATCTTTACCATCTGCTGAACATTTCTACCGGTACCGCTCGTCGATACTACCGACGTATAACCACTCGCTCCTGGATAATATACCTTCCTTCCTTTTCAGACAGTGGGGCTTAAAGGACGAGTATGGCTCTTGGTGACAAGCAGCACCTCTGGCCATTCGATATTCAGGAGTTCTTCCAGACCTAGCTGTAACAGGCGCGCATCTTTATACCCTTCATTAATATTCAGTACCTCCCTCTGAGATTGTTTGCGCTAATGAGGAAAATAGGGCTGATTAAAGATTTTCGAGAACTCCGCTAAACTAAATATCGGGAGTTTCAGTAATTAAGCGCTTAAACCAACCTGTTCTTCATTAGTTAATGAAGTAATCAATATATCAATCAATCAAATCCGTTCTTCATTTTCGACAATGGGCAGAGGCATGGTTGCAGAGGATGGGGAATACTACTCTGCCTGCCAAACTCTAGAAATCAAACCCCCCAGTAACAAGGTCGAGGATATATCCAAGCGGGTAGGCAACAAGTTTGCCAAATGGACAGGAGAATGAGCCGTAGATTTAGGGACCTTAAAGATGGGTAGATAAGATCGGACCGTTATATCTTTCTTCTTCTGGGCGGTGTAAGTTTATTGCTGTATTAAGCGCGAAGGTAGTTCCCTGACTGACTTGACAAACGGTGTTAGCTTCTCACCGAGGGGGTCCGACCCTCGCCCCGGCTGGCAAACTGAACTCCCAGCAGCCAAGCTAGTATGGAAGGTAACCTTACAAAGAATTGAGGCGTCCTTGCATCACTTATTGGTGACTTGTTTTTTTGCTCGACTGGTAAATCACTTTCCATGATCTAGTTTGGCTGCGACCGAGATAGATACTTGATTGTAGAAATTTAGCTGGTTATAACATTTAGCCCATGGCCTACGGGACAACTTTTAAGCACCGGAGACATGTATACACTTGAAAAGCTTACTGCCTCTAACGAGCCCTATTAAACCCGGAAAGTGAGTAGCTATATATATAGCCAGCTTGAGAAGAGGGGGGGATGGCGGAGATGGCGGAGATGGCTAAGCAGATTGATGTATATACATATAACGATAATACTGAAAATGAAATACTTTTCTCCTAGCTAGTGGGAGCCACCCCGCTCAATTTTATGAGTTAGACCCCCCAAGAGAGGAAAAAAGAAAGAAAAAAAAGAACTTCATACAACTAAGATAGCCGAGTGATATTCTATGGTCCATCATTCTACATACAGATATGTCCGTCGTGGTTCGAATAACATTAACCGTAACTGATACCCGCGCTCTTTATATATAATTACCGCTAGCCCTAGATCCTTCCACCAGTTATCCCCCGTCCCGAAAAATCTCACAAGTGCCCCATGAGATTCATGATATGCTGACCAATCAGCCCATGTACCAGACCTTCTCGAATCTCGGTCCTCGGGTCGGACCTGCATTCACTAAAGCCGCGGGAACCCAGTCCCACGAGAAAACTCCGAGCTCCTTTGTACTAGCTCCAGTGGATGAGAAGGGATTGTCAGCAGTTAAAGAAAGACCTAATTGGACCAGTATCCGTTCGGCGGGGGCCCGATTGCCAAGCACATGTCGGAATTTTGGGTTGCAACGACATCCGACAATTTAATGAACGCGCGAGTACATCATATATATATACGCGCCGCCGCGATCGCCATAAAAAACCTTAGCTTGGCCAATTGGAAGCTACATGTAGACATATGACTACAATACCAAAGCGGAATAATAACTGGTTAACCGCAGTGCAAAAAACATGGACAGAAGCCTTCTAGAAGGCATTTACTACAGATGCAAGGTATTATATATGGGCGCGCCCGCGGGAATCAAAACCAGGTCATCTCAAATTTCCAGATGAGAAGACACTGTAAATTAGATACTAAACCACATATACACCCTTATATTAACTAAAAGATACCGGAATACAATTGATCTTCTAAGCCACTCGGACGGTTGCTTCTGTGGGCTCTAAGAGCACTTGTCGGTTTATCTCCTTGCGTGTACACGCACCCGGTGCGAAGCACCAGTATGTATATATATATGGAAGTCTGACAGGCGGACGTGACATGCATACAGTGAGCCAGCGGCCACTAGGCCTGAGGCACGGGTATATACCACATTGTATGGCCAAAGCCCATATATGAATAAGCTTTACTAGGCAAATAATGAAAGATAATTGAGGGCCATCGGCTTGTTCCATGTTAGACCGCCCCGCTGGCAACTAATTCAAAATCTAAGCACAATCTGTGGCGTTCACACTCCGTTCAACATTAGTGAAATAAGTATAGGGCCAAGCGATAGAAGTCAATAGAGATACAGTCACAGTTGCATGGATCTCAATTCTGTGTTCGTCGATCTGGTCTGTTTCTCCCCCGGGTGGCCTTGTGATGCGAGGGCCGGAACTTTGCCAAAGGGGCTCAAACGGATCACGCCACGGAAGATAATTTCTTTTAGCTTGAGACAGTCTGGTTTTGAGCCTTTATGTGATCATGGTCCATCACTCGACCCATAAGTGCTGTTCACATCCGGCCAGACCCAATCCGCCTTTGCTCTCAGCCTCTCACCAAAGGTGGCTAACCCCGTAGATCCCCGGGCCATACTCATGTACCCAGCGTATCAACCTCCAGACAAGCCGTTTTACGCAACCCATTTAGCTAAAGGTACCAGTTCTAACCACGGTTCGTGCGGCGGTGGCTTATGCAGCTGGGCCTTGGCAGATACTACCCCACGGTGCGCTAATTAATAGTCTCTGGATGGCTAAGAGAATGCTCTATCGCACCTCGGTCTTCTATGATATGACAAGGATACATGTAGTTCCTATGGCTTTGAATCTTGACAGTAGGCCAGGCAGGGCGTGTCTAAGTTCATGGACCATCACTCGTGATGTTGAGTCTGTCGTTCGGTTTTGGCCTCGGCTTGTGATCCGTGACCCATCACCACTCTGTGGGCCAGTTGATACAATGGGCGTCAAGACGCGGAGCTCCTTGGTGCTGGCGTTGTTGTTATTCCGCCCAGGTACAGTCAGACCGTGGGTAACACGCAGAGAGGGGTTTGGTGAGCTTTCCAGTGATGAATCTCTCAGAGGAGCATATGACACTGCCCAGGCTACCGATCGAACCTGTTCTGGCCAGTTACCCTACTGTGCAGCTGCAAAAGCACGTGGCTCCCCCGGAAACAAGGAAAAAACTGGGGAAGGAAAAAAGGAAGCGCGCCGCATCTTAAGTGCTAGCATGTGATAGACAACGCCCACTGTGTCCCACAGTCTCCCACTGTCCACAAACACCGTGGGGGAGAAGTGAATCTTCCTTTACGCCGCCTATATGTGCCTTCTTCTCCACCTCGAACCCTCGAACCGATAGGTGCCAAAGATCCCGCCCCCTCACAAACCCGCTGGACCGAGGAATCGTGTATATAAATAAATAACTATATAAACCCCCCCTTCCACACACCTGATCCTATGCACTTGTCACCAACCCCCCCCACTACTAAGGACCGACTGTCCTCCTCCCTCCTCCCCCCCTACACCCCCACCACTTTCGTCATCAAGTCACGCATATGTCCTCTTCCGCGTTTTGCCGAGGCATCTCTGCTAGGGCCCTTACCTCGGCCTCCCTGCGCCGGCCAATAACTTCACAGGTACATACACCTTTAAAACCGCCCAAATTCGGTTTCTAGTATTGGTGTTGATAGTTATTTGAGCGTTTTTATACAGATCAAAAGAATGGCCCCCATAATAGCAAGAACAAACGCCACAGCTGCCGTTGCTGCAGGTATGGATAGCCCTCGATATGTGCCTTGTTGTGGTTTCACATGTATTGACTGAAGCTCCTTTTCTTTAAGGCTACAAAGAGGACCACACAAAGGGTGCTATGCTCCGTTTCCAGGAGTCACTCCCTAGACTTCCAGTACCGACACTGCAAGAGACGGCCGACCGCTACGTCAAATCAGTGCATCCTCTTCTTTCTGCCGAAGAGTTTGAGTCTACAAAATCCGCCGTCAGCGAGTTCATCAAACCCGGTGGTATCGGCGAGGAGCTCCAGAAGAAGCTGATCGCGAAGGCTGAGGATCCAAGTGTCAAGAACTGGCTTGCAGACTGGTGGAACCACTACGCATACCTGGCGTACCGTGATCCTGTAGTCCCCTACGTCTCATACTTCTACTCCTACAAGGATGACAAGAAGAGGCGTAACCCGGCGAAGAGGGCTGCGGCCATCTCGACCGTGGCATTGGAGTTCAAGAAGATGGTTGACTCAAAGTCTCTGGAACCCGAGTACATGAGGAAGCAGCCAATGTGCATGGACTCATACAAGTACATGTTCAACACCTGCCGTATCCCCAAGAAGCCTGCCGATGAGCCACTCATCTACCCAGCCTCCGAGCACAAGCACTTTGTCGTAATCCGCAAGAACCGCTTCTTCAAAGTTCTTCACGAAGTTGATGGAGTACAGCTCAACACACAGGAGCTGGAGGCCCAGTTTAACCGTATCTACGAGGTCGCAAACTCAGAGAAGGCCCCCGCCATCGGTGCCCTAACCTCCCAGAACCGCGACATCTGGACCGACGCCCGCGCAACTCTCCTAGAAGCTGATCCCCAGAATGCTCAATCTCTCGCCGAGATCGAGTCTGCCTCATTCGTCGTTTGTCTCGATGACACTGCTCCCGTCACCTTCGAGGAGCGTGCCCACCAGTACTGGCACGGCGATGGCCAGAACCGCTTCTACGACAAGCCCCTCCAGTTTATCGTCAACGAGAACGGTACAGCCGGGTTTATGGGCGAGCACTCAATGATGGACGGCACACCCACTCACCGTCTTAACGATTACATAAACGAAGTGATTTTCAAGAACAAGATGGACTTCACCGCCGGCAACGTCCGCAGCCACCTTCCCGAACCCGCATCAATCCACTTCACTGTCAACGATGCCGTCAACGAGACCATTCATGCCGCCCAAAAGGCCTTCCGCGAAGTGATTGGCAAGCACGACCTCCGCGTCCTGGCCTACCAAGGCTACGGAAAGGGCCTCATCAAGAAGTTCAAGTGTTCTCCCGATGCCTATGTCCAGATGGTGATCCAACTGGCCTACCATAAGATGTACGGCAAGAACCGCCCCACCTACGAGTCCACCGCGACCCGCAAGTTCCAACAAGGCCGTACCGAAACCTGCCGTACCGTCTCTGACGAGTCCGTCGCGTGGTGTAAGGCAATGGCCGATCCAGATGTTGACGCAAAGGCCTGCATTGACCTCTTCCGCAAGGCCATAAACGCCCATGTCAAGTACATCACAGACGGGTCCGACGGCCGTGGTGTCGACCGTCACCTCTTCGGTCTCAAAAATCTTGTACCTAAGGGCCAGGAGCTGCCCGCGATCTACAAGGACCCCGTATACAGCTACTCCAGCAGCTGGTTCCTCAGCACCAGTCAGCTAAGTTCAGACCACTTCAACGGATACGGGTGGAGCCAGGTTATTGATGGCGGGTTCGGAATCGCATACATGATCAACGAGACCAATTTGCAATTTAACATCGTCAGCAAGAAATTGGGCGCCGATAAGATGCACTTCTACTTGACGGATGCGGCGAATGACATGAGGGAACTTATGGAGACGGAGCTTGTAGTCGAGCCCCCTAAGTCTAAGCTGTAGTTGGCATCTTTTTTTTCCCCCTTCTTTCAAACGTTGAGGGTTATTTTATTTCTTTATGTGTTTTTGCTTGCTGGACCTTGGGAATTGGGTTTTATTTTTATTTTTAGATTTTGCGTTTTTGTATGTATGCACGGAGTTATTGTTGTACTTGTAGCTAGCCAGCGCGCATTGATACACAATAGATGAATCAATACATTAGAGATATCTACAGGTCATGATGTGCGTTCTTTTGAGAACTGTGAGGTACAGAACCATACAGTCAACTCTCCTATAAGGGTATGTACAAGGCTCTGTAATTAAGTCAGCGAGCTACTGCATGGGGTGCTGACAGGTGAGGATCCGTTCATTCATTAAAATGCCAGTGCCTTGTACTTTTCATAAGGATACTCGCCTTATAAGGAGACTGGTCCTAGGCTACCGTTTCTGTTTCTAGTATGAAAGTGAGCTCCATCCAATTATTTGCAAATTTCCAACCTACCAAAATCTGTGTTCTCGTCTCTCCAGCTCTCTCACCTGTGAGTTAGAAAATAGACGAATGGCCATACTTCATGAACCAATCTACTAGTATATATATCTCAAATGTTAAATATCCAAGTATTTTATTGTGAGAATGTAAGTATAGTACAATCTCCTTATAAAGGTTCGGGTTATAAGGGTATTTGCCTTGTGTTTGAGTCCTCAATGGGCTTTGTAGATACAAGTTTGCTCCTCCTGTAAGGTACACGCCCTATAAGGGTACGACTTCGCGCCGCTTTTGTACCCTTATAAGGAGATTGTACTGTATAGATGCTTCGAAAAAATTGCCAGTATAGATTTTTCTAAATCCTGCTCCTTAATTCTAAACACTGAATGGCTTATATAAAACCATACAAAGCATACATCTTTCCATGACACATTCAAGCCAGAACTTTTTCCTTCCTCCAAAAGAATACAAAAAGATTCGACTCTATTACAACCCGCCACCTACCCTATTATTTACCCCTAGATTATTATACGCCCGCTGAATGTACAGCTACAAGTCCTAGACTAAAAAGATAAATCCCCCAAAGACCAAAAGTGCCCTTGTTTTTTTCAATGGTGAAGGATGATTATTACATCTCCAGAGTGACGACGTTTGAAATAGGGAGACAAAGAATCGCAAGTAGAAACGGAAAAAAGAGTATAAATCAAACCATTATTCACACATAAACTGCAGGGATATCATGATGACGTTGGCGGTGTCAAAGGAAGACGTTCCTTGAAAACAAGGTAGCAATCATCCTCGGGGAAAATCGTTGCGAAAACTTTGATGTCTTCCGACTTAGGCGTTGTGTGGTGCTCCCAGTCCATCATAAGAGACGCTTTGCCAATCATAGACATGAAATTCATAATCGCATACTGCAAAATGTTAGATCCAGTCCGATCATCTTGTTACATATTCCATGAAAAAATATTCTTACGTTTTGACCAAGGCAGACGTGAGGCCCAGTGCCAAATACAAGCCAGTTCTTCTTTGCAGCCTCAGCCTCACCACCTTCCAACCATCTGTCGGGGTTGAAAGCTTCGGGATCGTTATAGACCTCAGGGTCGTGAAGAGCTGGGTAAAGCGTGGGAATAACCATGGCGCCTAACCTTATGTTAATTCTTTTTACTTCTTTTGCATTTAGTAACTAGAATAGGGTGTACCTTTGGGAACAGTGTAGTTCTCTGTAAGCTTGAAGGATTTCTTGACCTCGTATGGTACCATAATAACTGGAGGACGATATCTGAGTTGCTCTTTGACAACCGCACGAGTGTAGACCATCTGGTCAATCAGATCCAAATCGAGACGCTTGTACGGATCACCACCGCGAACACGAAGTTGCTCCTCACGGACCTTAGCCATAACATCGGGCCTATCAGCAAGGAGCTGGAATTGCCAAGTGCTGGCGCTGGAAGATGCATCCTGGGAAGCGAAAAGGAAGGTAAAAATTGTCATGGAGATTTCCATATCAGAGAACACCCGGATTTTAGCAGAAGCCTTCATTTCTCCCTCCAGTTCGCCAGATTCATGTTTCTTTGCGGCTTCCCTGGCCTCAATCATAGACTTTATCCAGGCATCCATAGTACAACCGGGCTCCTTTCCAGCCTCCATGGCAACTTTAGAGAGTGCGGCGCATCTTGCGAATTCATTGAGAACAAAATCGGCGCATTTCTTTCCGTACCATGTCTTTGTGTATGGAATGATAATAGGGAAGTTGACGAGTTCGAGCGCTTCAGTGATCTTATAGTAGTTTTCGGAAATTTCCTTAACAGCTTCATCGGTGATATAGTGCCCAACAAAAGTACGTAGGGAAACAGCGCAATTGATATCACGGAACTCACTCATGTATTGCCGTGGTTTGCCATCCTTTGAGATTTCCAGCCACCTTTTGAAGTAGGTATCATAAATTTCCTCTTGTCCAGGCAGATACATGCCCATGGCTTGACGACTGAACAACCCATTGAGTCCCTTACGATATTCAACGTGGTTCTTTCCATCCAAGAAAACCCAGTTGCTAGGTCGGAGAATCTTCTTCGCTACGTCGACAACGCAGGGGCTGACATATGCCGGGGAGTTGAAAACCTTGCGAGCAAGATCTCTGGTTGAGGCAATGACGACAAATCTATGGGCCAATTAGCGAGGTTCTCGTTTATGGTAGGTCGGGTAAACATACTTATGGAACACTGAAACACAACTCAGTGGCCCGCTATTCCATTTGGCAAGGTACTCGCTAAACTTTGGGTTGACAGATTCTAAGAAAGGTCCCATGAAAGGAATCTTAAACGAGGGTCCAGCGATGCTGCCCTTTTGCCAAAGGTACCGAACTAAAAGTGCAAAATGTATTATTAGCCCGAATTTTTTACAATCATCGCCAACAACTTAGAAAGGGGTAAAAGGAGCCACGAACCTTGATCATACGTTACAGATAGTAGTATAATGGTAATGATAGCCTGCCATGCACTTATTCCCTCAAGGGATTTCCCCAATTCCCCCACTGTGTTTACTAGGCTTTGGAAAGGCTGCTCAGCCGAATTGACGGCTGATGGGTGCGCAAAGGTAGATGAGTTTGCTGTTACCTCCGCCATTGCGTCAAGTCAAATAAGTGACTTCGTTATCGATGGAACAGAAGAAAACGCAGTCGCGTGTATCTTCTTTTCTTGATGGATACGCTACGCGGTCAAACCGGGATCTAACCGTAGCGAGCGAGAACAGTAATCCGATGAAAAAGCTTGGGATGAACAAGCACCTTTGGTTTGAATCGAGCAGGTAGAGACCGCAATGGACAGTCCAAACACCGGCAACAACAAAGGCAGAAATACTCGACCGATGATGAGTAGTCGAAGAAGAGGGCAGAGGAGGAGGAGGGAAATGGAACGATTGAAGGGGAAAGGAGGGTATGATAAATCAATTTCCGGACCGATTCTGTTACAAGCAGATGGAAACGTCAACAACAACCGAGTGCTCAATGGGGGGTTATCACTAACGCCAATGATAACATGAGTTTTTCTATTCCCAAACAGGACCCTCAACCATTGGGGGAAAGAGGCCATTCCCCTGCTGATATCTGGCTTGGCTTCTACAACAATCTGATTAGAGATTATCTCTACGGTTACGGAAAATCTCGCATCCGAATCTGTCCAATCACTGTAGTCAGGGGTAATTTCTTAATCTCAAGGTTCATAAACCACAACATGATTCGACCCTGTCTAAGTGCCTCAAAATTCTATATATCCTTCGCGGCTAATTGGAGTAGGTACATGTAGGTAGGTACATACCTATTTACATACCTGTATTTCAACTATTGTTTAATTGGAAACCTCAAATCACAAATACCTACATACACCTCGATAAGGTACACTACCGATGCACTCCAGAGTATGTAGAGCACTATGCATTCGTATTCGTTCCCACTAAAAGATATGGCGTGGGTTGCTAGCGATTGTCTAATACCTGGGACCCATACGACTTTAACATACGTGCGCAATAAGAAAGAATAGATGTAGGCGAATATTCTTTCTGGAACTCACGTGGTTAATGGGGTCATTTTTTAAAGACCACACTTACTTGTCGTCATCCTAGTTATCCCATCTCGGCTAACGCTTTTCCGGGGCATTCCACCGAGCAGTGTTTGCCGTACTACCGGCGGCGGCAGCTCACTCTAAACAGAACCATTGATTGCATACCCCACAAGCTCCATATATTTTGATTGATCGATCTTTGGACCATAATCCTTGGGTGGGAATATGGCGCGAGCTTTGGCGACAACAAGCTTCTGAACCCCTATCTTTAAGGATACCCCCAAATACATGCCTCACAAACTATCACTCGCGGTATTCCGTGCGCTCTGACGGTGTAGTCAAACACTGAGCTTATCATGGGGACTTATTTCACTCAATTCTTAGTCACAAAAAACAGGCCTGATACTCTACAAGTATGACTACAGACTTACTTGATCTGAAACAGAAGGTTTCACTAAACACTCTAGGATAAGTCTACTTACATGTACAGCGATAGGCAATAAGTGATAGAACGCCCTGAGATACGGTTATACCTACAAACACCATATGTTGGTGGCGTTTTACTCAAAACAGGTACCACTCTGTCTCAGCCCGCTCCATCACTTATTACCTACCGCTGTACATACTTACATGTATGTTATAAGGTGGCAGTTTCCGCACAGACTTTCGTTTATTGACAAGAAACCCAATTGCTTAAGTTCAATAAGGCGTATTTCGTAAGGAGGTGGCATGAGCGTGAAGTATATATATGAATTTACACTTTGAAGAGAATCATGCAAGTCTCGACATATTTTAAATTTAAAGAATAGTAAATATGTAGAATCATTCAGTGAAATACCCTCCACACTTACAGTATGAAAAAACGGAGTGGAATCATTACAATATTAATAGGACTACGGGACTTGGTGAATTATTACCGCATTACTAGCGTATTGACGGGACCCTACCCCCCTTTTTGGTACTGTAGGTACATTGGAGTCGCAACGACAAAGAAGTCCAAGTACGTGCATATACACCCTCCGGCTAAGCGTGCGATATTACCATAGACCACGGTCTGCATGTAATCAATGAGTTAAACAAAAAAAAAACCCTCCGGTTAAGCGTACGAACTAAGTAAGAGTGATATCACATGATTCTGCCATATTTAACACCTTTTTGCATACATATACATACTCTACATGCATGTAATGAAACAACATTAGGTATTCTTTCGTTCGGCTAATGTCTGCCGTTTCTAAATCTTCTACTTAGGTTAAACCATATAGGTCCGTGTTGAGAACAAGGCTGCCTATGAGAGTAATAACGATCATATCCTCTCACTCGACCAACGTAAAGTCTGCGCTAGACAGTACAATAATGATGACATCTTACGCCATATCAGATCAAGAACTCATCTGAAGAGGTACTCAAACGTTGTGGCGCATGGCGGTGGCGAAGCCACACGATAGCATAGAGCAAGGGAAGGAACGTAGCTAGAAAGCGAAAGCTTGGTCCATCGTGGGACACTTAGACTAGATCATAATCCTACCTCATAGAATACTATCGGTTATCTCTAGTTCATCGGTTTTGATTTGTGATCGACTTGGATGAGAATCTAGAGAACTACGAGAAGCAGCCTGCAACGTGTGTGGGGACTGACTTCGTATAAATGAGTCCCTTATCTCGAGCCTTTCTCTCTTTTGTGCATGGCTCTAGACCCTATTAGTTCACTCAGAGCCGCTATAGCAAAGACCGTTACTATTTATCTCGTCATATCCTATATTCTATTATATTTAGCACACCGTGGTACATGAAACTGGCGTGGTGCGTGTGGTTTACACAGTATCAATGTGTAAAATACCCGGAAATGTATTTTGTACACAATTTCAGTTCTCTCTGTGCTTATAACACATTGTTATATGTGTTATTTGGGCGCTTTGTGCTATTTACACAACTTAGTACTCAGTTAAATTGTAAAAATTATAAAATGAAGGCACAAATAAACTGTGTTCGGTTTGATGAACGTTTGAACGGATACAATTACTTGTAAGTCACACAATTACTTCAAAATAACTAGGCCACAACCCTTATTTTAATCGTTTTATCATCAGTCTGTACAGTGACATAAGGGTTAATATTGGCGTAAACAGACAAGATTTAGTAGGTTCGAATCCCCTCTGGTACATTATGCTTTTTCTTCATTGATTGCTATATAAGATGCGTTAAAAACACAGACCTTGTGTGTTGAAAACGTGTTTGAAACACATTAAGGCAATGTGTGCTACATACACAATTATAATGTGTAATTAGCACTACGGTTTTCTTGCGTCAATTACACAAATACTTTTGTACCATGGTGAGCACCAAACCACCAATGTGGTGTGCACAGAATGTGGTTTGGCGTGATAATCATATTTTCTTTTGACGTGTCTACTTGGCCTATAGAAATACATGTAGCTATCGCCTCCTCAAAGGAATATTATTCAACGCACATATGAAAATACTTGCCTACTGCAGTTTTGCCTATATATCCTTCCGCATCCTCCACAGGCGGGAAACTATGGGCGAGTTCAAGGCGGACTACTTTTCTATTTAGATTTGAGACCAGTTAATAACCCTAACTTCTTTAGAAAGTAGCTAGCCGTACGCAGATATAGAGACTAGCTAGGAGTTTTTGCTGAAGATGATCGCCTATGCCAACACAGATGGGACAAGATTTACCAACTATTCTTATTCACGAATCTTTCGGAAACTTTGGAGTAGTCGGAATGAAATGAATTCAATAAATCTAGAATTAAACTCCCCCAAAAAAGAGGAAAAGAAAAATTCTGTGAATCTAGACCATAGCTTATCACTCGCAAAGTTCTACTCGTCTATTCATAGCGTTTGTAAACACGGCTGCTATTGCATGGCAAACCATACAAAAAGGTGTCTTGGCTGTTTTTTTATGTGAAAAAACGAGTATTCAAGTAGCTGATGAAATCAGCTGTTATGCACATGTCAGAATCTGGGCATCTGTCGACACATAGATAGCCCCTCTTATCTTTTAAATACAATAATTTGCCTCTACATAAACCCATAAAACTCTCACTACTGGATTATGCTCCGCACCGCACTCCTATCATACACATTACTTCACACCGCCTAAAGTACTAAAAACTCAAACCAAGAAAATATGGTTATTGCCCTGCTATCGCTACCATACAACATCAAACACTTTTCTTTCAGTCTCTATCCTACTTGGTGCTTGAGCCCTTCCCCACATTACTAGTCAGAATCAGCGCCGAGATAAACTGCACTACATAACTATAAAAAAACAAAAACCAGGTCCTCCTCTTCCTTCGCTGTCCCCTGGGAACACCGGCAGAAGAGCTATTGGTATACACATCTCGCCCATCTTGCCCGTTTTCGGACGGCAGTAGCACATATTTCAGGCTCCGTAGCTATTGTGTTTCCTGTCAGAAATATCCGAGGAAACAAATATGAGGAAGGGAACCTTACAAGGAAAAAGGCGTTCGCCGCAAAAAAGTACATAAATACTGCCCACGCGATCCAACTATTCATCCCCGTCACCTCCCCAATGAGGATCATAAGGATTGCGCCAAAGAATTTATACCCGCTGTACCCCAACAAGTCCAAAAACTGCCCCTCACCACCGCTGATGTTCAAAAGGTAGCTCCCCATCTTTAGTACCGCGAGCTCGAAAATCACGATCACAAACGCCGTGGTGGCAGTCTGTGCGAGTTGTTCAGGGTGGAAGTTCCCTGAGATTCCCGTGAGAAGACTGTTAAAGAGAATGTAGGTCACGAAAGACATGAGCGGAATGTAGTGATCTGGCGCATTGACGTCTTCGCTTGGCGGGAGATATGAGTACTCTAGCGGACCCCCGGGAGTGGTGGAGGGCCGTGTGGTAGAGATTCGAAACCAGGGGGTATGCGTGAAGGGGAATAAGAGGATTCGCAGCTTACGAAGAACGTAAGTATTTGTTACTGCAAAGTAGGGTTTCAGAGCCGAGATGTAGCGATTCAACTACGCAAATAGAACCATCAGTATCACAGCCCGAACCACGGAGCAGAATGATGGGTAAGGGGTCTACGTTTTTCTCAGCCATATCGGTCCCGCGGGACATTGCAGCATTCGCGACAGAGAACCCCATCTGCGCTGCTGGATCGGAGAAGAAATTCCCGTTCATGTTTTGCGGTGCCCATGATGGGTAGGCAGCGGACTGGGGATGTAGATTTCCTCCGGGGATGCCACGGGTATTTGGTTGGGAGTAGCTGGGGTTGTCATATGGGGAGTTGTAGGAGTTTGAGGATGAGGGTGGTGGCGGCGGAGAGTGCATCACAGGTACCTGTACGGGTTTCTGGGGCACTGGATGGTGCAGTGGAGGGGTTTTGGCGGGGTACATTGGGCGCTGCATGGTGGACGTAATATTGTTAATGAGACTGTGGGGAAAGTTTGGACTAGAGTGTGAGTGAATAGCTGGTATGTGGGTAGCTATCTGTCCCAGTGATAGTTGACGTCAGTAAAGGGTGTGAGAGGCAGTAGAGAGTTGTAAAGGTGTTGTTGTTATGTATTCGGGCGCATGATATTATTAGAGCAAGGGGGTGGTGGACGAATTGGAGTTGCCGGGGGCGGAGAGGCTGAGTCTGGGGATCCTCTGCGTGACGTTGCACCACCGAGCCTCATAAAAATTAGTTAATCTTCACTCAATCGCCGACGATCATTCATATGCAAGGGGAGAGAGGGTTTCCTAACTTCCACTGGTCAATCCGCTTCCCATCATGACACCCTCACCAATCCCCCTCCTTCTCCTCAAAACCAGGTCAAATCCAACGGACCCCTACGAGGTCCACTTCTCCCAAAACCCATTCCACCCGGCCAACGGAGGGCCTGTGGTGCCATTCCAACCGGTTTTTGTTCCTGTGCTGCAGCATAGACATATCAACCTTGATTCGCTGGAGTCGGTTATCACTACGGACAGACTTGAGCAGGACACAGAGGCAGGAGGGTATGGTGCGCTGATAGTCACGTCACAGCGCGCAGTTGAAGCTCTCGGAGCAGTTCTTGATAGAGTTAAAGGTTTACCTACAGCCCCCTTTGTACATAGAGTCGAAATCTCAAATCATATATCACACACAGAGAACTCCACATTGGAGGCCAAAGTGACATCTCTACTCGCAAACACAATCGTCTACGTGGTCGGCCCGGCAACCGCTTCGGCGATAACCAAACTCGGCTTCACAGCATCCAATGTCCTCGGCGCGGAATGCGGGAACGGCGAGGTTCTATCCAAGTTTATAGTCTCCTCATACAAGCCCCAAAAGCCGATCCTCTTCCTCGTGGGCGAGATTCGCCGTGATATCATTCCTAAAACACTTAGCGCAGCGAGCATAGGCGTTAAAGAGATGGTAATCTATGAAACTACTGTTGAGGAAGGGTTCCGGGACAAATTTACACAGGTGGTAAAGGAGACGGACGGGAATGGGGATATGAGATGGATCTGTGTATTTTCGCCGTCAGGGGCTGATGTGGCTGTTAACGTTCTTAAAGAGCATTGGGCATCGGGGAGTGGAAGCAAGTCTTGCATTGCGGCCATTGGGCCGACGACAGAGAAGTGTCTAGAGGACGCATTAGATCGAAAACCAGAAGTAACAGCAAGGAAACCGAGCCCAGAGGGCTTGTTGGAGGCGATTATAGGATTTATGGAGAGCCAGTCATAAGTCGATTTTTCCAACTATATATTTTAGTCTTAGGTATAGACGGGCTAGGCACAGATGGATATATAAGGAGAAGTCCCAGCATTAAACAAAGGGGGGAAGGGATCTCAGTCGCATTTAAGCACCGAGTGATAGAGTATGATCGACCGCCTTTTCTGCTATGAGACCTTGGGGCCCAGATAAATAAATCCTTAGTTTCCGCTTTAGATTGATGTCAGAACCTATTATAAAATCCCTATTAATAACAATATACACGTTGAATTAATGAAAGTTTACACCGCTCAATATTAGGTCATTGTTGTAACTGTACCTCTTGGGTACGACAATCAACGACCAAAACTATGGGTATTCTGTCTAGCTAAGTTGTAGTTCCTCAGATATACAATACGCAATCTACGTAAGTAGAATCTGAAAGTATGGGGAATTATAACAAAAAAGAACCGTGAGTTTCGGTATGAAGACATATTCGTCGAAAACAGGCATTGCATAGAAAAGACATGATCCGTAAACCTCTCTATTAAATCCATTACAACCTATACACAAGATTGCCACCGGTAAACCTATCAAAGATATATTGGTTAGAGATCTTGTCTATAAACGGTCGAATTTGTGATCTTATCGATGGAATTAAATTAGGGGAACCATACATAATCTGGTTACTTTCGGTCATCTTTTCCAGTGCTGCCTCTGCCTCAGCTCTATCGAAGTCATTCTGCTGCCCAATCTTAGAGTTAATGGCCACCAACAACTCATCTAACTGAGCTACACCCTCTTCCCCAAATATAGGGTTCTGGAGCAGACTCCCAAGGGCCTTCCTGAACACCTGGAATCGGGCTGGAGATACCGCCTCCGTTTGTGTATCCCCGCCAGCTGCAGCACTTGAAGAACCTTCACCGGCATCTTGTGATTGGACCATAGATGAAGCACGATGGGAAGACGCCCATGAGTCCTGGGACTCGATTTGTGATGCAGTCGCACCACGTGTAGGTTTCTTTATCCGAGAAGAGGATGGGAGAGCAGTATACAGATCTTCATCTCCATCTGCATCCATCTCATCGTCTTCATCATCATTAGTCGCTTGGGCGCGAGACCTTCTTGATGCCGCGCGTCTTTTCGACGCAGCGCGACCTGTGGGTTGGGGGGTATCCTCCTCCTCCTCCTCCTCTTCGTCACTTGAGTCCGCAGTGGCCTCGGTGCCAACCCTTCGTCTCTTCCGTCTCTCATCTTCCACGATTTCTTTGAAGAGTGCAAACCTTAAGATATCCTCGGCAGCGATTGCATCTCGCTCATCAACGCGATTGGAAAGTCTAGCTTTGGCGTGAGCCGTCGCAAGACGAATCAACGTCTCCAAAGTACGTGCAGTCATTGGTGATGTCCTTCGTTGACTTCCTTCTAATTCATCATTTCGAAGCGCCGAGTACGTGGCTACAATATGATCCGCCGCACCTTTGGTCAAGACAGGCTTTATACGGGTCTTGGCATATTGTATGTACTTTTTGACGAAGCCCATGCTCAGTACCTCCACCTTCCTAGAATTTCCTCGGCCAGTGGTGATGGTGACTCCAGCGTGTAGTAGAACATCGTACTTCTCGTAAACTTCTGTGGGTCTTCCGGACTCTGCATTGTCCTCCTCAAGGCCAACACCAAGTGATTGTCCAGAGCCCTCTCTGACAGGGGCACCCTCTTCAGTTCCGGGTTGGCGGTATCTGTGCATCCTTAAAACGTGCTCGGATACCTGGCGATCGCGAACATCATCAATGTCATCCGTAACAACAAATAACAGATCGAAACGGGATAGCAAAGAGTCTGGGAGGGCGATGTTTTTGTGGGGGTCTTTATGAGGATCATACTGTCCATAAATTGGATTGGCAGCGGCAATGACACTGCATCGAGCATTAAGGGAGGTATGAATACCGGCCTTGGCAATTGTGACTGTCTGTTGTTCCATGACTTCGTGAATGGCTACTCGGTCGATATCGCTCATTTTATCAAACTCATCGATACAAACCACACCACGATCAGCAAGTACCATCGCACCAGCTTCTAACCTTCGTTCGCCGGTCTCTTTATCAGAGGTCACTGCGGCTGTAAGACCAACACCCGAGGATCCGCGACCAGTAGTCGCAATAGCGAGAGGTGCTGTGTTGAGAACGAATCGTAAAAGTTGAGATTTTGCAGTCGATGGGTCACCGACCATGAGAATATTGATATCACTAATTTTGTTAATTATACATTTCTCGGTGGGAAAGCAGGATAACATACCCTCTCAAGTGTGTTCCGTTGTCTAAATTCTTCTCCATGCCCCCGAGAAGCATCAGCAAAATGGCCTTTTTAATGTGATCATGGCCATAAATGCTAGGCGCCAAAGATTGAGAGAGTAAGCTAAAAATGTTCTTCTTTTTTGAGATTTTGTTGATGTTACGAATATCGGTGTCGGTAATTGTAGCTTGAGCTATTCCTCCGCCAGCCTTGGATGAAAGTAAAATGATATTATTGGCGATCAAGAGCGTTCGAAAAGTCGAACTCCCCTGTCCAGCATTTCTGTTACCAAGAGAGCGGTAAAGCCCCACCAACTGGATACGATCACCAGGTTTCACTCGATCAACGAGATCATCATCCATGATAACATCTACACTACGAGGGAGCTGTCCAGCAGGGGCACGTTCTGGCATTTCCTGTATGGAGATCGTTTGGTGATCTCGATAAGTACAATACCCATATTCTGTTGTGAGAGGATTTCCCTTGTCGTCTTCGGTGGGGTAGACACTCGAAGAAGCCGGCGCATTGACCGACATTGTCTGATCCTTATATTCGCGCCACATGAATAGCTTTTGCACTTCATTATAGTGAACACTTTTGACCACCTTAGGTCTTACGAGCGAGCATCGAGTAACCTACGAAAAGTGATGTCAGTATTTAGATGGACAGCTCAGTAAGTACAGGGGGCATACAATTCCCTCGAGGGAAACAAGATGGTTTAGATGTTTCGAACTCAGTGTTCTCGGGTTAACCGCATATTCTCCGAAGCTTCCCGTCAATGCGGCATAAAAAACCTGTGCGATAGATCAACAAACAGTTCCATATTGAGATTTCACAAGGTATCCCTACAGTTTCTTCGGTGATAGTGTGACGTTGGCGGTCCCTTTGTGTCAAAGCAAGCTCTTTCAATGCTCTATCCAGGGCTGGAAGATACTCGAACGGAGAGTTCAAAAGTCCCTCCGCAAGTTCCCTGTTATGATTGCGAATCTCATCTATGTTGACCGGTAGGCGTCGCTCCCCCCGGTTGAGCATCAGTTTTACCGCATCTGTGTAGCTTCGTGCATCGTTGTCATTGGGGTCTAAGAATTCCGTGAACTCTCTGACGCGGCCTATTACGAATAGTCAGCGTCCCATACTAGATAGAGCAGTGAAGTCACTACCGATAACAATCTCATCGAGAATAGGCCCAGAGTCCATAATTTAGGCACGTTATCAATTGGTGAATAGTTGAAGAATCAAGAAGTCTAATTTTATAGTTGAGGTTAGCAAGGCAGTCCAAGAACAAAGGCAGGGCTGGCCCTGGGAAGTATTGAGGGAATGGGATAATTACAAACGTTTGATTTGTTTCTCTCTTGGTAAAAGAGAACGGCGAGCAACCAAATTGATTGTTGGGGAAGGAGGGGCAAAGCTGAAGTGGGACGCGTAAAGTGGTGGTCAGGGCACAGTGACAAGAGACTCGCGCGAATCATTGTCTTTCGCGTCAAACAATAACAATCTTGGCGGAACTTGGCTAACACCGTTCCTCCGAGTGCATTCCCATGATTAAGGAGAAATTCATGTACCTACATGTATGTACATGTATGTACTCGGGGCAGGTAAAAAGTACCGGACAATGCAGGTTTTTGGCTCACCAACGGGTGCGCGCATGCTAGGCGTGAACTACTGCAAAAAAAACCCAGAGACAAAACCTGCATTGTCCGGTACTTTTTACCTGCCCCGAGTACACTGTTGAGGTCTATGTACTGCAAAGGAGGACTTTATGCATGGAATCCACAACTACCCGTAGTTTTTTTACGTTTCTGAACTGGACTGGGTCTGCATATGGGCATAAATCGTGCTTGGCAACTAGATATTGGTGGTATGCAGACCCAGCTCAGTTCGGAAACATTAGAAAACTACGAGTACTATGTTATTTATTTATAAAGGAGAGACCAGTCCTCACTATATACCAGATAGTTCGCCCCACCACAGGATCAATTGAGCTCAAATATCCACAGTCCAAACGCATTTGACCCAGGGACCCTAGCAACGCCAAGCCGCATGTGTCAGAGCCGCAAAGCTTAGTTTTGTGATTTTAGTTGCTGAACGTCACCTGTTAGTGAAGTCCAGCAAACTACAATATAGTAACGCAAACACCAAACCAGCAAAATGAAAGTCCTTAACCCATCCGAGAGCTTTCTCTGCGACCATGAGGTCTTACAACATCTCATCGCGATGAAAGCCCGTTATACCCACGTTCACGAGACTCAAGGTGCTGTGCATGCTATGAAGGCCGGGAACCTTGAGACCGTTATGAAAGAGGTTCTTTCATCACAAGATATTAATGTTGGTTGAAAAATTTCTAATTTTATTGGTCACTAGGTAAAAGACTACCTATCTACGACACCAGCGGCGACACAGACACAAAAGGACATTGACAATTTCATGAGCTCTGTATCGAAGTTCGCACTCGAGAAGGCGGAGTTATTGATGATAATTAATTCACGGCCTTCTAGTATTGCTGAACTGGATTGCTTGGTTGAGGAGATGGACGCCAGGTTCGATGATCAAGGAGCGCAAGAATTATTGCGCATTGTCAAGACGACTTTGCCGGCAGGTCCAGTGGAAGGTGTGGATGGCGAAAATTCAAACTAGGTGGTTTCCTTTGTCCCAGAGAGCGCAAACATGTAAAGTTATGTCTTTGTTTTCTTACTATATGGTGTTCGGAAAATGTAATTAATTTTGTGTCATGGTATGTGGACCTCATCTACAGGCATACGGGAATCTACATGTATCTTGATAAGCTTAGGGCGAAATATCCATGCAAGTATATCGCCAATTTTACAGAGACATATTTTTACATAATTTAGTTCGACAATTAATCGTAAGCTTCCCTCAATTTCTTCATAAAGCGCCCTAGTGGTATATCCATTGCTCTCAACTCTTGCAGTGCCACAAGAAACCTATCATTATCCCTCATCGAGTAGCACTTGGTAGCTAGGGCTTTGTACAAACTCGGTCGTACGTGCTTCCATTTTGCTTTTAGTTCTTCTAAATAGATGAACGCGTCCTCGTAGTTGTCCTGTGCCAGAGACACATAGAAAAGGTGCTCATAGGTTTCCATGTCTGGTTCAATCCTCATCTCCTTCATCTCGTCAACGAGGTTAATTGCGAAATCCTTCTTGGCCTCTTTCGCAGCAATCTTCAAGAGGAGATTGAATGTGTTTACAACGGGCCGCAGATCGAATTCGGGCAATTCTTTGTATACTTCAAACGCCGCGTCGATATCGCGACGGACGATATGTGCAGCTATCAGGGCATGAATTGCTGCGAGGTCAACATCCTTACCGGATTTTTTCATTTGCTTCAAGAGCTCAAAGCCTTCTTGGATAGAAGCGTCATCGCAAAGGCGTTTTGTGATTGGCTGGGCCGTGTTCTCAGTTGGTGGAACACCTGCCTGTCGCATAAGAGGCAGGACCGATATTGCAGCCGTTAGGTCGCCAGCAACAGCATATGATTCCAAAAGAGCAGCATAATGATGTTCCTCATACTTGAAGCTGCGGTTCCAGAGAACTCTAAAAACGTCTGACGCCAATTGGGGCTGCCCATGTCTAGCTGCAACATTAAGAGTGGATAAACAAAGCCCATCATCGGGGTTGAACATTCCTTTGTCAATAACCATCCTCCAGCAGAACAAAGTGGCTTCTAGCTGGATGTGTGAGAAACATCAGAAACGGATTATCATAGGCTGATATTGGGAGTGTTAGTGCTTACATGAAGCTGGTTTGTAGCAGCTACCAGAAGAGTGTATGCTAAAGCGGGGGGTGTAGCCCAAGAGATTTCTGCCTCCAGTTCTCGGAGCAAGCGCAATGCTTCGTCAACCTCTCCAGCTTTACAAAGACCCGTGATTACGTCTTTGTAAATATTCCGATGTAGAGTCCGACCATCCCTCCGCCGCCTATCAAGAATCTCCAGCGCCATCTCCAATTGCCCACCCAAGATATATCCTGCAATTACATCTTCCCAGCCGGCGTCTGTCACTTCGTACCATCCTTGTTTCATCTCACCTAGGACTTCTGACCGCTTGAGGTAGTCTGGTGATTTGGCCAGGAGCTATTTCATCCGTAAAATAGATTAGCATTCCATTCCATTCCACAGATGCAGCGCATAGCCACAATGGACACCCCGCACCAACCCACCTTTAAGAGAGAATGGTAGATATCCGAGTTTACTTGTAGCCCTCTCGCTTTCATCTCTTCGAAAAGCCCGAACGCTAGAGGCTGTAATAAGCATCCTTGGAAATTCCCACAAGCCTCAATCAAGACAGCATAGAGCTTTGAATCCGGTACATATCCCCCTCGTACCAATTCCTCCGCTGCTTTAAAGACCCCAGGATACATGCTTCGTCTTCCCAAATCCGCTACTTTGTCGATCCCGGTGAGTTCTGAGGGCCGAAAAACCATCGGTGTATTTCCAGTGTACCGTTCCCGAACCGCTCGCCTGTCGCCATCGTTTGTAGGAAGGGCCACTTTCCGAATCCGAAAACCCGAATAACGGTTTCCAATTTTATCTGTAGAAGTTTCGGTTTCCTGTGTAAGCGTTTTTTCGGGAGCGGTGGATTCACTAGGTGTGGAGAAATTTCTAGCAGTTGGTGAGAATAATCGATTTATATTGTGGGCTGCTGCTGGGCCATGAGTTCGTGTAGGTAGAGTGTTTAATAATTGTGGGAAGAGACAGCGATGGGTTATTACACACCGCAGGGTCATTGGGGTCATCGCTTTCGGTTTCTGGGTTCGGGATGGGTTGGCGACAATGGGTTCCAGTACTCAGTGTTGATGCTCTGAAGATCTATATACAAACAGGGATCGGACTATCCTCCACAAATTTTTGATACCCGGATAACGCCCATACGCATATGCATACGTTTACTCTCACCTACATGTTCGTGCACAATCACTCTCGAGAACTTCATATATTCTATCTTGAGACTGATATTTTTCAGTCATTACTATAAACTGATTTGCCCCCCCTCTGCTCGACTAACCAAAATAAGCACACAGGAATACCTGCATCTCATCGCAAAACGCCTGAACCTTCAAGACGGCCCCACGCAGATATTACAAACAAAATAGCACAAACAGATAACCACCCCAAATGCATAGAGTTCCAACACGTATGCCAACGCCGCACTAATCAAAATAATAATAAGGAAAGCAATTAAAAAGGTCATATGTAAGATCCTGGATCGCTCCGATGCACCCGCTATTTTTGAAACAAACAAAACGCCCCTAAACACCATGTTCATAAACAATAAAAGAAAGATGTAAACGAAATTTTTAAAGGATCGACGGGTCTCTAGGTCTCAGAGATAGTCACCTGATAGCGAGGCCTTCCATTTCATGCAACGGCTCGAAGATATCGTCACCGATCACTGGTTCCAGAGCCTGAGACAGACGTGGGAAGGTGGTCCTCGCAAGGCTTTTGGAAGGCGGGGAATTAACCTTTGATTTCTGAACCTGCGGGGCGGCCTGTGCGCATCTCCTCATCTCGGCTAAGGAATACTCGATGAGTTCTGTAGTACAGATCGAGGCGACAGAGAAGTTTATATCGTCAAGGATTAGCATTTCAGTCTTGTTGAGAAGACGCGACGAGAATAGATCGCCTGCAATGTCCCTGGCCCACATCCTTACAGAGAAGGACTAATTTCAGTCAGTACAACAACACAACATAATTATAATTGTATAAAAGCAACTAACCGTGTCTTCTAAGAACTTCAATGCAATAGATAGGGCTGCTACTGCTAGAACCTCGCACCCTTCGACTGATCCTGTCTCTGCGCACCATTCCTCCCTCCACCGGCGCACAAAACGCGATGATAGGCAATCCAAGATGCAGCTTCCCAGTCCGACAGTCTCCAAGCTAATATTTGCTCTTTGCAGGATCGACTGAAGTAGATATGCCGACGGTGCTTCGCGCGAGGCGTTTCGAGGTATCATGCTACACAGATATGTCGCGGGACCTAATAGGTGGCTGTTAGGCTTTCGTCCGAACATCAGATATCAACCAATTGAAAAGAAACACCTACCGAAAAGCTCTGGATTCAATTCCTCCTCAAAATCCACCCCAACAAGCATTGTCGGAGACGAGTCCGATGGCGGCGGTGTGGGGAGATTGGATAATGGAAGGTATCTTTCGAACTCCTCAAAGGAGCAATCCAGATCAAGGTCCAGGGAGCCCGGGGATCCTGGGGAGTTTGTCAGGTTCGGTGTTGGGATGTGGCATTCCATCATGTTGTCCGTTGATGCTTCCTGACAGATTGACATCTTTTCTCTGGAGATGTGGCTGTCCTGAGTAGCGTAGAAAGGGAAGATTGGAGTATCCGGCGTCACGAGTCCTAGTTTGTGGACTGTTGGCAGGCACGGTAAAGATCGAGAAACGGATTTATGGCCGGCTGTGGCTGGGTGATCTGCAAAAATGGGAAACGGGGGTGGTCTGGTGCAGGGAGCTGAGCATTGAGCGGGAGGATTTGCAGTTGAGAATGACGGTGAAGAGGAGGGGGAGGAGGAAGAGGAAGAGGAGGGTGGGGATGAACATATAGAATGGTAGGACGGGAGTACAAGAACGAGTGAGTGGGTGTTTCTCCTTGACATGATTAACGACTTGATCCTAGCTTGTTCTATGTAGATTTGCGGCCTGCGTCTTCTTGCGTGTCCGTGCTGATGCAGCTGCTGGTAGTGTCTGAGAGTAGAAGCAAGTATGTCTTTCTTGTACTCACATATACCTCTGTGTACTGATGAAGGTATCAATTGTATTTGTATGTACGATACGGCAGGTATATGTAGTACTTGAGGAAGTATGGAATAATCTTGGAAGAAGAAGGGGAGGAGGGGAGGGAAGGGTATTTGAAATAAAACTGCTGGTAAAGAAATGTGTCTCAAGCAGGTACTTTCTCATTCACTATCTCTCACTCACTGTCTGCCTCTGGCCGAGGAAGAAAGGTCGGGACGCCGAAGACCACCTCTTTAAACAGGGGCAAGGAACGGGCGGGGGAGGGAGAAGTAGGTACGATAGCGGGGGACGGAAACGGGGCCCGTCACGGTACACACGTACTCAACTGGACGAAAGCTTTTCTGTCTTGAGATACTGCTGCGAAAGAGGCTCTACCTATCTTGGGCTGAGCAAGGGCCTTACTGCCAGCTCAACACCAACACCACGGCCGTAACGAGATCCCAACCAGGGTGGATCGTGCACTATGCACAATCAAGTCTTTCTTTCAGGGCACAATACACTTGTACCAGGCATAAAATAGACCAGTTTGGGGGTAGAGGTTTTTTTTTCTTTTCCCTCTGAGTTCTTTTCCACTTCTTCCGTGCCGATTATCCCCTGATTTTTGTCCCCAACCTCGTCGCGAATCCCCAGATCAGGTCAGGCCAAACACAGACGATTCTTTTCGCCTTCGGTACGAGAGACCCAGATCCACCCGCTTGGACCCTTGGAAGTTCTGTTCGGGACTAGGCACCGAGCCGTTTCTGTACGTAGGCAACAAATATAGCAACCCGAGCACGGGTATGGGGGAATACTCAATGATGGGGGGGGTATGTAACGTGGGAGAATTGGGGGACTGGAGTGTAAAGATCACACCAGAAGATTTTCTTTGGCTCACTGTCCAGTTCAGCTTCCGTTTTGCAATATGTAGGAATATGAGCAGACTGATCGAGAAGTAGGATATGCGGGAATAAGGAGGTATTGTATTTCGGGGTACCACGATGTGACGTAGAATAGTAATGTTGCATATTTGCCAGTAAGAGGGAAGGGAGGCACATGTTTTATACCTAATTTCACGGTAGAAGGACTCGACCAGGGGCAGGTGGGATGTGGTAGAGGTGGAGGTGGTGGGGGTGTGGAGGAGAAAAGTAACAACAATAGTAAGATAGCTAAGGGTCGGTACTAGTATTGTAGTCGAGCAGGTACGGTACACCGTACCTACAGTATGGAACTACATGTGTGGAAACAAAGTAAAACAGGCATCCGCACACGCGACCAGGTTGATCAATGGGTAACCAGTGCAAACCAAAACCGGACTGTCATCCCCAGAGACCCAAGATCTTGCCCATTCCTCCATCAGCCTGCGGGTTTGATAGTGCTTGTGCCCACCATGTAATAGCAGTCGTATTAACACCACTAGAAAGAAAGAGAGTAACACAGTAACACGCCTATGAGTGGCCGCGGCGTGTGCGACTGTGTAGACAGCCTTCTCTTTTTTTTTCCCAGAAAAGGGAAGAAGAAAAACACAGAAAAGTATGGGCATGGGATTTCCAAGCCACCCAAATATCAATGGCGGCCTCAGCCCTCGTTTGAACGGGCGCGAACGGGCGCAGATCGTTCTCTCTCCACGATTGTGTTTCCGCTGCGGCTGAGGTGCCTATGACCCACACCTAGCACGTTTCTAGCATCGGTAAGCGACCCTGGTGGTGATTCGGCCTGCAGACGCAGGGAATGGTTTTGAGTTCCCATCTGGAACACTCGGCGGGCACCACCGAGAGAGAGAGACTTCACGGCCAGGAAAAAACATCCCACCCCCCTAATACTTGACGCGCTCTCACCCCCCCTCCCTGCTCCACAAAGCACAACCACCATTCATCGCTGCTCAAGCGTCATGGTGATAGTGGCCAAGCGTGCCTATGCCACACTTAGAATCGCGATGCAGTGTCGAATCTAGAGAGCTTTCTGGTTAGGGAATTGCAAAGACTACCAGTACCTACATAGGTTAGAAAGTTCTACCCAGGGTCCATGGATTCGGAAACGGCACAAGTCCCATACAGCAAGCAGCTTGCAGGTAGAGTTACCTACGAGTGTCACCTTCCCAGGAATAACAAATAAATCCGATAGAGAAAATTTCTTCTAAATTGCGCAAAAAATGTATATTTACATTCCTTCCAGGAAAGAAGGAAAAAAAAATAAAGTACATCGATCTGGTGATGTGTGTTGGTCTACCTAGTACCTAGTACTCCAGGTCTCCAACGAGTCAGCAGCGCGCCTGGTGTTTTGGAAAGTTACGTGGAAAGTCTACGACTGTACACCCATCAAAAATGTCTCACGTTCCCGGGGGATATTTTCGATCCTAAGATCAAACTCTTGCGCATTTGTTCGAGGTCTAATCAAGGCAACATTTTGTTCGACCGGTCCACTCGGAAGTCTGGCCTTCGTTCTCCGATGTTTGAAGTTCGCAGATTAGGGATAAGTACCTCTCTGCCGGTACTGCTTGCGCGATCGGCCATTGACAGTTGAGAACGTGCTCCCCAGGGATGCTGGTGCCATCTTTGCAGAAACAGCAACAGAGTGAGGGAGAGACATTCTAACGCGCTGCTGCACCTGGCGCGCGCACTCTTCACACCAGATCACTCACATCCTATTGCACCAACGCCAACTAAAAAATCTTCACCAGCGGCCCACGATTTCAAGTTATGCGCGGTTTTGCCGGCAAGTGGTAAGCGCTGGAGTGTCCAGAACCTCTTTACGGTACTCCTCCGGACCTCAGCTCAAACTCAGGTTGTTACCACTCTACCGGCATCTACCGGTACGTAACTACATGTACCTACAGTTGACAATAAGACACTTTACTCTCGTGACGACACATTTGTGCAAGAGGACATTAGGCAATTGTCAACTCATCAAGGCATGTAGATCAGACTGATCGTCACTTGATAATATCCTCGCCTTTCTCCTCCACCAACCTCACATAGAGTATCACACTCACTCCAATTAACACGAATCCACAACACTGGCTGGGGCCAACCAGAAGTCAATCGAAAAATTGAGTATATCAGACCCAATTGAAAATACACTTTATAATACATACATATATGTGCTCTACATGCAACATTGCACCTAAAATAAAGGGAGCTGCAGAAAGAAATAAACCGACGACCGTTAAAAAAGGTAAAATGGGACTAATTATGTAAAATGCTACATATCTGATTCTAAATTGCGCCTTGCAAAAAAGACCGGAAGATATCATGGGAATTCTAGAGCAGCTAAAACTAACATTAAAAGAAAAGTCTTCTCGGAGGATAGTAAGACATTATGAAAAGTGATCATGGATACTATGCCTCCTCCGAGTCTCTTCGTGGTCTTCTTCACTCTTTTCTGCCTCTCTCTTCAATCTCAACCGTTTCTTCCTCTCATAAACAGCCCTAACTGTTCTCTTAACTTTATCTGCACCTTCGTCGAAGTTTGCTTGCGCTAATGCTACCGTCTTGTCAACCTCTTCCGGTGTCCACTACGCCACAAAAATGTCAGGTTCCGGTTTGCTTTCAGCCCAACGCATACCGATGAGAAATCGGCAAGAGTGAGAGTAAACAAACTAAGAAGAAAAAATGACAGCGGGGCAGAGTAGGGCAACAATTCAAAGCTAGCAAATGAGGAATCGATCACAAACCTCGAAATTCCACGTTGAGAGATAAGGCGACCGTTCGGGCTCCACGCCAGGAGCTTTCTCGTTTGGAATGAGTGGGAAATAAGCAACGGTAATCCCTGTTGGAAATCAAAGTCAGCATCAGCCCTATCGGCTATTTAAGTGCGGAAAAAGAGGCAGTTTTGAGTGGCTGCGGTGAGGTTTTGATATTGCAACAACGCCTCAGTCGTAGTTAAACTGAGCCAATGATATGTCAAGAAAGACAGAAACAACAACACATGCCAAAATACACCACCATGATAAACCCCGCACTCTGCGAGGAATCTCGATTACCCAATCTCGTGACTGAGGAAGTAGTCCGATAAGATAGTGGGGAGAGGAGGAGGGGTAAAAATAAAACTACGATGTGACGGGATGTAGGAACTAACCAGCATCTGGATCCATCAACTCCCAATCCTCCTCCACGGCCTTACTTGGGGGCGGCTCCTCATCGGTGCTCCTCTCCTCTTTACTTCCAACCCAAACGGTACAGTATCCAAGCGCACTCTTTTTTCTCTCCTCTTCCGTCTTTGTGGCAGGTGACTTGCTGGCCTCGGCCTCCTCATCCTCCCTCTGCGCTTCCTCGAGCTTCTCTTTCGCCTCTGAGGCCGAATGTGCCTGTGCACCCTCTAGTTCCTCTAGAATGATCGAGTCGGAATCCTCTTCCTTGGGCCACCCAATGGACACGGGCCAGCCTTGGACCTTGCGCTGTTTTGCGTAACCCTCGGCGAAACCGAGCCAATTGGCGGTCTGAATGTCGGCCGAGGAGTCGAATGCTAGAAGAATATCGACGTTGCGGCCGCGGCGGAGAAGCGGGTAGCATGCAAGATTGTTAGACATGCCTGCATCCTATATTATGAGGGGGAGGTACGGTGTTAGAGGATAGATACTTTGTGCATATGTACTCGATTTGGACAACACACCATCAGCTTCATGCCCTCTGACTCGTACAAAGACTCTGGACACGTATCAGGCAGCGAATCCTTTAGGCCTTTGACAAAATTTGGCATCTGCGCGGGGTCGATAGGATGGACTTTGCTCAGATCATTGTTTCTCTCGAGTACCATTTTGTCGAGTGCCAGAAATAGATTGATCGACGTGACAAATGGGCGGATCTCAGCATAGTAATGGCTCAGCGTCGCACAGAACGCAGATCCAAAAATCCCGAGTAGTAGCGGGAGTTTCATTTCGGGCACTTCACGGTCGACATTGACGCCGCCCTCAAAGCGACGGCCCATAGACCAGGTTGGGATGCCAGCTGTTAGTGAAGTAGTTAGTTAGTGAGCATGATTAGTTCCGTTTCGATCATAGGCTATCATTCGATCATTTCCTACCTTCTAGGTCTTCGCAGAAAAACTCGAATGGAGTTACCTCAAACCACTGAAACCAGGCTTCACCGGATTTACTGGCCTTCTCCTTGACCTCCTCCGTGATACTCGCGTTCTTCTCGTTCTCCCCGCCTACAAATGGAATCTCATGGCGGACCGCTGTATAGATCGGCAATGGCTGCTCACCGTTCTCTAGATACCGCTTCTGGTTACTTAGCTTGAGATCCTGATCATTGACCTTTGTCTCATCACTTGGCACCAATAACCTCGCGCCCAGAAGCAGGCCATACAAATCCACCAGGCCGAAAGACGAATATCCCGTCCGCAGTCTCTCTACTACACCTCTGAGCAAATACTTGTTGGCCGGCGGCGCCGTCAGCAGCTCCAGCGCCTTGGGCGGATACGCGATATGCACACAAATGCGCTCCCTGATATGCTGCAGCACCTTGTCAAAACTACAGTCACCAATACTCGTGAGATACAGCGCCTGCAGCCAACAGCTCCCTGACACACCCGCCGTGTAAGTTGCGCAGTCATACAGCCCCGCCCGCGTCAGCGCACGGTAGTAACCCGTCCCCGCAACCATTGCACGGAGCCCACCACCGCTCCCTGTGATCGCGATCACCGGTACGTCGTCCTCATGGATCTCCGTCTCGGGGATACCTAGATAGTTGGCGAGCGCCTTCTTCGTGTGCGCACGCCGGCGGGTAAGGAATTCTTGCTCCTCCGCGCAGAGGTCCTTTCCTTGCCGGACGCGCGCATCCCACTCGATCTCGGGTGTGATCTTTGAGTTTTTCGCCTCCTCCCAGAGCGTGCCAGCCAGCGAGCCAGGCTCCATATTAAGTTCGCGTTGCAGCTTTGTAATCCATTCCGGCAGTCCGACAGCCCATGTCGGGAAGACGTGGGTGAGGTCAGTGAGCTTGCCCCACTCGATGCTGATGATGCTCTCCTTTGCGGCCAGCAGTTTGGACGAGAAATTGAGCCACTGGTAGTCTGAGGATGTATCTTCCTGTTCAGCGGCGGCCGCGGCAGCGACCGATTGGTCGGAGGGTTCCGGCGCCGGGAGCGGCTTGACGGATTCCTGCTCGGCTTGGAGTTGCGCCGAGAGGTCAGGCGTGACTTTGACGAGCGCGGGGAACTCGGTGGTGCTGTCGCACTGCAGCCCGGGGGATTTGCGCCGGCGGGATTGGGTCTGGTAGAATGTGACGAGGACGGTTGCAGTGACAAGGGCGCCGAGGCCGATCTTGAGGCTTGTGCTGCTGTTCATTGGTGGTGTGTCTGCAGCGGCGGTGGTGCGGGAGGATGAAGACGAAGACGGAGAGGGGGAACTCCGGGCAGAAGGAGCAGCGGCACTGCCAGTTCTAGGCGACTTACAGCGTAGAGAGGTTAAGGAAGCAATTCGGTGTGAACGACCCCTCCCCCACCCCCTCCTCCACCCCCATAGTAGGCGGCGGTAGCATGATAATGATGAGGATGATCCCGAGGCCGACAGAATGCGCATGGGGAGGGGATTTGCAGAAGCATGTGCCAGCCAGCAGCAACCAGCGAGCAGCGTGTAAATTAATGGATCAATTGGGCGGGGGTGGAATTGTTTTTTCTTTCTTTTGTGAGATTGTCAGGAGGCAGATATGTAGAAGGGACGAAATATCATATTTTGTTCGTTTTACATCAAAGAGAAGGGGGGGTAATGACAGTCTTCCTTCCTTTGTTTTTCCTCCTCGCTCTTTTACTACTAGTAGACTCTTCTACTCCCTACTTCCTTGGAATTAAAATGAGGGTTTTTTTTTTGTTGGGGGATTGTACCGGTTAGCCACAGGGGGAAGTGGAATGTTTGGGGGGTGGGGTTGAGCCACTCCGTCATGAGTCGTCAGGAGCGACAGAGAAACAGAGACGGACGGGGGGCGGAGGCGGGGGGCGGTGACGTCAGGTGGGGTTGTTGCGGTCGCTCGCTGACACGGTCTGGTGCTCGCTGCTCGCACTGGAGGCGACGAGTGTTGGTTACACGGGATCTCTCCTCTCTCTCGCTCTATGGCTATTTTTATAACCTTCTATTTTTGAGTGCGGTACTCTCAGTACGGTACAAAGCAGGTTATGAAGATGCACCGTATGAAGATGCACTCTACGTACAATATGTAGCATAGATAAGTAGATTAGATTAAATTAAACCTTTCGACCAGCCCTGCCCCTGCGGGCCACCACACCACCACCACCCGACGAGCATGTGAGGCAAAGAAGGCACTGCGAGTGATTCGGTATGACTCTGCCCACTCAGTCAGTGTTTGCTCTCACCAACATCATCAGCATCATCAGCATCATCATGATCAACTACGCGGCGGGAATGTGACGTGGTCGGGTGCAGCGATTGGGCTTTGTGGCAGCTGAAGACATTGAGTTTTCTCTTCTCTTCTCTGTTCTCTGTCTTGGACCGTTACGGGTTTTGAGACAGCATGTATGTGCATGTATGTAGGTAAGATGCACGTGTGTGTAGGTTGGTAGCCTAGGGCACCGATTTGCTGTGAGAGGAGGGGAATGCGTTGCACGGCGCCGGGGGGGCATGTGGCTACGTGGGTTGGAGTTAGGGTTTGTGCCGGCGCAGGTGACGAGTGACGGGTTGTGAGGGGAGAGGGGGGAGGTGTAGTTGTAGGAAGGTTTCATCATGCGGATGGTGGTGGTTCTAGAAGAAGGGAGAGATACTGGGGGCTAAGAGGATGGCTGCACAGGGTGTCACTCGATGCCGGTTCTGCCGTGAAGGGAGCTGTACCGCCATGTCACGAATACTTGGAGGATAAAAGTGATACCAGTATCTGCAGCTGAAGCTTGAAAAAAATTTCGTATTTAAATTTCAAAAAGACTATAACGCCAAAGTACTTTTTTTCTGTGCGTGTGTGCCTGTGCCTGTCCCTGTCCCTACCCGCCCTAGTGTACATACAGAAGCCTCCTTGTTTTTTCTTTCATTCTGGGGGAACTACTATATCCTGCAGGCTTGTTCATTACTAAAGAAATTTGTTTGTTACCGTAGTACCGGTTTGGTGATCGTGGTTTGTAATGATAACGGTGTCTATTCCTGCATGGCGTTTTTGCTGCACTCTACTACCTTGAATTCCGCATTTGACCAGTACCTGCTTATCATCAGTCTTCGGGCTCCAGACTCCGGGAGCAGCGGGGAAACTCACGCAACAGGCTCAACCTTAAACTCCGCCACCGCACACCCAAACTGCTTCAACAGATTCGCCTGCTTCGAGTCGAGCTTCTTCCCCTCCACACAGACCGTGTACGGCTGGTCCAGGTGCACCTTCCCCTGCACTAGCTTCGTCGGCATGCCCAGCGCCCTGACGGTGCTCTCGAGCGAGTGCGCGAGCGGCACGTCCTCCTCGGTCGGTATCTGCCCGCCCATGCTGTACACGGTGCCCTCGGGGACGACGAACGTGAGCGGCGCAATGCAGTTCATGCGCGCGTAGTCGGCCTTGATGAAGGTCTCAAAGTACTCGATGATCTCCTGCGCGGGCCGGTTGGTGAACAGCAGGCCGACGTTGCCCGCGATGTGCTTGGAGAGGGAGGAGAGGTTATCGCGGTATTCGTCGGCGGGGGTGGTGCCAAGGGCTTTGGCCATGACTTTGGTTTTGCCGAAGAAGAGTCTGGGGGGTTAGTTAGTTATGTATGCAGGTATGGTATGGTATTTTATATGGATATGTCTGTGGGAGACAATTATTTGGAGCTTGGAGAAGGTACGGGTGTATCTACCTGCAATCGCTGAGGTCTGTTCGCACCTCCTTCAGGTGGGTGTTGCGCATGTTCTCGACGGAAAAGACCAGACATGTCTGGTACTCATCGAGGGACTCCCGGACCTTTGTGAAGAGACGCTCATTGTTCTCTCTTCCGGGCTTCTTTCCCGTCTTTGTCAATGACACGACCTTTGATCTCTTGCTGCGAGGCATTGCTGTTTATATTTAAATATATGTTTTTTTTTAAATGTCTTAGTGTTTGAGGTTGAGGTTTGAGGTTGAGGTTGGAAGATTAGAGCTTAGGGAAGATTTGTTTTGTTGCCCAACTTTTTTTTTCTTTGCGAAAGTTTCTGTGCGGTGTGGGGTTAGTGCGGTGCGGCGCCTTACTGCTTTGGGCAATGGGCTGGGTGGGGGCCAAGGATCTGGTTGGAGCCTCTTCAACGTCGCATCCTGGAAAGCTTGGTTTGGTGGGTGCTGCTGCTATCATTGACACCCACTCTCATTCGGAAACCCACAACACTGCAGAAAGCCAAATAATCAGAGATATAGCAAGGCATCCTGAAAATGCTGCCCTATATGGACTACATCCAGAACGCATTTTACGAGGCCACAGACTGGAACCAGGACAATTCCTATGCGCAGCTCACGGCCACAGCTCGCGGTACAGCACCACACTCCATCCTCTACATCATACAATGCACGAAAGCTAACAAACATATCACAAACAACCAGCGCTGCTCGACTTCCCCACGCCCCGCGGCCTCAAGATGAATCTCTCCTCTCTCTCCTCCCCCAACTTTGCCACCTCCTACGGCTTCGGCAATGTCGGCGTCGTCGACGGCTCCGTGTCATACCTCTCGTCGTCGCTCCCCCTCACAAATGTGCAGCGCAGCTGCGACGTTGACCTGCACGCCGTGACGCAGGGGTATCGGCAGCTGCAGGAGCTGCGGCGCCCGGACGACCCGGTGGACTGGGAGGTGTGGCAGGGCGGGAACAGGATTGATGGAAGAAGTGGGCGCCGCTAAGTGCATTTTTCTTGTCCTCCCCTGGTGAGGATGTGCTGATTTTGTGGTGGTGGTGGTGCTTGGGGTGTGGAAGATACACTGCTGTGTGGGAAAATGTATTTGCCGGCGTCGCAGCTGGAGGCGCTGTATTTGAGGAGGATGTCGCCGACGCAGCAGGTTAGGCTTACGGCGGTGAGCGACTCGAAGCTCAAGAGTGGTGGGACGGTATGTGTGCCTGCTTCGTCCCTTGCATCCGTGAATTGGGGCGTCTGGAGCTTAATTGAGATACTGGGGACGGTGAGCGTAGATAATGGCCATGCTCCAGCAAGACACCGGCAAGTGGTGCTCAGAGTATCTCTACATCACAGATGGCGCCCTCATCGGCGCCCGCGGCCTCTACAACTTTGGCCGCGACCCCCGCAAATCCGACCCCCCCACCGCAACCACCGAGTACGCCGGGCGATTCAGCATGGGAGCGGAACTCTATTACGGGATTCTTAACAAGAGCGCCGGAAGTCTGTAAACCCACTCCCATTCATTTTTCGTTTCTCTATTATACTGAGACGCTGCTAGTGTCGACGGGTTTCCGCTATAGCACACTCCCCACCCACCCTGGTACGCCATTGACAATGACCCTAACCCTGAACCCACTCATTGGGCATCTCTCTGCCACCTACGCCATCAGGGCGGGAACATCGGCGGCGTTTTGTAGTAGGTTTGAGTTCAACATGTACTCGTATGAGAGCGATTTGTCGGTAGGATGTGAGCTGTGGAGACGCCGCTCGAGTGAGAATAAGACAACACGCGGCGAGAAGAAGTCGCTGAGGGAGGAAGAGGAAGAGGAGGAGATTAAGGATAACTTTGCCGGTGTTCTGAAGGCTAGGGTCTCTCAGAGCTTGGGGCTTGGGCTGCTGTGGGAGGGGAGGATCAAGCATTTACTTTTTAGCGTGGGTGCGGGTATTGACTTGAGGAGAAGAGATGCGCCGTTTAGAGCTGTGGGGCTGGAGTTGCAGTACTCATCGTGAGTGTTGTTGTAGGTGTTGGTCTTATTGACCAAGGGGTCCTGCTGTAAATGATAATTAGAACGTGTTTAGCAGATGTCTTCACAAGCGGATATGGGGTGGCATCACGGAGAGATTCAACGGGTTAATGGTTCCTATGATGAAATAGTCTCCTCCTATATCAATTCAGAGTCGGGTAGCATTAAAATAAGCTTTGAAGATAAAATCCAATTGTTTCCTTAATGATCATTTCGTTGCTCCAGTGCTCAAAAGTTTGTGCCAACAGCATTCGTCAGCACGTTGGACCCTCTGACGCCGCTTTACCAAAAAAGAGCCCCGCAGGCAACCTCTCATCCCGCCAAAAAACATCTCCGACTTATCAGTTTCCACCACCCCCCCCACCACCAGATATAATCCAAGATGACGAGCATTTTCCAAGCCCCTAGAAATAACGGAACTCTTTGTATGTGCCAATGCTTTCCTCTGTGATGATAAAGAACTCTTGCTGATAAACACACATAGTCTTGGGTGGAGAGAAGATCACCGGCGCGGAGGTTCGAGATCAGAATGGTAAGGGGGTGGAATCCCAGCATTTCCATCGATTATGTGGCACCAACTAACACGCTTCATTGAAGTTCTTGCTACCCAGGCCATTGCGAACATTGTTAAAAGCTCATATGGGCCTTCCGGGCTCGACAAGATGATGGTGGATGACATTGGTGATGTGACCGTAACGAATGATGGAGCTACCATCCTGAGTCTTTTGGACGTTGAGCATCCTGCCGGAAAGATCTTGGTGGACCTTGCCCAACAACAGGATAAAGAGGTTAGAGATAGGCCCCGAGTTTTAGATGGAACAATTCAGCTCCTGGACGGGTTCTACAATGCAGCTACTTTTCTAACACTTTGTTTGACGGCGGTTTGACTTAGGTTGGAGATGGAACAACATCGGTCGTGATCATTGCCGCTGAACTCCTCCGAAGAGCGAACGAACTTGTGCGTAATCGGATACACCCTACCACCATCATCACCGGATACCGTCTCGCCCTCCGAGAAGCCGTAAAGTACATGCAGGATGTCATGTCTATTAAGGTCGACTCGCTCGGCACTGAAACCCTAATCAACATTGCAAAGACCTCCATGTCGTCGAAAATTATTGGTAGTGACTCTGATTTCTTCGCTAGGCTGGTTGTCGACGCGATGCAGGCTGTCAAATCTACCAACGGCCGAGGAGAGATCAAGTACCCTGTCAAGGCTGTTAACATCCTCAAGGCTCACGGAAAGGGTGCTTTGGAATCTATGTTGGTAAAGGGATATGCTTTGAACTGCACAGTTGCCTCCCAGGCTATGCCTACCCGTATACAGAACGCAAAGATTGCTTGTCTCGACATTAATCTTCAGAAGGCACGCATGGCTCTTGGCGTCCACATCACCATCGATGACCCACAGCAGCTCGAGGCTATCCGGGAACGTGAGGCCTCAATGGTCCTGGACCGTATAAAGTTAATTTTGGATGCCGGTGCAAATGTTATATTTACAACTAAGGGTATTGATGATCTGTGTTTGAAGACTTTCGTTGAGAAGGGTGCTATGGCTGTCAGACGCTGCAAGAAGGAGGATCTGAGGCGGATAGCGAAGGCCACCGGAGCAACCCTTGTCAGCTCGCTCTCAAACTTGGAGGGTGAGGAAGTGTTTGAGGTTTCATCCTTGGGAACAGCCGAGGAGGTTGTGCAGGAGCGTATCTCTGACGACGAGTGCATCTTGGTCAAGGGTACCAAGGCGTTCTCCTCTGCCTCCATTATTTTGCGAGGCCCCAACGACTACCAGCTTGATGAAATGGAGAGATCTATTCACGACTCTCTTAGTGCTGTCAAGCGAACCCTTGAGAGCGGAAAGGTCGTTCCAGGAGGTGGTGCTGTCGAGACTGCTCTGAGCATCTACTTGGAGAACTTTGCCACCACCCTTGGATCCCGTGAGCAGCTCGCAATTGCCGAGTTTGCTTCTTCCCTTCTCGTCATCCCCAAAACTCTTGCCGTCAATGCCGCGAAGGACTCTTCCGACCTTGTTGCCAAGCTCCGATCATACCACGCTGCTAGCCAGACAGCTGATGAGACCGACACTAAGAAGAAGAACTACAAGAATTACGGTTTGGACCTGCTGAGAGGTAAGGTAACGGATGAGGTTAAGGCGGGTGTTTTAGAGCCAACCATGAGCAAGGTGAAAAGTTTGGTAGGTTATGTCTCTTTCTTCTTGTTTTCCCTACCTTTAGGAATGGCGATATACTCATAAATTGTTTTTGGTGATATAGAAATCAGGTGTAGAGGCTTGTATCGCGATCATGAGAATTGATACCATGATTAAGTTGGATCGTAAGTTACCACCTACATAAACACATACCAGGAACTAACTCAGTCCCCTTTTACAGCCGAACAACCACAAGAAGACCCACACGGTGGCCACTAAGCACATAGACGATTCAAAGGTGACAGGAGCCTACGGATGGGAGAATATAAGCGTACTTATTTTTTTCTCGTTAATGCTGTATCTTAAATGAACCTAGTTGGCTAGAGAAAAATTAAACTGGCGCCTGCTTTTAAGTGGGGAAATAATATCCATCGTATAATATCAAAGGTATCTATGTGTGCTTAGCAACTTGGGTGATGGTGGTTTGAGTAGTATTCAATGTGAATCAAGTCTTGGGTTCCTTGCAGGGGACGGGGTGTTGGTTAAGAAGAAGTCACGCCTTGATATTTGCTTGATACTGATTCAGTACGCGGGGTGTTACTGTCACGCTTACGGAGAATTGTAGATATGGAACAAGCCCATAAGCTCTGGGTGTATACATAAACAAAGCAGATGCAGACAAAGGTGACTGGGAGTCAAGTGAATAGGGAGCGAAGTCACACGTGCACACTCAAACGACCGCATTCAGGCAGAAGCCTAGAGGCTTAGCTGTCGGTTTATCAGGAGAGGGCATATACAATGATCAAGTACAAGCACATATTCAAGATACAACTTGATATTAGGTGGTAGGAAGGGGCCAGAGTACATACACTCACTGGCGCTCTCAATCTCGTCCAGTCATTTATGCAGCCCGTCCAGGAATCTCCATGGTTGATTTGTTGTCAGAGAATACTGGGGGCGGGGGAGTCCATGCGACTCGCATAGCAGAAAAACCAAAGTCATGGTACAGATAGTGAGAACAATCGTCGAACTTTGCCATTTACTCAACCCAGGCTGGAGTGTTAATTATTCGTAGTTAGAGGCATAGTTCATTAATCTATGGATGAGCTGGTTTATTGTCGATTAGATAAAGCTTGCAAAGGACACACTAATATTCACATCAACTTCATCCCTACACTAACCTAAGTACCTGTTACTTCTGATCTTGCGCTCGCCACTCACCACTCACCAGTCACAGTCTATCTAAGACTGAGAAACTGGCGGGCTCTTTGGTACCTTGATCTCAATATCTTCTTCTCTCTGAAGAAATCGACATGCCCGCGCGGGCCCGCGCAATCTCGTACTTTCCCTTGCCATACCAACAGACAATTTCGATCATCACTAAAAGAATCCCTCAGGAAGTACATAAAATACAAAATATACATGTATCTAATCAGATATGCTTGCTGGGATGCATGCTATAAAGCTGGGTACATGGTGTAAGGGAGCGTTGTAATCCCGAGTGAGAATACGTGAATCTACGGCGCAGCCTGGCTTTTTTTTATCAATTACATGCAGACCGTAGTCTATGGTGATATCACACCAGTCCCTGAACTGCCCGTTTCCCCCCCCTCCTCGCACAAGTACCAAATACCAAGTACCAAATAAACTAACTAAATATAAACGCAAACCCGTACCACAGCTATCCAATTTTACTCTTCCCCTTCTTCGTTCTTTAGTCCTCCTCGCCCTCGCTCCGCTTCCCTTTCTTACTCGTCTTTGTCTTCGTCTTTCTCCCCTCTCTCGTGTCTCCACTTCGTGAATTCCTTCTAGATCGTGAGTGCGATCTTCACACCAACTATTATCTGAGGAAGAGCAGGCGTGGTACGGTTCATAATTTCCCCCTCATCTGCTATAGCTATACCATAAAAGAATATATGCACAGCCACTCTACAAAAGTGTTCGTGATTGATTTCGGAGTGAGGCATTTCTCCCGTGGCGGACCACCGGGAAGAGACCCCTCCGGAGAAGACTTTCCTACTGACTGGTGCCCATAATCGATGAATATCAAAATCAATGACCTGACTGTTTTATATAGAGCCACGACCTAGTATATATATACACTCTCGTTGCCTTGATATTGATCTAGATCTCAACATTAATAACATCAACATTACAGGTGCGCCACACTGCGCACTGACATTAAAATTCAATTACGAACACTTTTGTTGAGTGGCTATATGTGCCGGAAATCGCCGTCAAGACTAACCATGAACCTGGCGTCTCATCATTGAATGGGATACAGTAGGCATCAATCTCATGACTGCATGTACATGTAGGTATAGATGAGGTAGTCTCGGAATTGATGGGAAGGTCTGCTTGCGTAAGGGCCCGGGTACCTGTACTAGGGCTGCAGCTGTAGAACTACAGGTTCTACAAAGAAATCTACATGTAAGTTCTAGACTACACACATCTTTGAAGCGGAACAAATACATGTAGTATCCCGGGGTAACACCAGAGGCACCCTTAGTAGTCGTATAATACCACAGGAAATTGGAGCATTTAGCCAATTCTCATTGTATAGCGATAGGTAATAAATGATAGAACGCTCAAGATACAGTTATACCTACAAACACCGTATATTTGTAGCGTTTTACTCAAAACAGGTATCACTCTGTCTCAGCCCGTTCTATCACTTATTACCTACCACTGTACATGTATAGTTGATACTAAATTAATGAATTAAACAAAGAAAATTATAGTGGGATAGCAGCGTACAACTACCTTCGAGTGATATTACATGATCGATGTTATCATCCCATCCGGAATTACATGTCGGCCAGGATGATACCCAATATATTATGATTTAATTTACGAAGATTGAAATGTGCCATCTATCTTGCTGGAACTCTGGACTTTGGAGGTGGTAAAACAATAAGATAGAAGTATATTTCTAAACCGAATAGTTCAATCGATCGTCAATCTTTATAATTAGGCAAGCCTACCCCTAGTCCCCTCACTCACACATTCATAAAACGTCCACTTAGGATCCTCCATCTCATTTATATCAATATTAATATTAACAATGGCAGTAGCAATCCTCACCTTAATTCCTTTCAGCCCTGTTAGTTCTACAGGCCCGGAATCACTGATGCCCTGCTCGAATATCCACCTCAACCCTCGTACACCTCTCATCCATGGCATCACAATCTCCTCCCCGAGTAACCCCAAACTCTCAAATACTAGCCTTGTCAATGGAACCCTTCCATGTATATCACCATTCTCTATTGCATTGATACCATGGCCTCCTATGAGAGTGCCAGAAAGGAAGGCATGGAAGGAGAACGGTAAGGGTAGAGTGGTAGATAAGAAGCTGTAATAAAGCTGATAGATTGTGTATCTCTCTGGATAGAGTCGTCGGAAGGCGGGGGAATAGGTGACTGTAGTGGGGAGGTAGTATGGGGGTATAAGTGAGTTGTAGGGGAAGAGTTGACGTGTTGGGGAGCAGGAGAAGGAGGGGCGCTGTGGAAGGTAAGGGCTTTTCTGGGAGGGAATTGTCATACTAAGATCCATGGCTTCTTGGTTTGGATATTCGAATGAATTAAGTGTAGATATATAGTCCGCTGGCTTCTTCGTATGCTTGGGACCTTGGGGAGCAGTCATTAGTGGGTCTTTTGCTTCCGATCGGACTGTAGTATTGGAAACGAATCTCTGTTTTCCGGTCTCGAGAGCTTCGAGGACTACTTCTGTATGGTCTGATTTCTCGACTGAGTTTGGAGTTTCTGCTTCGAGTTGTATCTTGCTCGTTCTGGTAATCTCGGAAGACATTGCTCAAGAGGTAATGATCAGTCTTACTTATTTTTTTCTCTTTGTTCATCTCTAGATGTAGAAACTTTTGCCATTCCAGTCATTTATGCTCGATTATATGCTGGTTGGAAAAAAACGCCACTTGTGTGGGGCGCCTTTTTTATGCGGGCTTGAAAGGAAATATCTCCCATTCAGGAGGGAAAGGATAAGAAAGCGCATGGGATGTAGTGTGATTCCTGTTCGTGTAATTTGAAAGATCCTTTGTTAGGTGAATATAAGATATGTACATGGGACCAACATAAGGATAGGCAAATTAGATGTACGTTATCAATTCTGATACTTTTCTACATTTAGGTAGTGAGTCATGGGAGTGAGACAGATATGGAAATAATAAGATGAAACCCTAACCCTGTTTTTGAGCTCCCAGATTATTTTTTTTTGACTCCCACTAAGTATCGGTGAATGAAGAGTCATCTTGGATTTGTGATGGCTTTCCGGTATTGTGGAAGGTATGCTGATGTGGTAGAGACCCCGAGAAATGCACGGATAGCGGTCTGCTCGTTATGACTCGGAGGTCTCGAGGAAACGCTCGAAGTCATTGATCATTGCTAAGGCTGGGTCCTTTAGCGACATGTACTCAACGAGCTTTCGTCCTGCTAGATGTGAACTAGACCTAAATAGGTACGTATATTTCCTTTAATTTTCTGTTACTTTGTAAAAACCGGAAGTGTGATTTTGACAAGCAGCCAATAAAGGATACAGCTAGAGAAACCTGATTCAGAGGGTGTAGTACTTGCTAGATACATTGTAGACGACTTTACGGGGGTACGGTCAACACGGGGTATGGTCAATTCCAAGATTTTGTATGGAAACCAAAAGAGGTAGTCGATCAACTCCCTGCGTATCATACCTCACTCCGGCGTATATTTGAGATTGACCGTACCCCGGTGCTGACCGTACCCCCGTGAAAGTGTCTACCATAAGAACCTGAATTGGCCCCATACAAATATTGGCACCTGCATTTTCGTATGTACTCTGGGCAGGTAAAAAGTACCGGACAATAAAGGTTTTGTCTCTGGGCTTTTTTTTGCAGTAGTTCACGCCGAGCATGCGCGCACCCATTGGTGAACCAAAAACCTGCATTGTCCGGTACTTTTTACCTGCCCCGAGTATATACCTACATGCAATTTGAGCCAAGTCGGTTAAAAGCGGGCAGTTAACTTCGCATACAGGTAATCACAGCCCTCATCTCAGGTGGCTCAAGCTTTTCTTTCTCTTGGCATCGACTGTCCTAGCAGATAGCCGCTGCGTAGAAAAGTTGTAACTATGCCAAGTCCCAGTCAACGACCCCTCATACCTTGATAAACTGACTCTTCTCCTCTAAAACCCTCCATTCCTCCACAACTTAAATTCCGCTGGCCCATAACAAAAAGTTCTATTTGTATAATAACAGTTATCTATCAACACTATCCTCCTGCGCTTTTAAACAGTTCTACTACTTCAATGGCTGACAACGGCATTCCCCCGGTTGCGCCTGCTGCTGTTGATACTGCTGCTGTTGATGCTGCTGCTGAGGCACCGGCAGTTGACATTAAGACAGGAGACATCCAGGCTGATAATGTTGAAAACATTGACGCTATTCAAGAAATCGAGCAGGTGGGAGGCGAGGTCAAGGAGGAAGAGTCTCTTGATGCCCCAACAGAGACTAAAGACGAGCCTGTAGCCGATGTTGAGGAGAACAAAGATGAGCCTGCTCCTGCTGACGCGAAGGAAGAGACAAAAGACGAACCTGCCGCCGATGTCAAGAAAGAAGAGCCAAAGGCCGAGGCAAAAGGTCACAAGACTTGGACGCAAAAATTCCGGGAAAATATCAAGTTCGATGCTACAGTGCTTCCCGAGTCAGATGATCCGGCCGAGATGCGCAAGCAGGTAAGAATTTTTAACCCACTCCTCTAGGCGACTCTTGTATTTTTGCAAAATGCTAAGAATTCCCACATTTGTGTTACAGGTCGAATTCTACTTTTCGGATTCAAACTTGCCATACGACAAATTTCTCTTCGGCCTTGTCGGCAAGGAAAACAAGCCAGTACCACTCAAGCTTGTCTCATCATTCAAGAGAATGAAACGTTTCACTAACCGCGATACGCTCGTCAAAGCTTTACAAGAAAGCGAAGTCTTGGAGCTCATTGGGGATGCCGGAGAAGAAACCATTAGAAGGAAGATCCCATTGGACATCACCGAAGTTATTCCCCGGAATACCCGGAAGGAAGGGTCGGACCTCGCAAAGTTTAGGGCCGAGTCCGCCACTCAATACAACCGGACCGTCGCTGTTGGGCCGATCACGGATAAAGCGATCAATAAAAGCATCTATGCGGTACGTTTTTGATGCCACTCATACCTAATTCATTTCGGGAGGCGCGTAACTTATGACTATTTTTTCCACAACAGAAAGGGTTTGGGTCAGAAACTCCTTCTACTCAGGTAGACATAGAAAAGTTTTTCGAACCTTTTGGTCCTATCTGTGTGGTCAGGCTCCGTCGCACATTACTTGGTCATTTTAAGGGATCAGTCTTCGTCGAGTTCGCCAGCGATGAAGCCGCACAAAAATTTATGGCATTGGAAGAAAAGCCTAAATGGGAAGGCCAAGACCTATTGTGGAAATCAAAATTGGATTACGTTGAGGGGAAAATTCAAGATATCAAAGACGGAGTAGTACAGCCAAAACGCAATTATGAGAAGAGGGCTAGCGGAGATGGGAAATCTGGTGACAGGGGTAAAAACAATTCCAACCGCGGCGGTGGTAATCGTGGTGGTAACCGGAATCGTGGCGGGCGTGGCGGGCGCGGAGGGCGTGGAGGACGAGGAGGGCGTGGAGGGTCTAATGACAGGCACAACAATAGAAGCGACAAGCCTAACAATCCCGAGGGAGCCAAGAAAAACGAGAACGGCATCCCACAACTCAAGAGCAGCTCGGAAGTCGATGCCTCTGCTCAAAACGGAGCTGCCAAAAGGAAGGCCGCAGACGATGGTGTGAATGGCTCGAAGAAAGCTAAAACTGATGAGACCCCGGTTGCCTGAGGCTTCGCATAATAATGGCAGTGGTAATTGGCCCCGATAGGGGTATTGTAACATAGACAGGTTGGTTTCTTTTCTTTTACCTTTCATTTCTGTTAAATACTCTTAGGAAATATTCAAAAGTGCTTTTTTGTCTCCTTCTCCATCTTGTATTTTTTAGGCAGGAAAGAGAAACTTGTTCTTTTTGTCCTCATATGCGTTATGTTATCATCGAAATTTGCCTGCAATGCTATACTACGGATAACGAAACGAACAAGCCGATTATTCAAATCGCCCGAGACATTATCTAACCAACTGATCTTACGAATGAGAAAATAATGTGTAATTAATAATTCCCGTATTTTGATATAAGTATGAAGCTATTTACAATACGTACATACTCGGGTGACCGTTGGACGTAACTGTATTACTGAAATATATTCGAAAGCTATGTAAATATTATGTTCAATCTATCATTTGTTTCTAGGAGCAAGCAAATGCAATGTTGGCTGTAGTACTAGTGGACATAGTAGAGATGTAGTGGCTGAATTTTATATACATGTGACCACATATCTGGCAAGATTTGTGTGAGTCACCTGAGTCTCCTCGTATCTAATCTTCACAGCCCTGTAGTTGAAATGACACTACCAGTGATGCTGTAGGACCAGTCAATAAGTACCTGTTGTCCTCGTTCTCGAGCTTGCCTCTTCTTAAATCTATCTCTAATACATTACCGAATGCAATGGACCTCCCACCACTCCTAAAACTTCCAACAGAGATACTCATAAACATTCTCAAATCTACAGCTTACTCTCCCGGTTCTTATATAACACTCTTAAAGCTTGCACAAACCTGCTCACACCTGCACCACGCGATTTTCTGTTCAGAAAACGATTCAATATGGCGTGGTGCTGCATTGACGCTTGGGATCCATGAATCTTTGCAACTCGAACAAATCCTGTATCCTGGTTCCTCAGCCGTCCAACGTCGTCTTTGGCGAAATGTTGTAAAGTTGAGTCTCGGGTGGTCGCGCCCATTTCCTGTCGCAGCACCAACAGTACCACGATTACAAAAGGTTACAAAAGAATTGCCTCCACCAGATAGGAAGGGGGACTGGTTTGGAAGGAGAACTATAGAACTGTTCACTTATGGCGAAGGGAGTCGCAAAGGTGCGGCATACTTGAGTAAACACGCCAGTGTCAAAGATGATGGCTGTGTGGTTTTCCAGATACGACCTGAGAAAGCTGTTACAGCCACAGATTCTATGACAAGACTTGTTACCGGTGTTTTGGATCCAGCATTCGGTAAAATACAAGCAGTTGCACTTGAGTGGAAAGCTCAAATTCAATGGACGGCGACACATTTCCCTACATCAGCTGGTTTCCTCGTCGAGGAAAGGAATGGTGAATATAGAGTGCGCGCGGTAGATGCGCCAGGAATGGGGTTATCACAATTATGGAATCTAGGAAAGAGAGCTCCTGACCGCTTTGTTGCAAGTGGAGAGGTCCTAGTTGCTGTGACTTTTCCAGACCCGACTAGCTCAGGCGCAGCAACGCAAATTCCAAGTAACTTGATGTGTGTGGAGTCTGTGGGGACAAACACCGAAGCGGAGAGTAAAGTGGTATGGGAGTTTGACTTGAGTAAAGAGTGGGAAGAGAATGAGCCGTATACTAGCTTTCCACATCTCAAGAATTTCCACATCACAAGGTACGTCCTTTCCTCCTTTCTCGAACCCATTAACTACAAATAATAACCGTTATATGTAGAAAGCATCTTATTTGCCTCGTGACTCGTCATCCATCTTCAACTCTTGGGAAACTCACAAGAACCAATTTCGTTGTGGTATCCCTTGAAACTGGAATCGTCGTAAAAACAATGAAATTTCCAGTTAAATGCATATCTACGAACACACGCGCTGCCTTCACCACCGCCTTTTCGCACGATTTTCTGCTGACAGATACACACATTGTATCGGGGGGTATCGGGGGAGGTTTATTGGTCTGGGATTATTCTAAAAATTGCAAAGGGCCGATATACGAAATACCAAACCCCACTGACTCCGACGCAAACAATGTCGAAGATATTCCAGGATTTCCCCGGCAGTACTCATCTCTATCATTGAGTGCTGATGGTCGATTTGTAGGGGCCGCGACTAGTGACAAGTTATGTCTATTCGATATGGTTGAAAAGAAGGTTCACGGAATTTATAGTAATGGCCGCAAAATCAAAAAGAGCGATTTTTATACCAAGAATCCGTTTGATGATTTTCCTGCTGGTGTATGGTGTTGGTGGAGGGAATGGCGAAATTGTAGGAACGTTAAGACAGGAGAGGTGGGATGGGAGGAGATAAAAGAATCCGAAGGAGTTGCATATCTGACAGATCTAGGCAATGGAAGTCTTATGAATATGAAGGGTATTTTGCAGAATACAGGAAGTCCTGGGGAGATAGCATATCTGCTGCATGCAGGTGACGGGAATGTGCCTACTAGAAGGGATGTGGGGAAAGGACTGAGAGCAGTAAAGTCATATGAAAAAGGTGTATATTGGATGGGTTATAAGGGGGTGATTCTTGATTGGGTCTTTTTGGTGGTGGGACCGGTAGTGGTTGCACTGATTGTTGCAATTTTGATTCGGTTTGAGGTAGTTTGAAGCGGCCGCCGATCTTATCATTGATGTTTAATAGTTCAAGTTGTTCATCTCATGGAATTTTGTTATTTTTACCCAAATGTTCATTGCTATGTTGTTCATTGCTATGTGGTCCTTCACAATTGATCACTCACTAAAGACGAAGATCTTATCTTATCTTGACTGAAGCCCAAAACATTTGCCTATTATGTACATGTATGTACCTAAATTATTCACGCACGTGAGAAATAACCCAGAGTAGAATGGTATTCAGGTAAGAAGCACACGCTAACAGAGTTTATCATTGAGGAGGCTCTGCTGCAGGGAGTTCATGCGATGTGATGGTGGGGCTGCAGCGTGGCGGAGAGAGCTAGGGTGCGAGAACCTTCAATGGAATGAATGATGGTTGGCTGTTGAGGTGAACTTTGGCCTTGTTTAGTGGGGGGAAGGGGGGGAAAGCGTTGTGTTGTTCAACGTCGCGAGACCGGTGCAATCAAAAACAAAAGCAAAAAGCCACAACAAGAAACAAATATCTTTCCTGCTGAAAGTGGAACAGTCTAACCCCTCGCTGGACGACCTCATTTCATTTCTGTGCCGTTCGGTTCATCGTCATTTCATCCCCTGCGTCAGTTCGTCTCTCGTCCTCACCCTTCTCCTTTCTGCTGTGAGTAACGTACAGTACTCTACATCACCTACTACCACCAAACTATCTACCTCAGCGCGGGGCACTACCGTACCAAACAATAACTCAGTTCCTTGCCGCATTTGTACATTCCAGTCGCACGAGCGGCCGCTTACTTTGTCGGCCTCCTTGCGCTCCGGATCTCTCTCCTCAACCGTACGCGAGAGTGTTTCCTCATTACCTACCACTTCTGCACGGGCCCCCTCTCGGTAATTTGATTTCATCACTACTTGGTGTTTAAAGACTCGGTTGCCCGTCCCTGTCTTCGTTTGCTCTACAACCTTTCCCGGGACACCAGTTGCCAGTTGAAAATCATGTCTGTTAGAGATACACAGGCAGAAAACCTTTTGGCTCTGCTGAAAGGAAGTGGTGAGTTGATTCTTCCTACCCTCACAGCTCACATTTTGAGATTTGCGACCTTCGCCCCAACTATTTAGTACAGGAATTCTAAATACGGATGTATTATTATAGATGTTGATCAGAAGATTGCCGAATTTGCAAATATCAAGTCGCAGGTCAAGCACCAACATGTGCAGGTATGGCACCAACCCAGGACTATATCGCCGGATTATTCAAAACTAACCCTAAACCCAGACAGAAGCTATAGGCCCCTTGTTCGAAGCTTGTCGCCTTGGAGCCTCGTCCCCTAACAATACACTATCTCTCCACGCTCTCTCCTGCCTCGGACACCTGATTAAAAGAGTTACCCTCCAAGACGTCACTCGCATCCGCCCGCATGTCGCCCACATACTCCCAGTTCTCATTGAAAAGCTTGGCGATCAGAAAGACAGGAGTAGATCAGTAGCTCTAACTGGATTATTGGATCTATGGAAGAGTTCTGGCCCTGATGTTGAGAGAGGGATTAAGGAGCTTGGTTTTGGGAGTAAGATCCCTAGGTGCAGGCAGGAGAGTTTGAATTGGCTGTTGCAGGTTCATCATAGTCAGCAGGGCTTTTCTTTCAGGAGCTTTACACCGTTTATGATCAAGATGCTTGAGGATGCTAGCGAGCCTGTTAGAGAATCTGCCAAAGACGTTGTTGTGGAGCTATTCAAGTGAGTGGCTTTGTTCCTATATGGAAAAGTTTAAGCTAATCTTTGAGCAAGGAATGCACCGGATCATGCAAAATCGGACCTTAAAAGAGAGCTACAGAATCGACAAGTCCGAAAAGCAATTGCTACGTATATTGTGAGTCAACTTGGCATGCCTGGTGGCGAGGCAGAAATGCGGAATACTGTGAGATCTCCAGAAGGACATGAAGAAGAAGTGGAAAGTGTGAAGGGAGGAAAGAGCGTTGCAGGGAGTATGGCTTCGTCGGTTTATGTTCAGAGCATGCCCGGAAGCGAGATGGAAAATGGTATCGAGCCATTATATGTCAACACGAATCGTGAACTGGAGGAGATTATGCACGGTATGGCCGATGCATTTGAAGGAAGAGAATCGGAAGGAAACTGGGCAGCTAGGGACAAAAATGTCACGAAGCTTAGGCAGTTGATCAGGGGAAACGCGTATAAAGATTACCAAACCACGTTTCTTGTGTCATTAAAATCACTCCTGGACGGCATCCTCAAGACGGTCAACTCCCTGCGTACAACAGTAGCCACGAATGGTGGTCAACTATTGAAAGATTTAGCGAAAATCATTGGCCCGGGCCTTGACCCTATGATGGAGATCCTCATGATGAATCTTATTAAGCTCTGTGCGGGAACGAAAAAGATTACATCGCAATTGGGAAATGTCACAACAGCTGTGCTGATTGCAAACATTTCATATCATGTGAAGCTTGTACAACAACTCCTAATTGCATGTAACGACAAGAATGTTCAACCAAGGAGCTATGCAGCTGGATGGCTAAGAATCCTTTTGGAGACCCACATAGATCAAAAGGGGTATATTGAACATTCTGGGGGGACTGATGTGATTGAAAAGTGCATCAAGAGGGGCCTATCAGACGCAAATCCGGGCGTAAGAGAAGGAATGAGATCAACGTACTGGCTGTTCGCCACTATTTGGGCGGCGCGGGCTGAGGCGTGAGTGATCCTTTTCAACCGTTGAAACTATAATGCATCCAAATACTGACTTTTATAGGCTCATGGATACTCTGGACGCAAGCTCGCAGAAACTGCTCCAAAAAGGCAACCCAAACCCTGGTGCAACAGCAGCGCCAAAAGTTGTATCAAATCTACGCCAGCCATTAGGAAGAGGCCCTGCCCCAGGAAGGCCTTCAGTAAAGGAAGCGATTCTTGCGTCGAAGAAGAGCCGTGGGGAGCTTAGACCTCAAACAGGGCCTACTGATATGGGACCTCCTGCTGCTACTCAAAGTGGCCTGGCTTCTGCGCCTCTTAGGCCCCAGAGACCCCATGTAAAGACAAGAGCTGCTGTGCCTGAAAGAACGCACGCAGATGCCCCATCTGTAAAACGGGAATTAAGCCCCTCGGGTGCATACCAATCTGGCCAAAGGACTTCACCGCTACAAAATTCACGTACGAATGGTGTACGGTCACCTCCATTATCGCCCCCAACAAAAAACTTCCATGATAGGGCGGTCCGAATGCATTCAACGCCCCAACGTCAACAAAGCCCACTTAATGGTAGAAAGCTCACTGTACTGGAACAGTTGAACCACAACGACTGGAGAGTAAGAGTCGAGGGAGTGGTTATAGTTGCCTGCCTTCTTGCTAAAAAGACACCCCCAAATTACGATGGTCAGAAAATGCCAACCCTTCCTCCGAGTGATGTGTTCGCACCAACTTTAGCAAAGCTACTCAATGATCCCCAGCCGGAAGTTGTGGAACATGTCATTGCGCCGGAGGTCCTTGCAGAATTAGTGAAAGTGGTTCCCATGGACCAGATTGTTCCTAAAGTACTCTTGCTAAGTGAGAGTGATGATGCGGAACATTCTCAACCTATCATGTCGCACAGTATGCCGGCATTGAAAAAGTTGATGACGGAATCCGAATCTGCAGAAATGCTTTTCAAAATTATTACCAGTATGGGGGTATCCGGCGTAGTACCAAGGAAACTAGCTGTTGGTTCATTTACAACAACCCAGAAACGAAAGATTCTCCACGGTTGCCTCATCTGGATGTGCGAAATCGTAGAGTCACATCTTAACGGTGCACAGAACGAATTTTTGAGCGATTCCTCAAACTTCAAGCTATGGACCAATCGTCTGATAGCGATGTTAAACAACACAAGGGTACCGAATTACGGTCCTCTGACTACCTTATTGAAGAACTTACAGAAGATGGACCCTGAGGCTTTCGATAAGATCTTGATGACGTTTGAGTCCCAGACTATTAGAGATCTGAAAAAGGCTTGGGGAGTTAATGTCGAGGATGAGGCAGAAGCAATAATCATTGAAGAAAAGGTCGCAGACGTGGAACAAGTTCTGGGGTCTGTGCCAAAGATTGGGAAAACACCAATGAACTCTCAGCAAATCAATGCTTCATCGATGGCGAGAAAGGAATCATCCATTGGTGATGATATTTCATTCTCTAAAGATGATGAAGATATTACTATGATTAGCCTTCCTCCCCTCCCTCCTGCACCCAAAGCAGCCACGCCAACACGTGCCAGAGAGAACGAAAAGAAACTCCAGGATTTGCCGCCTCTTCCTACCACACCGATCGACAACACCTCTGACCTCCTTGGCTTGTCAATGCGAAAGTCTGGACGTGCCGATGACAAAACCCCAACCATCAAGGTTTACCAGGATCCAATTGTCGAGTCCAATGGTGCTGTGGCTACAGGTGGGGATAAACAACAAGGTCCTGGATACGGTGAATGGAATAGGACAAAGATGAAGAAGCAAATCAGCAATTCAAACTTGCCGAAAACACCAGAACACTCGTCCAGATTACTAATTACACTCATTACAAGGCTACAAAATCGTGAAATTGATACCCAAGCATTCAGAAAGCTGATTGGGATCGCAAGAGAAAATCCGGTTAGGGCTGTCTTGCAAGAGAATAACGGGGAGCACCTGTATGATATCTGGGAGAATGGGAAGATGTTTGACGAGTTACTTATCGCTCTCCTTGAGTACCTTGATGATGAATCTGTGAGTTTGATTCCTTGGGATTTTATTTGTGGAGCGTGTATTGACATACTATTGTTATAGATTGATGTGGATAGAGCTGCGGATCTCAGAGTACAAGGGCTTCTAGTACTAAAACAGTTACTTTCCAAAACCGCCCCTTATTTTTCACGACATGAACCGGCAGTTTTGCGTACGCTTATTGATCTACGGGGAAAGTATCCAACACAATCACATGTCACCACCGGCATCGAAGAAATTAGCGAGGAGTTCTTAGCTCTTGTCGATCCATACACAGGAATTGAGGCGGTCTTGAACATGATGCTGCCTAAGGATGCACCTGGATTTAGGCCGCCTACTCAAAGTTGGTGCATGGCTCTTAGTTGTCTGGCAGCACTAGTGAGGGGCAGTAAAGCATCAACCCTAGACCCCCAAATGCCTCGGCTTGGCGTTTTGGCAGTTAAGGTTTGTGATTATCCAGTATCTTCAAGTTTTATATAAATGGGCACTAATATGAGTTTCAGTCTCTGGATGATGAGGATGCCGAAGTGAGGAGATCGTGCGTGTCCATGTGCATTGAGATGCACAGCAAGTTGGGGAACGACGAAAGACTCTTTGATGAAATTTTTAAAGGACTTAAAAGTGGTCACCAGAACCTTTTAACTTATTATTTTGCGAAAAGAGAAGGCGAAATGAGGCAATGACAGTAGTTGGCCTTGGGCATATGCCCGTGGTAGCGCTTTGTACCGTTTCCTTTCTTTTCGTTATATAGGGTAAAGCTTGTGAAAAGTTGATTTTTAAAGCATTGTTCATGTGGCGCCGAGGTTTATGGGGTGTTGTAAGAGTGTCAGCGGCAGTAGGTTTTGTTTTAATCACTTCTACTTTGGAGTTCCTTCTTTTCCTGTTTTTATTTATAGCTCGTGGTGTTTTGCGCATAATCCGGTTGCATTTGTTTACTATTATTCCTTATTTTCTGTATCTATCTTGGATTCGCATATTTCTATTTAGTTTTACCATGCGAGACTTTGGCCTTTTTTATACCTGGGGCAATGGGAATAAATGGTGTTAATGCTTCATTTCAGATAAACATGGTTTCATAATTATGGCCTGTCAATTGAACTACTCATTGCTGCTGTAATGCTTTCCCTGTGTAATGATACAGATGACCAAATTGTTGAACTGAGTCCGTATCTTATACTTTGGGGGCCAAAGCCGAGTGATTGTAGACATTCGCTCAATACTAATCCATACAATTCTACAATAGAACGAAATGCACAATGAAACCCTGCATCATATCAGCTCGGAAATGCACTCTATTTCTTTCAGGTCCGCGATTGCTTTGTTGCTTTACTGCCCGCTATAAAATCCTTGGCATATATATATATACACAGCACCAGATACGATACCTCCCCAATCACACCAGTTCCACGATTCTATGCTTCCAGCAATTGTTTATTTCGAATCCTTGGTGCCTCTCTCGAACTCGATAATCTGCTTGCTCCAGTCTACCACCAACCACCATCCAATGTTAGCAAAACCAAAACCAAAGCCAACCCAACCCAACCACACAAAACACATAACGGAAAACGGGATGAGGAGGCGTAGTACGAACATCGGCTCGGGAAGAACCGGTCAGCGTCCGGCATGCGCGTGCGGTATTCCCGCTCGGCGCTCAGCTTCCACATGAGCGCAACGCAGCCCCCGATGACGCCGAACATGATGGCCGTGTTTCCTTTCCAGTTTGCAGGTCGCGAGTACCAACCACCGGAGGGTGACCACACGTGCTTTGGGTATCTGTGGGAGAGGGGGTGGCATCATGTTAAAACACCGTGAGTCCGGACCCCCCCGAGTGATAGATGTGGGTGAGTGGGGGGAGGAGAGGAGGAGGAGGGGTGTAGTTACGGGATTTTGTCGCCGCCGCCCTGTGGGTTTTTTTCTATTAGCTGGAGCTTTCTCGTTTGGGTGCGGATGGAGAGGAGGTGAGCGCTACCATGACTGTTTTGTTTGTGGGTTAATTGGATTGTGGTGAGGTTGGTTTCGGGGAACTGTTGGTGCTTGAATATTGCAAGCTGTGAAGTGTGGAGGTCCAGGTTCCGGATGCCAAGAGTTAATGTTGATGATGTGGGGCCAACAGGGATCATAGTTTATCACTCGACACGATATTCTGCCCGAACACGAATCTTGATTGGTCATTATCTAAGGTCTTAACCTATAATGGAAACATTCTTCCAATCAACGATTCTGAGACAACATTCGAGGGAGTAGAAGGTTTGGGTTCCCAGGATTTCATTCACATCTTTTATGATGAATTTGTGCGCTTGACTACTAGGTTTGAAGACCTTCTTTCATGCCTAGGAAGTTCGTAAACATCTAGTTCTCGAGTTTGTCCGTCAAACAAGAGGACTTCGTATTCCATACATCGCATCGCTCGTGTTCCGTCCTCACAGAGTTGAACTCAAAAAATTCGTGGGACATACCGTTGATAAAGGGAAGGTCTAACGCTGCCATGGAGTGGTAGGTCTACTAATGTTTGTGCGGGTTATTGGCCTTGCATTTTGTGGAGTCTTATTATCCGGTGTCAGGAGAGTAATTTATGCTTCATGTTCATGGACACTTAAGGGCTAAGAGGTGTTAGTTAGAACTGTCTTATTCTCAACTACATTATCAAAGCCTCTATATGCCTATCTCGGGGCTCTATATACCTTTTAATCTACAAGGGCTGTACGCAAAAACTAGATCACGACCTGTAGTGTTAGTTTATTGGCCACCACGACCTTGGACATTGATATATTTGCTACCATTGGATTGTAACTGCAGTATATTACTCTATCAATACATATGACCAAGGTGGAGGACCCGGTGGGTCCATGGACCCCATAGCAACCATGTCAGTTTGAAACCGAGAATTCGCATCCGAACTGAACTCCTCAAGCAGATAATTAGCAAAGCTCTAAACCAGGCGCATAAGTACTGAAGCGGAGAGATAGAAAGTACAGCAAGTCAGGTTTTGAAAATAGAAATGTTTGCATTCATCTGGACAGCCTCTGTGGGCCGCCAATCACATGCACGAAGGATTCTCATCATTCGTCTGCAAGGAAGTGAGGGAGAGATTGAGATAAGACTTTACTTACACTTGACATTGGGATGGTCGGCCCGCCTCTGAATGGGTGGTTAGTGATCCACCACATAATTGGTGCTGGAATGATTTGAGTTCTCTTGGCGATGCACATCAAGACACTAGTATGCTAGTAGTAGTCCATTGTAGACGGAACGCTAGAGTTGGGGTGGATCGAAGTCCGTTAAAATGGCGGTGGATGAGTGGGAAAGGAGAAGGTAGAAGAAAAGTGGGAAGGAGAATACAACAGAGTGATCCTTGGCTTGTGATGTCGAGTGCGGGGCGGGCCGTACCTAGCGAACCGATGACATTACAGGGCTCAGGGCTAGCGCGCGTCACTGACTATCACCTGCTGCCCATATTTAAGCTTAAACGATTCTTTTTTTCTCAGTCTTTAATATGTGAGGCTTACTATTCTATTCCAATACTTTGGATAGTTACTAATTAAGTAGCTATAAACATGGATCAAATGAATTACCGCAGACTTTGGAGATGCCGTACCACAGCTGCGGTAACACTGCCGTATACTTCGCTAAAATACGCTCATAATACCACACACGATGCTGTATCAGTTTTACCTCCACTTCAGATACTACACCGAGCACTGTATCTACCACTACATAAATGCACATGTGGTTATGTAGTCCTATGGATATAGCGTCACAAGCTCTATCTATAGAGCTTGGAGAAGCATATTTAATTACATTAAAGATTCATAAACGCTCCAATGCCACCAATTACCAATGAACGTAACAGGAGGCTGAATATATCGATAGCCACCTATATATATAATCTAGCTCTTAATTCAATACATATATCTATACCTAGCCGCGAGCTGAGTACTCTCTCCTTGCATTATTGCGCCCTATGGGGTTTATATGGAAGGGGAACGAGGAAATATCTCAGTCGGTTTCGATTTGGCCACTTAATTCCGAACTCATATTCTAACTACAAAGCTACTATCTCACGGAGCTAGGCTAATGCAACTCCCAAGTTGCCCCTTAGTATATAGATATTGTAGACGACTTTAATTCATTCTCGTCCTCGAACCAAGATGGGTCCCATCGATAGTTATAGTTATACACTGGAGAGGAAGCTAGATTATATTACCTTGACTACATGTAGTTCTTCTCCTGGGTGGTTTGTTGTTTACATCCTGCATGCCGTTGACATCTGCTAAATCCACGTGAGTGGTTAGCACGCGGAAATGATCAAAATTACAACTTTTCACGTTTAGAGCGGGAACTACATCTGCAGCCACGGCGCGGCTAGACTGCCCTGAGAACCAAATGGAAGAAAGGGTGAATATCTCTAAGAACTGCGGCAAGGGGAAAAAGATAGAGGCAAGCATGGGGGGAAACTCGGGCAGTTAGGAGCCAAAATGGGGGGGGGGCCAAGAGTGGAATCAGCAAGTCCCTCTAGCTCAGTCCCTCCATCAGCTTGCCTATTACTCAGGGCACAGACCCTAAGTCCTGGCGGGCAGCCTGCACCCCGAGCGCCTGGCGGGTCGGGAACCGCCAGAGCACTACAGGTGTGCCAGGCTCCGCCAGGAACTATCGCTTACGTCAGGAGAGCACTCGCCAATGCTCACTTCGCCAGGCTGCGATGTCGCTCACGTCCGAAGGGCAGTCGCCAATGCTCTGTTCGCCACATCAGCAAGCTCCCCCATTTCACAGGGCGCAGACCCCACGTTCTGGCGCGCAGCCTGTGCCCTGAGCACCTGGCGCGTCCGCCGTTGCCAGATCACAGCAGTTGCACCAGGCTCTGTACTAGGTAAAATGCATTCAAATACATATAGTTACTATATTCTATCGTATATCTTGCCGACAACAAACAAACAGGTAAAGAACAAACCACACACCCCCCACCTCTCTACCCCAAATCCCAATCGCGGGAGGAAGTCTAATACATGTAGTGTAGGCGTGTATAGCTGGCTAGTCCGAGTGAGAACATATGATCCAGCTAAAGTCTATCGTACGAGGTAACGAAAAGGACAAAAACAGAGGAAAGAGAAGAGGAAAGAGGAAAGAGAGCATGGAACTCATCATCGTCTGTGAAGAAACAAAAGGTATCTCCGCCCAATCACACCCTCCCAACCCCAGCCCACTCCGTTCCACTCCATTCCATTCTAATACAAAAAAAAGTCTACCTCACGATTGCAAGCCATTATTTTTAACCCAAAAGAGCAAACGAAAAAAGAAAAAGGCGAGACCCAATAAAAATAAAAAAATAAAAAGGAACAAAAAGAAACGGCAATAAAAGATATGCGAGATAACAACAAAAGAAAAAGAAAAAAAGTGAAAAAAAGTGAAAGAAAGTAGAAGAGAAACAAAAAAAACCCACAGCACATCACGACCCCTCCTCCTTCACCTCGTCATCCTCCTTCACCACCGTCTCCACAACCCTGAACGCCCCACTCGCGCTCTTCCCCCCCTTCTCCGCCCTCTCATACGCCTCCGCGCTGCGGTCCATCAGCGTCTCCAGCTCCGCATCACTCAGCACCTGCTGCCCCGCCTGCACAACATTCACCTTCTCAAAGTCCTCGCGGAGCAATATGCTACTGAGCTCGTCATGGTCGCTCCCCGCCGCCGCCGCCGCAGGCACCGCCGACACCACGCTCTTAAACTTGCCCTTCTGAATCACCAGCTTCTCGAGGCGGCGCTTTCCATCCGCCTTCTCGAGCAGCGTCTGCTCGACCGTGGCGGCCGTCGCGAAGCGGTACACAATGACGGGCTTCTTCTGGCCGATCCTGTGCGCGCGGTCCTGCGCCTGCAGGTCCTGCTGCGGGTTCCAGTCGCTGTCAAACAGGACCACCGTGTCGGCGGCCGTGAGGTTGATGCCGAGGCCGCCGGCGCGCGTGCTCAGGAGGAAGAGGTTCCAGCCGGCGTCGTGGTTGAAGCGGCGTATCTGCTCGCGGCGGTCCGTCTGGCTGACGGCGCCGTCGATGCGGCACACCTGCCAGCTGCGCAGCGTGCTGGCCCACTCCTCGATGATGTCGAGCATCTTGGAGAACTGCGAGAAGATGAGCACTTTGTGGCCGCGGGCAAAGAGCGCGGGCACCAGGCGGTCGAGGAGCATCATCTTGCCGGACTCGGTGACGATGGTGTTGTCGGGGTCGGCGGGGAAGGGCCAGTAGAAGAGGTGCGGGGAGTTGCATGCCTGCCGCAGCTGCATCACGAGGTTCTGTAGCTTCTTGTTGCCGGCGTCTTTGGTGGCTTTGATCAGCTTGAGCTGGTATTCGTCGACGGGAATGATCTCCTCCTCGTCCGAGCTCTCGTCGAGCTTGGCAAAGAACTCGTGGTCCTCGAGATCTTTGTAGGAGGTGTTTTTTCCGCGCGTGGAGCGCGCGCTGCGTGTCTTTTTGGACTGGGGCGTGGCGGAGGAGGTGGAGGAGTCATTTGCCCCGCGCTTGCGCTTTTGGGGGGCGGCGGCGGCGTCTTCTTCGAGCTTGCGCTTCTTGGTAGCGTCGCTGCCGACCAGCTTCTCGATGAGCCAGCTGCGGCCCTCGTGGTTGAGGAGCTTCCCGTAGAGGTCCTTCTGCGACTGCGTGAGGGGCGCGTAGAGCACGTATTCGCGCTTTGGCGGCAGCATGGTCTCGACGTCGGTCTTCATGCGCCGGAGAAGGAAGGGCTTCAAGATGGCGTGGAGACTGCCGACGATGTTTGTCTTCTTCTGCTCCTCGAGCCATGCGTGGTGGCCCTCCTTCTCCTGGATCGCGGTGAAGTCGAACCAGTTCTGAAAACTGTCCAGGTCGTCGAAGATATCCGGCAGCAGGAAATTCAGCAGCGACCACAGCTCCGAGAGGTTGTTCTGCAGCGGGGTACCGGTGATCAAGAGCCTGTTTGCAGAGGTGTACGACTTGAGCTCGCGCACGAGCTTACAGTTGAGGTTCTTGATTCTGTGGCCCTCGTCGATGATGATGAACTTCCACGCATACTTCTGCAGGTACTTGCGGTCGTTCATGATGAGCTCGTACGACGTACAGATGATTGGAAAGTCCTTGCCCTTCTTGGCCATGCTCGTCTGGCGCATCTCCTCGCGCTCCACCGGCGTCCCATGGTACATCAGCACTGGCATCTCCGGCGCAAACCTCTCAATCTCATCCACCCAATTGCTCAACGTGCTGACGGGCGCCGCCACCAGAAACGGCCCATTCGTCCCCTTCTCTTTTAGGAACGCCAGGAACGAGATCGTCTGCAGCGTCTTACCCAATCCCATCTCGTCCGCCAGGATGCCGTTGAGCCCGTTCTCATATAGCGAGACCAGCCAGTCGAGGCCCTGTAGCTGGTACGGCTTCATGACGCCACCCGTAATCAGTTTCGGCTGCCGCGCGGAGCGCAGGTCCTTCTGCAGCCCCAGCTTCTGATCCGTCGGCTCCTGCGCGTTGGCCAGCGCCTCGGCGGTGCTGCCGGATTCCTTCAGCTTGTCCTTGGTGAAGTAGCCCGAGATTGCCGCCTTACCCTTCGCCTTGGTCGGTTTCCGGCCCGGCTTCTTCGTTGCGGGTTTCTTACCCTGCTGCTTCTCCGCCGCCGCCGCCGATGCCGCCGCCGCCGCCGCGGCGGCGGCATTGTTACGTCCGCTTTTCCTCACCTCTGCTGCGGGAGCGACGATGGCAGGGGCAGCAGGCGGTGCGGTGGCAAGGGCACGGGCACGGCGGTCCTCCTCCTCGGCCCGGGCGGCCATCTCTTGCTGCTGCTTGAGCAGTTTGTCGGCCATGATGTTTGCATAGACGCTCGACTGCTTGATGAGGAAGTCGAGGCGCGCGCGCTGCATGGGGACCGCTGCGGCAAGAAAAAAGGTCGGTCAGATTGGAGGCGAGTGAAAGAGGTGGTGGTGGTGGTGGCACTTGTTTTACTTACGAGGAGGAACTATGGGCTCTGCCATTGCTACTTGTTCTGTGACGGCGTCATTGGGCTGGTCCTTGTAGGAGTGGGAGCTTGTGGATGTTGTGGGCGTGGATGTGGAGGCGGACCCCGTGGGGGAGCTGGGGGACGTTGCGGTTGAGATTGTGGTTGCGGTGGTTGTGATGACCTCGGTGCGGGAGGGCATGGCTATGGGTGATGTGTGGATGCTGGAGGGCCGGTGCTTTTCTGCCCGAGACATGACCGGGTGCTGTGGGGCACTTTTCGCTTCCGTTCCTTACTTTTTCTTCTTCTTCCTCTTCTTCTTCTTCCTCTTCTTCTTTCCTTTGAGCGAGAGAGGGACTTCTGGTGATGGTGCTGGTGTTCTGTGCCGTGGGCGTCTCTTCGCTGGTGTTCTCCGTAACAAAGAACTGACCGATTGCGAGGGTTTGCAGCGGTCGACGCGTTGTTGGAACGCTCGCTCTCAGGGGTTTCGCGTTGCCACTTAAAGTGGATTCTTAGCTTATTACTGCACTTTTTCTTTTTTCTTTTTTCTTTTTTTTCAAGACCCACCCCCACCACCCCCCGCCGACAGACCCACAAACAACATCTTGATAGCGATAGAGCATGGCGTGTTTCAAGGGCCAGGAAATACGAAAATTGGGGCTTTACAGCTTGAATTTTTATGTACATTATTTGGGGGGGGGGGGGGGGCATGGAAGGGTGAAGGATGGGGGAGTGGGTTGGGATAGCTTATTATTTCTCGCTCTTGAGCTTTTCGGTCAGCTCAGGCACCTGCAGATATTGTTAGTTTTCGTCATTTCAAAACCGTAGACAGGCCACAGAGAAAACATACCGCCGTGAAAAGATCTGCCACAAGCCCCACGTCTGCAACCTGGAATATCGGTGCATCCGCATCTGCCAAACCGTCAGTGCCAAACACTACCAAACCGGTAGAAAAAAAGATGGAAAAAAGAAAAAAAAAGAAAAAAAGAATTCAAAAGAGAAGCACATACCCTTATTGATAGCCGCAATCACCTTCGAGTCCTTCATCCCCGCCAAATGCTGAATTGCCCCCGAGATTCCCACGGCCAAATACAGCTGCGGCGCCACCACCTTCCCCGTCTGCCCTACCTGCAAACTATTATCTGCAAACCCCGAGTCCACCGCCGCCCTCGACGCTCCAATCGCCGCTCCCAACGCATCCGCAAGGGGCGGCATCAGCTTGTCAAAGTTATCCTTATCCTTCAGTCCCCGTCCACCAGAGACGACCCTCGTCGCCGTGCCCAGATCCGGCCTCTCGTTCTTCGCCAGATTCTCGCTGACCCACGTCGTCGTGCAGTCCACCTTTGGGTCCACGCTCGACTCCTCGACCACCGCCGAGCCCGAGCCCTCCTCGGCGGCGGGGAAGGCCGTGCCACGGATGGTGAGCACCTTGATGGAGTCGGATGACTTTACGGTCGCGATGGCGTTGCCAGCGTAGATGGGGCGGACAAAGGTGGCGTCGTCGTGGATCTCGATGACGTCCGAGATCTGCTGGACGTCGAGGAGGGCGGACAGGCGCGGCATGATGTTCTTGCCAAAGGCGGAGTGCGCTGCGACGACGTGGGTGAAGCCGCCGGCCTTGATGTTCTCTTGCAGCATGGGCGCAAAGTTCTCGGCGAGGCTCTGTGTCGGGCATTGTGAGAAGCGTGCGGGGGTAGTGGGGAAGCGGGGAAGCATGCGGGGAGAGGAGGAGGAGGAGGAGGAGGGGAAACGCAACACACCTTGTCGTAGGCCCCGTTCGAGACCGTGAGGATCTTGGAGACGCCATTGAGTTTTGCGACCTGGGCTGCGACGCTGGCGGCATCGGTGCCGGCGAGGAGGGCTGTCACTGAGTCGCCGAGTTTTGTGGCGGCGGTAATGACGGGGAATGATTGGGGGAGGAGTTTGCCCTCCTTGTGCTCGAGCACGGCCAGGGTGCTTAGCAGGCGGGAGCGGCGTGCGTGGGCTCCTGCTGCTGCTCGGAGGACGGAGGGTGCTGTTCTCGTGAGCAACATTGCGTGTGTATGTATGTGTATGTGTATGTGAGTGTGCTGTGTGTGTCGAGGAGGGAGAGGAGGAGAAGTGAGGGTGGGGGGTGAGAGGGAGGGAGTGGCTGGCTGGCTGAGTGGGTGCTCGAGAGGTCGACGGAGAGAGGACAGGACAGGGCAGGACAGGACAGGGCAGGATCAGAGTCTCGGGGCCTCGCTCGCTCTGGCTGTTCGAACTCGGCTGTTTCCGTTGTGTCGGGTCGCTCGCCGCCAAGCCTTTGTGTCTTCCCCCACCATCGATGCCCGGTCGGCGGTGCGCGCGCATTGGCTTGTGAATTGTGATCCGCCGTGATCGTGCATACGCGGGGGCTGCAGTGTGCAGAACAAGAAAGGTGTCCGAGTGATGGCCTATGAGGAGGATTCCGTGTGATAAATTGTGACGAAGGGTCCGTAGGGATGACTGGCTGCATCAGGCATGTATCAACACTCTTCAATAGGAACTCAAGATGCCGCAACTTAGTTTGCCGGAAATGTAGTTGTTGGAGAAAGATATATGCGGCCAAGACCACGCGCACAGCTAAATCAAGAAGTGGAATTTCAAACGTCTTTTGCGTATGAATGTACATGATTTGCGCTGAGGCCAAAGAGAAGTACTCTTCGCCCCCGTAGTTTCTTAAGATCGTTTTTTCCGTCTGTGCTGCAGTAGAAAGTGCTGGTATGAGGTAAAGGCGCGCCTGTACATGTTTCTCTGTGCAATTCGAGAAGCCCTTGAACTGCTTATCAGATTGCCGCCCAAATTAAAGGGTATGTTCGCATACGTATATTGTTGTATTTAATTATTTAGCCCGATCGAGTGAGTTGCGCTGTGAACTAGCCCTGGATGGCTATATGGTGCATTAGTTGTGTATGTGTATGTGTATGCGTAGGGCGTAGGGCGTAGTTACTTCGGGATCTCATGTGTATCAGCAAGGAAACGTAGCTCATGGCGCTGGAGTGCGTGGGAGGGTTTTGGGTACCAGAGCAGCCCCTTAATCGGAGTTCGTTGACCGAATGGGACCTCACTCTTTAAGAATGCTTTCACGGACGCGGAAACATCCTGATCTTGGGGCCGAAAGAAAAAAGCCCCTGCTTTCCAGCAGGTGAAAGCCCGTCTACAGCTTCCCATTCCCACTGGAGTATACCAAACACTCGAATACAGCGGAAAACTGGTCCCGGCCAGCCCATGCACGAACGCTGCCACATGAAGGGTCGAGGGACTCCTCATGTCGCTCCAGTATCGCTTGTCTCTAGATAATGAAGTTAGCTACATTTATGTTGCGCTGCGGTTGGGAGCCGTTAAAGAAGCACCGTTAAATTTAAACCTTGTGGGAGAAAGGGGATTGTCCTACAAGTAGTTTGGCTGTGCGGGCTTTTCAGAGCACTTGGTGCGTGCCTACTAATAAGGCTGCGGTATAAACAATTAGCCCCTAGTGAGTGGCTTATGGGGCAGAGCAGCTCCGTGTCATAGTATCAGAGATCGCCAGGCTTAGGAACTGAACCTCCTAGCTAAACTGCAGTAGCTCATGCTCAGAATTCTGGAATAACGGCGGAACATATGGCCGGCGCACTCTCAGACTAATATCGGCATGTGTATAGTACAGCGATAGGTAATAAGTGATGGAGCGCCCTGACATACGGTTATACCTAGGCCCGTTCCCAACCACCCTACTTCCACCCGTTCAAGGAATGGTAGAGATACGGTTATATCTGCAAACACCGTATGTTGGTGGCGTTTTACTCAAAGCAGGTATCACTCTGTCTCAGCCCGTTCCATCACTCATTGCTTACCGCTATACATGCGGTCATTTTATCCATGTTTCTGTCACTCTATGCACTCCCTGGATTGACCCAAGTTATTCTAGAGTACAACCAATGAATCCCTACTACCTAGAAAGTTGATCTGGCTTCCAAGTAAAGTAGGGATAGGCTCTATTAAACATGTTTCTTTATGAATTTTTGGCCACCGTCACAGTCTATCACTCGAAGCTAGCCTTTCGCATCTATTGTGGATCATATGCATATATATTCAAACAGCAAGAAAATACAGGAACAAACAAGAGATGTATTCATGTCATCTCGTTAGATAGGTGCTGGACCTGGGAGTCCGAACACATGTAGCAATACTTGTTTTTCGGGTCATTGGCGGGCCCCTCATCTACGAGGAAAAAAGGCTGTCAACCTCACCCTCCAAACCAACACCCACACAATCATAAACATAAACACTGAAAACCCACAAGATTCCTCAGAGGAGGGAGGAATTCATCTATAAATAAAAACCACCAAACCCGCTTATATATCTAAAAGCAGGAATGCCAAGGCATCGTAAGCCAAACAGAGCTAGGCTGACTAAGCGACGTTTCATCGCGACCATTACTGCGCTCGCTGGGGGTAACAACGCGACTTCTTTCCCGATCTCTTCCACGAACGAAACACACCGCATCGTCGCGATCACCAGCACTCGATAGCAGCAATCGTCTCTGCTGTCATCGATACTGATACCCGTCTCATCAATCTCTCCGCTTCGATCTTTTAGCCTCACCTCCCATTTCTCGCTTCTCTTCCCCCCCCCCCTCTCGCTCTCTCCTCTCTCTTTCATCCCTTTGGTTGTTAAAATAACAACTGAAATACGCAGCGAAAACGATTCGTTCGAATTGAAGAGTATAAAACAAAGTGAATCATGGATGCCGATACGCTGGACTTTGGAGATTCCCCATTATCAGGTACAAACACCGGTACCCCCAACCACAACCCTGCTGCTGCAAACCAGGCTCATATCCAGGGCGATGGCAACACGCCTGTAGGTCTGACCCCAGGAAACGGTATGGACGATGATGAAGATACGCACACCCAAAACGGAAACAACACTGCCGCCCCGTCCGAGAGCGCCGGGGCGGGAGGAGCTGGGGGAGCCGATGCCAGCAAGGGCTCGCCAGCTGACACCGCCGCGCCCGAGGAAGAAGACTCTGTGATGCAAGGCACTGACGAGGGTAGCGCTGACTCCAAGAAGAACGGCGACTCGCCCCCAAAGAATGGTGGGGAGGGCGAAGGGGCTTCGGGTGAAGGGTCTTCGGCCGCTGCTAACGCGCCGGCTTCGCCTGCGTCGGAGAAAAAGAAATTGGAGGATGCGGCGAAGGGGTATTTGGTTGAGCAGACGCATATGGTCGTAGTACCGTCATACTCAAAGTGGTTTGATATTAACAATGTCAAAGACATTGAGCAGAGGGCGTTGCCTGAGTTTTTTAATGGCCGTAACAGGAGCAAGACACAGCTCGTGTACAAGGATTATCGTGATTTTATGATTAATACTTACCGCCTGAACCCGTCCGAGTATCTCACAGTCACGGCGTGTCGTAGGAACTTGGCGGGTGATGTCTGCTCGATCATGCGCGTCCATGCGTTCTTGGAGCAGTGGGGACTCATCAACTACCAGGTTTGTTCTCCTAAACGTGCGTCCGATCATCAATGCTAAAAAGCTGCACATGCAGATTGACCCTGAAACAAGACCATCAAACATTGGTCCCCCATTTACTGGTCACTTCAGAATAACTGCGGATACCCCACGTGGTCTGCAGCCCTTCCAGCCCGCCCCTGGCGCTATCACTACGCCTGGAAAGCCGCACCCGACAACGGAGCGTGCCTCCAGCGCTGGTCCCTCCAAGGCAGAGCTTAACCTGGAGATCCGCAAAAACATTTATGATGCTTCTGGAAACCGTGTGGGCGGTACCCAGGCCAATGGCACCTCCGGTGACTCTGAAGATGAGTCCGGCAAGAAACTGTACAACTGCTACTCCTGTGGTGTTGATTGCACCCGTGTGCGCTACCATTCTGCCCGCAGCGCGCGGTCTCAGAAGCAGATTGAGCTCTGCCCCAACTGCTTCCTTGAGGGTCGCTTCCCCGCCACTAGCAGCAACACGGATTTCGTCCGCATGGAGGACATTCCTCACGCTGCTGTTGAGAAGGACGCGCCATGGACTGACCAAGAGACCCTCCTGTTGCTCGAGGGGCTGGAGCTCTACAATGAGGACTGGAATCAAATTGCGGACCATGTCGGAACCAGGACTAGGGAGCAGTGTGTAGTCCGCTTCCTCCAACTTCCCATTGAGGACAACTACCTTGAGGAGAAGCCGGAGCAGCTTGGGCCCCTACAGTACAACCGCACCCCATTCTCTCAGGCCGACAACCCAGTCATGAGTGTCGTCGCCTTCCTAGCCAGTATCGTCGACCCCAAGGTTGCCGCCGCTGCCGCAAAGTCGTCAATTGAGGAAATGACCAGGTCCCTGAACGACCAGATCCAAGGCAACAAGGCCGCTCTCGCCAAAGAGGATCCAAAGAAAGCCGCATCCGAGACTGCCGGCGAGAAGGATACCTCCGCTACTAGTTCCCCCAAGCCGGCGGCCGAATCCTCGGCGGCGGCGGCAGCTTCAAAATCCACCGATGTCAAGTCCGAAGGCGCCACAGTCGACGAGACCATGGACGTGGACGAGCCCGAAGCTGCATCCACCACCGCTGCTCTCTCCCCCAGCAACCCCGAGATCGACCCCACCGACACCCCCGAGAACATTGTCACCAAGGTGGCCTCGATCGCACTGGGCACCTCCGCCGCGCGCGCGCACGCCCTTGCCTCAAACGAGGAGCGCGAGATGACGCGCCTCGTCAACGCAGTCGTCAACTGCTCGCTCCGCAAGCTCGAGCTCAAGCTCACACAGTTCAACGAGCTGGAGCAGGTGCTCCAGGCCGAGCGCCGCGAGATCGAGAAGGGCCGCCAACAGCTGTTTCTCGACCGCCTCGCGATGAAGAAGCAGTGCGTCGTCGTACAAGACACGCTCAAGAGAGCGCTCGCTGTCGGTGGTGCAGAGGGATACCAGTTGGCCGGACAGGCAGCGCAGATGGGCGGGCAGGGGCCCAAGTTGGCGTTTGAGGGACAGCAACAGGGTACTATTCCTAATGCCGGGATGAGGCCCGTTAGTTTAGAGAATCCGGGTGGCTATGTTGGGTATGAGGCATAGATAATTTGTAGTCGTGTTGTGTGGTGTGTGGGGGTTTCTTTAAAAGGGTTACATTGGCGTGCTTTCTCTTTTTTTTACTGTTTTCTTTATCATCTTATTTTTTTTCTTTCAGTGTTTTGTATTTTATGAAAGGCCTATTTTTTTTTTTTTTTTGTTACCTACCGTATCTATCTACTAGCTCCGTATTGTAATGCAGATGATCATGAAGGTTGGTATGTAGTACATGTAGCCGCGGTATGACCGGTATTAATTGGGCGGCGGTGCGGGCGTGTCTTGTAGTCGGACAAACTAAAACGGACTTTTGGGTGGGGGAGAGGAGGGAGAAAGGAAAGAAAAGAAAAGAAAGGAAAAAGAAAGCTGGGGAGAGGCCGGTGGGTTTCTGTCTGTTTGTCTATCTGAATATTCTAGAAATTTGAGTATCGGTGGTGACGGCGATGCCAGCGGCAGCGGTAGGGGTTAAATAATCAAACATTCACGTTTCAGATCAATTGGTCAATTAACATCATACATGATGCATCATCATATTTATATCCGTGCCAAATGCAGCTTCACAGGTTCTCACTCGCCGTCCAAACACACGCGCGTGGTCCAGTGACCGTTACCCTGCCGACATGCACTCTAATGCACCATGCACCCAACGGAACAAGCCGTAAAAAAAAGATTCCCAGCAGCACAGGATATATATCCCGCCTCCATACCCTCAGTCAGCACAACAGAACACAATCCACAATCCACCACCCATCCCAATGGCACCCGTCTCGGACCCAGACCCCGACGCTGACGCCGAAGCTAGCACATACCCCCGCCGCGGCCCTATCATCGTCTCCTCCGACTCCGACACCGACAGCGAGCCCGAGCGCCCACCACGGCACCTCCGCGCACCGTCGAAAACGCCGTCATGGGCAAAGAGCGTGTCAAGATCCCCAACCCCCCTTGCGCGCAGGAAGAGAAAGGCGAAGAGGAGTGTCTCGCCGGGGATTGGGCGCTGGGGTGACGGTGACGAGCAGGGGTATGAGTCGGCAGAGAGCGGGCGCATACGCCTGCGGAAAGAGAGGAGCCCGAGTGTGTTGCGGGAGGAAGAGTCGGGCGATGAGGATGTGCCGAGCAGTGGGAGTGAGGTTGAGGTGAGCTCTGGTGAGAGTGGGGTGGAAGACTCCGAGGACGAGGTTGGGAGTGATGGGGGGTCGGAAGCCGCCTCGGTAATTGATGAACAGCTACATCAAGGTGGTGCCAATAGAACCAGCCAGACGCGGGGAGAAAGGCAGGAGAGTACGGATCAGGAGCTACAGTCGGAAGCTGCGTCCGACGAGGACGAGGAGAGCGAAGACGAGAAAGAAGCTCCAAGTTCAGGTCCTGAAGATAATGCAGACACCGAGCCCGAAGAGGAGGCCGAATGGGAAGTGGAGGCTAAACCAGAAGTGGAGGTCGAATCAGAAGCAGAAGCCGAATCAGAGGCAGAGGTAGAATCAGAGGTAGCAGAGGCCGAATTGGAAGCAGATGTAGAATCGGAAGCAGAGGCCGAGTCAGAGGTAGAGGACATGTCTGTGCCTTTGAACGAGCCTGAGGATAGCTCCGAGTCCGAGTCCGAGTCCGAGTCCGAGTCCGAGTCCGAGTCCGAGTCCGAGTCCGAGTCCGAGTCCGAGTCCGAGGGCGAACCCGGACCTAAACCAGAACTCGAACCCGAGGACGAAGCTCAATTCGCAGATGAATCCCAGTTGGAGACCCAACCACTTTACGAGTTACCGCCCTCAATACACAGCTATGCCAACAGCGCTACAAATTCCGGGCCCGCAACACCGTCTCCATCTGGTGATGATTCAGACGCAGAAGAAGAAGAGGAAGAGGAAGAAAGCCCAGTGCCATTCGCCAGCCCTAAAAAACGTCCTGCAGCCTCTCTAGATAGCCCTTTCCCATCGGATCATAGCGTAGCAGGCGACAAAGAAGACACCGAAAGCCATTATACCGACTCCGGTGAGGACGAAAGCGAAGATGAATTTGCCGGGATCGAGGCCACGGCAACCATTTCCTCTGGCCGCCCAAAACGGGCCGCAGCACTACGGGCCGCAGAACAGCAGGCCGCAGCGCAACGGGCCACAAAACGACGGGCCGCAGCGCGACGGGCTCCTAAAGTCACCGGAAGAAAGCGGGGGAGACAGGTCGATGTGTATAACCCCAAATACATCGAGCTCCTCAATGACCAGATCGAGCTGGCCGCTTCACGGGGGCTCAGTGAGATCAAGCATGACCGCGAGCGGGTGACGCCGGTTCTTGGGTCGGTGTGGACGAGGAGGGAGAGGGATATGTTTTTCAAATATCTAGCTATTGTTGGAAAGGATAATGTCGCTGAACTGGCACGGCTCATTGGTACAAAGAGTGTCGTGGAGTGCCGCGCATATGTAAAGGCGCTGCAGGATGGGAGGGAGCACGATTGGCATGCTCCGGCCAAGCGGTGGATAAGAGAAAGGGAAATTTTTTCAACGAGAGACATACCGGCGGCCGTGGAACTCAGTGATGAGTGCGTCGAGGCATTGGAGGAAGAGGCAGATGCACTGGAGGTGCGAATACGCAAGGACGAAGAGAGGCGAGAGAAGGTTAAATGGGGAGATCTCTGGCGTCTAGATACTGCAAGCTCATGGACCATTGAGCAAATGTACAAAGGGAATGAAATCGATGAGATTCGTGATATTGCACCGGAAGCTGAGCTGTTGAATATATATAACATGCTTGAGATATCAGAAAGGTATGTGTAGTTCCCCCTCCACCCTTTCCGGCAGTCTTTTTCAATACTCTCTTGTCCGATCAATTGCGCAATAGTGCTTTAAATTTGCCATCAAAATGTCTTGTCTGCTTTTGGCCCTTACGGTTTGGATCGCACACAGTATCTTCATGAACGGCTCCGGCGACGGTCACAACTGGCAGTTCCTAGGCTCTGATTCACCCGCGATCCGCTACACAGCATTCAAGGATCTCCACACGCTCGTTGTCAGTCTGACCAGACGCATCGTCCAAACAACAATCTACATGGCCACTTCACGGGTGCGTGGAATGGAGAGCCAGGTCTTTGGCAAATCCAAGCTCATACGCCCGGCCGATGTTAAGGCAGCGGTGAATTGTCTGCGCCTCCCCGAGAACTCGAGGGAGTACTGGATTAGGATCCCGAGGAGAACCGGGTTGCATGTTTATAATAGGAAGGAGGACATTAGGAAGAAGAGCAATATGGGATACATTCCATATGATGAATTGGAGCAGGTCCTAAAATCTACCAGGACATATGGCTCAGGTTCGGGGGTAAACCCGGGTGGTGATGGCGACGAGGAAGATGACGAAGCCGTGGAGGCGAAGATGGATGCGTTGCTTGCAGCCGCGTACGTTGAGCGCGATAATAATGAGGGAACAAAACATGAAGATGCTTCGGATATAATGGACACTGAAGTCTCAGACCTGGACCCTGAGACCGGTATCGATAGCGATGAGGATGATGATGATGAAAATCATGAATCCGCAGTTAGCGATATGGACATAGATGGTACTCTTAGGAGCAAGCCCCAGAAAAAACTGGACTCCAGCTTGGAGGCTATGGACAATGCAGAGGATGCGTATATGGAGGTAATGGATATGAGACGAAGCTATAAGGAGGAGAAAGCTTTATGGGAGCTGATGGGCACAGGACCCAGTCAGCCTTTGCCTGAAATATCAAAATCATTACCGGGTTTGCCTCCTCTCGGAAGGAAGAGACCTCTAGATCTCATGAACTGGAGGGACAGTGCCGGTTATCTGGCGCCATGGGAAACGGATAAGAGGAGGAAGGCAAAGCACGATGGTGGTCTATGGAGAGGAGATGATGATAGTTCAACTGCTTTTCATTCGACAGCAACCTTGTCAGAGTCACAAACGACCACTAAAGTGCATAAGCACAAAGTAATACCCAAGAGGAAGAGGAGACCGACGGCCAAAAAGCAGAAACAAGCGAAGGCCCTAAGCCCAATGAAGGCTATAAGTCCACCTGATCATAAGCCAAGAAGAACTCGTGAACGACGTCAATCTAAAGTGTATTCCGGATTCGTTTCAACCGTCGACAATATCATTGAGAGCGACGAGGAAGCCCTTGCACTTGAGTTGCAGGAAGATAACTCTCTCTCGGAGAGAAATGCGGATTAATAGTCTTTTCGTTTTTGGTCCCGTACGCATAGCATAGCATGGTTATGGGTGGCTTTATACATTATTTTACTGCAAGCGAGGGCCGGGCGTTTGGGCTTAGATTTCAATTTTATCTTTTTTTTCTTCTTTTCTTCTTCTTTTTTTTGCGAACTACTCCGGTAGACAATTATACCATAGTTGTTATTTGCTTTACTGGGGATAATCCAGAGAAATAAAACATTTGTCGTTGAGATGCGAGTGTTGCTAAGTTATTGCCATAGCCGAAAGGCTGCATGCAATTAATGCATTAAACAAAAGAAAAGAGTGTGTTACTAAGTTGCAAGAGGGTGAGTGAGAGCTTGTGATTCGCTGTAAACTCTCCCTGCATGCACTACGTCGAACTACCATGAGGGCACAATCCATCATACTAGTACTATCTGTGTTTCCCCTGAACTAGGATTTAAGGACGGCTCTGGAGAGATCAATAAAACCATTGTTGTGGCTAAGTACCGTGGCGCACGGGCAGGTTATCGTGTTAACCGCCCTTTAGTTACACGCGCACGAGTTATGACCAAAAGGATTCGCCCATTCCGATCCGGGATAGACCACGGCATTTGCCAGTATGAGGACAAAGATAAGGTCTAAGGCGTTTTTGTAGGTATGTATGTAACTGTTCCCTTGAAAGGCTCGTCTTCACCAACAACTGCACCGCTACTATGCCTCTTGACCAAAGGAGAACTCGCAACAGACATCTATTGGTTTCTTTTCTCGGTCGGAAGATCTTTTAAACGAGTTTTTGCAGCACTTCCATCGTTGCGTGCTTTTGGTTACCGTTGTAGAGCAGTCGAGTGATGGTTCATGAATCAAATTATGATTGTAAGTACATCCATACCGATTTTTGTTTAGCGGGTATGTAGTTAAGGGATTTCACCACAGATAAGTCAAAGCGCACCATGGTTAGAGTCAATTTATTGCTATATACGCCTAATTGTGCCCAAGGATATACGAAACTCGCTGAATCACTATTGCTAGTTGGATTGATGTCGGTCAGTTTCAGGAACTAATGCTATATTTTGACCCACCATCCTCGCTTTCTCCCAAACGCTAATTAGGTGCATATAGCTCTCTACTCTACATGTAGATACATGCACCCAGAAAACCTACCCACAAGGGCTAGTTTAGAAATAGGGCTGATCCTACCCATACCCTATAACCTCTAACGCGAATGTTTGTTCTCACAAAGATTATTCTGTAAAGCAAGAGAAGCCAAAAACATAATTAATATACAGAAATGGGATTGCTAGTGATGAAGTGCTGCCTAAAATAATAAGCCGTTTATATATTAAAGGCTTAGGCTTTATTGAAGCTATATTATGGGGTTTCCCAGGAATGATTTGGAAGAAGAAGGATGCCCCCAGATTCTCACGCGCACCTTATCTGTGTTGGTTACCTTACGCCCTCATACCTTACGCCCTCATACGTCCAGACTAAAGGATGTAATTAGCTAATAGTCAAGTTCCTATCTCACGGCACATAACTGAAGGATTCGGACTTACCAAATTAATTCAAACTCTTTATACTTTTGTAGGTAATTCATTCTCCTCCTATATGCCCTCAACAACATCTCCGAATCTAACCTTCCCTTCAAAGGTCTCATCCCAATCAAGTTCTTCATGGGTATGCTTTGAGTAAAGAATGGATCGAAGACAAGTAGGTTTCTCATACCGTCCAAAGTCTTCTCGATGCCCACAATCGTCATCGAATGTCCGCTATGCTGAAAGTATATCGGTGGTTTCTGGGTCCGCGAAATTTTGTGTACGACCTGCCTTTGAGCTGTACCCGATTCGAAGTAATTCTCAACAAAGTCAAGCAAACGATTCTGGGTCTGAAATCCTTCAGATCTATTAAATGGAAACGGACGACATGAGATCCCAAGAGAGAGTAGCATCGTTTGGGCCTGTTTATATTAGTTAAAGTCTCTAGATTAGATATTCCATGGTGATTTGGAAACTAGCCTCTGATGTTCCTATGTATTTTCTGGTGCCTCTAATACCACCAGTTTCTAGCCTTGCACTGGGGTTGATGCCTTTATCCCAACCCTCTTCAATCCAGTCTTGTATCCTTAATATAGAAGGTATTCCTCCTTCAAAGGGATGGCTTGCTCTCGGAAACGCAGCTTGAATGTAGCTGATCATCATCTGAATGTTCCTATATCCACAGAATCCACCTTCTCCCTTGATTTGCTTTCCCAAATGTTTTACCCCAGGATGACATAGCCAGGCGCGTACAACACTTGGGTCACGCTCACACAGAAGCGCAATTACAGGAAGTAGATCTGAAGTTTCATTGGATATTGACACAACCTTTACACTAGCACCAGTCGCACTGTCGATCTTGGTGTGTGTGCTGACTTTGCCACCCCTTTCAAGTTCCTTGCGGAGCCAGTCAGGCATTTGATGTTCATGGGCGTATGGCCCAAGGTCGGATTTCTATATAAATCAGTTTTATTCGAAGACGACGGTAGTAATAGATTGGTAAAAGGGGGGGGAAGGCCATTTCACATACACCCAAACGCTTGACCCTGCTGTCGTTGTAAGAGTTGACTGTATTTGATCTTGCTGTTGATTTTTCGTGTCTCCTCGAACTGCTTGAACTGTTGCTTGTATAGACGGTATCTTTGCGCTGTCCCGATGGGGAGGATACTTTTTTCGGCGATTGATACCTTGTAGATACTATTGGCGAAGATAATGGTTTAGAGTCTTTGTAAACCAGCCTGTGTCCAAAGCCTCTATCCCGTTCTTTTTCTCTCTCTCTATCGTTATCATTCTCCCTACGCTCATCTCTTTCTCTTCGCCGATCACTCTCTCTAAACTGTTTCCCCTTATCCTTATTATCGTATTCCCTACGGCCGTAAGCGTCTCTCAGTACCACCGACTCCCTGGATATAATACCATCTCTTGATATGAACAAACTTCTACTCTCCTTTTTTTCTCTTTTTGGAGTCCCGCTACTACTTCTGCTGCTACCACCATTCACCTCCTTTCCCGATTTAACACTCCCACTCCCACTTTCCCGTTCCATATACACAGAACCCCTTGCAGTTGCCATCTCTTTATGACTCGAGGCTGAACTCGCTGGGGAGTTCCCGCTCGAGCTTCCGGATGAGCTACCATACCCCTCCTCATGTCTCACATCCTCCATGGATATTTGTTCTGCATCGTGGAAAACAAGATGAGTCTGTAACTCCATCAACAACACAGACTCCCCGCACCCGGATTCGGTGCAAAGGACATATGTAGTCTCTTCGCTCTCTGCAACGTTTCTAAATTCGTAGTCTAGAGAATTGAAATTTTTACGGCAATCGATGCTGTCGCTAATGGCGCTCTTGCGCTCTTCCTTAACCACGAACGGGGAGCCTTCTGTGTGCAACGTTTCTATATGTAACAGGAGTACATACTCGTCGTTGTCATGGAACTGACAAAAGGGGCATTCAAGGCGTTTCTTGCGTTGCTGCTGCCTGTGCGCCATAGCGACCTAAAGAGAGATTAATTACGGCAGAAAATGTTGTCAAGACGTTCTTCAGTGAAGGATTTAGCGGAGGATAATGTAGAAGAGAAGTATGTTTTGCGGTTTAGGCAACCTGTTTGTTGATTTGCTGTAGGACAGGGATGATCAACCAGGTGTCACATTTGTTCTAATACGTATGCATGCAGCGGCCTCGAACCGATAGGTTGTCTGTGGCAGTTTAAAAGTGTGCACACTTCCCCTTCCACTTGAACTCGAACTCCTTCTATATTTGATACAAAACAATCGTTCCTGTCTTGACCTTTTTTTTGGTCCGGGAGTAAAAAAAAAAAAAAAAAAAAAAAAAAAAGACAAGATGACAAGAAAGATATAAAAAGAGAAATAACGATAAAAGACAAAAGATTTCTCGGATCTCCCGGGACCGGTGCTCTCAGGATGGCATCTACAAGTACTTTTTGGGCGAGCCTGCTCTCCTCCGCTTGTAAACAACGTACCCAACAACAATGAACACTTGGAAAGCAATAAGAATTGCAATGTATGTTCCAAACCTGGAGCCACCCGCTGACATGGCTAAAAACGAGAATAAATTAGCTCTTTGTGTCTTCTTTGTTGTCGGGGTAAACAATGAAAAGGGCTTTGTTAAAACGAACGAACCTTGAGTCACGGTATCGGGAACGGCATATAGTAAATTAGAGTGATGCTCTCTCAGAGTCCTCTGCAGCGCGTCAAACTGGTGTGAGTAATCTTTGTGGGTGATTGCGTTCCCGATTTGTACAGCGAGATTTTCAATAACGTTTCTGCATAGGTCCATAAGCCAAACGATCCAATTTAAAATATCAATCATACTTATTAAGAGCGTAGCCTGGGACAATTTAATGAACTTACATTTTGGTCTCCATATTATCAATTTGACTGCGGGGAACTCTAGTTCCTCTCATTTCAGAACGCATGTCGTCGTGCCTGTGCGTCAGCGCATCGAGTCTGTCATAGAGCATTCCAATTTGAGATTGGATCGCAGCCATGTGATGTGTCTGTTTTTTGGAAGACAGGAGATATCAGACATTACTGTGGATAATAATAAACGACCACAAAGACCACCTACCATGCCCTGCAACCGATCGTGCAAATCTTGGAACTGTTGTTCCGGTGTTCTGTACATCTCTGCAGATGTGTCCTGAAACTCGGGAATGTACTCCTCAAAGTCCTGCTCGTGAGGTGTCCGGCCATGGGCTCTGGAAGTGTCATGCTGAGCGTTTTGCTGAGACGACTCGCGGTTTATCTGCTCATTATCTCCAATATCCCGTTGCTGAGTCCCGGGTGCATCTCCGCGCTGTTCCGGGGAAGCCACAAGTATCGAAAAGAGTTCAAAGCTGTCAGGAGTGTCTGAAGTAAGTGCTGACACTCCGAAGTGGTAGCTAGAAGGAAGTTTAACCTAAATCACAAAGAAGGTCAGCAAATAATATGCAAAGGGAAGACTCGTTTATGCACCTTTTCCGTTTCAAAGCACAAGTTTCCATCAACTTCGACTTTAAAGGTCTTTGGCCCTTGTACAATCTTTAGAGATGTCAAGACTCCTCGGTTGCGATAATTAATGTCACAGTGCCCAAAGGCAAGTGAGGGAACGTGATGGTGGATCGAATAGTCAGTCTGACCATCGTTTAGATACCCCCGAACGCTTCCTGACTGTACTCGGCAATGGTTAGATCAAAATCTTCCGGAAAAAACATAAAATTCAGTTTGAACATACTCCGCCATACGAATCAACAACTAATGCTAGTCCATCGAAGGGTTTTGAAGTATAGACCGATTCAAGTCCCCCCTTCCCACTGGCTCCACCTGCGGTGTACCAAAAGTGGAAACTTCCACCAGGCCTTTCGCCGCCCGATGTCCTAAAATCAATGTCGACGGACCACTCGTTATACGGATTTGGTTTGTTCGTATATAATCCAACGCGTTGGTTCCCGGGGCTTGGCGGTGTTAGGACCAATCTGTCCGAGAGTATCTGCGGATCGCCAAAGATTTGGTATCCACGGATTGTATGTCTATCTTGGGAGAATCTTTGGATACCAACATTAGCGTAATCCCGAAGTCTCTTGCGATATATGTAACTCACGGATGGATCAGCCCGATTGAGTAATCAGCATCATATTCATAGTTTCTGTCGGCCTGGGCGAAAGAATATGCGGGTGCAAGTACTAAGAGTACCTGAGCAATGGCGTTGAAGCTCAAGAGCCCTGATCTTGAGAGTGTTCTCATTTCAAAGGAAAATTGAAAAGAATGTAATGATTAGCTGCAATATGTGAAGCTCCTGGAAGAGCAGATTATGTGTAGAGATTTAAGAAAGAAAAAAAGAGGGAAACCTCGAGTCGCAGAAACCAATCTAGGAAAAGGAAACACGGAGCACACGGAGCGTTATTATATCGTAGTGTAAGGTGTTGCTACCTGTCCTTAGTAGCTCTCAGTTTATCCGGTGAAACAACAATCACATTGTTAGCGGCATTACACTGTTACACACGTTACGTTCAAGCCGGCAGAGAGGGATCCTTATATTTGATTATATAATCAATAATTCGAGGTCCTGTTGAAAAATTAGGTACAAGTACATCTATGTTACTCTTCCAACATCTAATTTGACTGTCAACTCCGGATATAAAAGGTATGCCTAGGTAGACCTGTTAGCCAGAGTTAATCGTTTTGAACAACCCATGTCTCCAGGGCTTGATCAGTTGCACAGGCCAAGCGGTTTCCCCAGATTAATGCGGGGTTACCCGGACGAAGATAAGGCCGCATGACATGGCATGAATTAAAAGGCTAACTTCCATCTAACGGGCTGTCAGCTGAAGTGGCTTTTGTGGCACCTGCATAAGAATAGTACCTACATGCAGTTACTAACCGCATGCAGGCTCGTTGGACTAAGACAAATGACCAGATCAAGAAATTTCAACGGTAATTTACCTTGGCGTTTCTGCTATTGGCCTCAAATCCGCCTTCGCCCTGTGAGCGACTGTACCGGGTGTTGAGGGTAAGTGATCAGAATCTGATAAGAGAAATACATGTATTCACCGCAGCATTTTCTTATCAGATTCTGATCACTTACCCTCAACACCCTAGTACTATCATTCACGGGGTACTGGCGGGTTCTGGGTGTTGGCGGAAAAGCATAAAAAGAGACAGCCAAGCCAATTTTTGGCTTCAATCCGCCAATACCCAGTATCCGCCAACACCCCGTGAATGACAGTATGGTTGGGGACACCTTGAGACGGAGGGTGCGACATTGGTTTCTGGCGATCAACTTCCCAATCGGGTAATTATTTAACCATTACACCGCTAGTAGCTTGCCAAGAGTAGCCTCTTGGCGCCCTCAAAGAAGAACTTTCAGCCTAATCCAGATACGAGCACTCCTAATCGGGTAGCTTTACTGTCCCAAATAGGCAATTATGGGCGCGACATTGGCTGGGCACCCCACCAAAAAACCCAACTTTTAGAAAATCAATAGCTCCACCACAACAAAGGATAGAATTAATCCGGCTCTGTCATGTTGTAGAGAAGAAGCAGAACTATCGAATGACAGAGAGAAAATTAAATTAGGGTGTGGTTGAGGAAAGTCATCAGCGGTTGAAGTTGACCTTCGAAACCACTCCGGCTCAAGGCGTCCCCAACCATACTCGTGGTGCCAGAATTAAAATGCTGCCGATCAACCCAAATAAGTGATTTGGTGGTAAGATATTAAGTAAGCGGCAATTAATTTTGGCAGAGTGAGTACATGTACCGGGTGTTGAGAGTAAGTGATCAAAATCTGATAAGTAAATGCTGCGGTGAATACGTGTATTTCTCTTATCAGATTCTGATCACTTTTCGCTACACCCTAGTACCTACATGTGTCTATGTAATTTAAGGCTTTGAACCGTTGCATAGAGATGCACACAAATTATAAAAGCGAACTCTTCTAATATACAGGTGAGTATGCTCTACATCGTTTTAATGATTGAGCCACATTAATTAAATCAAGACACTTCCGTTCTTCCGAAGATTTTTTTGTTATAAACTCGTCGCAGCTACATCAATCAGCTGTCCGTCCTGCGAAGAAAGAGGATGAAGTACAAAGATTTCCAGCGCAAATTATAGATAGTGGTCACAGATAGCCGTTTTTATTCAATCCAGCCAACATAAAATTTACTCTGCGATTTCGCCCTCTTCACTTTCTTCTGCCTTCTCATCAAGTTGCATCTTTTCAGGCTGTTTTGTAGATGCTTTTACGGTCGGAGAACGAGCATCTCTGGAATAGTCATAACCCCCTGGAGTCCTTTCGTCAGGTGTTCTTGCTCTGGGGGTCCTCTCCTTAGGGGTTCTTTCCCGTCTCGATCTCTGATGTAGAAGTCAGTAAATTAAGATTTTCATGTCTAGTAAAAGGAGGAAGACAACAATTATACCTTTGAATCCCTTCTACCATCATCGCTTTCTTCTGCAGGACTTAAAGGCCTAGCTCTTCTTCTGGTGCGATATTCATCGTCACCTCTAGTCCTATAAAGCCTTTCTCTCTCTTCTTCCCTCTCTCTTCGCTCTCTGTCATAGACACTTTCTGCTCGATCTCTATCGTGTCTATGTCTACTATCGGGCCTTCTCGTTTCTCCTCTTTCAGAGCGATGGTGCGAAGTGCTTCTCGCTACACTTCCCCTATGTTGATACACCCTCTCTCTCTCGCCAGCGGCCCTCCTTCTTTCTGCCTCATACGCGTCAGGCTCTGGAGACCGACTATGGTGGGAGTCACGATGATGACGAGAATCAGTGGGTTTGTGGTAGGAAGCACTTGAACGGTGACCATTACGAGGTTCAATAGCAGCATCTCCACGATAAGCTCGCCCATCCCTATCTTTTTCCCGCACTCTGTCGCCACGATCTCTATCCCCACGATCCTTCTCTTTTCTCTCTCGGTCCTTTTCCCTATCTTCGTGTTTATCCTTAAGCCGACGGATAAACTTATCGAATGCTGTACGACGCAATTCTTCTGGATCAAGTGCTATAAATTCATCCATTTTTTGGATACGAGGACGGACTTGTTCCCACGTATCCGTCACATCAATCGGAGGCTCAAGGTGTTTCATAACAGACCTTAGAGCATCCATTTTGCGGCGTGCATGACGCTCCTGCTGATGACGGTCATCCTCGATACGCTTTACAATCTTCTCACGAAGTTTTTCGAACAGAGCGGCAATCGTTTCACGGTCATATTGTGCTGTACGATGGTCAGATTTCAGCACACTTTCCAAATCTTCAAGAGTAGTTTGCTCTCTGATTTCAAATCGCTTCTCCTATGTATCAGGATAAGATATTAGCACGCCCTAAGTTATAGCAAGGAAACGATTGGGGAAATCACATCCAAGATATCCAAAACAAGGTTCCTTTTCAATCTTATGTCTCTCTCAACCTCCTCCATAATGTCCCAAAACAAATCGAGAGGCGTAGAGCCAGGCTGGCCGAGCATATTGAGATACCGTTCGTCATCCTTAATCAATGGGTGAATATGTTTCCACTTTGTTCCGACTCGGATGTCACCTTTAGTACGAAGTTGGCTTAAAAGTGCCGTAAATGCCTCCCTACATTTCCTCTCCTTTCTCATTTTCGTGTTTTTGACCTTCTGCCTTTTGTCATTGAATGTTCTCTCGAGCATCTTGATATGGTTTTCGAAAGCGTTCAACACATCGAGTTTGGACAATGCCTGGAATTTTTCTTCAGACTGGAAACGTTCATTCGCGTGGATGATCGCCTGGGCTTCTGACCAACGTGTATACGGCTCCAACTCAAGTGACTTAAGCAAGCCAACCAGCTCCTCTGATGCCTCTTTTCGTGCTTGCTGCTCACGCTCCTGTTGAGTCTTTCGAAGTTCTACAATGTACTCGTCAAACAATTGGCGACGTTCGCTTTCATCTGAACTAGACCGAAAAATCGTTTCGCCCTCGATCATGGGTCGCGCAGTTCTATGGGGATAGACCATTAGCACGGTGTAAGACTGTTAAGCGCGGGTGGCTATGAACATACTTCCACCTAGTGTAATATTTAATTTCTGGATGGCTCTTCAACATGACTGCAAAGTCCTGTCTCAGCTTCGTGATCCTATCCTTTGCTTTCTCCTGCTCCTGCTGTTTGAGTTCGACAATATACTTCTCAAAGGCTGCCTTCCTGTCCTTAGGATCCTTTAAAGCACGATACTGCGGCTCCTTTATAATTGTGCGCATCGTTTGCTCCCACGACCAGTCCGGGGCCACTCCAGTGCGACGCAAAAGCTTAATAAATGCCGCTTCGGCTTCGTCATGGGAGGAATATTGTGGACCATCTTTATCATTAGCTAAAGCAGAGGGAAGGGACATGGGCTTAGCAGCGCCATCGATGCTGGCGTCAATATGTGCACCCTGGAGGGCTACCTGGCGGTCATTGTTTTCGTAATGATTATTGAAATTTTGTGTGCCACCGGCGACGAAGGTTTGCTGCCTATTCCATTATCAGTTTGAATTTTGTAAACACATGGTTTGACGCCATTCGGGGGAGATCTCGCGACTCACGGGATATGAGACAATCCTATAGGCGCCTGTGTTTTCTCCAAAGCAGATTTATAGGCCTCGGGCATCTCCCATGTGGTCTGTTTAGTCTCCTCATGGTACCTGTTTTATTAGTACCGCGTCAGAAGTGGGCATAGTGGTATTAGAAACTTACCAGTAGGGGCGGCCTTCTTCGGATTTGTGCTGTTTCCATGGCAGATCTTGTAGGGCCCTCTAAAATAGCATCAGTATCAGCCTTTAACTTTAGAGTTCGAAAAACTAGTTCTCACTTCGGCTGGTGTCATCATCTCTACTGGTTTGGTCCATTGGGTGGCTTTTGTTTGAACATTGTAGTAGTAAACTCGTCCCTCTGGATTCTTCGCTTCCTGCCATAGGGCTGACATGATTAATGAAGATGTGGAATGGCGTCGATATTTGAAGACAGGAAGGTGAATGCTGCGAAAGAGGATACTTCAACCTTTCTCTTTTTTTCTTTCCCTGGAGCTGCAATGGAAGGTTTCGCGCAGAAGACACGGTAGGTAGGGAGGCTGGCGATCTCGTCCAACGAATCATAGCCCTAACCCTTAACCTCACAGGATCACAAGTCGATTGGTTAAAGTCACGAACCTAGTTGCTCCAACTCAACAGTCTGTTAGGTACGGAGTCAGACTATATGGTATGCTTAGAAGATATCAAATACGCTTTCCAGAACTAAAGTTATACCGCTAGTGTATTTCAGCACGAGAAACCATTTTACAGCCTACTGGGTTTCTCCCTTCCACTTGATAGACAATTATCAATCCAAACGGAGGTAGTGAAGTCCGGAAGCTGCTAGATACGGGAGGGGGCAGTGAGGGTTTAGTGAAAGAAATATAGATCTGAAAAAAAGAACGTAAACCTATAGATTATCCGTGATTCTACACATAAATTATCCATATTTATGATCCCATCATGTATAGGTTGTCTATCGCTCTTCGCGGTGGTAACACCGGGCCAACTCCTACATGTAGTTAATGTATGACAGTAAATAAACGCAGAAACATTTAACGGATAGATCAGTTTGCAGGGAGCTACTGCCCTACTCCATCCTCTCCATCCTACCCTCACATTCGCAATGCCTGCTACAGCCCCACGGGGAAAAGGACACGCCAGAACAAATACAGTCGAGATCCAGGAGTCTGCCCGTCTCGAACTCGTTATTCCTCAAGCCTCAGATCTCGACATATCACAGGCAATTTCTAGGGCGCTCGAAGATAGTAGTAAACCAGCTGCAACATATGCTGGTGGAATCCCCGCTGTAGCTACTATTGCGCAGCGTGATTCTCTCTTCTACGGTTTGTTCGGATTATGTATTTTCATAAGGCCAGTGATGAAGGCTAATAGTGTTCCTCGATATAGATGAGACACTTCCGGTATTTGTAGTTCTTCAGATTCTTATCCCCCTGGAGGAAAGTCTTTATGAATCCTATCTCTCTCGACTCGCGGTATCTCTTGAAGTGGCGGCGGTAGATGGCCAAAAGCGCCAAACGGATTATGGGGGGAAAGGTCACGAGCAACTTCACTTGCTCTTTCAGACAGTTGTGGATGAAAAGGAAACCCAGCGGATTTTATTGGGGGATGACTCGCAAAGACTAGCTATATGGAAACTGGAGGTTCCATTAGGCCACCCCCGAGCTCGCCTGAATAATCCCCGTGTGATATTCACGGCTTCTACCACCATACGGCCGACCGAGCTTCAGAAATCAGTGATCGAAGATGAATATATCACTTCTAGGCAGCCCGTTGGTCTCAACCTTCTCGAATCCTTCTCAGATGACCCCTACTTATCTTCAATTGCTCCGCGTCTCTCGGCATCCCGTGTCTCCCGCGTTATCCCCGTGACTCAAGCTCCCCAGCAAGCTCTGCGTCCGTTCGGCTATGCCTCAAAACGCTCTTTCAATATATACCCTGCGATTAATATTCGTTTGCGTTACTCACGTATTTTCTCCGGGACTAAACAAACAATCATTGCTTCCCTAGATCTTGAAGTTACCCCCTTCGGGGATTGCGATGTTACTATCGAGAGCGTTGACATTGCATTGTCGGGTGGAAGAGCCGACGCACTAGAAGATATGTCATCTTCCACACTGCCGATAGAATGCCGACCCAGAGATGATATAACGTTTCTATATACTCTTACTCAAACAGATCTTCTCCCAACTTCCAGCGATCCCATACCGATCCCCTCTAACTCACCGGTTCGTCCAATTTCAGTAAGCTTAAGAGCGACGGCACATCTTTCGCCAGTCTGTCATCCTAAGATATTCACAAATTGGACAACAACTGTAGATTTCTCCCCTCCTCCAGTAACGCCGTCATTCCCCCCTACTCCTGGAATACAGCGAACTCATCGCCCTCCTTCTTTGGGGAGTATAATTCATGGCGCAACTGTTTCTTCCTCTACCGGCATTCGGCCTGTTTATCAACCTGCACAACCCTCACCCAATATTGCCTTTACTCCACCTATTCTATCATCACCCTCATTTGCGTCTTTCCAAAACCAGGAAAGTGCGCTCGGTTTGACGATAACTTTTGCAGGCCCTTCGAGAGTATATGTGGGCGAAGTTTTTCTCTGGACGGTATTCGTTGTAAACCGTTCCCAACGGGCAAGAAAACTAGCACTCATCGTTCCACCAAAAAGACGGAAGGTCGGGGAAGGTAAAGTTCTACCCCCTCGACCAGCCGGAGATGATGCAACGGAGTCGGTGCTGGACGAAAATGTCGTGTACCAGACACACAGGGCGCAGTATCTGGAACCGGCAGAGTTAGTGCCACTTGTCAACGATGTTAGGGTTGGGTAAGTCGCGTCATAGTATAACATTGAAAGCTAAACCTAATCATTATCCCATATTAGGCCATTGCTGCCCTCGGCATGTCACACAGCTGAGCTTCGATTCATCGCGTTGGCAACTGGTGTGCTGAACGTTGAGGGCGTACGAGTTGTAGACTTGGTAACAAATGAAACTACGGACTGTAGAGATTTGCCAAGCATTGTCTCCGTAGGGAAGAGGCAAAGTTGAGACATATGAAGAGGGGGGGGGGGACGCCGATTTTATCACAATAGACTACATGTAGGTAAGCTATTAAACATGGAACGTTGGGTAATTTTTGTTATTGGGAGGATCATGGATTGATTATTCATATATCATGCATCATGAAATTGACTAACTGAGAACCTAGAACTATCGTATATGTTATATACATAATACATAGAAAAAGAGTTGGGTGAGGGGGAAGTAGACGTAATATAATACGGAGTATGGTACAAAGACAAACAAAGTTAGTCTTCTAGCATAGATAGAAGAACTCTGCAGTTTCCAATTTTTATACCATAGCATAAGTGCATGTACATGTGCACATGGCCACTCTATACCCAGCCTACATGTAATTATATTACTTTAATACTAGCTATATCCTACCGGATAAAGAAATAAAGTACAAATATAGCAAAGTATAACTTTTCACCCAAGCACTTGTACTGTGACATAACCATATTTACAACATCAAACATTGGAATAATGGTTAAGATCACATCCCTTTATGTTGCAGCAAAAACGGAGACATAATAGGCTCACGGCGGCGTGATATTCAGGAAATCTAACTACCTACAGACTGCGGAGACGCCAGAATAGGTATAAGAGTGCTCATAGAAGGTGACTTTACAGCGAGGGAGGTTCACAGAGTGAAAATTAGGCTCAATACGAGTAAAGGTTGCTTACTAGCGCCCAATCGTGAGAACATACGAAGGGATATGCATGTACGAGGTCCCAAATCATAATGGCATATGTTGAACCCTTTTATGTTATTACAACGCAATTCCTAATTCCTATCTCTAGGCACCACTATTACTGTTGTTGGCAGTACTGGCATTCTCTAGCAGCCACCTTGCATGACCGTCCCAAGTGTCCCGATGCAACGCTGCCAGGCGGTCATAATGGTCATATAACATCGCCAACTCACTTTCCAATGCCTCAACTTTGTGTTTTGATGCCAGGGATGGTGTATATGCTCTCATATCTGTGATACCTCTCATAACAGCCGCTGGGTCCGAAAATGGCGTGAAATTCGAGATGTGGGTAGGATTTTTGGTGCCAAGAGATGCTGAAACGGTTTCATCAATAAACCCATTTGATTTGATTGTTAATCCATAGTTATGCAAGTCGACAATTGTGGAAGCGGATGCAAGAACGGCATCATAACGCGGTTTTTTAATTGTTGTTTGCTCGATGGTGTCATGGGGATTAAGGGAAGTTGGGGTAAAGCCATTTGGGGGCAGAATTTTGATAGTTGTCACAGAAGCTAGATGATAAACGGCTTTAAATAAATAAAGATTACGAAAAACGGAGGGCCGGATGCTTACATTTGAATTGTGCCAGCGTTCGGAACACATGGCCCGTGGCTACATCCCAGATGCTGACGGTTCCTTTCTCTGTCCCAGTGACGAGATAGTTTCCCTCGTAAACAACGTCCATTGATGTAATAGGACTCTCATGATCAGTAGCATGCCAGCGATTCCCTGAAAGTGTCACAGGAACATGCCGAAACTGTTCGGAGAATAGTTGATTTAAAGATGTATCCATCATTTCATCAGAGCCAGCATTACCGTGAAAGCTCACGCTTTGAACTGTTCCGTCCTCAAGGCCTGCATAAAAAGCGCGATCCACAGGATCAAATGCTAAAGCTGTAGGAACAGAGGAAAGTATGTATGTTCGTAAGTGAGTACCATTTCGATAGTCCCATACCTAGCTAGGTCAGTGGCTAGGACCATGTTTGATCTTATAGTGTTTTTCAAATGATCCCTTACTATACAAGACGAATCTTTTGAAGCAGTGACCATAATATCAGTTGGTCCCGCTGCACCGATTCTCCCAGGTGATATAGCTGTGATTTCCCGCTGATGACGGTCAAGAATTCTCTCCGGCTTTCTCTCGCTACTCCGAATGTCGAGTAAGGAGGCCAAAGACCATACATAGACATTGCTGTCTGCGGAACCTGTTACGACAAAATTTGAATTAAAGTCGAAGGCAATGCATGTTACTTTTTGAAGATGTATTTGAGGGGTAGAGATAAATCGTCCGGTTGCAGTCTAGAAGGCAATGGGTTATAAAATTTTCTGAAAAGAGAATGATAAAGCGGTATTGGTTACAAACCTCCCAAACTGTGAGCCGTCCAGAGTCGGTTCCTCCAGCCAAAAATGCTCCGGATCCCCCGCTCGCTTCAATGGCCGTAAATTTTTCTTGGAATGGTACTGTAGATTCTAAATTTTGTTTCGATCTGTTGTATATATTGATAACTGCCTTGTCACTCTGCGCAGCGAAAATATGCGACGGGGTTACCGCAAGACAGTTTTTGAGTGTCGAAGAGCGCTTGAAGCTTGCTGTCTGTGAATATGTATGCAAGTCAAAGACAGCAATGCTAGATTCGGTTGCTGAAACACTAGAGTCACCGAGTGAAGAGCGCTGGGTGCCGAGAATCACCTGTTCAGTCAACATTATTTGATATCCTTCGAGGGGTTTTGAGTGTTCTTGAATAATTAAAAGTGTTTGGGCCCAAGGCTAGAAAAAATGCCCAGACTTTTTTTTTGCGGTAGGTGAGTGTAGGTGAGCCTCATGCATGGTCTGTGCGTCAACTGGGACTAGTGTAACACTAGAAAAATTCTTAGGGTCATGACATTTTTGATACTGTAAGTCTGCAACCACGCTCCTCCGATAAACCATAGAGACGAGCACAATGGCTCCAGTTACGAAAAAACGCCGAACGGATAACCGCAAAATCAGCGCTATACAATTTGGAAGCGATTCTGTGCCAGAGAGTTTTTCAACTGACAAAGTCGAAGATAAAGCAGAAGGTAGTGAAATGGAGTCTTCTGGCGAGGATGACATCGATACCCCCAATGCGAGCCAAAAAGAACGAAAGCAAAGAAAAAAGAAGGGAGGCGATGGAGGAGTATCTGAAAAGGAGAAGGCTCAAGCAGTCAGCGACATGTACGAATACAAATCGAACGTTTTCCGGATGGAAACTGAAGAGTTGCTGAAGGAAGTCCGTCTAAACTACCAGAAGCGCATGGCACCTGTGGAGAGAGTCTTACACAGGTTAAAGAGTATTATTGAAGCTATTCCTGAAAGCCTAGATATCTCCGTGAGTTTCATGATCCAAACCTTTTCTAGATGAAAAGTCCTATTAACTATGTAACCGGTAGATATGCGAAGCCGAGAAAGACATGAACAGGCGCAAAATCAATATTCCCTTTCCGGATCCAAAACCGGCAAAGGATGTTATGTACAAATTTTCATATGCAAAGCCGTCCTATATCAATATCGTTGGCGGGTATGCGCTTAAGACATCGATTAAACAAAGCGAAGGGTTTTCGATCGATTTGATTGTCTCAATGCCTTCGGTATGTCCATTAGTCGAATTCGAGGAATAATATGCTAAACTTGGTTTAGAATATCTTCCAGGAAAAGGATTATCTTAATTATCGATATTTTCACAAGAGAGCATACTATCTTGCGAATTTGGCTGCGGCAATCCAAGAGTCTAAGGATGTCAAAATGAAATTAACAATTGACTATATTAACGAAGACCTCCTACGTCCTATTTTAGTGGTTTCTCCTAGTGGTAGTAAGTTTCATGTAAATTTCAATGAAAAAGGCATATCCTAACTAAATTATAGATGACGATGAACTGGATTTCACAGCTTCAAAATGCTCAATCAGGTTGATCCCCGCCGTTTCTCGAGATACATTTGCAACAAATAAACTACTCCCTTCCAAGAATTGTATAAGGGTTTCCCAAACACTTGTTGAGGTGGGCGGAAAAAAGACACCTGAACCAGGCCCAACAACATCATACAACTCATCTCTATTAGCCGATACAACTTACTTCAAACACTTATCACAACTTCATTCCAGCTCTGAAAACTGTGCATTTTTCAAAGATGCATGCGTATTAGGAAGGGTGTGGTTACATCAACGAGGATTCGGAGGGGGGGTTAGCAAGGGCGGATTTGGCCATTTCGAATGGGCTATTTTGATGTCATTTCTGTTGAAAGGAGGAGATTCCAAAGGACACGCCGTTCTTTCTCAAGGATACAATAACTACCAGATGTTCAAAGCTATAATCCAGTTTCTGGCTACAAGGGATTTGGTAGCGAGTCCATTGATTTTCAATGCCGGCGAGGAAGCGAAAGTCAAAGGCTCAAGATTGCCATTATTATTTGATGGTTCGAGTGGGCTGAACTTGCTGTTCAAAATGACACCATGGTCGTATAAATTGGTTCGTAAAACCGTTTGCGGAATTTATATATGATTCAGAACTAACGTTTGTCAAGTTAAAACACGAGGCGACGATGACCATGAAACTCCTCAATGATACATCTGACAATTTTGATGCCATATTTCTAAATAAGGTTGATGAACTACATTCCAGATTTGATTCCATTACTCGTATTCCAATTTCTCAAGCGACTACAGAACTGGGATCCACCATGGTATTGAAAGATGCAGACCATGAAACTCACACACTGCTGTCATATTCCTACAAACTCTATGACTCTCTGGCTAGAGGCCTTGGAGATAGGGTTTCTCTGATTCATCTGATTTTGCCTTCACCTTCTCCCAGAAGCATTAACTCGAAATCAACCCCCGAGCCTTTGGTTGAAAGGCAGATAATTGTTGGTTTCTTGTTGGATGCTAATCAATGTGCACGAGCCGTGGATCATGGTCCTCCAGCAGAACATAAGAAAGAGGCGGCAGAATACCGTAAATTCTGGGGTTCTAAAGCAGAACTACGTAGATTCAAAGATGGAAGCATCCTCGAGAGTGTTGTCTGGACGGACAAAGACTCAAAACTGTCGATCTTCAGTCAGATTATCCAGTATATTGTAGAGCGACATATTGGAACAGATGTTGCGAAAGATACCATTTTTATCGGCGATGAATTTGTTCGTCTTCTTCCAAAACCTCAGCTTTTAAGCTCTCAGTCTACAACGTCTTTTCAGCCGGCGATGAATGGTTTTGATATGCTTGTCAAGGATCTAAGAGCCCTTGAAGGCCTTCCCTTACAAGTGAGACAAATATCTGCAGCTGCGCCTTCTTTAAGATACTCTACAGTGGAGGTTCCATTGATTGCCGCAGATGGGCAATACTTGATGGAACCAGCAGACGTGGTTGTACAGTTCGAGAGCTCACTTAAATGGCCCGAGGACCTCGTCGCGGTTCAAAAGGCAAAGATCGCATTTCTTTTGAAAATGGCAGAGCTCCTTGAGCAGGCAAAAGGCGAGGATATTGTTACCCGAGTTGGACTTGAGAACGAAGGCCACAATACTATGAACAGCGCTTTCCTTGATGTTGTTTATCTTACGGGCGCTACGTTTAGGGTTCGGATATACCATGATAGGGAACGAAACCTTCTTGAGAGGCAGTTGAAGGATAAAGGCCTTTCCCCTCGTACTAGAGAGGAGGTTACCCAAGCGTTGTCTGAACATTGTAGATCGTTCATCTATGTGCCTCTACATACCCAAGACCTTCAAAAACTTTGTCACCGATTTCCTGCCCTTTCTCCAACGATCAGGCTGGTCAAAAAATGGTTTCACTCACATTTGCTATCCCCGCATATATCGGATGAGCTAGTAGAGCTTATTACACTCCGATGCTTCATCAACCCATCATCCTGGGCGACACCATCTAGCGTAATGACTGGGTTTTTGAGGACAATTTCATTCATTTCTCAATGGAATTGGAGAACAGAGCCTTTGGTTGTAGACATGTCTATTGGCGACTTGGGAGCTTCAGCCGTCCAGGAAATTATCGAGAGGTTCGACTCAATGAGAAAGATCGATCCTGCACTGAACAAAACTGTTCTTTTTGCAGCTTCAAATCACAGCCAAGAGGGAACCACATGGACGGAGAATGGGCCGGTCAAGGTTGTGGCAACCAGAATGACGGCATTAGCAAGGAGTGCCTGTGAGTTGGTGAAGAAGTGCAGCTCGCAAATCGATGTCGAAACTCTATTTACACCTTCTATAAAAGATTATGATTTTGTCCTTCGGCTCAATCCAGTATTTACGGCGGGTGGGATCCGAAAAAAAAAGCAACAACCGAAATATAAGAACTTGCAAAAACCAGAGATAATCACAATCCAGGATATTTCGAAGCTAGGGCTTGACCCCGTGAAGATGTTTCTTTCGGAGCTTTCGGTTTGTCTCCCGTTGTGCTCTATAATAATTTTGAAGCTTATTATCTCTACAGAATCTTTATGGCCATAATCTCATCATCTTCTATGATTGTTTGGCTGGTGTAACTGTGGGGTGTTTATGGAGCCCACTTTGCACAGGTGCCAGAGGATGGAAAGTAAATTTAACATATTCGACGTCACCGATCGCGGAGAGACCTGACAAGGACGATGGAAATGTGAAATATCCTTTCTCTAGACTAATTTGATCTTTGGTCACTAATTTCAACTCTTATTTAGGATGTAAAGCTCGCTATCAACAAGAAAGCCATTCTCAATGAGATTGCGAGGTTGGGAGGCGAACTAGTGAAGAACATTGAAGTAAATAGACCATAATACACAGGGGAAGTAGAGCATAGATAAAATTATTGCGGATTTGGTCTATCTAGGGGAATAACTTAATGAAAAATCATTTTGGGTGTTTTTCTTGCTTTCTGAATAGTAATACTTTTAGCGATTTAGCCAATATAGAATGGCCAAAAAGACGCATCTTCGATATAGCTAGATCGATCCTCTGCACAATGCATGAGTTGTATGAAGACCCTCTGTGGTGGGAACTGAGAATACTCATCGAGAGTCACAGATGATCACTCGCATATGCAATCGCACATCATAGAGAACTTAGAGGCGACCCGACCATTTGAGCATATTATTAAGGTCATGGTAGCTACTTTCAAATAGAGTATGATGCGGTTGCTTTAGTGTTTAGACAGTCCCGGAAAGTCGGAATGATCCTCATATTATTAATTTATATAGGATGCAGATACTAAGCGCGTGTGAAGGCGCTACACTTGGATAAGCGCGATAACATGTGTCAGCTCCAAAAGCGTTGGCCACGTGCGGAACCTATCTAGAAACTGCAAGCGTCTAGACTAAGCAGCATTGCCTCCAGGAAACTCCTCGGGTCAGTCTGTCTACTACTTATTCACCCCCCTTCCACCACAACTCAACATATCATAGCAGCAAACACCAAGTGCTATTACAACGCAACTAGAGCTATAGCAGCAACTTCAAGCATCCCAACCTATCAAAATGAAGGTCTATTACATCGGCGTGAGTGCTTACTTTCCCCGCAGCACCTACCGGTAGAGGTGAATTGAAGCTAATACCCAGCTTTACAATGCCTATAGGTGTTCCGCAGAGATCCTGAGCCGACTTTTGAGCTTTGTTCTCAAACTGATCTCTCAAGCTTCGGTTATTTCCAACAGACCCCCGTTAGCGAGTTCATGAGTCTGTTCGCCCGTGCCATAGCGGAGAGCAAGGATTTGACACCACGTCAAGAAGTCGCCGAACAATGTACGCTGCCGCCTTCCGGAAACCCTTTCATCCCCCAGGGGATATATGTATAGTTCTTACCCACTAACCTTCGGCATATAGCCTACGTCTTCTACGTGTACAAGCGTTCCGAGGGCATTGTCAGCGTGGTGATCACTGACCAAGAATATCCAAAGCAAGTCGCACACAAGCTTCTTTCGCAGGTCTCTGATGATTTCTTGACAACTTATACTCGCGCAAAATGGTCTCAAGCTGGAAAACTCCCTCTACCAGTCCTGGGCGAGTACATCGTCAAGTACCAGGACCCGAAACAAGCCGATAGCATGCTGAGAATTCAGCAAGAATTGGACGAGACAAAGATTGTCTTGCACAAGACTATCGAAAGCGTACTGGAACGGGGCGAGAAAATCGACAACTTAGTTGCCAGAAGTGAAGGGCTGAGCACCTCGTCCAAGATGTTTTACACCCAGGTACCACCGTTTCCCGTCTCAAGAATGAAGAATTCGCGCTGACTCTTACCATAGGCCAAAAAGCAAAATAGTTGCTGTGTAATTACTTAGATTTCCACACTTCAGCGGTAGACAGAAGACCGACCTTGCCAATCATAGGAGCATGAAATTATATTAAACTACATCTGTTTTTCTTCGGTCATTTCTTCTCTGGTTTGGGGTTCTATTGTCTTCTTTTCCTCTTTTCTCCCCCTCTTTTTTTCGGTGTTTTTTTTTTTTTTTTGAGCTGCTTTTCTGGGATGAAACTTGAGGTTTTTGGTGCTTTGTACGAATGCTCGCAAGAATATTGGTGATAAATGCGAAATTTATTATTGACTTATAAGAATGCATGCAGAATTATTAATGACTGACGGTCCATACACTACTTACATGTAGTCTCGGAGGTAGTGAGAGCGCCGATATATCGGTGGTGAGTACATGTTAACTAGCAGTATACCACCTCGCGACCGCGAGGTATCCCTCTCTCCCACCTCCGTGTAGTATCCATGCACCTCCAGTAGTTAGTTAATTTTGCCTTAGCCTTCTCATGCATGGCCAGTTCCCACGGCGATGCCCAAATGCTGCTATAGAAATCTAAATCTTTCCGTTAATTATCAGATATTTCAACTGCCAGCTCCAATGCCAGGTCTAGTGCCAGCTCCAATATATACCATCCCTAATGCTAGCTCCAATCCAATGCCGGCTCCAATGCCCGCTTCAATGTCCACTGCAATATATACATGCTTCAACCTCCAGTGCCAGCTCCAGTGCCGGCTCTAATTACTGCCAGCCCAATTAATGCCACTCCAGTACTGTGTCCACCCCCCCCCCTCGTCCCTCCCTCTCGTCCCTCCCCTCCCTCCCCCCCTCCCTCTCGTCCCTCCCTCCCCCTAGCCCCATCCCCCCACCCTTCTTTACCTCCCACTACTCAGAGTTGACTACACGTATTTTAATAGTTATATTTATTATTTAATTATAAAGAGTTCCGTTGGGTGGGCTGGTTTCCATGCAGGAGTCAGTCTGGGTTAGGGTTTCGGCGTGCCAGATGTTCCGTGCTGACTAATCCATACCCCTGCACCCAGCAGCCAATCAAACCGTTCCAATGTTAGAAAAATTAGCGATAGTACATTATAGACTACACTACCAGACAGGAGTAGAAATTCACTACCGTATTCCAGTCAATACGCTAGTGATGCTGTAAGAATATGGTATTGATACGGTATTGATATGATATTCTACTTACGATACTGGTTTAAACCAGTATTCTTGACTCAATACCGTAGCGAGACTGTACATGCATAATCTTCCTATCTGGTATCAGCTTTATACTCGAGGGGTACATGTATGCAAGAAACATTTGGCGTCCCAACTGATAAAGAGGTTGGTTTATAAGCTGAGAAAGTGAATCCAATCCCAGAAGGAAACCAGAGCTAGAGGGATTGATAAGAAAATCAACGGTTTAGGCGCACTCGGCAATATATGAACATCTAGAGACAAGTGTAGCATTTACTCTGGACCCGTGGCTCTAACTTCAAAATCCACATATGCATCCAAATGTTAGAGGAATGAAACATCAACCATAACAATACAAGATCAAGACACCAGTTACAATTGTTATAAATAAGCTAGAGAGAATCACTACCCAAACCATCCCTTTTTTCATCGTCCATAAAAGAAAAAACAGCCTAAATTATAACACACGTGCAAAAAAAAAAAAAAAGAAAGACCCGAACCAAGCCCCATTACTTGGTAAAAAAGACATAACAGAATGAATAACACATGGTCGAGCTATTAGTCCTCGTCCGTGTCCGTGTCCGTATCTGTTTCGCTTTCCTCGGCTGCCTGCTCCCCGTCGGTGTCGGACTCCTCGTCTTCAGATGAGTCATCGTCTTTTGGTATCTTCTTCTTTTTAACTGGGCCCCCACGCATAGCATTCATTTGGCCTGCAATCGAATCTATCATAAAAATGTTAGTTAATTTCTAGTTCCTCTCAAGATCACGGGAAGCAGAAAGATATACCTTCTTCCGGTTCACTGATATCATCTTCCTCAATGATCTTCTCAACTTTACTAGGATCACTAATAACCAGCTTCACGCTCCGTCTGGTATCCACTCCGAGGTAAGAATCGCTGACACAATGCATCACAAATGTATATTCGCCCGGTTGTGGTGGTGCCTGGAACTGCATCTTGAATGTTTGAACAGCAAAATTATCAGTGCTCTTCTCGAAGCCTGTAATGGCCTGAGGAGGAACAATCATCTTGGCTTGTTTTGCGTCTGCAAGGAAGATCTGCCAGCTTGGCGTGTAGTCTCGAGGATAGAACGGTGCATGAGCAAATGGAGTGGTTGGGGTTTCCTCGCCCTGTTTCGATTGTGACCAACGGGATTTGCGACCAAGAAGGGCTTCAACATCAGTTTCTTCAGGGTCTTCGTCCTGTAGATCCTTAGGGTCGACAGGGGGCGCCTTAGATCCGGGAGGGATAACTCTACATTTAACCACGAATTGTACCAAGCTAGAGGGTGTGATATAAGTTTCGCCCATGACTTTGAAAAATGCATCCTCTACAGAAAGTGCAGGAAGATTTTTGGCAAAGTAAACAGCCTGCTCATATTGCTTTTCCGAAAGAAGATCCTTGCCAACACAAAGTTTTCGTCGCTTCTCTTCAGGGGTAGCCATAAAGCGCTGAACTGTCCAGTGGTTCTTGCCCCCATCCTGTTCAACAGCAGCAACAATCTCGTTTGTGAAGTTGGGCAGTTGGAGAAGCGGTGAATGATCAGGAGGAATGGCTTGAATAAGGCTTTGGTTCAGGGACATAGAAGCAAGGATTGGTTGGGTGTTGCTGTAAGCGAGTGAGATCGCATGAAAACTCCTGTTAAGTGCAACTGCCGCAGGTCCAATGTCAAGTTTTGCTAAATTATGTAAGTAATAGCCAGTTAACTATAATTCATCATGGAAAGAATACCGTTTTCAAGCTTTTCGCTTCCCAGATCGACCCGATAAAGATACGCCCATAGAAGCCCACAGGCCCTTCGTTGCCAGCCATCTAGTTCTTGCAATGCAGCAAGCTCCCTTTCAGGAACTCCTGCTTCGCGGATTTTTCGTTCAATGATTGCCTCTTCACTTCCAATCCATTCCTTTTCTCTTTTGCCACCGGTTATATGTTTCATCTCTTCACCAACAGTCAAGATCGATACCAGTTTTTTTTCGTCGATGTGTTCATCGTAAGCCCTAAAAAGACTACCAGCACTCTCCATCAAAACACCATCCTTAGTGTGCTTCTTAGTTCCGTACCACCAACGACCCACTGTGTATGGCAGTAATATCCCGAACAATAATCCATAAACAGCAAGAACATAGTAAGAATTTCCTTCAGAAACAATCCAAACGGGTAGAGCAATTCCAATAGAAAATGCCTGTTTTCCATCAGGATGACCGTATTGAGCGTAATTATTGCGGATCTCCTCATCTGTCAACGTTTTATAGGCCTTTGTAAGCTCCGAAAATTGCTCATTGAGCATCTCAATGGTCTGGTTCTCGGTAGGGCGGATTTTGTCGGGATGAAATTTGAGAGAGAGCTTTCGGTAGTGAGATTTGATTTGCTTTTCAGTGGCTGATGTGCTGATTCCTAAGATGTCATACGGATCCCAGATCTTCTTGCCTTCGGCATTTTTGGTAGTAGCAATGAGGTAAACCATGTAGGCAAACAACACCCATCCGAAAACAATGGAGATAAAGCGCTTCAAGCGGCGTTCCCGCTTCGCCTGTCGACGGCGCGCACCATCAATCAGGTCGCTATTAGGCGGTTTATAGGTGTTGTCTTTTAAGAGAGGTGTCTTTAAAAGTCCCGGCTCTGAGTACAAACATTAACAATCGTACTCAAAGAACCCCGGGGAGTGAGGAATAGCTACGTTTACTGGGCGCAAAGGTGGAGTAAGTGAGCGGTACGAGGACCAGCCCTGAAAGTGTGAGGATAAAATAAGGGAAAAATTGTCCCTAAATTAATGATAAGATCTCAAGTTAGTTATAAGCTTGTGGTCTTCCGACTATGCATCCTCTCGAGAAGAGATGTACCTGGTCATCATAATTATAGTCTTGCGACATGGTTGCGGGATCAGCGCTTTGCCCGCTGGTTTATCTCTAGCTCTAATCTTCCCCTTTCTAATCCGACTTGTATATTATGGGCTTTCAAATAGTGAATGTGGTTATGGTGAGGAAACGAAGGAGCTTGTTGAGATCAGAAGGAATGGTAGAGAAGCCAGGTAGTTATTTGTTGACTCTTATTTGTAGGTAGGTACCGCTTGTCTGGGAGGTCCTATAATAGGGGAGCTGAATGGTTGTTGGTTGTCGAGGGGAGGAGAGATGAAATAGAAGAAACTGTGGGTTCTGCAATGCGGGTACATGTATCTATTGAGCCCAAGAGAGCATCGTGTCCTCTTGACTTTTTCGCCAAAAGCGCCCGCCGCTCTTCCCCTGCATCTGACTAAGCTGTACCTAAATAGAATGCATAATCGTGGCTCCTAATCTAACCCTAACCCATATGAGTCATCTAAGCCCCCACCAGCGAGAGGCAAATTTTACCGCCGCCTCTCCCTTCACAGCAGCATCACCATGGTTTTAGAGGCCCTCGGCCATTCAAGCAGGAATGAGGCGGGTCTTGAAAGCAAATCCCGTCTTCAGGAAAACATCAACAACAGACCTCCAAAACGGGTCAAACATGTTCATTTACATAAATCTGCGAATAACAACAAGGGAAAAATAGGGAAGAGGCCAGAGTCAGAGAGTGAACAGGAAGACTCCCCATCTTTTGGAGATATCGTCCCTACAGAGTTCGGCGATGGCCTAGATAATGGATTATACGCATCCTTGCCACTGCCAAACAACCATGATACAGCCATAATGGAATATACAACTACAGAAAAATATCGCAAGTCTATATATGTCGATGCTTTCAATCTGGCACTAGATACAGTACTGAAAGATGAACTGCATCTGTTTTCCGATTCCGAGCAAGATATTTTTGCGAAATATCGGTCCTTGGAATATGAGCCTCAGTTCCTGTATGACCAGTCTCACCAACCACTTTCGCACTATACTAACGCAGCTACCCTCTCAGATATGTTCGCTTGTTTCTTCGCAAAACATCGGCTTGGTTCCGTGTAAGGAAACTTGGCTACTACAATGATATTTCCGATATGAGTTCCGCGTGCAAAACACTTCAATGCGATGAAGTTGGATTTGCTGAAAACGAAAAGGCCATAACTACTCTTGAAGAGGCTGTTACTCTCTTAAATATGGAGGAACTTAAATTGATCGCAAAGGAAGCAAAGGCCACTGGCTCAAACAAGGTTGAATTAATGGCGGCTTTGAAAAAGGCCTCCGGTGGACAAGTTGGGCTCGGCTCTAAGGGGCAACTCGGACTTAGCTTTGACAAGAAGGGGAATTATGTTACTCGCGATACGCATTTTGTGAAAAAGATATTGGAAATGACTGGTATAGCCCAATTTCACTTTTCCTTAAATCCGCTTTTTGAATCATGAAATATCACCCACCCTATTTCACCCTATTTCACCCAACCCATCTTGTTCCTAGTCTGTTAGTATTACTCTCGAAAATTATTTCAGATCATACATCCTAATACTGTGTGTCGATTCGCTTCTCCAGGGCCCCTCATCCGTCTTAAGTCAAGTGCAACAACCCTTTTTGAACGTATCCACCTCGTATTCTATCGTTCCTCCGAGTGGACAGAAAAATCTCTCACTACAATGATTCTTGCACGAACACAACGCCGTAACTTCCCAAGTTATACTGTATCTCGTACATCCAATATATTTCCTACTCGTGCCTCTCTTCTAGATTTTGAGGAAAGCATTAAGATCCAATCTTCCATCGACGAGATTCTTGAAAACAATGGTGCAGCAACAATGGAAGGCCTCGAGACTGTGAGAACAATTCTTGATGGAATATATGGAAAATGGAAGCGCTTGATCGCCGAGGATCAAGAAAGAAAACCTGGTAATGAAGAAGAACTAGAGAAGGTTTATCTGAGACGCTTCTCAGCAGCTTGGGTCCTGACTCGAGTCGTTCACAAAGGTGAATACGTTCTTGGTAGGCTCAAAGATTACGCACGAGAATATGAGGTCCTAAACGCGTTACTTGCTCAACGTGGCTATCATCCTGCTAGGAAAGGAGGATGGTATCAACGAAGAGCCCTGATCGAAGAACATTACATGGCCTCTATCACTCCTAGTCCAACTTCAAATACTACCCTAGAGACGAACAAGAAAATCTGGTTGCGGAAAGCACTGAAGACATGCGAGGCAGGATTACAGGATCCAGAGACACATTTAATTTATCACTATGATCTACAGAAGCGGATCATGAAATTAGAGCCAAGGCTACGTATTCCGAAAAAAGACCAACATGATTTTGGCCATTCTAGACTAATACAACCCGAAAACAAGAAAATTGTGGGCGAGAGGATATTCCAAGAGATAGAGGCCAATGACTCGGCTATGGGAAGGAAAACGATTTGGAGAGACGAAAAGGAAGGCGTTGAATGTAGCGTTGAGGAAATGTGTCTATCTTATTATCGAAGCGAAGGATGGAAGGGATACCACTCAGAGGGGGGGATTCTCAAAACCCTGTTTGCGTATTTATTTTACGACATCATGTTTCTTTATCTCCCTAATGTTTTCCAAACCCAGTTCCAAACATGTCCTTTAGATCTGTTTACAGATGGATTCTACCTCGCCCGCTTGAGTGAAATCAACCATCGCTTGGCTGAGCTGTCAAATGGGGGAGCAGCTACTATTATTGAGAATATTGATCGGGAACATAGATGCAGAGGGACATGCATTATTGGTTTGGATTGGAGTTTTGCGAAAGAAGATCTATTGGAGATTGTTGACGTCAGTATCCTCTCATTAACCTTAGATCTCTGTTTGTTTTAAAAATCTCGTGATTGAGAGCTTATGGTTGGGGCGGTACCAGTGTATTGGCGGAGATGCCTTAGGAATTATTTGTAAAGTTGTAAGTACACCCAGAAATCGTATTATCGTATGAAAACACTAATCATACAACTCAACCCGCAGTTCTGCCAGGAATACCGCCAAAGGACATCAGGTCTTCCGGATCTATTCCTCTGGAACCCTAAAAAAAACCTGTGCATGTTTTCAGAAGGTAAAGGGTTTCTTTTATTCTGTTCTTCGAGTTGCGACTAATATAGTCAATTTCTAGTCAAATCTGAAAATGATAGATTAAGCGATAAACAAAGACTCTGGATACACGTTTTGTCTAGTGCAGGTGTGAAAGTGGAACTGTGCGCGGCCGTTGCGCGAAACCAAAGATGAAGAAGAAGAAACGGGCGCTACACAAGGGCTAGATGGTAATATTAGTTTATAAAATTAACAAAATTATTACATTATCACGAGGTTATGAGGCGATTCAATAATGATGGAAATCCCGAACTGCCCATGGCCTTTTTAGTTCAGTTATTCAGTACTTATTTAGATTCTCTTTCAGTACTATTACATTGGATGCTGTCTCGATTCCCAGTTTCCGGTGCATTATGATTCAATGGAATCAAAGCTATTCTCATTTACGGGGCTCCTGTGGCCATGAGTGTCTAGCTCGGGTCCGGGAACAATCTTGAGATCTGTTTCCTCATCACACACAAACCCCAAAAGATCGATTGGTTGTCCCAATAAAAGGGGTCCCATATCGACTTTTGTATATTCCATGTTTCTTGGGAATGTTTTTGACCTGAAGTTCCTCCTATCAGAAGTTTCAATATTCCGTTCTATATTGGGCACCACGTCACCCCTATAGGCATCTCTAGGAAATGAAACCCTCCGTTTACCGTCGTAATCCTTTGAATGTTTTGATAATAATGACGATAGTGTTTGGTTGTTGTGTAGGAGGAAAGCTTTTCTTTGTGAAGAACCAACTTTTCTGACAGGACTAAGATGCATATGACATTTTCCAGGATCAACATGGGGAATATTTCTTCCTGTTTCGTTGGTTACCAACGATTCACAAGTGTCTAGAGTCGATATTTGCTCAGGTGAAGTGGCAATTTTGCTACTGCTTCGTGTACTACCGGTACCGTCCATTATACAGCGGCCAAGTGAAACATCCTTTTCGTCAAGAATTCTTGATTGCATCAGAGTCTCTAGCACATCTTCAAGGGTAACTATACCTGTTGTATATCCTCGAGATGATAAGTAGTCATCTTCATCTGTCCAATACTTCGGACCGTGGTGAAGTGACGTCCTCTTGACTTCCGTGGCCTTCGAGTTGCATGGGAAGATTCTTCGTAGAATATTCTGGCATTTTCCTTTTGCTATTCCCCAAAAAGATTGTGAAGGCCTGGATTCCAGGAGTGGTTCAAAACGTTCGATCTCCTCCAAATCTCTTTCTACAATTGCCATACTAAATCAACAGATATATTAGTTTATAATATAACTACATATAAGCACATCGCCATAGACTTACTGAGAGGCACCTTCCTGTTAAATGAACGTAGTTAATAATTTTCTCCCTTGATTTTGATAGAAAGAACGCACTCGGAAAAGATGAAGGAGGTCCCAAAGTGGATAGTCTTCACTAACAATAGGCATCTTGTGCACTGGGAGTCCTTTTAACGTTGTTACTTGATCGAGAACCACTAGTAATAGATCCTTTATTTATTTATATAGGCAGGAAAAATCAGTAATGAACTCTTATATAAATAATGTTTTCTAGATTCAGAACCTACAAAAACGTGTAAGAACCCCATGACTTTGATATTAAAGTCGGAATAAATTGAGTTGTTACCCTTATTATGATCAAGGGACATATAGATAGGAACACGACTATAGCCCCAATCAGAGATCTCTGTCCAGCTGTGAAACGTCATCCTCGAGTCCACAGACTTCATTTTTACTTCTGAAAGTGGCTTCATGATATCACGAGCAACCCTTTTTTCCATGTCAACAATACCACGAATGAGTCTAAGAATAGCACGTTATTATCCAACTCAACATTTTGAATCAAGTATCTACCTTGTGGCGTCGATAGAGATCTCACTGTCATTTTCCTCCCGTACAGCGCGTAAATCGACTTGGTGCCGTACAGGTCCTGGGGCCGCCGTGGTTTCATAGATATATGACAGGATGCAAGCTGGGATGCATAAAATGCAAGAGGCTGTATATATGGCCCTATAAAATTCAATGATCTTATGCATTATTAAAATGCTAGCTAGAAACCGAACTTACCACATCATGTTCCCTAGAATTAAAAGAGGCAATCTGGGAAATACCATTAATGGTAAAATTTCTCCAAAGATTATTACTAGAGCACTGGATAATAAGAAACCCCAAAGATTGTTGTTGAGTAGACACGCAGCCATAAGAGGAAGAGAGTGGTTGATCATCACAGTTGTAAGAGTCATCGCACCTGCCATATAAAGGCCCTAAAATTAATTTGAATTGTATAAAGAATACTGAAAGTAATAAATTGGGAATATACAAAGAAATAACGTGGTAAATTCTGAGTGTTGTCGAGCTTCATGTATTCTTCCTGCTAGTTCTCTAAGTAACTAATGTCAGCAAAAGGTTGTAACAAAAGTGATTTTACAGACAGAGATACTTCTCGCGCATTGTTCCTGTGTCCATTATTGCTCGCAAATCTATACTATCAAGTTGTCAAAAATAAAACCTGTTAGAATTTGGCCTTTATAATTATAATAAGATCTAGTGATTCTCACGGATCCAAGCCTGTATCAAGCATAGCAAAAAAAATTAGCCTTCAAGGAAATCAAAAGAAAAACAAATACGATATCCCATAATTACTCATGAACGCAGACTTAAGTCCATTAAGTCCACCCGAAACAACGACCAGAAGCATTATTATTATCGATAGAGCGGGTGTTGGTAGTTTGTTGAGCCCTGGAAGGCACGCAGGATGTGCGGAATTCCTGCTGCAACTTAAAGTACCATTACAAAATAGCTCGCCATCACAAGCCAAAGTCCCGTTAAGATCTATCCAGTCTCGACTGCAAATCAAAGTGTCATTGCAGGAAGTTGTCCCTTGACAAAAGGTTCTTGAATCACATGATACTGAAGGGATGTAATCCTCCGATTCATGTGCAGTTAGATTTCCGTAACATGACAAAGGTCCTTTGAGATCAAGAATTTTGGTTGAGGGCATAGACATATGATCTAGTTCAATAGAAATAGGTAAAGGTGAAGCTTTTGAAAGGGTGTTGGCGCTCAATAAAATTACCGCTGGATGTATAAGAATCCACCAGGGAATACATGTAGGTAAATGATGAAGTACCATCGGTGTCCTGGAGCCCCGGTTTATAATTTATCAGTGAATAAAAGACGACTATGATAATGCTGTGGAGAAAATTAGATGCAGAAGGGAGCATGCATGTAATGGGTTCGATATACATATCCAATAATTAAAAACACGTGCACTTGATGAAACGTATACATAAGTACATGTACATATATGTGCAAGAGGTCCCTGACAAGAATACATGTATAAAGTACATGTATCTGGATATGTGACAGAAACAGAAACATACAGTACCAAAAAAACAGGTGGGTCTAGTACCGTACCTATCAGAATACGGTATTGCTACGGTATAATAGTTAGGGTTCTAATTTAACGTTTTCGACCAGTACTATGTCAGGCCTAGAAGTGTGTCGCATGGCAATTGCAACGACACTAAAACTAGACGGAAAAAATAAGGCTCTACAACACCATAATAGAGGATAGTTCATCTGGAAACCATTTAAATGCGCGTGATTTTAAGTTTGATTCATTTCTTAGTAAATATCTCAAGAGGTGGCGGAGCTTTGACAGCAGAAATCCCCATACTTATTTGTGTGGGATTGACACTCTTCTAGGTCTGACACGGTACCCAGTCTAAAACGTTAATTCAGAAGTTTTACATAATTCCGTTATTACATCCCTTTCCCGGTACTGTACCTACATGTACTCGTAGTTTTCTGGGCAACTGCTATAGCATGCCATACAAAAGATAGCCTTAGCGGAGTTTTTCTGTATATGCAATAGCAGTTGCGTCCGGAAACGCTAAAAAAACTACGAGTAGTAATTACCATATCCTACATGTGACATCTAAAGTTACCGAGAAACAGATCACGAACCATCAGGCTCTTTGCGCAAAAGACTCCAGCTCTAAATTCCGGTAACCTGATTGGCGCCGATCCTTCCATCGGCCAATCGTACAGAGCCAGCTCCATCTGCGCAAAGGGTCTATTAGTAAAGCGTGTTGGCCCTTCAGCTTAATTATGCAAATAAAGTGATAACACTGGGGTGTCACGAGATGGATGTTACCCGGTGATCTGGCATCTATCTCATCATGCAGACCCTTTTCAGGGGTAAAGATTCGAAGCCAGCGTATTCTCCCGATGTGGAGGTGCCGGGCCGCCGTGCGCGTGGCCGACTTATCGACAACCTTGTTCTTTTATTGGTTACATACATGTAGGTATTCATGGAGCCCACATCTGCTGCAGCTCCATGAGCTGGACCCTGAATAATACCAATCTTTTGCGCCATACGTTATTCCTTCATCACCCACCAAATAATCACTCGCTCCAGAATCCGGATCCTAGTCAACACTTCTACTTCAGAACTACCAGTTGTGCCCCCAAGTTACTGCGTCTCAACATAACTCAGAAGCGCAGGCCAAATCAATTTCTATCAGACCTGCGTGCGCGACTCACCTTTTCCTTTTATGAGCCTCTGAAGCCAACGTTAACCCAAAGCTAGACATAGCTCCCACTCCAGGTTTCCAGGGAACGTTCTGCTATAATCAACCACATCAATAGTTCACGGCACTCTAAACCTTCTACATCCTTCCCTTACTGCGATCATCGCACACATCCTTTGAGGATGGTACCTGAGAACCGGCTTCGTGCCGCTCGGCTTGTAAGCTTAACAGCTTCGACGTGTATAGCTCTAGCCGCAGGGACAAATGTAGTATTTACATTCCTTTCAATCAGGATTTATTCCCGGCTGACAATTTTATAGTACGTCTATTCGGCATATGCTCCTCAACTTGCTGAGAATTTGCAACTTACGGCAACAGAGAGCAACTTGATCGTAAGTGGTCACAATACTTTTAATTAAGCGGTCGCTCTAGATCTGACGAGCTGTAGGGTATCTGGGGTAATCTTGGCATGTATCTTGCAGGTGTGTACAAGTAGAAATATATAGATCTTCACTTAGGCCCAGCCTCTAAGTCAATATAGGGATACCAAACGGAATATTTATAGACGCAAAGGGACCTCGATTGCCGGTCTTAATGGGCGCTGTTCTGTTGTTCTCTGGGTATTATCCTATATACAATGGTATATTATTCTGTTTACACCGATGCTATTAAAATCTAACAATTTCAATAGCTATGAATTCTGGACAAAAATCAACGAGTGTTTTTTCTTTGTGTTTTTTTTCATTCTTGACGGGAGTCGGGAGCTCCGCCTCGTTTGGAGGGGCAATGAAAGCTGGTAAGATTGTAACATCGATTCTTCATACTGCCTAAACTGAAAAGTGATTTTGTTCAAGCCGCCTTGAATTTCCCTAATCACCGTGGAACGGCGACTGCGATACCACTCGCAGCATTTGGCCTTAGTGCTTTCTTTTTTTCGTGCCTTTCTTCATGGCTCTTCCCTGGAAACACTAGCGACTTCCTTTTGGTTCTCGCCACAGCAACCAGCAGCATCGTCTTGCTTTCATATTTTTTCCTCAGAGTAGTACCTGTACCAGGTGCATACTCTATTGTGCCACCAGCAGAGCCTGGTTACACTGGAAGTAGCAGGCTGCACCGAACGAAATCTGGCGAAAGCCGAAGTGCAGCAAAAGACAATCATCACGAACCAGGTACGAGCACCAGTAGTAGAGGGATTGTTAGAATAACAAATCCGGACTGTACACCGGATGAATCATCATCTTTCCTTACAAATTCATCCTCTGACAGTGACGAGGATCGAATGGATGCACAAAGTACACGGAGTGGGGTTATTGGTAGTAATGATCATGCGTATCATACAGATATTCGGGGATGGGCGTTGACCAAATCGACGGACTTCTGGCTGTTGTTTACCCTATTGGGTTTATTGACTGGAACTGGATTGATGACTATCAAGTAAGCTAGCCTCTACCCTATTTTACTTGTATAGATCCAACATTGTTAACGCTAGTTTTAGTAATATTGGGCATTCGGTAGGCATCCATGAGTTCATTCCCACTTAACAGAAACCCTGAACAGAAACTCTATAGGTCCAAGCACTTTGGCAAAAATATGCACCCGATACCCACCCTGACTATGTCCAGCAAAGACAAGGGTTTCATGTTTCTCTTCTCTCTATCGGCAGCTTTGCTGGCCGGATCATGAGCGGTGACTACTCTTCAGTTAATTAGTTATTTATCCAAGCTCTAACAGCATTAATTCACAGGAACTTCTTCGGACATCCTTTACAAGAATTATGGCCTGCAGCGCATCTGGTTAATAGTTGTTTCGGCAGTTATATTTTGTTTTTCGCAAATTTTTGCACTGAATGTTGAGAATCCTCATCAACTTTGGTTGATCTCTTTTCTGAGTGGCTTGGGATATGGTGTGTTGTTTGGTGTATTCCCGACTATAGTACGTTCCACCCCCACCCAAGGAAGCATTCCAAGATTTAGTCTACTCCAAACTAATCTTTTGTCTACAAGATCTCGGAGACCTTTGGACTTCATGGACTGTCACAAAACTGGGGAACAATGACCCTTTCTGCCGTTGTTTCTGGCCAAGTCTTTAATTTGTTTTATGGTAGGTTCTCCTATCTATCTGTCACTTTATGGAGGCTTTTTCTTTCGTGCACACGATCTTGCGTCCGATATGCGCGCACGGGCCTTTGCCGCATATCGAGCACATATCAGCTTATCGTGCGTGGCGACGAGAAAAAAAACCCTCTTTTGAAGCCTCACGCCACGTTGCTTCAGAAACCTTGCGGCTGAAAAAGAAACTTATCAAAAAAAAAAAAAAAAAAGGAAACTGAAAGACAAAGTGAAAGGGAAAAAAGGAAAGACAGTCTGCTGACAATTATACAAGGTCGGGTATATGACGACCATAGTAACGTCACCCCTGAGGGTACTCGTGAGTGCACGCTTGGGCTTGAGTGTTATCGGAATAGTTACTGGATCACGCTGGGCGCTGTCCTCATTGGGCTTGTCCTTGCATTGATGACCATTCAGCGCAACAGAAGACTAGCAGTACAAGCTGGTAGTGTTCGCTACACAACTGGTCCTTGAAAAAATTGGATGCCCACGAATTTTATTTTTGGTAGATATCATATGGCAATTTAATCTAGATACCAGGACTTTTTTATATAGATTAGAATTTGAACTTCAGTTTTCACTTACATTACCTTTTTTACATCAAAGTATTTTGCTATAAGGCGGTACTTACATATACATGTAGGTACTTCCTCTAGAACGACTTTCGTTTACAAACTCTGCTATATGCACTTGTATCTATGTGTCTTGGGTGCGTTTGCATTGCAGCTGTGGAACACACTTAAGGATAACCACAAATTTTCTCTTTTTTCTCCATATCATATCAACGCGCTTGCCGTTTCCCGTAGTAAAGGATTTTACCCGGTCTGGAGAGGAAGAGCATCAACAAGTTACAACACCTCAAGCCCTCCCCCGGATCTACTTGCCAAAGCACGTGCGTGTGGTGCAGCGCAGCGAACGGGACCTTATCGATAGACCCGTAGAGTTGATAGATACATGTATGTAGGTACAATAGGTACAGCCACGTCCGCAAAATTTTGGCACCCTGTAAAAACGTCCGCGATTGCAACAAACAAAGTATTTTTGGTCTTCTTCCTCGAAAGATGGTCATACACAGTGTTGTGATATATACAGCAGTATAAAAATATCTATCTGTACGTTTCTTTTTGTAGTCGTTCTTATCCGGTTGTTATCATGATTTAAGCTCATGAACTTCGAGACTGGGGGGTGCCAAAACTTTGCGGACGCGGCTGTACATGCGCTGCACAGTTGCAATTTGTAATCTATTCAGGAAATCATTGGATTAACTGCCATGCATAAAACCCTCACCACATAGCCTGTTGCTACATTCGACTGCTTTAATGTTAAAGGCGGGAGATTAAAAGCAGAGTCAAACACACTAGGCGACTACATGTATATAGATCGATATATTATTAAGAAGAGCATGTATGGGAAATCCAACACAGGACATAACTTTTTTAGTGCAAGACAGAAACAAACCCCCATTTACTGTAAGAAGATAATAGGAAAAAGCATAAAATATTGGACAAAAGATCATACATAAACAATAGAGATTCAGTCAATCAATCAAAATCAAGATAAGAAAGAGCTAGAGATGATGAGCGGCTTGTGAATTATTGAAGTAGAAATTAGAGTGATGAGATAAGATGTAGTAGGAAACATTAGAAGAACGAAAATATAGAAAGAAAAAGAAAAAAACAGCAGCAAACCCTAATACTCCTACAAGAGTTCTTCCCTTCCCTTTTTTTGTATTCCGATCCCTGTGACCATACCAGAAAGCCCCTAGATAAGAAAAACTTTTTATGTTCTCTTGCTTTTGTTCGGAAAATATAATTAAGGAAACGAGGAAAAAATAGAGAACCCCCCAGCCATAAACAAGTACAAAACCAAGAAACCCGAGTACTCACTACACGGGACCAAAAAGATTAACACCGACGATAGAAAACACACAATGCCATGCCATGAATTAGTTGAGACTTTTGCTATTTTTCCTTCATTTTTATATATTCCCGCACAATTTTATTCGGTCAAGTCAGAGACTCTGACCTTCTTCCGTTGATGATCCCCACGGGGCTCATTAAGTTCCCTTTCTGCATCCTCGAGTTTTCGCTTTAGTTCTTCCTCGCGCTTGGTGCTATCGGAAAGGAGAATTCGAAGTTGCGCCTCAACTTCTCGCCTGGTAATCTCTTTTTGTCGAGCATTTGCTTCGCTCTGTTCTAGCTCATTCACTCTGGTTCGGAAAAGATCGTTGACCAATTCTAATTCTGCAACCCGGGTTTTGAGTTTGCTATTGGTGCTCAATAGTTTATCAAGCGTTGGTGTTGGCTGCTCCATATGCCTATCATGCAGGGATGATGTGGATCCCGGTGAGGGATGATTGAAGGAGTTGAGCCCTGGAAGTGGAGAAGGACTTCCAACGACGGAGTTGTCTGCATGGTTGACAAGTGACTCAAATATTGAGGGAGGTGCAATGTGCGATGTAGGAGGCAGAGGAGTTCCTGCTCGAGACTGGGGTGACACAGATCTGTTTGATGTGGCACCTGAAGATGGTTTACGATGACCCGGGGGAGGTGTCCCGTTTTCTGATCTTGCTATTGGGTGACCATTTGTTGATCCATTTGGCGAGTCGAATAGACTCTAAAAGAAAGATTAAGCAAACAGAATACAATGTTGGAACGATATCACTAACCTTCTTTTTTGCAGGCTGCCCAGAATTTTTAACACGGTTCCGGCTTTTTATAACATCAGTCTTTAAACTGATCGGCCGTGGTCGGCCATGAAGTTTCAAGAATAATCCACAGGCATTACAGAGAACTGAACCACTTTCATCTCTTCGCCATAAAGGAGTTGTGGATGTTGTACAATTTTGGCAAATAGGCTGTTACAACCATGTTAGCACGCTGCGCGATAGGGAAGGGAAAAACCCCTCAGAAGAGTCGTGTGTCGACAACAAAAACTGAGAAAAGTTTAGAAAAAATTACCGGAGTGGTTCCTTGCCCAGCGGTGCTTGCACCAGGTGATGAAGTAGCGAAAGTCATGGCGAAGCCCCCGTTCAGCCTATTAATTATGAAAGAATGATGTTAGTAAAGGGGGCTTTATTTTTTCTATTGTCTTCTTAAATCTTTTGCTTTAGGGGGTGTCCCGATCGCGTTTAGATAAGGGAATGTGTTGCGTTGATAAGGGATAAGGGGCATGGGGAAAAATAAGAAACTTTAAATGAAAGCTGGGTAACATACCGCAACGGGGGAGACGGGAGTGCGACGGAAGCCAGCGTGTTAAGAGATGGCAACGGAGAAATAGACGATGTCCGCGAGATTGAAGGCAGTCTCGGGCTCTCGTTGTTTGGTGTGGGGTGAAGAAGGTGATGTGGAGATGGTAGCAACTGCTCCGGGGCAGGCGAGTAAAAGAGGGCCGTGGGCGCCAGTTTATGATCTAAAGCACCAAAGCTCTGCTTGGTGAAGGCAGAGTGAGAGGTGGTGATGTGTGTGAAGGGCGGAAGGCTTTGGTGCGGAGGAGGAAGAATGGTTGTAGGTGTGATGATATCTAACAACAATGATAGGAAGAAACAGACTAGGGAAAGAGAGACTGAGTTGAAGGGAAAAAACGAGAGAGGCAACAAATTGGAAAAGGAGAAAGCGAGCGGTGGGGGGTGTTGCGGGTATATATTTGAATATAAGTGGGAAAACGAGAGGAAAATATATATATTAAAAACAATCAAGTTCTCAGACAACAGAAAGATGGAATTTATTTTGGTAGAGCGCGGTTACAGATCCAGGACATGCAAGGAATGAGTGATGGAAGGAGGAAAGAAACAACGAACGACGGGGGGATAAGAATCAAAAGTAACGATGGGAGAGGAACGGCAGAAAGGGGGTGGGCGGTCGCCGTAGATAAGGACGAATCGGTGGTACAGTCCAACGTTGTCGATAAGTCTCTACCTAATCGCTACATGTATGTACGCTGCTGTAAAGAATGTGGGTGGCAGATTCGAGGGGCCCGTTCAACAATTTCCATCACTCACAACCTTCCCATACACATAGGTAATCCCTTCCCCCCACCCTAGCATCGCTTCCCCTAGCCAACCCTCTGTTTAGAAGATTTTGCTTTTCTAGTGCTCTAGGTCGGAGTACCTAAACCACATATACCTACGCAGAGCGTAGAGTACAAGCAAGTCTCGAAGTTACACCCCGTCCGCAGCTGCTCTACCCTACTAATGGAGAAGCGTGATAAAATTAGCAACAGATATTACCAGATAGAGATAAGTGGATAGCTTACTTACCCACTTAAAGTGTAGATATCCCCAGATAGCAGCCAGCCAGCGGCATGACGAGCATGGGTGATAACAATTTGCTGACATGCATCTGGCAGATGGTTGGGATTTGTATTTGCCCTGATTTACGGATCTGGGCGCTGGCTCTGCCCCTTTTTCGTTTCGTGCTTCTTCAGCTTCTTCCGCCCCACTAAACACGATCAAAAATGGATCGCTTGTGATAAGTGAGATTCGCCCGATAGCGCACCCGCACGAATTGAGATTGTGCGCAGCTCCTACACACTGAGCCAATTTCGGAACGCACAACTCCACACCAAGCGAATCAGAAGTGTTTTGATTACCCTTCTAGAAGCATGCACTCAACCTTCTAGCGTAGCAATCTAACCGGTGGGCTGAGCCGGCCGTTGATACCCTCGTTCCGCACGATTGGGAACTCACGATAAGATTGCCTTGTCCGCAGCAGAATCTGCAGTTAAGAGGGGGAAACGCAGAAAGGTACTGTAAATATCGAGGAGCCTTTACTGGAGATGTGAATTACATCATCGCTACTTTAGACCTGAGAATCTCCCGAGACAGGAAATCTACATGCTAATAACTGCGTAGGTTTATACATGTATGTAGGTACACTCTGCCCTCAAGCCATATATGCATAGATGTAAGCGTAAAGTACATGTAATATCCACGTTTATCATGTAGGTATTCTCTACAACACTGTTGACATGGCCACCTCTCTCGGTTATCGAGTTAAGGCGCCGCCATTGTCCCTGGCAGCCGGGACCTGATAAGGCTGGTCAGTTCTATTTACAGATGAAAAATACTCTATTGTAGAGTAACAGATCAGCGACTAAAATATTCCGAGATGAAGTCATTCCTGCAGAGCGCGCGGGTATCTAGCGGCATAACAAGGGCTTGTAAATTGTGAAGAGAGGAAACTCCTGTCATCAGTGTGAGGCTCTGTTTGATCAATACAATGTATGTTGCGGTGATGGTAATTGCCGAAACCCAATGCTATGAGCTGGTATAATTATGTCAAAAATAAAATACATAGATGATTTAAACAGCGAGGAAGATTGTTCGGAAGTTGGCCTTGACTGCGTCCTAAAATAAACGAAACTCTGCAGCTTCGTTCTTTGATCATTTGTCGACCGCTGTTGCCGCGTCGGGTGGCGGCGGCTGCGGCTGCGGCCTCATACGTGTGCCCTGTAACCTGTGACGAAGTCCACGTCCTCCCACAAGCCATGCCTGGACAGCTTCGCCGATAACCAATTCACCTTTCTTATCAAAAAAAAAAAACTGTCAACTATCAACATGCCTCGCCCTGCAGCCTCAGGCTACGAAAGACTCGCTCAGGATGCCCAGTTCTCGGATTCGGATGATGACGATCGTGATTCTATCGTTGACTATCCCGGCCGCGTTGTTTCAATCCAGCCGCACCCAACAGCTATTCATCCAACACCATACACCCCGATATCCCCCTCAGTTACCCATTATAATGGTCGAGCTATGAAACGCACGCGGAGCAATAGCTCTGGCGTCGATATTAAAGCTATCAATGCGCGCTTGGAACGTTGGAGTAGGGAGATCGCCAGCAAATTCAAATTAAAGAAAGGACGGTCCCACCATGACCAACCGCCTTTGGAGATCGTTTATTCTGTCTTTTTACCGCCGGATGGCTCTAGACCTGCGTTAGATGGGACTCCAGAAGCTTCACCAGAGCTACCGGAAAACACACATCTTGCACAAGAGCAATTTGAAGAGATCACAGAGTCTGTCAGAACTGCTATCAGTAAAGGCATTGATCCCAAACTTATCAAGCAAGGGTCATCAGGAAGCTATTTTATGCGGAATAGTGATGGGAAGATCGTGGGTGTTTTCAAGCCGAAGGATGAAGAGCCGTGAGTTTTCTTCGCGTTCGAAAGCTCCCCCCCCCCCTCCCCCCCCGCGCGTGCTAAACTCTTGATTAGATACGGGAAACTGAATCCCAAAATGATGAAATGGCTGCACCGCACTTTGTACGTTCTAATTAACCCCAAGATCTATTTTTTCGACTCATCTTACAATTTCATTGACTGACAAACTCCTACAGGTTTCCATGTTTCTTTGGTCGTGCATGGTTTGTAGTTTTGGGCACTTTAAAACGAAAGATACTAATTCTTCCAATTATAGCTTGATACCAAACCTTAGTTATATATCCGAAGCAGCGGCTTGTGTTCTTGACCGACAGTTAAGAACGTTTTTGGTTCCCTACACAGATATTGTTAAGCTATCTAGCAAAGCTTTCCATTATGATTATTGGGATCGGCGAGCATATTACAGGAGATCTAAACCGCTACCTTCAAAGGTTGGAAGTTTTCAAGTATTCCTTCAGGGATTTCAAGGTACACAGTGATGGATTTCCCAGTTAATAGAGCCCAACACTGATGTTTTCAAAAGATGCAAACGTATTCCTTCGTAAATATCCATGGCCGGATCAGTACAATTCCGGCTTCCGGACAGATGCTGCCCCGAGGAGACGAGCACCCTGGGCCTCGGCTTGCCGGCCAAGTGGTGGTGAAGATGATCTTTCTGATGGTGATTCAAATACACCCACTCAGACTGATGATCTAAACAATAGGCGGTTTGTTTGGACCGAGCAGCTTCAACAGAACTTTAGAGAAGAGCTCGAAAAACTCGTAATTTTGGATTACATCATGAGGAATACAGATAGAGGTCTCGATAATTGGATGATCAAAGTTGATTGGAAGACTCAGGAAGTTTCAGTGGCTAGTCACCCAACTCACCTTAACGTCAATTTACAGCAGTCTACACAGACTCCGCAGGCCACGGCTGGCGAGCTGAACCCTGCTGGAATGAATAATGGTCTGCGTCCGGCTACACCGATATACCGAGTTCAGGAGCCTATGGTCGCGAGTTCAAGATCTGCCACTCCCCAAATTGGTGCCAGTGCCACAATTACAATTGGCGCCATTGACAACTCATTAGCTTTTCCTTGGAAACATCCGGATCAATGGCGCAGTTTTCCGTTTGGTTGGCTATTTCTCCCTGTATCACTTATTGGGCAACCATTTTCCCAAAAAACTAGAGATCATTTTATTCCGTTGCTCACATCTACGAAATGGTGGGCCGAAACACAGACGATGTTGCGAAGACTATTTGAACAAGACTCGGACTTTAAGGAAAGAATGTTTCAAAAGCAAATAGCAGTACTCAAAGGGCAGGCCTTTAATGTCCTTGAAACTTTGAAAACTCCAGACCAGGGTCCTTTAGAGCTTACAAGGAGGGCAAGAGTTCACGTTTGGGTGCGCTTTCCCTATCAATTGCCCAACTTTGGAGAGACAAATAAGAGGTGTGCTAATCTAATTTGAAATCTAGGATGACGAGATGGAGGTACCTGTTGCAGTCCCCTTACGTGTACCATCATCAGAATCTCGCCACCGTCGAGAAACAGACTTGGAACGTGGCTTTGATGAAGAAGCTGAGATGGATATCGGTGCTGCTGTCGCCTCGGCACCCCTATTGCGTGAACATGATCTCCTGGGTCTTTCACCCCCTCGATCGGAAATTCCTAGCTCCGCAAGACTTGGAATGTCAAGGACTCATAGCCTTCAGAGTGATCAATCAGGGTCATCTTCGAACCAGAATGGCGATATTCTTTCGGCTTCGCCAATGTCCGCGGTAGACTCGTTAGTTTCCAAGTTTTCGTTGGGACATGAAGCGAACCCGAGTATACAATCCTCATCAATGAACGCCCCCCGATCAAGTCGTCGCAGCCATAAGAGCTTCGACGAGCGACGATCCCCTACCGAAAGGAAGAAATCAGGAGCCAACTTTCTTGACCAGCGGAAACGAAGATTTTCCTTGACTTCCAGTGCGGGGCCGCCACGAAATGTGTACAATGATGATGATGCCGAAGGTGATTTAGGATACTCGGCTGTTGACGGAAGCGAAGGGGCCCAAAGGAAGGTCATAGTAGAGAGGCTGGAGGCTGTGAAATCAAGGAATCCGGTGTTCACTTGGTGTTAAGTTTGGACTTTACGTAGCATGAAGAGGATGGATTATCTTTCTATTTTCTTCTCCTCAATTGGTTTTATTACTAACTGCCTTTCGACGCATTTCGCCAAGGCACAAAATTTGTTAGCTTATGTGCTTCTATGTTTTTCTTTCTCTTTTTCTTTCCTCTGAAAGTTATGGCGCTGAGGTATATATAAAGTTTATTAGGGATACTCCTGATATAAAGTACTCGAAATCATAAAAGGAACATTTTTCTTTGATCACAATTACCTACATATAGTTACAAATAGATTGGGCATAGGTACATGTAACTTAAAATCTAGCACTTTGAGATCTGGATTGGAACCATTCCCAGCCCAATCCAATCGGTCCCCATTGACTTCAATAAGGGCCATTATATTGATATTGGCATTGTTGAGGGGTTCTTTCTTGGTTATATGCATATATAGAGTATTGTTTGTTTATCTCCCGCTCCTTGGAGGGTTGTTTTTCTGGGATACTCACGTAAGTAAGCCTTGAGGTGCAAAGGGATTTTTTTTTGTTGAATTCAGGTACAAAGTGTCTTTAAAATTACCGCAGAATTAAGTATAGTACCGAGTACTATCGAAAAAGTATTTATATATACATGTTGATATGCCGAGCTTAGGTTTATTTCTTTCTTTCTTTTTGTTTACTCACTTTGTTGCCGCTTACATGATATTTCTCATGCTTTCAATCAATCATAACTCTTTTCAGCGGACTCAGCCTAAGCAACCCAGTATCTATTGTAATCTACTGATAACAACTTTGGCTCTCTTTGTACGATAGTATTGGTTCCACCATCATACATGCCAACCGTAATAGTTGATAAACCGAGCTAGGTCTCCTACTTCAGAGACTTAGAAATAGTGGACTATCAATTCAAATCTATATAGTCTATTTTAATAAACATAGAGCCTATATGTACACTACACAACGTAGAAAAATCTGGTTCTATGATTTAGCGGAATAAATAATCAATCGCACAATTCAAAGATATACTACTACTCTTCATCCGGCAAAAGAGCGAAAGAAAAAGAAAGAAAAAGAAAGAAAAAGCAAGCTTTTAAATCGGTAATAACGACTATCAGCATTACTGATATAATCAAAGATGTAGTTAGGCCTAGGTTTTATGGTTGAATGCATTGTTCGATTTTTTTCCTAACTACATGTAATATACTGTGGCGTCTGCTTAATTCCGGGTTTTGTAGTATGTACTCGCGCTGCCGGATTGAAGCCGCTCAGACTAAAAATGTGATTTATACTGCAAAATTGCAAGGCCTTATTGGCTGCCAGATCACTCGCTATAGATCTTTGAGCGGCTTCAAGAGTATACTTGTAGGTACGATCATTGATCTATGTTTAAGCTCCTTAGGGCTTAGGTCACAGGGCAATTAAATATCTCTTAGCTTGCTTTTCTTTTATTAAGCGAGCAGAGCCGCATAAGCTTAACCCAACCTCAACGTCCAAGACTAGTCAACTGGTAGAGAGGAAACCATCCCCCTTCAGAACTCTAGTTTAGGCTAGGTTCTCATCAAATTTCAGTGTTGTATTTTCAGAGCATATGTGAATTCATTCACGAGCTTTTTGGTACATAAACGAGCTTGCATGAGACACATAAATGCCGACGTATGATGTGCATGTATGTAGGTAACGCGCAGCGCATAGGACACTGGTAGGCGTGGTCGAATCGGGTTTATACATGTATTGCAGAGTATCATAATCTTTATCCAACTCTTTTTCTCGTAGAAGGCACGTACTACAACTCTTCATCTTTGTTTTTGCTGTACCTGATATTCGTGATGGTGGTGCCCTGGCGCTTCCGCTCGGACGGGTGTAAGTTCTCTGAGGAGGATTGGGAATGTCTCCGCGCGACCATCATTCGATCCTTGCATATTAATTCAGTCGGTTTGGAAGGTCCTTTGGCCCATGGGACGGAATGGGATGATTGGTTTGAGAATCTCCTATATGTGGGCGGAATCGGGGAGAAGTATTGGGGAGAACCTCGGGGAAGGGAATGGATATTTCCTCGGGACAGGACTGCGTGAGTATGCCGTCTTTTTTGGTTTTCTTGTTCTCATCTCCCTCTTTTTTTTTGGGGGGGGGGGAGGAGATATTATTTTAGAAAAACACTGAACATAGGGATGCAGAATTCAAACAGTTTTGAGGGCCCAGATAGTGGAGATGGCTGGAGTGGAAAGATCAAAGCTCAAGGTTGGAAAAACATCAGAAACACCTAACCCGGGGGATGGGACGGTAAATCCACCCGCAGGCGCCATACTTGAAAACGAGCCGAAGGGTTGTGGCGTCGCAGCAAGGAGCAGCTCTGCTATAGTTGATCCTCAACGCCGAGGCCCTGGTCGTCCTAAGAAAAAGTCTCAGACTCCCGGGGCGAGAACGAAAAAACATGTTGCGATAGAAGAAAACAGTTTGAATCCGGTTAAGAGATCTCGAGTATCAAAAGGGGAAGGAACAGAAATTGCCAAAGCCAGTGAGAATATATCCAATAGCACTAGCGACAATAATACCAATCATAATGACGCTTCTCTAGCGTTGAGATCTCCCGCCATTACCCAAACACCTATCAGCGGAAACCCGGGACTGGTATTTGAGACTCGCCTCGCAAACTCCCAAAAGGCAAAATTCATATACGCTAACGATACGCCCTCTTTGTCTCTCTTTTTCGGAAAAGTACGAGAAAAGTTTCAGTTGAAAAAAGAGCAAAGGATTGACAGTATCGAGGTGGAGATCGGTACCAAAGTATTTGTTGTTGATTTGGACGAGGAGAGAGATTGGATATCTGTCATTGGAGTTGCCGAGAAGACCTGCAATACAGGAGTTGGAGTAGTAGTTGGGGTCGTGTGAGACTGGAGGGTTATTCCCTATCAATTTCCATTCTACTTTCCCTCAACTCTTTCTTCCTTTGCTCCTTCAAGTAATTTTGAAATCGTTCCTCAGAATACCTTACGACCTTCCCGAGATCGTCCCGCGTTATAGCTAGAAGGTCTGCCGCTGCCTGTAGCAAGGTTTGGTGCTCGAGCGGCAATTCCGATGTTGATGAATAGCAAAGATATTGATCGCCAGGCCTTTCCATTTCTTCTTCTTGTAGTGTTAATGATTGGAGTTCGATCTGTGAATTTAATTCTTGTAAACCATCGCTGGAGGCGTCGATTCCCTTCTCAGGATTGGGCTGTAGTGTATCATGACTCGTAGCAATTCCTTCATGCTCAAGCGGGAATAAATTTAATATTTGTTCCGTCACTGCCCAATCCAATTTGTTAGTATATTTCAGGAAAAGCAGTGGCCTTTTACAAGAGGAAGCATACATTTAGTGTTAGAATTACTTGTCCAAGTCTTTTCGAACCAGTCCATGTATTTATCCAACTCATCCCCATTCATATCAAAAATATCAATTTCCTTTACATCAACGTCAAGTCTTTTTTTACTACTCTCGCCGTCGACGCCTCCCAAAAGGCCCTTACGTTCCGCATTACCTAAACGCAAAAACTTGTCCCAAGCTTCCCACTTTAATCCAACTGCTGCAGGCTCTGTGTTGGATTCCGGAACTCTAGATACACCATCGAGTCCATATAACAGTTTTGTGGCGATAATAACAAGAGCCATTAATTGTGCTTCAGGCCAGGCCGATACTCTCTTTGCCGGGAGTAAGCCGTTCCAGACAAACGTGAGTGACATTAGATCGCTGAGACGCTTGACAGCGAGGTAAATCTCAACTACGAAATGAAGTTCAGCGTTTGTCGGGAAGGCAATAGTGATTCAGGGGGGTATACGAGGGAATCCAAGATCTTTGATATAGCGAAATACCATTAGTGTAGTATCGATCGGAGGAAAACTCATGCCAAATGAAGCCTGGTACATCACCACTAGCTCTTGAACAGTGTGATATAAAAGACCTTGTTTTGGTTTCGACTACTGCTCATTAGTCTTTTTTTAAGGCAATAAAAGCGCTAGAGGTATACCGTACCTTTGGGTCCAAGGAATATATATAATGTAGGTCCAGCCTAGACCTCATCTCCGTCGGAATGTGATCGATAGCTCTCAGGTAAATCAGCTTCTCTTCCCCAATCCATCTATGCATATCGCCTAACGAAACAACAACCCTTAACAGCATCAATCCAAGGTAGCATAATCCTACAGATGCGATGAGCCTTGGTCTGTCGCTGGCCTTTGGAATCTTCCGTCGGCGGCGATTTTTGTTACGAGTATTCAGTGTTATATTAGTCGAACCTTGAGATTCCTCGTCACTTGTGTATAGATACTCTGATTGGCTAGACCAGCCGGTTGTTGATGACCATCCATTGATCGAATCCTCAATGTCAGGGCCATCTTCTTGCGATGGGGCAGCATCTGAAACCCCTGGAATAGTTGCAGAGGTATTCTTCAGTTGAAGTGTCCATAGGTCGCGGACCATTACCTGCATTCGCCGTGTTAATCAAGCACTGGAGCCTTGCTGGGATATGCATACGTTTATGTCACATAATCCTAGAATGACCTACCTCTAATTCTACAGGAAAGCCCTTCTCGTTGATGAGCCAGTGAACTTGTTTTTGGAGAATTAATTGATAGCACTGTAAGAAGAGCTCAAACCCTCTTCTTCCACGAAGAACTATTGTGCGTAAGTAATATGCTCTGCCTCATTCAAGCTGCCTCGTCACAAAAATCAAAATACCTCTCTGAACTCTTTCTTTCTCTTGATTCTTTCTCGCTGCTCTGTCGCCCTGTGGGCCGAACCCCTCGTTCTCCGCCTCAATTTCGAGCTCACCCTACTCATTATTTAGGTGAAAATTCGTGTGTGGATTTTGTGCCGTAGTTTGGGGAATTACCTCTCTTAAATGGCCGTTTTTACAGAACCACTGGCCGTCATCTAGGTAGAATAAAGTCTGTTTGCAGTTATCAACGCCGCAGCGGGAAAGACGCTTGTAGTCCATCTTTACGACAGCGAGAGAGTGGGAGTGTCGTGATTTCACCGTAACTTGGTTGATCTGTTAAGGGAATGGACGGAAAAGAAGAATTGGTCCACTCACTACATACATGTACTCTACATTGAGCCTCAATTTCCCCGCCTTTTACAAGGATTGAACCCGCGGCGGCAAGCACATCACATCGTTTATGGGTTCATGGGTTCGTTCATGGTTTTCAATATGCATAACAGGAGTTTGATAAGGCATGACCAGTCTAGCGGTTTTTTGTTTTACTTGCTTATCACTGTGAGAATACTTGTTTACCAAAATAGAATTTGGTCGGATAAATTTTGGATTATTATACCAATCATATCTGAAGAAGGCCCCTGTTCATCTTTTTGTTGGCAATCTTGTCGAGGTAAAAAGAACAAATTCGATTTTTTTAAGATTGAATTCCGCCTTAGTTCACTTTTTTTCACACCCAAATTCTCCCAATTATCAGAGTTGATGAAAACCCAATGAACAAGCCTCGCTCCCGGAAAAAAAGAAAGAAAAAAACAGAACCGAAAAGAAAAAAGCGAGATCACTGATCCACAAAATGACAGAGGAGAATTGAAATGTGCTTATTTCGGGGCCTCCTTCACGGAGATGGCAGCCTCCTCACCCATGGCGGAGATGATAGTGATGACTATAAAAACCATTAGTTCAAAAATCTAAGGTAAATAAAGAATGGAGATGACATACGGATGTCAGTACCATCATCCTCGTAAGCTTGAATCTTCTCGCCAACCTCTCCCTCGGGGAGCTTGACGTCACTCTTCTCGCTACCGTCGGGCTTGATGAGGTGAAGGAACTCATCCTCGATGTGGGAGAACTGGTATTCAGTGCGGGAGACGTTGGGGACATCCATGTTGTGGGTGGACGGGCAAAGTTCTTCGAGCTTCTTGCCAGTGAAGATATCAATGGCAACCAAGTGAACCTTGGCGTGACCGTGCTTTCCAGTCTTAGATGTACTCATCTCGACAATCTTGCAGGGGCGGTTCTTGATAACGACGTGCCTATGGAAGGTTCGAGAAACGTCAATATACCCGTATATCATAATGAGACATCGGATCGATGCAGGAACGGGGGGAAATCTAAGACATACCCGTTCTTGCGGAGTGCAGAGCACTGCATGGGAAACGTAGAGGAAGCACCGGCCGAAGCCGACTCAAAGGTGTGGTTGTGCTATAAAACACAAGCGTCAGTTCTCTAGTCTAACAAAGCTTTTTCTTCGTAGTTCGTTCCATGTGCGCTGATTGAGAGTGGTTTTGTGCGGGGTAGAAAAATAGTGAGATTATCACGGTCTCGTGGAAGTGGGGAATGAAACATAGAAGGAATTAAAAGAGTAAGAACAAAATGCACACCTGCTCATCGTTGTCGGCCATCTTGAAAGAATTATAAAGCGACTTTTTTTTGGATGAGATGAAAAAGAAAGTAGCGGGCTAAACGGAGACTACGATGTAGATGAGAAGGAAAGAAGGGATCGAGGGTGGGTGTGGGAATAGAACAGATAAAAGGGCTTGGGGCTGGTGGAGGGGCAACAGGAAAAAATACCCCACTTGGTTTTTTTTTCAATTTTGGTTTACTGCGAGCTTGAAGCAGTTTCATTCCGGGTACATGATTGGTGGTGACTACTCTTAATCAGGCCGAGTAATCAGGGCTCAGCCCCGTGAAGCTTACTCAGCTCAAAATAGAACCCTTGGCAGGCACCCATATTGCGACCTCCCAAGTTTTAACACCTCCTTACTTACTTACAGAATTATACCAGGAAAGATATGGGACCCCCTCTTCGTACCTATCGCCTTTTTCATCGCACATTTATACGTCATGAAAGACTCTACAAAACGAAAGCCTCGTCGCGACATCAAGATATCCCGTCCTTTATTCGATATGCAGAATCTGTATCTATGACGCCCAGTGCTACGATATATGTTGGAACCATCTATGAGTAGGTCTCCTGCTCTACCTTCTACATCCACAATATTTAGCAATGGCTGTAGATTTTAAGTCTTGTGCCATCATCAAGGTACACCGTCTTTGCCGCTCTCTCAGCTCTTCGCATGAAGCTTGGTCGTTGCGGTATGCCGGGCGACCATGGCATAGACTTACGTGGGACCTGGGATATACCAGGTCTTCCTAAAGAAGACCCAAAATCATCGGGAATACCAATCGTTGTTTCATGTAAGAGTCATAAACTTACATCCGGTCCTGCACAAATTCGCGAGTTGGAGGGGGCTTTAGGATCATCAAGCCAAGATACAATTGGAATATTGGCTACTGTATCATCTTGCACTCGTGGCGCCATAAGTCAAATGCTTTTGTCCAGGAGGCCTTTGGCCTATTGTTATGTCAAACCATACGCGGATGGAGGTCAACTGCAGCAGTTTGTCTGGAATTCAGCAGCTGGTATACTTTTACAAGGATTGGAGGCAAAAATGAGATACTCCGTCGGGAGAGAGGGGGAATTAAAAGAGGAAATGGTCCTTACATTTAATGGAAAAGCACTTCGCAGAAGTGTTGGGGAACTGAGGGAAATATAATCCGATTGGTCATTGATGAAGACATTCATTAATGAGCAGACAGTCCCAATCCTGTAGTCTAATCCAAAGGCACATACCCAACAACCTCTCATATCACGTACCAAGAAATAGCAAATCCGTATTGATGACTATTGTAGAACTTTGCAATGCATTCCCTCAGATGTAACGAGGGTGACCCTGATAAGCACATGGACTTATGTATACATAAGTACATGTATGTATGCATACATGTATCCAGTGGATATACAACCTTACATATAGGCATGTGTGTTCATGCGGAGGACCTGTTTCCCTATGGTAGCAAGACTAATACGGTACATGCACTTTATTTTCAGTTTACTGTTCATAATAGACCAATCGGATAATACTTATATGGAATCGAGTGCTATTTTATGATTCCCGTATTCTGCTTGTCTTTCTTTATCAATACAGTCTATAAGGGGGATTCATTTCCTCAAAACATACTTTTATATAGGCATGTATGTACTTATACGGACAGCTTAAAATAATCGGCAGTCTCGTGCTCTAAATACATGTAAGCATCATCAACCTGTGGATCCAGTACCGCACCTAGCAAAATGTTGCAAAAACTACGGTATTGCTACGGTATTGCTACGGTATTGCTACGGTATAATATTTAGAATTCCGATCTAACTCGGAAGTTTTATACAATTCCGTATTGATACAGTACGTATTATATCCCCCTTTTTGGTACTGTACTTTATTGTCCAAGATACATGTACAGACCGTATGTGCGTGCTGTATAGATGACATCGATTATTGAGCAAAATCCGAGCTTTCAATCAATAAGATAATGGATTTTGCCTCACATATTCGGTCTGGAGCCGGGTATTCAGAAGTCCCGCGATATATACGTACTGTGTATATGTAGATGCCGCACAATCATTCCAGGTCGAATAGATGTATTCCAATCCATTACGAAGTTGAAAAACCAAAAACCAAAAGTACAGCCATGTCCGCAAAGTTTTGGCACCCTGTAAAAACGTCCGCGATTGCAACAAACAAAGATTTTTTTGGCCCACTTCCTCGAAAGATGGTCATGCGAAGTGTTGTGATATACAGCAGTATAGAAATATCTATCTATAGCTTTCTCTTTGTAGCCGTTCTTATCTGGTTGTTGATGTCACGATTTAAACTCATGTGCTTCGAGACTGGGGGTGCCAAAACTTTACGTTTCCTACTCTGGAAAATGCAAGACGACCTGGTCAACATTGGCAATGACCTCATGTATCTACATGTTCCGGGTAAAGAGGTACAGGTTCTCACTACATGTATGCTGATTTTTACACCAACAGGCTGTATATACATGTAAGACGTAACCTGATGTTTTTCTCAAAGTAAAAATGAATACAAGTACCTGTATGGGCCTGTACATGTATGTACACTACCTCTGCACGTTTAAAAGTATCATTGAAATTGTAGAGCGATCTGAAGGTTTAATACGCTTTAGAGAGTGGTACAATCGAAAGGAAAAAAAGTATAGTAAATGTATATACATGTAGGTATTGTAATAATAATACTACATGTAATAGTAATATATTCAGGCGGGAGATTAGTAGGAGTTGTGGATGGATGTCGGGGCCAATCGGGCGGAGATTAGCTGCTCGTTGGGGGGTGAGAAGGGGAGAAAGAAAGAAGGAAGAAAAAAAAAAACACGGTGGCAGGCAAACAGCTAGGGCAACTAGAAACGCGATTACACTATTATAGGTGTAGGATGTATGTACCGACATCATGTCTGTATGATGGTTAGAAGACTGAAGTTGAAGATTATTGCCAAACTCTCCTGCCCTTCCTTCTCTGTGACATCCTGTTCTTTGCCGCCCGTGTGTGACGACCTCATCACCACGCCCTCGATCTCTCCTTGATTCTCTCTTTCCGCCGCCTCGTGGTAAGTCCTCTCCACTTGATCCGCTCATATTTCTGTTTATCTTTATCTGCATCTATCAAAATTATTCCTCTTCTCGTTCCTCCCAAGATTTTTTTCGGTTCCTTGTCTATGCCCGGAAGGCCTGGGGCAAGGTTGTCGATTCTCTTGGGCGAGATACGCTGACGACGTCGGCACTGACTTTATCTTCCCTTTACTTAGCTCCTGAGGCAACGATACCTTCACTCTCTCCCATATAATCCACCACCCGGCTACCAACACGTCTGCCCAGAATACTCAGCAGCGTTGGAGAACCATCCGTTAGCCATCACGGAGTCCGGTTCGAATATCTAAGCCATTGATGCGGAGTCGACGCTCTTCGAGAGATTCGAGACCCTCCATCACTGCAGACGACGGTGAAGACAGCGAGGCCTCGCCGGTGGAAGGGAACGAGGAATGTCAATTTTCCTCTGCTTTAAATATCCAGGACCGAGGCGAAGAGATAAAGACAGCACATAATCCCCCTACAAAACCTCTCTGGATTCCACCGCGGGACCGAGGTCGAGAGCCTTTAGACGCGACACCAACACCGACAAAGGAAGGGATGGAAGACACACGGAGCTACAAGTCTTCACGAGTACGGTCGGCATGGTTATGCTCGCTGTCAACACTAACTGTTATCCTTTTCTCGGCGTTCCTTCTCTGGGTCAGCATAACATCATTTACGGACCTTCAATGCGACTCTAAAGGTTGTCGGATGCCACGCATGTCCCCTGTTTACATCCGGGAGAAGGATTTCGACACGGAACATACTAGATTTGCCAGCAAATATAGTCTCTATCTATACCGGGAGCATAATGTGGATATCGATTATCCGGTAAGTTCCTCCTTTTCCTTAGGCGCTTCCAGATCTTCCTTGACGTTTCCGTGTTGGTTCTGTGAAGGATCTTTGGCCTATCTTGGATGCAAGAAGCGAGTTTGCAAAGAAAAATGGGCGACCTGATACATTTGACCCGTTCACAATTGACTGCTCGCGGTCCCAAGTTGTTCCAAGTCATTTGCTGAGGTGCTTGCAGCCCAAGGGCGTGCCAGTACTTTTTATTCCGGGAAACGCTGGTAGCTACAAGCAAGTACGGCCGATAGCCGCCGAGGCTGCGCGCACTTTCAAAGAAGCAGCAGCTAAAGACGAAAACCTAATGAAACTTGGACAACGTGGTCTCGATTTCTTCACGGTTGATTTTAATGAAGATATAACCGCATTCCATGGCCAAACAATGCTCGACCAGGCCGAATATTTGAACGAAGCTGTTGCGTACATTCTTTCTCTCTATCACGACTCCCGAAAGGCCACAATGGATTCGGATCTTCCGGACCCAAGCTCTGTGATAATTTTTGGCCATTCGATGGGGGGGATAGTCGCCCGCACCATGTTGATCATGCCAAATTACCAATCAAACTCTATCAATACTATTATCACCATGTCAGCACCTCATGCTCGGCCGCCAGTATCTTTTGATAAACAGATAGTGCAGACGTACGATGATATAAACAACTACTGGCGGAGATCTTTCTCGGAAAAATGGGCAAACAACAATCCGTTATGGCATGTTACTCTGGTTTCTATTGCTGGTGGGGGTTTGGACAACGTTGTGCCTTCAGATTACGCCAGTATTTCATCATTAGTTCCGGACACGCACGGATTTACTGTTTTTACATCTTCAATGCCAAATGTTTGGGTCGGAGTAGACCATTTGGCAATTCTCTGGTGCGATCAGCTCATGAAGGTTGTTGCCCGGTCTATGCTAGATATCATCGACGTGAAAAGGCCTGGACAGACGAAGCCTCGAGCAGAAAGGATGCGTTTATTCAAAAAATGGTATCTTACGGGCATGGAACTTGTTGCCGAGAAAACACTACCGCACAAAGGTTTGATATTCATTCATCGATAATTTGTCATGACTCCTTGCTAATTTGAATAGAACCTACTACACTATTGACTCTTGAAGATAACTCGCACTCTATCATTACTCTTGGGCAAAAACTTGTTTTAAGGCAACTTGGGGAATCGCAAAAGCCTCGCGCATACTTGATGCCCGTGCCACCGTCTCGTGGGGTCGGGACCACCAAATTTACACTATTGACAGATCAAAAATTGGATGGCGTTCGAGATTCAAAGCTGGAGGTTTTGTTTTGCAGCGTTTTCCCTCTTCAAGCTGGGCAAACGGCAGCAATATTCTCTATGAATATGGATCTGTCTGGAGATAGTTCTGGCTCGACCCGCCTTGCATGCAAAAATGCCGCTGATGATGTCATTCAAATGCCTGCATCGTACCGAAATTCGAAACACTCATTTGATTCAGCCCAGCCATTTTCATCTTTGCAATATGATTTTGAGGACCTCGCTGAGCACCAGTTTGTGGCTGTTGTTGACAAGGCTAGTAGAGTATCACAAGGTTGGGTAATTGCAGAGTTCGTCGAGAAGAAGGATGCCAGTGTTCAATCAAACGTCGGTCTACGTGGGTTGTTATTGGATGGGGTTCGAACAACTTTGCCAGCCGAACGTCCAATTGTGACTGAACTTCATATACCTGTAATGCACAGCAGTCTTCTGACGTATAAGCTAAACGTGGGTATCCAATCTTGTGGGGAAGACGGCCAGCTTTTTACCCCTCTGGTCCGTCAATATCTCATGGATCCGCATGAATCAAAGTATTTCGTCAATGTGCACACGGCCGACATAAGCCTTCACGGAACAGCACCATTTATACCACCGGCTCTCCGCCCAAATAATAAGAAGGGGTTATCATTGCAATTTTGGACAGACCCAACCTGCAATTCAACTATAGATGTGTCAGTTGAATTTGATTTCGTCGGAAGCCTGGGAAAACTTGTCATGCGGTACAGGACTGTCTTTGCTGCATTCCCTATGCTTGTGGTAGCTCTTGTTCTTAGAATACAATTTACCGAATATAATAACGGCGGTATGTTTTTTTGTAATCTTCCGGTCTGTGAATCTGTTTTGCTAATAGGATACTGTAGGCCGTTTCATAAGCTTCACCAGAGGCATAGAATTATTGATAAATAAAACACTACCATTCGTTATGATTTCGTTGTCCCTCCTAGCGGTTTCTCTCGGCTTCGCCAAGGCCGAGCAGGAAAAGCGAGTATCATCCCCGTTTTCATGGCCAAAGTCTGCGGCCGAGCAGTCCTCTCCCACCATGGAGTTCGATAAAAACGATCTTCTAGTTGGACTTTCAGACCCATTCTTTTGGTTCTTGGCACCATTATTTGCCTTATTAGCTGTTGGCGTGGTTGCTGTTCTAAACTATGGACTGATGATCTTATTGCATGTTTTAACATTTATATATTCAATATTTACTCGATGGCCCAACTGGGTTAGTAATGAACGAAGGTAGGATGTAATGCAAAGGTCCTAGAATGGATCAAGTAGCTGATTTTAGAAGACGCTCAATAGGTCCGACGTTTTCGTCAAGTAGCCCACGAAGACGGATCATGACAACCCTTATGCTTTTGTTTTTTGTAGCGACCCTAATTCCTTACCAGTTCGCCTACATGGTTGCTTGCATTGTTCAAATCGCAACTTGCGTCCGTGCATTGAAAGTCGCAAAAGAAAGCGTATGTTTCTCTCTAAGCATCTTCGTAACTTAACTCATGTGAAATTTTAGGGGTACTCTGAACGCTCTGGGTCATCGGCGGATTTCTCCAACTACACTCATTCGATCCTTGTTATGATGCTTTGGATATTACCTATAAACCTGCCCGTACTTGTTGTATGGATACATAACCTAGCAGTTCATTGGCTCACACCATTTTCATCCCACCACAATCTGCTCTCCATTATGCCGTTTATACTGCTTGTGGAAACCCTTACGACCGGAAATATGATCCCAAGAATTCCTAGCCGGTATGTTTTCAAGACACTCTGGAACTCGAAATATTGCTGACCAAAAGTTTGAAACGAATAGTATAAGATTAATCACCAACATACTATTCCTCGGATTAGCATCTTATTCCGCGTTGTACGGCGTAACTTACGCATACCGACTTCACCATCTCGTCGATTTCGTTGTCGGATGGCTTGTTATTGTTCATTCCAGCACCGCCCCACCAACAGTTGCGGGCATAATAGAATTATTTAATGACGATGGGGATGACGACTCTTCCTCCAAGAAACGTCAACTGTGAGGAAGATATCTCTTGGAGATAAACAAGAAAAATAAAAATCTTGTAGGACAGAAACGGGCCTTTTTTTTCATGTTTAGAAAGTTCATATGGCAGCGAAGCGTTGGACTCTTTTGGATGGCGTTCTGCAGTATTCCTTTTTTTTTTTTTGCACCCCCTTCCCCCCAATTTCATTTTATTTTCACATTGAGCTTCTTCTATGGCTTACCATAGGACCTTTGTTTCATCCCTTGCTAGCATGGAAGCTACTTGTACACTATATATTCTTTTTCTTTTTTGGTTTTTTAATGTCTAACTTTGTAAATAGGATTTTCTTTTGATTTTACCAATTTCTTTTTTTCTCTCTCTCTCATGGCCCTCACTTCCTATACCATTCTCCACGCGGCCCCACCACCTCTTCTCCCTCCCCCTACATATACTACTACATATTTTTTTTTTCATGATAAAGAATACCCAGCGGACCCGTTCAGACTTTAATAACAGTTGTGTATGTGTGTGTGTGTATGTGTGTACCATCTTCTAGGACTTTTTTTTTTTTTTTTCAGAGGCGTGGAATTTCTTTTACCGTACAGTCGGGGGTTTTAAGATTCTTGCTTGGCAAATAAAGTTACTGCAATAGCTACATATCGTCCTAAACAATAGAGCGGGCACATTGTTTAGTCTTGCGTGGCTTGTGCTTGGCAGCGGATTTTTAATACACCTATATACTAAGTACATGTGTTTTGCTGGGATGCTTTAGTTGTTTTGATCCCACGATATCCCGTTTGCTCCCCGGGGTCAATTGGCTGGTCGGAGGGATCGATCGATGGGGGAGGGGGGGGGTAGACGGACGCTACAGGGTCTGGGATGTATTCGGTGGGCGGGAGGGAGGGAGGAAGGGAGGGAGGGAGGGAGGGAGGGAGGGAGGGAGGGAGAGGGGGGTTGCGATTGGCGGCGTGGGTGGGGGGGATTGGTTTGGTTGGGGTTTTTATGTACCTACAAACTGTTGGTGGCTGTTCTCTACATACAGCTAGAGTACATGTAGGCTTAGCCAAGTAGGATAGGATAGGATAAGAACAGGGTTACATGTATAACCTATGCCCAGCCAGACCCTGCCTAGACTCTTGTATGTAGTAGGCGCATGGCTACATGTACTACTACTACTACTACTACTACTACTAAAATACTAGTAGTAGTAGTAGTAGTAGTAGTAGTAGTAGTAGTAGTAGTAGTAGTAGTAGTAGTAGTAGTAGTAGTAGTAGTAGTACATGTAGTAATAATAGCGGTAGTAATAATAGTAGTAGTGGTAGTAGCTAGCCTACCAACCAACCAACCAGCCAGCCAGCCAGCCAGCCAGCCCGCCAGCCAGCCAATCGCAGACGAGCGTTGTGATGCAGAGTCCCGGCCGGGATGTAGGTTGTAGGTTACAGTACTACACATCACATGCGTTGCGTGCCAAGATGGGGGGATTACATACAATGCATGTTAATGTTACATGGGTGGGTGAGTGAGTGAGTGAGTGATGGGCCATGATCCGAAATCTTGGGGGGTCGGTGGGTTTTTGGCGTGCTGTGTCGACACTTTTTTTTGGGGTGGGGGGAGGGGGTGGTAGTTGTAATTGGAGAGCTGGCAAAGGGGAAGGGGAAGGGGAAGGGGCGGTCGTTGTGGCCTACTGATATGTGGAGTATGTAGGTAGTAGTTCTTGGAAGAAGATTGGCTCTGGTGTTGGTATTGGAGGTTTGGATGGAGGTCTCGTTGAAGGCCCGCCGCTATGTATGGGGGGGGGGGGGCTGTATTAATACTACTACTTACTGTGTGCTATAAAGGTACTCGAGGAAAGGGAAAAAACTGCTCGTGATGTTACATATAAAAAATTACAATTACCTCCCCCCCCCCGCCCAATCTCCCACTCCCACCCCCCACCCCCCACCCCCAATCTCCCACCTACGACGGCACCCCCTCATACTCCACCCCCTCCCTCACCCTCTTCTTCGCGACCCTCCTGCGCCGGCGGCGGCTGCGCTCCACGCGCCAGCTCGCGCCCTTTGCAAACCACATGAGCCCAAACACGATCAGCGCGATGACGGCCGCCACGGCCGACACAATCACCTCGCGCCGCGCGTCGTCGCCGTCGCCGTAGGGGCAGTCGGCGTCCGCGCCGCCGGGCACCCAGCACGAGTCGGTGGCGAGCGAGTTGAGCGCCAGCCACACGCTGGCCGTGGCCGTGTCTGTGTCTGTGTCTGTGTGGGGGGCGAGGGTGCGCTGTAGTGTGCGGTGCAGGTGTGTGTTTTCGAGGGGCGTGCGGGGCGCGGAGAAGCAGGCCGGTTGGGAGGCGTAGGGGAGCGCGGTGGGGGTTAGTGTCCACTGGAGAAGGGTATGTTAGCTTGCTTTGTCTGTACTGTGATGGGGGGGGAGGGGAGGGGAGGGGATATATATACGTCGTACGGCAGCCCGTCAACACGACACGCCGCCCGGCGGCTCTCGTTACAGTCGGCCACGAACCAGCGGCCGTCAGCGACGCGCATGGCCGCGCAGCGGAACGACGGCGGGCGGCCCGTGGTGTTTTGGGGTTCGTCGTCGGCCCATGCCCAGGCGGCCGTTGCGCGGATGAGCTCCTCGTAGCTGCGGAAGCGCTCCTCCAGCGAGGTGTTTGCGGCGGCGGCCGCGGGCTCGAGCAGCGTGGAGTAGCCACAGTTGGCGAGCGCGGTGATGTTGGCTGGCGTTGTGGGCGGGGCGGGGGAGAGGGCCTGCGCCCATGAGGAGTTGCCTGCCGAGACGGCGGTGCTGGATGTGTTGTAGAGGCAGGGCGGGGAGGAGGAGGTGTTGTGGGCGCCGAGGTAGCCGGCGGGGAAGATTGTGGCGTCGTCGCCGGTCGCGGCGGGGTCGTAGACGGCGGCGACGGCGGGGTCGGTGGTGCCATAGGCGACGAGCACGCGCTTGCTAACCTTGAACTCGAGGTAGGACTCGCTGGGCCAGCCGTCGGGCGTGCTGGCGGTGCTGTCGGGCATGAAGAGGGTGGTGAAGTAGGTGTTGTTTATGGCTTCGGCGTCGTCGTACCAGCTGCCGTTGAGGTTGCCGCGGTCGGCGAGCAGGTGCGTGGGCGTGTAGGCGTCGGCGAGGATGTTTGCGCTCCTGAGGGTGCCTGTGAGCGGCTGCGGCGGGGCGGTCAGGGTCGTGTTGGCGGCGCGGTGCAGCGAGAGCGTGAGCAGGAGGATGCGCGCGCCGAGGTCGGTGTTTGTGCCGGTCATCCAGGTGTCGAAGATTGTGAGCAGCGTGGTGGCGTTGAACGACGGCGCGCAGCTGTAGGCGGGCGCTGCTGCTGACTGGCGGGGGAGGAGGAGGGGAGGGGAGGGGGACGATGCGGCGGCGGCGGTCGTCGTCGTCGTCGTCGTCGTCGGGGCCGTGGTGTCGGCGGCGGGCGTGGAGGATGCGGTGTCGGAGGCATCAGAGCTCGCCGAAGCTACTGCACACAGTCAGCCCATCTGCCCCTAGACACTCGCCCGCCCCCCCGCCCCCCCCCATATCTATCCACTCCTCCCCCATAGACCCACCTGGGCAGATCCCCCACCCGCCGCTCTCCCCGTCCAGATACAGGTCCAGTGCAAAGCTGCGGTAGCCAATGGCAATCAGGCTGTCCACGCACGCGGCCTTGTCGTCCGTGTAGGCGCCGTCGGCGAAGCACGCCGGCGTCAGCGCGATGCCGGGGTACTGGTTGTAGTTGATGGGCACGTCGCGGCGGAGGTCGCGGAGGCTCTGGATAGATAGACACTGCTGTTAGCTAGCTGTCTACCGGGAGAGAGGAGGGAGGGAGGGAGGGCGGGCGGGCGGCAGACGAGCAGCACCGTGCTCCAGTTCTCGGAGACGGCGTCGGGGCTGATGGCGGGCGACCAGGAGGCCATCGTGCGGGCGCGGGTGCGGGCGCGGGTGTGTTGATGTTGGGACCGGGTGGATGGGACCGGGTGGATGGGAGGGTTAGGGGTGCTGGTGCTGCAGAGGATATCACTCGGTACGGGCTGGTGCGCGTGTCGGAGGATATCTCAGCACGGGTGCCGGGACACAAACTGCGCAGGGAGCCCGACGCAGCCCGGGTAACACCCCCCCGGCACTTACCCTCCCTCCAGCAGCAGCAGCTCACAACAACTAACTTGTCTGTCTGTCCGTTGCGTAGCCGCGTTCAGTCCGCACCTTTCACGACGCCCACCCGCAACACAACCACCAGAACAAGAACCACAGAACCGCACACACACAGAACCGCACACACACACACACACATACACCCCAATGTCGTCCTCAGAGGTGAACCCTCCCTACGCGCCCTTCTTTGGGTTTGCCGGAATGTAAGTCCACACTCCCCCCCCCCGGGATTGCGAAGAGAGAGAAGCTAACAAGCCCGCTCAGTGCCTCCGCAATGATCTTCTCGTCCATGGGCGCCGCATACGGCACCGCAAAGGTACCCTCCTCCTCTCCCCCCCCCCCACACACGTCTCCCACTAACACACGCGTCCACCACCCCAGGCCGGCGTCGCCATCGCCGGAGTCGGCACCTTCAAGCCCGAGCTCATCATGAAGTCCCTCATCAGTGCGTCCCTCACCCCTCTCCCCTCCCCCAACACACACCCACTAACCCCCCCAGGCGTCATCATGTCCGGAATCATCGCCGTCTACGGCCTCGTCATCGCCGTCCTCATCGCCGGCGACCTGGGGCCCAAGAACTCGTACTCGCTCTTCAGCGGCTTTGCGCACCTGGGCGCAGGCCTCTCGGTGGGGCTCGCGGGGCTCGCCGCCGGCTACGCGATCGGCATCGTCGGCAACGCGGGCAGCCGCGCATTCATGAGTCAGGGAAAGGTCTTTGTGGGAATGGTGCTGATCCTCATCTTTGCGGAGGTGCTGGGGCTGTATGGGCTGATTGTGGCGTATGTGTTTCTGTGCTTCTTCTTCTTCTTCTTTTGGTGTTTTTGGTGGTGGTGGTTAGGGGTGTTGGGGGGAGGTGGGAGAGGGTGGATGTGGGTGGGCAAGTGCTAATGATGGTGGTGTGATAGGTTGATTTTGAACACAAAGACGAACGGCTAAACGTATTGCCGGCGCATCTGGGGGGGGGGGGTAATGGCTGGCTGCGGCTGTTATTGACAATTGTTTGTTACTAGTACTTTTTTATTTACATGGATCCGCACTCTCGGCATTGGCTTCTTAAACTCTTCGCGCGAGGGATGAGGGGGAAGAGGAGGGGGGTGTTCTTCATATCCTACTTTCTATATACGGGAAACCAACAGCCCGGGAGAAATCAAATCGGGGGGGGAGCGGTATGGACATGTTTGCGATTGTAGAGGTGTACAGTACAGTATATCCGTAGTTTTTTCTTTCTTTTTTTCTTTTCCCCATATATTTTGGTTTTTGTGCGTTGGCTTGGTATTTGTTATGTGCGCTGCATGCATGGAAGAGAATGGTATTGGAATTTTTTAATCCATTTCCTAGGGACTTGGTGCTGTGAATGTGAATTGAGGCGTGGAGTAGGGGGTGTGTGATCATTTCCGGGTGCTGGTAAGGCGTGGTACATACATCTGTATGCATGTATGGCTTAGTGACATGTGGGCCCGTCAATTGTGCCAAAGGTTGATGCTACTGTTGATTGGTACTCGGCGGTCCTGTCAGTAGATAGAAATCAAATCAAGTCCCCAATGAATCTCCAGAGATGCCATTACTCCAAACCACGCCCACTCTAGCCCGTAGATACAACTACATACATGTATGCATACAACCCCCCAAGAACCCGCGGATATCAACAACGAAAGAAGAAAGAAAAAGAAACAAGAAACAAGAAACAAGAGACAATGTTTTTTGATGATAATAAAGATAATTACGCCCTAATGAAAAAATAAAAATATAAAAACAAAGAGAAAAGCCGGAACCACAACCACTACTACTACAGCGCCGACAGCGCCGACCCCGCAACCCACGCAGCAGCGCAGGCCAGCAGCGCCCCCACACCCACTGCATTCCGATTCCACCCCTCCTCCTCCACGATCCGCACCGCGCCCTCCCTCCTCACAACCTTCTGCGGCCGCTCCTTCTCCGCCGCCGCCGCCGCCACCGCCTCCACGGCTTCCCCACCACTACCACCACCACCACCACCACCGCAAGTTCCATTCCGCCTCGGCACATTGAAATTAACCGCCAGCCTCGACAGCTCCAGCAGGTCCTCGTTCCAGCTGCCCCCGGCCTCGCCCTCCAGCTCCACGTTCTGCACGTTTCCGAAAAAATCCGTAATCAGCGTCTCGCCCAGCTCCCTGCGAAAGAGGTCCGTGCGCACGCCGGGCGTCGAGTGTATCTTCTCCGTGTCGTAGCTGTCAAAGAGGTCCTTCATTGTGCTGCGGCTGCTGCTCGCCGTCTTGACCTCGTTCTCGAGAAACTCGAGGTTGTAGTACGTGTAGCGGTCAATGACGGCCACGCCCACGTCGTTGTCGGCATGGTGCGAGTAGCTGCTCTCGTCGAGCTTGCTGCTGCCCGTGGCCAGGATGTTTGGCGAGTAGAACTTGCTGTACATTGTGTTTGCCTGGCACGTGTCCACCATGAAGAGCATCTCGTGGTACCGCTTCTTCTCCCACATCTGCTCAAACGCGTCCGCAATGTCAAACGCGCTGATCTCCTCGGCGTCCTGGAACTTTAGAAACTCGTTGCCGCCGTGGCCCGTCATGTAGATGAAGATGTTGCTGCGGTCGTCGGTGAGCAGCCGCTTGCTGCGCGGCGTGTCGGGCGCCACGCGGTCCGTCAGCAGCCGGATAAAGTTCTCGACCGTCACCTCGTACCCGCGGTAGTCCACCTCGATGTTGTCGCCGTACAGGTCCAGCGCCCGGTCGGCGTTGTTGTACACCGTGCCCGGGAAGGCGTTGCGCGGGTTGCAGGCAATGTCGTCAGACAGCATGAGGATGATTTGCGAGTCGGGGATGCCCAGCCGCTTGACGGTGCGGTACATGGAGAGCACGTTGGCCAGGTGGCGGTAGTTGAACCAGAAGCGGGAGGTGGACACCAGCACGGCCCAGTTGGAGGTGTGCTGCGCGAGGGCTGCGCAGGGGAGGAGCGTGAGCGGGAGGAGTAGGCGTGAGGGCTTCATTGTTGGTGTTGATGTTGATGTTGATGCTGCTGTGTTGGAGGTGAGGTTATCGAGATGTTTTAGGGGCTCGTTGGGGGAGCTGTCGAGTGCAGCTCCGTGGATGAGAAATCAAGCCAAGCTGCAACCCCTAACCCTGGCCAGATATCACACACTTCAATCATTGGTAGGGGGCAGCCGCAATCATTCTCCACACAAACAGCTGGTTTTGACGCAGTTACAATCTTCTATTGATTTTGTGCCCTCCTTGTTACAAATACAAGCAAAGAGATACATCAAAAGACCTGAGGTATCCTTGTAAAAAAACAAACCCGTCCCAGTTATATGCATAACGACTTTTTTTTTATCCCACCCAATGTTGACGCCCCCCCCCCCCCTAAACGTTCTGATATTTGCCCCCCCACCCCCGCCACTAGAAAGAATAAAAAGACAGAAAGAAAAAAGAGTACAAGAAAAAGAAATGTTCATTTGGTACAGATATCGATTTCTATGCCTTCTCCACAACCTTCTCAGCCCCCTCCTGCAGGACCTTCTCAGACCCATCCTCATTGTAGTTCTCGGTCCTCATGTCTGAGATACCCAAATCGTCCTCCTGTTCCTTGGTCCTGGCCACATCGACGATAGTCAACTGCGGGTCCGGGTCAGGTGCATAGAGGTTCTGGACATAACTGGCCGCAAGAGGATCGTCGAGAATACAGGTGAACTTCTTCTTTCCACTCTTGGCGTCACGGAGCCCCTGGAAGAATGCCTCCCACTTGTCCCTAGTCTCCTTCTCGACCGAATCGGAGGTCTCTTCGTTCATATCGCCCCAAATGCGCTGGTGGAGATCGTCGTGAACCTGCTGGAGGAGGCCTTCGAGGGTCGTGAAACGCCCTCCGAGGGTTCCGGGGGTAAGGTCGAGCCCGAGCTCAGGGCAGGTGAGGGCGCATGTCTCGGACTAAAAAAGTTAGTTTGAGCAATACGAATCGTCGAATCCGACAAACCTTGAGAATATCACGAGCAAGATCTTCTTCGTCCTCGACCTTCAGGGTAATGATACGTCCCATAGAGGGAACGGCTCCCCCAGTCTTAACTTCGTTACTCTTGTCTGTAAATCATCAGTAATGGCCTTCCCGCAAGTCCCTACCGGTCGGGAAACCCACATCCACAGGCATCGCAGACAGTGCTCATAATCACCACCTCCTTGAAATGGGGGATATCCACAAGCTTCATATGTGTGCTGCACGGCCTGACACAGCTAGGGCAACTCGCGGGGAAGGTGTGCACCTCGTCAGGCCTGATCTCGTCGTCCTCAAACTTCTCCGTATCCTCCGCACTCGTGTCCGTCAAACCAAGTGCCGTGTTCATCTCCGGTGTCCTGACATAGTCGTGCCTGGCCCATTTCCCCTTTGCGTCATCTGGCTTCGGCTCAATCCACGAGTTGCCGGCCGGGTCATCAACCTTTACCGTGAACGGGAATGCTCGCCCCTCAACCATGTCTCTGCCCTTGGAAACAAACTGCGAAATCTTCTCATATGACTCCAGGTCGACCTCTTTGCGTTTCGGTTGGTCTTGCTCAAGATCCTCGAGCACTAGTGACAAGAGACCTTCGACATTCGTGAGCTGTCCTCGCTGGGCGGGAATCTCGAGATCGAGTTCAATGAAGCGCGATGTGCATGTTTCGGACTTGACAATCTGCCTGTTCAGGTCCTCTTTACTTTCGACTTTGAAGGTGTAAGAGCACCCACGCTCCTGAATGACTCCTGCAGAGGTGATCTCGTTGTTGCGGAAGTGGCAATGGGAACACTCAAAGGACATGACGACAACCTCGCGGAAAAAAGGAATGCGTGTAAGAAGAAGACGAGTAATGCCTTGCTCGTGGCAGTTCATGCATAGCGATTCTGAATAGCAGTCACGGGCATCAGTGGATAGCTACAAACTCGGCGCAGGAAACATACCAATGTTGTCCACGATCTGCGGCTCGTCAACAGTAAAGTTTTCTCCACCTTCTGCAGCTTCGCCGCCTGCGCCGCTGTTGGCGACGGTGTTGACCTGGTTGCCAATGGACTGGAACATATCCTCTTGCTTGGGCTCAACGGAAGAAGCCATATTTGCTGTCTATTTATGTGTCGATGATTATTGTATATTTATGTAGATATTGTGATAATGAGTGGGTACGAGAAACTATCAGTTGTTTATATGCTTTAGAGAGTTGAGTCAGTTATCAAGAAGATTGAGTCAATAGTTAGGAAGTATTTTTTGTATGGCGGGGTTTTTGGAGGGGCAATTGAATTACTAAGGGAGAGCCGCATAAGCCAAGCCTTCTCTTAATTATTAATGCACTCTTTTGTCATGGCTTTCTGGGATTGTTCCAGGAACCCCTGTCAAATCTCGCCTGTTTTGGTCCCTTACAGTCTCCGTTGTATCAATGCTACGAGTGATATCTTATGATGTTCCACATACCTTCCAATAACGTACCGCATAGATTCCATTGGAACCTTTCATAAAGTTAGAGACAATTTTTCCTATTACTTGTGCGAGTAGTGATAATGACATCGAGCCCGCGACGGCATTTTAGGCTATTGCGAATATTAAGGACGCCAGCCCATCTCAAATCCCTTTCAGCAGCCTGGAACTAATTCGTTCCTGGGCCACGCATAGCCCGTATCCTTCCACAACTAGTTTTTCAATAATCAATACTGGTTTTCTATTCTTTTAGATACTACGGCTCACCGTAAGATTTGGGTTCATGTAAGCAACCAGGTGGTTCTTTATGTACCCAGTCGTCGGGAACCCCGCTGACAGATCACAAATTAAAGGACATTTGATTAACATGAAGAATTCATAACAAGCAAGTACTCCATGTAGATAGGAATGACTAGACTTACGTGGATCACAAGTAACTGATTCCTTTCCTTGTTCTTGATAGATACGTATGTAGTCAATGTGCATCGTTACACCGTCAGTCAATCTAGGGCTAAGTACTCGGTCAAACTTGATATGTGATAATTCTAGATCATGTCAGCTCGACTTACCCCAAAAGGTTCCAGTCAATATACGTCCATGAAGTGCTAAGACCAAGGTTTAATACAATGGACATAGGTTCTCTAGAAATGTCTCGTTGGCCGATATTTCCATTTGGACCGATTGCATCACCTGCAAATGTTAATGGGGAGATACATGAAAAAGCTCTGACTCTAGAGATGTAACTGTATCACCTGTCATCCTAAAGGTTTCTTCGTCACCAACGAACCACACAATCTTGCCGTTACGTTTTCCTGGTCTATACTCAAACGCATATTTTTGGAACTATATCGACGATAAGCCCCTCATTCCTAGCCCCTTCGAGATGTTTGGGAAATCAAGCTCACTTGTTTCCCATCATACCATTCATTATTCAAAGTGGTAACCCCTTTGCAGTACCAGTTAGTCGGTTGACAAATACAGATAATCCAAAAATGCATACCACTAATGGCCTGTTGAAAGGGCCCACCGCTCCATCCGTTCATCTGAGTAACTGTAGGGTTCTTGATTGCTAGAAAGTTTATATCTGGTCTATGCCAAATATCAAACGGCGCCTAAAAGATCAGTCACCGATGTGTGTGCATAACTTTATAATGATAGAAAGCTTACAATTTGGTTAGACTGCGTGATGATACCCAGTCTTAGCTTTCCATCAGTACTTGCCTCAAGGACATCAATTTCTGGCGCCCCACGACCGATTCCGGGACTTGGATGATCCTCTCCTGTACAGACACATCTTGCAAACTTTTGACCTGGGAGAAAAGATAAACCATCGCTACTCGACTGATTTGGAGTGATGCCTGCATCGCATTCGTCGTATGCATATGGCCATACCCCATCAGTCGTCGACATGTATCCAGGCCTACCAAGATTACCCAAGGTCCAAATACCCGGCCACAGTCCAGGAACACCAGCGGGACCTGGGAGCGAAACTGACGCCTCAAATACACCGCCCTTAAAGCAGAGCTTGTTCCAGCTCTGAAGCATCCCAGACCGATAATTAAGGTTGTGGTTTTTGAATGCGTCTAGCCTCAAGCGAAGGGTTCCATCTTTTGTTGTCACAGCGTCTGGATCATACCATTCTAAATCATTAGTGGAAGCATAATGAAAATCCATGGCCTGCCAAAAAGGGTCTTCATTTTCGTCGAATGACCTTCCATCTTTATTAAACTCGTCACTGAATACCAGTTTTAGTTTTCCACCCCCCATTACCGAATCTCGTGTCATTGCATATTTTGGGGTATCGGCGTCTATTAATGCCCTCGCGGCACCCAAAAGTGGATAGGTTATGGCGGAAAGTTGTCCTTCACCACCTGAGCCCGATTTCCCTTCACGTGCAAGCCTAGCATAAGTAAGGACAGGCCATACAATAAACAGACTACAAACGCCGCAAATAAATATCGTGGAATACAGAACCACCATGAGTATCCTTTTGTAACTAGGTCTGATTTTTTCGTTTGAATCTGGACTATGAACGATATCATCATCCTCTAATTCGTCGATTGTCGGGTACTGGAGTGATATGCCACCATATTGCTCAGGATACAACGAGAAGCCACGCCCAGGGTCCTCTTCATGAAAGATTGATTTATCATCAAGCTGCCCTTCCTTATAATCACTGCTAATGGTAAATGCTGGGAGTGCTGAAGAAATTTCGGACGAGCTGGCCTCTCTTTGGGACCATTGTGGATACCGGGAGTAGTCACCAACAGTTTGAATAGATGACATCGAAGACTGTGTTTTCAACAAAGGTATGATGGATAAATGCGAATGAAGTGAACTAGCCTTTGCAACAGTACTTGTTTCACCACTCGATGGAAGAAACATGAATTCCGATGAGACATTCACCACCCTGACTTGCAAACTTCGTTTAGGAATTGACAATCCTTTTTCTTCGACCCCACTAACATCGACATCTTTTCGGCTTGCATTTCTACTTTGTATGCTTTCAAGAGGCAAAGAGGTTGTTGGTATGTAGCTCAGCCGTCGGAATGACTGAGGCACAGCGGATGGAGGAGGGTTTGGTGATCTAGACTTTTGACCCGATGCATTCATTGGGCGTGGGCCATATAATTCTCTTCTTCTATCTCGACGATCAGGTGCTTGCGGCGACTCCATTGGTCCGGTGCGCTGGTTTGGTATAAATCGGTTGTATCACCTTCTCGTCTTGCAGCTGAGGCTTTAAATCGTATTAAAAGTGAAGAGCAAGGTTTCGGTTAGTTCGTAACTAGGAGAGGGGGTTTGGCTGTCCACATAGTATGACGGTTATTAGGGCCTTGAGGCGACGGTACTTGCCTCAAAACCATGAATTAAAACAGAGGGCATGTGACTAATCTTAATCATAATCTATCACTCGAGACAGCATACACCTCAACCAATTTTGAGCTCTTACTACACGAGACTACTAGGTCGATAAATCCACCAATAACTCCGAGATTCGGCCCATAACAGTAGGGAAGTTACCCAGTATCGTTATTGAACCACATAATCAAAGGGGGAGGTAACGTGTTTCACCAGGAACGCAATCGGCACCGAGAAAGCAATCAAGCATGACATGAACAGGATCGAAAATTCGAAATCACCCAGGATTACAGAACTAAATACACTAAAGTATTTTGAGATATCTTAATATTTCTGATGATCGTTACAAATAGGTAGTGAGTATATAGCTGTGGAAGGGTCATTAAGCCTTGATACCCACAGCTATATACTCACTACAATCATAAGAATTAATCAAAAACACCAAAAGAACTCCCCTATATTATGTATGGCTTCATGGGTATTGCTTTGGTGCTCATAATGCCCTTCTGTGAGGTGAGGTTTTTTTTGTTGTTGTTTAATTCATTAACTGTGAGGTGAGGTTGCGTTCCCGGTGATGATCGCTTTCCCGGTGAAACACGTTAATCATCAACCAAGGTATTTCATTACCAAGATTTCATCAAGGATATTCCTAGAGAGAGCTAAAGCACAATCATTCACCCCAAACCACTCCAAATGCAATCGGGTTCGATATTTTATTGATTGATATCGCCTTCCATAGGCCGCAAAAAAAACACCTTTACCCACCTTGTTTGTTCTATACACCGTGCAACATCACGGGATCTTATTTCACTTATTCACCTAGAGCTATACAGTAATGGTTCGTCGTCCGGAGACAATCTAAGAGTCCAATTTGGCAGGGAAGTTTCCGTTTTCTATAGTTTATGTTAGCTCGTTAGAAAACTAAGATTAACGCCAGAGGCCATGGTAGCGTACCGCGTTGGGTGTCCCATCTCTCGAGCCATGCATTCGGGCAGAGGGATCGGTAGGCAAGGTAGAACTGCAGTTTTATGGTCAGAATTCAGAAGCCGGGCGAAAGAACCTTGTGGATATAGCATACTTGCTTGCAAGGAGCAAAGTCCTCACCCTTAGCGTTGACGCACTTGTAGTAGTCAACGTACTAGAGAGATTCGGTATTATATTAGCTTTAGATATATGAGTTAAGGCATTGCAGGTTACGGAGAACAAACGTTTTGCCAGCACTAGTAACACCCAGGATAAAGGTTAGTATAAACGGTATGATTCTTCATTGAACACGCATAATGAGGTGACATACGTGCTTGGTCTGATTCTGATGAGGGAATCGGGCGTCAAAGCCTATTCAATTCACACCCTGTCAGTCTGGCCTCCCTCGCTTCTCAACCCGGCCGGGAAACCGTAGGACGTCGGCTACATGCCTGCAGTAACGAACTTGAATGGCTTGGTTTCTCTTTCGTCGTCGGACATAGTTGCGGATTCTTTCGGTGGTTGTGAAGAGTGGAGAGGCTTTGTTTCCGGGAGCGCAAAGAGAGGCAATTGGAGATGTGCGATGGGTCGATGTGGGCAATCAAAAGATCGGGTGAGGTCCGGTTGTTTGCAGCCAAGAACAGAAGTGACCCCACTGTCGTGGTGGTTACCCGGACAGCCGCTGTTCCGGAGGTTTTGGTGGGCGCCGAATGACGCCAGGCCCTGGTTCACAAATCTCCCAATTATTATACGATGTCGCTCATTAAAAGAGCTACGGCTGCGGGGTGGACATGTGCTAATTGTACGGGCATGCTGTTCGGAAAACGGGGAGTGGAATTGAGGCCGAGGTTCTTTTCGTCCACTTTGACAGTGAGGGCGGCGGTGCCTGTTGGTCAGAATGCCAGTGCTGGTGGTGCGCCGAGGAAGATTCCGAATATGAGAGACCAGTACAGGGCAAAAAACTCGAGCGGATTATATTATACTGCGAGGTTTGTTACCACTCGTTAGAGAATTCACTCTTCGCATAATTATTTGTTAGATATCAATCCCTGTTCATATCCTTTTCTTAATATATCATATTTCTCCTCAATGTTCTCTTTCTACCCAAAATAAAATAATATAGGACATTGAAGATTAAGTAAACTAACAAATCGGTCACTTTCAGTCTCGGAATTGCCACTTTGACACTCGCATATGCCTCTGTCCCTCTTTACCGTGCCATCTGCCAGCGTACCGGCTTCGGTGGTACTCCCATAACGGACCAGACCAGATTCACTCCCGAAAAGTTGATCCCACAACGACAGGCTAAACGTCTCCGTATTACCTTCAATGCCTCTGTCTCCGATGTGCTTGAGTGGAAGTTCACCCCCCAGCAGCGAGAGGTCCGGGTCCTTCCTGGTGAGACGGCTCTGGCATTCTATAAGGCCAAGAACCTGAGTAAGGAGGATATTATTGGTGTTGCTACATATAGCGTAACCCCGGGACAAGTGGCGCCGTATTTTTCGAAAATACAGTGTTTTTGTTTTGAAGGTGAGCTCACTAATAATTATGATGTTTATTGGCTGAAACCATGTCACTAATAAAAACAAAACCAGAGCAAAAATTGAATGCAGGAGAAGAGGTGGATATGCCTGTTTTCTTTTTCATAGATCCTGATTTCCTTGAAGACCCTCAAATGAAGGGTATTGAGACAGTCACGCTTTCGTATACCTTTTTCAGTGAGTACAGCTTTTAAGAACTGAGGTTTTCTATTTTTTCTAATTGACAATCCTCGGTCAACAGAAGCGAAATATGACGATAACGGCGTTTTGCGGCCGACCCCTTGATCTCATGTAAAATTGTACTGCATAAACTCCTACATAGCTCTAACTATATGCATTTTTACCATTAATTCGGAGTTTGGAGTCGTCTATGTCTTTTTTTAGATTTGTATATTCACCTCTCACCTCTCTTCAATGCTAGGCATAGAAATCTATCCATTGCGATTCACTATGGGGGTTAATGTTCCGTCATTACAATGGAGATATAATGTAGATCGTATAAATGTTATTAGTGGTTGGGTCTTTGATATTTCCCATCTTTAATCTATTCCAGAAACGACCCCAGTGTGTCTAATTAATAAATCGTAAGGAACCGCCTATGTAGCATACAAGAACCGAACTAGAATACAAAATTGCATCCCCCAATAAAAGCAACGATAGGTAAAGGATAAAACGCAGCACCCTACCCTGATCGCACAAATCCCTAGAGAGTCACTTGCCACAGTTTATTTCTTTGCAAAATAAGACATCAAATTCCCTTGCCCCTTTGACTGACTATCTTTGTTCTTCTTGCCCTTGGCCACTGGCTTCACTACTGGCTTTGGTTTCGGTGGTTCAGGCTCGTCTTCTGAGAACGATTCCCAAACATTCTCCGTTTTGGTGACTGAATAGAAGGTAAGTAGTTGTAGACGCATGCAAAAATTAAAGAGGACAAACCTAAGTATCCATCACTGTCTTGACTTTGGATCTTTCTTAGCACCTTTCTTTTCCCCCTCACTCTACCACCGCTGGTTATTGCCCCTTCAACTGCTCTGGTAGATACATCGGGTGATTCGGCCTGTGCCTCGATCTTAACCATCTTAACTGGCGGTTCTTCGTCATCTTCCATTTTAATATCTAATTATAATTAACGATTAAGTCAATAAATTATCAGAAAAATCTATATAATATAAGGGAGCATTACCTTCTTCATCATCGTCATCCATCATATTTCTAAGCTCTTCATCCTTTTCCTTTCTCTTTCTTGCATATTCGGTATTGTCATGGACAGGTGATTTGGATTTTTCATTATTTAATTCGTCATCATCATCGCCGATATCTTCTTTTAAAGATTCTATACAAATTCACGAGTTAGTGATCATTTCCTAGAATTTCGATAATCATATAACTAAATTGATTTTTGGTATCAAAATGACCTACCTTCTTCTACACTTGGACTTTGTGCAGCCTGGTACAATGTTAGCTGAGGCGACCGGCAAATAAATTAGGTGGAAAGGGCATGGCTATACAGAATTGGGTTCCGAAACTGGGTCTGTAGTCTTCTTTTTCGGCCCTGCCTTCCATGAACTAAAGAGATCATTAGATTGGCCTCGTTTGGCTTTGGTAGCAGCTGAGGCGGTTTTCGTTGAGGGTAATGTGGAGCTATAAAATCATACAACGAATCAGTATCATCTAGTGATGAATTATATCAGTGATTAATGAACGCACGCTCTTGTGATAGGCTTCCTTTCTTTCGTTTCCGCCTTTACTTCTAAATCGTCTCTGGTTTCTGACTTGGCCTCCTTCTTCTTCATTGCGGCCCCCCCCCCCATTGCAACTTGATCTTTTTTTGCTGGTAATTCTTTCTTTTTTTCTTGACCAACAGATATTGTTGCCTTTCTTGGCTCTGATACCGATATTGGAAGAGCCCTATTGCCCGTCCTCTATACTATAGTTAGTATGCAACGATCCAAGCAGAAGCTCGGTCACAAACCTTAGCGCTGGGATTCAAAATAATGCCATAGGTAGCTCCAAGCTCCAAGGGATCTTCATTTTGATGGATTGCGAGTACTTTTGCAGAGCACCCCGTAAGAATCGTAAAATCCTGAATAATTTTAAATAGTCTTATCAGCGACACGTTACCGGGGTTTTACTACTCGAATTAATAACATTAAGACTAACCTCTAATCGTACCTGTTCTAAGCTGTACAGATGTACGCTCAAAACCTCCTCTAACTCTGCCTTAACCGCTATGGATTTGAGATCGTTAGCTTCTCGATTGGACCTAACGATCGCGAACCACCCACAAATAAAGAAAATACTAACTTTCTAACTCTTCCTCTTGGCACAACTCAATAACTTTACACAATCCCTTCTTTACTTCCTCCGCAGTAACGGTAGTTTGAGTTCCTGGGAACGAACTGTCAAACATTACGGTATCATTTTCACCATCGGCGCTTTCTTTCTCCCGCGTGCTAGTAGGAGGTTGGGGTTTGCGATACATGTATCCAGTGACTATATAGGTTGCATGTATAGATTTTGGCTTGGTAGCATTCTCGGAGGTGTAGAAATCAAACAGCATTCTATAGGATCAGATCGTTAGCTAGGCAAGAGGATTGTTTGAAGGATAAGCAAACTCTTTAGCTTGGTTTACATGGACTTTCAAAGCCCGGCTTAAGACTCGGTAAGACACCTATACTCATCATTTATAATTAGTGGTGATTCAATTTAGATCCCCATGTTCTCAGCAGGTAGAAAAACCAACCACAGTCTTCTGCACAATAATGGCATCCTTGAGATAGTCGCGGTATTCATTCATAATTGAGCTTTTCGTAGATATCGTGATTGTGTGCTGTTCTAGTATCAAGGTTCCGTGATTCTCGATCTCAGTACTTGTCGCGGGTTAACGCGTCGAGGTCACGGAATCCATTTAGGTGACGCGTTGCGATACAATCCTATTGTTCAGTAGAGTGCTCTGCTTCCCCACAAAAAAAAACACGCGTGTATCTGATAGATGAATCATAGTATATCACTCCCACCCTGCACTTTACTCGACATATCTGACATAAGATGTAGACAAGCAATTTTTGCTTCCACCAACTTCTTAAATTCTCAAAGTATGTACCTACATGTATTGTAGATAATCATGTAGAGTAGACGGTAGACCCCGCCCTGCAGTGCACTTGCACCCGAGTACTTGCCACTGGAGACCTGCATTAAGAATCCCGCTTCTCTCTCTCGGACCCTCGGATGGTCCCGTCTCTGAGCTGGCACAGTCAGTCCAAGAGTGGAATGTCTTAAACTTTAAGCCTCAACCCCTTCAAAATTCACTATTAATTCGTCAGCTTCCACCATTCCTTCACCCATCTCATCTCACCACCACAACGATTTCATCAATTCCATCACTCACACAGATAACCCAACGAGAAAATGTCTTCACGAACTCTCTTCTTCGTAACCTCGAACCCTGGAAAGCTTGCTGAGGTCAAGGCAATTTTGAGTGCCAGCGGTGTGAATCTTGAGAGCAAGAACGTCGACATCACCGAAATTCAGGGGACTATTGAGGAAATCACAAGGGATAAGGCAAAGCGCGCCGCCGAGCAGGTTTCTACCCCGTTTGCCTTTCGAATAGATGGAAGATGGAAAATTTTGTGCGGATTGCTAACGACTCGAATCAGGTCGGTGGCCCAGTTATTATCGAGGACACTTGCTTGTGCTTCGATGCTCTCAAAGGGCTCCCAGGGCCATATGTGTATGTTCCAACATTCCTCTAGAGAAGCCATTAGCATGTTGTGAAGAGATACTAACTATTTATTAGCAAGCACTTCTTAAAGGAGATTGGCACTCGAGGCCTCACCAACATGCTTGCAGCCTACGATGACAAGACAGCACAAGCAGTATGCACATTTGCTTACTGCGAGCCTGGCAGCGAGCCCATCCTTTTTGAGGGCAGGACAAAGGGAAAGGTCGTTAGGGCAAGGGGCGAGGGTTCCTTTGGCTGGGACCCTATCTTTGAGTACGAGGGTTCAACGTAAGTGCTTACTGATACCGTACCTTTATCGAGCCATTTCTAACTATCTTACAGTTACGCGGAGATGGACTCCTACCAAAAGAACAAGATCTCCCATCGCTTCAAGGCTCTTCAAAAACTGACTGCTTGGCTTGAGGAGAAACATGGCGGTGGCAGCGGCAGCGGCAGCGGAGAGAGTGCTCCCCCACCTGCGGCCCCGAAGCCTGTAGACCGTCGTAACATGGGGGGTCATGATACCTCTTCTGATGGTGGTAGTTTCTTTGATGGATTTGGAGAGGAGGTCAAATCAAGGGCTATCAACATCGCTGGTGATGGTATGGGTATCAGAAAGGCCGCTGGGAGGGAGTGGCAATTTGATGCTCCCGAGGGCGGTAAAGGGAGGTATTAAACTGAACTACCACTTTCTCTTTCTCTCAAAGCTATTATGATATATCTAGTTGTAATTAAAACTTGATACAAGAATTCTATACTCCGTCCGGATGATCCAATTTCCACTGCTTCAGCCATGTGTCTATTCTTTCTACATTGCTATCGATTTCTTCGGTGTTGTTGCTTTGCAGTTCGACCACTATCTCTTCATCGTATGATTCTAGAGCTTCTTCTAGTATCACTTGCATAATCTCTGCGTCCAGGTTCTCTTGGAGCTTTTTTTCTATAAAGTGGCAGTATTATTAGTGCATCGTAGACAAAGCAAGGATCAAAAGACCTATACCTGGATAGTTCCTGTCCTTAAGTCGATCATATAGAATTGTCGAATCTGCCCGTAAGACTACCACCAGGTCGATCCAGCTCTTTGGAAAAATGTCGCAGACGTGCCAATCGATAATATAACCTCCTTTCATCACGCCTTCTTCGATCTCGTCGAGAAGCTGTCGAATTCTCTAGGTCAGCGCACTAAATAAATATCGGAATAATAAAATAAAAAACCTTATCATCATCAACGATCCAGGTTTTAAGCTCATCGTCGTAACCATCATGGCAGCCTTTATCCTTGACAACCTGGTTTATCGAGAGATGTTTCAAGCCAGTAGTTTGTGCGATGAGTTCACAATGAGATGACTTTCCTGTATGCAATTTGATCGGTTAAGAAAGACACTTCTTGCGGAGCAGATACTCTAGGAGAGAATATTACCCACACCGGGAGTACCGGTGACAATGATGTTTGGTTGCGATCTTCCCATTGTGAATTGTTGCGCCTATGGTTTTCAGTTACGGGCTCCTGTGGAGGGTTGAGCAGTTTCCCAAATTTTCAGCCAACCAATGTAGGGAAGGTTAGACACATGCATGGTCCAAGCTTCTAGCCTTTTTTTTCTCATGCAGATGCAATGTATGTAACGCCCCTAACCCTAACGTTACCGGATTAACTATTTTCCGTATACGGGGGGGGGAAACAGGATTTTGACAACACTGGAGTAGATTGCAGCACCTATTGTAGGTACATGTAGGTGCAACACAAACTGATATCTTCTTTGTGAAGTATCAGTATAAAAAATCATCACCTATAAAATTTCAAGGCCTTCTCCATGGTTGATGCGAAGTCAGGCTCTATGCCAGAATCCATTAAGTTACTAGCGATGCTGGTTGTTCTGTGGGTTCTTCGCTGACCGTGGAGGCTCCACGCCAATATGAGATCATACGGTCCATAGGATTGGGATATGAAACAGTCTCTCATGCTACCTGTGATATACATGAACGTGGTGTCAATTGCTGACCAGCATGTTTTATCAGCCCAGCAAATGACGGGTACTGATAGCCAAAAGTCTGAAGGGATGCGCGCGGCCGACGGCCTGCTGGAGATATATTGTGAACCCCATTGAAGCTACTAGATCAATTACATGTAGAGAAAGTGTGCATCCAAGAAACGAACTCTCAGAGCACACTCTACAAGAAGGATAGTCAGCTTTCATGAGGCCCAGGGACGACGGCAAATCCTTCTCAAAGTTACATACATGTATATATGGATCCATCATATGCATTATTACTACATATAGTAACGTGTTTGACCCAGCACTGTTAGACCTAAAACCAAATTCGTCCACAACCCACATAGAAATTCCGACATCAGGTATTAGTAACCCAATACTGCTTCATATGCTCTGATTCGGTAGATCCTTCACTATCGCTACTTCTTCGATTCTGGTTTGGTACTTCATAGAATCTTTGGCCTACGATAGCCAGATTTGAAACATCTTTCTGACGGTAACACCCGGGCCCCCTGTTAAGTCCAGGACAACGATGACTAAGCAATAACTTCCGAAGGGCATTTGTTTGCACGTTCGAACGAGTGACAGGACATGCATATCTGCGTGCGGGAGCTGCCACTTCTCATGGGGCTATTCGTTTAATTTGGCAAGAGCTTCGGGGTTTGGAACGAATTGTGGAATGAATGAGCGAGCGAGTGTGGACGCAACGCGTTTCTCCATCCGGGAACCGAGGCAACAACTTATTACAAGCCAACGGCTTACGATATAGATCCTGTGGTACGAGCACATGTCACCGCTTTGATCTCGTCGACCCTTCTGTTGCCCAGCCTCGAGGAAACGAACTACTGCCACCTAACATCGACATCAAGAGTCGAAAGTAATACGCATTCTTCAGGAGTTAAGCCTCCACCACTGAAGAGAACTGTTAGTCATGGCAGGCTCCTCTCGTGTCCCTGTCTCGCTGCGGAACTTTGCCTCTGCGAAGACCGCGGCCGTTAGGAAGTCGCCGCATCTCGTCTTTAATCTCGATCTGTTCGTTACTCCTTTCCTCAGTGGCTATAGTTTACTAACATAACTAGAATGCGCAATGTTGTATTCGCCTATTTCATCCTCCGCCATTTTAGACGTGCAGTTCGAAAACTTCGTGGTCGTGGTGTTTTTGGCACCCTCTTCGATGGATATGCATATATGCGAAGATATGCGTATGGTCTATTTCTGAACGCACCAGGGGTCAGAGGGAAAGTCCAGGCACAGGTAGATGAGGCGTTGAAAAAGCTGGAGGACAAGCTTGTACCTAAGGGACCCGGTGTGACAAGATATCTTGCGTTGCCTAAGGAGGGCTTCACAGAAACGCAAGCAAAGGAAGAATTGAAACAGTAAGATATATATTAGGTCCCTTTTATGATGAAGTTTTGCTGATGTTGCGGTAAAGATTGAGTGAAATGGAACATACTTCATGGGAAAGTGGCCATGTGTCTGGCGCCGTCTATCATGGTGGTGACGAGTTATTAAATCTACAAAGTGAGGCGTACAGGATGTTTTCTGTTTCCAATCCTTTGCACCCGGATGTTTTCCCAGGTGTCAGGAAAATGGAGGCTGAGATTGTTGCTATGGTACATAACCGCCCCAATATCGATGACATCATAGTGCTTTCCTAACATGAGATTAGGTTTTGGCTATGTTTAATGCGCCGTCTACTGCTGGAGGTATCACAACTAGCGGTGGTACTGAGAGTATTTTGATGGCTTGTCTATCTGCAAGGACTAAAGCATATGTTGAGCGAAGTGTTTCAGAACCTGAAATGATCGTCCCTGTCACTGCTCATGCTGCATTTGACAAGGCTGGTCACTACTTTGGAATTACTGTGCACCATGTTGCTGTCGACCCGGTTACTCTTAAGGTAGATCTGAAGGCTGTCAGCCGTTTGGTTAATTATAACACCGTTTTGGTAAGTGTATTCTGTGAATATAGGTGTATATATAATTAGACACGCTCGATATTAACTTTCCACAGATTGTCGGCTCCGCTCCCAACTTCCCCCACGGAATAATTGACGATATCGCGGGGCTCTCCAAGATTGCTCTTCGCCGCCGTATTCCGCTTCACGTTGACGCTTGCCTCGGTTCCTTCCTCGTACCGTTCCTTGAAAAGGCCGGGTTCCCGACTACATCATTCGACTTCCGGACCAAAGGTGTTACATCGATCTCTTGTGACACTCATAAATATGGATTTGCTCCTAAGGGCAATAGTGTACTCCTATTCCGTACCAAGAAACTCAGGGCATATGGGTATTTTATCACTGCTACTTGGCCTGGTGGCGTTTACGCCTCGCCCACTCTTGCAGGGTCTCGCGCTGGGAGTCTCATTGCCGGAACTTGGGTATCACTAATGACACAAGGTGAAAATGGGTACACCGCCTCTTGCCGCGATATTATCGGCGCCGCAAAAACAATTGAATCTGGCATTCGCGAGAAGCTTAGCCCTGATCTTTATGTATTAGGAGAGCCTATGGTATCTGTAGTCGCATTCTCATCAAAGACCATAAACATCTATGAAGTTGCAGATGAGATGAATACACTTGGATGGCACTTGAATGCGTTACAAGATCCACCGGCGATCCATATCGCATGCACAAAACCAACTGTGTCTGCAACAGGAAAGTTTTTGGAGGATCTTGAGAAGGCGGTGAAGGAGGTCAAGTTGAGAGGGGCGAAAAGCGGGGGTTTAAAGGCTGCGACAGGAGATACTGCCGCTCTTTATGGTGTCGCGGGGAGCCTGCCAAACAAAAGCGTCATCAATTCGATGGCAGTTGGTTTTGTTGATACGCTATATAAAGCGTAGAGTGATTTTAAAGGTAGCGGAGAGGTTATGGAGAGCATGAGAATCAGGGTATGGGGGGGGACTACGAGTTCAAATTATGGACTCTGCCGTTCATTAGGTTTTTCATGGTGGACATTTGTTTGACCGAGGGCGTTTCGTATATCACATGGTTGCACCAATCGCAAAATTTCCTTTGTAAGTGTTTAACTCATTCGTTCATTATTACTTTTCATTTGTCTTTTTCTTTTATTATTGTGGTACTTGGGCTTGGGCTTGGTTAAATATTGGGGTTGGAGAGGCCATTTGGTATACATTCCTTGGGCCGTTGGAGTATATATTAGGAATTGCAAGTCATTGGAAATATATTTGTATGGGAATAATAGCATTTCAACCATTTTAGGAGTTACAAGAGCTGTCGAATAAACAGCGGGTCCAGATATTAGTCCCTGGTTCGCATGCAACGATGCATAATATGCGTGGGCTTACTACAGAACCTGTAGGTGAATTTCTTGCGAAAATGACAGTGCTCGAGTGTATCGAGGGCCTCTTATTTGATATAAACTGATCTGGTATATGAATCATGAGTGATCACTCGTGAATTCTAAATCCTTCTCTGCTCTTTTTTTTTTTTGTTTAACTCATTAATTACATAATCCTTCTCTGCTCCTACTGATTGATTGATCGGTTGAATCTCTATGGTCACACATTACTTGGTAAACAGCAAACGATTGTTGTATCAGAGTTCCTTCCGGACACTTTATGCATCTGGCGCCCGTACGTATAACTTATATAGACAAGACTAGTACGATCTATTTTGGCCCTGGACTAGTACGTACACACGTTAGGGGCCCGCCAAGTTGATGATTGCTTCAGCGTAAGCCGCAACACGCACACAAGAGGGAGCGGCCCCACTCTATGAAAAATGCTTGGGGCGGGAGGAGTTATTTGTGAGTGAGACAAAGATCTATGGCCCACGGAATCCGTGCTCCATGTCATAGCGAGAGATCCGGGGTGCTTAAGCCTAGCCAAACAGGTAGGGCCAAAACGTTAGGGCTAGACAGAAATCCCCAAGGGCCGGGTTTGTCTAAAACATCTTTGACCTAGACGTTCGATTGGGACCTAAAATCTGCACGGAACTCATTAACTAATCTCGTTCTCGGACCTTGTTTGTGCAGATATCAACGCAACACAGGCTTAGAAAAGAAAATGCAGGGCTCTCTCTAATCCATGTCCGATGGAGGAAGTGGGGGCTTTAGCACAGTTATTTACGGCTATCTAAATTTATAAATATTTACCCCGGAGCTAGCTTTGTATATTGGCACACAGATGATGAGATATCATCTCAAACTGACGGCCTGGGCACGATCGCGAGCCCAACACAAACCCACTAACCAGCTAGAGGTGACACAAAGCTCTAGCATGATATACTGGCAATGGAGGTTAAGGTACGCCCTAACCCTTCCGTGAGCATCAGAATGAAGGTAGAGGGAGGGGAAGGTGCCGTGGTAAGTGGGGAATTAATGGGACGGAGATGAAAAACTATCAAAATCCCCCAATGATTAAAACTTCCCGCTACATGGTTAGGGATTCCTACTCAATTACTGCTGAGAGAGCTTGGTCCCCGGTTGGATACCATCACTACGAGATGGTGGGGACAAATCATAAATCGTGATTAATAAACAACTTCCGGGATAAATCTGGCCCAGGAGGAAAAGCGAAGAAGGCAGAGATACAAAGATCTCTTGAGCTTACAGGATAGCGCCATCATATCCTGCTAGCCTAGCAGGATTCTATATAAATCCGCCACTAGGTCCTGTTCAAGTGTGTTCTGTACTCTGGAACGTACGTTAATGTATATAGCTAGCTTGGCGCTAGTTCGAGGAGGAGCGGACACTGAGCAGAAGAAAAGCTATCTGAGCGGGTAGCTGGACTAGATCTATGTACTTTTCCAACTAGCTAGAACACCACGTATCTATCGCACCTAGCAGAATACCGCAAAACTACGGTATTTCTACGGTATAATAGTTAGGATTCCGATTTAGATCGGAAGTTTTACACAATTCCGTATTGATACAGCACGTATTTCATGATCTTTTTTTTTGATACTGTATGCGCAAGGCTTCAAAAGATTCCGTTTTACCAATCTTCCAAAATGGGAAGAATGAGGGACATGCGTTCGAATATTATCTGGTGTAATTATAAGTAAACAAAAAAGGTCTACAGATACTATCTTCCATATCCATGATCAAAGTTGTACGAGATGCCATATACTCACCAGTCAATGATAGCAAGACAACATGCACCTTGATCACCAAGTATAAAAGCTACAGCAGTAATAATGTCATCTGTATTCTTACCAGTACTTGAGTGCGAACTCCCAATTTCTCTATCACTTTATTTAGAGTCATAGGTTATCACTCGCACAACTCAATCACATGACTCAAGGACCTCATGATACACCCTGAATAAGTCGACTACATATCTACATGTACCTACCTAACCAATTCTCTTATCTACAGAACCCTTAACTTTCTCTTCATACACAAAAGAAGCTTCCTCTGATCACATCCATTACGGGTCAATGATCAAAACCACACCAGCCCCATATGGCCACCCCCACCACCACCTTCCCAACCATTGTACCACCAAACCGTATCATACATTACCCCCAGTCCTGAGCACCGCCTCGTGGGGTCTAAACATCGGGTGTTGGTGGAAGAAAAGGGTCAACGGGAACTCTTATCTGCCCCCCCCGCTCATCACCATAATCGGCTCCCACCCATATTTACTTTTTCCTTCTTCTCCGCCCCTCCCTCCACCTCCCTTCCTCGTTTCTTTTTCTCTCCCTCGCACATAAACGAGCGGGAAAAAACAAAAGAACAGGTTTCAGCCCCTTGCGTGTGTGGTACGGTGGCTTGTTTGAGATCTTCTGAATCCGTTTCTGATCAGCACCCGGTCGATCCAGGAGTTGGGTGTTGGGAAAACCTGAGGGGGAGGGAGGAGAAGCAGAAAACCCGTCTGTCCGTCGTCAACTCATCCATCTGCCCGTTTACCCCTCAGTTGCAATTGTGTATGTGGGCCCTCAGGCTAGGATAGATAGATAGCCTACGAAACCGCCGATCCATGGAATCGGACTTTGGAGCTTTTGAAACGGAGAACTAGGGGGAAGAATACCCACTCACGCAATGCAAAAGCAAACAGATAGCGGACCTCTGTGCGGTGGTAAGTGAACATACGTAACTCCTATCGCAATTGCAAACTCAATTGAGCGTCGGCGGGAAGCCCTTACGTGCCTTGCCTTGAAGGAAAGCCTAGGAGGAGAACGGATTTGTTACAATTGCAAATCCAAAGCTGTAGGTCAATGCAGCAACCCTATGGTACATTGTACGTGAGTTTTTTTGTTTTGTTCGCACACACTTGATGCGGAGCAAGCTTTACATACGTCTATCACGAGACTGAATTCGTGTTATTCACCAACCCTTCAATCTCAGAATAGTCCAGCTCAAAAACAAGACATCTGGCTGGTCTCCTGTGTCACATCTTCAATGCGGCACGAGCTTTTGTGCACCTATTGTAATGCGGTACTATAATAGCAGAATCTCGGTGGGGGGTGAAGAATGTCGACGTCGAATCGATTCCCCGACCAACAACATTCTCACGATTCGAGACAAGAAAGGTATCGATATCCACCCCCCCAAATCCCCAACAAAGAAGAAAACAATTACAATATATGCAGGAACAAAAGACATACATCATCACATCACGGCAGTGTCAATTATACCTACCTATTAGTTTAGTCGGGGGCTTCCGACATTTTCGCCCTTTTTATTTTTTTTTATTTCTTTTCCCACTATATGCAAGGCTGAACTAATGAAAGGTCGAAAAAAAGGAATTCAAAAAGCATAAACCAACTAAAAGCCACCATTATCGATCTCCGCTCATCCACTCACTCACCCACATCAGCCACCGGCGTAGGAGGTGCCGCCACGCCCCTCACTCTTAAGCTCTCTCTCTCAATGCATTGCCATTTGGGGACGTACATCCATCCCTCCCATCACGTGCACATCTAGATGTCCAGTCCGGGTCACTCCCAGTCTTGTTTACAAGCGTCCAATGAGACCGCTTTCCGAGTGCTTCTCAAGATGGGATTGTTAATGCGCCCCAGGTCACTGTATCCGCACCCATTGTTGCGGAGAACAGTTGTGAGCCAACCAGTACAATTCTTGATAGGGTGCTCGTGATCTGAGCGTATATTAGTTAGATAGGGTATTAATTACTGAGTTATTTCTCCCGGGCCCAGCTGGTGAATGAATGTGATGGCAAGTTCCCTGGTGCTTAGAAATGTGAACGAGAAGGGAGAGGATGGGATTGGGTGCTTTGGGGATTGGGTGCTTTGGGATAATTGTAGTACGGGGTCTGGATCCCAGCGTTGTCTCCCGTGGGAACGTATACATATGCCGGTGAAGAGAGAAATATGACATATATGCCGAGCTAGCTGGAATATATGCCGATATGTCTACCAGCTGGGGAAACTCAAAAGTAGAGTAACTGAGTGAAAAGTTAAAGCCAGAGCGAAGAAAACCCGATTTCCGTACTCAATGGGACCTTTTGCTACAAAACTATAGCTGCCACCTCGTGGCTGGCCGGCAAAATTCACACTCACCAACAGTGCCTTGAAAGCAGAGACAGCACTTTCGTTAGGCAGGTACCACGCTCGGTAACGTAACAAAGCCAAAGCTAGTATAGGAGATGATGATGATGAGTGGACAAGGCTGGAAGGCGTCGAAGCCACATTCAGATATGGATCGGAATCTGATGCATACCGTGGCCACTAGTACGCCAGGCTCGCTCGTGTATTACGCTAGTCAACTGTGAACATGCCAGGAACCACATATATATATACGGGAATTGGCATTCTCTCCCGATGTGGAATATTGGCTACTGCACACATGTACATGCCGATAGCAAGTGGGCCAATGGATTGCATATTGGCCACCGACTGAGCGAAGAAAAGACGGTATATGATGTGGGATGTATCGGGATCGATATTTTCGAACGTTGAACTACATGTATGTTACCCGCCCCCATCACGCTCACGCGGGTAACCAGTTCTCCTCATCATCTAACAGCATTTTCTTCCAAACGGGTCAGTGCTCTGCTTTAAAAGTATATGGCCTACATAGCAGTTCAATGGCAGAGCAGAGGCAAGGTAGCGCATCCGCGTGCCGAAGACACTAGCTAAATTCCAAACTGCAAACCCAATGCCGTAATCGAATTTCTCAGTATTACAGCGTCATTGCAGCTAGGATCATAACCGACAATAAACACCTAACCCCGAAGAACCGAATCACGATGTTCCAATTCCGCTCATCAATTTTCCCGGTGGCCATAATGAACAATTGCAATTGCATTTTTTAAATTCCCAACGGTAGATTGACAAAGAGAAAGCACGCACACTCCCCAATCGCAAAAAGCAACACTAATTATTGCAAAAAAATTTTCCTCCTTCCCCCTCACCACAGACCACTTCACGCCTCATGATTGGCACAGGCCCAAAACCGCACTTTCAAGGGAAGCGCCAAAAACAAAAACAACAACAGCAGCAGAGGAATGCAAAAACCCGTAAGCCCCACCGGCGTGCGGGGGCGGGTGGGCGGGCGGCGGTGAGAATTCCCTTACTCCACGGTGAAAAACGGGGGGTGCGTTACCTGCCGAGTGATATATTATGATTGACATGAAACCCCCCACCCTATGGACGTTGTTTGTGAAACAAATCACGTGCCTTCCTGAGCAGAAGCGCGCAATAGTATGGGGTGCGGATAGGGGGGACACAGATAACGCACAAACACGCAAACGCACGCAAGCAAGCAAGCAGGGCATACTGGGATCAGGGACAGACATGAATACCTAGTCGAGGGGAAAAGGAGAGACAAAACCACGACCACTGCCCAAGGTAGAAAATCTGAATCTGAAGCTTAACGGTCCGGCATGGCAAAGCTAGGGAGGTGGAGCCCTTGGGGGTAAATGGATGATCGATGGCATCACTAACCGGCCAGCCAGGCAGCCATGGGTGCCATGTGTGGCTTCCACTTGAACCCTAGCAATTCCTTTGCTCAACACCTTGAAACCCAGTAAGCAGCAAGGTGTTGTGGGTAGGGGATGTATGTATGTATGTACGTAGGTAATTCCGATCGCTGGCTGCGTGCAAATCCCACCTCGCTCATTTGCCAGCCGAAGATCACTCCGCTACCGTTTCTCCACTGGCAAAACCCACTGGCTAGATCAGCCATGCACAGATCGTCGGGAACCTCCGGTGGGGCAATATACACATGAAGGCTAGCTGGATACAATGTTAAGATTACTAGACTAATCTCGGACCATGACGAAGCGGAAGTGTCCCTCCGGATGTCCTCCATCCATTCCACCCCACCCCCCCCAGGGCCCAGAATACTCCACGTACCGGGGCCAAAAGGTGGGGGTTTACTATTCAACTCGTGATGATGGGGGAGAGGACTGGAGGGGAGGGTACCGATGGATTGACGGACGGATTGACGGACGGACAGACCTTCCCTAGTCCGTCGAGTGAGTAATCATGATGTAGAGCACATGGTCCGAGAGTGAGGAATATGAAGAAGAAGCTCAGTCGGAATCGATCACAAACGTCAAAGCGTGGGTTAACTGGGGACGACACGTGGTGTAGGGTAGTGAACAGAGCAAAGTAGACCCGGAGCTTGTTGCGTTTTTCTGCTAGCAATGAAAAACAGGCCGGCTAGGGCATCCCTACTACTTTACTTACCGAGGGCGGGAGGATAGAAAGCCCTGGTCTTGGGGCCCAGAAGGTTGAGATCGCGGAAGATTTGCAAGATACAATGTATCATGTAGGATAGGCGGGCATGGTAAGGTACAATAGGTATGTAATGTAACATGCGAGCGAGTGCGTGCACTCTGCCCTTCTTCTGTCTCTCTATCACCGGCGCGAAGATCATAAACAGTAGATAGTAGATTAGGTATGTAGATACTGCATACACTCGATATTTACACACCTAGAGTACATAATATACACACCAACGGCCCAAGCAATACACCAATCTCTGTGCTGAACTGGCCCAAGGCAAACAGGCAGGCAGGCATGAGCCAGGCAGGCTACCATCGGATGAATTACGACCAGAACACCACCACCACCACCATCACAGCCATCACAACCACCACCATCATCACCATAATCGCAACCACCACTGAGCGCTCACAATCACCATAACCACGATGATGATGACCTTGGCGCAACATCTCTCTTTCCCTTCCCACACTCGTGACTTCACCTCGATGCACGACTGACTGCATCCTTCTAGCCACGTGCGTGCGTTTCCTCGTAGCCCCCTCGGCGCCCTTCCCCCAATCCAGCCAAGGAGCCGGAGTAGGGCGGCCGGACCGAACCACACGGGCGTTGAGGTCCGAAAAATAATAGTTTCTACATACTGGCTAGCTAGTTTACGGAATACCCCGCAGTGTATGAGGGAGGTTAGGTACCGTGGGTTCTTTTTTTTTATTTTTGTTTTATTTGATTATTTTATTTTTTTATCTTGATCGTATCGTAGACGCGGGAATCGCGAGATAAGGACTGGATGGAGGGTGGTTTGGCTTTGGTGCTAATGTACGGTACATGTATGTATGTATCACGCCGGAGGATTTATCGTCCAAGCAAGCACACGACGTGTCTCAGTAGCCGGGAGGGGGGGAGAGAGACGTTCATGTCGAGAGAAAAGAGGATGTTCCAGGTAAATAACCTTAAGTCGGAGTGGGATATGGAGGGATGAGTGAGGTGAGAATACACTCAGGTTACCTACATACATACGTACCTAGTACCTGCGAATGTGTAAGCATTGCTGATACACGCTGTACTCTCCTTGAGGTTGTAATGTATCTGTACCTGCTCTCACGCCCCCATATGTACGCTGCGTATTGTACAATACCTCCAGACACAACATGTAAGTACTTACTCTACGCGGGCAGACAAAGACAAGGCAGGCAGAAAAGCTCCTGTCGGGAACTCGTATGCAGAACTGCAGCCTCCCTTCTTCCCTTCCCGTGCACTTCGGTACTTCCTTCCCTCTCACCAACGCAGCTTAAAGGTATGTACCTCGCAGCTGAACGGTCTCCCATCCACCCACACACACCCACCCCGAGAGATCTGAGCAAGCTCTGTAGTAATTAGGGCGAGGGCGAGGAGGAGGAGGGGACCTAAGAATTCGGCGCACACTAGAACTGGCATCCTGCCCCGCCGGTGTCTGGCACACGACCGGGCCAAGCCCCCCGTCCGCGCATCAACGGCCAGCCAATCGTTCGCCCACTTGAGCTTTCTACTTACTCTAGATCTCTGCAATAGAATACGAGGCGGACATTTGTGGTTGTTGAATCTCCGAAGTGAGAGGAATGAAATACAAATACTCTAACACCCACCATCCTCGCCAGATGCAGATGCAGGTATAGATTGGGGATGTTGGGTGCGTTTAGCTTGCGTAAATATGTAGGGTTCATCATTTACAGCTACAGTAGCATCCCCCCCCCCCCCACCACCACCACCACCACCACTACCAGCACCACCGTAATACATAATCATCCGTCCCATCATCATCATCATCACCATCCGTAGGTAGACTGCGCTATGCACGCGCGTACACATCCGTATGTATGTACTGTCCTGCATGCTCCATTCCCATTTCCAAAGGAAGCGGGAGTCCCAAGTCTGAAACTCCGCGTAAAAGCAACAACAACAAGAACAACAACACCAGAGATCCGGAGGTTACCATGCATGCCGATTAACAATGCTTGCTTACTCTACAACACCCCCCCGAGTCCGGTCGGCGGGCGGCTGGGGGGGGGGGCGAGAGAGCAAAGCGAGAAAGCGGGGCTGAAAGGGAAGGGAAGGGAAGGGAAGGGTCTCTGTAGTGAAGGGTTTCAATGCGGGGGAGCCCGTCCGTCGAATGGGGGAAAGGGTGGGAAACCCGCTCCCGCCCCTGCGTAACTTGCGTTATTTGCTTGCCTGAGAGATAATGTTGATATAGATACATGCAGTCTAGCTGGAAGCTCTGCGCGCGCGTATGTATATATAAATTGGATCTTCGAAATTGGAGACTGGGGATCTCTTTTAGTGTTGTTGTTATTTCATGTGCGTTATTTCACACTGTTGTTGTTTTTTCCCCCACATCCCCATCCTTCATCCTTGCTGGAATGGGCTGTGGTGGCTGTGGCTTTTTGTTATCGTGACTGATTTGACAAGACAAGCGCCCGTGGTTGCACAAGGCCAGATCAGCTCTACTCTAGACCTCCATGATCTGCGCGAGATTAAAATATTATGACCTGACAACAAAAAGACAAAAAGATACATGTATTAATTTATTTTTACAAGAGGCGCTCATAATTATGATATACATCATGTATGTACATGTAGTCTAGACAAGAGGGAATTAAATAATGAGCTTCGTTGGCCGGTTCATGCCGGGGATGAAGGAATGATAAGACGAAGAGTAATAAGCGCGGCCTCCACCAACACAATCCATCCCATCGTCTTCTAGAACAACATGAAACGACGAAAACCAGGTTGCCGGCTGATGTTCAATTTCAAGAGCCGCCAGTTCGGTTCGTAATGACCCAATTCCTTGTTCGCCCCCATGCATGCATCTCTATTCCTGGCTCCTAATATGTACACATGCAGGCTGTGTCGCTAAGGAAAAGAAAATAAAAAATAAAGTGACGGGGTGGAAAAGAAAAAACGCAGGAGTCAACTCTTTGAGGGTAACACATTCCTCTACTGTGTAAATTACTGATGGCCTCGGAACCATGATGAGATACAAAACTAAATAATAATCAGGCCGCCGTACATTTACCCATACCAAAATCAACCATAGGAAATAATCTAATGTACATAAATAATAATAATAATACTGGATGTCTTATACCACCAAACCAGCCAAAATAACCAACATCGAAAGAAATAAACAACCGTATCTTTACTCGCCTATAAATATTCCAAGATGAAACTTGATGAAGTAAAAACAAAAGAGCCCAGTGATGAAGCAAAAACCCATGCATGTGTCAAAGAAAGACAGAAATATAGTTAAAGTGTAGTAGAAAAGAAACCAGGAGGCACAAAATATAACCGACAGAAATAAGTTTCTTTTGAAAATGGAATTTGAGAAAATAAAAGAAAATCCAGCCCGGAATTGTAGGTTCGTTGCCGAAAGACCGTGTTTGATCCATGAAGTAATGAAAATGTGACTGTACAGGGTCGATTTTTTACACAGGCTGCCAAGTATCTGTGGTGTAAATCCAAAGATGTGCTGCCCAAGTATCGTCGACCATCCTTCGTAACAAGTTCTCCACTAGTCCTTCTTCTAAATCCTACACACTCTCACCCCGATAACGTCTCCGGAATCCTACGACGCCGCCATAGCTCCTTTTTGTTGGATGTCCATGTGCGCCTGGTGCCCCGAATCCCGCTGAATGACAAATGAAAATAAAATGCAATGTGGTGGAACGAGAGCCAAAATAACCGTCGAAGCGTGACACCAAATGAAAATCGGATCCTGAAAACATGATATATCGCCAAAACGCTCAAACCCCAATAATCAAAACACGATGCTTTTCAAGGAACGTTGACATCACTTGGTAGCTGTACTGGTGGCCCACTTCCGGAACCTGATTCCCTGTCTTCAGATGTTATTGGACCATGTGAGTAGTGGACAACCTGCGCTCCTGCAGGGTTTGCTGCTGTGGGATTAGCTTCAAGGTAAGCTGCCATATCCCAATTGCGTTGTCCAGCTGTAGGTGGGGCAAGCGGTTGCTGCGCATGCCACATGTTGCCATGCTGGCTCGAAGGTGGCGGGAGAGCCGTGTGGGGTTGCAAATCCTGACCACTAGTGCGCTGTATTGGCGGTGTAGTCGTCAAAGGTGGTTGCTTTAGGGAAGGCGGGCCAGCAGTGCCAGTTATCGAAGCTGAAGGGCCTGAAGAAGACTTGGAATCTGTTGCGGATGGGGGCGAAGGCACACGCGATGGAGGGGCATCAGAAGGGCCTGATTTTGTGGATTCCCCTGGTCCTCCAGGGTATGCAGAGCCTCCAGGAACAGTGGGAATCACTGAGGCTGTTGAAGAGTAACTGGCAGACTGCGAGAACGGTCAATAAGAGAACAAAGAACGCAGAATCTGGGTTTACTCACATATTTGCCAATAATTTTCTTTAAGGCGTGTGTTAGAACCGCCCATGGGAATACTTTCACGTCCTTCTCAATGTTGCGAGGCTTGGGGTTCGGGAAAGCCATGATAAGCTTGAAAAAGTTCTCGCTATCAGGCTTAGCTTTGGAGACTGTCAATGGCTTGCAGCCCTCCAAATTTCTTCGGATCCTATTCTTCTCCTCCACTGTGAATCGGACAGCAATCAAAGATTCTAGCAAGTAGATGCAGTCTACACTGGTGACATAGCATTCTCGCTTCTCCGCCCACCAAATACAACTTATACAGATACTATTTGGCTGTCTTTCGTTTGGTGCAACAGGGCGGAAGGTTGTGTGGATCGTACTTCCCTTCTGTCGTCGCCAAAATTGCACCAGCCGCCGCCTATTGTCCCACTCCTCTGAAGTCCAGTTATGTGCCATGTCATTTAATTCACCTTGAATCTCAAGAAGAGCCTTATGGGGGTATATTCCATATGGGTTGAAACCGGATCCTGTTCCACTGGGTCCTCCTTGAACTGCTCCAGGAGCAGTGTGTGTTGATTGCTGAAGAGTAGAGGTTCTGATAAGTGTCGGGTTTGGTGTGTTTGAGGGAGAAGGTAATGAGGGAGGCTGCTGGTCCGGAGGCCCATCATTCCTGATAGGTCTACCGGATTGCGGTACTGTGGATGCCTGGGCGCCGGAAGGTTGTACAGGGTATGGCTGGGCCCATGGTTGCCCTGGCTGCGTAGCTGACTGCTGAAGCCCATCTGTAGAGTACGAACCATAGGTATAATTTCGTGGGGGTGATGTCTGTGGCTGATACCCAGGAGCGTGTGTTGCTTGTTCAGGATGATCATATCCAGAATAAATACCGTAAGTCCTCTCTGTACCTGCATGGGACGCGTAAGGCGGGTATTGCCCTGGTCCTTGAGGCTGATATCCATAACCATAATCCTCACTTTTTGGTCTTATTGGCTGAGTGGAACGCTTTGCGGGGCTCCTAGTTGTAGAATCTTCAGGTTCAGCCGTAAGCTTGCGCTTAAGTTTTGTTGCTCGAGGCGGCGAGCTGTAAGACTGTTGAGTTGTTGCATCTGTATATGTGAACGTGCCAACATCTACAGTCCCCAACTCTTGCCCTTCCTCATCCTCCATGTTCATGTATACCGTAACTTGAGGAGCTACCCAGCCAGTTAATGCAAAAGCGGGTGTCTCGCCAGACAATCGATACATTCCGGACCCTTCGTGCTTGTGAATAGTAGCGTTGCACCTTCGTGAACCAAACATAAATCTAAACTGTCTAGAGTCGGCAGTCAAATCTGTGGGGCAGTGAAGAAAAACGCTAAATGGTGTTCCTTCAACTCCAATCTGAGGAGTATATCCCATTACCCTGGGTATTAATGGACCTGTCTGATGCTCCTCATACCCCCGTGATGGGTAAGTAGCTTCACCTATAGCTGAGGTATGCTGTTGTGACTGTGGGTGGCTATGAGGAATGTGTGCCAACTGTTGTTGCTGTGATGGTGTTGTGTAATGGGACTGGGGAGTATATGACCCATAAGAGGATTGAGGGTTGGGCAAGTGCTGGCTCTGAGGTCTAGTGTCATACTCTAAAACATAAATAAGTTAGCTAAGTTTTGAACATAATTACCAAAATTAGATCTTACCCGGCTGCTGCTGGGGAGATTTTCCGTAGGCCGACATCGACAAGGTCCCGGCCGGGAAGGCTGATTTGGCCAGGAGGCCGTCTTCGTTATGTAGCCCGCTCCGAAAGCTAGGAATATCCCGATAATCGTAGGACGAGTAAGGGTCTCTGGACTATATAAAATCACAATTTGTTAGCAAGGGAGTTTGGTTTTTTTTCCGCTCTATAAAATAAATTAAAAAAATAGCATATGTAAATACATATTCAGCATGCATAAGCATGCTGATAAACAGGGTGGAATGTATCATATAAGCAAATGAATCAGTATAGTTGATTTAAATTACCTCTTGAACGTGCGTGTATACTGCGCTGAGTGCCACGATGAAAGATGTAGGTGGATGAAATGGGAAGATGTGAGGTCAAGGAGGCAAGAAGAGGGCTGAAGATCTCCTTGCTTGGGTTGGTATGTAGTAGTAGTAAGGCTAGGGTGGTGGTGGTCCAAGGCGAGGCTGGTCAAGCTGGGGTAGCTAGTGCGAAGTAGTCAATAGCGTGATTGTCAAGGGTTCCCGGTGATAACTATTGAAACCGTAATAGATTGCAGTTTATCACGTATTCAAAGAAAGTTGTGAAGAATTCGAGTGATCAAGAGGTCAGGCTGATTTGACTCTGTTCCAAATCTGTTATTTGGGTAGTGGGTAGAGCTGAGTGGGAGCCGATCAGTCACGGTATATGTACGACGAGGCAGAGAGACACTCGAAAGAGATGGCTATGCGTAAAAACTTGAGTTAGGAGAAGGAGTCAGTGGCGATGATTAATAAATGGTGGTGGCGCCGAAAGAGGAACAGGAGAGCTGAGGTCGAGGCCCAAACAGGAGCAGGAGCAGGAGCAGGAGGAAAGCTCGAGCGACTGTGTTGGTGTAGGTAGGGGAAGGGGGGGAGTGGAAGTAGGGGTGGTTGGAACGCGGAAGGAGTTGAAAGAGTAGAAGGAGAGGGGAGGAAGAGGAGGAGGGGAGGACAAATGGGGAGAAGGTGTGGGTAGGTACCTTGGTATGTATGTATGTGTGGATGGTAGAATCGAGATATGTGGGATATGTTATGTTATTTGGTAGAGGCTCTTGCAGGCACCCAGACCGACAGCCAAAGGTAACTCGAACAGTGCAGTAGTAATACGGTTCTCCGATCTGATCTCGCTCGAGATCTTGGAATCCTCGGAATCCAGGCAAACCTCCGGGCTCACACACGAAATGGATCTACCCGGTATGTATGAGGTATGTATGAGGTACCCTGTGCTTATACACACGCCCGCACTCGTATTATTTCAATAAGAAAGGGTGGAGAAGATGGAGATGACGGAGATGAGGGCTGTGAAGGTAAAGAAAAGAAAAGAAAAGAAGAAAACACGACCACCCAATAGATTGGGAAGTTGCAATATTCCAAATTATCTAGTTGCGGGCTCGACAAAACAAATGAGTGCGGCAGCGGGCACCAGGCGGGCAAGCAAGTTATCTTACCAGTAGTAGTGGAGCACGAATAGGCAGTAGCTGAAAGAAGGAGCTAATGAATGATAGCTGACTGGTGCTTGGATGCTTCTGAATGCTGCTGTTACTGTTGACGAAAGCGAATGACGAAAGCAGAGGGAATATTATATGTCTAAAGACCCGAAAAGATGGACGCATCGAGCAAGGAGTGCAACAGGAGGCAGAAACAGTCCGCAGACTACTCTACTTATGACCATCTCCGTTAAGTTCCCTCTCTGGCAGACAAATAAAGAGACGCCCGCTGCGTGGTCGTGGTACGCAGCTAACTAACACTCCAAGAGGTTGACTGGCCCGAAAACGATTGTGGACGTGAGCACCCCCCCCCCCCCCAGCCTCTCCTCCCAGCTGTACCCATTGCGGATGTGGAGAGAAAGTGAGAGCCAGTGCTCATTTGCTCGTCAACCAAGCCGCCAGAATGGTACCTACCCCTACCTCCGCCGCACCCAAGAGGTAGATCTTTCTTTTTCTTTTCCCTCCCTTGATCCTCTGCGGAAAGAACGAACGAGGTGTGTTGCTGAAAATACACAGGTATTAACTGGCAAGGATTCGAAATACTTTAGATCTGGCAAATCCAACCCAGAAACCTTAACCTGCAGCGCATCGCATTGTGCTGCACCTTGCGGAAGAGTTTTCCCTGCCGTACCCAGGCTCGGCGCAGCCGCTTGTTTCCGGCCACGATATCATAAAGATGAGAGGTACAGTAGGTACAGAGATTACTCTAGATACTGTATGATAGATACCTACATAGGGCAGATAAGTAAGTGCTTTAAAGTTACAGTATAATGCATGTTGTATGTAAAATAGGTAGGTTACATGTGGGTATTTACATCATGTAGGTTGTTAGAGTAGGTACGGTACATGAAGTAGAGTACCCGCATCTCTACTGCCTACATCTGCTACATCTGTCTAGAGTACTACTCCAGGCAGTAGGACGTAGGTATGTAGGGTAGGACGTATCATGTACAGCAAGCAGTAGGTACGTTCGCTGAGGAGGCTGCTCGCGCGCGTCCCTGTTGCTCGATATGTTGTGGTCCCACAGACCGCATGGTTGGGGACGGCCAGATGCATCCTGCCTGGTCGCCGAACGGAATGAATGGGGCCAGATGATGTGCGTCTATTTCTGTCAGGTTAGGCAATGATTGACGATGTGCAACAGTGAAATGCTCTCGGCTGACAAGATGGGTTGCAAGGGTTGCCCTTTAGTCTTACTTAGCTAGCGCCCGAAAGCTTCTTCGCTCATTCCAGTCACCCTTTCGGAATCGGTCTACGTGCCTATCGGGATCTGGACACTTGATATATCAGTATACACGATACCATTATTGTAATATTGTACATAATCATCATCATCATCATCTCCATCGTCATCATCGTTCTTGATTCTCTTCACAACCTACATGTACATCCTATCCTTTCCAACTACCTAGAGTACATACATACATACATACATACATTACAATTTACAGCTACACCATACAGCCCCCCCCCAATTCATCCATACATCCATCCCCCTCCCATCCCATAAAAACCCCCATGCACCCGATATTGAAAGTGGACAGAAATACCCCAGCGATCGAGTAGTGTCCTTAGCCTACCCAACAGTACTCGTCCGATATCCGGTTCTCGGATTCACCCTATTAAAAATTTCCCTATGTTTAGGGCAGGCTGAGGACGCTCTGACCTTTTTCCGAGACATGAAAATTTTCAATATGGCAATGAGCATGGGGTAGGCAGTGCTCGAGCTGAGTTTCGCGGTTCTCTGAAAGTCTGTTTCGCTAATGGTTGCTTCAAGCGGGGGTTGCAACGCAAAAGGGAATGTCTCAGTTTCCTCAAAGCGGTCGGACCGCAGGGACTACTAGGTGGGAATGCAGGAACATGCAGGGGTCTGCAGAAGCTTTTGGTCAGTGTCACGAGGCCACTAGACACCTCAACTCCAATCAGTAACTTGAACTAATCGGTTCCCAAGATCAGCGTTCTACTGGCAGGGTGTCCAGGAATTGATACCGCCCAAGTAAAAATGAGTCTGAGCGAGAAAAAAAGTGTTGGTGGGGATACGACATGATACCAAAGAAAAGAGCTCTGTTGTCATGATCGCTATCCTTCTTTTCGCTTCATGATAGATGATGCGGCTTATCTTGCAAGGGACCGGGTACACATACTTGCGGAAACCACCGCTACCGCGATTTCAGTCATGGCTACTGCTGTAGCTGAGACTGCCCAGAACCCCGCAACACAGGATGACGGGTGGGATGAGTGGTGATATGTAGGAAGTATCTGCCAGGGCTGCCAGGCACAACAACCTATCAACCTATAAATCCTCATCCTGTTTACCGACCCTACCGCCGAACCGTTGGTAAGATTTGTTTGCATTTACCGTTCCGTCCCTCTACCATCCCAGTTGCCCACCACTTCTCTCCCGTTCATTGATATATCAACCGGTTGATCAAAAGTCATATGACCTTCAGAGATATAACAAGTTATCGTTCTTGAGGATAATTATAGTGTATTTTTTTTCCCCACTGTCTTGATATATCCCTCATGAGTATTGGCCTGTTATTTCGTTTTTTTAATTATTATATGCGGACGATGATCATCTTATTTCGGAGACAATTCCTGGAGAATATTCCTAGATCGAATTTCAGTGCCGTTTTCCCTTATGTTTTCTTTTATCGCTTTTTTCTTTCCTTCTTTCTCCCTTTCGAGAAGCGGCTCGAGTGTGGGGGGGGGGGTGAGATGTTCTAGCACATTTGGACCCTCTTCGGAACGAACCGCAGAGGAAACACGCCCGAACCGTGGAACGGGTTACAGGCTAGAGTCGTTCGTTTATCTCACTGCCCTACGGGTAGTATAGCACAGAAACGTGTTTTCTGTGGTGGTTGATATTGTGGCGTTCGGACTGACTCGGACGGACACCGAAAGAACGATTGCACGAGAACGTCGGTGGCCTAACGTATCGGGGTTCCAAACTCGGGACGAAACCCTGAACAGACACCGGCCTTGAAGATCATCGCTCCACGAATTCGGCGTTCATTGGTTGTGACCCGGAAATTGCGCTTGAGTCAAAAATAAAAAGTAAAATTGTTTGACGGAGTGCCACCAAATGTAGTCGAACGGGCCGCAAAGTCGGGAAAACGAATGACACCGGGTGACGGTCTGATCGACATTGCGCCACTACGCAGATGTCCCTAGTAAGCGAGGCGCTCTAATTTGACATGTCTCCCATGACCCAACCTGTCCAGCCTGTCACCTGGCACTCTGAGAGTTGGGTGTGACAATGCTGTGAGTGGACGAACATTCAGCGGGATGGAGCCATTCGCCCTAAACCAAGACAAATATCCAGAATCAACACAACAACTCTAATAGCACCCAGAGCTTTGCTTCCTAAATTGGCAGTGGTTCACGATATTTTTACACGCAATCTATCGAGATCTCATTGGGAGATGCTCATCGATTAGCGGGATCTGATCCCTGTTGTTCATCCAGATCGTGAATGATTGATTGCCAGTCGTACCAGGAAGGGGCTTAGAGTTAGGGGGATGGTGGGGACGGGCGATTCACAGTAAACATACCCTAGCTTCAAACATGGACGATACAAAGTGTCTACATACATACATGTATATACATGTACTCTAGAAAGCCAAATGTGGCTTACACGAACCATCAGTGTCATATTTCCGGCAGATTTGATCTGTATCATCTACACGCAACCAACTCTAAATATATGTATGTATTCACTATGACGGCCCCCCAAGAATATATACATATATATATATAAAAAAAAGGATGCCTTTCCCGGCCAAGACGGAGAAACCTACTTGCAATTGCTTCAATTGAAACTCCCCCGGATCTTGCTTTTTGCTCTCTCTCCCTTTTCGGTTCAATCGGCAGGCTTACAGAGAGAACAATCATGGAACGCCTGACTCCTGGCTGGTTGCTCGGTGCTAAGCACCCCCGGGGAAATATCCCGCTATCTGGACTCTGGACTGCACTAATTCGTGGTTTTCCAGGGTTAAGGCAATAAAGAAAAAAAGCCCTTCCAAACTATCCATGCATGGTGATCAAGGTGGGAAACCCGCGGTAGGCCCGCCTGTTACCGGATGGACGATACCCATTCCTTCTTAGTTGTTCGCTTGATCCCTTTTACTTACACGTACCTAGGTCCCCCCCCCTCAATATGCACTTAAGCAATTGCTGGCCTCGACTGGTCCAGGCTGGAAAAAAGAGTTGCTAGATACTAGATACGTGTTTTACTGAGAGGCTGCAAGGCAATGACTACTGTTAGCACTTGCCATAGCGGTGCTTTAGCTATTGTCTATGTTGTGAACGTGGAAGGCAAAATCCCCACGAGCTACAATTCCCAGGACAGAGGATACCACGTCCTGCAGGTTAGATATCCACTGTCTAGTATCACTGTTGTCCACGATGTATCTACCCATTATGGGTGATGGAGACGCTGCACAGTGTGATGCGTGACTCAGGCTTTTTTGTTCCTTGGCAAGTGAGTGTGCGTGTCTTCGGTTTCCAAGTTGCATCCGGAGATCTCTGGCCTCGTCCTCATGTTAAGACCTGCGGGACGGTTCTTTTCTGGCTGGTCTGCATGTCAGCTCATCGTGGGCACTGAGGTGGCGAGCCCATCAGTCTGTTTTGCATGCTCGTGCATTTAATCATGTCGAGATCTATCATCACTATCATCACACTTACGTTCTCTTACGCAACTGAAGGGTACCCAGGAGGATTCACACACCCCCCCAAAAAAAAATCCAAAGTTATGCTGGAGTTGTGGGAGTTGAAGATCCGGGAGTTATTGTCCTAGATCTTTCAGGTCTCTCGCCAATCGACCCTTACACTTAGCGGATAATAAACGAGTTGTGATATAGGTTGACGAGTGGCTCGGAAACAAGGTTTACGGTTTGCCTACATTAGTGGGGTTTTTCAAATGTGAGATATGCTTGCCGCCTGCTGCAGCTCCTATCTCAGCGTCTAAAGGGGTTTCTTCCCACATATTGTTAAGGGAGCGCAAACATGAATATCATCTCGCAACTGCACAAGGCTTTGAGAGATGATTGGTGATCGTTGATTCTGTGATCCTGCATTTTTAATGGCTGAAACTCAAGGAGAAGTAGCGGAATTTAGATCATACCAGGCCAGGATCATACTTGCAATCGATACAGAAAGTGGTCATTTGATAACAGACATGTCAAAAGCTAACTACAAGGCGGGAAGCCAGAAGAAAAAGCAAGTGTAAAGGAGAGACAACGCGGTTATGGAAAAACTCAGTCTCATGGGGACGACCCTTGAGACTTCAGAAACACCCCGTTAGTTTACCGGGACAGAGCCGAGAATCATGCCTAGTAGGTTACAGGCTAGATGCAGCGCGAAACAAAAACATAATGTGGCTTTTTTTGCCTCAAACAGGAACAGAAAACATCAATCGGAGAATTGGAATCTCCTGCAGCCATCCCGCTTCTGAAAAGAAAGGAAAGGAAAAAAAAGGGACGCTGAGTGATATCTTATGATGCACGTTCCCGCTCGAACCCATACCCAAAGACGCTACCATCTCTCTCCCCCACCAGTCCTCCATTACTTTCCCTTCTCCTCTCCATGATTCCCCAACCGAATTAAGTTTCCGAAAAGCTTTGCGGGTTCTTGTCGTTCGTCAACATGAATTCAAGTTGCATGCGCTTCTGATCCTCTTGGGTATAACTCTTCTGCCTTTGATGAAAAAGCTTCTTTTGTAGCCCCTCAACATTACTATCTGATACCTTCACCCCTGCCTGGCCGCTGCCCGACGCTGGACTCCCAGCGAGGGGATGGTTTCCGAAGTTGGAAAACCGAGCACTGTCCTGTTCGTAATTGTACGAAGAGCGACGAGGAATCACCGGTGACGTTTGAGATTTCTCTTGATGTGTGGGATCACTAGCGTTCTCACCATCTGTGGCGGAGTCCGAGGATTTGATGATTGATTGTGAGCTCTGGGTAGACGGGGGCGCCCAAGAGTAATGGTCTTTTCCGTAAGTGGGGTGAGGGGTGGTAGATTGAGACATGTCTCGACTTCTTTTTTCAGAGAGCTTCTCGTGAGAATGTTAAGGAATTGGTCGCTGACGATTGCTTGTGGCGGAGGGGATGTGAACTACGATGAATTGACCTTTGACAGGATGTCGTGAATCGGATGCTTTTGTCGACAGACGAGAATGAGGTGGAGGTGGTGGCGAGGAAATGCGGGGAAACAATTCTGGGAGCTCGATGGAGGTGGGAAGTGTGAGCTGAGATCGGCAATATCCCTGCACGATGCCGTCTGTCATACAGGAATCGGAGTGATGAAAACAACAAATATGGTCATATTATAATACGTTTGGATCGCATATTCTCCTCGTGTAAGTGAATATAATTCAGTTTTTGACTTGTTAGATCAAAATAGTGATCAATCCATACTTCAACTGACGCCTTTTCTTTATCTAAAACCATTCACGATATATCACTCGGACCAGCCCCGCCTTTCTCGGCTGTATCTTACCCGACTCCGCATTCAAAACCGGACCCGTTGAAAATTATCTATGGCTTTATCGGCTGTATTATCAAAATAAGCCTCTTTGGTGAGGTGTTTTATGGAAGTTTTTCCGGTTGAAATGCTTCGACTGTTGTGTCGAGCTTTATCTGCTTTTCGTTTCCCAATATACCCAATTACAGACAGAATAGAGTGCAATATGGAAATAACCGCACTATTAGTGTTATAAGAACAATATGCAAGAATGGTCATGCATTTGCCGTAATGGGTGAACTATAAGCTTCTCGCAATTTCTTCCATCCTTTGAGATATGCCGGAGGTTAGAACCAGCCGATATCGCTTTGCCATGTTTTTATCATGCTAATCAGGTTATTGCGAAAGTTTGTGGATTCGATCGCCCCGAAATCGACCGGTCCCACTCCGAGAAGGAATTCCGGCGTGGCCACTCATTGGCGGGTAAAATAGGTACCACCAACTCCACAATTGCATTGGAAGCAACAGTTGGGATTACCTATTTCCAGAGCCCGACTCTTGGGAATTTGGAAGCAAATTGAAAAGGTCTATCTGCGTATCCCGAGGTCTAGAATCTGAAAGATTGGGCTGTGAATTCAGCTCCACCACCACTATCGTGGTGGTGTTTCCGTAGGGTACGTCATTTATAGTCGTTCCAAATACGCCCATGCTGTGTAACACAGCCGCCTTCTTCCGCCGCGGCGAATTTTTGTCCATCCGATTTATTCATATGATATCGAGGGGGCAAAGTGACAGGTCGGACGCGCGCGCAGAAAAAGGAATAATTGTGCTGCTTAACGTAGGAGTACATAAGCCCCGAGTGGAGATGGAATATGTGTGGTGGAACGAGTCAACGGCCAGTAAGTACCGCCAAAGGCTTAGAAGAGGTGCGCCGGAGGCAAACCGTATTTACCCAAGGGTCCATCTTCAATTAGTTTTCATTACTGGCCGTTGTATCGGACCGTAAAAGTACCAGTTCGTTTTTTGTTGAGGATCATTCTTGGCAAAGAGAGCAAGTTACAACTACCAATACTATTACACAAACACCTCAACAACACAACTCTCAATGGGCTATCTGCAGTCGGGAGAGAATAAGTATATGGATACATCTAGGATTCACAAAATCAAATCTGGAGGCTGGTTGTTATGTTGGTTCACCTGTCCAGAGAAGTCACAGAGTCACATTCGCTCCGCAGTGCTATTTTTAGACTCAGCCTCCGCCGATTTACTTTTATGCGCTGTTCTACATGCTCTGTCAATGAACTAATAAGAGGGACACGTATGTACACGACCGCTTTTGTTCCCCTCAGCTGATAGCTTTCTTCATTTGGTAGTTATAAGGCTCGAAGAGAACCTACTTGGATATATGCCAGGGACCTGTATTGTGCGGAATGCTTAAAGAACTTACGTGTAACATTCATAAGGAAGATTGCTCTCATTATAATATGTAGTGTTTACTATAATTGATGAAGTTTTGGTATACCTTGGGTTGAGTGTCTGTTCTATGGTTTCTGTCGATGAGTGGTGTATTATGATGCAGGATGGAGCCTGAGACCGAATGATTATGTAAACAGCAACAGCACTAATTATATAAATTCAGAGCAATGATTGATCCCGCCTATCTTATATTCCCAGTATCAATGTCCTTACCACTAAGCTTATAATACTAAGTACTCGTGAGGGAGTAGGTTTTTGGGTCATAACATGATGTACCTGCATAAAGTAAAAAGCCCTGCTGAGAACCAGCGAACTGCTTTTAATTGGAATAACTTAAATAATAGGGACCTGGCATACACACACGGATAAACCGATGATTCGGTAATGTCCTGAGTATCATTTTTTGGGGAGGGGTGTAAACCTTTTTTTCTTCACTTCATGGCAAATCACTCACTTATCCGTATCTTGAGTAAGTGCGCTAATGTACTTGGAAGTTGGTAAACACATGATATATAGTCTCGTGCCCATCAGATGCTACACAATAGTATGTAAAGTGCAGGTCTGAGTACTAAACCTACACATTTCTGACTATTGCAGGTTTTGGATTATGTTTTCTACCCCACGCGTACATGGGTTGCTCTCTGTATACTAACTCCTCCCACGCTTTCGTTTAGAGAATACCCATTCAATACGTTTTCTATTGAAATAAGACGAATTGAGATGATGGGTTTTACTCTTTCGGGGTCTACCAAGGTACTGCCCCCACGAGTGCTGTCCCAGAGTCTATGGATGAATACTGTCTAATACTGCACCGGCGTAGGTAGAAGTTGGTCGGCATCAATGTTGCCTGTCGTGTATCTTACAAAGTTCTTGGCAAATATCCCTTTAGAGGAGAAAGGCTCTTGGCACAAAGCGGCCGAGGTCAATGATAGATACTGCAGCCGTGAAATCTGTTACAAAATAACATAGAACTACATTACCAATAAGTAAACCGAGCATATGAATATCGCTATAGGGGTTGGATTCGATGGTAATTGTCGATTTGCCCTTCGAGAACTAGTCAATGGTCTCTGTATGATTTACTCGGTCCTAAAATCTAATTGGCGGGCCTATTATCTAAAATATTACACGTAATTAATCGTCGTATTTAGTAGAACGGGCTATGAACGTATCTTGTATGTATGTATGTACAAGGCTCTGGGATTAAGTGAGCGAACCAAATGGGGTGTTGACAGGTGAGGATCCGTTCACTCACTTTATCCTAGAGCCTTGTACACGCTTACCTGCAAAAGAACCAGAAAATGTAGTTACTCAGGGCAAGGATTATTTGTATGGAGTGGCGGCGATCCCTCATTCAAATTATCCTTGTCTCCACCGCTTGCACTTCCTGGTTCTTTTGCTGGTAAGCGTGTACCTAAATTGACGATATGGTGTCGATCCGGTAAATCGCCCAATGTATAATAAACTAACGAGCGGTTCCGGTAAACCCTTTTCTTGAGTTACTGCTACAAGTGATCAAGTACTTTCGTTGACCATTAGTGATCCATAATGGCGGGTTGCGGATAAATACAGAGCACGTGATGATAACCAAATCAATCGACTCCGCTGCTTAGTCAGGCTCCGAATCAGGTCTGATGGGTCAGTTTGAATGGGTCAACGACTGGCGGAGCACTTTTTCGATTTGATGTTCTCATCCCTACTTTTGTGACACCTGAAGAATATCCTCTAAAGACAACCCCAGTAGGAAACCAGTCCGTTTTCACTCGATGATATATGTCACACTGCATCAATTGCCGGACCAAACTGTCGGGCCCAGCTAAAATGTCTGCGCCGCGCGGGATGGGCTCTGGCATTTATTCTGCTTTGAGTGTGAGGCCTGTATGTACCCAGCCTCCTCACTCCCCACCTCTATCCTGGCTGCCGGATCCTCGGCAGTGGCAGTGTTTCTTAGTGGAGATACATGTACTTGGCCAATCTTCATGCCTGTATAGTAGGTACATGTATGTAGAGTACATACATACGGGAGTTATTTCGTTTTTTATTTTTAATTTTCTGTTGGACCTTATTACGTATGTCATTGATTGAACTTACTTAGAGTTGTGCTTGTGAAATTGTTGTTGGTTGGGTTTACGGCCGCCTGTAAAATTGAAGTCGCATTTTAGCCAGTATGCATGCATGTAGTTGGCCATCCATCCTACCATGGAATCCCCATGTTGAATGGATTCGATTATATGTTTCTCATTTTCTTTTTCAGCCCATGCATGAATCAGTTCTCATCTTAATCTTGCCTTCTGTATCTGCCCGGAATCATTAGGACTTTAGATGCGGCGGAGGCGGTAGTCTTGGCAGCCTGAAGCTTACCTTGCCGGTGCAGTCAAATGTCGAGACGCAAGAAACCACTCAACACCATCAAGTAGACCATGACATGCGAATAAAACCAAGAAATTAATAGAAAATTGATTTTACGTACCGCTAACGCGAGATAAAATTCTCTGGCTATCGGGATCGGGGGTTGCATTTTTTATTTTTCATTTATTGCACCTTTCAAGTCCTGCTTAGCTGTGGCCTTGTGATTTAGGCACCAGGATTTCTAGCAAATCATTGGTCGTGGATCTCGACCGCCCCCAACATACTGTCCCCGATGGAATCGCAATCCCTATCTCATAAACTAGTAGCGCCGAATTTCCGATCCCCGTCCCGTGATCATCCTGGGTTTACCCCACTCTCCATTATGTTCTTCGGCGCGGCCCCTCTTCGTAAGCGTTTATGTACTTGCCGACTGCAATACGGCACGGTAGAGAGATCTAGAGTAGGGATACTGATAGTGAGATGTTGTGCCTTTGAAGGGGCAAACTGGACATGTGTTCTTCCTGATGACGTCAGCACAGTTTACCAGAGATGCGCAGGCGACGAACTGCATTTTCCCTGCTTGAAGACTAAAGTTTGAATTCCTTGGTAGGTGTTTGGATGAAACCTCGTGAAGGGTGGAAGGGAAGAGGGGGCGGAGAGTGAGACGCTGTGATGCGCTTGGCATCCTATATTATGCAGTAGTAGAAGTGCAAGAAACCTAAACCTTGTTTGGCCTAATTTAATGTATCTGTGAGGATCCGTCTTCCAGGTTTCTGGATGCAGTATCCATTATGAAGGTCTGCCTTTGGAAATCATGTTTGTGATATAATGGCGGTTATGCACATACACACTTTCACAAGTGCAGATAAGTGGTGTTTCAATGTTGCAAGCGAGCCACCAAGCTAGTGGATCGCACGAGCATGTTTTCTGATTCTGAGATGCGGCTTTATCCACTCAGAGTGCAGGTCATGAGGTCTTATGACAGTGAATATATCAACAAGCCAATATTTGTTATAATATTGGGGTCTGTTTAGTTCCGTCGATGAAGCGTTCATTTGTGATGAAGAATTCAAGTCATGTAAGATCACTCGGTGGTATTTGAGATTAGAGTTGGAGGTACAGTCAACTTTGGAGCAATAACGAACCTGGGACAACCACGAAAACACAAGTTTCAGCCAAACAAGTGGTTGCTTACCAGCCTGAGCGCCACTGACTTGACTGACAAAGACCCCTGTTCGTCGCTCAACCAGTTTCGTCGTTGCCCCCAAGACGACTGTACCCTATGAATTCTCAGGAATGGCGGGGTGTTCAAATGACGGGCATTTGTGCCACAGAACTTTGGGGGCGCACTTAGGCCTATGGATGTTGACTGACATGCACACACAGCATGAGGATTTCGAATCGCCGGTTTATCGTCGGCCCGAACCGTTTGGTTAGGGTTTCAAGTTGTGTGTTTATATATTGTCTCATATAAGCGGTGCATTTGGTCGTCCAATGCATGCACTTACTAAGAAATGACCACTCTTAAGCACGTGTACTATTTTTTGGTAAAAATATGTGGTGTAATGACATCATAGAATATCACTCGCGAGACCGAGGACCCAATGGTTGAGCTGCGGAGTGGAGTGTAGTATATTGTCGCTATCGAGTTGCCAACATGTTGTCTGTGAGAAAGTATTCTCCTAGCGGTACATTATAGACCACGATACATCAACTACATTTACGTAGCCACATCTACCCTGCCCTCACTAGATCACCCCAGAGCCCCTTTTCCTGTCTTCCCTCCTCATTTCCCTTGTATACCTCTCTTTCCATTATATATAGCCCTGGATGCCCTTAGGCTCGGGCCAATCTTCTCTTGACCATAATTCTCGGCGCATATGTAGTCAGGACCATTCATGACAAGCATATCAACTTACGGTCTTTGCCCTTTGAGTTTTGCTGTTGTTGGTATCAATTGATACGCTTGTATCTGTCTTAATGATACCCTTCTTCATATCACTACGGGTTTTTTTTACTACCGATAACGCTTTACAGAGCATCATAACTGGAATTCTTCACTCTCAGTTCCAGCTCTCATAGAGTTGCTGCTAGCATCACGTTGTGGACAGGGAAGACCCTGCAAATACTGATAGTAGTACAAGCCTACGAGAATCACCTACCCCCTCAAAGTAAATTCTCACTTGTTAAAACATGCAAAGTTGACGGGTTGTATATATGTTGACATCTTACAAGAATTAAGTTACGGCGGGCTGTTGGCAGACCTATGTGAGTCATGTGAGATCACTCGAGACCAGCCTCTCCATGGAGAAGAAGGATAATAAAGTATTATCAAGAGTTCCAAGAACTCGATACTTTATCGGCGGTGGTAATTCAGGAATTTGAATCAAATTTTTAAAAGATGAAAAAATTGGAAGAGTAATCATAGTGCTTTTTACTATGTGCTGATTGATATTCAGGATTTCGAGTTCCATGACTATGGTGACGTCAAACCTATTTGCCTGAACATTTTAGTCGATATCTAATATCTCTGACGCATCTAACTTGTGTTTATATATACCTGAGATCCGTTTTTATGCCTCTGTCCTGGCGGGGCATCCTTTACTTGCATCGTTCTTAGAATTATCTAATAAAGGGCCTAGGAACAGTGTAGAAACTACGCTACGCGTGAGTAAGAGTATATTGACTTTGTTCAGTACGAGAGATTATCGTTGGCCTCGAAAGTTAACCTTGGCTATGGCAATTTTATTCATGATATAAATTACATGGAGGCCTCAAACACTGTGCAGCTCTCTCTCACACCTCCTTCCCCATCTACTTACTCCGTGAATTAGAACGAATGCACCCTGGTGAAACGCCATACCGATGAACAACACGCCTAACATAAAAATCATAGCGACAACAATTCCAATACAAGTCACGGAGAACCATTTCGAGACGATCTCGAACAAATGTGGCGAAGTCTGCAAGGTAGAATAATCTTGGGTAGCTGCTAGAAAAACCTGCATGGCAGACGGAATTACACTGACTGTTCCAAAAATGAAGAGGAATGGTCCCATAAAGCGGCCGAAATAAGTTCTATATTGGCCATGAACCTCATGGTAACCTGGCTGGAGGCGATATATCTTGATGAAGAAGTTTATCCTGCTGAGTTGAAGTTCGCCGTACTGAAACCGGGGGGACATCATTTCATCCGGTAGCCCTTTGTAACGCTTCAAAAGCGTGAAAAGTTTGTCTGGTTCATTGATCGCCTCTTTTGGCAGTAGCTTTTTTTCGACGGCGATATACATGTCGGATGGGCTTTGAATCAAGCATGTATATGAATGAAGGAAGCCGCCAACAGCTGATTTTAGGTTGGGGTTACTATCCACATACTTTTCTCGGAACTTATCGTTAAACAGATACAAAGGCAATGGCTTGATGAAAATTCTGTCTGTGTGCCAGAGTAGATGCAGCCCCATCTTTTCTGTTATCACAATCTCCCGTTGGCGGACAATTTGGTGGTGAAGGGGCGAGATATTGGAACTTGGCGTTTGGAAGAGTAGTAGCCATGGGGAAATTTCGTTTAAATCTTGAGTGAGGAGTTGAGTGCTGAGGAATTTCGGAATTTCGCTTTCCCCAACTAAAGGATAATCCGGTACGGATACAGGGACAGAAGTGCTTGGGCCGGTAGCTCCTGGATCGACGGGTGGTGGGGGGTATAGCTGAATATCGATATCGTTCTTAGCCATGACTGAACAGAAGTAAGGGGATGTGCAAACTCGATTCATTGTGTGCATGTGTGCTGACAGTGGTCGTAAAAAAATGTAGGGCCGCTGGGTGATACCTTGTGGATTGAAGTCGGTGAACGTTTTAAAGATTTGCATCTACAAATTATATAGACCCTTGGAGGTCGATTAAATGTTTGGATATGTGCAAGATAGTTTCGGCATCGCAATTTCCCACCGAGCCCCAGGGGTCAGTGGCTTGAAGATCTTCAAACCCATACTTCTCTATGTAGCCAATGGTTTCACCCAATGAAACAGAGGCGATTATGAATCTTTTGCTGATATAAGTCAAAATAGTGTAGTTGTGAGCCCGGGCCCAGCTGAGGGTACGGTCACTGCCACAATTCTCATCTCTCTATTAGTAAAGAGCTGAGTAAGTTCCAGAGACCACAAGGCTTCCATGTTGCATGGCATGCAGGTGGTCTGACATTCGACTTCATCCCTGACATTGAGGCGCCGTCGGAAAGTACCTACATATCGCCTGATAACTAAGCGAATTAATTCGGATTATGCATGTACCAGAAACCTCGCAAATTTTTTTGACAGCAGGTACATACTCTAAATATGTATCTATTCTCATGAATGGTTGCTGTCAGTGAGAAGGCAGTGCCAGTAATAAATAGTGACATCAGTGATGATGATAATGGTGATCTGGCATCTGCTTAAATTAGGCGAGTGCTTTAGATGGGTCCCAACCGGCTCGGGAGGAAATGTCTTGCTCCGCTTAAGCAGAGGATCAAGACCCTCGATCGTGGCATTGGGCAAGTGAAAGTGCAATACCGCCAAAACTCGAAAAATTGGCTATCTCCGCCCAGGTGATTATCTCTAAAACGATTGGCTGAAGGGTATCGATCAACCTTAGAAGTATCCGTTTGTAGTAAGTTTGATCTTGTATGCATAGCTAATTTTTCAATTTTGGCGGTAGTGCTATTTATACTGAGGTGTTTGCTTTTGGACCTGTGGGGGAAGAAGACCCGAGAGAGGCTGATCAAGGTTACTTTTTCCCCCCCAAGCTGGGGCTCTGTTCAGGTGAGGCTGTTGGTGTCCCATGGGTTGTTGTATCGCTGTGTACAAGCATTTGGTTTGTGTTGTACTTGTGCGTAGACTAGTACACAGTATCGGTATGTCTCTCCATATACTCGTATTTTCCTGACGTTTGCAAAAGGAACCGCTATTGCATACAATACTAAATTGTGGACTTGGCGCGTATTTATATGGTATGCAATAGTGGTCCCTTTTACAAACGTCACGGAAATACGGGTGCACAGTATCGGTATATCTCTCCATATGCTACATAATCGACATCCAATACCTCGCATCAGTTAGCTACGTATACCGCTCGTCTGCTTGTGGAGGGGGGGGATCGAATCTCCATTTGAATATATACATACCTCATTATTCCTGTCCAGAAACGCCCTCTCTAACCTTTTAACATTTGCATATGTATGTATGTATGTGATGTCTACACCAAATATTGCATTTTCCAGGCCCCCCCAATATATACGGGGTGTCTTGGACGTGTAGCCTCAAGGTCGCGCCTCTGCTGCAAGAGAAGAGACCCACTATAGATGGTTGGTTGTCTGTCCAGCAGCAGCTATGATTCGAACACCAGGTCTATGTATGGCCCCCCCCCAATTATAAGACATTGAACAGTAGTTTTGACAGCTGCGCTGAAAACCGTAATAGGTGTCTGCATGCAATTAATGGAAAAAAAAAATAACAAAACCGTGATAGGTTTATGCTGCATAGGAGGGGGGGGGGGGGTGATGGTGGCGAATAAACGAACGAACGAATAGAAAGTCGGGAAAGGATAGCATCTTTTTTGCCTTGTTCGACTTGGCATCTTTTTTTTTGCCTTGTTCGACTTATTCGACTGAGCTTCACCCACCCCCGCGCGGAGGTCATGTGCAGGAATAAGGATATCGCTGCTGGTATGTATGATATTCTGCTCGTATTGTGGTACGGGCTGTCTAGGTAGCTATGTAGCTAGACATGGCCGGCGCTGTGTCTCTTTTTTCTCTTTTTCTCTTTTTCTCTTTTCTCCTCCACTTTCTCTCCTTCTCCTCCCCCTGCAAGAGCCTGCTGATACCTGCATGTAGAGTACACTGAGGACAATACTCTAGATGGGTCCAGGTGCGTGTGTGCGTGCTGGTCTTGCAATTGGCACATGGGTACTCGCTCGAGCCCCACTAGCTAGCTCGTCTGTGCTTGCTCGTGGTTAGAGGAGGAGGGCTTGGGGGTCTGGGTCTGGGTCTGGGGGGGTCTAGGGGGGTCTAGGGGGGGGGGGTTCTTCTGATGACCTACAGACGTGCGGTGCCGAAACTCTATCACTGCATCAGAGACCCTTTTTTTCTTTTCTGTGGGTCTTGCAGCAGGGAAAATTGTCTGAACCGTATTCGGGCTCTAGTGTAGGTACGTAGGCCTCATGCACTAGGCCCCGGAGGATGGATCGAGAATCTAGGTCTGAGTGTAGGTAGGCCCTCACGTACTATGGCCCTGGAGGATGGATCGAGAATCTAGATCTGAGGGGAGGGGAGGGGGAGAGGACCGCAAGGAACGGATACGCACATGAGGCTGTACGGACCCAGCTGCTACTACCGCCACCACTACTACTAGTAATAACGGCGAGTGGAGCTCGTCTAGACTTCCCCCCCCCCCCCGCAGCATGCACAGAAGGGAGAGGCGTGCGGTGTGTCGCCCCCCACCTCTCCCCAAATGAAACTGCACGTTGCAAGCGATTAAGCTACATGTATGTACATGTATGTAGCGTGCATATATCCCGCCGCCCGGGGAGTCTACCGCCCTCACTGGTGCCTCCGGCCGCTAAAGACCGGCTGGGCCGCGCCGGCCGAGACACGATGGCGGCCGAGACACGATGGCGGCCGAGACATGATGGCGGCCGAGACACGATGGCGGCCGAGACACGATGGCGGCCCGAGGCATCTATACAGCTGGCGTGGTTGGGGGATGTGCGGGTATGGGGGAGGGAACCGGATTCGGCGCCAGCCACGGCATGCATTCAAGGTCGGGTCAGGAGGGGCTCGTCTGCGGGCGGGAAGGGCCATACGCAGAATGATATATATACACATATACATGCACCCAGCACCCGCAGCCAGCGGTGCCGGCTCACCTCCGCTATGGAGCGTACCAAGGCCGACAGCCCTACTACATGTAGTTTTTCTGCCTGGCTGCGCTGCTCCTTCGCCAATTGGTGCCACAGGATGGCTCTACCTTGAAGCAGCAGAGGGGACCGGGGTACTTTGTGTATGTAGGGCTGGCCGCAACACCCCCCTGTGAGCGGGCGAGCATTGCAAGGTAATACCCCCACACAGCGTGCGTGTGTGTGTGTCCCGCCCTCTAGCAGGCATGGGCAGCCCGCTGTATACATGTATATGTACATACACTATATATTACATCTGTCCGCGCATGCCTGAGCCTACGGGCCCATTGCTAGCTACGCCCACCGGCAGTGAAGGCTACAGCTACATGTAGTGAGTGGTATCTGGCGATATCTACAATACATACACACCTACATACATACATACATGAATATATGTAAAAATATATGTATATATCCGTCCCCGCAGACCCACCAAGCACACACACATTTCTCTCCCCACCACCACCACCACCACCAGCAGCAGCACCATGTGGCCAGTAACCACAGCTCCCCCCCCCCTCGGCGGTGTTCTCAGTATCGAGTGGGGTATATATAGACAGAGTGTTTTAGTTCCCCCGCTCTCATCCATATATATATATCCCAACAGTAATATATCCCCCACCCCCCACACACACACACGCCCAAGACAGCAACAGACCAACCCAGCCACCGATAACAGACCCAGAAGGCCTTGGGCCGACATTGCTCTAACCAGCACAGCACAGCACAGCACAGTACAGCCCGTATCCCTATCCGCCCACCCCCACCCCCACCCCAACCGCAACCGCAACCCCAACCCTAGTCCAGCCCTAACCCACCGAATGATGGCTCATGACGGGGCCGAGTGATGGCGTGTGAAGGGCGCTATAGCTGCGGTCGCGGGCGGTGGGGTGGGTAGATGGGATTGGGCGAGGAGGTGCGTGTTTGACGAACGGGTTGGGGGGGGAGTGGAGAGGTTTTGGTTTTGTATGTATGTACAACTTGCGCGGGGGGGGTTTTGTGTGTGGATGGATGGATGGATGGATGTAATATCTAGAGACTGTGTGGTGGTGTGTGTGTGTGTGTGTAAATGGTGGAAAGAGGGGGGAGTATAAGTATAAGTATACATGTAAGTATAAGGGAGAGGAATGAAAGGAAGGGAAAGGGAAAAGTAAATAAAGAATATACACATAATCTTGAATTTCTTCTTTCTTTCTAGATCTTTTGGTTTTTACAGGCCCGCGCCCTCTCTCTCTCTCTCTCTCTCTCTCTCTCTCTCCCTCTGTCTCTTTTTTTCTTTCTTTCCTTCTACTCGTGCGTGTCCTACCTACCTACCTACCTAACTTACATCTCCATCTACATCCCCCCCCCTTCCCTCTTCCTTCTCCCCACACTCTACACTCCACCCCCCCCACTCCCCCCTCACAACAACAACAGCACCTACCCCCTCCTCCGCGGCGCATCCTCCGCCGCCACCGCCGCCTCCCGCTCCGTCGGCGGATCACTGCTCGACCGCGCCCTCGCATCCCCGCGGTGCGCGCTCTGCAGCACAGGCGTGTCCGCCACCGACGTGCTCGGCTCCGCCAGGCTCGGCGCCGTCGTGCGCTCCGTCACCTCGGGCGGCGGCGCACGCCCGGTGGCTGCCGGTGCGGCGCCGGTGGATGCTGGTGCGGCGCCGGTGGATGCTGGTGCGGTGCCGGTGGTGGCGGCGGAGCCGGAGGTGGAGGAGGTGGCGGCGGCGGCGGCAGTAGAGCGGGTGGGAGGCTGGTCGGGGCGGCCGCTGCCGGTTTCGGAGGGCCCGGGGCCGGCGGTGTCTAGGTCGTCGTCGTCGTTGTCGTTGTCGTCGTCGAGTTCGGAGCCGTAGACGTCCGGGTGCTGCATGCATCTCTCTGTCAGCACCTGCACACCTGCACCTCTGTGAAGAACGGGGACAACAAACCTGCTGGAAGCACGTCTGCATGTCCTTGAAGCGCTCGATGCAGTCCACGCCCTTGGGGTCCTCGGACGAAAATATAAAGCAGCTGAATGCGGCCTTGAACTCGTCGCCGCAGGGCCCGTGCGCCATGCCGCCGAGGCACGGGCAGTCCCAGTTGATCTCGCCCGTCTCGGGGTTGAAGGCGCCCTCCTGCGAGGCCTCCTCCTCGAGCTCGTCGGCGGCGGCGCGCGAGTGAGCTGCGAGCGCGGCGGACTCGCCCTCGCCCTCGCCCTGGCGTGTGGTGGAGGCCTTTGAGCGCCGGAGGGGGGCGGTGGGGAGGAGGGAGGCGGGACGGTCGGTTTCGGCCTCGGTGGGGCCTGCGGGGCGCTCTTCTCTGTCTGCAGGGTTGGGGGGGGGGGGGTTAGCTGTGCTGTGTGCTGTGTTCTGTGTGTTGCGGGGGAAGGGGGGGGGCAGATGGGGTAAGGAGAGAAAGGGGGGAAGACAGACATTTGGGCTCGTCAGCAAAGACGGCGGAGGTGGTGTACCAGTAGACGATGGCACCGGCGAGGGCCCATCTTGCCGCCGTGCCCTTGAGGGTGCTGCGTTTCTTTGGCGCGGCGGAGGTGCTCAGCAGACGGCTGGTGGATGCTGCGGGCCTGCGGAGCAGCAGTGCGGTTGTGGAGGAGGAGCAGGTGGGGGAGGAGGAGCAGGAGACATGGCGGCGCAGGAGCGAGCGGGCGGCGGCGGGGCGGAACATTGTGTCTTTTCTTGTTCTTCTTTTGCAATTGAGTAGTGGAGGCGGAGGCGGAGGCGGAGGTGGTGTTCGTGGTGTTGGTGATGCTGCTGCTGGTGGTGTTGATGCTGAGACGGAGACGGAGACTGTCGCCCGGTTCCTGCAGCAATCAAATTCCCGTCGTCGTCGTCATTTCTAAGCACGCCGGGCGGGTGGCGGGTGGCGGGTGAGGAGATTAGATGGATGCGATTAGATCAGACTGCGCGAGTGGCTGGTGCCCTTCCCCGGGCTAGCTGCATGCGGCCTGGCTCCGTCTTGTCCCGCTGCGGCTGCATGGCGATAAGATGCGATTGATAACGCGCCGATCAGCGCTGGCCCTGACATCATCGCGGGTCTTCTCCGGCCTTTGGGTGAACCATCAACACCATCGCCATCAACTCTTCCACCACCACCACCGCCGCCTCCTCCTCCTCCACAAGCACCCCCTCCACAAACACCCCCCCCCCCCCCCACTCAAAGACACCGCAGATGGGCAGCTCCCCCTCAAAGCGGGCCACCGCCTGGGACCCCGCCCGCTACATCGACCCCTCCAGAGAGGACGACAGGCCCTTTGCCCTCCTGATCCTCAACCAGGAGATCAGCGACCTCGAGCTGTTTGGGAACCTCTGGGCAAACAGTCTGTCCCCCCCCCCTCTCCCCACCGGGTCAATTGCCAGTAGCATCCAACTGACCACCACAGGCAGCTTCCGCGTCTGCGCTGACGGCGGCGCAAACCGCCTCTACACGGCGCTGCAAACCGACGCCGCCCGCAAACTCATGGTCTGTCCACATCCCCCATCCCCCATCCCACATCCCCCATCCTATACGCCCAGCTACTAACGCCCCACACCACACAGCTCCCCAACGCAATCGTCGGCGACCTAGACTCGCTCCTCCCCGCCACCGCCGCCTACTACGCCGCGCTCGGCGTGCCCGTCATCAAGATGCCCGACCAGGACAGCACAGACTTTGCAAAGTGCCTCGACTACATCAGCCAGCACACGGGCCTGCAGTCGCCCGAGTTTGAGGAGACGCACGACGCGCTCGAGGGCTGGCGCGGAACGCGCGTCTCGGCCACACACAGCCCCATGCCCGTCGTGGCCGTCGGCGGCTGGGGCGGCCGGGTCGACCAGAGCCTGCACTCGGTTTGTGCCCCCCCCCCCCCTTCTTCTCTGTGTGTGTGTGTGGACTGACGGCTACCCCCCCCCCCTGGCCAGATCCAAGCGCTGCACACAGCATCCAGCACGCGCCCCACCCGCCGCCTCACGCTCGTCTCCTCCGAGAACATCACCTTCCTGCTCGCGCCCGGCCGCAACACCGTGCTCGCGCCGCGGCGCCTCCTGGGCCCCACGTGCGGGCTCCTGCCGGTCGGTGGCGCGGCGACCGTCACGACGCAGGGCCTGCGCTGGAACCTGCGCGACGCCGAGACGCGCTTTGGCGGGCTCGTGAGCACGAGTAACCACCTGGCGGCGGAGGAGGTGGTGGTGGAGACGAGTGAGTGTCTGGTGTTTACGGTGGAGATTCGGAGGGGGGAGGATGGGGAGGTGGGGGTGGAGGAGGAGGAGGAGGAGGAGGAGGAGGAGGAGGGGGTGGAGAGGGCGGCGACGTTGTAGTGTTGTGTAGTGGGGGGGGGGGGGAGCTTGGACTTCTTTTTTCTTTTCTTGGCTTTGGGTTTTTCGTTGCGGACTGGGTTTACTTTTCGTTGCAGGTTTTTTTCTTCTTTTTTTTCTTTCTCTCTTTAGGTTTCTATATGAACTCTCTTCTTCTTCTCCTTCCTCTTCCTCCTCATCTTCTTCCCACCCACTGATGCGCCCCCGCCCCCGCCCCCTCCCCATACTTGCGATGGCCTGGAGCGGCCCCCGCAGGGTTTATTTCTCCCTTTCTTTCTTTCCTTCTTTCTTTCTTTCTTTCTTGCTTCCACATGGGCATGGGGTGTTAGGGTACGTTACAACACACACACTACATACACACCGAACCAGTGCCTGGTCTTTACGTTGCAGTATCGGGGTAGTGGGGAATCAATTGCCGCATAGTGTAGGGGGGGGGGGTTACTTCCGTGATGCGTACAAGACAAACATAAACATAAACATAACGATAACGAATATGCCAGCTGATCTAGCCCGGGGTCCCGGGATCGGATAGTGGTGGGCGGCGCCGGTACGTGCCACCGCCGTTGTGGAGATGACCACATCGATGGCCCTTTTTCTTGTCTCTTTTCTCTTCTCGTTTACGGTGTTTTATTTTTGCGCGGGGGAAGGGGGGGGGCATCTGTTGGCTGGTTTCAAGATGTGGACTTCATGGGCCGTGTGCGAGTAGAGACGAGAGGAAGAAGGGGGGGTGGTGACGATATAATTGCGCTTCGGCTTGATGCTTGGCCCCCGTGTGCGAGTGATGCACTATGATTCACTCGGTCCCCCCTCCTTCCGGATCCCATATATCCCTCCACCACAACAAGGAATACGAAAAGAAATCACCAGTGAGCTGAGTCATCTGAGTGCGTGTATCGAGATCAAGCAAGGCAATCGACCAAAGAAACAAGCATTCAATCTATTCCTTTCAAGTCCACTACGACTAGCATAACCGACGGCAACGTCTACAGCATAAAGCATCGCAAAGATGCATGTATCCAACCACCAGCTATCTAGCGCCTGCCCACGGTATGGACCAAGCTATTTCGATAAGAATATGCCGTACGCATCAAGAAAGATCAAGCACCCCCCTAAACATAGTTGCCCCCCGAAGCCCTTCTTCGCGGAGTAGCGGCAGCAGGGTGCTGCAAGTGGTAGCTACCGGCATTACCGCCTGCTCCAAGCTCGGAGACACGTTCGACTATATCATCATGGTGAGCGTGTCCCTGCGTCCGGCCCTGTGCCCTCTCAATAATCTTGGCGAACATGTTCAGATCGTCGATTAGTATCATGTTGAGCGCAATCAGGACGCCAAATGCGATACTGCCAGTTCAAAGCCAATGTTAGTATATGTAAAGCGTAAAGACAAATTGTAAAGACATACAAGCATATCCAGCCCATCACGGTGCCTGTCTTCAGGTCTAGGCGATTGCTCAATAGTTGGTCAGTTATGTTGTAACCCCATCTCTCTGGGAATCCCTCCTTTCCTGCAAGCCTTCCTGAGGGTAGCCATGCTAGCGGAAGGATGCCTAGTGATAGGAATGCTAATGCTAATATGCAATCCATAATAACTTCATACCTAGGATCTTCTCTGTCAGATCAACTTGCAACTTTGGTGACAAGGGGGGGCACTGACCGGTAGAAAGCGATTCCCTCGGGTTGTAAAGAATGACACAAGCAAATAAGACAATGGCCCACAGCAACGCCTCCCTGGTAGTCGCATAAACATTTCTCCTCACGCACACCGCATTGTATAGGGAAACTTACAAACACAATTATCATCCAGAACACATATCTATCAATATAGAAGCTGCCCTTCTTCTCACCCTCCCTTCTGAACCCCAACGAATCTTCAAATCCAATCCTGCTCGCCTGCGACCAGCTACCATCGCACGCGATCCCGTATTCTGTATTAACAAAACGGGTATCATTGCAAATACGTGTCCCCGACCCCGGAGACCTTGTCTTGTTCCACAGGAAGCTTGCGAATAGAGGAGTTGTATCATCATCACCATCTGTAATGCCACTGCTCGAGTCCCTGCCATCTGTCCACGATGTTATGTTGCGGTATATATAGACAGTGTGGGGTGGGGTGGCATTGTGCTTCCAGATGAGGACGTCGTGATAGACTCTAGGTTGTGCGCTGGCATATGTGAAACCAAAGATAAAGAGAGCTATAAAAAGTAGGAAGCGGATAGCCATCACACCACGGTGCTCCATGGGTATCTCTACTGCGAGCCCGTCGATTGCCCGGCGTGCTGGACTACTGAGCCTACGAGGATCAAGGCGGGACATGTCGCTCATATAAGCTGTCGATATTTGGTCAGCGAGTTGTTGAAGACTTATGGCAAGTTGATCGGTGATTTCAATATAAAAAAAGAGAGTGTGTGTAGAGTACCGGAAAAGGAGAATTGAGATGGAATTTAATTAGTAAGACTCGGGACGTCAGGTGGCCTATTGCGGGTAATGTGCGGGTTAAACATACGTATGATTGATATTGCTTCATAGGAGCCTACCAAAATTCTGAGCTTTTCAGTATGAAGGCGCGTTCAGGCATAGACAGCGTCAATATATAAGTGCTTTCTTGTTTTACGGCACTGATTTTCCGCTCACTAGCCTCTGGTGCATACATGTAGTATATTGATACAATATGAATTTACATGCTCTCAAGTGATTTATGTCTAGACCCTAGCGGTTATGAGCGTCGCTACATGTATATACATGTATTCTGGCCTGATTATCTTAGACATCGAGGAAAACTATCAATATATATAAATGCATTGCCTATTCATATTCCGAGACATATGCTTCCCGGAATTTCTCTTTCTGCCACGATATTATGAACTGAAAATACACATACAGTTCTCAATACTTATCCCATGGCCATCGCTGTACTTCCCCCCGAATTCAGATGTGTCATCCCAAAAGTACTTACAGGCACGTTCTCATGGGGATGGCCCTCCTTCAGACTCGATAGAGATCTCCGCCTCAACATTCTTATAGTGCTCGGCCAATTCTTTCAGTCGGAAGTAGCTCACAAGACAGGTCCCAGCAAATAGAACCCTTTGTTGATCACGTACCAATAAATCAGCTCAGCTCCGACAAGACCATAAAGTTCATAAGGGTGTGTTTACACACGCAGCCGTGATTTTATTCCAAACCCTAACATGGGCACCACACATTTCCGAACGGCCGAGCTTTATAGCGACAAAAGTGAATGCATTCACGAAAGATTGATCAACGACCCGACTGGTGATTTTGGCACTATGTCCTCATTATTCTTGCGTTCAATCGCCATAATTGAGATACCCCATATCGACTTACATGTGATGTGTATCATTCAGTCCAGTAAAACATATGCATAAAAATATATAGGGGAATGCGCTGAAGCACTAGTATATGTCCGGTCAGCACAACACCGAATAAGGTTAAGGTACTACATGTGCGTGTACCACTGGTAAGTATACGAGTACATTGTGCGTCCAATGGCACTCTGGAATATGGCCTTCAACGCCGAGAATAAATACCATGACATAGTATTGGATGAGGGTCATGGCTTCGTTGGTAGTTTTCATACCAACAAGCCCCCGTATGGTTGAGCGGGATGAGGGCGTGGTTTCGAATTTGCAACTTCCTGGGTGTTTGGCGCAATTGGCCTGACTATGAGTATTCTTAGCCGAATGAAAAGACATGAGCGGTAAATATTCCACAATCTGTGGGTTATTGTACTGGGAGTTTGGTTATACGTTCAAGGTGGGTTATCGGTCATATTACTGCGGTTGAGAGATCAGCGCCACTAGGGTGAAGGGATAGATGTCATGGTAGTTGCAATCTAGACACGACACTCTTAAGATAAAAACCTATGACGAGTAAAGGAGAAGAGAAAATTGGCTCAAGTAAATTAAACGAGAAATTAGTGTTTCCAAAACAGAGCACCGTCAGCGTTCCTTTTCGTGTATATCAATCTGGACCCCTCTACTACAAGGATTCCTTACATCACAAATTATGAGCAGTGCTAAAAGCAACATAATTGACACCATTAACCCCTCCCCGTGAAACATAATATTCAAGTTTCCAGCAGCCTGCAATTGATATACACTTCCCTGAGCATTCAAATCTTCAAAATATATATAGCTATATATATATACCAATCCCAAGTAATTAAATGCATAGCATACCCATCCTAATTAAGTAAAAGAAAAGAAGAAAGGAATAAGGCTAGCACATACTCTCGACCCCTCTGCTGCTACTGGCGACTACCATTGCAGGCCCAACGAGCACAGCCGCAGGCGTGGCCCAGGTAACGGGGCAGGCTTAAAAACATAGTATATACATGTAGTAAGAAGGTGGTACGCCCAAAACATTAGATATAGAAATTCTTACTGTGAACCAACCAAATATGAATCGGTAGGGAGCTATTTGCCTTGCTATCACCTTGAACTTGGGGAACATAGGGTACAAAACAATAAAAGTCTATGTTTGATAATTGCAGCTTATATCTTGAGGGACAAAACATCATTCAACCCCCCCAAGAATTCCCCAGAATAAAGCATTGATTGAAAATTAATATTTTCTGATTTCTCAATAGAAGATTTAGTGACAACTTGCAATTGGTTCTTATCGATTATATCAGCGAACAAAGCATGTGCAAGGAAGTAACTACATCCAACTGTGAACTAATATATGTATGTAATCATATCAGTCAGTCCGTGAAAACTGCGGTTTTATACCAAGAAAATGCATGTGTCCAAGCATGTACTATCGAACAATCTGGAATAAAAGACCATGCTGGTCATAGCCATAAATGATAGCAATTGAAGAACACGTAGGGCGACATAAATCTTATTCAGCGGTGATCCATCTCTAGCTCCTCTGATTTCAATTTCTTGAATGAAGTCATTAATTGTTGAAACCCTTTTTTCTCTTCTTTCATTATTGTCATCACTAGCTTGAGACATTCATTTGAAACCTGACTTGCTCGAGTTGAGTAATTTTATTAATCAGTATATAAGCTCTGGTGTGATGGGTCATTTTGGTGGTGGTGGTTTGGTGAGCTTGGTATTGTCGTTGTTGTCAGAAGTTTGTTGGAAGTACGTGGGCAGAGAGGTAGAGGGTGCACTGCTTTATATACAACCCCGTATGCATGTATTTTATATACTGAGTTTATATTAGAAATGTACATGTAGCTACATATACATATGGTCAGGTATGTACATGTATATACCAGGCCGGCGTCACATCATCATGAAACGTTTGTGAGTATTTTGGACCTATACACTCCCCTTGAGACATCAGCGGTTCCTCGAACCGATGTTTGATTTTTATATATATACAGCCGGAAGTCGCTCCCCACTAGTAAGTTTATATACACTCACAAAGTGTTCACCCCACTCATATTCTTCTGTAGTTGGAAAATTTGTCATACTATTTATAACCCAATAGTTGATCGATCACCAACCACCAATGACACAGTATATATCGGATCGAATGGTCTGGGGGCGAGACTAGCAAGAACAAGACGCTGAACAGAACTATAGTACATCGAACGTTAACCCAGTACTTGAGTGGTTATCATGATCAGTCTAGGACTGCTCTTTACTTATGAATCTAACTTAAGGCAGTGGTGCTAGCGCTGGAGCTATAATATCAACTATATATAATTCAGCGCGAGGACATAACTGACCGAAAGTGGGTCGTAGCAACGGGTTCGACCACAACCCGCTGGACCACGATTTTGACCACAACAACCACAATTGGTCCTTTGAAGACCTGATAATTTGTAGAATAGTTATTTAGTATATAAAGAAGGAATAAGTGTCATTTAATACACTGTGTACTAATCTCTTGCCTTTATTATAGCATCTATTCGAATAGGCCTGATAGGCATACTTTAAACCTGCCTACCAGATGAACCATCAGATACCACCTCCAGCCAATGCATTAGAGCTATCTCGATACGGGGCTTAGTTACTTTAGGTGATCTAGTATCATATGTAAAATGGGCGTGGTGTGTACTGTAGAGCTTCGTGAGGTGTACTCAATAATGCTTAAGGGGATTTAGGTCAGGCTAATAGGCAGACCAGGTCTCTAGAACATTAACCCCATTCTCCTCCAACCATTGAGTGATAATCTCGGGAGTGTGTACCGTATGCAAGATAATACTAAAATACACACTGCCGAGATTACCACTCCATCGTTAGAGGAGAATAGAGTTGATGTTCTGAAGGACCGGCTATTCACCTACTCTAATCAGCTAAATCCTACTGAGCATATTGGAGTACACCTCACGAAGCTCTACAGTACACACCACGCCCATTTTACATATAATACTAGATCACCTAAAGTAACTAAGCCCCGTATCGAGATAGCTCTAATGCATTGGCTGGAGGTGGTATCTGATGGTTCATCTGGTAGGCAGGTTTAAAGTGTGCCTATTAAGATGGAGGCTGTAATAAGGCGATGGGTTGGTACACAGTGTATTAAATGATATTTATTCCTTCTTTATATACTAAATAACTATTTTACAAATTATCAGGTCTTCAAAGGACCAATTGTGGTTGTTGTGGTCAAATTCGTGGTCCAGCGGGTTGTGTCGAGACCGTTGCTATGCAGCACTTTCGGTCAGTTACGTCCTGGGGCCGTATATTCTCGGTTTGTTACAACTGCTTGTTAGCTACGTATATACATACCGGCTGTTACTGATATATCAACAGCTGTGTCTTAGTCACAATCGATCCTATATAACATAACACGAGCGGTAAAAGAAAAGGCCAGAGAACCTCTCATTATAATGCCTGTTTTATCGAGTCCCCCGACATGGAATCAAGGCTAGATCGAGAACATTAAATACACATATCACCAGTTGCTAATTTAAACTTTGTGTATAACCTAATTGATCTGGTCAACGAGGTGGGTGTGTATCGAGTGAACTCTTCGAGATGGCCGATCAGTATAAAATTATCAAAAGAAGAGGAAACCACATGTAGTTCCTGTTTCGAATTATCATGGCCAGGTCGATCGAGTCTTCCTTAAGCTTTATTCCACAAATTCGATTCCATGCTTACTAGGGGGCCATGGGAAAAACACCGACCTAGGATGAGGAGGGCACGGTGTGTTAGGCTATGTCTGCCTGAGGTGGGATGGAATTCTTCCAACTATTTTGAGGAATATTTCAATATGAGATCGAAGAATCTGATCTGCCTAATTGTAGATTACATCGGAGCTCAGAATTACCAGATCATGTACGAGCATCATTGGCTATCACTCGGTGGCGGTGTTCCATAAATATCATTTCTATATTCGATGATCAGATTCGTTGCTCGGGCAAACAGTGCAAGCAAAATTAAAGTGGGCAAGCATAATATTGTAGCCCAGTGTCCTATTTGTATGAGGGCCAGCTATTCTGGAGTACCCAAATGACATGATATCATTACTGACTTTTCCAGGCTATTTAGATCTCTTCATAGCTTTCCAATGTGAGTTTGACTTGATTCTTATGTATCCATTTAAAGTAGGTACAATGAGTTGTGTTGGGTGCTTTTCAATCATTTGTTATCTCAAGAATGGGGTATTCCTATATATAGGCTAGGCTAAATTAGAAATTCGAGTGGTTCGTTGTATTCATGGTAAAAACACTCAAACAATTAACACACTAAATTGCAATTACGCATCATCCCTTACCAAAGCCATTAGATTTTCCTAGTAATCCAAAGATATCCAGAACCTCCATTTCTCCGCCGGTCGACGGCTGTGAGGGGTTTTAATTAGCGCCAAGCCACAACCCCACCGCACCACCCCGGACCTTAACACCCGTGCCTACGACCATGTCTCTAAAATCGTCAATTCTACCTTCTCCCTCACTCTTCCCCACATTTCGCCGTGTCATAGTAGACTAGACGCCTTTCTTTTCGATCCATTCGGTCTTATCAACTACCAAATATCTATCAATCATGTTCAGACCTGCTTTCTCTGCCGCCCAAAGGCGCTGCTTCTCTGTTTCTGCTCAGCAGGTACAATTCTCTTTCTCAATTCCTTGCGAGAAAATTTTTTCCTGCTATCTTTATGATAACTATAAGGTTCAACATGCTCACTGCTGCTATTTTGGGTCATATAGAACACCAAGGTCACTGTTCTCGGTGCTGCTGGTGGTATCGGACAACCCCTTTCTCTCCTTCTGAAGCTGAATCCTAGAGTCTCTGAATTGGCTCTGTACGATATCCGTGGAGCCCCTGGTATACTTTAATCCAGCTTGATTGCTTTAACAAATGATAACATTGGCTAATTTATATATACAGGTGTCGCCGCTGACATTTCTCACGTTAACACCAAGAGCAAGGTGACTGGATACAATGTAGGTCCTGAGGGATTGAAGGCTGCTCTTGAGGGTGCTGAGATTGTTCTCATCCCCGCCGGTGTTCCCCGCAAGCCGGGAATGACCCGTGATGGTATGTAGCGTCAAAATGATGCTCTATGTTATCCTAGGTGCTAATGAACCAAATTCTTAACAGACTTGTTCAACACCAATGCCTCCATCGTCCGTGACTTGGCCAAAGCTGCTGCTGAGCACTCACCTAACGCTAACCTTCTCATTATCTCCAACCCTGTGAACTCTACTGTTCCAATTACCGCTGAGGTATGATGATGATCATTTCCTTTGCTACTCATTGCTCTCTGTTTCTTGGACATAGTTCTAACCGGCTACTTAATAGGTCTTCAAGTCCAAGGGTGTCTACAACCCTAAGCGCCTCTTTGGTGTTACTACCCTCGACGTTGTCCGTGCTTCCCGCTTTATCTCTGAGATCAAGAGCACCGATCCTGCCAATGAGGAGGTCACTGTCATTGGTGGTCACTCAGGTGTTACCATTGTTCCCCTGCTTTCCCAATCTAACCACCCCAGTATCTCGGGTGAGGCTCGCGATGCTCTTGTCAACCGCATCCAGTTCGGTGGTGATGAGGTCGTTAAAGCAAAGGATGGTGCTGGTTCTGCTACTCTTTCCATGGCCTACGCCGGTTCCAGGATGGCCGACTCTCTCCTGCGCGCTGCCCAGGGTGAGAAGGGTGTCATTGAGCCTACCTTCGTCGAGAGCCCTCTGTACAAGGACCAGGGCTGTGACTTCTTCTCTTCTCGCGTTGAGCTTGGCCCCGAGGGTGTTAAGGCGATCCACCCTGTCGGAAAGGTCAATGAGTTCGAGGAGGGTCTTGTCGCTGCTGCGATCAAGGACCTTGCTAAGAACATTGCTAAGGTAAAGCACCCTTGTTACCTCAATTATTGAGTGAGATTTTCTGACTTTGAAAACAACAGGGCAAGGATTTTGTCAAGTCCAACCCGTAAAGTAAAGGATAGAACGGAGATATGTGGGTTCGGGTGAATGATAGAAAGATAAATTCAAGAAGAAAAAATTAAGGAAGATATGAACAATGATAAGTTGTGATACTTTCTGTAGGGTATCATCTGATGGAGATCTTAGGTAGATTGTTCCAACTGATGGCTCCTCTTGTCCAAAAAAAAGAAAAAAAGCAAAGGTGTTAGGATTTGATTTAGCAACGGTTTCCATAAAATATATCTCCTCTCTCTCTCTCTCCAAATATAAATAATTTGTAATGTACCTGCTGGTTGTGGGTGCGAACATAAGGATGAATCGCATGGTGCACTAAATTTTCCTTGGGGGTACATATTCTCATTGACTAAAAATCTACATTTTGGAGAAAGAGGGTCCTTTTAGACGAACACCCTCGTGTGGGATCTGTTTCTAGGCTACAAGTAATTGCCTGACGTTGAGGTGTGCCCGTCACGTGCCAAGGCGATCGACACTGCGGAATCAAAAGTAAATACCTACCAGCACTGACTCGGCTCAGTCTAGCTTAATACATCCCCCACGCCATCGAAAGGTTATGGAGATAAAATATGGACGACGACTTTTTCTCTGATGACCTGACACTTGATGCTCTGCCGGAAGACGAGCTCAAAGCTCTCGAAGACGCCGCAGTAAAAGATACTCAACAGCCTATACAGACACAATATTCCGTGCACCCAATCCAGCAGAACCAGTACCAGCAATCCCAATACCAGCAGGCTCAACCCGACCCACGCGCTATCAGTAGACAACCTCCGTATTACAATTACGCAAAACCACCGCCGCCCCAGTTACCAGTAGGGCCGCTACAACAGCAGCATCAATCAAAGATTCAACATTGGAGCTCGAATTATAATAATTACAGACCATATAATCAACAGCTGCCAACACCACAGAATTATATCCGTAAAATTGCTCCTAGAGTACCAGAAAACCCGCCGTCTTCGGATGATGACTATGGCGGGTTTGACGAAACTTCAGAGCTGTGGGATGCGGTGGCGCCGAAAGCACAGACTCAAACACTAACGCAGGATTTAAACGATCAGCAATACTATGCAGAGGAGAACGAGGAGGTAGATGGTGGGAGGCGTTTTGACAACTACTCCGGGGCCCGACACCTCGCCAGCAACAACCCAGCCCACGATGACCGAGTGAGCCTTGTGGGTGGTGATGTGATGGTCGGAGTAGAGCTAGAGACTGAGGAAGCTCATCGGGAAAATGAAAAAGGAGAGTCCACTAAGCTCATGGAGCTCATGGCTAGAGTTTCGGAGGTAAACTTGGCTTTTTGATTGAAATTACTGATCCTTGTCTATTGGAATTTACTAATGAGATTTTGAGAATGTACTTAGTTGCAAAAAGAAAAAGAAAATCTTCAGAAAGAAATCGCTTCCGTTCGTGATGTTGTCTCTTCAAAAAATGGCGAGATATCTGTCGTTCGCACAAACAAAGCAAAGTCTGAGGCAACACTCAAAGAAGCCATTGCTCAGGCAGAACAAAAACGAAATGAAGAGCGGGAAAAGTATAAGCTTCATATTGAGGGTATTGAGGCCGAATCTGAACGTACGAGAACGGAGATAATGTTCCTAAGGAAAGAGATTGAAGAAATAGCGAGACAGGGCCCTAGGAATATAGGAAGAAAAACGGCAAGACATCAGGTTCTAACTGTCGGCGAGAGTGGTGACTTTCATTCATCTTTGGGTAACCAAAGTAATGAATCCAACAAGAGCCCAGCAACACCGAGGAGAAATAAGGGATATGCGTTTAGAGATGGGTTCGAGGATTCAGAGATGTTGAGCCCATCAAAGATTAAAGGCCGATCACCAATGAGACCTGGAATTAAAAGAAAACGGCCGCTCATAGATAGCCCAAAAATGCCCGAAACATCGTCAAAGGACCCAAGGATGATGCCAGTCGATCATGCCCAGATGCAATTTGTGGATGAGATGTTATTAGGAAGATTATTGATAGAAGATGACCGTTTTGACTTCCTTAAAGCAGTGATGGCACATAGACCTGCTCCTGGTGTGGAGCGGTCTTTGGACGCTCTAAGAAAATTTTCGTTCCCATCATCCCCCGAAACTTTTATATCTTCCCTGCTTCAGGACCAAATTACATTACTACAGGCAACAGTGGATAAATCAGAACTTTCAGCTGGAGTATGTAAGGCCTTGCTTTATATATGGCGTAGATGCTTAGAGGAAAGTTTGGTAAGCCTCCGCTAAACCCCCATTTTTCATTTGTTCGTATTACCTCCAACTGACAAAAGAAATAAGTAGTACGGGCCTTTGAAATTTATCCTGGATTTGTTTGGGTTCGGTGTTTTGTGGGATCAGGGAAGCAAATGCTACAGGTTCTTTGATGAAGCGGCATACCTACTTCAGCAAACAGTTGACGTCAATGCAATGCCGATGTTAAGGAGGAACACGGAACTCTTGGACGAAGGTATAGATATTGATCTTTGTCTGAGATTACTGGAGGGCATTGCTCTGGGGCTTGTCGGGAATGAGAAACGGATTAAGATGTAGGTTTTGATGGTTGATCGTCTTTTTTTCTTCTTTGATGTTATTGTTGTCTAACAATCTGTAGGTTCTGGAAACTTATCCGTTCTGACTTCCCATTGATGATGCTTAACCCGCACCAGCAGTTATCACACATCCAGCGCATGGCATCTCTCCTCTCTATCAGCTGTCTCGGCGATTCGTTCGGTTCTGTGGTCAGCAACGAGATGGATCAACGAACCAACGAGGGGCATCTATTAGATGCTGCGACGAAGCTTCTCGTCAGTACCCCCAGGGCAATTCCAAATAAGCCAGGATATACCAAATTGGAAATCATAGGGCTCCGAAAGCAGATACTTGAGCTTCTTGGGTGTATTTCAGGGATGGAACTAGGACTTTCAGCGCTTGCCAAGCATCCCACCGCACTCACGAGGCTTATAAAAAGAATGGCAGACGAACTCGAAGAGATTTATGAATGTAAATTCGGGAGAGAACAAAGGTATGTATAAGTCCTTTCCGTCTATTTTTGAGCGGTTGAGACCTTCCATTCCGGAAGAGAAAGAGCGGATGCATGCTCGTTTTATATATTTATATAGAAGGAACCAAAATAGCACAGCCCACCATATTACAAGTACGGAAAGCTGAGACCTACAACAGTGTTCAATTAGTTAATCTAGCCATGCGGTTACTCCACAGTATCATGAAGATACACGGCCAACCCTGTATGTCGAAAATTGCGATACCAAGTATCAGCCATAAATATCTTGTCGCGATGACAAGACTAGCATTTAGTGAAGGACTTTCACAGGAGCGTGGTATCGATGAGTGCACGCGGAGATTTGCCCAAGAAATTCTAGAGACAACAACCACCCCAGAAGAGGCTGAAAGCCTGGAGATGCTTTTTAGCCCTTCGTCATCATGAGGGCTGGTCTATTATCATCCGATACTTTGTTTATGTTTGTTTTTCTCCACCAAATAAAGGAGTCAAAAATTTACCTTCACTCTGTTGGGGTGTTTTTTGTGGGGCTGTAGAGTTCTATAATACGATCGTCTTGCGGCCAAGAAGATTGATTCCATAAAGGCATTATAAGCGACGGCGTTTCTTTCCGATGATTTTAATCAGGCTGGGTGGGGTTTTCGGTACGTACATGTAAAGTATCTTTTGTATCATATGTACATTTATGTACGGCTGTAGTACATACATAGAGGACATGCCTCTTAGCGGTGCGTATTATAGGGAGGGGGCTAGACTTGCAGAACATCCGCATTTCACCGCAGGCGGTTTCCAGATTTCACTAAAGCTAGAATCTGCCTATAAAAATTTACCGCCCTTCCCCCATCCTCCTTTAGCTTCATATAAACAAGCGAGGAGGAGCCTGAAGAGGGGGGTAGAGTTTATATGTAAACACACCCCCGGCAAGTTGCGCTGTGAATTGCCCGCAGGGATGAAAGGAAGAAAAACCTTGGATGGGAGGTGAAAGATGATCCAAGTACCTAATAGGGTGGCAGAAAAATGAACTCCCCGAATTAGGCACCCAAGTTACTGAGGGCTTGTAAGGCGGACGCCCTTATGCTGTGGTTATCACTGTGATCAAACCTACATGTTACCGGTACTTATCATCTCGGGACTTGAACAGGGCTGCAGCGCATATACAGCGCGTTTGCTGGGCTCTCGATTCTCGATTATGAAGCCTAAGGTCCGGCCTAGAGAGCATGGTTCATAGGGTCAACTATTGAAGTGTTCGACAAATTATAACACACGGTGAACACCCAACGCCGGCTACGAATGCAAGGAGAAGGGTGATGGAAAAACGACAAATTCCGGAAGAGGGGTTTTATCTATGTGCGTTCCGGGCCCCATCTCACTTTTCGTATTGCGAAAAGGCAAAAAATCCATAAAGGGGGGGGGGGGGGGGGGTTAATATTTCACTGCCAGTTTCAGGAACGTGAGATTGTCGCAGGCGCGGACCGGTGGGTCAATATTCGTTACTGATTGGGAGGATGGTAGCGCGTCTTGTCACATGACTTAATTGAAAAATGCGAAAACGAGACGGAAAAACGCGTTCCCTTAAGCTGCAGAAGTGATGATGGATGTTAGGGCAGCAGCTGTAGGGTTAATAAGCTTGCATATAATCGTCGTTGACCGTTGACGTCAAAGCTCTCGTTCCACACCTAAGGACTGGGCTTAACACGACTAGCGATAAACTTGACCTTTAATGAGGGGTAAGCTAGCTGGTCATCCAAAGGATCTTTCTTCTTTTCTTTTTCTAATTATGCACTTCTGCAGAATTAAGAAGCGGAAGACATTTTTTGAACAGCGTCCAGCAAGCGTCAAGAATCACATCTCAGTTATATAGTTACTGGGTTCCTCTTCCTGCGAGTATATTCTTAAAAGGAGTAGGTAGCCTGAAATATATACAAGGCACGCAATCACCCAGTGATTGGACGATATGTCTGAGTGACATCGTATAGATAGACGTGTCAGTAGGTAGCTCGGGTTCATCTTTGTGTGGTTATGCATCAACCCGAGGATTAAAGAGTTATAAAAACCGTCTGCAGATACAACTGCTTACTTCATATCCCCCCCCCCCCCCCACTTCTCCTTCCCCGGAAACAGCAGCGCCATTGGGAAAGATTCTTTATCAAATAATACAACAACATATAGCTACCTCTACGTTTTTTTTTTTTTTTTTTTTTTAGATCAATGTGCTATTGTTTCTAGGTACAAGCTTCGCATAAAGGATAACCTATGGCGTAAAGACCTATCCCCAATGCCGATTCCCCCAGTTATAGTAACTATGGTATGCTACCAACCGCACTCCTCTTACAAGGTTGATGACTAAGGAAACCCCCGCCTAAGAAAAAATGAAAAAAACGCAAAGACAAAATTACACGAACAAAGGGAAGCAGACGAAGGCCGAACAAACAGTGGCATAGTGCCGAGGTGCCCGCAGTGGGACTTTTGGGTGTGAGTGAGGGCGCGGTGCCTCGAGGTGGGAGTAGTAGGGGAGGGGACCTGTATGAAAGGCCCCCAGTGAGGTGGGAACTTGTCAATGAAGACAAGAACTAGGATGCGGTAGCTACCTCTACGTTGCTTATATACCTAGGTATATATGTAGGTAAGGTACGCGTATGTACTTACAGCTTGTATATATATAAAAGTCCATGGTCAACCTATATAGTAAAAGTCAGCTCGGCTATCAGTCCTGACCGGAACGGTCTGCCGAATGCCCATATGTTAGCCCGGGCCTGTTGCAGCATGTCACACAAGCCAGGAACCTAGCAACCAGATCTAGACGGTGACTGTTGAGAGGAGGACAGCTCCTGACTGTTTTGGCTGGTGAATAGATGGAACTTGTAACTCTAGCTGTACATAGCTGTAACTGTACCTTGATCTATCGAGCGGTTGTAGTTGTAGTTATTTTGGAGCTGGCGGTTGTTGTTGAAAGGTTCCAGCTTCCAACAGGAGCAGACTGCAGCAATGTATGTAGCTGCCAAGTTCCCAAATTGCCAAGCAGAGTTGCATGAGAGCGCAATCTGCACACTCAATATGATATCCAATAAGAGCAGTAAATCTCAAAGCCTGCACGGAGAACGCGTTCCCTCAACGACGCGCTGCTCGCGTGATTCCAATCGCGGGTCCGATCCGGGGCAACGCGCAGCAATCAAAAACCATTCAACCCCAACTAGCAAGAAACGGAGGGGTTTTGGAACATTGCACCAGGGGAGAACAAACTGCAAGGTGGTTGTTCTACATGATCATACAGCCTCCACCCTTAAGTTTTTGAAATTGTACTTCCTTCAGTGCCAAGCTACCGAACAAAAGGACTAGAGCAAGTGCTTAGAGTACCATCGAGAATGAAAATAGAGACCAAAGGTAGGCGTGAGTAATGACCCGTCTTATTTATAGAGTAATAAATATTTGGGTAAGTATGGAAGGAAAAAATACAGTCTTTGCTTGCTTTGGTAAACGGCACGCAACGTATCCACCTTTGGCAAAACGCAGCCCAACCCCCTCTCTTTCGCTGCACGCTGACTTTGCTGGAGCCTGCATTACACTCTTTCTCCGCCTCAATCTGTCACTTTCGTTTCCCTTTCTGTGTGTCGGTCAGCCTGGCATCAACAAGTTCATTACTCTGACTGTCTGTCAGCGTTCTATGTCAGTTGTCGTCGGTGTCTTTCGGAGTTTCTATCTAGCCATTTGAGGGAATTCGACGTTTTTTTCTTTTGGTTTTTTTTTTTTTGCTTACTCCTTTCTATCAGCCTCTCCTCCAAACCCCCCTCCTAACCCCCTCATCTATCTCTGTCCTTGTGCGAGTGCGTTTGTATCCTTTTTCCAGTCTCACTCTTTTTGATATTCTCCAACCCAATACTCCCTCAATACCATACTCGGTGTTCCTACTGTAATCCACTTTACACGTTTATTCATTCGTGAAGGTAATTTCCGTCTAATTGCTCCACCGTGTAAAGTGCCAACTACCAACCACCCGACCACGAACCCACTTTACCCGACTATTTCCCCATCCCCTTCCAGCACGCAAAGTTGGGCTCCCTTTCGACATAGAAGGTTCATCATCATCATCATCACCATCCATTCCTCTACCCTCTCCTGCTGAGAGTCATACCATATATTCAAAAAAAAAAATATATATAAAAAAAACATCACAGATATTTGTCGTCTATTAACACAGAGACATAAAAAATAGTAAAGTCCGAAATGGACTCACCCGCACGGGTCGTCCTCGAGACAAACAACACCGTAGCTGGGGTGAAACGATCTGCTCCGGGCCCTTTGCTACCAGCGTTCGAGCCTCAATCTTCACCACCATGCTTCAAAAGACATAAATCTCGCGTCCTATCAGAAGAACACGAAAACAGATATCCGACACCTGTCCCTTCTTCGTCGTCGCAGAGGATTCAATCGTCTCCGCCTCCACACCCCAGTATCGCTGCACGCAAACCCCTCCTCGCCAGAAGCCAATCCACTCTGACTGAGCGTGCTCCACTATCCGCACTACCATCCATCACTCTTCCCGAAAATGGTGAACCAGTTCTACTTGGCAGGTCCAGCAATTCATCACACTATCAGCTTTCCGCAAACAGACTAATTTCACGCGTCCATGTCAAGGCGCAATACATGTCCTCTTCAACACGGCCCATGGTCGAGATTCAATGTATGGGATGGAACGGGGTAAAAATTCATTGTCAAGGTCAAGCATGGGAGCTTTCTAAGGGGGATGTATTCACGTCTGAGACGGAAGATGCAGAGATCATGTTAGATGTTCAGGACTCTAGAGTTGTCTTGGCATGGCCAGTACCAACTCAGGCCCGCCGGTCCCGTTCGTCAAGCACCTCTACTATTGGCACACCGACTCGTGCTAGAGTATCCAGGAGCCCTTCAATTGGATGGGCTGATGATAACGATGAAAATATCGACCCTCTTCGTAACAATGAGCGTACTGATCGTCGTCTATTCAATGTTTCTACTGAAAAGCAAAATCGTTCCCCTATTCCTCCTAGAAGAGGTTTGGGTAACACTGGTGCTATATTCGAATCGGATCCGCATATGACAGATACTTTCTTGGAAATATATGAAGACGAACCAGTGGCAGATTTCGTTGATGAGGAGGTAAATGAGGATGAGGGAGAAGAGGATGAGCAGGACGATGAGCAGGGGGATGAGGATGAGGAGCATATAGAGCTTCCTGGGCCATTGGAAAAAGAGGATTCTTCATCGGCAGCCGCCAAACTACTGATGGCCCCGGGAGATGAAACTGATGACGACGAAGAGCTCAAGCAATTGTTAGCTGAGAATGAATCAGATGAATCAGAGGAGGACGAGGAGGAGGAGAGAGAGGAAGAGCCAATCTTACATAGCTATGCACCAGAACCTATACTTCCACCCATGGCTAGATTCTCAACCAAGGAATCACTATATGCCCCTCCAGCAACCCCGGCAACTTCCTCGACTATTCGTGCAGTATCTGCTTTACCTTCTTCTCCGGTACAACGCCGTAGTGCCTCAACCTCTCCTAACAAGACTAATACTGTCCAAAATCACATCATCAATCAGCTTGCCTTCTCCCGTCTGTCATCCACCTCGCTCACAATTTTAATGTCACATCTTCCATCCACTGTGGCAGCTTCCATCACCAAGGAACGTTTGGTCCAGATTATGAGCAACATTGACTGCATTGGAGAAATCAAACGTACTGGCAAGGATGCTGCAGGAAAACCTTTGCAGAGCGAATACTACTATATCCCCGACCAGGATACTGATGAAAGTCGACGTGCTGCGGTTGTTGAAGGGATGGGGAGAGTAGGGTTGAGGTCCTGCAGAAAGTCCCACAAGGTTGGTTATTCTTATAAATACTTTTTCTATTGTGTGAGAATGGGACTAATGATTGCTTAAATCTAGCAATACTACTGGAGGAAGCCAAAGAAGCCAAGCTACTAGTCTTCTCCGACGGATACTAGTGTGATTGATGCCCCCCGGAAACTCACGCCGAATAACTGTATCCCTAGATCAGCGGAGACGGCATTACGATTTTTCTTGGTTTTCGTGTTTGTATTTTTGGGGATCACGAATGAGTCTTTACCCCGCCTTTTTCTTCTATTTACAGCATAAGTATCATTTTTTGATAGCCTTCGTCATTTTTTCAGGCATATCTTGGTTAGTTGTCTACTCATGCAGGAATGTTTGCTGTACTGCCTAGGTCTCCATTACGATTTTCTTTTTGTCATTCAAATCCTTTACTTATTATTATTTCTATATTGTATATCATTTGGTGTTTTTTATGGTCTTGATAATGTTCTGTGTCATTCTACAAATCGCCTTTATCATTTGCATTACTCTTTCCTTCGTACGGCCGCGCGCTTATTAACACGAGGAATGGTTTAAACCTCAAATTCTCTCCTTATTTTCCCTTCAATTTCTGTTAAACCTGTCCGTTGGAGCGTGGGGTGTGGAGAGCACAGTAGAGGGAACCGTGCGTTCATCCGATGGGTCGATCCCAGTTTGTTTGGAAGTAGACGGCTAGATCCCTTCCCTACAGAAACCACCGAGATTTCGGCAAATGCCCACATTATTTTTCTTCTTTTTCATTCTTTTATATTTCTCTTCTTTTTCTACTCCGACTAGCTGAAGGTGGTTATTCAGGTCGTTATGAGGCTTTGGGGATACAAAAGTTTAGTTGGGTTTTCTTTCTTGACAGTTTGCTGGTATCTTCGAGGACAGGGGCGATTAACGTCTTGTCAAGAGTGAAATAAATTCATCATTGAACACAATTGCAATGTATTCTGATTAAGAACTCCTCTGTTTGCTAGTTTGATGCACGAGTTTGTTGACATGTCGTCATCCATGCTGCGGCTCAACAGAGCCGCCGGGTAGATCTCCCGAGAGCACGCTATCCCTAATGCAGCTAAGACATGTCTAACTATTGGTCCGAACCCCCCACCATCCCTGGGTACCTACATGTGCGTACTCAGGGCAACAACTCGGGCGGGAGAAGACGCAATCACATCTAGTGAATCATAACCTTTAAAGAGAAGCTCTATTTACGTTCCTGACGAATGAGTTCCGATGACCGAGATCCGACAGATGGGTTTGATGCCCGATTGGCTAGGGAAGTACAGGTACGTGTCTGTACATCCTCTTGGCCACACACCTTAATGACGAGACTAGAGCAATGAACAGCCGTAAGTACCTGATGCCATGTGGTTAGATTCTCCTGGGCCAGAAAAAAAACATCCGCAACTCGCTGGGTGCACTTATGGTTGGTTCGTCAATCTCATCAGCCTTATAATTCTAAGGTTGAGAGTAAAAATAAAACCGTTCCCCTTGGCCTAATCTATATGCGACGCTAGTACAGTATGAATCCCACTAAGACGTTGAAGGTATGTGCATATGTGGTTCATCCGGACCCTGTGGGGGAAAAGCCCTTCTGGCCTAAATTCAAGCAAGGGCGTATTTGCGTGTCAAATCCTTTTTGGGCGGTTTTATGGACCTTGGGAGAACGGAGATCATATTACGATATGTTATATCCGTAGTCATCAAGATCGCGCATCCGAAGCTATAGGAAACTGTCAATGAATATGGTGCCAGCATTATATGACAGTACAGCACAGAACGCTGGAAGATTGCAGTACACCCACTGTTATTGCAGGTATATTCAGCCAATCAAAAGACTTGCTCGGTCGGCCTTCTCGAACATGCTCTCATCGACAGTTAAAGAGCTTGGCGGACTGTGGCCTTTCAAATCCCTTCTTTACTGGCAATATGCGTAACTTTGCTACACAAATCTGTATACGCCGGATCATTATGAATTATCTGGGCCCACGATTCGCGCGCTATATGAACCTTCAAGGCTTATTATGTCGAGGGAGGGGATACATCAATGAGTGCCCACACCAGACTACTTGTTTTTATTCCCCTTCCCAACAATCTAGATGGGTTCCAAGACCGATTTTTTGCTGTTGTATGTAATGGGTTATATACCACGATACATGTTCGGGAATTGTGAACTACGCTAAAAGCGCTGGAGGTACATCTACTGCATGTAGCAACCCCTCCGACCAATTACTAACCATCCTACATTATTTCCACCACCACCCGTAAAACCTCCGTGAAAGATATTGAGCCAGACGGCTATGGAACAATGCAATAACCTAATGCAAACAAGCAGTTCGGAATCGCGTAGTTTCGGATCCCCAAAGCGAATAATCCCGCAAGCCCATTTACCGCACGTAGCACATACTAAACCCGCGATAGAGATAGATACATCTACATATAACTATTAGGCCTTGATATACAACTATGGGGTGACGAATAGGGCATTCGAAGTCGCGCCTTGAGGTAACGCGTTTATAAAGTCAAGGCTTATTTCCTGTAATAGGAGCGATAGCCATGCTTGCTAATTAAAAGATCCAATGCTTTCAAGGCCTGAAAAACTGAAATGTGAGTGATTCTTGGTGACTCAACTCACTAACATCGTGTTATGTATAATAACCGGGAGCATTGATACCCGTGGCGCAATGAGGCATCCTGTTTTTCGAGGGACCAGTACTCTAGGCCAATAAAAAAAACTATAGTATAAGTTAGACAGTTATGGATAATTGCAGCGCCCAATAATGCAAACCAGTCACATGGAAAGATCAGCCACTTGGATAAGATACCAAATGCGCCCACTTCATGAAGATAGTCATATATTGAAACGTCAGCGAAAGGTCCTGTTTGCGTGGGCCCCTACCCAGGGAAGTTCGCAAAGTTGGCACCCCATTCGCGAACAGAATCGGATATTCCAAGCATGAGTACATGTAGTTCTCTGCGTTGTTTCTTCGGCTTTGGGGACAACGCATACGGGGGGTTCCGGTAACGCTCCAATGGTGACCGAGGGCTCTCCAAGGACATGAGGCGTGCCGAGATATGGATATAATTGTGGTTTCCACACATGCTGTCTATGTTCAATCCCCACAGAAATTAAATCTATAACACAAGCCATCAAGATGCCTGACTACGGGGCATTATAGTTGGTATAAAGTCTTGGTCGCCCCGCGGACATTCCTAGGTACAGGTAGGTTGAGGCTCCAGTATCTGTTATTTTTCATTGACCAGTAGACTGCACCCGGACATTGCGACAGTCAAAACAGCGGAACACTACCAAACGCCAAGCCACGTCTTGAGATAACTATACATGTATGTAAGTACATGTATGTAGGAGACTAAAATGCCTTAACCCAACCTGCTACCCTGGCACGAAACTGCCCTTATCGGTCTTCTCGACTCCTCCCTGCCTGAACGTAACATAAGGCGAAGTCCCTTCAAACCCGACATTTCCAAATAATGCGCCACTGTGTCATGTGTAAATAACCTTATCCAGACGCTAGTTTTTTCCCCTGTATGGGGCTCGCTACCTACTGTCGTTCCGCTGATAGGGCTTCGTCGCTGGGACAGGATGTATCAGTCTCCCCAACCCTCTGCCCCAGTGGGTAAGTACTCACGATGCAGCCCCGCGAACGTCACGAGCGTCTAGAAAGCCCACTCCGAAGAATTAAGCCTAGAATTCCACCTGACAGCACTGCACAACAAGCCTCCCTAGAGACCACCGCACCGAACCTAGGAAAGGGCAAAAGTACCCCCAGATCACACCTGTAGTGACAAAAACGCCTAAATGAGCTAGATACGCGCCCAGAGCCCATACCCGTATTCGCACCGCAGCGAGTGATAATCCGTGATGCAGCGTCTTAAAATAGCAAGCGCCCTACATATGTACCTACATGGAAGCAGACACTAACAGAGCCTCCAAAGATAGGTTGTCATCCACGTGTACTCTACTATCGGCGAGTTCAGCCGCAGATGGTTACGGTTACTCGCGGGGTCTGCTGTCCGTGAAAAAAGATGTTCGCAAGGTGTCCTGTGTTCGTCTTGACTGTTGACCGCAGGCGGAACGGGACGACATACGTGGTGTTTGTGATCTCAGACATCAATTGCAGATGTCGATGCATGTCGATGGTTATGTGTAGTCGGGGCCGCCATCGTCGTCGTAACTAATCGAGAAATTGCGGCTCAAAGGCCGACCCTCCTCCCCGTCTTGGTAATCCGCGAAAATTAAATTATGTACACATAAGTCATACAGCCACCGAAAGGGGGGAGAAACAAAAATTAATAATGTTCACCAAACTAGAAAAAAAACGTGGGTATAGTGTGTAGGCATGCACACCTTCCGACATGAGCCCGCCATAAACAGTACAATTGGTATCCTCGCCCGCATAACGCCCAGACACCCACAAATGTACATACGCCCAGTAGTCCCTGCGGCCTGGCTCGTACATAAAACATGGGAATAATGATAATGTTAAATAAACGTATAAAGAAAGAATGAGTACACTTAAAACAAAGCAAAAACCATCCATTTAATCGTTCCAACAACAGATGAAATGAGCGGGCGTAACTAGCTAAGAGGTGGTATACGTATATGTGGCTATTTACGCAGGAATCTCTGCTGGTAACTTCGACAATCTTCGTGAAATCCTCCTCTCTATGCCCGACGCCAGCTGTAGCGGCTTTAGTGTTATCGTTCCACAGACTTCCATCTCTAGGTTTCCTCCCGGTTCTAATCTCGCCCCTTTCCCCTTCTCCTTCCCCTTTGACCTTGCTGTAACCGGTTTACTACTTTTCTCTAGCATTCTTCGTTTCGCTTTTGGAAGTGGGCTTTGTTCCATGGAATCACATTGACTATTGCCACGCCGGGGAGAATAGGGTAGTCGCTCTTTCGATGCCGAGTTTATTCGAACGGTCGACATCAGTTTACTAATCAGGCGAGATGGCGATGCCTGCGGGGTAGCTAGTACGGAAGTGGGAAATATAGCTGCCGACCTGCTACGCCGCCCGGTAGGAGTGGAAGGCACTGAAGGCGGGTTATACGGTGTACTCGCACACTTAACAGTCGATCTCTTCTCCGGACGGGAACCGTTCGTCGATGGCGGTGTTGGAGGGCACATTGGGATCGTGAAATTGGAGGACCTCTTCAGGATAACTGGAGGCCCGTTCCCTGTCATTGTACCCAAGGGTTTTCGCGTGCCGGTTGCCTTGGCCTTGGGCCGGGCCTTGATCTCGTTCTCCTGCTCCACCTCCTTGAAGATCTTCTTGGACTTGCTCAGCTTGGATGGTGACGTCGTCGCCGCCCTCTTCGTCACTTTTCCTAGGTCCAATGTCAACTGGCGTTCCCAGATGTCGAAACGTCTTTTTTTTACGTCGGCGACCCAAGCATCACAGTCCATGTCGACATGGTAGTCAATGATATCCTTCCATGTGCTGTATGCTGCAGGAGTGTTGTTGACATATATAACCTTCCCTCCACGTGCGTGCACAGCACGAGCAAACTCCCTGACAATGCGCTTAAGACCAAATACTTTAAGAGAAGTACCAAGAATTATCATTATGTCCGGGTTTGAGCGAAGGTCTGCGGATGTGAGAGAGCCAATCTTCTCCGCAAGGGGGTGTTCCTCGCCATAAAGAACAATATTAGGCTGAGGGTATGTTAGCATGTGTGCCAACATCTCTAATAATTAGTAGATATCAGCTCTCACCCTCAAACTCCCCACCTTCGTCCCCCGCTTCCCGTTCTCTCTCCGTGCCTTATCTTTCCCGGCACAAACGGGGCACTCTGGAGGAGTCCCATCCAAGAGACTCTCCACCCTCTCTTTATCGTACTTGCACAGCTCCTGGCACTGCGTACACCTCAAATTCTTGAGGTCTCCATGCAGCTGCACAACCTGACAGCCTTTCTCCTCCTCACTATCCACGACGCCCGCCAGCACGGTGCTGGGCCTCTTCCTCTTCCCCTTACCCAACGCCAAGTTCGTCGTCATTCCCTCGCGTTCTTCCAGGCCGTCGATATTCTGCGTGTAGCACCGCAGCAGCCGCCCGCTCTCAGACATCTTCCGGATAAATTTGTGTGTAGGTGTTGTGTCCTTAACCCTGATTATCTCATTGCGCAATGATGATATAAACGTGTAAAAGAGCTGGGTCGAGGTGGGGTCCGAAAAGAGAACCGAGTCGAAGAGATCGCGGCCTTTAACGACCGATGAAGGGTACCTTGATTTAACGAGGTTGTAGAGACCATCTTGGGAACGGAAGTCCTATAAATTTCAAACATTTTGTCAATATATATTATATTACCAAATATCACGTATATAAATTTATATATAAAAAACGCGTCTGGGGCTACTTACGGGGATACCGCAATTGGTACTTATGCCAGCTCCAGTCACCACAATGGCTTTCTTGGACCGCGCAATGCAGTCTGCAATTTCAGCCAGAACGCGTGTGTCGTTTATCGTGACCGTAGTAGTAGGCATGGCCACCAGTCGTTGTTTCTCTCCGCCAAGTGAAAAAAGTGTGGGAGAGGTGGCGACAGGGCAGATTGTGGGGGAAAGGGGAAGGGGAACGAGGTGGGGTGTGTGGTTGTGGTTGTGGTTTTCCTTTAATGTAAATGTAGTAGACCGAGTGAATGGCTATGACGTGAGAGGGTTTTTTTTAAAGAAGGAAAAATGGTGGATATCTATAAATAAAAAAAAGAGCCAAACAGGAATAAAAGAATATCCCGCCCCCAGCTCGTAGGAAGTTTGATCTTTTTGGCGTTTAAAAAAATGATGCAATGTACCTATTCGACGGGGGGGTAGAAAAGAAGAAAGAGAGAGAGGTTGACATATCACCCAGAATGAACAACAGGAGGCTGGTGCGTGCTGTGGTGGTGTGTGTGTCGCCTTCTTGGCGTCGCTCTCGCGCGTGTCGAAACCTGGAAAATGCAAACAGGAACGGTTACCCGAACAACGGCAGAGTGGAGGTTTTGATGCTGCATCTTTTCGAGGTTGATATGGAGGTCCGCAAATGAGGCTGAATTGGGAGTTACTACAGATACTGCACGGTGACTTAGCCACAGCAGGGTTACCCGAGCGTTGGATCTACATACTAGTAGTACTCAAGGCATATCTATTGTTGGGGCCTGAGTTTGAGTGGTCAGTAATAGTAGATGGTAGTGCGATAATAAGAATTAACAGATTTGATATAGATAAGTCTGCCCTACGCGGCTCTCAGCCTCGTTATGATAATCACGGGTTGGGTTGTGCGTGGTTACCAAGCATAGATAAGTTTGGCCAACTGGGCTGACTGGATTGGAAGGGAAGGGATGGTGCGCCAATTAATGACGCATTCAAGCAGTGCAAAACGACAGGTTTACGCTTCTCGTATATATCCATCAACATATCTTTCCCCACCTCTACATGATCCGGCCATCTCTCGCTCACCTTCTCCCTCTCTCGATTTGGAGTCTTGTTTCTCTTGGGCTAGTTGATTAGAGTTTTGCAGTAATTCGCAATTAGTATCATCATCATCATACCTCCATACACCAATCCCACCTAAGCTGGCCCAACCCAAACCACGCTAGAATGGGCAACAAGCTGCTACTCTCAGCACTCATAGGCCTCCCCACGCTCGCGTTCATTCTATTTGTAGCGCTCAAGTTATTGCTACTCAATCTGGCGGTCATAATCATGAGGCGGCTGCCGGTGTTACGGGAGTTGGTGGTTGTGGAGGCAGGCGCGGGAGCGCGGGGACAGTGGTGGGGGGTTGGCGGTGGCGGGTATGGAGGGTATGGGAGGTAGTTGTGGTTGTGGTTGTGGTTGTGGCGATTGAATGTTTTGCGGTTGGGTTTTGGCGGGCGGCGTTGTGTGCTTTTGGGCTTTGGGTTCCGGGTTTGGTTTGGGTTGGGGGTTGGGCTACGGGATACCTATATAACTGCGACCGGGAAATTCAGAAGTTAGTTACTGTGTATAATGGGAACTGCATTTTAACGATACGTAAATATATATATATTATTTCTCAATTCCGTCTTCTTCACATCTCTCTACGATCATCTCACAAGTCTCAGTCCTACCATGTATGTAAGTAGTAATAAGTATCTCTCATACTTCAAATCCATGAGAGCGCAAGCAGCCGAACAAAAAACCACCCAAACATGCGCCCCCTTCATGGCGACCACTTTTTATATCTTTATTGAAAATTTTATAAAGAAAGACATTGGCACTGCTAGCCTAGCTACCGAGTCGTGTGGATCAGATGACGTGCACGTGGGCGAGTGATACTTCGTGATGTAAAATCTTGATATTAGAGCTGTACGTTGTTTCGGCGACGCGGGACCCTACTGAAGTTATAATCATAGGGGAAAGTAGAATAAAACTTAATTCTCCCGGGTATGTGGGTAAATATAATAGGTATCAGCTCTCGCATGGTCGTCACCCCGCGCAGAGGGCCTGTCGATGTGGGTTGGTTCACTCGGCAGGCACCGGGGCTGGACTCTATTCTACTAGGACGAGATACCACGACGACGGTAGGTTGGACCTTCCAGCTCTACAGATCATCTCTACCAGTTCAGGTCTGAGTTCCACTGCTCTAGCTACCTGCTCGGCCGATGCCTTTTATCCGTACTCCCTCCATACTCCCTCCCTAGCCTTAGCACTATCAACTCTATGTATCAATCAGTCTCTCACCGTGGCCACCACCCTTCCACCTTTTTCACACTATACCGAGGTCCGGGGGGCGGTGGGGGGGGTTTTTACGAAAGATCTAGAACAAATTATTCAGTACCGCCCGCCCACCCGCCCAAACCGGCCGAAATAAACCCACGCAGGTTATTTACAACCATATTACAACCATATATTCAGCGGAAACTACACCGTAGCCGCAATCTTAAGTGTGTGTGCCGTGCTGCCCGTGGCTGCCCGTGGTTCCTCGGGATAGGTCTTGATTGCATGGGGTACGTTGCTTTTGTCGTTGGGCACCCAATCGGATGCTTGATAGTGGATAGTGGGAGAAGGAGGAGGAGAGGAAAAAGTAAAAGAAGAGATTTGGTTTGCGCTGCAGGAGTGTTTGTCGTCCATTGGGGAGCGTTCTTTATGAGTGAGAACGCATGCAACGTCGATCCCGTACCAATGGCCGGTGCGGGCGCAATGCTTAATCCATGGTGCAGACAGCATCCACGTCAACACAGAGCCGTGTCGGTCCTCTGAAAGCCGTTGGGCAGCCAGCTTCTCTCACATGTAAAGTGATATCTAAAATCTTCAACAGCTATAAGATTCATCGTTTCTAGTTCCGTAAGTTCTACACCTGCATACGCACGTTTTCCACGCAGTACGTACCCAACCCACCGCCGGAACAAAGATGCCGAGTACGTACATGTAGTTAGATCCAAAGAGCCCCTCCCGTGTCTTAGACGACGCGATATCTACCCGATCAACAAACGTCTCACACCAGTTTCCGGAAGCCCGCGCAGAAGCGATGGAACAGAGCCTGGGGAGAGCATCGTGGTATTAGATATATGGAGACGAAAAAAAGTCGAGCCTCACGCCGGCTTATCCGGTAGTTAGCGAGACAGCCATGACGATGGCGACCGAGACACTGGGTTGGTTTGTTCGCTTCAGGTGGTAACGTGCTAGTTTGTCTGTCGTTGGGTTTTTGGGGTTGGTTTGGGTCGGGGTTGGAGACGCTTGAAATTGAATAGCTAGTTGGCATAGTGTTTCCTGCGATTAGAAAATGACAGGAACCCCATGAAAGTGGCGTGATTCTCTTGATCTGGGTTCTTAAATGATTCCATGAAGCAGAGCATCTGGGTTGGAGGCTATTCTCTCTCACTTTCTCTCGCGCTCTTGGTAACTAGCGCCGTCTGAGAACCGTGTTTGATCATGCCCTACGAGACGAATCAAGTGCCCGGATCAAGTATGTGTATGTAGCTGTAAGACTCGCAAAAATTAACGTACGAGAGATACGAGACCCGAGGAAGGAAGTCTCTCGACGTCGGTCAGCACTCCCAAACACCGATTGCGTTGGATTTTGCTCTTCTCTTCCCCAGTGCATATCTCTGTGCGCGCAACCGGTGATGTTGGTGGGTTGGGTTACAGGCATCGTTGGATTTCTGCGGGAGTTTGGTGTTTCGATATCGACTCACTACTTACTCCGGCGGTAGCGGTGCACCATAGATACATGTATTGGGGGGTGGACATGGGTTATGGGGGCGGGTTTGATAATGCAATACACTGCGCTGATGTGCACGGTTATTCTTGGTGAACATTTCGCGCAGAAGAACAGGACGGCAGGAAGGTAGAAGGGTTGGTCGGCAGAGTTAACAGACAGATAGCCAGAAAGATTAAGAGACCGTGTCAAAATACTCGAGATAGCCGGTTTAACTGGCATGATATGGCATGAGCCTTTAGAAACTACATGTAAGTAGTTGGTAGCGGGTTATGTAACGATTGTAAATCCACGGGTTTTACCAGGCGAGATGATTTACTCTATTCTACTTGATTACATGTACTTTAGATGCCATGTACACGTACTATATATTCAGGGCAGATTAATAGGGATCGATATTACTTACATGTATGTAGACTAATGTAGTTGACCGCCAGATGAGCATGCAGACAAAACAAAGTTCAGCACCGCACCTAACTCTAGGCTCTACTTTTAGCTGCATGCGCCACCGGTACTGTCGCCGGCCGGTACTGTACGGTACGGTATGGTCATTGACTCTACAACAACATCCAATCCTCCAGGAATAACATCGTGCCAATCATCCCAGCAGAATTAAAGTAGAGTGCTTTGCCGTAACATCGTAACATGTCAAAAAGGCTTGTCACTGTATCATGATTCTTTTCTTGATGAAAGGGTGCTGCCAAGACCCCTGGTTTTCAGGTACTTACGGGTGTGGGGGTTGGGTTGAGGTAGTTGGGTTATGCTAGGCTTTGTTGGGGGGGGGGGGGGGCAAAAGTGCCACAACGTTTTACTTGTGTATCATATCGGAAACACGTGCAGGTAGCTAGTGTTGGTTTGACAGAAAGGAAGAACAAAGGATAAACTCTCTTTTTTTGTGGTGTAGTGGGTAAGCGGGGGATAAAGTAAAAACGAGAGCGAGGGAGGGATGAGGGATGAGGGATGAGAAAGATGCGATAAGCTAGCTACATGGCTAGGCGATGACTTGACTTAGATGTCTCCAGCGGCGCGGGGTGAGCCTATTGGAATTTTCAACGAACGAACGAACGGTGCTCATCCTCCTAGTAGTGGCCCTGACTGGTATGCCCAGCTATACGGTGGGGGGAACATTGAAAAGGCACGGTTACATGCCCTGCCCAGGTTACGGTCTCCCCATGAGTGGAACTTGAAGGAAGGCGCCAAAGCAGCATGGCTGAAGCGATGATGATGGGGCTCTCCCGAGACACCCGTGCCAGCGATTGGCTCTTTCGGAGGACTTCGAGATGTTGTTGCCACCGGGGGGCATGTAGGGCTATTGGGGCGGCGCTTGAATGGATCGAGGGGGGTGGAAAACTCAGCTGCTTTGCTCAGCGCAGGTACGGATTGATGGCCATTGGTGGAGAAGAGGATATTGGCTTATTAGGCTGTAGTTTTGCATGGCCCTTTTGAGGTACGCCCACTCATGATCCTGTGGAGGTACCTACATCATTGTACTCACAGAAAGTTCATACCTGTCAGCTTAATTCTAGTCTGAAGGTTCCAGCTCGCGCGCTCATAAAATTATCAGGCCACATTCTTTTAACCTCCCCCTCAGCAGCTCGAGGCGAGGGAGAGGTCGCAGAAGGGCAGACTGGAAACCGTTATTGATTTCAAAGTTGCAGCTTCCCTTCCTGTTCTGGATGAACCGTTATTTGATCCTAGAGATTGGAGGATATCATGATGGTTTCCCTTTTTGTGTTACAGTAGAGTAGAGAAAAGAGAAAGAGAAAGAGAACGGGGCATCTCTAAACACTTTGACCTTCATAAGTGGTTTCCTTCCTCCTACTCCCCCAATTCGACTTTGATGAGAGGGCTGGTTTTTTGATAATTCCCCATTGACCCGGAATCCTTCTTTAAAGTCTTTCTCTATTTCTTTCCCGTGCGTGCATTTTTGGGGCCCTTTTTTTTCTGTTTTAATTTCGTAAGCGAAGTGCTAGTTTCTCACTTGGCAGGAACGCTTTCTTTCTTCCCCCACTTGAAGGTAGTGGTTGCTGTGGTGGAACGAACATTTTTTTTTGCCCTTCTTCGTTATTTCCCGTTTTTACAACACCGGGTATCATTGGTCAACACCTCGCCTCCTCAGCACCCACGATTCCCCTTGCAGTAGCAGCAGCCGCTTTTCTATTCAAGCCCGCAACCCACTCACAAATATCCATTTTTGCCCTTCCAGCTGCCCGGCGTTCGAATCTCATACATATATTTCGCCCCCTCTACTTCTTACTCCTTCGCCTGGCTCTCTTACTTGAGGTTACTTTTTTCTCTTTTCTTTCTTGTCGTATACTATATTTTGGCATCTTTGAAAGTTGCCAGTCCGCTCCTTTTTATTTTTATTGTTTTTATTGTTTGGTTTCTAGGGCCGCGGCTTTATAGGTAGAAGGAAGCTATAGCGCGCTAGGTAGCTACATAGGAGGTACTTCATAACGGTCGACGATCCACTGAGCGAAGCAGCCCTTCTAGTAAACTTCTTCATCTTCAACCTCTCATTTCCCAGCTATCCCACCCACCCCTCCATCCCCCAGAAACAGCGCCGGCGCTGCGTTTTTCCGTCCGGTTCGGACCTCTACACCCGAAAAGAGACAAGCATCCATTTCCCATTCACCAGTGCGGGCGGTACTAGCCTTTCCCACCCCCCCCTACCAGTAAGGGAATAACGCTGTGCGCATCCTACATTCTGGGAAGCGGTGCGAGGAAACGGGTTAGAGGGTCTACGTGTGCTTTGTCCGTGTGGATTTGCAGACTACTTTTACCTGTAAGTAACAACGATAGTATACCGTCTGTCCTGGTGTTGTTGTTGCCCTGCCTGCCCTTTTTCCATGTTGCTTGGCCATGGTGCTACCTACATACATACACCCTACTACATACTCCTGCTTGCAAGACGTTCCGATCCTTTGCCTCTCACTCGACCTTTGCTCGTTCACACTCTCACTCGTTCTGATCTTCCCTTCCCCACTCCCTTCTCTCCAGAAGCGAACAGACGAACTGCCAGAAAATTTCCCTTTCTTTTCTTTTTTTCATGCTTACCCATTGAAGCAAAGATCCAGGCACTAATCCGTTAATTCCTGCACACCAGCTTTTTTTTTAAATTTTATTATTATTATATTTTGGGGCTCCCCAGCTCGCATCATATCAAATCACCTCACCTCACGTGTGTGTTGTGTGTCGATTCCGTTTGGGGGTTTATATAGTATATCCACCATCCCTCCCCTCCCCCCAATTCAATTCAATTCGTTGGATACACCTACCCCTCGAAGAGAAGAAAAAAGGAACCCCAACCCACGAGATCAGCCATAATCACGCCAGCCAGGAACAGGAAACAGTAACAGGGGGGGGCTTTGCTTTTTTCTCTACCTATTTATCGACGAACGAATTTCCTTTTCACTCTTTTTTTTTTCTTTTGTCACCACTACTCTGGTAACAATACGACCTCAATAAAACCAATAAAGAAGAAAGGGGAATAAAAACAAAAACAAAAACACAAATGCATACAACAATAACCACAACGATGCAGCGCGCCGCTCTATCATATCTCGTCCTCCTGACGACACTGGCGGCGCTGTGCACCGTCTCATACGCCCACTCAACGCCGGACGCTATGGTGATTGTCCCACCGGGGCTCGGAGGGGGAGGAGGAAGGGGCGGAGGATCGGGAATAGCCAGCAGCGGGCTAGGTGTCGGCGTAGGGACAACGAGCTACAGCAAAAGGGATAGTGGAACAGAGAAATGGCATGGTCTCCTCCGCCGTGAGATTCAGCGGATGGTTCGGAGAGACGAAACGGAGGACACAGAGGACGCAGAGGACACAGAGGACGCAGGGGCAAGGAACGAGACGGCTATCGAGGAGCTGGATCTGCAGGCGTGGGCCAAGGAGACGACGGAAAAGTGCATCTCGCGGCTCAACAGCATCCCAAAGGCGTCGAACCCGTCCGGTATCGTGGTGTGCTATAACCTGCCATTCCTGAGCACGGATTCGGGCGTGTTTGCGGCGGACCTGAGGCTCTACCAGGTCTCGGTCGCGGAGGGCAATTGGTCGAGCGTGGGCGGTAATATCGATGTGTCGCTCATGTACAATGGGGCTGCGGTGCAGTTGAGGAATGAGTCGACGGAGGAGGCGGCAGCGACTGAGTCGGCTTCGGCGAGCACGACGGGGCCAGAGAAGGTCCAGGAGTTTCACTTCATTGGTCAGATTGATAAGTTGTTGCTTGAGGATGAGAAGACTGAGTAGGTTCACCTATACCCATACCCATACCTATATCCATACATCTCTTCCTTGTTACGTGCAGGATCTGTCATGTGATTTGTTCACGATCTAATATACTTTGTGCCGTTTATAGCGCCCAATTGCAAACACTGCTCACACCAAATATCACCCTATTTGCCAAGATGTCGGACGGAACGGAGCTACAGACAATTCTTTCAACTGATGATGCCACCTTCGTCAACGGAGTCTTCTCGAATTTGGTCGCTAATGAGACGGCGAACGCGACGGCCACCGCTAGTGCAACTGCAACGCCGTTTAAGCTGCCAGGGACAAGAATAGAGATTGTCCCGATTGGCCTGTACTTCTATGGAAGTTATATGGCCTTGGCCTGTATAATCTTTGGATACGGTAAGCTGCAGATTTGTCCACTCCCCAATTCTATTGAGAATTGAGCGCTAATTGTCTATGTTATAGGGACCTTTGAACGCCAGCGATTTAGAGACCAGTACCGAAAACGGATTGCACAGCAGGGAGCCCTTGGAGGCAATCGCGCGATATAGTTGCACATTCACCTTTCACGACCCTCCGACAAAAGGGACTTAAAGACACAAAAGCTAGCTACTTCTTCTCTGTCTAATCTATTTTATATATCTATACTTTTTTCCTTTTCTATTTTGACTGATCGGCGAAGCAAGCGAGTTGCTATGTTGTGCATACCTTTCCTTTTAGTTTGAAGCATGTGGACTTTTTTTTTTTTTGTGGATAAAGGAATATTTGGGGAATAACTGGAGTTTTTACGGGCCAGGGGGCATTTTTTTATTTAACCTTTTTGGCTATGGGGCGGGTTTTTTATTATTTCATCATATGGCTTTGTACATGCTTGCATAATCTTTAACGTTTAGGAAAGGTCCAATTCTCGTTTTCTTGCTTGCATTTCTCAACGCCTCTCCCCCACCCCGCCCACCTCACCTTCTCTTACCTCTACCTCGAATGATTTTCTGGTTCGGTGGAAGCTAGAGAGCTTGGTTGTTGTTGTTTTTGCCTTTTCTATCAAGCGATTTTGATCGGCTGAACTCAAAAAAACTCTCGTCATCATCACCCCTTGTTTCGTAAAGGGTATGATGTTGCTTTTTCTAACTCCTCATCCTGTTTCACATGTATATCTCATTCCACTATGTGCTTTACTCTGTGTTTTGTTTTTGTTTTTTTCCTTTCTGTAAATTTCCCCCACCTCTCTTCGTGGTACTAAGGTTTACATTGGTTATTTCCTTTGCCGTTTTCGTCTGGGAATTTGTAATCTTTTGTTTTTCGTTTTGTTTCCGGGGTGGGGTTTGCATGATTTCTGTTAAATATTTTTGTTGGATATATTGTACTAGTACTACACTGTACGCTATTCTTGTATATAGATTTTTGTTGATAGAGGGGGCACCTGAGCACTCGCTCTAGCTCTCTAGCTAGGGCCCAGCAGGTTATGTAGAGCAAAGAAAGTACAAATTAGGCGCGAACTAGGGAAGTACGGATTTAGCAACCAACCAGGTTATTATTATTCTTTGTCCGTCTCGTTGCCCACCAATCAGTGAGGGGGGAAGCGCCCGCTGCTTTCAGGTACCGCCACCAGTTGATCGTCAACACGTTCATATCTCGTCGCACCCATAGATCTCCATTCGGTACTCGGCTGCCTCTATTCTCCAGCCCCCATCAACAAGTATACCTACAATCTGCCAGTGTTGCCCAACCCGGTACGTGCGAGTGAGTGTATGCTCAGCTGAAGGAATGATGATGCTACGCACACATCAGCCACCGCCTTTCCTTCTTTCTTGGAGAAAAGCACGCGCTGCTGGAGGGATGCTCCGCGGTCCCGAGGCACGGTACCCAGAGTATACCTCCAGATTTCTTCCGCGGCGGCTATGTAGGTACATGTAGGTAGAGTACCTAGGTGTATCGATCCATAGGTAGACGGTTCTAAGGAAGCTGGGATGCCCTTGTAGTCTATAGAGTAGATCAACAGGGGAGGGTTGAACTGGGGGTAAAGGGCACGACCTCAGTTGCGCTGCCAGACGGCACAGCTTCGGGCGGATAAGTTTATCTTTACATCCCACGCACTGCTTCCTTGACATGATTCTTGACATGATGTGCTGGGAATCAGGTCACTCTCTACCATACTTACTGTGTTGTACGGTGTTGTGTTGTATAGTGGCGAGATTCTACAGCACGGCATAATAATGCCATGTAGGGTACGTGTTGAGCCACCTTTTGTTTCCCGTCTCCCTGGGTGCGTCTCCCCTGTCGTGGGCCCTGGCGATGAGATGCGCGCCCGAGTGATAATTTATGACCTTTCCCCGGCCGACAGACTGACCAAGGCGGAAACAACTGGAGCCGAAAAATACCAAGCTCTTAGCTGCTAGGTGGAGAGCGCCTCCAATTAGAGCACGTACGGGAAGGACCTCCTCGTTAGCCAGAACAAGCTTTGGGTCCCTTATAATGTATTTCAATTTGCCCACTACCACCTTCTGGAGTGAGTCTGGCGTGGAACGAACGAAATATAGCCGTCCAAAGGAAGGTCTGTTCTCGCCCAAGCAAGAGCTCCCCTCCACACAACCTTGGTGAAACAGCACAAGCTCTTGGCCGGGATTGCCCCACGGCCGCAAAGTAGCCAGAAAGTATGCCCTACTAGCTGGAGTGTCTCTCTTCGGATTAATGGTACAAGCGTTGAGATCTGGAGGCTTCTTTTTAATTAAAGTTTTCCATGGACTTGGTAGCCGGCAACTGCGTCGCAGCCCCTGAGCTTGAAGAAATATTAGGAGCGGGTTTCAATCTTGTGTAGAGAGATGGTCTTTCAAGTATGTAGATAGTCAATTTCAATGGGGGCGCGGGGCGGAACCACCACGGCGATGCCCTTGTATCCAGTTCAATCGGGATCCATGGAATTACTGCGCCTGTGTTTGACATTTGGGGAGATACCCACTTCGGGGATTAATCTGTATTATATTCAATCTCCCCGATCTCATTAGAATTGTTGTTGATATAAGTGAGCACACGTTTGGTGGGTTGCATTCTTACATTGTTCCTAATGTACATATAGGTACATACATGCACGTATTCAGGTGTCAACTTCTCCCGAAAGAAAAAAAAAATACTTTTCGAAAGAATCAAACCTGTAATACCCCGATTGATGCGGCCGAAGCGGAATTAATCCATGGGAAGACGTGATATCATTACTACACTGCCGAAGCTGCTGTGTTTGGTACGGGACGGGGAAACATATTTGGCCTTGTAGCCAATTTGGGCACATCATGGAAGGGGTGATAGAATCTCATATCAAAAAAGGGCGCTCGTGCTTTGAATTATGGATATCAAGTATTCTCTACAACCCACCAAGAACATACATGTATGTATGTCAGCAGAGAAACACTACATTTATTTAAAATTAAATATCATTCCTTCACTCTAGTTTAGGGTTGAAGCTTATGGCATTGCTTTACTGTGTGGTTTAGGGCGTGTGGTTATGTTACCCGACCGACCGACCGACCGACGCGTGCTTATCCTACCTAGCTCACATTCCCCCACCACATTCCCCCATCACATTTCCCCACCACAACCAGCTCACACATATATATGTAGGTACAACACGCAAGCGACGGAATGCTTCGCTATGATCCAGTTTCCCAGAAACTCTAATCCTTCCTCCTTGCACACTACCTTCGCCGTCCTCATTAGCGGATGGATAAATTTAAGCGTATGTTCCCCCACTCCGCTTGTCCCATAGACATAGCAGGAGAAGAGAGTATTATCCGACGACTTCCAGAGCCGCGTTACATCCCGCTTGTTTGGACTTCTTGCCGCCCATCCCATCCCTCCTCTCTATCAGACCCGCCACGGGCTGCTTGGATACTTGGACTGGATCAGGAGCCTGGATCTACCACCGGCCTGGATACGTTCTCTGATGATTTCCGGATGAATGCTTCTCCCCTGGTATTGTTTTATTCCTCTCCTGTGGTTTATGGGCATCCCGACGATCCCCAGATGTGTAAACAATCCGACGACTTCCGGGGCAGTACTTTCCGACGATTTCTGGAGTAGCAAGCCCATCCGTCCGATTATTACGGGGGCGCAAAACTCCCCGATGACTTCTGGAATAGTGCTCCCCGATGATTTCGGATCAGAGCCATCGGTTGATTCCCGGGACGCCTGGGCTGGTTGATATGTCTTAGGACCGCCACTTACTATCGGGCACGCGTCGACGACGGCGGGGAAGAGGGAAAGAATACCAAGCGTGCAAGTGCCTCTGGTAGGGTATCTAGTGACGGGAAATTATTTACGCAGTCTTCAAGAATCGCGAGTGGTCATGCACGACGGTGGCTACGAGCCCGTCTCTAGTGTTTAGGGACCGGGGAGTCGGGGATATTGCCGATCAGGGCTCAGCAGGATGTGGGACCAAAAGTCCTACTCCGCCTTTATGGTTTGGGAGATTCCTAAGGCGCGACATAAAAAAAAGGGGCCATCGCACCGTGGAATCAAAGCTAACTAGTTCATACAATTACTGGTGGAATAGACATTGTGAGATTTTGCGGGTAGGGGAAGACGGATAAGATCGTATCTATACTCTCTGTCCAGGAACATACAAGTCTTAAAAACACAGCACCCAACTTGAATCAGAAATGAAAGCTGCTGATATCTACTATTAAAAAACGGATACAAAGGTTCTGGCATCTAGAGAGAGAAATGACGAAGAGGAAGACGCATTGTATGCCAAGCTGATAGTGCGAATGATATCCTATGGATTAGTATACCATGCCTTTTTGCTTAAGTATTGTTTTATACTAGATATCCCGCGAGACCTGTTAACTTATTTTGCGCGTATATAAATATAGGATATGGGTGAATATCCTTGGTCGGCATTTCAGTGATTGCGTCGTATAACCCCAAGAAACCAAAAGTTAAATAGTGGTTCTCCACCCACAGTAAAGTACCGAAAAACCAGTAGCCTCAAGATTTTTCAAACCAGACAAAGCCCTCACCATCTAAGTACAGGATGAATCGATACAACCGGAGATTTACGGCGATTCGTAATTTCTATTACAGTAAGTCTCCTTATTTGGCCACGAATCTCCGCTTAGGAGTTTGTTTCCCGGGACAAAACGCTGTTAACTACGGGGTTATCATCACTGAATAGCGGCTTAAGAGATTCAAGCTTACACCAGCCTATCGAGAAGGATCAAGGCATGAACACAACAACCTCCATAAAGGGTAATTGATGCGTTAAACAAAAAAAGAAATCCATAAAGGTATTAGCATCGCAGCTGAGCGAGTGATTCACCATGAATCACTCGACTTGGAGTCCGTGTAAAGGTATGTAATTTTTTTTTAAATTCATTAATTGTATGTAGTCTATGGCAATGTGTAAAGATGTTACTTGGTACTAGCAATGCCGGGAACTTTATTGCCCACGTGACCGCTGTATTGGTGTGGATCGTGGAGTTGTTGGTCACGTGGGCAATTAATATCCGGCATCGCTAATACACACTGGGTAGGGGTTGTTTAACTCATTAATTGCATGCAAGGTACATACTGGGTGAGTGGGATGGTCGGAGCTCTTTTGGTGCCGCGTTTGTTGGTGAGATCGAAGAAGCTGATAGCAACAGGTTTAATGTCTTCACCAAGGATGATTTGTGTGGAGTGGCTTGGCAGATGCAAGCAAGGGCGCTGGGAGCGTCTGAGTTTGGGACCGTAAGAAGTGGATCGTCATCATCGAGTTTTAGAGTGGTGTTTATAGTTGTGAGAGGAAGAAAAAAACTGGACGTGCTGGGAATCGAACCCAGGACCACCTCAAGACACGAATGATGCGAATGAGGGATTATACCCCTAAACCACACGCCCGATTGATGCTGTCCTATCTAATAGTCTTTATTACCAAATATGGAGATCTAAGTTAGGGCAAACTCATAACCCTGACGCCCCCTGCATGCCACGTATCTTTCTTATGTAATGTTAGTAGTCCCCACATGATGCTGAGCTCCAACCGATCACATGGTCATCAAACAAACAACAGAGCTTCGCCGAGTGATGTATCGTGATTAATTTAATATGTAATGGAAAGCGAAAACATTATCTCGCCTCTGTCCAAGGTTACATACATGTAGTTTCCCTGCCGAGTGAGTTGTATTAACCGTATACGCCCTAAACTAGAATGTATCTTAGAGTCTGACTTTATAGGATACTGACTTTACCCGGCTATCAAGAATTGGAGGATGCAATGCATGCGTGAGATATCACTTGATTAGAGAAAGGCTCAATTCAATTGATAAAATTAAGCATAGAAACGCATACGGCTGTCCATAGGGTTGCAACACGGTGGGAAAAAACATCGTTATCAACTACGAACCAAAGCAAAAAAAGAAAAGAAAGGGAGATCACATGTAAAGAATCTCGAAAACAGAAACTGGAGAAATATGCTTATGAAATTGGGAGAAAAACTAATGAGCTAAAGAGCGAATGTACGTGGTTTGAAAGAAAAGAAACTAAGCTGGGACGAATCAACGGGTTGATTGGTGAAACGAAGAGATTGGTGAGCTTTATCGAACGCTGGGGAAAGGAGAATACCAAGAAACAAGAAATAGACAATTCCAACCGTGATATTTACTCTTACGATATTCGCACGTCTTTCCTCTGATATTCCATCGCGCCACTGATTCCAATCTAAATTTCCGAGCCCCATTGAGTATAGCATAGATCCCTGAACTTGTTTCGTGCTGGTAGATTGATAGGTTAGGTGATAAATTCGGTCCGTTCAAGGCTTTCTTCCCGTCTGGAGGTTTGCCATAGATTTCAGCTTCATCTGCCTGTGTAGTACTGCTTCAAGGGGAAAAAAGCCGAATCATAAACGCTAAAAACAGCGTAAGATATGGTGGATTTTTTTCTTTCTTTCCCTTGGTTGGTGGTAGGTTTTGTAATTCGGTGTCATGAATCGAGAAAAAAAATGGCTTTTCTTCAATTCTTAACCCCTGCAAACCGTGATGAAAATGATGTTTAGCAAATGTCTAGTATTCCTCGCCGCCTCTTCTTTTGGCTTGAAGAGATCTCGCCAGTTCATTTGTAACAAAACTTGAAGTCTTTGCTGCCACTGCACTTTTAGGCTCTTCAGTGATCTTAGTTTCGATCAGCATAGGCCTAAGTTTAGAGGCAGCATAAGATCGACTCATCTGTCCGTTACGAATGAACTGAAGGCGGCGATTATTATTAGATAGGCACGGATTCTGGTCATACCAATTGAGGTCATTCATGGAAAGTTTACGGCCGCGTTGTTGAGTGCCACCTCTGCCTCCATTTGTATTGCCATAATTATTCCCTTTTTCATACTTCAAATGAACACCATTGGCGGCCACGTGTTTTTCCAAAGCTATACAATGTTAGTAAATATCGCCCGGTATCAGAATATCAGGTAAGTTGGAGAGGATACCATCAAGTTCACTAGTCTCTTCCATCCTATCATAATTCATGACCAACTCTTTGATCTTCATTTTCTCCTGCCTCTCCTGCTCCTGTGTGTTCAACAATGCCATCGCGAGGCTTGAGTTAGTTGGCATTTCTACAGTCTTTGTTTGTTGCTTGTTCCCCTTCTTCGTCAAGAGACTGAATGCCATCATGCCAGGTCCACTACTACTATTGGGGCTAGAGCTGATCATAGAGCTCAACCTGCTACTACCAGCACCAAAACTGGCATCCCCGCCTTCGTTAATATCGAAGGTTGACTCCCGACTGAGCATGGTCAAAGTGCTTCCCGCGCGTTTGATTGGCAGTGGAACATCGAACAATGGCTTGCGTTCGAATTTGCGAGCATCGAGAGACTCTTGCATCATTTTTGCCAATTCCCTATCGAACTCCGCGTCCGCCTCTGGATCACGTGTTTCTTTTTGCATATCCACAACAATATCTTCGTCTTCATCATCTTCGCTCGAAGAACCCGTAGATTCTTCTGAGTTTTGCCTTTCCATGCGAACGCCTGGGGTTGCAGGTTCCTCGTCTTCTACTTCAGCTTCGGAAACGCCATCGGCTTCGTCTTCGCCCTCGCGGAGTTCCCCCTCGTCAGAGGATTCGGCGTCCTCAGGCTCTTCGGGTTCGGCAGGATTGGATTTGTCATCAGGCTTATAGCTTTTGGCAACTGCCTCTTCGAACGCCTTACCAGCCTCTTCGGCCGTTGTTGGAATTGGCCATGCCGGGCGGATAGCCTGGAACGTATCCTGGACAATAAACTCAATATCCATTGGTAGCGGGTCTTTTGTGAACAAGTAGTACTATTTGAATACATTGATTAGCCTGAAACTCAGAAGATCGTTAGATAGTTTAAATACCTGAAAGAACGTCAAGAAGAAATCCAGTTTCTTTTTGGAGCTTCCTCTTTCGAAAAACATTCCGCACACATCCAACAAGGTGCAAACCAGCCTGATTCTAAAAAAGTCATCCGGCATATCTAGCATACAAACCTGTCCCGGCTTTGGCGTCCCGTTTTCATGACCAAAAGTCACCATTCTATACAGCGCATCAAAAATCACCGGAGAATCAATAAGCTTGTAGGTGTACATCTCGCCCAGATACTTTACCTGGGCAACTCTTCTCTGGTTATGCTTGAAGTTGTTCTGCTCAAGCCCCAGTGATATTTGTTCAAGCACTTCATCAACGACCGCATATGCGAATTCTTGATGGTAGCGTCCAATTGCACCGACGAGGATAGCAAGAATGTGAACATTGTTGTATCGAACCTTCCAGATCTTGGTAAAAACTTTAAATAGTAAATCGGTCACTTCTTTATCGTCCCAATTAAGCTTCCGAATTTGTTTCAAGATTTTGACATAGTTTCGCTTCGTCAGATCAAGGTAGATGAGTTTTCTGACGAACAATTCAACCACACTGCGCTCTTTTTGTGCGATCGCCGGTCTCTCCGGTGGATTAACATAGTAAAAAGCGTTTTCGATTGCAACTCGTTCCTGGGGCCCTAAATAGGTCACGCCATCCTTCTTGCGTTTTAAAGTTTCCAAGAACTGAGTCATTCTTGGGTTGGTTTCCTGGTTACGAAGTAAATATCTCCCACAATTTTCAAGGGTGCTACAAATAACGTTGACATTGATCCTGTGGAAATCTTCTAGTGCGACCTTCAAACAATGGAAGATAACATGTTGAGGTACAACCCCAAACTTTGTTAACTCGGATAGGTACCGGGTGTTGCTAGCACGAACTTCAAACAGGTCCTTTTCCTTGCGGCGCTGAAGGGATCGAAATTCTTTGTCGAGATATTCCACAATTCCTTTGCCAACGTCTGGCAGATACCTATTGAGAGTTGCAACCAACCTGGAGTAATATGGAAGAAGATCCTGACGGCCACGGGGGACATCCTGCAGGACTTTGAGAAGGCGATTTCGTGAAGCCTTGGAATTAAGGAAGCAGAAATCCACAGCTGCTTGATCAATGAGATCACGGTTTGTAAGTTCGGGGAGGCGGATGAGTAGAGCATCAACCTGGGCGCCAATGGTTTTGTTCGCAATGGCGGTACTAAATTCATCGTTCCCAGCTTTACCTTCACCGGCGATTGGAGATGAAGGAGTCTCCAGACCTTCAGTAGTGCCTTCTACTTTTTCGGACTCCTCGTCATCTATATCCTTCTTTTTGTCCCCTTCAGACTTCCAATCTGCGTCTGACTTTTTCCGTTTCCCATCATCAAGCAATACTGCTGGAACCCTAACTTTGAGGTCGATGAGATCTTCATAGAATCTCCTTTGATCCTCGTCCTCCCACATCCCGTTCTTCCCCCCATCTTCTCTGACAGGGAACATGCTACCGCCCTCTCTTATTATACTGTCCGCCACTTCTTCGTCCTTCTCATCTTGCAAATCGGGCATATCCAGTCCCAGAACGTCTGCCACAATCTGTGCATTGGCGATAAACTTTTCTTTTGTCTTGACTAGTCTTTCGTAATTTGCTTGGCGGTCTTCAAAAATCTCCCCAGATTTAACATACGCTTCTGCATTCTTAGCAAATTGCGTCTGAAGATGCTTATGTTGCCGAATAATATGCGCCTTGACAGATTCCAGGTAGCGGGTAAGAATGTTCTTAAAGCGTTGTTGGAGCTCAACTGTAACCAGAGGTGGATCCTCAGGACCAACTGAGCCCATCCCGTTTGTGTCTCCAGCATCACCAGTGGTCTTTGCAGAATCTGAAGTTACTGTTGCCCCATCTTCCTCCACAATCTTTCTCGCAAGGTTTCTTGGTTTAACGCCTAAGACATCGTAGGAGAAGTTCTTGACAAATAAGACAACTAGCGGGAGATTAATGTGTTCCCGGTCTCTTCCTAAAAGATCTTTCAAAACCTCTAGCGGAAATGCCTCGGATTCTCCCCCTTCTTCCTTCTTTTTCGTGCCGTTACTCAAGACATTTGCTGCTGCTGCCTTCGCCCCGTTCTTTGCAGGCCCGGCTTCATCCACGCTCACAGCATCCTGTACGCTTCTCAAAACTCCGACCAGCCATAGTTCAACCCCGACCCTTAGCAAGATTCTCTGTCTAGCCAACCTATCTTTCTCCTCCCTTTCCTTTTGCTCCGCCGTCAATCCTTTGAGAACATCTGGTCTCGGGGTTGCAAGCCCTTTCGCTAGCGCAAAGGTAAGTTGTGGGGTAAAATCCGCCTGAAAACGTTGATGCAACGCTGAAACAACTTCTACCGCGGCCGTGATGTCGGAAGCAGTCTTCGTTTTCTGAAGGCCCTCGGATACAGCTGATATAACCTCAGGGAGATATTTCTCGAGCGAGATTGTCTGTATTTCTTTCAGAAGTGTTGTGAGTGAGTCGGCAGTAAGGGACGTTCGGAGGCGCTTGATCACAGCTGTGTTTTTCTTGAGCGACGAATCAAGGGATTTCGAGGTTTTGAACACATCTACAGAACACTTTGTCAGAAGCTATTCAAAACTTGATACTATCTTTATCTTTATCTATTTTTACTTGGTAGAAATTACCTTTAGAACCCTCCCAAGCGAGTTTGTTGAGATCTCGCAATTCTCCTGCAATACCCGTTAGTAACCCCACTTTTCCTGCGCAAACTAGGCAATACATCAGCCAAATCTTACGTTTACGAGCACGATTCATCTGCGCAGCTGTTCTTTCGCTCTAAAAACGTTGATGCTATATAGTTCAACTTTTCTTGTTCAATCTCAATTCTAAAAAGAAACACAAGATAGTTAGTTAATGATGTTGTGGCTTTATTTAAATATTCTCGAACACGCCCTCGTGGTTGAGACTGTAGGGAAATAGCTTTCAGGTTCAATGGGCACTTACGCTAGGATCGAATTCTGTTCAGATGGGGTCGATGGCTGGTAGTAACGGCTGTATACGATGAAGAGGATGAAGAGAAATGAGGAAGAATGTGATGGTGGTGGTGGGGCGAGAGGTCATCAAGTGAAGTGTTGACTGGACGATGGTGCTATTAGATAAACTGGACTACAGGTGATGTTCATGAGGACTTTCGCCCGCCCGCCCGCCAGTGAGAGAGTGGCTCAATCTGGTGGCGGCAATTCCCGTGCGCCACAGCTGCAGCGCGGGGAAAGTTGTTACAACAGTCGACGCTTTCAGCTGGCAGCAACTCCTAAAACCAAACTTCATACCAGATCCAAACAGTACTAAGGCAACTATTTAATTTACTAAACAACTTGAGCTTCTAGAATAATTACAAGCACATGTTGCATAGGGCTGTCCCGGCTATGTGAAACGTTGTGTTCAGCTTTACAGTCCACTACAAGCGCTCTCACGACTACAACAATTACCTAGATAGGAAGTATTCCAGCATTTAGGACAGCTCAGAACCTCTGCCTTGGCCACATCCTTTGTAGCACAGCACCTACCTACTTGTAGGTACTCGCTATCAACCATAAGAACCTGAAAATGCAGGTGCCGATGACAAGGATAATTTGTATGGACAAAGACAACTCTCCATACAAATTATCCCTGTCTCCGTCATTCGCATTTTCAGGTTCTTATGGTTGATAGCGAGTACAATAAAAGTCTCCGTTGCTGGACATACCCTGGGAGGAAAGGTGTAAGACCCTGCATGTGACTGACTGTCTACCGATAGGTAAGAGTCAAAAACAATTGTGTTTGACTATCCCTTGGACGGATGAAATTTGACAAATTCGCGACCTGGACCGTGCACCATCTATTAAGGCAATAGTATTGCTTTTACGGAGGGTTTTATGGTTGACAACAGCATCAGAGCCAATCAGGAATTTACAACAGTTGCCACAACTTACCGGAGTAGGCTAGTGAGAGTTAAAAGAAGTATATGCAAGTAGGTCGCGAATTTGTCAAATTTCATCCGTCCAAGGGATACCTAATAGTTGATTTAGGCCACCCATCAAGATAATCATGTTAATTGCGATGATCTTGAAATTTACATTATCTACCGCGCGATATACGCGCATAAAAACCGGGGGTGATGACGATCGGTGCAGAAGTCATCAGAGTCCTGAGATAATTTCACCTTGTTCCGGATTAATATTTTTCAACAAGGGATCCCGATCATTGTCATGATATATGGATATATTGTAACATGTACTATAGAGAACCCTCAAAATTGAATAACAAAAAAAAGATATATTGTTAGCGAGTTTTCGCCATGTGTCAGAGTTTCTAAACATACATGTATCCATACATAACTTTATACACTCGTCTCATCCCGACCCCCCTTCTCACTCCTAAGGAAATAAAAAATAAAAAATAAACTCCGTAGATATGCCACGCAATAAAAAAAAACCCCACCCATCAAATGCAGCCAACCCTCGTGCTATGTACTTAAAACCATCTGTCATAAATCCTGCCCTATCACTGCAAAAAGCCACTCACAACCAACGCAATAATGAAAACACCAAAAAGCATTGTCATCAAGCTAACAAAAACCACCAGCCGTGGATCGAAGCTATCCCACCATACCAAAAACCTGTTCCTTGGTGTTGGAAGTAATGTGGAGTCTGGAGTGGCAATAATCCATCCTTGCTTCTCGTTGTTTCGTGGTTTGTGTAGAGGTAGTAAATGTAATTGCATGGGCCGGCGGCGATCGGCGATCAACTCTCTGAGGCGGCGCGAGAACCGCGGGGGGTGGAAATGAGGTAGTTTTGCATATTCAAACGGGATATAGCAGGGGTTTGTGTTGTACATATTTGCGGCCGAGTACGGGTTTTCAGTGTAGGCTGGTGGTGCTGCGCAGTGGTCCATATATGGGGTTTCCAGGGCGATATTTTGAAATTTTGGACTTAATGGTGTTTGTGAGGAAGTAGAGGAGATCGCGCTGCGGTCCTGGTCTTGGTCTTGGAATAAAAGAGTGTGGGAGGGAGTCTCAGACTCTGCAGTTGGAGGGCCGTAAAGATCGTATGGATTGATCCTGTCAATCGTGCTGTACCCGCAAGCAGTTGAGGAGGAGGAGGAGAGAGAAAACTCGTCTGATGTGGGAGGTGATAGAGGGTAAGTACGAGCATTCCACGCCTCAAGCTTCTCATTGAGTTGGATTACAAAATCCCGGTGAGGGTGTGGAGAATAGCCGTTTTTATGGTTCACCGACGGCGTATCGTTGGCGTTGCACAATCGTGGTGGGATATCGGTGAACATGAATGAGAACTCGTCGACAGTTGCCGCAATCGTGGCTCTGGTGGTGTTAGGGCTTGCCATCATTGTTTCGAAATGTGATACTCGGTAAAGATGGGTGCAAAGTAGAAGAAAAAAATATTTATAATGATAATTCGTGACTTGCACGATCCTCGTAGTCTAAAGCTAGCGAAAGAAATAAAGAAAATAAAGAAAATAGCACTCAATGCCGACAAGGGGGAGAGAACAGATCTAATATGTGCAGAAGAGAAAGAAAAGGGAAACATCGAGTGCGACCAAGTATGATACTTGTACTGACTCCCCAATCCCGAGATCGACAAGCGAGAAGACAAAACGGGAGAGCGGAATAATTCGCAGCGCATCGTTTCAAGAAGAGGCGAACCAGTCAAACAGTTGGAGCGGACGTCGCATGGTTTATTTAGTAGCGACAAGGGTTCAGCAAGGTTTCCATACCCCTTTACTTGGCATTCCCGGTTGTAGCCCCGAATCCCCCACAGCCTGTGGGGGTTGTTATTCGCCCTCAAAGCGCCGGAGTAATTAAGCTGGTTTCGAGCAGTACGAATAGAAATCACCAAGAAGATAATCCGGATGTTTGTGGCTAGAGAAAGAATTCGGTGTTTCGTGCTACTCTTTGTATGTGGTGGCTTGATACGTGTGTCAGTGGGAGCCGCTGACTGAATGTTATTGAATGCAATTTCCCATTATATGGAGACTATGGGGGAACGTCAATGTTGGTATGTGAGGTCATATTTAGAGCAGGTACAGGATTTTGATACATAGTCGTCTGTATATTTGGCTATCCCAATTTGATATCCAGGTTTATTATTACAGTGTAGGGTTCGGTTAGGAACTCTTATCTGTCTGTAATTCTGAAACATGTAGTGTGGAGTAGACCTACATGCTCTAACGTAGACTGTGTATGTATACTCTAAAAATGCATACGTGTGCACAATTCTATGATCAGCTCCCCGATCTACTCTACAGGCCGTTGTCCGATTAAACAAACGTGAAAATAACAAACCGTGCTCGGACGTTGCTTGCAATTGCGTTATTGTGTCAACAGATCTCCACGGGTGTGGCACCTGCGCTCACTAAAGTCTATAGGCCCCTGCCAGCAGAAAATGCAAGTGACGGAAACAGGGATAAATATATTTGTATGAGAGAACGGCGCCGCTCCATACAGGTTATGCTTGCCCTGAGCGGCTGCATCTTCTGGTTCTTTTGCTGGTAAGCAAGTATAAAGGAATATGAGATGCTGGACCCGCTGTCTTACTGTTAATATTCCGCCGCAGTAGTGCGGTAATAACCCCACCCCACCCCTCTCCCGTTTGGTACTTTAGTAGCATTATACCTACATATATACAATGTCCCAAGTTCCTGGCGGTAATTATAGCGGCGCGTAAGTAAATTCCAATATCATCCAGGGGTTAATTATGTGTACATATCTGTGGGATATTGTTGATTGATATCGCAATAAGAAAGGTCAGTTTTGAAGTTTGGACATGCACGGGGCCTCCTGCCCGGGCTAGTAGCTTGCTGGGCCGGCCTTTGGGCGTTGACTTATTGTTCACCGTTAGAATTGTGTAATCCATGGGCTAAGTCGGCTGGAATATGACAATCCGCGAGCTTAAGCTAAGACCGTAAGTCTATCATTGACCCACTGACTGCACAGCCCTTTGAAAATATTTCTGGAGCTACAGATTATTACCAGTCATATGTCGAGTCCTCGACAAGCAGCACGTCAAATCACAACAATACCCAGCTTCGATGAACACTGCTGTGGGTTACCGCCAGCTCATAGAATTCAATTCGACATCTTCGATAAGAGATAAGTGGAGCGAAGTTACGGGGCTGACCCCCTCTTGAATCATGAAACCTTCTATGCGTGGGGTTAGTGAAATGTCGTCAACTCTTGCTATTGCACAACAGAACTCTGGTCAGCTGAGACAACGGTAGTTCTGGAAGGTTTTCGAGAAACCCAAGCGATCCGGTATCCGAGTTCTATCCCATCCAGCTTCCGTTTTTGTTCATCCACGGCCTCAGGACTAATGACGAACACGGAGCTATAATCCAACAGAAAATCGGGGCACCTGGTAGCTTACCAATGCTGTAATTCTGTGGACCAATCCCGGATGGTTGCAACTCCCGAAACACTTTTCCCAGGCTCGTATCAAATCAAATATACCGATATATATTCATTGCTCGGGTTTTTTTTGTCTATCAGCACCAGTACAGTTCTAATCTCGCTTTTCTGATTCTCTCCTCAGCGCCGACTGCTAGAACAAACAACTTTTATCGATGTTCTGACTTGCGACACTCTCACCAAAAATTAGGTTATTTAAACCCGAGAGACTGATGATCCTTTCCGATTTGATTTTATCTCATCACGATTACCACTTAATTAACCAAGTCTATTCAGTATCTAGCTCTATAAGCTGATTTGACTGAAATGATGGAATGCATGGTTCTTCTGGCTATATGACATAGCTTTACACTCCTGATCTCCTTCATGTTGTGAGACATAAAAGCGCGAGTTTATCAGCTATGGTTATGGTGTAAACTAATATCTTTATACGGCATATCCGTGTAGGCCACTGTGCTGGGAATATATATCTAGATTACTAAGACAAACGTCTACCGTCCGATGCACCTTTTCACTTGCTAAGATTTCTATGCACACTATGCACCAACCGTGGCTGCCGCTCATCCTAGAATTCTCAGTTCAGTCCACTTCTTCCGCCCTTCTCGGCCTTCAACTCGTCCATCTTCGCGACTCGTCGCTTGAACTCGATGTACTGGCACTTCTCGTAGGAATGTCTCTCATCCTACACCCCCCCCAAAGCATCAGTAACCGCATTCCCTGAGAGCTGTGCTAGGTTGAAGTATGTACCTCGCACTTCCATGGCATGTAGTATGTATCGTAACGACATCGGTTCAGTGGAACGAGCAAGTGCGCGCACTTGTCTCTATACGCAATCGGCAACCGTGCATCTGCCATTTCCTTGTTGGATACTAAACAAATCAGAAGGTGTGATTGTTAGAATAACTGCATAATTGCGGTTTGGTGGAGGGGTGGGGTTCGGAAGGGAGGGGGTTGTTGGGTCGTACGCTGAGTTCCTACGACTGCCTCCTTGAGGTCATGGACGGCATCCTTCACAGTTTCGGCGAGCGTCATGATGAGAGTAGCTTGCTGAGCAGATTGCGACAATGTGTTGAGTCGGGGGCTTTAAAGTGTTCGGGTTGTGCGTGGGGTTTGGAAGTTCGACGCCGGATGTGAAGTTGGTGTTACTCAGCACTATCTGATCCGGTAAGGCTTGGCTTGCAACCATGGCGTATCACTCGACATGGGTTGTAGCAGGAAAGGTTACTCAATAGGTTTGTTATACGGTTTGCCGAAATTTGAAGGGCCTAGTAGTTGCTCTAACCGTCATCTCCCCATAATTACAAGGGAGTAAGCAGATAATTGTGCAGGTTTGGTAACCTACCCACAAGTACTGAGGATCGGATATTATTTTGGGTGGGCTTGTTTTGACTTTTGCGATAAGCTGCTGTAAGTGCCAGCTAAGGCCAGTTTACTTCGCCTTATCGAACCAGGAACTATAATTAATGAGATAAACAAAAAAACAAAAAAAAGAATCAGGAACTATAGCTATTTCCAGGCTACCGTAAGAATATACCCAGCCCTACTCGTAGTTACAATGGGAAGGGTTATTTGAGAAATGTTTTATGGCGAATAACCGGCTTATTTTCTATTTTGTTTGGGAGGTATCGACATTAAAAAAAGAAAAAAGAAATATCCTCTCTTTCGTTTCCTGCGCTGATCCATCCTCTCCTGTACCTCGATGCCCGCGAAAATCTCTTCCCACATGGCATTCCAATACATTTTTGTTATGCGTTTACCGCAAAAAAAAAAAGAAAAAGAACCTTAGCAAAGAAAGAAAAAACCACCGTATCTCTAATTTTCAACGCGCGTTTAATTGGAGTCGACCTTGGCGATGTAAGAGATGAGGTCGAGGACACGGCGAGAGTAACCCCTTTATACGAAATTAGCAACATTCATGCAAGGATAACATTAGGAAATTAACTCACCATTCGTTGTCGTACCAGGAGACCACCTTGACGAAGTGGTCGTTCAAAGAGATACCGGCCTTAGCGTCGAAGATAGAGGAGTGGTTGTTTCCGTTGAGATCGCTGGAGACGAGCTCATCCTCAGAGTAGGCGAGGATTCCATTGAGAGGGCCAGCAGCGGCCTCCTTAACGGCGGTCTTAATAGCCTCGTAGGAAGCGGCCTTCTCAAGGCGGACGGTAAGATCAACAACAGAGACGTTCTGGGTGGGGACACGCATGGACATTCCGGTGAGTTTTCCGTTCAACTCGGGGATGACCTTGCCAACAGCCTATGTAATAATAGTTAGTATGAATACTTTGAGAAAGCGCACAAACAGGATTTTCACATACCTTAGCGGCTCCGGTGCTGCTAGGGATGATGTTAGTGGCAGCGGTACGTCCGCCACGCCAGTCCTTGGCGGAAGGACCGTCAACGGTCTTCTGGGTAGCAGTGTAGGAGTGGACAGTGGTCATCAACCCCTCAACAATACCGAACTTGTCATTGAGGACCTTGGCAAGAGGAGCCAAGCAGTTGGTGGTGCAAGAAGCGTTGGAAAGAATGTTGATGTCCTTGCTGTACTTCTCGAGGTTTACACCGCAGACGAACATGGGTGCATCCGCAGAGGGGGCAGAGATGATGACTTTCTTAGCACCACCCTTCAAGTGAAGGGAGGCCTTGTCAATGGTGGTGAAGACACCAGTGGACTCGACGATGTACTCAGCACCGGCCTGAGCCCATGGGATGTTTGCAGGGTCGCGCTCCTGGTACATCTTGATGGTCTTTCCGTTGACGATCAAGTCACCGGCCTCAGAGCAGGAGACCTCACCCTTGAAGTTACCGTGGGCGGAGTCGTACTTGAGCATGTAGACGGCATATTTGGGGTCAATGAAGGGGTCGTTGATGGCAAGGACGTTAATGTCCTCGTGCTCGACACTGTTGCGTTAATATTATGTTAGCTATCAGATCCCCATGTTGCCCCGCTGATAAGATGCAGAGATAACGATAAGGTATGGTGGGGTGTTGGGCTCGACTTACGCATTGCGGAAAACCTGAAGAAACCCAAAACAACAAAGTTAGAATTACAAGATTATTGGGGGAAATCCAAGGAGGGACATCGGGTGGAACATACAATACGTCCAATACGTCCGAAACCGCTTAATAGACTGTCAGTTACTGAAAATGATGGTGAGTTCTTTAGAAACTTACTTAATTCCAACGTTGACAACCATTTTGACTATTTAGTGAATCTATTCAACGCAGTGTTAAGGGTGTTTTTAAAAATGAATGACGCCTTTTGGGAGGGGAGGGGTGTAGATAGCTCAAAGGGATAAAATCTTGTTTACCAAGATAATGGTTATCCCGAGGGGAGAATGCATCAAACAAACATTATACAACGGAAAAATAAACTCACTCTAAAGGAAGAAATTCTAGAATATAGGTTTGATGATGAAGATGGAAGATGCGCGTTTGAGTTTTTGACTGAAGAGCAGTAAGGAGGATGAGGGGTGAGGGCTCAGGTATTTATCATGGCAAGTAGCGGGGGTAGCCGTAGCCCGTTCCAAACCACTTGACACGGAAACAAGAGTAAAATTGCAATCTAGAATCAATCAGAAGCAAATACCCTCTACCGCATGTCCCTAGATGTCTGTTCCTCTCCCATTCAGTACGCGCGTGTGTTACCATCTTATTCCAATTGCGAACCACGCCTATTCTCGGCAACCCGCTAATGCTTTGGAAACTCGGTGCGAAAATCTCTCGGAGGCTTTCCGACAAAATCGATAAATTCGCCTCATTCATATATATAAAATAGGAGTACCCGATGCCCTCGGTTATCTCTTTACCATTTCCTCAAAATATTCTCCCCGTACCTCCCGTACCTCCTGTACCTCTCATGTCTTTCCAAAGTCTGGAAATCACACACCCATGCGGGTTGTTTTTCCCATTCCGCGAACTCAACACCACCACCACCCACCACAAAACAATTTTTTTGCCCCGCGATCCTATTTTTGTGCGTTGGTCATGCATTCTAGCCTAGGTACCATATCTCCCTCATCTTACCTCTTGCTGTTGCTAACCTCTTTGAATCTCAATTCTGCCCCTCCTCAACATTTTTTTTTTCTCTTACGCACTATGTTTTGGTTTTTCGATCGCCTCATCGTGCTACTCCTCGCCGCTTATCTATATCCTAATTTTCCATCTTATCCGTGGCACCGCCTTTGTCAACCATTCGGATTTGTAAAGCCCTCCCCACGCGCTGGTTTCTCTGGTTGAGAATGCTTTGCGGTCAGCGTCTTAGCGATACGGGGTTTATTTGATGTTGTCATAGGAATTGGACATTCTGTATGGAGCAGGCATGCCGTGGTACCGGCAAGCTTGGTTGACTCACCCAGGATCTTTCCATCCATGGTGTTAGCCGGATCTTGAGTAAATTCACTTCACCACCTTGGAAACCGGTACCCGTACCCGTATACAATGTTCATCAAATTGAAATCCTACAGACTTCCATGCATGAATGACAAGAGTAATCAGTAGGAGCTCCGATTCTGATGTTCACTTCCATCGACAGATAAGAAGGCCAAGAACCCTGGCTTGGCAAAAGACCGCAAGCCCATTTCGAAAGATGATGGCTTTTATGTTGAATATGGGCTTCTGATAAGAATAATTGCTATTTTGTGAGAATAAGCCTTTTGGGATCCTTTCAGTCTCAAACGGCCAGGTTTCAGTTGGTGAGTGATATATTATGATTTGATTTCTCAAAATTATAACCCGACCCTACTCAGTCGCTTATTCTTGCTCGATGATAGGACAACTCTACATCACTTAATCCGCATTGTAATTTGTCTTTGTATCGAATCAAAGCAGATAAAAGAGTGAGATTATTTACTAATTAATCTTTGGGATTGTCACAAACCTGCTCTGACAGCCGGAGATTCTCTTCAAGTAGTAGGCCAGAGTAATACGGCTTATGCAAAAGCACAGCACTACTAATCACAACAGTTCAAAGATGGATCCTGCTTAACGAGATAAGAGGATTGACTGATAATTCATTCGTGTATGCAGCCCGGAGGCAATACGGGATTAGAGGAAGGATACTGACACTGGTAATAAGATTGATAATATGTATTATAATCTATGATCTAAAACCCAAGGATGATTCATATCATGATCATTCCAGATGTGGGATTGGATTGTCCCTTATTTTCAAGGGAACACATTGACCCCGTGGTGTGGAGTATCTCACAAAAGGTAGCTTTCTAAAGCAAGAAAATCCTTTCTATGGTCAGCAAATTTGGGGAATCTCAAACTACATGTAGGCATCCATATATCCTGGGAAATGGAAGTCAAGAAGGACATGTTAATGACTAAGCGCAGTCTAGTTAAGGGTTTAGTCTGATTCTCATACAAATCGGGGTATATATTAAAGCCAAATGAGGAATAACTGCCTAGAAATTTATTAGATCTGGTATTTATAGATACATGTACATACATGTATGGCCGCTCTAAAGAGTAACATCAAGTGTGATGTCATCAATTTTACTCTCACACTCATTCTTCTAGAAACTACATGTAGGTCACCACTTAACCATAGATACAATTAATGAGTTAAACAAAAAAAAAAAAAAAAAAACCACTTAACCATGGAGATCCTATGTAACGAGTGATCTTTCATGTCCCATTTCGCATACTGTTTTTTGTTTTGTTTTAATTCATTAGCATACTATTTAATGACTGAAGTGGAAATAAGGAAATATTACGTATCTTTCCCATAAAGAGATACCTCCTTACTGTGTTAATAAAAAAAACCTATGACCCCACAATCTCCCGCGGTTGCTTTTAACGTTCTAGCTGGTGTGAACACTCGTGCAGCATCTTTTTGTGCTCTGGAATATAGTAAATCATATAGATGACTTCCCGCGGACGTTTAGAAGCAATTTGAATGAAATTTAGAGTGATAAAATTTGTATGGCAACGCTCTAGATAGGTTTAGGATCCGAATTTGGGGGGGCCGGGGGTACGTTTAAATTTCCAGAAATATGATTACATATTACATGTAGTTAAGAGTTCCGGACGGGTCCCGATGCTACGCACTAAACCAAAGTAGTACATAAAAATCCATCCAGATTCAAAAATCTAATTTCTAAACGCCCCTCAAATTCCCACGGGAAGTCACCCAATGAGAAAATGTAATCTTGTTTCGCTGAGAATACCCAGTAATCACTATGCGTAACCCAATGCAACTCATACTGAAGATAGCGAGCGGACATACTTCAAAATAATTATTTCCAAGGCATTACTGAAGACCACAATTAGACACTTCTATTTCATTTTTTTGACCCTTTCAGCCCTATTCGACTTATAATTTCTACATAAGTGTATCATTCTTCGCCCAAGCAACGCAAACAAGCAAAAAAAAAAAAAAAAAAAAAAAACGAAAGGAGAGGATATCACAGCTTGCCGGCCGTAGCCAGTAATGTAAATAGAACAAAATGAGGGTAATGTACGAAAGCCTTTTTTTAGTATGCCCGTCATACCTATTTCATCGCCCTCTGGATTCAGTAACAAAACCGCGAGGAACCCTACGTCAAAAAGAAAATGTAAAGTAAGGAAAAAACGGGAAGATAAAACAAGAACTAGAACTAATAGTTTAAAGCGTATTCCCAAATCTAAGCCCTATCCGTATCCATTCTATCCTGAACATCATCCACCTGTGGTTGGTGTTGACCATCTGGATCCTTCATCTCAGCGTCCTTATTCTCGTTGTTTCTTTTAGCCATTTCCTCTTGGGCTTTCCTCATGGCTTCGGCCTCATCACGCTTTGCTCGCTCCGCTGAGCGCTTCTCCTCTTCCTTGTCAAAGTACCTCTGGGCGATGGGGCCTACAGCGGAGCGAAGCTCCTCGATCTTTGCAATGTAGACGCTCTTGGTGGCATCCTCACCATCGTTGTACAACCAATCCTATAAGTGTTGTTAATAAAAGAGGCTGTGTAACAATAGTTAGGGGATCTTACCTCAGCATCGTCCATGATGTTTCTGATCTTACTCTTCTCATCTTCGGAAGCAAATGCAGAATAAAGATCATCGAGCTTTCCACGGGTCTCGTAAATGTACTCTTCCAAGGCGTTCTTACGATCCTCGGTGTCGGCAACAAGCTTATCTTGGGTAACCATCTCAGATTCACGCTCGTTAAGAGTGTTTCTCATGTCTTGGTCAATCGAGGCAGTGGCGCTGATGACTGGCAACTCGCCCTTCTTAACCTGCTTCTTAACCTTCTCCTTAGGTTTATCAGCAGCAGCCTCGTCGGTCTCCATGGACTATCAAACACGTAAATATTAGAATTGATGTACGTCCTATGATAAAGAAGCAAACTTACATCTTCTTCCACTTCAACCTCCTCGACATAGTAGCCGCTCTCAACATTCAAAACTCCGTGAAGGTTAACTCTGGCCTTCAACTTGCAAATCATGAAGTCGTCCTTGGGGTCTGGCTTGACGCCCTTGATGGAGAACTTTCCGATCCACGGTGAGATCTTTCCGGGAAGCTTGTCGGGCTCGGCGTACCTGGCCTCAAGGTCAAATGGTTCCTTACGGTAGAAAGTAAGGATCTTTGTTGAGGGAACAGCATTATTTTTGTTGAAAACAGTCAAGCTTGTGTCCTCATCAGGAATTTCAGGGGATTGCTCCCATGTGAACTCGATAGGGTAAGAAACTATGTCGTGGACAGAGAAGTCCCTGACCTTGAAGACGGGTGACAGAATAGCGCATGCAAAGGCACACCCGCGGGCAACGGCTTCGTCCTGGTTAAGGGTGAAGGAGAGGGGCTTGCCGAAGAAAGCAGAAATTCTTTCCTTCAGTGAGGGGACACGAGTGCAACCACCGACGAGTTCGATGGCATCAATATCTTCTGGTTTCAAGCCAGCATCCTTAAGCGCTTGCTCCAGAGGGCCAGTAGCACGGTCTAGAAGAGGCTTAACAAGCTCCTCAAGCTCCTCCCTCTTAAGCATAGATGACACATCTACATCGTTCATGATAGACTCGATGTTCAATGGTGCCTGGGCGTTTGCGGAAAGGATCTTTTTCAACTTTTCAACACCGGCAGCAAGACGGAAGTAAGCCTTAGGGTTGGCCTGGATGTCAATCTTGTTTTTTTCCTTGAACTCAATGCCGAAATGCTCGATAAGGGCCTTGTCGAAATCACGGCCACCAAAATGTCTGTCGTAGGCAGTTGACAAGACGGTCAACTCGCCCTTCTTGAAGGCAACTATAGAGGCTGTGTAATTACTGTGACCAATATCAATAAAGCAGACGCGGCGGGCCTTCTCCTCTTGGGGAGGAAGATCTGTCTTTGTGATACCATAACCAAGAGCAGTTGCGGTTGTGTCGTTCATCAGACGGAGGAGTTTCAATCCAGCAATCTCGGAGGCATCCATGATAGAACGACGCTGGGCATCAGTGAACCATGGAGGAACACTGAGAACGATATCGGACACAGGAAGCTTAAGCTCCGCTGATGCAGTCTGCTTGACCTTTGACAAGAACATGGCAATCAACTGAGTACCTGTGAAGACCTCGTCCTGGTCGAGATACTTGACTCGGGCACCGACTTCACCGCCTCTCGCCTCGACAAGCTCGGCGGAGATGAACTGGCTTTCGATATCCAGCTCTGGCTCTCCAAACCTTCGTCCGGCGAGACGCTTGAGCATACCGACGGTGTTTTTCAAATTGGAGATTTCCTGGGTCTTTGCTGGCTCTCCGAGATATCTGCTCTTAGGTCCGAAACCGACCATGGACCTATTTTCCTCCAACGTATCAGCATTTATTTCCTTCTATCATTCATCTGATTTCTGGAGGCGATGGAGAGGTGTTACTAACGGTGTAGCACGATTCGAGACTTCATTGGTGATCTATCGATAAGGAACCGTTAGTTATCACGATAAAGAATAAAGATAGAGTGAATCCATGCACGTGCTCTCTTGATAGTGGAGAACAGGAAAAGATTATCAAGAAGCTTAAAAGAGATTACATACCACATCGACACCTCTGTTCCTGGCAACAGCAATGACGGTGTTCTGAGCACCGAGATCAACACCAACTACCGACATAATTGGCTGCTATGGGGTGATGAAAATTTGTAGAAATTAAGAGCAGGCTAGTAGAGGAGGAAAATATCCAGATACTGAGAAACCAATATTATGTTGGTTCTTTTGATGATCTTGTCGAAGGATAAAGATCTCGAGGGATGGTTTTTTAGATGAACGGGAGGATTGTGGGGTGGAGTTGTGGGATATAGGCACAGACTGGCGGGGTGAAGAGGTGAGGGGGAGGGGAAAGTTGAGGTTGTGTTGTCGCCGCCTTCCTTCTTTTTTTTTATTTAAGCTGCTAGCCTCTGTTGGCTTGGCAGCGTCCAGTAAATTCTGGGAGCTTCTACGAGCCTCTATTACCGCTTTCCAGGCACAGAACGTACTGGGTTGTTGTCATAGGGCCCTGGAGTCCGGGGAATCATAATGGCTAGGAGGGTGAAGCCCTCGGGGCTTTCTCCTACTAATATAGAAAACTCAAAAGTATAAAAGTGCCTACCTAACCCAAGCCGAATCCTAATTTCGACGTCAAGGAGATCTGATATCTATCTAGATTCACATAATCCCCGATAAGATCTTCTGTTCCACAAACACCGATTGGCATAGCACTTCTCACACAGGAGAATCCGGGGTGTCGGGGATATTAAAAACGGTTTTTTTTTTTATCTATTAAACTCTACTTTGACTAGCTGTGCACTGGGATACATAAGTCGCATTCTTGGCTCTAAAAGGTGGGCTTCCGGTTTCCGGGGGCAGAGGGGGCAAGCCACATCCTTTTATTTTTGCTGCTGTGTTGCAAACTCTGCAAACTCGGGCCTTGATGGTCAAACATATATGTAGCTGTTCTGATAGCTGCATAGGTACATCAAGATTTTTAAATCTACCGAGATTGATATAAAGAATTCACAAAACCACGAATTTGCAAACAGACGGATGTGCTGCCAGTCTAGGTAAGGTGCACCGTTGTTACCTAAAAAGTCTTGACTGAGGAGTAATTGCACGTAATATTAATAATACTTACAAGCATCACGATCTACTTTTACTTTACCAAGGCCATCAAAAAGTGCCAGCCGTTCCCTTTTAGCTTTAGAGCAGAAGCATGGCCAAATTTTCGACCAATTCGTGGAGTTAAAAAGTCTGCAAGACTCAGCGTTTACCGCCCACATGTGGTATTTAGTGTTTACTTCAGTGTGTTCAGTGTATAGTAAATAAAACTTTACTTTTAACTTTTAAAAAAAATGTAGTTATGCAAGAGATAAATTAATATTGATCGCGGCTATAGTCTTGAAAAATTAAAAACTAGATCCCTCGCACGTGTGCAGGCCAAGCAATGATTCCTCGATCAATTACATATATGTTCCATCCTCATACTCAAAAAGACCCAGCAGTGCTAACGAACGTAAGAACAGAGATAACGCGACCAGTCAGGATATGTAGTGTTATCGAGTGGCATAGGCCAAAGAAGTGTAAATGAGTGCGTGAAACTAATATGGGATATATAAAAAAATAATCGTTAAAAGACCGAATAGACGCCCGAATAGAATAATAAATAGGCAAAAAAAAAAAGCACAAGCAAAGAGCAAAGCCAAGATCCAGCTCGTAATCAGCGAAACATACTATGTATATGGTCCCATATCGGAACACGAATGCTCTACCTCACAACTCTCCTCCCCTCCAGTCATGATAAAACTTTTATGAACGTTGAAAAAAAAAGCAAAGAAAAATACCAAACCAAAGTATACAGCAAGATTTATCCTACTCATACCACAGAATTAAGGTCCCAGATTATGCACGCTCCATTTTATAGACACACCCCTTTCATTAACACCACCCTATAAGAAAAAGAGAAGACATAAGAAAGTTAACAAAGTACATCATGCAACCGTTACGATTGCCGATTCTTTGTCAGCTTCTTTCTCTCTTTTGATCGCCCCTCTCGGTCTTCGTCATCATCGGCGGCAGTGGACGTCATTTCATGCTCCTCCTGCTCAGCGCCATCGCTGCCAGCAGTCCGGACTAAGCTCAATCTCGCAAGAGGACTTCTTGCGGCGCTAAGGCCACGTGCATGCTGGTTACTATTTGAAGGTGCCCTGTGCGCGGGTTCAGGAAGGGCGAGGTGGTTTTCTGTTGGGGCGCCTGTGGCTGCTGGTGTAGTCGGCCCATTACTGGGGGATGCAGCTCGGCTTACAGGTTGGCTATAGTTATTGCTGTTGTTATAGCTGTTTCTGGTGTGGTATCCGTAGCTGCTTCCTACAGAGTCAATGGACTCCGTGGACTCATTGACGGCATTCTTATATCCATAAACTTCCTTATCTGAGACCTCAATCTGATCTTTGCGTGGTTCTTGCATGTATGCACCTCCAGCTTCACGTTGGTTGGCCTGAGCAACGAGGTACTTTCTGCGATCCTCCTCTCCCATGATACTCTCGACACGGCGGGGCATGTAAACGGAGTTTCCAGCAGAAGTTGTACCGGAAACAAAACTGTCGAATGAAGCACGGGGATGTAGAGGAATATGAGGAGCATTGGGATTGCGGGGGACCATGTCAGGAAGAGTTCCCATAGAAGCATTCTCATAGTTGTAATAACCACCAGGAAGCCTCTCAGACGCAGCAAATCTACCCTCGATCCCGTCATCGGGTTGGACTGGTACACGTTGGCGAAGACCTTCAGCGTTGACAGCGTTCTTGTTGGCTTCAGCGGCCGGACGGAAGGTCTCAGGAATAACCTCAAGGTCTTCGCCCCTGGCCTCAGCTTCTGCAATAACTTCCTGGGGGGTCTTTTCTGTATCGGCAGCACCGGCATCGGCACGAGGTCCACCCCATGTTCGTTGACCAGCAGTAAAGATTCCGTAAACCATGTAGACCCAGTTGAAGAACGGGTTGATGACAAACATAAGAGGGTACAACCAAGCCTTGAAACGCCTAAGACGAACACCAAAGTAGAACATGAGCGCCCAGTTAAGACCCAAAGATACGGCGATAAATCCAACAGGCAACTGAGCAACTTTCTGGGTAGTTGTAATAAGCGAAAGAACCATGATAAAGAACAGTAGCGCAGTGGTACGAATGGTGTTTTGCATAAAACGAATGATGCAGAGAATTGGGTATCTCCTCCAGAGACGAATATCAGTCAACATGCAGACTTCGTTGGTGATAAACCCCAAGAACCATCTGCGACGTTGCTTGAGCAAACTGCGGTATGAAGTGACGGCCTCGGTTTTGCAGAAAGCTCCGGTACACATTTGGATCTGGTAACGCTCTTTGGCACCAATCATGAACAAATGAGTGAGCCATCTATCTTCGCCCAAATGGCATTTTCCGTAATCGAAGAGATCATCACACTGTTCGGCCTTGTCGGCGAAATAGTACTTGGCCATCTTTCGGAAAGCAGAGAAACGCAAAATGGTAAGTGCACCAGGAAGACAAGTGACGGAACCGCATGCCGACTCCACAGAACGCTCAAACAGTTGACCGTGGATGTACTCAAGATCCTGAAGGAGGGTGATCAAAGTCTGGTTCTCAGCGGTAGATGTGATGACACCGGTCATTGCCAACATGTTCTGCTTACTACCCGGTTTAAGTTCCTGTGCGACACTCAATATCAGCAACCATGCAATTAATGCGAATAACTACATTAATTAAGGCTGAATCCTTCTGCTGACCGGCGCAGCCAGAGCGATGGTATAAAACAAGAACAGAACGTCTCCTTACCATTTCATAAACAAAATTTTGAATGCACACTTTGTCGAGGATACAGTCGGAGTCGATGAAGAGAATGAACAAGTTGTCGTTGCGCTTGAGGTACTCGGTATAGATCTTGTCAATCAACTTGAAAGTCCTCTTCTGACAATGACGCTTTCCTCCGTGGGGGAATCTGGAAACAGTGATACGGGTTCCTCTGTAGGTGACATCCAAACTGACAGGATAGCTATCAAGCGAAAGTGGGACTCCCAAGTTTTCGATGGTCTTCAAGTACAACTCATCCTCTTCATCGCCGTCGAATGACAAGAAAATGTGGAGACACGATGGGGGGTAGTCGCCGTCCACAATGGAGTCGATGGCAGTCTGTAAAACTTCGGGGATTTCCTTGTACACCGGCATGACAATGACGACTTTGGGCGCAGAGGTTTCATCGAGAACTTCCTTGATACGTCTGTGCTTTCCAAGGGAGTTGGTGACAAGTTGATAGACACAGAACAACCATGGGATTGTCAAAAGCGCCGAGAAAGACCAGAAAGCGAACCACTGCAAGAAGCTAACAAGCTCCTCGGGGAAGTGACGAGTAATCTGAGTGGGAAGCGGGAGAGTGACCACCATGATGGGCAAGAAAATAGCACTAAAAGGATAATCAATGAGTTTCAAATCCCTTGATGTGCAGATTCTTGAGAATTAAAGCTTACCGTAAAGCAGTAAAGAGAATCATCATGACCACAGCAAGTACCCGAATATGCCATGCATCAGCCTTTTTGAAGACCTTGATCAGGCAGTATAGGAAAGCGGCCTTTGAAACGATTAGCACGGTCTTTTACCGGAACAACCACAAGAGGGTGATATATTACCAGCCACAAAAACCATTCCAACAGTGCAGCGCACATTACTACACCCATGATGGATGTATATACAATCTGCGAAACCTGCCATGGCTCATCTACAACGTCTGCCATTTTGTATAATTTGAAATTCAAAAAAACGAAAGAGAAACGAGGGCGCTCCCTGAATATATGTTGGTGTAAATGATGGAAACCAGGTACTTAGGCGCTTCTAAGCCGCTGAGCTACCTGTAAGAAGCGCTGTTTTGACGCTTCTATCAGATCTATAACGAAGAACTTAGATGTTAGCAACTCCCCCCTTTTATTCAACTGACTTTTTGGTTTTGAATCTTCGGGACGTACAAAAAGATCCCTGATCGACTGTATAGACTGCTGTGGTATCTCAGTCGGGGCGGTGTTTTAAGAATAGTGCTGCTGAGTTGGATAGATATTATAAACTTTCGGTAAATTCAATGGCTCGTGGATGGCCTCGTGTTTGGTTGGGTGTTGAAATAGACGACACGCAGGTGGGCGAAAAGGATTAAAAAATAACGAACGGACGACTACTCCTACGAAACGGAGTTCTTTTTTCTTCTTTCTTGTTCAAACTGCAGTCATTGATAAGCCACAGAATTCCAAACGCCTTATTCGGGGAAAAGAAGGAAACAGTGCTGCTGATCGGAACGCAGAAACCCAGATAAGTCGCGGTAAAGTTTATATCAGGCACGCAGTACAAGGGAAGGGTAGTAGCAGAAGCACGACAACATGAGAGGGTACAGGTGGTGTTATACATACCGACAGACAACGCACAAACAACTCTCTCGTGCTGATGGAATCCCGGGTTTCTGGGGAACCCTTGAGGAAAGTCCGGCTGTTCTGCACAAAAATAACGAAGGAACTGAACTTGGGGAAAGAAGGACGAGAGGAGAAGAGGGAGGGTTATGTGGGATAATATGAAAAAAAAGAGTAGTAGGAGGAGACTTAGTGGTAACAGGGGGGGGGCTGTTCCAGTAATTATTCAGCCTACAAATAGTTAATTCCTTTTTATGAAGCAGTGGTAGCAGCGAATGGGTGTAAAGATCGACAAGGTTATGCTACGCAAAACTAAGAGACGGCAGCGCCCGGAGAAATACCAATTGGCAAATGGTAAAGGAGACAGAGTGCGGTGACGGATGATACTTGTAAGTGACGGTAGAAGGAGAACATACAGCAAACGTGCATGTGTGCTAGTAACTGTGGCAGAACGAGGACGATAGGCCAAGGGCGCCAGTAGGAGAATCAGAGACATCCAGAGACAAACATCGACAAGGATGTCATAGATTCCGTCAACGCGCGCCAGTAGAGAAATACCTACGAGACTCCCATGTTCAGGGACCAATAACCAATACGTATACCCTGTGCAGCAGCCAGACAGACAGCCCACCAAACATACCTAGGCAACCGGAGCCCCACTAAAGGACAATTGTAGAGCAGAGAGACACAGAAAAAGGGGAACTTAATCCTCGCTTTGGTTCTCATATATACATATATTTGAGTATTAAGCCCAGTAGCTAGAGAAGCTAGAATATCTCTTACTACACATGGCACCTCCATGGGAAAATACAAATCCCATCTCCCCGAGATGAATGAGCTACCGTCATAGCAGCGATCTTTGGACCTCGGATTAGTGTTCGGAAACGATACGAGATGGCGGCGGCCCAGAGAAACCATCCCGTATGTTGGTATCTTGTTTGGGCCGTCGCTCAACGTCTCACAAGGATACCTTGGCCTATCGGCCAGATGGTACCAACCTTCTTTAGGTCGCAAGCGCAAAGACAAGAGACGGCTCCCAAAGAAATGGTACATACCTCGGGGAAACCAGTTGGCTTTGCTTAAACCACTTAGGCACGTACACAGTACCAATTACCTGCAGTGCCTACATTCCAAACTCAAGTTGCGCAGTGTCACGCGTTGAATACATGATATATCTTCTACCCAAGAGAAAGTGCTATCGATATATCGTTATGGGGGCTGTATATTAATTTCTACTCTTCTCATGGCTGTGCAACACCTACTATACAGCCATCAAGAGTAGAGTAGGGGGGAAAAAGGGGCAAATCAGGAAATCAGGAAAGATTAAGCTTCGCTTGAAGATTCGAATGTTCGATTGGATTACCCATTCCCCACGTTGTCCCCCATCCACCATAAGAAAGAAAAGACCCTCGTGAAACGGCAAGCCAACTAAAGTTCTTACCCAGATTCCCCATTAGAGACGTCCCCTGCATGCCTAGTCTACCCTAACCCGTTTCGGCACAGCGTGGGTGGCCCAAAAAGGTACAACCTCACAACCGATCCGTGCAAGACAGAAACAAGCCCTACATCAGAGCAAGGGTGAACCCGCTGTCTTATTCGTTGCATTTTTTCCCCATCGCATCACCACCTTGGAAAGAAGTCGAGCCAAACGATCTCTTCCAGACCTGGCTCCTTCCATCCAGCAAATATATCAATCACGCTGGAAATATGCACCTTGGTCTAAGGATAGCAGAGGCTGCGCGTACCCTGCCCGCCATGCCATGCCATTTTTTTTTATACCTTATCGGATCGTAGCGAATCCTGTTACCTGAGGGTACCTACATATCACTATGTTTCGCCACAGGAAAAAAAAAGAACAATTCAACTAGGCCCGTGGAACTTAGGCGAGAAGGGAAAAAGCAATATCGCATCATTAACGTGTGCGTGTCATGAAAGGGGCAAACAAATGATGAGTGCCCGTACTCCAGGCGCATAGGCAACTGGAGTGGCATAACCTATGAATAGGGTCAATGTAGGTGATGCGCTATATGCAATTTGATTGGTCCAGGTAACGAGAGGGCGTTCGCCTTCCAAATTCCTAATTATTCACCGTCCGATTTCTCGCGGTTGCGTCTTTGGATGGAAGGATGATGTAGAGTTACACTGCCGTCGTCGTACCTACATGTACATTGTTTGAGGTACCGTGTTAGCCGGGTGAAAATGGAACTGAGGGCCTGGGCTTGTGGCAGTGGTAGAGTAGATAATAGTTAAGTTAATTCTAAACTTCAATTCATACTCATATGATTTTGTAGTGGTTGAGGAGATCAGATATCACTACTGCATAAAAAAGACTCCACGATATGATCTATCTATTAGCAACGCCCGAGCGAGAAAAAAATTTAAAACGTCGTGGTTTTTGAGTTCTTTAATAATGAAGTCTCTCGCCACCACTCTCCACCAACAGCTCAGCCTGGAACACTAACCCCATTGCTTTTTGGTCCCCTGCAATCATTGCAAGCCAATGATCTAGACATGATGTGATGTCAATAACATTGGCCCCCTATTCGCTCTGTCCTTCATCTCCTCTACTTCTTCTGATACTTTCAGCTGAGATAATGGCTCAATGTGGGCTGTTCCTACAGTAGGGCACCGTCTTGGCGAAATTTCACTTTAGGCATCAAACATTGGCTTTCTTTCCATTTCTAGAACTGTAGAGTTCAACATCTAGTCTCAGGGGGTAGTGAAAAATCGTGCAGAGCTTCTTCACAAACACAAACGCATGAGTCTACGCGAGGGCAAGAGAGAGGGTTTCTTCTCATGCATAGTTTCAGCCCTTCGAAGCTTCTCCTCAAGAAGTCTAGCCAATCTTCTTCGACGGTATTTTAAAAATAGCGAAGTATACGGGTGTTCCGAGAAGACGTGATATGTGCTTTTGCCAAGCCCCTGAATCTGATTTCTCTGATTCATGGAAATAAACTCTTCCGAGCTAGGTGCGTGCGGATCAAATTGGGGAGGGAGGGGGGGGGGGGAACAGCAAGGACAGCCTTCCGTTTAAGGTCTTCAGTTAGAGTAAAAGCTTCCCTTATTGGCCAGCCGGTTAAACTTGTACTTAAACCCTGGAGAACTTGAACGTTTACTGATCATATAGAGTTAACAAATCACCTATTCGTATGTATGTGTATTGAACCTTGACCATGAGGTTTCTGAGCTGGTCCAAGGCTAGGAAAATTGAATATTTGGCTTCCGCCGAGAAAACGCTTGGTCTTTAAAGACGTCTGGTTTGGCTATATCTAGACGTTTACGTACTCTGCAGGGCTGCTACTCTGGTAAACGTCAAAAGCCGAGCCGCGCACGGGACGACTCATAGCAGTAGCGGGCATTAGACGAAACGAAACTACATATGTACATGTATGTATGTCGTCGACTCCCTACTTTGTCTTAAGGCTGACACGGGTACCATTGCCGATTGACTAACTATCAGTAAGTAAATGTATCAGACTTTTGAAGTTTTCTTTTTGGGAAAGAAATTACGAAAGTCTCAACTGTCAGACATGAATAAGAGATTCTATGCGTGTATCCTATCCCCGAGGTGCGCGCGCGTAGGTTATGGATGGATGATATCCAATTCCAGTAGGGATGTACTATGCTAGAGAGAGAGACAGCGCGAATATCGTAGGTTTAGTTTTAGTTAAAAAGACATCGACAGCTGATGTCAAGTGGGCTACAAAACATAAATAAATCGCGCTTACGTTACGGCACGGTGTCTTTCACGATATTGGGTGTGTTGCTCTACATTTCTAGATCTGCTCTCCAAGCCTGCTGGGTGTGTTCTGGTAGGTTGGGTAGGTAAACTCTATTCTGTTGTACCAATGTTACTAAAGATAGAGCTGGTCGTGAATCCATATACCCGTCCATGGACTGGAAGGTGTTCGAAAGAGACCACCATCGTCCCACCCGAACAACACTTGGGATCGTGGTTCGACGAGTACGGAAGTTCTACTACCATGTGCTTTTCCCCTCTCTCCCCGGACCAGAAACCGGTCCCGCGCTGTATCACTTTTTGGTGGAGCTTCTACGGCGGCCTACTGTGCTCCCCGAGGAACCTTAACTGGGGCCTCCACCATCGTAGCTGAAGTCGACATTTTTCTTTCTTTCTGCCTCTACCTTTGCCCTTCTTTCCGTACCTGCCAGCGTGCTAGAGTAGCTGTGTACATGATGTACCTACATAGCCAGATCTAGAGAGCGACTGCACACCTGTGATCGAGAGGTTGGTAAAAGATCTCACTCTCTACAACCAAGGTAGGTAGGTCCACTACCCGCGCGTGTAATAAGAACAAGAATAAGTACCACAACTAAACCCGTACTAGGCAACGTAGGCAGACAACAAGACGAGACAACAATAGCAATAGCTAGCTAGCTCAGAGATCGTCTTCAAGCTTCGGAGACGGAAGCTCCTTCTGACCATGCGAACCATGGTACTCGACCTGGAAACCCCGAGGTCAAAATAACTTTTCCTTCATCATATCAACGTATCAACATCCAGCACGGGAAGGGCTGTTTGGGACTAAGGACAAAAAAAAATTCTCCGAATAGCCGAGAACGGGATGTTATTCATTCGGGAGGCACAAGAACTGAGTCCTGGCTGGCTGCTGTCTGGCTGGTCCCCAGAGGAAGTGCACCTTTCTTCCCTTCACCTTCTTCCCTTCTTCCGCCTGTCTGTCGGCAATCGCAGAGCACCTAGGTAATCGAATTGCCAACGACCCAGACACCCCCCCGTTCCTATCCCCGCCATCTATTCGCTCGATCGCTCTCACTCGCACAAGGCAAAATATCCGCTGGCTGGCCTGTCTGTCTGCTGTCTGGCTGGGCTGTTTATTCAAGTTCAGCTTTTCCAGAGCGGATGTGTGCCACGAATGCAGTTGAGCGCGGTGCGGTTGCTGAATCCGCACTTATCATGATGCCCCTCTCATGTGTTTGTGTTGCTTGGCAAGAACTTCTCTTCTACCCAGGTAGAGTAACTCAATACTCACCCTCCCATCCATCCCCTCCATCCAGCTCCTGGCGGCGATCGGTATATTTAGGAACAACCTCATTCCGGAGCAGTTACGAAGGACCACACCCTCGATGCGTGTGTTCTGTGGATCTGACTTTATGGGCGAGGGAGGGATCTGGGAAGGTAGGCCGCGTTTTCTGGTAGGCCAGTCTGGGTAATTTTGAGCACGTGTGGGCGTGGGTTGTTGACAGGGTCAAGGACATGGACATGGCAAGAACATGGACATGGGAGTATGTATGTAGGCAAGTAGAGTACCTGCTCGAAGGCATCCATGAAAACAGACATGGCGACAGAAATAGTAGAGAACCATCCAGGCCAATAGTACAGTAGGGGGGGGGGGGGGTAATACGAACTCTCCTCCGCACCACGTTGGCAATGCGCGACCGATTCTGAGCTATGGACTCTAGCTGGGTACATACATTGAAGCAATATCTAGTAGTTCGTTTACCTAGTTAGGAAGCCTGGATATACTATACCTACATAATATATCTACTCATATGTGCGCTGCAATATAAGCAATATAATAGCCTAGCTGTACGAACGTGCGCGTAGTTGCTTATCCATTCCTTTCCATTCCAACCAACTACATACTTACTAAACCACCTATCTAATCCCAACCAAACCGGGTCCGCGTGCGAGGAATGTGTTGATGTCGTGGTGGTAGGATAATTACGCGAACCCGATCCAAGACCAGAAGGCAGAGCGGATTACGTACCTGGTTCGCTTCCCAGAGGGCCCTGGTCCCGACCCTCCTTCTGCGGCACGGATTTCGGGCATGGCCATGGCTCCGGGAAGGGTGGTCGATCGGGTGTAGATATATGACCGAGGCCCTATATTTTGGCATGGGAGGACCCGGGAACGGAGCGGATGTACAGGCATGTAGATAGGAGTAGGTAGAGCCAGGGCAATATTTCTAGAATAATATTATTAATGCTAGATCGATCTCATGCAGCCATTTCGTGGAAGTTAAAACAATATTTACATATAAGTTATAAAAAGAGTACATAGAGTGTCGTCGGGCTTTCCCGGTGGGAGGGAGCCGAGAGGAATGCTATGGTCCGTCGATCATGGAGAATCACTCGACTTAGAGTGAAGTGGACACGATATCGTAGCAGTGAAATAAGCACTTTAGGGGCTGAACACTCTGATTGGCCGCTGACATGAATCACAAGGCAAGGGACCACACACTGGCTATGCGCCACAGTGCAGGGGACACAGAGTAAACGATGATTGATATCATATCCTCGTCTCCATCGGCGCGGGGAAAGGCTGCGGGCCGGGGCTTAGAGTTGATACTCGTAATTTCACAGCATTTATAAACACAACCTCTATTACATACACACAAAAAACCTCCAAGACAACCTTTTTTGTATGGCATGCAATAGTGGTCGTGTTTACAAACGCTGTGAAATTACAAGTAGGTAGATGAATAGGTTGATGGGGGCGGTTTTCTGGGCCTGCTCTGCCTATGGATAGATATGTGTTTAGTTGGCTGTGCTTACGGTGAATAAAGGCTCCATCTACCAATCGGCGAGGCTGGCATGTACAGATGGCATGTGTATGTTATTCTAAGCAAAGTGTAGATATATGCAGTGGTTAGGGTCTAAGGACTGGGAAGATCTAGGTGCTTCTGAGATCTTGCTTATTATATATATAGCGGGCTGGTGGTTGGTTGGTAGGTGGTAGAACCTGCACCCGTAAAGCAAGTTTATTCAACCCACCCACTCACCCTGCGCACTGCGTGCGCCCTTACTACCAATGAGTTGCAGACGTCCATTCGCCCAGGCCTTGGGTATCATATTCCTGTACAGCGACAGGTAATAAGTGATGGAACGCCCTGAAATATGGTTATACCTGCAAACACCGTATATTGGTGGCGTTTTACTAAAAACAGGTATCACTCTGTCTCAGCCCGTTCCATCACTTATTACCTCCCGCTGTACTTTGTCACCCTCATGTGTCACGCATGTCACGCATGTCTTGGTGGGAGTGAGAACTGGTGAATAAAGTCTATTGTGTCTCAGGACTGGTGAATCTGAGCGGTTGAATTGGAAAAAGAAGAAGAGGACCCGTCTTGTAGTCATAGCCAGAGAACACCGCTTTCTAGGCAGAAGTATATGTACCCGGGGTGTTGGAAAGTAACCTAGACAACACCTAAATACCCCTAGGTCTATATGTTGGCACAACATAAAACACTTCCTAAGTCAGCATACGGATACCGAGAGTCTCCGCTATGCGTGAGATAATGTATTGGCTAGTGTCTGAAAATAAAATATCCCCTTTCAAGACAAAAGCCGCTGTGAGTAAAGAACTCAGAAAAGCATTGATGTCAGATGTATTTTTTTTCTCCATTCTTCTACCATCAAAGGAATTTACACACCAAAATTGACCTTGGTATGCCCTCATGTGAGCATTTACTCCCTCATTGTTAAAATTCCACCAAATGTGCATCATTTCCCGACACCACGGGCCGACATCTCATCATACCGACTTTAGATATAAAAGCCAGCTCAGGCTTGCACCACAGATACGGTAGTGGAAGAACCGTTTGCGTTACCAAAAGATTCGTTCGTCGTGTGGTTCCAGAGGCCGGTTGGTCGATTGCAACACATTCTTGACATACATTGCATCATATATTATCACTCGGTGAAAATACACCGAACGCCCAGCGCCGCAGCCGATACAGACAGGCGGTGGGGGTTCGGTTAGCTTTGTCTGAGGAAAACCCTGCAAACACTAAAAGGCTTGACGGACTGTTGAGTTTTTGCATGCGCTTTGTCTAGATCATCAGTCTAGCTGTTGCTCAATAGCCACGGGATAATAAACCCCAATCACCCTCTCCACAGTCCTATCGTCAATTCTATTACCTCCACTGCTATATATCTCTTGCCTCAAATCATCGCCCCCCTCCCTCCCTCTTCACTACGAATTAATAGATATCGAAAACACCATCAAAAATGCCAAATACTATCCCCTCGGGCCTCAACCCCATCCAAATCTACCGTCAAACCAGGCACGTACCCTCCACCCCCCCCCCTATCAAAATCCCCATTAACACACACACTTAACAGCCTCGGCACCTCTCTCGCCGACTCAATCGACACCCTCATACAGTGCAACGCCATGACCGGAGCCGCTGCCAACATGCTTATGCAGCACTTTGACCGCGCCATGACCGCCCGCCTGACCGCTGGCCTCAAATCCACGATTTCTATCAATGTACTTACCCCCCCCCCCCGGAGGCCATCTTTATACATCTGATACCTAGCCTTCATACTAACTCCAGAGGAAAACAACAGGGCAAAATCGAAAACTACCGCTTCTGCGACGACATCTGGTCGTTCACCATCAGCGATGCCGCTGTCAGAATCTCACGCGCCGGTGGCCCGCGTGAAAACGATTCTGTCTATGTGGATGGACGGATCAAGATTGCGGCGTGGAATGGAGTGCCAGTGCTGGCGGCGGCGGTGGAGGAGGATGAAGGTGGGGGGGGAGGGAGGGATAAGAGTAAGAGTAAGAGTAAGGGTAAGGGAAAGGGGAAGGGGAGGGCTCGGGGTGGTAAGGGAAGGGAGTAGTTTTAGAAATTGAAAGATTTTCTTGAAGCTCTACGTGGCGTTGGAGGGTAGTGTGACTAATAGTGACATTGGGCAACGGGTATAGGACCGTGATAAAGATGGCCAACATACTATATCGACAAACGATCCACACCCGTCGTCTCCTCGACCCGTAAACAAATAACACCACGGACCGAGTCATTCGGATATTACCTAGCACGAGTACGCACATACTATTCTCGCGGCGGGAACAAGAAGATTCTACACATGTATATATATGTAGTTTGTGTTTTATCATCACTAGTCTGTATGTATGTATGTATGCCATGAATATATCAATCAATTACTACTAAATCACATGGTACTATATACATGGCCGGAAGGTTGCGTGTACTTTATGAACAAACAAATAGACAAATCGTAACCAACTTTTGACTACATCCGGTGCTTGGAGTGCTTCAAAGCCCAGAAGACGTTGGAGGCTTTCTAGAATTCATTCTATGGGGGTAGTGATATTGGCTGCTCATGATAGATTCAGGTTTAAGATATAGAGTGTACATCACTTATTACCTGCCACTGTACATGTTTCTGCGCCGCTTTTCTGGTGCTTCAACTTTTGGGGGTTTTGTTTGGTTTTGCACGTTTGCATTCCAAGACAGCTGAACGGCCCCGAAGTGTTTACGGGTAGGTAAAAATAGGCCTTAGTGTAATATGATACATTATGCTCTATTTAGACTATTTCGTCTACTATCTTGTAGACACGGCTTCTATCATGATGCGCCGTATTACCATAATCGAAAGGTTGCATGTAATTGATGAATTAAACAAAACAAAAATCATGATGCGCCGTAGGTATAAAGTCGAGTGCTAGTTCATGATTAACTCTCACGGATCACAAATAAGATACTAGAACGGCCGTCAGGATTCATTGGCATCAATTCCCCAACTACTATGAACCTGGCCATTAATTTATCACCACCGCGGAACACCACCCAGAGCTCTGTTAATTGAGGTTTTTGTGTTCCATAAAGGCTAACTACCCCTCGCACTTGGTTGTTACGCGCACCATCACCATCCCACATGTCCGTTAGGTTTCCTAATCAAATTTTCAGGCTCATCATAATTGCAGTTGCGATATGCAATCACAACACAATCATGGTGGCGAGGAGGGTGATATCATCAAAGCCTCCAACAGATATGTATATACACACCTAAATATTAATGATAAAGGACTGACATTTTATAGCGGCCACGAAAATTGATGAACTTATTGAAAACCGAAGACCTTTTAATTAGGTGGCCAAATGGAGACCAATTGATACGAGCAGATCATTTATATTAACATACAGGAATCACTATCTCTATATCGCATCGTAATCACCTATCCGAAAGAACCCATGAACAAGAAAAAAAACCATTAACACAGTTGCCGACCACCACCAAACAAAAAACCCAAACCCCATTTTTTCATCAACAAAAGAAAACCATAAATTACGGAAAATTAGATCAGAAGTCGTCCTCATCCTATAAGAATATATTAGTATTTATTGATTCAAAGATGTCGATTGGGGGGAGGAAATGTTAACTTACGCTGAAGACTTCTTCGCCACGCTTTCTCCTGGCCATACGATCCTTCTTCTTCTTGCGGAGCTCAGAAGAAGTGAGCTTCTTCTTCTTCTTGCCACCCTCGATCTTGTTACCCATGGCATCAAACTGGTCTTCCTCTTCCTTCTCACCTCCCAATCGGGGTCCTGAACCTTGACCAGTAACCCAATTGTGTCCGGAAGGAGTCATCATTCCGTTCATGACACTCCAGACTTCCTCAGTGATCTCCTTGGTGAACTCCTCGGAGTGAGTGATGATAATAACACCACCCTCAAAGCTCTTGAGAGCACCAGACAAGGCACCAAGTGAATCTCTGTCAAGATAATTGGTAGGCTCGTCAAGAACGATCAAATGTGGGCGTTGCCATGTGGAGGCAGCAAGGCAGACCTTGACACGCTGACCACCAGAGAGACCCCTCATGCGAGAGTGGGAGACAAGCTCGGCATCAAGACCGAAGTTGGAGCAGTGGATTTCAATCTCCTTACGGACGAGAGGACGGAACTGGCCGTTCTTGATGGACTCAGCACGATCGACTTCAGCAACCATCTTGGCGTGGGAACCGATAAGCTCGGTACGGGGAATCCAGGCGTTGTCAGAAGTAGACATGACAATCCACTTCTCGTTCTTCATACCGACATTCTCTCCGAGAGTGAATGAACACTCATACTCGTAAGAGTTCTTAAACTTTCTGCGGGATGAAACGGAGATAACACGACGCTGGGTACCCTCGATCCTGAAGATTTTGTTCATGGCCTGCTCATCATCCTCGGTGATCTTGGTGTTGGCACGATCCATAGTCTCGCGATCCTCACCAGTCTGGAAACGCCACTGAATGTACTCTGAGGGGGTTTTATCGAGATGGTTATCAATGTGGGCGAAAGCGTGTTGCTTAATGTAGGCAATACGGATGTTCTCATGCTGGTAGACCTCACCACCGGTTGGGATCAATTCACCAGTAAGGACATTGACCAAGGTTGACTTTCCGGCACCGTTGGGACCAATGACGGCGATACGGGACCCAAGCGAGCACTGGAAGGTGATGTCCTTGAGCTGAGGCTTGTCGGTACCGGGGTACTGGAAGGACATGTTGCTAACACGAATGATAGCCTTGGCTTTGGTCTTGACACCCTCAAGGAAACCTGGTTCAGGGAACTTGAACTGGAGTTCTGAGGCTCCAAGCTCGTAGTAAGACCTAGCAGATGGAACCTTTTCGGTGAAGGCCTTGAGGTTACCTCTGTAGCGCTTAAGCTTGAAACGCTCGTAGTGAATGATGTGTTGGCAAACATTATCAAGGAAACCAGAGTCGTGAGAAACTATGATAGAGGTGCAAGGAGAGTTCTTGAGGTAGTTCTCGAGCCACTTGACGTTTTGCCTGTCCATGTGGTTGGTAGGCTCATCGAGAAGAAGGATATCGGGGTTCTCGAACACGGCACGGGCAAGAGCCAGCTTCATCTTCCAACCTCCGGAAAGAGAGGTAATGGGTGCCTCATACATAGCAGCAACGAAACCGAACTCCAAAAGCTTAGCCTGGATATCATCCTGGGAGATAGTGGCACCAGTTTCACGAAGTTTGTCGCAAGTCCAGCCAATAACAGTCTTCTCAGTATCGGCGGAGTCGAGATCGTGCTCAACGAAGACGGTCTTGACCTCAGACTTCTTAGGGAAACCCTCGACTTGCTCGTTGTTGATAGCGCGCATGAGGGTAGATTTACCGGATCCGTTGGGTCCGCAAAGACCGTAACGCTGACCTCTCTTCAGTCTGAGATGAGTCTGGTTGAGCAAGATCTTAGCACCATAAGCTAAGTTGAAAGTGCAGTTGCAAAGATCCTCGCCCTCCTCATCATCCGCGTCAACCTCATCTTCCTGGTAGGTGGGGGAAGCGCGCTTGCGAAGAGTCTCAGCAGTGCCCTGGGCCTCGCCTTCTGGAAGGAAAGCGGCGAAGTAGGGGGTGGTGTGCTCAGTCCAGATAGCAGATTCGTTCTCCTTCTCATCTACCAAGCTACCAGCAATGGCAGCGATGTATGCGACGATGGGCTCGAACTTGGTAACAAGATCCTTATGGTTTGAAAGGATGGTCTTGATAGTCTCCTGGATAACCTTGGGCTCACCAGCTGATGAGACCTCGGGAATCTTTCCATCCTGAACGTTACCAACACGGATGAGGGTGTCAAGACCCTGGCGGGTCTTCTCACGGGCCTCGGGATCAGCGATGTTGTCCCAGTTCTTCTCAAGGCCAGGCATAAGCTTAGGCAAGAAAGGAGCGACGATTTGGGGGTCCTCGACAAGCTTGCACATGTTGTCAATAATGACAGCGGTTTTACGCTTGATAACAGTGTCACGGTCCGCAAGACCACGCTCGAGAAGAGGAACCATGATAGACAAAGTGGGGGCCTGAACATTTTCGACGAAAACAGTGGCACCAAGAAGGTGAACAGTCTCCGGGACGTTCTCGGGCTTGGCAATACAGTTAATGAGTTCAGGAATGAATCGATTGATATCGTTGTTGGAGATCAGAGAGCAAAGCTTCTCCATGGCGGCACGGGCACCCTTCTTGACTTCGGGCTTGGTGTCCCACATGGCCTCAGAAACGGTAGGAATCAACTCAGGAAGTCTGAGAGCAGTCTGGGAAGAGGCCTGGGCAACAAGGATGTCGAGACAGCTGAGAGCGCACATCTTCTCGGGCCATTTCAGGGCTGAGACGATGGACTTAGAGAGAATAGGGAGAACAGCCTTTACAGCGTTTGGGTTGATGTTGGAAATGATGGCAACGGCAGCAGCCTCAGCAGCCTTCTTGACAGCAGTGATCTTGTCACCGACAGCCAAGAGGACGTTTGAGAGCAGCGAAACTATGTAGGGCTCGATGCTAGGTGAAACCTGGTTCTCGCAGATGGCAGCGATGGCATTCAGGGCATGCTCTCTGGCGAGAGCGTCCTTCTTGTTGTTCAACTGCTTCTTGATGGTGGCGAGGATCCTGAAAAGGGATTAGTTGTTAGTAAAAGCAAAATTAATAAGGAGAGAGGTAAAGAAAAAAGACTTACTTTGTAGGAACCTCATGTTCTTCGATGGGGCCATTAATGAAGGTGGCAAGATTGTGGGCTGCGTATGTGGCCTCGTCCTTGGTCTTTGAAATGGTCAACTTCTGGAGGAGTTCGTCCAAAACCTTGACGGACTTCTGGTTCTCAGCTGCGACAGCGGCGTCGGTGGGGTTCATGGTGTCGAGAGCAGGTGCCATTTGAGAGGTGAAAATTCTAGTTGAGAGGGGAAAGTCTATAGATATATGTGTGGGAGGAAGAAAAAGAGGGGTTGAAGAAAAGACCAAAAAAGAAAAAGCAGTCTAGACTCTAAGAGTAGCAAGAAAAACTTTTTTCAAACGGAAAGCGATAAGGGCACGGGAACCGGGGGTTGGCTGGTAGAAACGGGGGAGGGGTGGTCGAGCGGTTCGGATCTAACTGAACACGGATAGAAGCAAGAAGCAGAGCGTTTGGTTTCGCTGTCCCGTCTATGGAGAGAAAACCAGTAGAAAAAGAAACCCAAAGACAGAAAAATCTATGAGAACAACAAGAAAGAGAGATGTGTATGAAGAGGAAAGAGAAAGGCGGACTTTGGGAGGGAGGAAGGGACCTTATATCCAGGCAGGGAGTTTATGTAACAATGCCAGAGAGGTGGGCTGAAGCTTGGGCGGTAAGGGGAAACCAAACCAGAGGCAAGAAGGTGGAAAAAAAGAAAAAATTTCAACGAGAAATTCCAAAAAAAAAATCCTTCCAGCGGCAATTCGTCTAAGCCCGATTTGGGATGAGTCTGTAGCCCTTCCTTCGCCTTCTGTGCGCCAGCCTCGCTGACTTCCTCCTTGGCACTTGTTATCCATTGGCCACACCCCCGAATTGCCCACCACACCCACACCCTATTCGGCCCTGTTTACAATTACCCGCTCTTCTCCACCCACTCCCCTCCGAGGGAAAAAAAAAAACCCTTCTCACCATGGTCTCTTGCCACCTTGTCACTTGTACTCGCACACTACAAGGTACGCTTTTGGGGCTCAGTAATAATACATTCTTGCATAGAGTATGTATCTATCCAAGGAGAAATAAATATGGTCGCTGCACTGAGTTGGCACAACCAATCTGCAGATACAGGGATCAGGCTGAGTAGCATTCATGTATGTAGATTTACTCCTAAAATACCCAAAAGATGTGTGTAGTGCCCCTGGTGGTCGGCGGTGGGTGAAAGAAGTCTAGGAGGTCCTTCTGGAAGTGTACCCACTTTGGTATGACGGTTCATGTTCCGACTTCGGTATAGACTTAGAGTACCTACATGCGCCCTCTCGCTTTGCCTGCTCCGCCAAATTTCGTTTCGTCGGTGGCGGCGGAGAGGAAAATCTGGGGCAACTTCTAGAGCCTTAGAAATCAAGGCTTTCCCTTAACTACTCTACCTTATCTTTCGCTTCGCGGGGGTCAAGGCAAAGCAGTCTACAACTGACACATCCACACCACAGATAATTTGAATCAGGAGCTGTTCGAGAAAACCCAGGAGAAACGCCGTGTGCCTGTCCAATGATCTGATCTAGGCTCTAATTTGATGCCTCAGCTCGTCTATCGCGTCAACGGACCGACAGCCTCTTGTCGGTGTATTACCTACCCTCATGGCAAGAAACATCGGGCATGACCGCGCTTTGATTCTAGAGCACATGTGTCCTCACAAGCATAGAATCGTGCCTGTACAAACTCAATTATCATAGGTCGAAACGCAAGGGTCCATCCACACACACCTATCCAATCCGGCAATTTCTTCAGGCAAGATCAAATCTCACAACAGCAAGATGCGCCCTCCCCACCCCACTCCACCAATCCCGTCCATGCATTTCTGTTCCTGGTTGAGGGTGTGCTCGTTATTTACAAATCAGGGGCACGATCATAATTTGATACATTATTACCTACTTAGTGCAGTCAAACCAATCTTGATATCAATTCTCTTTCACCTCTGTTGAGTTTGTTGTCGTGGTCGTCTCTAGCTAACCAAAACCCTTCACGGTATTTGCGTCTTATCCGAGTCCCTTATCCCCCGGACTTCAAACTCGGCCTAGCCGCCGGCGAATAACTCGCCCCGCAAAGTCTCAGTGCAAGACAAGAACAACTTATCGATAAAGCACCGATTATACCACCCTTGCTAGCGCCGTCTGCGATAGACAGAGGATTAGGATTCAACACCTCCGTTTTTTTATTCTCGAAGGGAAGTCTATGTTTTGATATTTGGACAAACCCCTTTCTAGTTACAGTTTCATATCTAAGATCGGATGAGATTTGACTCTCCGGTGGCAAATCGATTCATTAAAAAAAAGTGCTGTGTATCTGGGTTCTTCATCGCTTTGCCTACTCCATCTAAAGTAAGTACTGTAGGTATACTATCAACAACACAGGAGGGATTTTGCCGGATATCTGTCCTTACCGGCAACTCCCCGTCGCCGCTGGTACGACAACCCCCCCCCCCCCCCCGGGATCCCAACCCATCCTATCACTTCAGCATTAAATCGGCAGGTCTAAAAGTGCTGTGAATCACCTGATAGTTAGTCCGCGACAGCGCGCTGAGATTTTTCTGCGAGACGCGAATTGGCTACATGTTCGGACTCTAGATAGCGCACAGTCCTCATGGTCCTCCTCGCATATCAACAGCTTATGTAGAGATAAACAGTTCATAGGACATCAGTGGGCAATTTACTGAACCAGGTACCTACATACTCTGTGTTTGCATCACGTCACTGTCAAAAGGAGGCAGAGCTCAAGAAAGGCTTGGTCGGTTTGCCTCGAAATTTGTTAATGAACCACGAGAAGCTCCTACCTATCGCCATCATTTCCTGCTTCGTTCCCCCGCTCGAGGGGTTTCCTCACCAATAATTCAAAACCCCCAAACTTTCAAGTTTGTCTGCTTGTTGGTCAAATTTATTAACCGCTACGTAGCTAGGTCTTTTTGTCAATTCGGCCTTTGCGATATCTGTTTACTTCGCGTCGGGTTCTTCACCTATGGTGTCTTCATAACTCCCTATAGAATACGGACATATACCCACCATCTTCCTTTTCCACATGCAAGTTTTCAGACACAGGAAGAAGCCACCACCACAACAACCTGAAGCCTCAGAATACCAACCTCGTCCTGCATCCTGTGTATTTACGTCTTCCCGCATCTTGCATTTACACATCCTTTGCTCTCTCCCTATCCCTTACATACCGACCTCACGCCGTTTTAACGCTTGAATCTTGATCTATCTGCAGCTCTATTTTTCTCTGCACACCCTCCATAAAAACATCACAATTACCTAGCATACAGAAATCACCTCACTCGTTCCTGTCAGATCTCGCTTCTGATTCCTATATATGTGTCAGCGTTACGAAGAGCCTTCTATGTGTTCTTCTCTGCATGAACCAGTCTTTTCCCACCCTCCCACCATCGTAATGGTTGCGCCAGGCGTGGGCGCGCGGGCGTGGCTATGATAGATAACGGGGCTGGACCCCCATTTACTTTTCGGGGAGCTGTATTTTTTGCAGCCGATCGCGCGTTCGGGAAAACATCTTGCATAGAAAATCCTTTACATCAACCTCGGAACTGAAAAAATCTGAAACTTGATAAGAAGGGAAATGATTGAAGTGGGACATCCTTCTCGCTAGCTAGCCCGCTTCGCTTGGCTTACCAGATAACCTACGCCTTGTGGAGGTGCAACCAATGAACTCAGCCACAGTCAGCCGGTGAGCGAAGCTTATTTTTTCCCATCTCCCTGAACTTCTGGGGAAGTAATACGGGGTAGACTACTAGGGCTCTAATCTAGTAAACAAACAGTTAGCAGGCTCGCCCTGTGAGCAAAGGCTGGTTTAGAATCCCATGGGTAGTCGGTTTTTTCCAATCATTTTACCCTTATATGATCCAGCTTTGTTTCTGCTTATCCTACCAACCCTTGGATTCCTGGGGAGGAATTCCGAGAGTTCCATGCTCTACCATGGCACCCTGGCAGAGGAGAAGCGCTGGGGATCACAATCTATTCGCCTAATAATGATCATTGTAAAGTTATACCGCCGTCCCGGCAGTAGAGAACAGGCTGGTTTCGAATTCCTCCCCAGTCGAGCTTGCTTCTGGAGAAAGCAGTCAAAGTATGTAGATTCCAGGGGAAACAGGAGCGAGACCCCAGTGCGGGCGTCTATGTACTCTAGGTACATGTAGATAAAAACGGAGCTAGAGTACTAGGCTATTTCGAATACCATGTGGTTACGCCTCAGTTATGATGGCACTTTAGAGGAGCCCGGTTTCAAATTCCATGGCTCCTCGGCGAGAGTGCCTGCGAGTCTACCACCCCTGCCTGACCTGGCATTTTCGGCATATTGTATTTCTGCACGCTCTACTCTATCTGACGGCAGGGAGGCACAACTTGTCCTCTCCTTGCCCGGTGCATATTTGTTGACTCTAGACGTGTTCCATGCATGCATAAAGAAGAAAAAAAAACAGGGAATATTCGTGTGTACCTTATGTACCTAAGCACGGATACGGCCCGGCAGTTTTTTTTTTTTCACTTTTAAAATTTTTTATATTGTATATTGGAATGAGAGTAAGCTATACTATAGTGCTTTAAGTGTATTAATTACTTACATGTACTCATGGAGTTAAGTACTCTACATTCAGTTATGTGCCTACATGCCGTTAGCTAAGAAGAAGGAGACAGGTGTTTGCGCGTTATCATGAAAAAAATAAAATAAAATATATGGAAAGCAAGAATATTATGCGGTGAAAATAATTATAACTGCTAACTGCTAACCCGCCGGAAAATTCCATAGCCCCTAGGGTATCTTAAGCCTAAGAAAATTCGTAATCTGGAGTTTGATACTCGTGAAACGCCGTTCAAGCAGAAGGAAAAGAAGAAGAAATGTTATCCATACATCCATCAATACATAAAAGAAACCCATACGCCCCCACATGCCGCATGAATGGATATGACCTAAAAATCATTACCCCTACCACGACAAACCAACCTTAGTCCGAGTCAGAGCTAGAATCACTCGAACTCGAACTGCTGCTACTGCTACTACTGCTGGAAGAGCTACTGCTAGAGGAGCTATCGCTGCTGTAGCTATCTGCGCTCCCAGCCCTCTTATGATGATGGTCACGGTGCTCGCGCTGCACATGGTTCTTACGGTGTCTGTGAGACGTCTTTACATATCTCGACCTCTCGCTCGACCCACTACTGAATACGTGGCCTCCGCCAGTTGAATAACCGTATGCAAATAACGAAGTTAGTAAAGGCTCCTTAATCGGTTTTTCTGTAGTATGATTGAGCCAGCGACTATGGCTTTGACTTTGGCTTCGGCTATGACTCCGGCTATGGCTCCGGCTATGGCTTCTACCATGGCTGGAGAGATATTCTCGAGAACGGTCGGATTCCGAAGACGAATCATGGTGGCGGCGGGAACGGGAGGTAGAGTGGGTTTGGGCGACCACATAAGTGGATCCATGGCTGCTGTATGCATTGGGAGATAGGGTATTACTGGAGGATCTTTGGTGCGATGAGCTGCGCCTATGTCTTGAGCTTGAGCGGCCACTACCCGCGACTACGACTTGGAGCGTATTCGAAGAAGTCCTCCCACCACCACCACCGCTCGTTCCTCCACTGTGACCTCCATACCCCGAACTTGATATCCTTCCACCCGACCCGGAAGAGCCGGCGTTTATAAGTTGGTATGAAGTGGTTTGGGTGGTGGAGGTTAATTTCTTCTTCTCCCTCTTCTCCCTCTTCTCCCTCCTTTCCTCTCTTTCTTTCTTGTCCCGCTTCTTTTTATAATCATTGACTACATTTGCGGTAATTGAACCTCCTGTTGCGCTAGTGATAGTAGTTATGAAGTTTCCGCCTGTCTTGTGCGCAAGATATCCACCCGCCGTACCGCCGGTTAGAGTAGATACCAGGCCGTGTTCTGCGTTTGGGTCAAAGGGCTCCTCGTATTCTACGGCTGCTTGGGAATAGGCGCTGTGACGATGCTTCTTCTTGTGGGAAGCCTGTTCAGCGTAATGAGATACCTGATCATTGTGATGCTGATGCTCGACTACCTGGCCACTTTGAGAATAGGCACTGTGACGGTTCTGTTTTCTGCGGGATGCCTGGTCGGTGTAGTGCGATACTTGATCATCGTGGTGACCGTATAGCCCTACTGCCTGGCCTTCCTGCGAGTACGTACTACTGTGACGCTGCTTTTTCTTTCGAGATGCCACATCAGTGTATTGTGATGCCTGGCTATGGTCGTTGTGGTATTGTTCTATTTGGCCACTGTGGTGTTGACCGTGTGCGCTTGTGTGATTATGACTGTAGGCGCCACCGTAGGAGCCTGTAGTAGAAAGAGTAAATCCCTCTGGAAGGCTGCCACCGAATTTCTTGTAGTAGTCGATCGCGCCCTGGATTGTGGGTGGGCCATATGGTTGCTACAACACGATGATCTGTCAGTATATCGCATGTGATGTGATGATAATGAAGGATGTACGTGATGACGGATAAGCATAAGCAGGCCTGTTATCGGTGCACAATCAACCACCATGTGCGCTGACATGCAAGGTACCCCCATCCATAATCCGTACCAATGGAACCAAGATCGCGGTAGCAAAATAAACAAGAATAAAAGGGCTGTTATGGAGTAAAAGTAGTACCGACCTCATGTGGTGGAAACCACGAAACAAAGTCAGGGTGCCAGCCTTGCACACTTTGTTCGTGGTCGTGCCCATGCTCATACTCTTGTCCGTGTTCGTGGCCGTGTCCGTGTCCATGTTCATGTTCATATTCTTGTCCGTGGCCGTGTCCGTGTCCATACTCATATTCTTGTTCATGCACCAGAGGTCCATGCCCATGCCCATGCCCATGCTCATATTCATGCTCCTGCTCATGACCATGATAAAAGGCCGGGGACCTGGGCATCGGTGGAGAAACACTTTCCCCTCTTCCCCGCGACCTACTGCCTCGCGACCGACTACCATCGCTATGATGCGCCATAGAATGCGAATGTGTATGGTAGGATTCGAGCGGAGCGCTGGAGGCGTAGTATTCCTCGGTAGCCATGATGATGATGCTGATGCGCGATAGATCGCTTCTTTTCCCTGAGATGAAATGCAACTCCGATGAGAAGGGAGGGGGGGGTGTTTCCAATGGTATTTAGATGCGGGAGAATGGGAAGAAGGGTCTGACACAAAAGAGGGATGGAGGGACCACAGAGAGGCTCTTGACCAGCTGACGACTGGGGTAGGTTCGAATTTTTCACACGCTCACCACCTTATCTCGTTCGCAGACCCTGAGAGCCTATTATTATCGTAGTCTTGGGAGGTGGTGGTTGGGGGTGACGGCGCATGATCGATCCAATCAATAGTTCTGAAAGGGGGGGGGGGGGGCTGTCATCGAGAATATTTGAGAAAAAGAAACCCCCCTCTTTCAATAAATACTTACACTCTTGAATTTATTTCGGCTGTAGATACTTCTAACTACCCATCATACCTTCAGAACCCTCCAGCTCGCCCTGACAATCAGTAACCAGTTGAGACCGCAATACAAAACTGCCAAAGTACCTGTCATCAGAATCCAACACAAACCCTCATCAGTTGGGTACCTGCTCATCTGCATCTATTGAGATGGGTTGCCCTGAATAACCTAGCTGGGAAATGTAAGCGTAGAGAATTGTAGCGTGGCATGCAGGATGTTACATGTGCTTGGTGATCATGAAGATAGGTATGTACTAGTGTGTAGCCGCTTATGTAATGTTGTTAATTGCATCGGTTTATCCAGACGACAAACAAAGAGAGCGACCTAAAACGCGCTTGCGATGGGGCCTCCATTGTTCTCGTTAGGCGCATCATGCGCTTGGTCTTTTCTAATTTAATAGACGCCCGTAAAAAGATATAAAAAGGATATTTCTATCCAGCCCTTGGATTTTAGCTCAAAGCAATGAATCAACTCAGAAAATCACAAGTAATCACTCGAGAAACGTAACTGATCTATGAACTTAATATGTTGATTGAATATTATAACTTTGTATCTATGAGACTAAGCTACATACATATTTTAGAACAATAGTCAAAAAGCAACTGTTGTATAGAGAAGCCAGGTCGGTTGACCATCTTATCTGCTGAAGCACGGAAGCGTTCAAGTCCTATCTGACGCTGGCAATGCTGTCAAACAGCTGCAGAGGCAGCCCAGGCAAGCCGGAATGCTCATCGTATACGAGACACTGGTGCAGAGATGCCCCATGTCGATGAGCCAACACAGGAACGGATGAGGGAAATATTTCAAGATTTCCCCGCTGATTCTGATTTGGGATACGGTTACACTGTGGACCCAAGGGCCAGCAAACTGGTCATGTACCCAGCGCAATCCAGCATAACGATGACCCCCTAAGCCGAATCTACCTGCTGAACCCGAACGGGCATCGAGCGGCTAGCCCACTGAGGAAGAGACCACGACGCCCGGAAATGCGCAACCAGCACATCCACCTAAAGCCACATCAGCCCTAAGTCTGTCGGCCCGAGTCAAGTCGGGAAAAGACCGCGTTCTGGCTGAAATAGGTTCGTGCTTGGCAGGGGAGGCTTGCCAAGACTGTTTCCTATTGGTTCGTGGCGACAACACACACAAGAAAGACAAGCAAACCCGCTAGATATCGTTCGAAAAGTCGCTTGGCCATGGCCGAGGCAAAGCGTTGCAGAATGATTGGGAAATAGTTGTGTCTCTGGTTTCAAGCATCATCAAATCTCAAGCGAAGTTCGAGTGATATCACATGCATCAGGTCACCAAGGCACAATCACAAAACACTCAAACACTGTAAACAAAAGTAACAAAAGGGTTATAGATAGTGAAACTATCTATAAACTGCACCCCCTCCCCTTCATCACAACCCACGGCAATCAGCACAATGGTAGTACTGCCGCGATCACCCCCCCCCCCCCCCCAGCAATCAGTACAATTGCCTTATGAGAGTGCTAGAAAACCAATACTCCCGCAGGGCGATCGATGGTGGCCCCACAACCACCCCCCACGCAATCAGTACAACCGCCCTACAAGAGTAGGGCGGCTGTCATGGGCCCGGACGAAGCACCGCAGAATCAGGACAATGGCCCTACAAGAGTAGAGCCACTGATGCAAGGGGCACCACCCTCATGATAATCAGTACAGTCGCCCTACAAGACTACAGCATTAGCCATGTGCAGTCTGTAGGGCGACTGCTACCTCCCCCAAAAAGCCCCTATATGGTAAAGTCAGTCACGTCAAGGTGAATTTATGTTAGTGAAAAAGTCATGATTTACGCACATGAGGCCCCAAGGACCTATAAGACAACTCGAGTCTCCCTCATGTATATGGGAGAGCGATTCCAGTCCATTGAAGGACACACCTGAAGGGAGGCTCATATGAACCCCGAACCAGCCAGCAGAACTAGTGATGGGGTTAAGGAGCGCTAGCGGCATGCTCAACCTTCAGGGCCGGGGCGCGTTACTTCACCGCATGGGGCGGTAAAACGAAGAGGAATCGGTCTATCCAGCAAGTATTAGTTATACGTATTCATTAGTGGTAATTGATGAGAGGGATGATAAAGATATTTACATTAGGCTTGGGAAGATCTGCTAGCCAGGGCCCATTCCCTGAGAATGTCTGCTGGGGGGGAAATATTAGCTATAGATCAATGGGTACAGATCGAATCGGTGTTATAGTTATAGAGTAGAAGACCTACAGACTCTCATTTAGGGCTGCAGCGGCTCCTAAAAGGTTTATGATAACCTTCCTCGGGTGATGGAGAGGAGAAGAAGGAAGAGGGAGATGAGAGGGCTGGAGATGAACCAGTGTCCAATGCGTCATTGTGGGAAAGGTTTACCCGCCGTCAATTTATGACTGCTCGATCCACAAAGCTAGCATTATGTAAGGGCACAACCCGATATATTCTACTCAAGGCCCATACACACCTATTGCTTGACTAGGATATATGTAAATTACAAGGGCATAGCTGTATGGTTACTACCTCTTACTGCAAAGCGAGAGGTTACGGGTTCGAATTCCGTGTCCCCCACCCTCGGTAACTGAGTTTTGGTAGTCACTTGCTCAAATGAGGACAGCGGTAGCCCTTGAACATCGCCTATGTATAGCTCGAATTTTTCTTTTTAATTGTGTTTCACACAGACTTCATATACCATGTGCCATAGAGCTCGAATCTCAAAAACTTATTCACTAGCTCTATAAATGGTGCGTCGAAACATCTCGACATCCTCCCGATTCTCTTTCTTGGTAAATGTACTGAGGTGATAGCTTGGATATTAAGCTAACTATATAAACCGCAACGCTAAGTACATGCAGGCACGTACTGTACTGTTCTCCCTATCAATCGAGACAAAGGAGGCCCACTCTAGCTCCTGTTACAGCTATCTATCAGTCTTGGTATGTATTGAGTTTCGGGTTACAACTATCATGAAGCCTCCTGAAAGATGTTTTTGATACCCCTCGTTACGAAATTGAAACAAAAATTATTGACCCCCGGGGCTACACCCCGCCAAAGACAACCTTGAAAATACTCTCAACTCCATAAATTCAGCGCCATTATCACTCCCAATAGAAACTCCATCACATCCTCAATACACTCACAACTACACAACTACAACACTCAATCCCTCGTTCCCGGTACCCATTTTCCAAACTTACTCAATTCAATCCAACATTACCACCAACAATATGAACAACTTCCAATTCACCATTGACGGCCAGATCGTCGACCTCGACACCTTCGTACCCGAAGAGCGCCATTTTTCACCCAACGACCCTGCCTACGCACTCATGGATCTCTACAGCAATATGGGATCCCAAAGATCCAGCCAACCATCGCACGCAGGCAGCCACCGTAGTAGCCAAAGTGGATACGAGACTTCCAGCTCAAAGGCCACTAGCAAGCACAGCAGCCGCGGGGGATGCGAGACTGGGGGATCAACAGCCAGTGGGCATCCCAGCTCCCGCACTCCCACCGTTGCATCCCACCGCACTTCTGGAACTGCTGGATATCTCGAGGCACCGCCGTCGCAGGCGTCCCACCATAGCAGCGGATTTTATGGTCATGCGTCTTCTAGACACACTGAGATGGGCCCTCCTTCAGTTCACTCCCATGCATCTTCTAGACACACTGATATGAGCTCTAGGACTCCCACCGTTGCATCCAACCGCACCGCTGGAGTAGCTGGATATCTTGAGGCACCGCCATCACACGCATCCCATTATAGCAGCAGGTCTTATGGCAGTGAGCATAGCACTATTAGAGGAGAGCCTTCGACTCACTCCCACGCATCATCTAGACACACCGAGATGGCTTCCCCTTCAATCCGTTCCCACGCCTCCTCCCACCACACCGAAGCCCACACACCATCCCGCATCTCGCACGCCGCATCCCGCCGCACCGAGGTCTACCTGCCCTCCCACATTAGTAGATCCAACACCCACCATAGTAGCTCTCATGCTAGTGCTGCTCCGAGCATCAAGAGGTCAAGCACCGGTACCCTCTCGGGATACGACACTGTGGGGCCTGAGGACAGCATTTCGTCTGCGGGGTCCAAGCCGGAGAGGTCCAGGGCCAGCCGCCGTTAAACAATTACAGCTATAGGTGAAGTTTAATGATAACTTTTTGGTATATGGTATGGTATGGTATGGTATGGTATGGTATGGTATGGTAATATTGTTGACATTGACTGAGTTTTTTTGGCCTGACTTCTTTGATTGATTATTCGTTATATAGATTGCGTTGATTTCAGTACTGTTCTGTGTGTGAGTGTATTCTCTGGTTGCTGATCATCATTGCATACTGCCTCCGGTTTTCTTTTTGATATTGCATTTTTATTCCTGTCGATTCGCCACTCCTGTACCGCAAAACCTTAGATTTTTATATAAAAAAAAACTATCAAGTTGGCGTGGGAGAAACATTCTCGATACTCGAGAATTGCCACTCCCAGCTCCCAAAAAAAGCATTGTCCCTAAACTAAACTAAACTGATATCCCACCCACGGATGCATACTAGAATCGGGAGACTCGGGGTTGCCACTCCTAGCTTCTAAACCGAATCAGCATTGTTCCCTAACCTGATACCGCCTATGATACATCTCTTACAGTTCAATCATGAAAAGTCACCCGTTGCTTCTAAACCACTACGCCAAAGCGCAACAACCCAACTCAACCCCGAACCACCACGCTATAAATATTTCACCTCTAACCCTCACCACCACCAAACAAAACAACCTCCAGAAACGAAACGAAACATCAACCCAACCCAACCCGACCCGACGCACCAGTCCCAAGCTGCAAGTAAGTCCACCCACGCCACCACCCATGGATCGATCTCGCGATCGGACCCAAACCCCTCCCACGGAAAGGGCCCTCTCCATTGAGTTATGAACTGTAGCCACATGTAGTACACGTAACGGCATGCAGGGCACGAACAGGTGGCCGGCACCCATCCTTGGCACAGTGAAGCACGCGCAGGGGGGAGGGGGGGGGAGAGAGCTAATAAATCACGCTAGCAGAGTATATCAGAGCACTCTCCTCGGCCGCGGGCAGCCCCCCCCCCCTAACCACCTCCCTCCCCTTCCTAGATCCTCCCACTCTCCCTCCTGCTGCTGAAATCACCGCCTTGAAAATTATATTATATATTTAATTAATATTTTGTTTTATCTCAAAGAAGTACGTACTTACCTCCTACATGTCGTTGCCTGTTGTTGTGTGTTACACCAATATTATTCAAGGGGGGGCCCGGAGCGGCGCCAAGAGCATACTATCTGCTTGAAAACATGAAACATGATCATTGATATCAATATTTTTGATCAGAGCCGTTCTTTGAAATTCAAAAGGACTTGTGAGCATTTGGTAACATACAATTGGAAACCATCCCCTCCGGAATATAAAAGACCCTTCACACACACACACCGTCGATCGGGGCCAACATCAAATTCTAAAACCACCGAAATCGTTCAATATTATTATACCCCTGATAATTAATTACAGCCTACCGTACCGTACCAGCCAGCCCGACATGAAAATGAGCAACAACGACACCCACTACTACAACTTCCAACCCCGCCATTACCAACCCGGCGAACCCGGGTACATCGATCTCTCCTCCCGCACCGGCCCTTCATCGGCATCAAGTGTGCGCTCAGGAAGCTCGCAACGATCGACTGCATCGTATCATACACACCCATCGAGCGCCAGCTCACGGCGATCCTCGCAATACAACCCACCCCCCACACAGCACTACACAACCACAGCTCCCCGCAGGACCAGCTACCCGGAGTCAGTCCATAGCGGGTACGCCTCCTCCATCGGCTCCTACGCCTCGGGAGGGTACTGCGGGCCGTCGCTCTCGCCGGACGGGCGTGACAGATGGGTTCCGCCCCAGGCGCCGTCGGTGGGTGGCAGTAGCACTGCAGGAAGAGGTGGTGGTGGTGGTGGTGGTGGTGCCAGGTCGGAGTACTCGGGTGTCGCTTCGCGGACTACAACCGATGTGGGCGCGCCGTCTAGGCGGTCTTCGCTGCTGAGTGGGGGCTCGGCGAGGGACTCGGCGTATGGTAGTGGTGGGGGCTCTGTCTCGAGCAGGGCCGCTTCGTTGACTAGCAGCAACCTGAGGAGGGTCAACACGCATACTACTTCGCCGTCGTCGTCGTCGTCGTCAAAGTACACGGAGGGAAGGGTGTGGCCGACGAATAGTATTAATTGGGTTGTGGACCCAACTCGGAGGGCCGGAGAGCGGAGGCGATGAATCGGTTTTTTTTTAAATTATGATGGGGTGCGTCTTTGTGGTTAGCTATAGGAGTTGGTTGTATTTGTGGTTTTTGGTAGTCGGTCATGGAGTATTTGTGCGGTTCCATTTCATTTGTACGGCTTCTTTCGTTCGTTTTGGATATTTCTTTTGTCAGCATCGCGGTACTTGGGCACTGGAGGTTGGTAATACTGTACGCTAGGTGTGCGCGGGGAACGGGCGGATTTGACATGGAGACTGTTTTGAATATAAAGGTTTCAGCTCCCACGAAAACACACAAAGTGCTGTAAAAAAAAAAAAAAAAATTCCAATAGATTTGTAAGATCACTGCAATCCATCCATCTCCCCGTGTCTAGCTTAGTACCGCTAGGGACGAATAGAATGGCCATAAACTCGACACCAGTAACCAGTCTCCAGCACCCAGCAACCCATCATCCAAGACACGACAAGGTGTTTACATGACATGTACCTAGCCTACATATACCCCGGCCCCTGCTGCCATTCGAGCGAGTAACTGGGCCCGAGTGATGATCCATGAGCGACGATGTTACACGCCCCATGCCATGCATGCCAATATGCTCCCCACACACACACAGATTTTATATATACATGTTGTACCACTGCATGATGTATGTATATACATGTAGCCTTCCCTTTCCGTATATATATCGCCTCTCGACTCGGCTTTATATTTATATATATGTGTGCCTCGCACCTCCTCCCTCCCCTTTTGGTTCCCCACTACCGTTGTTTTAACCCCCCCCCGCGCGAACGGGTCTTGGCAGACCACCACGACACATCCGAGTGAGATGCAATGACCGGCCGATACAACTGCAGATATACATGTGTGTACATGTAACATCGAGCAGCCCTATAGGCCCTATATACGGGGGCATTGTACACTGCTCTACATACAACCCCACATACACATGTACACCCCCACAATCACAATCTACGCCGATCCAGCTAGCTAGGCCAGACGGTATAGCTCCACCACAACCACAACCACAACCACAACTACAACTACATGCCATCGTCGCCGCTGCGTGGCAAGCCACAGTTGGCACAGCAAGGATGAAAAAGAAGGCAGGCAGGCAGGCAGGCAGGTAGGTGGGTTGGTACTGGGTAAGATCACCATTCTACATGTAGTTTGTTTAATCGGCCGGGTTGTATATGTACATGTATGCATGGGGTTATGGGATACATGTAGGATATATACATGCATGTATGGTATGCAGCATATAATATCGACCCACGCCGAGTGAGCGCCAATGATGCACCCCGCAACCAACACCGTATAACCACTGGCCATGCCATATATATTGCATTCTATCCCACCGCCACCACACCACAGCTACAGCTCTACTCTACTCTACTGCTCCGCTCTACTCTACTCTATAGTACTCTGTATGCACATACATACATGCATACATGCAGCCAAACACATTCCGTCTCATCTCGTCTCGTCTCATCCCGCCCGCCCGGCCCATCCCACCGACACACCATGTACCACTACCACCGTGGGCCAAGTACATGTATATATATACACTACCTTTCCACACGGCCACAAGGCAAGACATCTTTCTCGAGTCCATAGTTGTGACAGACAGCAAAACACCACACAAGTAGCATTATCCACAACCACCAGTACCGCCATCATCTCATCTCACTTCGTTTCATTTCGTTTCATTTCATTTAATCTAGTCTAGCTAGTCCGGCCCGCCATGGCCACATATAGATAGAGTACAAGCAAGCAAGCCCACCAGATCTAGAGTTGTTTCTATGCCCCCCAATCTTTGTCTTCTCCCCAGCATCCACCATCCACAGGCAACATCCACAAACAGGCACAAGCAAGCAAGCAAGCAAGCAAGCAAACACAAGAAAAGAAATCGACATCCACAAACACTACAATACAGGCTTTAAAAAAAAGCAAAACAGTCTTTACCCCGCCACCACCAGTATTTACATATATGTATTAAAGAAGGAGAAAGAAAAAAAAAGCAAGCCAGAAATAAAGCACCACACTAGACCGCCCCCTCCTCGCTCCCACTCCCCCCCTCACACGCCCTCAACGCCTCCTCCACACTCCCCACAAAATGCGCCTCGCCGCCCACCACGCCCACAATCCCACTCTTGACAAACATGGCCCACACGCCGCCCTCCATCGGCACCCTACTAAACCACACGCCCACGCCCCTCGCCACATAGCCCCTCACAATCTCGGCCAGCACCTGCGTGCCGCTGCCATCCATCCTGCGCACGCCCTTGACATCAAACACCACCGTCCTTGTCCCGCCCCCGCCCCTGCCGCGGATGCGCGGCAGCGATGGGTGCGCCCGCGCGTCGCCGTAGCGCTCCAGCCGCCGCAGCCGGTTCTTGAGCTCGCCCGTGTTTGCAAACGTCAGGCCCTCCGTCAGCTTTACAATGAGGCAGCCCTCAACGTCCTCGAGCTCCTCGGCGGGCACCTCCTCGGCGGCCTTGAACGTGTTGAGCGTGCCCGGCACGCGGCCGAGGATCTGGATGCGCGCGCGGGTCGAGTGGCGGATGACCTGGATGAGGGAGATGCCGACGCCGATTGCGATGCCCGTCTCGAGGGACCAGGTGATGGTTGTGAGGAAGACGAGCAGCATGGTGGCCAGGTCGGCGTAGGCGCGGATGTGGTAGAAGAAGGCAATGTCCTCGGGCGCCTCCTCGAGCAGCGAGACGGCCACGACCGAGATCATGGCGCAGAGCACGCAGCGCGGCAGGTAGTAAAAGTAGGGGAGCAGGAAGATTGTGCAGACGATGGTGCAGGCCGAGAGCACCACCGACGAGATGGGCGTGCGCCCGCCGGTGGCCTTGTTGACCTTGCTGCGCCCGTAGCCGCCAAAGGCCGGCAGCGACTGGAAGCAGCCGCCGAGGATGTTGGCCGTGCCCAGGGCGATGAGCTCGCGGTTCGACGAGATGTTTGCGTCGAGCGTGGTGCCGAGCGACTTTGCGGCGACGACAGACTCAAAGAAGCCCAGCACGGAGATGAGAAAGGCCGTGGACATTGTCTCCTGCAGGTTCGTGAGGTGCGAGAGCTGGAAGGGGAACTTGAAGCTGAAGAGGGAGCCGCTGGGCGCCTCGACGTTGCCCAGCACCTGCAGGCCCTTTGTGTCCCAGCTGAGGTTGTACGTGAGGATGGCCGAGATCACGACGACGAGGAAGCGGTCGGGCAGGAAGGCAATGTAGGGCGCGCGCTTCTCAAACACCTTTTTGAGGTGGCGCCCGACCATGATGATGCCGAACGAGACGGCGGCCACGGCGAACGTGAGCGTGTGCGCGCTGCCCAGGTTGCGCAGGATCCACACGGCCTTTGACAGCGAGCTGGCGTGCAGCACGCCCGCCTCCTTTGCCGCGTCCGTGAGGCCGAGCTCGGGGATCGACTGGTCGACAAAGATGACAAAGCCCACGGCCGAGATGAAGCCGCGCAGCAGCGGGCGGCTGAGCACGCTGTCGAGGAAGCCGAGACGCACAATGCCGGCGATGAAGGCAAAGGCGCCCGTCATGCCGGTGATGACGCCGGCGAGGCGGGCGTTGTTTTCGGCCTCGTCGCCGTCGTCAAAGGCGGGCGCGTGGTGCTGGTTGAGGGTGCGGATGGCGGTGCCCAGCAGGAGGGAGCCAGCGGCCTCTGGGCCGACGGCCATTGTCGGGCAGGACCCGAGGAGGGCGTAGACCTGCGGGCGCACAGCATGTTAGCCAAATTGACGCCCCAGACAGAACAGGCAGCGGGGCCATCCTACCAGCGGCTGGATGGCAAACGAGTAGAGCCCGTGGATGGGCGGGAGATGGGCCAGATTCGCCGACAGCGAGAGGGCCATGGGGATGTAGAACGAGGCCATTGTCACTGCAGCAGCACCCACACACATCAATCGCACATTCCGGGCACAGAGCGCACACACACAGACGGATCACCTACCACCGGCAACCACATCGCCCAGCAGGCAGCTGCGGTCGTACTCGCGCATCCAGCCGATGCTGGGGATGTAGTAGCTCGCGTACATGAGCCAGGGCCGCTTGACGCCCGCCTCCTGGGCCATGCGCGCCGTTGTGGTCTTGCGCTTGAGCAGGATGCCGCCGCCCATGCGCACCTCTGAGCCCGTGGGGCCGAGGATCAGCGGCGTGGTGGGGCGCGTGTCGTCGTCGGACGAGAAGGTGCCGTGGTCGCTGTTGTTGCCGTCGAAGCGGGGGGAGAGCAGGCGCGTGAAGGGGTTTGGCTCGGGGGTCCTGGGCGCGCGGGAGGCGGTGGGGTCGGACATTGTGGGGGGGGGTGTTAGTTGTGGGTGGGCAGCTGGGGCATGAACGGGCAGGTGCAGATGTCAGTGAGTGTAGATGTCACTGTGAGTGAGATGTCAGTGAGTGAGATGTCACTGTGGGCGTAGATGTCACTGTGGGTGAGATATCAGTGTGAGTGTAGATGTCACTGGGTGTAGATGTCAGTGAGTGTGAGATATCAGTGTGAGTGTAGATGTCACTGAGTGTAGATGTATACCTGTGAGTGCAGACACCCGTGAGTGTAGATACCAGTGTGGGTGTGGATATCGGTGCAGATACCCGCGTGAGTGTGAGAGGGCAATGTTTTATAGATGCAGTGGAGGAGGAGCAGGAGGAGGAGGAGGAGGAGCAGGAGGAGAGGGGAAAAAGCAAGCAGCCAGCAGCTATCTGCCCATCCATCCATCCATGTGTGTTTGTTCTATGCAGGCCAAAGTCACGTCTCGCGGCTCTATGTACACACAGAATGTCCCCGTCTGTCCTGTCCCCCCGCCACATTTGAAATCAACTGCACGCTGCCTGGGAACCGGCATCCCATCGAGGATTGCAGATACATACATGTATCTACCCGCTATCCACCGTAAGAGCCTGAAAACGCGAGTATGGAGAATTGTCTTGGTTCAACAGACTATCCTTGTCATTGGCACCTGCATTTCCAGGCGAATAGATAGAGAGGGGCAGCAGCAGCGAGACACACTGAACGTCACCAACGCTCCCCCTCTGTCAGCTGCCGGCAGCCAGCCAGCCTCTCTCCTCCTCTCCTCTCCTCTCCTCACCTCACCTCTCCTCTCCTCTCCTCTCCTCTCCTCTCCTCTCCTCCTCTCATCGTCTCTCCTCTCGTCCCCCCCTCAGCTGACTGACACAGACCCTGCAGCCGAGACACAAAGCTTGGCTCTCTCGTAACAAGCGCCGTTGTGGCCTCGTGCTCGTGTGTGTGTGTGGTGGGGAAGAAGGGAGTTTCCTGCTCCTCCGCGTGCAACTGCCTCTGCCTGCCTGCTACAGCCGAGCGGGTGGTGTTTGGTTTGGTATTTGATGTGCCGTGGGTGGGGATTGTGTCATTTCACTGGCGGGTGCAGCAGCCTTTGGCCTTTTGGGTGGGGTTTTGGGCTTTTGCATATCGGGTTCCGGAAGACAGGTACCTACATATCTACATACAGTCACTCATCGTAGTGTGGTTTACCGGTCAAGCTGGGTAGCTGAAAGTGCATCTATCTACATGTACATAGTTGTATCCAGTGGGCCACAGAGAATAAAAGTGCCATGGCTGTCCAATATTGATTTTGACCCTTGACTGCCGCTGTGTTGAGGGTTTGAACATTTCAATGGCCACTTTGATTCCTGACTCAATGAGTCTGTCCCACTCCACTCGCACGCATCGCCCACCCACGCTGCCGGGTTGAGTCACACGCCGCCCTGCCTCCCATTACTTAACGTCCCGCGGCAGCCCAGCCAACCCAAGCGCCAACCAACCCAGGTTCACGTTAGCCAAGTAGCAGAAAAGGTGCACCATCCGATCATTACCCCCCACACACCACTAAATCTGCGACTCGATCATTACCCCTCCCCCCCCCCCCCAAATAATAACAACAGTACCGCAGAATCTCAGGAATAACGAATCTGACTGGGCTGGAATACCACTTACCCATTGGTCAAGACGACCAAAAGTTACGCTTTGGGTCTGTCGGATTGAGGCTCAACAAGTATTTGACCAATCCGAAGCCCAAGAATCCAGTCCAGTTCGATTCGTTATTCCTGAGATTTTGCGGTATACTATAACCTACAATACCCAAACACCAATGGCGGCGCCCCAGTTCTTCAAACCGCTCACGGGCGCCGGCGTGCCAGCGGTCGTGGACGGCGCACTAACACTGGCACTTACCTTGCCCTCCCTGCCGGGCATAGTGGATCAGCAGCAGCAGCAGCACCATATCGTGCTGCTCACACAGCCCGAACACCAGCTGCTGCTGCAGCACGCCGCCGTAAAGCGCAAACCCCCGCCGCCGCCGCCGCCCGCCACGGCGCAGATCTACCTCCTCCCGGAGCCTACACGCGCGGAGGGGGAGTGGCGCCTGCCCGTGCTCTGGCCCGCCGGCAACGCCTGGCGGGCCAAGGCCGGCTTTGGGCCTGCCGACTTTTGCGTCCCCATACCCCCAGCAGCAGCAGCAGTAGTAGTGGCACACGAGCACAAAGAAGACGCCTCGCGGGTCGTGGTGGACGGCGTGTCGCTCCCGCGCGACGCCGACATCGGCCTCCTCGACGCCCTCTTCCTCCGCGCGGACACCACAGAGACGCAGCTGCGCTGGGCCGCCCACATCGCAGCCTCCCATCCAACCTCGGAGCGCGGCTGGGCCCGCCTCGCCGACACCGCGCTCGCCGCCGGCTGGTGGAAGATCGCCATGCTCTCGTACATGCGCGCACACGCGCTCTCCACCGTGCCCAGGCGGCAGGCGCACTACGCCAGACACCTTGCCTCCTGCAGCGCCCACACCGAGCACGGGCCCGTCTTCACCGGGGACGAGGCGGCGCACATCACCTCCACGCTCCCTGCGGCACTGGTTCAGATGCTCAGCGCGCCCCCACCGCTGCCACCGCCGCTACCGACAGCGGCAGCCACAGCGAGAGCGCTGCAGCCGCGGACCCGCTACCACACGCTGCACCCACCCCACCAGCTCCCACGCTTCTTCTCGTGGCTCGTGCCCGGCCACCTGTGCGCCATGAGCACGCCGCGCACCGAGGACGACGTGCGCGCGCTGCACGCCAAGCTGGGCGTGACGCACATCCTCACGCTGACGGCCGAGACGCCGCTGCCGTCGCTGTGGTTCCCGCCTGCGGGCGGGGTGCGCAACACGTTTGTGCCGGTCGAGAACTACTATGCGCCCACCGTCTCGCAGATGGACCGGATTCTAAGCCTAATCGCCCAGGAGCCGTACTATAGTGCTGATGTGCGCGGCGCGACGCTGGTGCACTGCGGCGGCGGGAAGGGGCGCGCGGGGACGGTGCTGGCGTGCTATGTGGCGCTGTTTGGGTTCACTGCCCGGGCCGGCAGCGGCGAGCAGGGGCCGCCGGTGATGGCGGCAGGTGCGGCAGTGGAGGCTGTGAGGGGGGTGCGCGGCGGGAGCGTTGAGACGGAGCAGCAGGAGCGCTTTGTGGCGTCTTATGTCTCGCTCGCGTGGAAACGCCACGGGCGCGGGCAGCCGGTGATTGGTAGCGGTGGGGAGGTTGAGGAGCCGGCCGGCGTGGAGATGGAGGTGGCGGGGAGCGGCGAGGTGCCCGATCTTGTGGTGCTGGTGGGGCTACAGGGGAGCGGGAAGAGCGGGTTTGCGCGCATGTGTAGGCTGCGGAACCCCAATGTCGAGGTTCTGTCGCCGGACGAGATTGTGGCTGAAGAGCGCGTTGGGACGGCGTCTGCGAGACGGGCCTGCGAGGCTGCGGTGGGACAGTGGAGGGGCGGCGGCGGCGGCGGCAGTCGAGGCAGCAGGAAGGTGCTTGTTCTGGATCGATGCAATCCCACGCCTGGTGAGCGCAGAGAGTGGATCAAGATGTTCAACTACAGCACCAACATCACCGCAGTGTGGTTCGATTATGACGCTGAGGTTTGTGAATCCCGCGCTGAGCACCGGGCTTCGCATCCTACGATGCCGCCCCACCGCGTCAAGAGCGCCATCGCCAGCACCGCAAAGTTGTTGCAGCCCCCAGCACTGGATGAAGGCTTCACGGGTGTTGTGCGGGTAAGGTGTATCGCGAATGCCGTCGAGCTGGCAAATCGCTGGTTTGGAGAGGTGCCTATGAGGAAGTTTGTCAGGACGAGGCATCTGCTTGATCTGGGCTCCGCAACACGGGACGATCTAGTCCTCGACAGCAACGACCTGGAGGGGAGGTTCCAGAAGATGGTTGTGGTGGAGGAGAAGGTGGATGGCGCGAATATTGGCTTTTCGCTTGATGCCACAGGGAAGATACTGGTGCAGAACCGCAGCCACTATATCAGCTCCTCTGCCCAGGCCCAGTTCTCAAAGATAGACTGGTGGCTAGAGAGGCACGGGCCGAAGCTGTATAGGGTGTTGGCGAGAGACGAGGTGTTGAAGGAGAGATATGTGCTGTTTGGAGAGTGGATGGCGGCAACACATAGCATTGCATATACGAGGCTTCCCGGGTTCTTTTTGGCCTTTGACTTGCTAGATCGTACGACAGGAAGCTTCGTGGGGCGGGACACCTTGGTGGCGCTCCTGAAGGGCAGTGGTATCTGTACAGTGCCGGAGATCTATAGAGGCATGTTAGAGGGAAGGGAGATGCTGCTGGGCTTCTTGGAAAGGGAGAGCCTGTTTGCGTCTGGCACACAGGTAGAGGGAGTGGTTGTCAGGTGGCAGAACGGCGAGCGAGGAAAGATTGTCAGAGAGAATTTCGTTGCCGGGAGCGAGCATTGGAGTAAGAATGAGTATAGGAAAAACAGGCTGGCGGCGGAGGAGGAGGAGGAGGCCGAGTGAGAGCCTGTGGTTGGCACGAGTGATTGACTGTGATTATGGCAATGATCGCGCCCATAATATCTTCCGGACGGTTGTCAGATATGTGCGTGCATGCTTGCCAATGTAAGTTGCATTTTTGGCCTTTAATGGATTCGGCGTGTATCTGAAGCCCCATAGCCGTAGCCACACAGTCCTCCTAGGTTTCCCAAATGCCGAAATCGTGGTGCTAGTTTCAAGGTATACTGCTCTAAAGAGACCAGAAGAAATTATAGGAGCCTTAGGCTTTTGTAATTGAGCATCATCTCCTGGCAGCCTTTGCTACTGTATTACTATATGGCAGGCCACGAGGCCAGGGCAGTCACCGATCGATGCAGAATATGATCCGGATCCGTATATTCGATTCTACCCTCCCAAGAGAGACGCTTTCCATCATATAGTTATCTATTCTAGCTTCTAAGGCTCCCCAGGAGTTTCCAGAACTTGTCCAGTCGATATGCAGGTATTAAATTTAAATATAAATAGTCTTTGGCATAAAGGCCAGGCGTTATTGATCAAAGTTTTATTTCTCTGCTGTTTATTTTGATCTTTTAATACCATCAAACCGCTGGGTTGGTTACAGAAGTTGTAAGGCTGAGTTGAGCCTGTAAGATTGGGCCACACCCACGGGATATCTTGACGCTTTGAAGTATTACATAGATCAGTCTTCGATACTATAAACTTGGGCTCTGCACCAGCTGCCACAATCCTGTCCCTGCCCTGAAGATTTTTGATTGGTATTGCAGACTGTAGAATGACTGTAATCAAGGTGCGGGCGGTTTTTTGAAGCTGGTTCTGAGAGAGGATAGGTCCAAGGAGACCCCGGTAGAGATGATGGGGGATTAGTGCGAGGAAGCCGGTTGCATGGTATCGTGGTTGACAAGTAGAAGCCGAATGATCCGCCTGTCCGGAATTTATAATGATATCGCAAGAGCCGCACAACCCATGACTGAAGCCAAACCCCCCCAAACCCGCCCCAAACGGCAGTAGTATTTCGAATAATCTCCGATTCCGCTACTGGCGTTGTTCGAGAATCTGGAGAATTAATGGGTGACATTGGGGTTTCTTGGCCACACTAAAACTTTTGCATCTACAGTAGCTCTCTCTCTCTCCCTCTCGCTTCCTCTCACGGAGCGAACAAACCGGTGTTTTTGGTGCCCAGCAGTCTCTTGTATGCACTCCGACATACATGCAGCCCTACAGCAAGACGATGCACGCATGGAAATCCTCACATGAATCCCCAGCAGCGTGGACCTCTGCTTTGATATCTCGTGCAACAGATAGTACCCGGAGGGACAGTTCGCCCTCAGGCAAGGAGTTGGGCCCGGGAACGGTGAGCTTGAGTTTGGTTGTTGTCGCACTTCCAAGAAGTTGTTCCCTGAGTAAGGTTTCTTATCCTTATCAAGCTCCAAAGGAGCTTTTTCATAATGTTAAAGTGTCTCCCAAAACATATAATATCTATTCAAGAAATCATTTGGGAGACTTTTAAAATGTGGAGAGGATGTATCGGAACGATTTTCTTAGGGTTGATGCATTTCGGGGTAGTCGTTCCGGACACCGCGTTAAGGTCCCCGTCCCAAACATTTTGGCCCAACGAAAAACCTCAACCCCAGGCCCCTTCACTTCACCTCGTCCCGTTCAACAACAACTAACGCCGGTTCTTCCTCTATTCCTCCCACTCCTCCCGTCATCTCCATTCCCTTTTTCTTATCCTCTCTAGAAGGGTTCTTTTTTACCTCCATTTTATCCCTCCCCAATTGATACCAGCGATGTCGGCCTCAGCAGTTCTTTCAAGAGCTTCATCTCGTGGAGTGGCTTCGTGCCTGAGGAGCAGTGGTATTAAGAGTGCTGGCTTCTTGAGAGTGTATGTATAAATTTTGTTGCTATTACAGTTTTACCCGCCTTTTTTGGTTTGGCAGATTTTGCGGGGATGGCAAATTTTAGGATGTAGCATCAGCATAGTGGGGTTATCTTTCCAAGATCTGCGGTGCTGCGCAAAGATAGATACTCTGCTCAAAATTATGGGGATTGCTACTAACGCTTATTTTATAGTAGGAATCAACCCCAATGCCTTTCGGCGCTCTCCCGATACTATGCCTCAAAATGTGTGTAAACTTTTTCCCGCAGGCATCAATGGTGCGGAGAGCTAACATGATTGGATAGCATACCCCCCTCACACCGTCATCACCATGCCAGCGCTCTCCCCTACGATGACCTCAGGTAACATTGGGACATGGCAGAAGAACCCTGGCGACACTATCAGCCCGGGAGATGTTTTGGTTGAGATCGAGACGGACAAGGCTCAGATGGACTTTGAGTACCAGGAGGATGGTGTCCTGGCCAAGGTCCTGAAGGATAGCGGATCGAAGGATGTCGCTGTCGGAAACGTAAGTTTTTGTTTTACCCTGGCCTGCGCCCTAAACATTACGATAATATTTTTGGAGTGCTGACTGCAGAAATACAGCCCATTGCCATCCTTGTAGAGGAGGGTGAAGACATCAGTGCTTTCGCCGACTTCACTGTTGAGAGCGCTGGCGGCGAGACCAAGGCCCCACCACCACCAAAGGAAGAGGCCTCCGAGTCTTCTGAGCCCCCCAAACCCGCCCCCACCAGTGTGAAATCTGAGGAGCCAACCTCCAGCGGCGGCAAACTTGAGTCTGTTCTCGACCGCGAAGGACGTATTGCGATCTCGCCTCTCGCCAAGAAGCTTGCTCTTGAGAAGGGTATTGCTTTGAAGGACATCAAGGGATCTGGTGAGGGCGGACGCATCACCAAGGCCGATGTTGAGAAGGCCAAGCCCAGCACTGTTTCCGCAGCTGCCGGCCCTAGCGGAGCTACCAGCACCGATGTCCCGTTGACTTCTATGCGTAAGACCATTGCCAGTCGCCTTACCCAGTCCAAGAACACCAACCCCCACTACTACGTTTCCAGCACCCTCTCTGTCGGGAAGCTTCTCAAGCTTCGCCAGGCCCTTAACGCCACGGCCAATGGCGAGTACAAGCTTTCGGTCAACGACTTTATGATCAAGGCTGTTGCTGCGGCGCTTATCAAGGTCCCTACCGTCAACTCATCCTACCGTGAGGATGAAGGCGTGATCCGCACCTTCAACACCGCCGACATCTCTGTTGCTGTTGCCACACCAGTCGGACTTATGACCCCCATTGTCAAGGGCGCCGACTCCAGGGGATTGGCTTCTATCTCTCAGGAAGTCAAGGCCTTGTCCGGAAAGGCTAGGGATGGTAAGCTGAAGCCGGAGGAGTACCAGGGCGGTACTTTTACCATCTCCAACATGGGAATGAACCCCGCTGTTGAGAGATTTACAGCTATCATCAATCCCCCACAGGCCGGTATCTTGGCCGTAGGAACAGTCAGGAAGGTCGCTGTTCAAGGTGCGGATGGTGGTATTGAATGGGATGATCAGATTGTTGTCACTGGATCTTTTGATCACCGGTAAGTCATCACATGGATTATAGAATCTACTCGCACGGACTCAAGCTAATGGATGCGCTACAGGGTTGTTGACGGAGCTGTCGGTGGTGAGTTCTTGAAGGCTTTGAAGAACTTTGTCGAGAACCCACTTGCTCTGTTGCTGTAAAACTCTGCAACCTTGATGTTTGTTGATGGGGGAGGCATTGGAATGGGATATAGACGGTAGTTAGTTAACGGACAAAAAAATCAGCATCAGCGTGTAAAGCAAAGATGTTTGTCTGCAATTCGAGTTTAGTTTGGCGTGTATAATTCAATAACTCTTCTATTTTTTTCTTCTCTCTCTTGTTCTTCATGTAGCATTGAGCGATTACGTTGCAAGAAGCATATGTCGTATATTTTGCAATACTTATTATCATCTAAGGGATTTGTTTTTGTTTTCGATGTGCAAAAAAAAGCTGGTTTCGGCGTTTTGTTTTCCTTTCTTTTTTCTATTTCGGGTCGTTGGGGGTGCAGACTGCAGGGAGGCTCTGTTTCCGAGTGATCAACGGTGGCGACGATTGGAGTGGGAGGGGAATGGGATTAGTAGTGTGTTCGGTAAGCAGCGATAACGGATAGCTAAGACGCGATGTGTCCTTTCTGCGAAATCTGTTGAAATTTTTTTTCTTTTGTAGAGCTGTAAGTGGCGGGATTTAGAGGTTCACAGGGAGAAAAGTTGATAGATGTCTGCGTAAAGGCTCCTGAGGCTGAGAACCTTCCAAAAGGGTTCTATTTCTTGTAAATACCCACCAATCCATTCGTGAGGCAAGCTTCAGCCGGTGCACGACATCATCTCTCAGTCCACAACGTGTCTTGCCAACCTCTAACAATCCTTCTTTTCCTTTCCTTTCCGATCAACTCGCCCCTTTCTCAACCCTCTCTTCTTCTTCTTCGTCCCCCTCTCTTCCTCTCTTTTCTCTTCCACTACAATTTCTTTCATTGTCGGAATAAAGGAATCATAGATACAGAGGGTACCGTCTTCACTGGTACTTCTCAAGACCATACATCATGGCTTCAACACCCCCTTATCCACCAACGCCGCCCATCAAGTATGTGACTCCCGGTTCCATTATTTTGCTTTCGCTACTACAGTCCAGCTAACCGGCTTCTACTAACAGGCGGCAACTCGTAAATTCTTCCCAAGTCGCCTCTTCTACACTTCTCAATCCTCTTCCAGTTCTTCTGCGATTATACACCTGGCCATTCTTGGCAGCTTATCCGGCGCTTTTCTCACTATGGATGAGGCAGGAGAGCTATGACAAGTATTTTCAGAGTCAGGAATGGACGGTTTTGTACTTTTTGTCAACGTTTGGGTTGCAGAGTTTGATCTGGCTCGGGTGTCATTGGAGCATGGGCTGGAGGGCTTTTATCACTGGAATCAAGGTTGGTCTTCCTCTAACTGCGTGGAGAATTTGCGGGAATGTTAGCGCTAATATATGAGTAGGCATCGAGAGTTGAGGATGCGACATTAATTAGGATTATGCCCGTTGAAAATGCTGGAGCTCCAGATATCTGTAAACTCGTTCGCGACAGGGTGAGTTTAGCTCCTAGTACTACTACTTCCGCGTGGCGGTTCTTATTTGCTGATGCGGAATTCTACAGACTAGCGAGAAGGAAGAGATTTCATTCTTGTTCCAAAAGCGCCGCTTTCTCTACTCTCCCGAAACTGGTTCATTCTCACCGCTTATCTACCCTGTTGACGAAGACCCAAAATTGGCCGATTACCAACTCACCAAGGGCTTGAAGAGCGAAAAGGTCGTCGATCGCTTGAAGCATCACTATGGTCTCAACTCGTTTGATATCCCCGTGCCGACCTTCACCGAGCTCTTTCAGGAACATGCCGTCGCACCGTTCTTCATTTTCCAGCTATTCTGTGTCGGTCTGTGGTGTCTAGATGAATACTGGTACTACTCAATCTTTACATTGGTCATGCTTGTCGCTTTCGAGTCTACTGTTGTTTGGCAGCGCCAGAGGACTCTTACTGAATTCCGCGGCATGAGCATTAAGCCTTACCCAATTTTTGTTCATCGCTCTGGAAAATGGACGGAAATTCAGTCTGACCAGCTTCTTCCCGGCGATCTTGTCTCCGTTGGGCGTACAAAGGAGGACTCGGGTGTTGCATGCGACATGGTCTTGATCTCTGGAACTGCGATTGTCAATGAGGCTATGTTGTCTGGAGAATCCACGCCTTTGCTGAAAGATTCCATTGCACTTAGGCCTGCCGAAGCTAACCTGGATATCGACGGTTTGGACAAGAACGCCATGCTTTACGGAGGAACAAAGGTTTTACAGATCACACATAATACTGCCAACCCTGATGATGCCCCTCTTGAGAACAAATCCGGTGTTGTGCCTCCCCCAGATAATGGAGCTCTTGCTGTTGTTACACGTACCGGATTCGAGACCAGTCAGGGCTCTCTGGTTCGTACCATGATCTACTCTACTGAACGTGTTTCCGCCAACAATGCTGAAGCTTTGTTGTTCATTCTATTCTTACTCATGTTCGCCATTGCTGCAAGTTGGTATGTCTGGACCGAGGGTGTGCAGAAGGATCGCAAGAGAAGCAAGCTTTTGTTGGATTGTGTCCTGATTATCACTTCTGTTGTACCCCCGGAGCTCCCCATGGAACTCAGCTTGGCTGTGAATACCTCTTTGGCCGCTTTGAGTAAATACGCTATTTATTGTACAGAACCTTTCAGAATTCCATATGCTGGAAGAGTTGATGTTTGTTGTTTCGACAAAACTGGAACTCTTACCGGCGAGGATTTGGTTGTTGATGGCATTGCTGGATTGAACCCAGGAAAGGATGGAATGTCAAAATTGAAAAAGGTTGAAAACGTTGGTGGAGAGACCACCCTTGTTTTGGCTACCGCGCACGCACTTGTTAAGCTTGATGAGGGCGAGGTCGTTGGTGATCCCATGGAGAAGGCTACTCTCACTGCACTCGGCTGGACCCTCGGGCGTGGGGATATCCTAACCAGTAAAGCTACTAGCGCTGCCCCCGGAAGTGGTTTCTCAAGCGCGGCAGGGACTGTTCAGATCAAGAGACGTTTCCAGTTCTCTTCGTTGCTCAAGAGACAGAGTTCAATTGCTTCAGTCATAATTAACCGTGATGGAAAGAGATCCAAGGCTACATTTGTCGGTGTCAAGGGTGCTCCGGAAACGGTTCGAAAGATGCTTGTTGAGGTTCCACCTAATTATGAGGAAACCTTCAAATACTTCACTCGTCGTGGTTCTCGTGTTCTTGCTCTCGGATACAAGTATCTAGCAACCGAAGGCGAGTGGGGCCAAGCTAAGATCAATGCTTTGAAAAGGGAGGATGTTGAGTCTCAACTCCACTTCGCCGGATTTTTGGTTTTGCAGTGCCCGTTGAAGGATGATGCAAAGAGCACCGTTCGGATGTTGAATGAGAGCTCTCACAGAGTTGTTATGATTACTGGTGACAACCCGTTAACAGCTGTCCATGTTGCCCGTGAGGTGGAAATCGTCGACAGAGATGTCCTGATTTTAGACGCTCCCGAGGAAGGTACATCCGGTGATCATGGTAAGTTAACCCAAGCACTCATATTTAGAAGTCGATTCTAATACCAAGACAGAGTTGGTCTGGAGAAATGTTGAAGAAACTGTCATCATCCCTGTCAATCCAAGTGATCCTCTTGATAAGGAAATCCTGGAAAATAAGGATATCTGCATCACAGGTTATGCACTTGGGAAGATGCAGGACCAGCCAGGTGTCGTTGATTTATTGAGGCACACCTGGGTCTATGCTCGTGTTTCACCACTTCAGAAGGTACCAGATCCCAAACTATATTTAGGTTTTTAATATGTGCAAGGTGTTAATGTCGACTGCAGGAATTTATTCTCAACGGACTGAAATCTGCCGGTTACACAACTCTCATGTGTGGTGACGGGACCAACGATGTCGGTGCCTTGAAACAGGCCCATATTGGTGTGGCACTCTTGAACGGCTCCGAAGAAGATCTCAGGAGGATTGCAGAGCATTATCGCATCACGAAGTTTAAGGAAATGTACGAAAAGCAGGTATCCTTCACTAAGCGATTTAATCAGCCAGCTCCCCCACCACCAATCCATATTGCGCACCTCTACCCCCCAGGACCCGGAAACCCGCATTACGAAAAAGCTATTGAGCGTGAAGCGACTAAGAAGGGTGTTTCTGCCGCAAGCCTCGCTGCAAAGCAGGAGGCCAGCAATATTCCAACCATTGTTACCCCTGGCGCCAGAGCCCTGCAGCAATCCCAGAACCCGGCCAATAAGAACCAAGCAAACGCAAACGCTGCTGCTGCTATGGCAGATAAAATGATGAACTCCATGATGGAGATGGAAGACGATGCTGAACCACCCACTATCAAGCTTGGTGATGCTTCGGTCGCTGCACCTTTCACTAGTAAACTCGCCAATGTCGTTGCTATCGCCAACATTATCCGTCAAGGAAGATGCACCCTGGTCGCAACTATCCAAATGTACAAAATCCTTGCATTGAATTGTTTGATCTCGGCCTACTCCCTGTCAGTTTTGTACCTTGAGGGCATCAAATTCGGTGATGGACAAGTTACTATTTCTGGCATGTTGATGAGCGTGTGCTTTTTGAGTCTTTCAAGGGCAAAACCTGTTGAGAAGCTTGGAAAAGAGCGACCGCAGCCAAACATCTTCAACTTCTACATCATCGGTTCTGTTTTGGGACAATTTGCAGTCCATATCGTTACCCTGATTTACATCTCTAGATTTGTCGCCAGACTTGAACCGTGAGTTTCTCATCCTTGTTTGTCATCTTCCCTGTGTAGCTGCTGATCAAAGATAAATAGACGTGATGAGAACGTTGACCTTGAAGGAGAATTTACTCCTAGTCTTCTCAATTCCGCCATCTATCTTCTCCAGCTCATTCAGCAAATCTCTACCTTTGCAATCAACTACCAGGGCCGTCCTTTCCGTGAATCTATCCGCGAGAATAAGGGAATGTACTATGGACTCATTGGTGTTGCGGCCGTTGCCTTCTCTTGTTCAACTGAGTTCATTCCCGAAATCAACGAGAAGCTTCGTCTTGTTCCGTTTACCTCCGAGTTCAAGACGACCATGACTATTGTCATGATACTCGACTATGCCGGTTGCTGGATCATTGAAAAGGGTTTGAAACGTGCGTTTAGTGATTTTAGGCCAAAAGACATCGCGGTCAGGAGAGAGGATCAGGACAAAAGGGAGGCAGCCAGAGTGCTGAAGGAAGAGAAGGAAGCTTTGGAAGCTAGAGAAAAGGGACTGGTTGTTCCGGGGGCAAAGCCTGGCTTTGCCGCGCCGAGGTAATGGGCTGGGTTTGACTACTATAGAATATATGATGGGCCCCAAATAGTCGCTGCGAAGATTTGTTGTAAATACTGTAGAACTTTTTTATTGTTCCCTGATCGTGTTTTGCGGGGTTAGTGCGAAATTATTGCCTCGTATGTATGCAATGTGATGTGCCATGCTATGACCAGGGCCCAAAGGCCGGGGTATTAGATGACTGCAGTTTCTGACGGCTGGCTCTGCGTTATGTATGCAGAGAAGATCATCTAAGCTCGAGCCCAGTGTAAATTAATTTACTTTAGTTGTATGGGAACTACATGTAGTTAGCCACATAGATAGCGCCTCCGCTTTGAGATTTGCGGGGCGCCAGAATTCTAAAATTGGAACTAATTATAACCCAGGATATTGCGTGGGCGTTGCGTCTGATAACGAAGCCCGCACTGATTACTTTTCTCGTGGCAAAGTATCGTATGTTCTCTCGCCTATGATTTCGATAGAAGTATATGTAGATAATATAAGTGAGGTATATAGAAATTGATGGAGGTTCAATGTCGTTCTATAACGGCCGTTGGCTTATACACGTATATACCATGATCTTTCCCATGTCTACGTAATTATAATGGTCATAGCTTTATAGCTCGTGATTTTCGATTCAATCCTCTTGGCACTTACTTGAAACTGCACCTTAAACGGCGTTGAAGCCATAGGAGGGGTTTATTTATGGCGTGCATTGGGAGTGTGGTGGGACAACGCCAGTTATCAGGAATCATTGTGCAGAATGCAAAGCGAAAACCGGGCCGTTCTAGCCCTTACCGCACGATGTCTGTACGCCAAGAACTTGGGATTCGTTTGATAGCTAACGGCCTTGAGCAATTCAATTGAGCGCATTGCAGTCTCGCTATGATAGATCGTGATAAATGGATTGGCGTCACCCTGCCGAGTCCGGAGTCGTTTTGGTGAATTTTTGCGATACAGTGCTGGTTTATGTACACCATGATCATAATCGTGAGACTAGTAGAGTGGACAAACGGTTTCTACCGGCGATCCTCTGGTTTAACTCGATCGTTATCGTCGTAGTACACATAAATTATGTGCGTTTACGAGAGTTGGGCCTCGCCCGCGGGTGCTCAATGGATGACTGATCACGCTGACTTAATGCGGACAGAAGACATGTGTTCTTTGAGATCTTGGCTCCGAGATTCTCCAGAGACACTGTGGTGTGAGATTACGTCCAGTGAGGTTGATTTAGTAGACGGGACACCGTACCGGTGTGAGGACGGACGAAATCATATTTTTTAGGATGGGGGGTTAACGTGTCGGCGAGAAAGTGGGTTGAAACTCCATGCAGTGCTCTTAATATATCCATGGTATTGTATTGTCGTGAGAGTAGTGGTGAGTAGTGGCCTTTGCGTCACTTGAGATCACTCGGTATTATTGGTGCCATAAACGTTGCAGAAGAAACCCTGGTAGATAAGCGATTCAGGGTGCAACCTGTTGATAAGGCACGATGCTGTAAACGTTATCGGCTCGGTTTAGTACAAGGAGGTATCTGCTGTGGTCAACGCATCTTGGCAGTTGCTGAAGAGACAGACGTTTGAACTTTGGTGGCGATATCCATCGAATTATACCCCGCGAGCCTTTGTGCAGAAAAGAAGGGCCATACTGGACAAATATAGAGCTCATCTCATGGGCTATGAAAGCTGCATTGGTGATCTTTTACACCGTGCGAGGGCCGGGGTCGATTGTGCAGAAGCGAAGACCAGAGGCTGAAATGTTTTGGGGCTAGGCTTGTCAGGGTCAGGGTGTCAATTGTATTGTCTCAGATTTGAGTGCTGTCCTTGGAATTTTTTTGGGGGGGGGAAGGTCGCCCACAAACGCGTGTAAAACAAAAGGAAACAAAAGTGCAATCCTGAACATAATTGAAATTCGAGGATGCAATTGACCATTTCCTACCATGCCTAATCCTACTCCCTCGAGTCTCTCATCTTCAAAAGAAAAGAGGATGGGCCCTGCGTGTAGGAGTTTGATTGGATAGACCGCTCAGTTCCAATTCCAGTTGCCAGTTAGCCAGGGGGTGGTACTCTTGTTGGGAGGGGGAGTCGCTCAGTCCTGTTGCTGCCCGTCCGGTGCACCATCTGCCAAGGCGTGTTTACTTTTAATTTTCTTGTGGGTGAGGCTTGAATGGGCTTGGGAACTGGCACCCCCCTTTCCTCTTTCCTCTTTCCAAGCGCAGAATCCCCCTTTTTTGTGGTGAGAGAACCGAACGCGCGATTGATCGGTTGCACCCGCCTGTGGCCTTTTCTTTCTACGCCTGACTTCTCTCCCCTTTCCCTTTCTAACCTCAACTTACTCTCTGCACACCTTCGTTCGGTGCTCTCACTCCCTTACTCTCCCTCTGCCACCTCTCTCTAACCCACCCCCCTTCTTCCCTTTCACTACCTCCCTCGCTCGTCTCCGCACCTCCCAGCATACTGGTTTTGGGCTGCCGGTTATTTTTTCTTGCTTCGTTATATACCAGATCCCGGCAACGCACGAAGGTAACATTTGACATTTCTTTTAGCTTCTTCAGTCCTTAATTGAAGAGGTAGCTTCCTTTCCTTTCCTTTCCTTTCATTTCCCTGGCACTGCTTACCTACTTGCTTCATTTGTTTATTATCTTATTCTTTCTTTCTCTTCTCACTTTCACTCCTTATAGCGTTCCGGCAATTGTTCGTTTTTGTAGGTACTACATACTGCTTTCCCGTGTGTCTACGTGGTGTCTCCTGACCTGCTTTTTACCTCAATTTTTTCTTCTTTTTGAGTGCTGTTTCCCCTACCCAATTGTATTGAAGCTCCATAATCTACCTTTTGTTTGCTGTCATTGCCAGATTGATTACCTGCATCTAGCAGGTATCGTTCTTTTTTCATTTATCCACCGCGTGTTGTGTCCATAGCTAACAATAAACTCTGATCTATAGATTCTTCCCCCCTCCACTTTACCTTCCTTCGACCGTATAAGCACAAAGGATTAAACTACAGCACACCATGGGTGAGTGTGCCTGGCCCCGGGATTCAGCAGCAGAGCAGCAGCAACAGCGGTAGCGGCATAGACAGGACAGGAACACAGATGCAGGTTGTAGATGATGATAATGGATGTCAGGCGGATCGTCAGTGGATGAATGGATGGAAACGCGATTCGATGGGGTTTCTTGATAAACATCAGCCAATCCCGCTTCGAGCTGCATCCAAGCATCGCCTGGCATCTACCTGACATCATCATATATAACCCTCATCTGCAGCCTTACCCCGCTGTTGCTTCTTCTCTTCTCCAACTATCTCGTCAAATAAAAGAAATGTCAAGGCTAATAAAATCCTCTTTGCGATCTACAGCTGTTGAAAGTGAAATCTCGCTCCCCGAGTCCCCCATTCAGTCCCCTAGCGGATCGCCTCCACCTATCCCAGTAGCAGCTCTGTCTACCAACCCTAAGCTGGCAGCTCAGGCTGCTGCCCAGGCAGATGGCAAGAACATCGTCAGGCGGAAGTTGACCGGATATGTTGGTTTCGCCAACTTGCCTAACCAGTGGCACCGAAAGAGTGTCCGTAAGGGATTCAACTTCAATGTTATGGTTGTTGGTATGTGTTATTTTGATCCTTTTCATTTAAGCTTAATTTTAGTTCGGCCCCTTTTGGCAACCCCTGAATATTTCCGAAAAACACAAAGGAAGAAAAACAGAATGAAATGCCCTCGACTACTCGCGTCACCGACGAAGAATAACTATTCTAATTCGGTTAATTACAGGTGAATCTGGACTGGGTAAATCTACCCTTGTAAACACCCTGTTCAACACCTCCCTCTACCCACCAAAGGAGCGCAAGGGACCTTCGCTCGACATTATCCCAAAGACCGTGTCCATCCAATCTATCTCTGCCGATATTGAGGAGAATGGTGTTCGTCTACGTCTTACTGTCGTAGACACCCCCGGCTTCGGAGATTTTGTCAACAACGACGAGTCATGGCGCCCTATCGTTGATAACATCGAACAGCGATTCGATGCTTATCTAGATGCGGAGAACAAAGTCAACCGTTCTAATATCATAGACAACAGGGTGCACGCTTGTGTTTATTTCATTCAACCTACTGGACACGCGTTGAAGCCCTTGGATATCGAAGTTATGAGGAGACTACATACCAAGGTCAACTTGATCCCTGTTATTGCAAAGGCCGATACTCTGACAGATGAGGAGATTGCCGATTTCAAGAAGAGGGTATGTTTTTTTATGTAAATTTATATTTATGTCCGAGTCGTTTGGCTAATAGCTCCTTTTAGATTCTTGCGGATATCAACCACCATCAGATTCAGATCTTTGAAGGCCCCCGTTATGAGCTGGATGATGATGAGACGATTGCCGAGAACAACGAGATCATGTCCAAGGTCCCCTTTGCAGTAGTCGGTGCCAACAGCGAGGTCACAAACCCTGATGGTCGTAAAGTTCGCGGTCGTCGTTACCCTTGGGGTATCATTGAGGTGGACAACGAGGAGCACTGTGACTTTGTCAAGCTCCGCCAGATGTTGATTCGTACGCACATGGAGGAGCTCAAGGAGCACACAAACAACTTTCTGTACGAGAACTACCGTTCAGAGAAGCTTACCGCTATGGGTGTTGCCCAAGACCCGAGCGTGTTCAAAGAAGTCAACCCAGCTGTCAAGCAGGAAGAAGAGCGGACACTTCACGAGCAGAAGCTCGCGAAGATGGAGGCGGAGATGAAGATGGTGTTCCAGCAGAAGGTTGCGGAGAAGGAAAGCAAGCTCCGACAATCAGAACAGGAGCTATACGACCGTCACAGGGAGATGAAGGAGCAGCTCGAGAGACAGAGGATCGAACTCGAGGAAAAGAAATCCAGGGTCGAGAGCGGAAGGCCTCTGGAAGAAAAGGGAAAGAGGAAGGGTTTCTCACTGCGTTAAAAAGAACTAATTACCTATTTTGTGATACCCGGTTAGTTCGGAGGGAAGTTGTTAAGTGGATGATTGGTGGCGGTAGTAATTGTAGCTTCTTGTCTTTTGTTCTCTCCAAGAGAGAGCTGATTGATAGTGAAGCTGGGAACTTGAAAAATACTACGAAAGCCTTTCTTCTGTATTTCTTTTATGCTGTTTACAAACACAACCCCCTTCTCTACATCTTGAGGGGGGGGCTATTTTACCTTTCCTTGTCTTTTGTTCTTTTCTTAGTCTTTATTCCCCCCCTTGATCCGATCTAGCCTCGAATGTCCACCCTCTTTTTTTCCTTTTCCCTTTCTTCTCTTCGTCGCTGGATTTAAAACCGTGCTCTTATTTGAATATTACTATTTCTTTGTAGTGTTGAATCAGAACCCTCAATTCTCCTTTGTCATCTTTGTGTGTTGATACTATCTATGCAAGCGTTGAGCAAATACCTGCACGGTGGATAGTTGAGTTGCGTTGAGCAGAGTTTATGTTGTTGGGATATTTAGGTGGACGGATGGTTGGGGCGTGTTGTAGGTTAAGGGTGGGAATGTCGAATACAATTAGCAAAAATCGTATTTTTAAAGTTTGGTGTTTCTCTCCTCGTTTTTTTTTTTTTTTTTTTTTTCCTCCTTCCTTTTCTTTGGGGGGGGGCCGGGCCCGTACTGTGTTCGGTGCTTGTAGAGGGGAATGAACGGTGTTATTATGGGGGGTATTAATTATCAAGGCTTGTTTTGTAATGTAAAGTGGTTACGCTGCCTAATTCGATTTTTTGACTTTCGATGTTGAGTCGATAGGATTGGTGGTGGGCCACTGGTGGTGGTCGCTGGGGTTAAGGTTATTATTAAGGAGTAGAAATTGACTGGGGTTCGAAGATATAAATTGTCTATACTAGAGCCTGTATAAATGACCGAGTGATAGTTTGTGCAAACACTTTCTGGCATTGATCAAGGATTCTATTTTGTTTTTTGTTTAAATCATTAATTTCAAGGATTTTATTATTCATAGCGAGCTCCCTAACAACCACATACATGAACTGCTGTGTAATTGTCTCGCAAGTTTGATGCTCCATGATCGACTTCCCCGTAACCTAAAAAATCCAGATAGCTGGACCTGCAAGGATAAAAGAGATTGCTAATACAGCAAAAGCGAGCTTGAAAGAGTTGAACGTTTTTCCGTAACACTCCGGCGCCTTATCTGCCTCATAATTCATGATGACCCCCTTATGGCTGATCACAGAGTATGAGCCTAGAAGCATCAGAAGAAAGTTGAACGGAAGCCAGATCGTAAGCCAAGCCCGCCCAGAGAGGGTACTGTCCCCCTTTTCAAATCGGGCCAAGACGCCCACGAGGATGAATGGGCCCGCTAATGACACCAAGTCTAAGAAATTGGCAGATGATTTCTAACACGGTATCTCTGGTGTATTCCCGACGAGAAAGTAACGTCCCCAACGTTTCAAGTTCCATAGATGCATGTCAAATTGTGCCCGGTGTGCAAATGGGTGGGCATTAAATCTTACCATCTGGCGAAAGAATAGGTTATTGGGCTTGTTGACTATATTGAACTCCCAACCGCCTCTTTCTGCCTATTCTGGCGAGACTTATGTTCTTGAGCCTTTTCTTGAAGGATTTGATTCAGGTTTTTTTGATTCTGTCGACTGTGCCGTTGAATTCACAGCCCTTGCTTCTTGCTTCGTCCAAGAGATCTGATTCTAGCAAGTAATAATATGGATATTCTGGAGAGCATATAGCTGCTAGGAGGTTGAGTAAAGGCATGAGAATGAACGGGATGCCAACAAAAAGGGTAGGCACCGAAGCCAGCAGTATTGAGCTGAGCCTTACTGTTCCGGTAAAGACTTGTCGAGGAGTAGGTAATCTGAAGGAGGGAGATCGAGATCGCAGGTTTGACGAAACTGTGATTGTAAGGAAGTTCAAGTTTGAACTCTTTGGAATTTTGTGCATTCTCGAGGGAGAGTTCCTCGACTTGATATCGGCCAAGCGCATAAAGGGCGTACTCATCCGTCAAACAACGGTTTCCGTGAACAGTCCACAGGTTGATCTTGCAGCAGGTTTGTTCTAGCACAAACAGTCTATAGTCTGTTCCATGGAATTTAGAACCAGTAGTGTTGTTTATGTTCAAATTGTATAGTTGGATGTTAACATGTTTATAGACTTACGGAAGCGATTTTTCAAGCTAAAACGATCAACGGCTCGCTCATGGATCACATCGCGTGCTGCCATATTCACCACTATTCCACGGGCTGGCTTCTTGACCGATTTTTCCCGACAATACAAAGAGCTTCTGCTCTTGCTGCTTGTTGGAGTGGATCCCCTACCCAAATCGCGCCGCGCTTGATTATACGTAGCGCTCGCCCAACACCATAATAAGGGACTATCAACGAGAACAGTGCCACCTCCAGATATTCTACGGTACTAATGCCAGGAGAAGCTGGAATAGCCGCTGTATGAGCTAGGATATTCACAAGGAAAAAGAGTCCAACATCGGTCCATTTCGCGTCGCGGCAGCTCAGGGATTCGTTGGACACCGTCAAACCCAAAGAGAATCAATGGGGAATCGATCTAATCTGATACCCGTGGCTACCGAATTCCTTTTATCTTATCTTTCTTGCACTTTTGAGCGGCTGGGTGGTTAATTAGCACCGGTGAGTGGGAAACAAAGGAGAAGCAATTAAGTGGCGTATTCACCGGGAAAGCGATCGTCACCGGGGAAGCAATCAAGGGGGACAACGGGATGATCCAGAGTTGCTGAAGATAGTTGAATTTATATACGATTACAGAATCAAGTAGCCAAAAGTGTTATTTAGATGTCTCCCAACTATTTTGACATGATTTACCTCTATCTAGCGAGAGTATTGTTTCAGAGAGGTTGTTGACTGGGTTAGGGAGTGTAAAGTTTATTGACTTTACAAAGTTTTAGTTTATACCTAGGTATTCATTACATGTAAATAACTCCAGGATTCGGAAGGGGCACACTGGACCCTCTTATATGTGTCTTCCTGTGAGGTTCGGTTGCTTTCCCGGTGATGATCGCTTTCTGGGTGAAATACGTTATTATGTGGCTACTTGTACATTATCTTTATCTATATACTTTCTAAGGTAAACACTTTCCGTGTATAGGTACTAAGAATCTCTTGAGTTGAAGTGAGGGCGAAAATGTTGCCCTACTGCGGTTTGTAAGATCGTGAGAGCCACTGAGCTAATCAAGCTAGGTTAACTTTCATATGCGTTCAATGTGCATCCAATGTACATCATACATTAACGGCAGTCAAATAGAAATGCGTAATAAAGATTCTACTCTGTGTAGCTTCATTTCAGACCGATTATGCTTAACTTAGTCTCATCCACGACCGCAGACCCCCACACTTCACGGTGGGCAGAAATCTGTTAGTACGAGGATGGCTTAACTTACATTAATCTTAAGATCTTGGTAATCGATGATTCTTTAGATGAAGTAACATCGCTATTTGTAAAAGACAACTGGTGTTCAGATAAGTTGTTGAATTGCATTTCTGGTTCAAGGACAAGATTTTAACCGCCTATAGAAATTAAATGTTTTAATTGACGTGTATTGTACATGAGAGACTCAAGGTATACTTGAGGACGAAACAACATCAATTTTAATAGTTGATTATTAACCTTAATCGCGGACTCAAGGTTCTTCCTTGACCAAACCGTCACTGATCCATCACATCCTACACGCATCAACAATTCCAATCGTCGAGTCCTAAGCATAGGCCTACGAGTGGCTTATTCTGCACGCATCAACAATTCCAATCGTCGAGTTTCAAAATCTGAGTCATATATCGATTATGTCAGAAGCAGTTTTTTTTTTCTTTTCCAATAGAAGTTCTTTTTACCATTGTGCTTATGTTGCTCCGTGACTGAGGGTGTATCCCATAGCGACATCTGTTCGATAGGTGAATGTGATCGATAAAGTGCCAGTGCGCGAATGGATAAACGGAGGACCACATAAAAACAGAACCAGGCTAAAACATTTTTTACATAAGGATGCACCATAATTAATGAATATCTGGATATGAATAAATGAATAAAAGGTTGATTGAGTAAGCGTTTGGTAGTAATTTAAAGGGATGGGAGGTATTAATGAGATATATATAGGGCTACGAGTGATGATACATGGCTCACTCGGCATATAGCATTGAAGTTTCTGACACCTAGACAGTACCAGAAGAGGCCATAATTACACTTGAATTCTTTCTACTACGGTAGCTTGCGCTAAATGTTCTTCTCGTCAGAGTTTCTCGTCTTGGTTTAACGTGGACAGTTAAACGTCGGGCAGGTTTGCCTAAAACAACACATGTATATTAAGAGATAAAGCACCAGATATGAAAAGTTGGAATTACCAGAGTATAACAAAGCATGTAGTTAACTTGATTGTTTATATATTTATTTATGTTACTACTTGAGCATTTATCAACAATCTATACGTAGATTAGAGCTCTGTAGCCTATACAGCCCGGACAGTAACAGTTCTGACAGGCTGTGAGCTAATATCCCAAACCCAGGTCCAGTTTAATTAATAGACCCCCATTCAAGTTCCTAATTCAATTACGCCGGCCCCGACCCTATCCCAAATAAGATATAACAAGAAAGAAAAAAAAAGGAAGAAAGCAAAAACACCACTCATTTCCCGTCAAATCCATCAATCCCAACCAGACACGCCTCCACTACTCCCATAACCACATCCATACCCGCGCCCTCCTCCCCATTCTCAAAGACCTTGAGCTTTCCCGCGCCCCCACCTACGCCGCCACCAACCACGAACCCTCCGCAAGCAATCTTCAGCAGACGCAACGCGTCAACCTCTATCCCCATGCTCCCTCTCATATACCACCCGAGGCCCTCGAAAAAAGCCCCATTCACACCGACTCCAGTGGCCAGAAGCTTCAACCCACGTCTGTAGAAACCCTCTATATCCGTACGCTCCACTGTTACCGTGATAGCTTTCAACGATGTCCCTGCTGGAGGCGGAGGCGAGAATACGAGCTGTATACTCGTTCTCCCTCCTGTCCCGCTCGCAGCCATAGTAGTTTCAAGCCATGACTCCAGAAGTGACTTGAGGGTCTCGGAGTCAAGTGGGAGTGGTAGTGCGAGGGTATCGAAGGTCGTTGAGAGGTAGTTGATTAATATCTCACGAAGCAACTTCGGTAGACGGGTTAGCAAAAGTGGGAGAAGTGTTGTTGTATCCGATGTAGTGGTTTTACGTCCAGGAGGCGGCGAGAGCAGGAGGGAGGTATAGGTTATGTTTTCATATATGAACTCAATTGCGACACCACGGGGTGTGTCTTCGTCGTTGTGGGAGAAAGGTGTCCAGGTTACTGATTTTGGGCGGCCTGCGCGCGTAAGCGTTGTGTCGGATTGGTCGTCGATTCGCACATTTCGTAGGATGTCGCCCCGGAGGAGAGAGAGGAGTGAGCGTGTATGAAGCTTGGGGTCCTGAGAAGAGCCGGGAGCTGGAGGGGTGTCGGGGGAGATTGGTGGGAAGGAGTTGAGAGGTGAGAGGCGGTGGAGGGTATATGTTGTGTTGTAAAGTGGAGATGTCATTGCTGGTAGTTATGGTTGTGAATATGTCGAATTGATCGAATTGAGGGGGTGATGGTAAGGTATCAATGATTAAAGCGTGGGGGGGGGGACGCGTTGTGTTCGGCCGGATGCGGGAGTTGCCGCTCGGCTGGGGCAAGTATAGGAGATTAGATGCGATGCGATGGTGAAGATTACAGATTAAAGATTAGATTCCGGTTGATAGTAGATGACTCTGTAGAGAAAAATCAACAAACGTAAAGGAAGCAAAGCAGAGAAAGCTGGGGAGGTTTTGTAACAACATTTGTCTCACTTTGACTGTTGTTGCTCGAGTCTCAGGTGTTGTCTCCATTCACATGACACCATCCCGCCTGACACCAAGCATCACCTTAGATCACACGAGTTTAGGGGTATGGTGCACCTTGGTGTCTTGATCACAACTCGAAATGAACCCCCTTTTTAGTTATTTCGATCTCCTTTACAGATATCCGGTAGATGCGAGCAGAAAGTCCAACAATTATCTATTCAGAATTAAAAGAAAACACTGTGAATACTGAGCCAAGGCAGATAGCCAACTTCGTGAGAGAGGGGTTGGGTCCAGGTTGCCAAAATTGGATTAGTACAAGAACTGAACCGGCTAAAAAGGTGACAAGAGATCAAAACCGAGGTCGTTGATGAGCCTTACTGGGAAAAAACCTGTTACATGTGTTGCGCTTTGAAGCCATTATCAAAATCACGGCAGATGAACCAACACAAGATCAGAGAGATGGGTGAGGTCTTGCTGGGGATCGAACCCAGATTACGGGAATCAAAATCCCGTGTGCTATCCATTACACTACAAAACCTTTCAGTCTCGCTAGAAAAATAGCGCAATCCCAAATTTTCGGGTTAATCACCATGACTACGAATTGCAGAATCTGTGTTTGTATAAAAACGCTTTTTTCCTTCCTGAGCTTTAACTTTTTTTCTAACCTGTTATCTGTTGTGTCACAACTTGTCGGGAACTTCAGGTTTCAATCAGTACTGTGCTCCTGATAACATAACGCTAACACCATTTGAAGAGGTTTAATTGACGGGCTCTAGGGCCTTGAACGGAATTGCAATTCGGAAGTTCTCTATGTTGAGCTGTGTACTCTATACTTTTCTTGGTACCAATCCGAGTGATAGAAAATGGCCTGTCACGTGGAAAGCGTCCACCATGCCCAATCAGGCTAAGACGTAACCGAGTGATGGGACATGATCTGGCTTTGTAAACTCGGATTTCGGCCTCCAAAATACCACCCCAGACACGCAACCCAAAGTCAACTTTCTGTAGAAAGAGCTACTGGCCGTTTTTGTACACATTCAGCTCAACACAAGGCAGGGTTATACCCAGGCGAACTTCGCAAGTTTGGGGAACCGGAGCTAGCATGTACATTGCTTGGATAACCAGCAGAGAAAGTCATAATACTCCGAAAACCCCGTATATGATCAACCAAGTCTTGCTGGATATGATAATCTGTCATTATGGATAATTCAAGCTGCTGCGGATGCCGTTATCAGGACTGGTGATCGTCTCCAACGAGTGAGAACGTATGATTAAGAAGTTACACGTGAGGCAGACCAAGCTCATAGCATACATAGGAGAACCACTGATGGCATGCTACATGGTGGATCATGCTTACTCGGGTCCTGTTGGCAAGCCATAAACGAACGTTCGTCGGCTAAAACATCATTCCTTCGTCTGCCGAAAAATACTTACTGCCCGCCCTCAGGTTTCTGCCAAGAGCACTGAGTCTTTATTCACAAATCTTTTTTATCTTTCTTATCGACTAATTGATCACTCGTCAAAACTACGACTCTTATTATAGATGGGTACTATCACTAATATAAATGAAGGGAAAGCCGTACACGCCACCCAACGGTCTGCCAAGACGAGTGCAAGACCCAACAAACCCCCACCCCCCTTAGAGATGCGAGAGATTGAGCTTGCACAAATCGAAGGGCAGGCTAGCAGCCCTACCTCCGAGATTCGAGAATCATTATAGATGTGTATATAAACCCGACCACGGCCGCTACAAAAAATCGAGTCATCCCAAATATATAAAGCACCAGTAGGATAACGCACAGTACGATATATATAGGAGCAATTCAGGCAGTTTCCTGTCGACGCAGCTAGGCCTATAGGTCTTATGAAACAATGATAGTTGACGTACTATCTTCCCCAGGTTAAAACGCTACCCGCGAGTACCCAGGCCGAGTTCTTCGACCCAAGTGAATTAATTCCAAGCCCAATCCCGCACCTAGCATTCCAGCCTTGGACTATAACTTTGTTTCTCCAGGTAGATCATAATCATCAATCATCATCACACATATACATACATGTATGTACATTCCATAGCGTACGCCCGAGAAGCGCTGCACCAACGTCACACCATACTCCTTGCCCCAAGACCATAAGCTTACGAGACTTGTGCACTTGACTGTCCCAGACAATTTGCCCTACGTTACTACTGCTACTACCAGCAAAAGGAAAGAAAAGAAAGGAACCTCACCATCAGTGATACAAACTGCACATTCACACACAAACCCCCCTTGAACCCCGAAGCACCAGCTGCACATTCCAACCCCCCCCAACCACGCCAGCTGAACTGAAAAGCCCCCCCCCACCCCGAGCCAGAGCCAGTACCACGCGTAGCTACACACAACCACAAGGCGCTCGAAATCTTACCACGTACAAGCAAGTACATGTCTGCACACCCTACGCCGGAGCCATCCCGCCGCCGACGCGTAGCTACTACAACACAACCCTAACCTGCCACCATCATCCGGCCAGCCCACCATCTAGAGTTTACGCGCCCAAATCCCCCCACCTGCAGACTCGAAGCCCACAACCCAAGCTAGCCATACACCGCATCCACACCCAGAGGTCTATCTAGGAGTGGGGGGGGGGGGCGGGGCGGGGCGACGACCACAGTGCCAGCATCTCCCAGAAGCCTAACCCACACAACCTCACCATACACCCCCCGTCTGCCCATACAAAACCACCGCCAAGGACTCCTCCTCCTCCTCCAACACGCAGCACCAACCAACCAACCAGCCACCAGAACCCCCCCCCCCCCGCGCTCCGCGCTCCGCCACAGCACGAGTGACGCCCCATGACCCGCGCTAACCCCAATGCGGCGTGCAGCACCGGTAGTGCGCCAAAGGGGCTCATAACGACCCAGCCGCGTCTGCCGGTCGGAAAACGGTTTTGTAGTGTAATGGATAGCACACGGGATTTTGATTCCCGTAATCTGGGTTCGATCCCCAGCAAGACCTTTCAAACCATAAATTTTTTTTCTTTCTTTTTCTTCAAACAATCCCCCACTTGTATATAGTTAGCGCTCGCTGTAGATTGTTCACATATTTTAGTTAGTAGACCCAATTCCACGTGTATGATTAGTTGGCGCCAATCAGGTTACCAGAAATTTAGAGCTAGAGTCTTTTGCGCAGTCTATTTAACCGTGGTGGTGGTGGGGAGGAGGAACGAACGCCGCGGTCATAAAAAGCGGGGTTATCGGTTCCCTTCAGCGCGGGGGGGAGGGGGGGGCGGGAAATCTGCAAGAAAAATCCAAAAGATGAGGTCTTGCCCGGAGTCGAACCGGGATTACAGGAATCAGAATCCTGGGTGCTAACCATTACACTACAAAACCTTACAATAGCAGTCTCAATTGTACATTATCAGCACGGTGTTGCACTTTTTCTTTTGCGTCCAACAGCACAGGCACGGCTGCCTGCCGTCTTGGCTCTCTTCACTTTGTCGGTCGGAGCCAATGATTGTGGTGGTGGTGGTGGTGGTGGTGGTGGTGGTGTTGTCTCGCCTGGTTCGGTGCCTGCGACTACATACTCGACGCAGCAAACATCATGGTCACAAACACGGTTCAGAGGGAGCAAGCATGTCACGAAAGAGGCACCATTTAACGCAATATCACAAAAGAAAGAGTCTTTTTATTCCAGCAATGTATGTAACCCACACCACAACAAAAGGAAGCAAAAAAAAAAAGAGCCAAGCCCAAGTCCAAGTCTCCAAGCCTCCAAGCCTTCAGCCCCGAGCGAGTGACACCCCATGACCGCCGCCCACCCCCCTCTACGCCATGCCTCCATTCGCCCTCAGATTCTGGCCATTGACCCACCCCGCCTCGGGGCCCGCCAAGAAGGCCACCACCCTGGCAATCTCCTCGGGGGTGCCAATCCTGTTCATCGGGCTGAACCCGGCAATCATCTTGACCACGGCCTCGGGCTTTCCGTGGTAGAAGAGGTCGGTGCCGGTGGGGCCGGGGGAGACGGCGTTGACGGTGATTGCGCGCTTCCCGAGGTCCTTTGCGAGCACGCGGGTCATCTGCTCGATTGCGCCCTTTGTGGCGTTGTAGAGGAGGTAGTTTGGCGTGACGGTGGTGGCCGCGGTGAGCGTGGAGGAGAAGAAGATGATGCGACCGCCGTCGGGGATGTGTGGTACCGCGGCCTGGAAGGGAAGGAGCATTAGCATCATATTCCAAAAAAGACCAAACCAACCCCCCTCAATGAGCGGATGAATCAACAACAACATACCTGAGTAAGAAAGTACGGCCCCTTGACATTGACGCCAAACGTCCTGTCAAAGTCCTCCTCCGTCGTGCCCGCCAGGTCCTTCATCGGCAGCACGCCCGCATTCAGCACCAAGATATCAATCTTGCCAAACTTTGTGACCGTCTCGTCGACCAGGCGCTTGCACTCGGCCACGCTGCTCACATCGGCACGGATGGCGTGGGACGTGGCGGCGCCGAACTTTGAGACGAGGGCGTCGGCGGGGGCGCTGTCGCGCGAGTAGTTGATGACGACGGAGGCGCCGGAGGCGTGCAGGTTCTCGACGATGGACTTGCCGATGCCCTTTGAGGCGCCGGTGACGAGAGCGACTTTGCCGGAGAGAGACATTGCGGTGGTTGTTTGGGTGTTTGTGTTTGTGTTTGTGTTTGTGTTTGTGGTTGTGGTTGTGGTTGAGGTTGAGGAGGGGTGGGTTTGAGTGCTTTGTAGTAGTAGTAGTGGTGGTGGTGGTGGTAGACGAAGAAGCTCCGAGTTTGCTGTCTGTCTGTGTGTGAGTGAGGATCTGGTTGACTGCTGTGGAATGATGTGTTTTCTCTGGAAGACACGAACTCTTATACACAAGCACCAAGCACCAAGCACAGCAAGCACCCAGGCCCGAGTCTGCCAACTCCTAACCCAGCGCCCAGCACCCAGATGGCAGATCACCTCGCGCAAGCACACACTCACTCTGTCCCACGTACAGGCACAGCGCTATCTCCACGCCCACCGGCCCACCACCACGACACTACACTAACCCCGCCATATGCACCACCACCACCACCCGCGCCACACCCCCACCGCACTCCCGCCTCACTCTGTGCCCTGAGCACCACCACCAGCACCACCACCACCACCAGCACCACCACCACCACCACCACCACCACCAACACCCCCTACTCCTACTACCCGCATCCCATCCCACCCCATCCATCCCACCTCGTCCCGTCCCATCCCACCCCGTTATCTCCCCCAACCACACCCCCCTCCCCTGCCTGCCCCTGCAGCAAACCTAACCCCGAGTACGCAACTTCCGCATTCGGAGTTAAAAAGCTTAATCCCCCCCATTCGGCCTTGCGGCTTTCGCCATCCCCGGGGGAGGACAAGACAGGGATACGGGGGGGGGGGGTTACACAGGGGTTTGCAACGGGCGGGCAGGGAGGGAGGGAGGAGGGAGGAGGAGGGAGGGGGGGGGGGACATGTTGGGTCACAGGGTGTCACTCGGAACCGGCAGACGGGCCAGGGTAGGGTGTGTGTGTGTGCCACAGTTATGCTTATGTTCTGGGCTACAACGCAGAAACACTGCCTCGAGCAGGTCAGAGCCCGGGTATAGGGACATATCTCGCTGCTACGGATGGATGGATGGATGGATGGATATATTGGTTTGGGCCAGTGTGATAATAATAACAATAATAATATCCACTTCAAAGAACCGCTGAGAGGTACATACACAGTAGCCAGCGAAACAAAATACATGTATATAGCAAAAAAAACACACCCAAGAAAACACACCCCAGAAAATACTTGATGCCAGACATTCTCATGTTCTTTTTTTGGTTTGCTGCCTTCATCATCAAGGGGATCCATGTACACACCCAAGTCGACCTTAAGCTTGGTATATGCACTCACTCGTGTGAACGTTCGTTCTCTCATTGTTGATGAGACATCACCGAGGATGTGCACACGCCGGGTACATGTTACTTGGGGGGTTTAACTACAATGTACAGTACATACATACATAGCCGCCGGGTATCGACGCAGAGGGCTTATGGAAGCGCGCCTGGGGACGCTGGTTCTTGATGTGTGGTGGTGATGACTATGTATGTACTACTACTACTACTACTACTACTACATGTGTAGGTACAGGTAGGTTTAATTTGTGGGGGGTCATGTAGAGTACAGCGTCATGTATGACAGACGGACTTAATTGAGCCTCACAGCAGCCCGGCCGAAAGCTTGATGCCACATCCTAATTCCAGCCGCCGCTACTGATCCCCAGTTTTCTAGAAACACTCCGACGGTTGCCAAGCGCGCACTCCCCCCCCCCCCCCTCGGGTTTAACGTTCGTACGGTAGCGGCCCTCCCCCCCCCCCCTTACGCATCCACTCCATGGGGGGCCAGGTCTGCGCAGCAAGGTGTCTGGAGTTTAGACTCCATCAATCGCAGCCTCGGGTTTAGGAACTGCCCCTCCCCACCCCCCATCTCTACCTGTCCGTACTGGCACCTAGGCCTGTCACCGTTGTTTGATCGCCATGGACAGCCAAGGTAGCTAGCTATATGTATGTACATGTAGTCAGTGTGCGCACTGGGAATACTAAACTCAACGGGCCGGCCTATGCATAACGCAGGGAACCCCCCCCCCCCCCCCCCTCAACGCTATGACCCAGTACCTTCCAGCACCGAGTAAAACGTCAACACGTACCTACAGTCTACTTAACAGGCGTGCCCTCAGCCATCTCCCGGCCTTCGGCCCCCCGCTACTCCCCTTGGGTTTTGAAATAGATAAAAGCCTCTCACGCCCCCCCACGTTCCCAACTATTTATCCATCTCTTTCCACGCCCAGCAGCCTAGTTCCCGCAACCATGGCTCGTCCATAGTCTTCTCGCCGCCATGCGCACAGGGTCTTGTCTTGCTCTCCTCGGTCGGATTATTCAATAACGGTAGCGAGTTGGGGGGACTGGCTGGTGGGTCTGCGGGAACGGGGGGAGTCGCGATTGGATGGGGAGATGGGAGTAGCAAAAGGGGGTTGGTGGTGCATGTAGGATTCGAGATCTCTAGGTATTCCCTCAAATATTAAGGCTGGCCCGGGCCCACTTACATTTCCTAGTTCTGGAATTCATTCGATACCGGAGCTCGAGCAAATATGGCTCATTGTTTCTGAATATAGGGCGATTTTCGGGTCGTGGAGGTGTTGTCCACGGATATCTGTCACATATGAGAGAGTACGTAAGTCATTCCAAGAGGAGATGACAGCGGTTATGCTCTTTCTTGACGGCATATTGCTGTTTGCGATATTGATAGCCTAGTCACACGTGCAATATATGTCACTCATGGCATACAGGCCGAGTCTAGAATAGTCTCCTTGCAAGCTATCAGCGCTAAAACCGTTGCACTTTCCAACGTTTTGGGTAGTACACAAGTGTTTGAAGCGGTCGGTATTCGTACGCATACCGCTGGAGTAGGATTCGATATCTCCTTGCCCGTCGCTCTGTTCAACATATAGCTGGTGGTGCATATGCAGAAATGCCCGCGCCGAAGCTAGTCGAATGTGAGAATGTGAGGCTCTGCCGTGCGTCGAAGCCTATACGCTGGCTTCTGAGTAATATCCCTAACAACACTAGTACTCTTCAAAGCACTGTTTACTGTTTGTTCAGTGACTATTGGGGAGGGGAAATGGATGGTACCAAGGGTTACGGGCCAAATGGTTAATTCTTTTTTGCCAGGAGAAGGCCAACTTGTATCTAACTGAATCCTTTGATCGGGAATTTAGCACATTATCGAGACTAAATATAGTGTTCAGAGCTCCGGGACCAATGCTCTTGCTTGCACGAGATTCAATGTCACCGGCCTTAATGGTCTATTAAAGCGCTTTTTTTTATAAGGATAATATGGAAGGAAAAAAAGGAAAAAAAAACAATTGGAACTTCAAAGATATCAGGCCTAAGGTTTCGGTGGTTGTATCGTTACCATAATATCAAGATAGAACCTATTCCAATCGAAAGAGGGTTAGAAAAAGGTGTGAAAAATTGAAAGTACTGTAGGGAAAAAGAAAGAAAAATCGATTTCACCAATTTCAATGTTTGGGGTGGTTTTTTTTATTTTATTTAGATATGTGGGTTTGGCCTATTAAACAACTAGATCGAAGTCCCAGATCAGCAGGCCATGGGTCTTTTATTTTGGCCTTGCCTTTTGGAAGTAAGGAATATCTGCTCAATGTTTTATTGGCTGAATAAAGCACGAGAGGTCATCCGTGATCGTACAGCGTGATTAAACAGTAGTGTGGACCGTGCGTCCACCCTTATCAGTATCACCATCTATCGATTGGTAGCGGTATCAATTACCAAACCCTCATTTGCAAACCCTAGCGAATCCAAGCCCTAAACCAGAAATAACAGGAAATTTAGAAACCCGAGTAACCTGCCGATCCCAGGCCAAACTAATCAGGTTCCGCGGGTGTGGGTTCCTAAGACAAATTTTGATCGTGATGTAGTCTCTATAGAGGAGCCCGCGAAGCTTTTAGGGTGTTACATCCACCCAATAAACCGGGAGGATCGAAAGATCTATTCATAAACGGTAAATGTACTGAGCACTCAGGCCGATGGGTTTTTTGTGGGGCTTTCTTATAAAAAAATCAGATTTCCCAATTGCAATGTCACCCCGCGGTCCGCAAGGCTTCGAAGTCTCGAGCGCTATATGTGCTATGTAAGAAGGATGGAGGAATGTCCAGATAGGGCTAATTGAAGAATGCACCAGGGTAGATGCAGTAGATCATTCTTGCCTGAGCTCACTCACAAAAGAAGGGTAAATAATTGCCTACCCAATTATAAACCAGGAATCGTAAGCAGGACCCACCCTAGAAATGCAAGGCTTTAGATACATGTAGTATCCATGTATATAACGAAATCAAACCTGTTTCTGACTTAGCACAGGAATAATCAAACGCTGAGTAAGAAATTAAAGTTGTTGTACTACTCACTATCGCGCATAACCATACATACAATTTTTATATATCCGCGCCTCCCGGACAGCCCTGAGGCTCAAGCGAGGCATCGGAAATCGCCCAGATCTCGCTCAAGGAACCCTAACAGTGGGGAAAGAGATTCGGCTGTAGTTGTAGGGTCAGGGTTGCGCCTTGAGCTAATTGCAGCGGTGTTGTGAGGGAGGGTATCTGTAACATACTCGGGGCAGGCAATAAGAACCTGAAGATGCGAGCTGCAAGCAGGGCTCAATTTGGTGCAGCTTTTCGCCAGGCGCGAATCAGAGGTCGTTACCATCAAAAGTCATTTTCAGGTTCTTCTTACCTGTCCCGAGTACATGTATAGTAGTGCTGGTCCTTATCACAATAGATGTAAAGCAGTTGCGATCCGATTTCCCACTAGAGTTTGCATGGACTATATGTTGGGCGTTTTGAGGTAGAAAGGAGCCTTACAGTTATGATTTGGTATGATGTGATGTGTGGTGTTGACACAGTTGTTGACTCAAGCTGGAGTGGACATCTGGTTAGAGAGGCGAATGCTTAGCGGCCCAGATCCCTCCCTTGTGTTTGATACATCACACATGTATCTCTCCATTTCTATGTTCATTTGAATACGCGTAAATCTACAGTAACTCAAAGGAGGATGAAGTGATGGCACACGACGCAGGGAAGTAGAAAGGAAAGAGAGGTAATATCGTGCCCATTCTGTTTTGTGTAGATATCTGCAGAGGTTGTAGCGAAGCTCGAGAGCAAGGCCGGAAGGAAAGATGATGAAGGAGAAGAAGAAGAGGAGGAGGAGGAGGAGGAGGAGGACGACGACGACACTACGACACTACGACACTACACATGATTGCATAACAAGAATCGTTAGTTGCACTTGCCGACATACATGTACATGTAGTATAGAAGGATGCACTTAGCTTGCTGAAAGAGCAAGGACAGGGATGAAAATTAACGGCCAAACTACTGCAGGCGTGTACGGAATAGAGCTACATACACGCTCTCTCCGAGTGACGACTGGTGGGCCACCAAACCTATTAGTTTTGGTGAAAAGAGTTGTGGTAAACGGACTTCACAGAACATCACTCGTGAGGTGATCTATCTCTGCAGAACACCGAAACATCCTACTCTTAACTCCGAGGTAGATATCTCTTACTCACCGAAATCTCAACAGATTTCGCGAATTTAGAGGTTTAAATAAGGTGGCAAGTCCCTTCGTTCCTTCGTTCATCAACTAGCAGGAAGAAATAACAAACCGGTAGCTGAACAGAAACTTGGTGAGACGAGGCCGCGAATCGATAGCAATATGAGACTCCAGCTATCTGTGGTTAGCCCTGCCCTGTCATCGCTTAATTCCCTGGTACCAATAGATTTTCGGCAGCTGTCAAACGGCGCAGAGCCTCGACATCGCTACTTTTCAGGTCTGGAATCCCGTTGAATTCCCAGTCTTCTCCTTGATGCTGACAGATTTGGATAGAATCGAAAAGTGCGATACTCGCTCGATGATACAATAATTTTTATGATATCATGGATAGTTATTTAATCAAAAAAGCTCGAACCCCGATTTTTGCTTAGGATTCCAACTCATCAATTGATCAAAGGCCTAGGATAATCAAGATGCAGCAACTCCCGGGAAGCCCACGAACATCGAGAGCGCATGGGCTGCATAAACAGTAAAAATATGAGTTGAATATCATCGAAGTTATGAGCGTAGGGCGAACCTAGTTGTTTCCATATCGTCATTACCAAACTCACTTGTTTTAGGAGTCTTTCCTCCCCCACCTTTCAACATTGGATAAAAACCTCATCTGCCAAGTATGTAGTTGGGATTTGGATTTAATTGGGAGTGTATTTAAACTCCCGCCAGCTGCAGATCACAGAACCCCTCTCCGATCATACTTGTGCACTTTCAAAAGGGCTCGTGTAGATCTACATAGGCTGTGCATGCATTGGCCCACATATTCGTTCATGTATGTATGTAGGTATGTACATTACATTTGGTTGGAGCAATATTCTACACGCGCAATCAAAACATACGTCTAGACAGCAAATCTCGGAAGGTTCTCGGGACGGAATTGGAGTTATGTTTTTCAACTTATCAAACATTGGCTCGGAGGGGTTCGGTTGGCCGGTATGTATCTCACATAAGGCTTCAGGCTGTGGTTACTCTGCAGCTAGGACGGACGCCCCACATTGTCACCTATTGGAAAGTCGCTACATGTACTTAATAGGCAACCAGCCAACTAGCTGACCAAGAATCGATCGAGAACTGTTCAATCGTTGCGTCTCTGCAGCGGCGCTGGAAACGCACAAACATATGGTACTTTAGATATGGCTGCCAAACCGAAACCCCCCCTCCCCATCGCGCTTTGTGCGCATTACGTCTTACGCCTTGGCAAAACAGACAGATGGGCTTTGACCAGATTGCGATAAGCACCCGCATCATCGATGGTTCATCGTCCTCAGAGCTTCCCCTCTATCACTCCTCCTCAACATGCACTTATTCCCTAACCTTTGCCTCCATACTGTAAAGCTAACTCCTGCTTGCGAGGTAGGCAGAGCATGTAGATACCTACCGACCTTCTCAGAAATTTCTCACCTACATACATCATGAACAAGGATATCATGCCTGCATGGGTTCCCATGGTCAAGCAAAAGCACTAGGATTCGCGACCCCTCCAAATATAAGCCATACCTACCTGAGAGTGCCGGGTGCAGACTCACCACCCTCACTTCTCACTCTACCCACAAAATCTTGAAAGTACAAGCGAACGCTGTCCTTCGCCTGCAGAATACAAAATAATTTACATATATGCACACTCAACCCGTTTAATGCAGATATTGAGAGGTTGCACTGTACTGCTAAGAGCTGGCTAAGACATATCCGGTCTCCACACGCGCAAAACCGAACACCAGATAATTAAAGCACACTCCCTGCATTTACTCTCATTTCCCCATCTGTTATAATCCTCCTTGAAGTGAACCCTTCTCCCAGTTCTCTTTAGCCCATCTTCTTTGCTACTATATCGAATCGAAATTGCCTATATCTCGATGTCACAACTGTCGAGATTTTTTTCATAGATTCCATATTACCAATCCGCAAATCACAGAATAGGAAAGGGTGAAGACGAAGAAAGAGGAACGAATAAACTCGGGTAGTTACTATCGATCTATTCTACTTTTATTATTATTCCTGCTGCGGTCCAACGAGTTTCGCCTGGGGTCTTAACGGCTCTCATTCCTTAACTCCGATACGCTCACGGCATACCATAGTCCGGCTACACTTAGGACCATTTCAGTCGTTTTACATCATCGCACCTGGCGTGTGTGTCTTTTTTTGTTCTTCCTTCCCTTATTCGTCTGACGCAAGGCTTTCCACCTCGTTTGTGGGGCACACGGCCGGAACGACCCCGAGAAAAAACGTTGGGCCCTGAGACTTTAATTTTCACGCTACCTTTATTTGTTTTTTAAAGGTGCACTGCAGAGAGACGAACCGAGTAACATCAAATCTATTGTTTCACTAGTGCCGAGCCTCCTGTCAGGAGCGAGTATTTCTTAACTTCGAAAACCTCCAGAAGATTTCAGCATTTCGAAAAGACACCAATACATACCGCCGATATACAACTTACATCTCAAGATGCCTAGTACAGATTTGGCCCCACAGAGAAAGCGAAAAAGAGCCAGGACTGTTATATCATGCACCGAATGCCATCGCAGGAAGCAAAAGGTTTGCCTCGTTGCCTCTTATATCTTGTTTATTAACACGATCGGGTTACTGACTGTAGTATAATATTAGTGCGATAGACAGCACCCATGTGGAAACTGCACACTCAGATCTGCATCGCACTTGTGCCAGTACGAAAGCAAATCAGGCCCGAACCATAATAGCAGATCTTCTTCGGTTTCCCCGGTTTCTAGAAGCCCTAAGGGAGAGTCTCCAGGGTCTCCGGATGATATGGTATTGGGCGCAAAGGATGTACCGGGGGGGTTTGGGTACATTAGGTCGAGCGGACATACACACACGGCATTGAATGTACTAGAAAAGGTATGGTAGCTACAAGCATTTCAACAACTCTAATCTTAGTTAATGGGACTAACCCGGCCTAGCTCGACCTCGATGGTCACGGAAGTGTCAATAATTGGGTTAGTTCAAACCATCAGGTTGTTGATATATCCGATAGTATGGAGTTATATCCGTACACAAAGCACATTCGACAAATACCACCTAGGCCTTACACTTCGCTTCTTGTAAGGGTATTTTTTCAGGAGTGTAACTGGATTTATGGCTCCCTACATGAACAAACTTTCCTCAAACATATGGAGGAGTGGTATGATCAATGCACATCGAATACACTGGGCAATAATGGGAAGAAGAAGATACTTTCACAGTTCCCTGCATTGCTACTGCAAGTGCTAGCCGTTGCTTTACAAATGCTTCCTATCGAACATTACAAGTTTATGGCACAGCTTAACCTTGGAAAAGAGAATTTCTACAGCCTTAGTATGACCTACAGCAACACTGCGTGTGAGCTTGCAAGTCTGTTATCAGCAAGCAGTCCTACCCTTGTTCGTGTTCAACAATGGTTTCTGAGAAGCTCATGGTTGAAGAGTGAGGGGAGAGCTGTTGAGTCATGGCATGCACTTGGACAGGCTATCAGGGAGGCTCAAGAAATGGGATTACACCGGGAGCGGCCGAAGAGATACGTCGAAAGTATAGCGAGTGTGTGGGAGCAAGAGATTGAGAAACGGGTCTGGGTCAATCTTTATGTCTGGGATCGGTAAGAGAGTTGAGTCCTGTTTAATTTGTATTGTTACCTTTTCTAACTGTTTAGATTCATGTCTATGATTCTTGGGCGCCCTACAATGATCAATGACCGGCATTGCAATGTAACGCCGCCAATTGATTGCCCAATTCCCCAAGATCTCACCAAAGTGCCCCCTGTTCCTCGTGGGCCTCTAGATCCTCCAAACCCTTTCACAGAGCGCCTGTTAAATTACCAACTAGCTCATATCATAAACGAAATCGATGATATGGAGGTCAAGGTCGATAAGCCACATTTATTGGACTTCTCTTCGGTCGATCTGATGCACTCAAAGATACTTTCTTTCACAGAATTCTTTCCCCCAGCACTTGCGATCCAGAATAGAGATAGTTCATACGATCAACAATACCCATTCCTTTCAGCCCAGTGCGAGCTTCTCAAAGCTTCAGCTTTCTGCCTAATAGTAGGGCTTCACCGGCCTTTTGTTTTCACAAGAGACCGTTCGAGGATGGAGCTTGTCAAGGCTTCATTGGTCATTCTTGATTCACAAACCAGAGTGCTCCAGATGACAAAAGAACACCATCACACTATTTACACTCTTTGTTTCTTTACATTTGATCCAGCAGTTCTCATTGCAGCGGTAATCATAACTTCGCCAGCATCCCTAGATCCCGAGATGATTGAGGCTTGTCTTAAAGCCCTGCGAGAAGGCCAAAGAAGACTAGAAATGCTCGGTCAGAGAATCAAATTAGCGGAGAAAGGCGCTGCCGTATTGAAAGTGCTTATTTCGAAAGTGGAAGCCGCGATTTCCAGCGTACACCGAATAGACAGCTTCCCAAGTCGAACCAGGATTTCATCAACAACAGAATCTGATTCTGGTGTCTCGATATCATCAGGAGCTTCTCCCTACGCTTGTGGCCAATCTCATGAATCGCCAGAGTCACCAGTTTCGTTCTCAGGTTCATTGTCACATTCACCAACCATGTTGTCGTCGCAATTACAGTTGCGGGAGAACATGCACGGTAATCCAGAAATACAGAGACCAGAGCAGATGAGTGACTTTGATTGGGCCTCGTATACAAACGCCGTTGTGCCACACCGGGACCTGATGTCAATGGATCTGGAGGAGTTCTTCTCAATGCCTGAAATATCCTCCAGTAACATGGGGGACACCGCCGCAGCGACCCATCATGTTGTTATGGATCAGCACCACCACAGTCAGGGACAAGAGCTTTATGGTTTTGGGGCTCCTGGGAGTGGTTGTGCGGTGGAAGAGCAGCAGATGATGAATGGGGTGGGGGACAATTTTTGGCAGAATTTATTGAATGTGCAATTCCAGTAGAAAAAAACGTGTTTATTGGTCTTTTTGTTTCTTGGTTGTTTTCTTGGCGGAGTTTCTCACTCATTTTGGGGTCCTTTTTCTTTTTTCTCTTTTCTGTCTTTTGTCATTTACATGGGTTATGTTTTTCCTCATTTCTTTTTCTTTCTTCCATTCTTTCTTTTTTTGGAAGGGCTTCTTGGGGTGTTTATTTCCATGTCGTTGATGCATATGAATTTTACACTGAAAATAAATGATCTACACCTTTAATTAGGATTCCTTCATTGAGCCTCAATCTGAACCCTGGAAATTCATGTGCCAAAACATATTTTGGTTAACCCAAGTAAGAGCAACATCATCTCTTACAGCCCTTTGGTATATTTGTACCTTTCTCGGCCCCAGATTCCTCTAATACCCCAATCCCGAGGTCCAGAGTAAGTACTGTGCATTCCAGTATTGGCTTGGCACTATCTCATCTGGAACCCGAGTAATAACACGGGGGGTGATATTGGTGGATCTGTCAAGTAAACGAAACCAAATCTGCACGATTAGCGAGCGACTTTGGGGTAAGTTGGGATGATTACAGGCTGTGGGATGTCCAGACCTTGTTTGGATACGTCATGATCATTGGCATAGGGGGAACAAGGGGGTGGTTGATTGGAACATACATACCCGACCAGGTGCTAAAAACTCAACTGTAAGAGATTATTTGTTTTTCTATGCGATCTGACAATTAAGATAGGTTGCCTGGCACCTGCGCCCTACCAAGGGTTTCTGAAGTGGGAACGGTGTAAATGATAATGTGAACACCTTTTCTTTTGAGCACGGGTCCCGTCACGTGCCTAGTTGACTAAGTTCATTTTTGTCAGTAAAATAAGCAAAATACGGAAACTACATGTATTATATGGATGCCTACCTTTTTTCTTTGCTTTTTGTGATTCGTTTCCCAAACGGCCCGTCCAAGTGGAAATGATCTCGGTTGTAGTTATCGGCAGATATTACAATCGCCACAGTTCCTCGTGGTTTGCTAACTACATGTATGAACTTTTATCCTACCCTCCTTGCAAGCTTGATATTGAGCTTCGCGCACAGAGCATTATGATGTGGTTATTGTCGATACGAACAGAAAACGATCTCAACCTAAATATTTGCTTGCTAACAAGCTGCTTATCATATATTATGTTGGGCCCTCTTCTTTTTTGTTTTTTCCTAGGTAGCTTTGTTGGATCTGGGTTTGATTGTTCTGGAACACAGACAAAACTAGATTTTTCTAGGCTGCATTACTACCTAAAAAGGCCATGCTAATATGTACTAACCAAGCCAACATCACTGGAGGTTTGTCACGCTCATGATCATTCACTCAAACTAAATTGTAATGCACAGAGCTGGTTGTGATCGCTAGTTGCGATCTCTACTATGAACAAGAAAAGCTAAACCTCCTAGGCCTGATCACGATATGTTGGACGATGTCATTCTCTCCTCGTTTGATTTGCTATTTGAGTGATTCGTGGTCTGTGCACACAGAGTTCTAAGCAAAGAGTTCTTGATGATAAATGTTTAACATTTTTTATCTATATAACTACCTCTCAAAGTAACTTCCTCTCCGGATGCGTTATAGGGTTTGAGTTAACATTCACCATTTGCTGAGTTAACATTCATCATTTACATATTTCAAATTGGTTACAATGGTGCGGAAGAAACAATCCAATAAAACGCAAGCAGCAACCATGAAGGGGAAAAAGACCCTTCGATCTAGTAAATCTAAACCAAATGCTGAACCTGAGCTCGAGCCTGAGAATAAGAATTTTGATCCTAAGATTTCCAAACCTGAGATTCTTGAGCCAGAGATCTCTGATCACGAACTTCCTGTTTTTACGGCCCCTACATCTCCGACTGGGGGGACTAGTCAAAGGGAAGAGGTCGAACAGATAGTAGTTCTCCCACTCCACTTCCTCCCTATCTGAGTGAGTTAACTAATGAAATCACGGCACTTTGTCAAAGAGCCTGCCGCAATCTTCCGCAACTGACTTCGGCCCGCCCCCAGGGCTGAGCTTCAGTTCTAGCCCCCCAACATCGTCCCCCTTATCGTCTCCTAGCCCTTCTGATGAGCCATTGCCCGAGGATTTCAAACGGTGCCGCCTGTCAACTGACGATGATGAGACCTCGGATGACGGCGGAACACCTACGAAAAAAGCCAAACTGACCGCTGCCCCACTAAAGAAGCCGAACGTCGCAGAAGAAAACATTCTTCTTCTTAGTCTCAAGGATGAAAAAAACATGAAGTGGCCTGATATCGTTGAAGCCTTCCGCGAGCACGGCTGGGCCGGTCGAAAGCAAACACTCCTCAAAAATCGATATAGGAGTCTTAAAGAAGGAACAGTGTTCTGGGAGGATGACGATGCAAGTCCACTGCTCCCCCCTCGCGATAATGCAATCCCACTGTTCTTACAATATTTTGGCGGGCACTGGGTTTGCTTACTTCTGGTTGTGTGGGAATGGGGGGAGTAGATTGATTTCTTGCATCAAGCGATCTTTGAAGCCGAAAAAGAGTTCGAGCGGACAAAGTGGGATAAGGTGGCGGAGAGGATGGTGGGGCTAGGTGCAAGTAGAAAGTTTCAGGGGGCAGCATGTGAGAAGAAGTTCAAGGCAAAAGCTATGGAGATCAAAAAAAAGGGAGCGGCTGAAGAAGCCGTTGTAGTTTCAGAGGAACCCGCTGCTCCCGCAGGTGTTTCAATATCTTGATATTCGGGCAGACGGAAATGATTCTTATTATCGTATTGGTACATACAATTGAGCCTATTTGGTTAGCATAATCGCATGTAATATTATGTTGTTGCTATCATTCACCATCTGAGTAGCCAAAAAGGTTTATTTTCTTTTCTTTTCTTCTTCACTCCCCTGTATATCTCTATTCATGGAGGCGTTGACTATACCAATTGCAAAAGGTAATTTCCCCAATTGAGGGTATTGATTGGTCCCTGCATCTGAGAGCCACCACTACATGCAGATTTCCGCGGCCGTCGCGTTTATGCACAAGTTGGTGGTCTTAGTGATCTGTCGCCTGAGGACAACTAAATTGGGCTAAAGCATGTCGAATGATAATAGTATTGGGCAAATATATAGACATAATTTTCAGAGGTGTTCTTGATGCCATTGCTCAATCGAGTGCTTTTATCCACACATAGAAGTCTATGGAAGGTTTGTAAACTTGGGTAAAAAAAAATATAGAGTACTAACAGTGACTTGACGAGTGACATTTCATCACTCAGTCTCCTTTGACAATACCTTTGAAGCCAGGTCTATACGTCATTCCAGAACGTACACGAACTCAACCAACAAATTGCAAACCGATCAGCACAATTGGCCAAGCATACAAACCTGGAAGAGTAACACATAGAACAGGGTGGTCCGAGCAAATGCACGGACACGAAGACCCCGCACCTCATAGGAGACATGGCATACGGGCTCAAAGGAGGGGGAGGTAGAAGACATATCGTATATATATTGGACCGAACCATCCTGCCCACTCCTCAGAGAAGACCTTAATCCGACAAGACCAAGGACATATCCACAAGTAAAAAAAAACCCAATTCGCCAAAGAATAACACGATGTCTGAACACAGCACCAATTCGTTTTCTGAAGTAAGTAAACATTATGCCCGGCCAGCAAGCTTCCGCCAATAGCGTAGGTACTGACCAATGTTCTTAGCACTCCACCCAGAGCGGAGACGAGCCCATGCCCAGCCAAAACGAAACCGTTCCTCCATCTACCACTACTGCTGCTATTACTGCTGCTGATGCTGCTCCTGCTCCTCCTCCGCCACCTACTGCTACTACTCCGCCCCCCGTCGCTACTCCTCCATCTCCCATGACTACCGCAACTCCTCCTAGTCCTATTGCTCCTTCCACATCTCAAAAGACACCTCGCAAATCTCGTAAGCGATTCGCCTCTGGCACTCCGGCCAAGGCCTCGCCAGCCAAACGTACGGCAGCCCTCAAGCCCAAAACTCAAGTGTCGGGTGTAGTATCGGCTCCGAATTCAGGAGATGATTTCCGTCTTGTTCAGCTCAAAGAGGAGGGAAGACCTTGGCAAGAGATCTCTGAAATCTTTGAGAGGGAGGGGAGAGGGAAAGTAGCTAAAGGGTCATTAGCGAAGCGCTATTCGCGACTAACGGCAAAGTTGGCTGCGTGGGAGGAGCATGAAGTTGATTTCTTGATTCAGGCAATGGCAGAAGTAGATGAGAATAGATGGGAAAGGGTAAGTGCCAAGATAGCAGAGCTGGCAGGAGGAGGTGCTGTAAAGAAATTTACAGCAGCGATGTGTGAGCAGAAAGCAAGAGAGTTGGCTGGGAAGTGTGTCACAGTTACTACTGCCGCCTCCAGTGATACTCCTGAGGAGCTGGAGGATTAAAGCGGATCTATTATCTAGGTTATATTATATTGTATTCCTTTGGATTGATGGGGAAGTCAGAAGCTATCTTTATCAAAGGCAGAAATTCAAACACAGTGTTGGTTAAAATCTCAAAAGCCTAGTTCTCATATAAAATATTACTATGCTCACATAGTAGAGTAGAACCATCGAGTGATATTCTATGAGAAAGTGCCTTATCATTCTAAAGCTTTAAGATCGAATAACAATGCAAGAAGTGTTCTTATTTACAATGGGTCGGATCATGTCAAAGAAGTAGTTGATAAATCCCACAATCAAGGATATTACTATAAAGAAAAACTGGTACAGCCTGTGAAACAAGTACAAAATCATACCAATGCGGAAGCTCTTTATGCTGATATATATTCATAAAAATATAGGCTTACCTAGAGAAAGATTTATCTGAATAGCTTTTACCTTGAGGTTATTCTGATCTTAACTAAATGGGTTTCGTCATTTTCCTTGACTTTGGTTTCCGAAGTGAGGAGTATAGAATCGATCAATCACGCATTGCACGGACACTGTTGACGGACGGCGCTGAGGGAAGTCATGAGCCAATTAGCTCAATTGACCCTAGCTTATAAATCTAATCTCGAGACTTGATATATAGCTTATATAAAGTTTACTTATATATATAGTATAGTATATTACAAGTAGCTATTGATCAACCTGAGCTCTAACACCTAGTTGTATTTCAAATGACAAAATATACTTATTGATCAATCAAGCCAACATCAAAACCTGAACCAAGCATCAAGTATTGATATCCCATAACCAAAAGGTTACATATAATCAATGAATTAAACCGGTAAAAAAAAAAGAAGTGTTGATGTCCAAGGTTTCGAGTGACGAACTGTGATTCGAAAACAAATTAGCCAGGTGAACTCTGGAAACCATGAGCCCATACAACATTGGATGCGGGATCAAAATCCTAAAGCTGCGGTATGAATTATTATTTTATGAGAAGTGGACGTTGCCAAACCTACTCTTACGTATAGCTCGAGTTCAAAAATCGTGGACGTGGGACAACACCCAAAACACACCAAAACATCGAGTTTTTGCAACTCTGCCCTTCCACCGCCACCAATATATAGACCTTGGAATTAACTGTACTGGCTCTGGAGTGTCTATATTTCTCATCTTCGGAATTTGAGTCAATAATTTTGAGTGGTGTGTGCTGTGGGGTTTAGCAAACCTTCCACTTCGCCAACCCCTACACGAGATTATTCACTACTAACACACTAATTATTTATTTTTGGATATAAGTGCTGATATAGAATCTCCTAGAAATTCTCCGGCTCTTGACACACTATCATGTATCAAGAAGTTATGTTGAAATATATGGAAACCTTTTTGTGGTTTAGGTTAGTCTGCGGGGATGTAGTACTCATAGTTGATGACTAAAATTCGAAATGTAGTAAATGTACTGGCTTCTTTAATATCTGTACATCCATCCATCCATCCATATTTAATATTTATTTATACACATTAAACATTTATAAAGCAGCCCTAACTAACTCCACTCCATCTTCACCATATCCCACATAATACCCCTCCACCTAGTAGCTGTCTTGTTTGTAGTCAAATCCAACTTGTTCGCCCCAGCCACTAACCACGACTTTGGCACTACAAACTCGTAGTAATGCCACTCCCCCGCTGTAGTTCCAGATCTATAGAGCGATGGATCAGTCGCAATGGGTGTGGCATGGTTACTCAATGAATTTCCATTCAAAACAATCTCAAGCGCAGACCCTGAACCACCAATAGCAGTCCCGGACCCCGAGAACCCCGCAATAGAGAGCGAAAGTACAGCAGATGAGTTACCACTCGGAAGAGATCCAATGTCAAAGACAACAGACCAAGTCCCCTTCGAACTCTTTCCAAAGCACCAATCTTTCGCCGAATTGATGCCAATGGTGTACGTAAGATTCGCTGGGCAGTTATCGACAAGACCATGAGTATATGGAGCACCTCCGTATGCGAAACCAAGACTCTTCCTGTCATAGTCTCCGATCTGCCATATATCTGTTCTACCCTGAGTCTTCCATGTCAACTTCCCGACATCAAGGTTCTTCCCCTTCTTAAGTGTGTAATTTCCTGCCTGGAAAACAGTAGTCACGCCTCCGATTTCACCGCCGTTTGACCAGGCCTGAATCGTCCACGGTTGTTCAGTGCGTACATCCTCGATCTTGAAGTTACCCTTATTATCTGCATAGGTGGTATATTGGAAGGTAGTACCCTGCGCGATAGTTCTTCCCGGCTCACCAAGAAAGATGGCGGCACCGGCAGCGGGCTTCCCGGTGTCGAGCATGAGCTTTCCGGAGATAGAGCCACGCGACTGGTAGAGGGAGTCGGTGAACCACTCATAGGGCCATGCCTTTTCTTCAGCTTTATTGCGATTCACGGCGTCCTTGACTGAGCCATCGTTGAGGTAACTTAGAATTATTTTAGTGAGTTCCCATATGTAAGGTAGATAGATATGTGATAATGACTTACACAAGCCAAGGCCCGAAAACCTTCCCGTCTGGGATTACGTTACTGAACGCTGCCTGAAAATGCGTCCCGTGGAGCATATTAAGCAATACAGTATCGTTCGTCTGACTCTCTCTATGCAAACTCAATTCCTGCTTCAATTGGTCACCATTATAGTAGTCCTTCCCGGGGTTTATAAGCCAGCAACCAAACTTATCCCCATACACGCCATAAAAGTCGCTCTCACGCATGAAAAGCGACCAGTCATATTTGGTGATATAGGTGCCATCAGGACGCTGCCAGGTTTCATCTTGGACATTAGTTCCGTTCAGGATATCTGAAAACAGAGGCAATGGCTCATCCTTGAGGTACGTCCGGCCATTTGGAAACAGCCCGGGGTCGAGGCGGTAGAGGGTTCTGAACTCCCCTTGCACGCCGAGAGCTTTATTGACGAAGTAGGAATAGAAGCCATCAAGACCGGTTTTTAGAACGAAGTGGACAACACCTTCTTTGGCGGTGAAACCAATGTCAAGCATGTCCTGGGTCTCGGAGTAGATTGCGGCAGACGTATAGTTGAGGTCAAAGTAGCGGCCGGCTGGAAGATTGTTAGCCACACTATCAATGTTTATATTTACGAGAGGATAACGTATTACCATAACTTGCATAAGCTCCTGTGGCATTCTTGACCAGGTCCTCGCCCTTATACATTAATTTTGTACCTGAATATCATCCCGTTAGTGTCCCAATTATCTTTCCCTCGAGCTCTCGATTAGACCAGTCCACATACCATATTGCTGACCGACATGCATAGAGATCTTATCACTCGCAATAGTGGATGAAAATGTACCATTCGTTCCATCGTTATGTATTACAAGCGATAATGGTGACTTTTTCGAGCTCCTCGTGGTAGGAGAAGCCGCTGCGAGTGCGGCCAAACAGGCGCCGACACCGAGAGTAAACTTCATTCTTTCTATTGAAAATAAGAAGCGAGAGGTAGGAAAGGAGACTTGAGGTAACGAACAGCAAAACCACAGCGGGAAGGAATGAAAGCCAGAATTTAAAGCAAAGACCCCTTGGCCATCTCTCATCTCCTAACTCCTTCTACCGAATCTCCGACCTCATCTCATGAGAGCAGCAGTACCCAGCTAGTCAGTGTCACCAATTAATCTAAAGTTCTCCCCGCCCCCGGATTCCATTTGAGCGGTAAGTATGTACTTTGCGGGGAAGAGTAGCGAGGCTCGAGGCCTTGTATGGATTGGATAAATATCAGATTTACCAGCCGAAGCGCAACTTCGGGATGATGATACCCCGGGAATCGAGAACCCACTTACCAGTTTTGCTAATTTTCTGAAGATTCAGTTCAACTACATTTATGTAATCCTTCTAGAAGCACCCCTGCATGAAGTTCAAACCAAGCTTTCTTGAGAAAGATATCTCGGCACAAACGTTTGCGCAGGTGGTAGAGTTCAAAGATTATTGAGATTAGTTTATGGTGGATCATTATTGGACAGGGGGCTAGGTGATGCATGGACCCGAAGGGAGGTTGGTTTGAAAAACTGGGGAATGGGGGAAAAAAGGAAAAACTCAGCTCCGAGTTCCGGTTTTGGCAAAAGGCAAATGGGTAATGCGAGGGATACTATATATGTCCCTCGAGCTGCGTATGTATGTGCTCAGTACTTGACCTTGACTACAATTAAACCCTCATACTCAACTCACTGTAGTTAGATATCGTGGATAGTCGGCAGCGATAAGCGCCGTTTATATACAATTCGGTTCGGTTTGTGCTTATCAGACAGTTTTAATAAGTGTCAAGAGTTTGGATCACGGCCACTTCATGATCTGATCTGATCAGATGCGCCGCGGAACATTCCAGGGGCAAGAATTCAGCACGAGACCAAGCCACAATCTGAGGACTGTACCTGAACGTCATAGACTTTTCTTCTTCTGCAAGCCTATGTACGGGGAAAAAAGAAAGTCTACACGAGTTTTTCGTTTACGGTAACTGCTCGAGTTTTATCTACTACTCTGGCCAATTAGATTGAGATTGAATGAGATAGCTATCTGTAGATCTTATCCCTCGGTCAGGATATTCTTATCATTCATTTATCAGGCCGGTACCTAGTTTGTGATATTGGTTCCGCAAAACCTTTAAACAGCATCCGAATGTGAGGGCAAAAAAGGCTTTTTGTTGAAACACAATTGTAGGGAGAAAAAAGCCTCGCACAATTAATGGTTGATTACTCTTCCGTAATGAACAGCCAGCTGGGTATTTCAACGTGCAGCTGATGCCGGCTATCACGACGACATAACACGCAAACCAATCTGACAGAGAGGTAAAAGCAAAGAAAGACATCTAGAAACACAACAGGTAGGTGCATAAAGAAGGCAAGCACTGTGGATGGATTACCGTGAGCACAAGGCAAGGAATTTCATAGTGTTGTCTGCGTGGACATTTTCAGCAGCCTGGAATGGTCCCGGGCCAGCGGATATTTCAGTCTCGAAAGATACCTAAAGAACATCTATCATCAGTCTATCGAGCCACGAAACGTTCTCACGAAAAAGATCTCATGGTGTTGAGCTGAGTTGTGTGTACCCAGAGCAATGGAACCTTCATACTGAAGCTCCCTGTACGGCAGCAGAAGCCGCTTGTGAGAATTTCATACATGAGATTCATGGTTTGATTCACAACTGAACTGGAACCCCAGATTCTCGGTTACCAATGCTCAAGCCATGGGCATGCAATTGGGCTATAGGCGAAACTAATTAAGGAATTAAAAAAAAGAACAGTTCGAGTTACACACTTGTTCTGTGTGAATGGGCAGTCTTGTTACTTATTACTAAAGACTAACGAGATCAGCAGGATATGATTAATAATTAGTTCACACTTTAGTTGCTTGACGTTAGTGTAGCCAATTATGAAGCTACCACTGCTCCCAACAGAAAGTCAGTCTGGGGCTCATAGGGCTGTCTGCACAATCTAGAGGTCCACGATGTATCTATCTGCGCTGGGTAAATTGACGTCAACCGTTTCTCCGCATCTCCTCACCACAGGGCCTTAAGAAGCCATACACCTATGCAAAAGTGGTGGTTATTGAAATATGTATTTCTTTTCGTTGCCGGTATCTTTTTTTTCTTTTCCCCTTTCTATTTCAAGTATGCATTCTCGGGTTGATTGTGTTGATACCTCAACCAGATGGTTGGTGGCAGCGCGGCCGAGTGACAACGTGTGAATATCGATATCTAGAATAATCAAAAAAAATTTTTTTTTTATTTCGTGCAGCTGTACTACATCAATTGCAACACGCCCCCCTGGAAATGCAAAATGTCAAACGCCCCTCATGTACCTTGGAAGCAAGGGAGAATGCAAAGGTGAAACATAGCTGCAGAAAAATGATATGGCATTTAATAAACTAGGTCCAGATGCTTAATCACGAAAATACCATAACCCTCACAATGCCATTGGAAAGTATTCGCTGGGAAAAGTTTACATGTAATTGTCGTTGAGGAGATCACTGTAGACGCCTGTGGTAACGTCATCGGTATCTGACGCCCAGCTCTAGCTTTACCCTCGAGTCATCGTCTATGAATCACTACGAAATCTTTCTTACCCTGGTCGACAGTCTTCAATATTCATGACCACAAACTAGGAAAAATTCATCGCTATAATTTGGCAGACGCTCATTTAGTTAAGGCACAGCTTCCTTTTCGAGGATGTAATGACCACCAACTCTCGAGGTCATCATCAGATTTCAAAGATCACAAGACATAGAGACTGGGGTCTTTGAACTGCTATTTCCGGTACCTTTCTGAAGCTGGACCTTTGCCGTGAAATGCCTGTCGGCCCTGGCTGCAAAAATGCTATCAATGTCACATATCTCCACGGGCGTCTGCTCCGCTCAGGAACACAGAAACTCGTACAACCCCCTTCCATCAATCAAAATTAACCTCAACTTCTACTTGTTCCTCTCCGATACCTCTTTTTTCTGCCTCCTCCAAAATCGCAACTGTAGCGGTGGCCCCAACCCTCGTCACACCAAGGGCCATAACCCTCAATAGATCATCCAACGTTCGTACTCCCCCGGCCGCCTTGATCTGCACGCCCGAAGCCGACTTCTCCCGCATCAGCTTCAGGTGCGGGAACGTCGCACCATCATATGAGTAAAACCCGTTCGACTGTTTGACGAAGCCGTATCCCGTCGATGTCTTGACGAATGCGACGCCAAGGTCGGAGCAAATTCCGCACAACCTGACGATATGGTCTTCGTTCAAGTAATCGTTTTCGAAGATAACCTTCAGGATAGCGCCCTTCTGAACAACCGTTTGATTGATCTTTCGGATTTCGTCTGTAACGTAGTCCCAATCACCACCCAATACTTTCCCGACGTTTACAACCATGTCTATCTCATCTCCTCCCGCATCCACGGCAGCTGCTGCCTCTTGGACTTTGATGGCAGTTGTGCTGTTCCCGTGGGGGAAGCCGATGACAGGACAGACGAGTACTCCACTGCCGGAGAGCACCTCACGAGCCAATGGGATGGAGTAGGGCTTGACGCAGGCAGTTGCGACCTTGTAATTTTTACTAAGCTCGAGACCCTCACGAATTTCTGCATCAGTCATCGTGGGGTGGAGGAGGGAGTGATCAATCATTTTAGCGAGCTGGGGAAGCGAGACATTGATCTTCGTTGAGGTGGCCATGACTGTGGGATGTTTTGGGTTGTGGTGGTGGTGTGTGTTTCGTTTGAAAGGTTTTTTTTTTATAAGTTTTGTTTCTAACCCCCACTCAGTCAAAGTCTAAAACGTGCCCAAAATTTCGGTACGACGGGAATCGGGGTCGCTGTTGGGCTACGGGAAGCCGAGATAAGGGACGTTACTGACCAGGGTTTTACAGGTGCCGAGTTGATTCGTCAAGTTCAGATGGACAGCGTCAAAGCGATGATTCCAATTCCAATTCCCAATAACCTGCGGCCCTACCTACACTCGACATATGTACATACATACTTACATACCTCGGCAAAGTATGGAAGACCCTTTCTTATTTTCTTATTTTCTTTTCCTGTCCTATTTGCTTATTACCGTTGATCCGACTTGGCCCAACCTATCAACTTCCCGGCTCCCCGATATGATCGGGTCCCCGCAGTGAGTGCTGCGGTCGCGGGTCCAGGGCTCCGCGGGGGTGCGCAGGGGGGATGAAACATTACACCAGATTTCGGTACCTTTGTTCGTACCAAGGATAACCTGCCCTATTACATTGCCAGCAGATAGCCAGGTTTCTCAGGCAGGGTCCAGAGAAAAGAAAACGGCAATATGTACTCTACCAGCACCAGCCTTGCTTGACTTTACTCCAGGGGAGGGTCCCGAAGATCCGACTTGAAAAGCGTGGAGAGATCAATAATCAGATAAACACTTATTAGGAGTGTTTGTAGCAAAAGCGAATCATACATTACGCAACAATCATCATCACCAGCCAGGCCAAATAATTCCGAATAGCCGCTGGGTCTATGTAGTCTTTTCTTTTCTCCCTCTCCTTTTCCCTGGAGCGGGCAGAAAGAACGAATCATCTATTATGTAACTTATTTTTCATCTGGCTAGAGGGACTTTATGCACGTGGTCATAGTTTGGCTGATAAAATTCCAGTTTCCAATCCGCCTGGGTTGAGGGGAAGGAAGCTTGAGCCAGCTGCTGCAGCAGCTGAGGGTGGAGTAAGGGGCCAAGGAAATTTTCAAAGATATCATTTGCCGAATATCATATACCGGTACCACAATTATTATGGCGTGCTGTTGCATTACAGTACGCTCACTGTTCTAGAGTAGGCAGACTATCTACTCTCCTCTCCTCTGGAGGAGGTACTCTACGCACGCTCACATACGCTCACTCACATACACTATGTGACAGTGCCAGACATCACACGTGGGTCCCTATTGCTTCGCAATTGATCAGGTCCGCATTGGGGAGCTTAGCCCCTTTGGTTGTATTGGTGCCTACCTGTACCTAACTGAGCTGATATCGTACCAAACCCTTACCTCACAGCATTTCTCTTACTTTGTTTCACGATAGCACACAAGTGGGACACTGAGGAACGCAGTCTTAAAATGGAATTTTCATGATGTTCACCCCAGAGCAGCATGTTTCCTCTTTCTTGAAAAGGGTTATCCACCGGCGGCTGGACCTTGTGCAGAGGGTAAATCCTTATTTCAAAGTTTCTAAGCACACCGCCGCCGCCGCCGTTGCCTTGTTCACCTGAAAACGTATCGTACTCCTTTATGGGAAGAAAAGTGCACCGTACCAAAGCTGAACAAGTCCTCACGAACAAAGGTCAAGAAAGTAAATAGAATAGTATTTCTCTAGGGAGTTGAATAGGAAATCCAACGTCCCCATCAGTATCGTTAGACCACTACCGTGCCACGTATTTAGTTACCCCACTATGTGGTTCGTTCCAATACCCCGGTTCATTAAGGAAAAGGAAGCCCAACTTTGATATCATTTCCTCCTTGTTCGTGACCAGTAGTAGGCATGCCACCCTCTCACACCCACTCACTCACTCACGCATTCTGCTCATGCTGGGCCACCCCTCCCTCCTTTTTTTTTTTTTTTCCTGGCACTCGCCCAGAAACAGGGAAATGGCTCTAAAAAAACACTTATGGCATTTCCGAACACGCGAGGTTGAGACGGGGGTGTACCATAACCAGAAAGGTGAGTGAGTGTGAGTGAGTGAGTTGAAGGTGCGAGTGAGGGAGACGTGAGTGAGACGGAAAATGCCTCACGAGCCTCACTCACTGTACTGGCCAGGCCATGGTGGCTCTTGAATAAAATCTGGATGGTCAACTCCATATGGGGCTGCGCTCTCGAAACCGTCAGTGATACTGCACACAATCGATCGAGGGTGTCCCACCAGGCTGGAGTATATAGCTAACTTCTCACCGCCCTTCCATCTTCTCGCTCTCCAGATCGCATCGATACAATTAATCGGCCAACCACACAATTACAATAATAACCATCCACCCTCATCATACCATCACTACTAGTAGTAGCCACTACTACCACACGCAACTACATACTACTTACCTCCGCAGGACAGTAATAATAAAACCCACATCCTGCTTCACGCTCACGATCACGAAACCACGAGCATCGCCATAAAAAAGGAAATAAAATAATCCACACGATCCAAATCTCACGATACCTCTACCCCCATAGTACCCATCCATCAACTTAGAGCCTCAATAACGCCTCATCTGATCCTAACTACCACCATCCCCGCCCTCAATTAAACACACCACTAGAAAAAACAAATCATACAAATCGCACGAAATGCTTACCAACCTCATCACCCGTCTATTCCGCGACAGCGACTCAAACGAAGACGACAGCGATCCGGGCTTCACTGCTTTCATGGAGACTCTGCATGCTCGCCGCGCAGCGCAGGAGTGGTATGCGCCCGGGCCAGAGGGGGATCTATATCGCCAGAGATGTCGCGATGAGGAGATGATGCGCATGGAGTCGAGGAATTATGGGTTTATTGTCAAGATGGATACTACTTCTTCAGCTGCTAGCTCGGTAAGTCTTTATCTTCTTTCTTCAATTGTCTTTTTTTTTTTTTTTTGGTTTTGGTTTTGAGAATCGGGGGCTAATGGTGGTTCTGGATTAGACTTCACAAACGAGCATTGCGAGCTCGAATGAGGAGGTTGAGAGGAGGAGCAGCAGCAGCAGCAGGCCCAGAAGTCTGTCGAAGCGATGGAAGCCCTCGAAGTTGCTCAAGAAGTATAGTTCTGAGAGGCCAAAGAGGGTTTCTTCCATGGATTCATAATTAGGGATTAGTTGGGCGCTATCATAAGGTATGTCACTACCAAATTGTACTATTTTCATATCATGTTTACTAACAGCATTTTTTTCGCAGCCTTTGAATTGAAACTTTCCCTTAAATTCTATGGAGAGGATACAATACTTTTTACAGCGCGGCGTTTTTTCTTCTTCTTTCTTGCTTTCCTATCCATCATTTTCAATCTCCTACTGTTTTTCGGTGTTTTTTAACGGAGCGAGCGGGTTTTGAATTTTTTAAGGGAAGCTGGATTTGCTTTACTTCGGGGGACCGGGTTGGGAATATTGGGTGTTGCACGGAGTTTTTTCTTTCTTTTTTGTTTGGGCGTGGGGTTATTTGCTTTACTTTTCATGTGAAGAAGAGATAGGCTGGCGACTCGTGTTCCCGCGGGGGCCGCTTCCTTCATCACTTACTTTCTTTGCCCGAGGCGGTGATTTTATTTTTTCCCTTTGTTTGCCCTTTTACTTTTACTCAGTTCTATTGATATCATGACTGCGACACACGACTATTCGACGACATTTTTCCTTGGTTTTCTTTTTTTTTCGGGGGGGACATTCATGTACTCTAGCTAGCTACACTACATTATTTATCAAGAGTACTACTTGCTCAGTACTCTTTCTACAAAGAAACAATCAATCAATCAATCGATCAAACAAATCGATCAAACAATCTACAAAACTACCTAGCTATCTACTCAGTAACTTTGCTATTATGAAGTACTCTCCGTCCGACTAATGATAGGAACCACGTCACGCAATTTATTTCAGCCATTACTTCCCTACTTACCCTGATCATGAAAACGAAATGCGTATCCTCAACCCCTCCCCCCTCCCCCCCTCCCCCTCTCCCTGCTGATCATGGTGGTCAAGATCATGAAAGACCCCAATATCTCAAACTAAACACCGCCGCCCAGGCACCAAGCCCACGCCCAGCCTTCTGGGTAAAGGCCAGAGTATCAACCAGGATCGATACCCATCACTCGGGCCTATCCCGTCTGTCCGTCCGTACATTGCCGTCCTACTCGCGCTCCTCCCACCTCCGACAAGACAACCCGTCACAGCGAATCACTCGCCGCGCCAAGCTGACCAAATATCGTCATTTCCTTGGCCCGGCCCTGCATTCGTGGGCTTTGCTCCGAAGAGAATCAAAGCCAAGCCGCCTCCGCCGCGCCCAAGGCCGGGGGGGAGGGACTATATTGGAAGAGAGGTTAGAGGTGCAACAAAGAAAAGAAATGAACAAGGCAAATTGCAAAAGAACGGGGTGACGCGTCGTTCGTCGACGTTGTGTTCCTATGGAATGGAATTGAAGGAGGATCGGAGGCACTAGATGATAGTCAAAGTTTCCTCCGTGCGTGCAGTAGAGAGAGACCGTTGTTGCCTTCTTTACTGTAACCTTTATCAAATATGTACATTCCCTGACTATTTTTAACGCGCGCGCGGGAAGGGGGAGAGGGAGGGGGATGGGTGGGTGGGGTTGGATTGGAGTGGCAGTTGGAAGAGTAGATTCTTCCGTGGGTTCCACCGATGCGCCGCGGCGGGTAGGGGCGTATATGGTGATGAGTGGGGGTGGTGGTGGTTATGGTGGTTATGGTGGTTATGGTGAGTAGTGGTGTGGAGGTTAATTGAGCCTTACATTACATGATATTGCCTTGCTCTTGCTCTGCTCTGCTCTGTTCTCTGCTCAACCTTATCGCTAGAGTGGAAAATCCACCACTAGAGCCGATGAGACCCTGACTGACTTAGATCATGCTATGACTTGATCTCACCTCACGACTACTCTATATCACTGAGATTCACGACTACCGGACCAATTGGCACAACTCACGAACCACTACTAATATAAATATAATACGCAGCCCAAACAGCCAAGCCAAGCTTAGCTCTACGTATGTAGGTACACTGCCACAATAACCGCTGGCTGGTTGGCTGGCCATGATACGTTGTACTGAGCGCTATGTAACAGTAGCTAGCAGTACGTGCTGTTTTCCCTTGGCTGGCTCAATCCACGTAATGCCATACAGACGGAGAGAAAAAATGCCCAGCGCCCAGCCAGCCGCAGGTGTGGCGGATGCGTGGTTGTGTGCCCACGTAATGGAAGGGCTTGGCTGGCCCGTGCCTTGGCTGGCCCGTATAGCTATGTAGTAGTACTACATGGAGATATATTGGGAGATGTTGGGAGAGTGAAGATTTGCTTTTTCTAAGTAATGGAGGGCCGGGGGGGGGGGGGGTACGGGTGCCCATGTTGGGAAGGTCAAATACTTTGTTTTGCTTTTTGGGCGGAGGGGGCAGAATAGTTATATACTGGGGCTTTTAATGACCGTGGCAGAATTAATCATTAATCATATGGCTACATGTAGTAGCTACTACATACAGACCTTGGTGGGGGTGCACTGTACTGGGTTTCTTGATCATGGTCATGTCATGGTCATGATTATGATGATATGATGGATACTACGTACGTAAGTATTTACATAACTACTGCCTTGAGGGTTTTGGGGTTTTGGGGGCTTTGAGGGGGGTTGCATATACGCTCCCCCAGAGGCAATTGATTGGTTGACAATGATAGCTGTGTACTGCTCATGATCACCAGAGTTTGAGTTTTGAGACCACCGCATGTCAATGGCTATTGGTACATGTAACAACCACAGTCTTTCTTCGGAGAGGGTTACGACGTCCAGATCTTGGCTCGGGAGTAAAATGGCATCATCATCGATATCATATTGAAACACAATCAATTAATGCGCAATAATAATAATAATGGTTGAGTTTGTCTTCCTTGTAGGTACACAGGTACTACCACAACGACCACAGCGCCATGTAGCTAGTAACATCATATCATGATCACCCGCTATCGACATTCATGATTACTCCCCCACCCCTCGCACAAAACTCTATCTCCAAGGCTGCCTAGGCAGTTTGTCCAGCTAGCTAGCTAGAAAAGATGCTCATGATCATGATCACTAACTCGACGCTCACTCACTCACTCTGCCAGTGGGCGCCATTCCCGCCAGCGAGCATATTATAGCCAAGCTAGCTAGCTAGCTAGCTACCAGACGTACGTGAAATCTCTTCATCTCTCCTATCTCTCTTCCCTGTCATGAAACCTCACTACCACCACCACCTGTGACACCTCGCCCCGGCCGAAATCAACTGATTCGCGCACAGGGGCGGCGGGTTCGAAACACAACATGATACCGACCCCAGACCGGCTAACCAGAGGAAATAACAGCCAGTCTTCTTTCTTCTTCTTCTTCTTGACCCGCCGCGGCATGGTTCCATGTACACACACACATACATACACACACACATGCATACCTACATACATGTATACAGCCTGCGTCGATTCTCCGCGATACGATATATCTCATTGAGTGAGTACATAGTGGTTTGTTTAGTTGGTACAACGTGGGAAGCAAGGGGAGGCAGAGCTACAGGATCATGCCGGAGAAGCTTAAGCCTAAGCCTAAGCCTGGCTATATAACCACTACCCACTAAGCACGCATCCAGAAGCACAAAGAAGCATGCAGAAGAAATCCGAAAACCAAATCGAAAGGCAAAGAAGAAGAAGAAAAAAAACCATGAGAGCTAAAATCGATTTTGGCTCGACCGGCCGGCGGTGTGTGTGATATATTGAGATTATACATGTATCATGTAGTATACTAGGGACCATCCACGGCCACCCAACATGTACTCACTAGGGTCCAGTGCCACGAGAGCTGAGCAAAACACATTGATGTAATCTTTTTTGCAAAAGCTAAATGTTTATATTAATTATGCCAACCAACTAATCCATGCAATCAAACCCGTCTGTATGCACGTTCCCGCCGACTCCCAGGGCCCTCCACGAAAAACCTTCCCCCCAGAGCACCGCGATATATATATATATGCACATCCTGGCTACTATGTACTCAGACCCATGCGCTCCTCATCCACACACACCTCTCTTCCGGAATCGTCCTCTCCCACCAAACAATCAATCCCGCCTCCATCACACACTCTCACTCGACACATAGGGTTAGGGTTCCATCAGCCCTCCTCCTCCCAACACTGGAGAAGAAAAGAAAAGAAGAAAAAATACAGTGGCCAAAAACAGCCATGCGTGAGCGATGCGCATGCGTGAGGCTTTTTAAGCTTTTGTGCGTATGTAGAGAAGGTAGCTATTGGCGGCATGGAAAAATAATATATATATATATATATGTACACTTGTAGTTTTCTAACGTTTCCGAACTGAACTGAGTCTACATTACCACCAAGATCCAGTTGCAAAGCACGGTTTACGCCCCATATGCAGGCCCGGTCCAGTTCGGGAACGTAAAGGGAACTACGGGTATCATCTACACATGGGAAAGGAAGGCAAAAAAAAAAAAAAAAAAAAAAAAGAAAGAAATGGGAAAAAGGAAAAAGGAAAAGAAAAAAAAAAGAAGAAAGGAAGAAAAGGAAAGGAAAGGAAAAGAAATAGCAGAAGAAAAAAAAAAAAAAAGGGAATGAGCTACATACATAGCTGGGGGTTGACAACTCACCCGCCTACCTCGACCCTACTCTGCATACACTTCCATCGCGGGGAAATACCTACATTCCTGAATTCTCACGTGTGCGTAATCTACAAGTACTGCACTGCACTGCTCTGCACTGTGATATGACGCGGACCTAATGTTAATGGTGGTGCACTCTAATGTATGTATGTACCTACACATCCACTCCGCCGTTTCTGGCCCGGACCTGGGCAATGATATCATGCATCGAAAAAACGTTGTGTGTCCTGTTTTCGTAAGACGGGGGGCCGGGGGAGGGTTAAGTTTTTTACTTTTTGGGCCGAGTCCCGGGTTATGGTGACCTTTTTGCGTGGTTATGTAAGGTGGCATGTAATGATGTGATATAATGGAAGACTTCTTTTTTGAGCGCTCAAACGGGCTGCTTACGAGACTGCGGGGCGTTTGGGTGGGAGGCCATGATCACGTTGGCTGCGTTATTATATCATAGCTCTCAAGTCGGGAGTAGACGTGTAGATGATAGATCTACACAGACGTAGATTGATATTCAGGTCCCTGGCGAGCGGGCATACGAGAAAGCCTCTAGGTAATTGTTTATTCTTTTTCGATGCCATAGTAGGTTTAATTTTGCAGTGAATATTTATTTGAATTGTCTAAAATATCAGAGAAAATGAGAAAACGTTATACGCCCCCATTTCTAAACAGTTTCAAGCACCCGCTCAAGATACGCCCTCACCTCCGTCGCAGCGCCATCAAGAGCTGAGGTAACAAGTCCGACATATCCATCAGGTCTCACAACCGCCACTCCACCCGCACTCTCGTCCACCCCCCAAGTCTTATACGCCGTTCCATAGTGGTCGCCCAGCACAAGCCACTCACTCCTCTCCCTTACACACGCCGGGAAATCCGACCATTCCAGGCTCCCCCGGTCTCCTGGGTACACGACCACAGTCTCGACCACGCCCTCTGGGAACCTCCCCGGAAGCGTCTCGACCAGGTCCGCCACGACCTGCTGAAACGCAGCTGGATTCGTCCTAAAGGCCGTTGGCAGGGCTGCCACGATCCTGTAGCGCCCAGAGGTCGGCATGTCATCGTGAATGTCGCGGGGGTTTGCGTCAGCGAATCTCTTTGTGCGCACGTTCATGAGCCGCCGCCCAGGGATCAGCAGGCCGCTCTCTGGTGCGCCCGAGGGGGTGGTTTCTTGTTTGGCGACGAGAAGGCCCTCGCGGTACTGGATACCGCATCCGCTCGTAAAGCCGCTACCGGTGCTAAACACCTTGACGAACTGCTCGTGTGTGAGGCCTGTCTCGGCGCCAATCTTTCCAGAAAACATGGTGGAGAACTCGGTGTCGAAGGCGATCAACTGCTGGGCGATATCGAGGCGCTCATGCTGGTATGTAGCGATCAGATCCGCGCTCGCTGGGGAGAGTCCGTTTAGGACGTGTGCGAGTTTCCACGACAGGTTGAAGCCGTCCATCATGGAAACATTCATTCCTTGGCCTGCTTTTGGGGAGTGTGTGTGGCATGCGTCGCCGGCGATGTGGACACGGAGGACGCCATTCTTGTCTGCGGTGGAGAACTGGGTAGTTACACGCTGGCCGATCTGGTAGGCGGCCCACCAGTCGACGTCAGCAAAGCTAATTGTGTAAGGGGCGAGAACCCTTTGGCTCTGCGAGATGATGCGCTCGAGCGTCACCTTCTCTCGGCGTTTTTTGGCCTGTTGTTTGGCGGCGGTAGGATCAGCGGTGGAAGGGGCGGCGATGGTTGGGTCACGCTCGACTTCGTCCTCCATTTGGCAGTAGATGCGGGTCAGGACCCTGTTTCCGGAGATGCGCTCACGGGGGATGATCATGATGGACCCTGTGCTGGAGTGCTGCAGGGGGTGAGATGCGTAAGTAGGTCATCTTTAAGGGATCTAGCATCTAGGGGGGATAACTGATAGACTTACAATTGCACATCTTTTCCTGATATCTGGGAAGTCTGTCTTGACGACAGTATCCACTACACCCCTATAATTCAAGGATGGTTAGTTTATAGGTCATGTATGCCACTTATGTGAGGTAGATAACCCACCAGACATGATCTGTATGATCACCGACAAGCTTTAACCCCATACCATCTCTAACAATGCTATGTGCGCCGTCCGCGCCGACCAAGTATTTTGCCCGAACCACTCTCTCCATATCCTGCCCGTTCATCTTGACAACCACCGGGAACTCCTCATCCTCGTAGTCAAACTCCCATCCTAGTACTTTCCACCCCCTCTGTACCTTATTCCCGTTCTTCTCCAGGTCCTCATTAAGAATCCTCTCAATCCTGCCCTGATGTATCGTGACCTCATGCGGGTACCTCGCCGGCACCGAGACATCAGGCACAAACGCAGTCCTGACAATCCCGGACCCGTCCTCCGTAGGATTCCAGAAGCCGACCTCATGCATCTGGCACCCCTGCGTGAGGACCTCGTGGGCAAGATCTAGCGACTGCAGGACCTCCAACGTCCGTGGCTGGATCCCATCTGCTTGGCCGGCATGGATCTGCGCCGTCTTCTCGTCGACTGTCAGAACGCTTGTTATTCCGTAGCGTGCGAGGCAGACGGAGGCCATGATTCCTGCTGGACCACTGTTTGGAGGTCAGAACGAATCATCTAATACGTACAGGTCTGGGGAGGAAAACTCACGATCCGACGATGACAACTTCATAGCGCTCAATTGTGTCCTCTGCTGTGGGACGGGCTGGAGGGGCTGGAGAAAGACGTGGGAGAGGGTTGAGGTGCGCTGGGTTGACACGGGTGTCTCGCCCTTCACCGGCTTGTTCAACAAAGACTGGCATTATTATTCGTGATGTATGTATTTTTTCTGCTGGTTCAACCACTCCTGCAATTGCTGTAGAGATAGAAGAGGAACAGGACCAATATCTGAATCTATATAGCTTCAACCAAGCAATAGTACCCACAGCACTATATCCACAAGTCGCTTAGTCGGCGCCTCGGCAACCTCCCGAATTTTCGAAACACCCCTTGGCTTTCTACCTTGGATGAATTGGTGGATGGGTGCTGAGGGAGGTGCTTTAGAAGTGATGATATATGATTATCTCGTCATTGGTAATAAGTAGATATTGGACCAGACAGCGGGCCAAAAGCCAAAAGTGCGGGGTTGCAGGGGTTGCCCGCAGGTTAGCGCAGGTTAGCTCTCCATGATCAAGAATTCGTAAGAATTAGACGGTACATGGACCGGAGGAGGCCTCTATGTACGGAGCTGAGATAGCGGATCGTAATCGTTGGCAAGCAGCGTGCGGCGGCGGTTGGGTGGTGTGGACCGTGTGGGTGTCTTTCCCACCGCCGGGGATCTAGCCGAGGTTGTTCTAGATCTTGTCTTGTTTGACAGCCATATCGCCAGTCAATCAAACCCTGGGATATGACTGAGATATGCACGCTTCTGATTGGCTTGCATGACTGGCCAGTTACGTGCCAGGCAATGTCATGGAATGTCACTCGATAATATCCCAGGAGGAGGAGTTGAAAGATCTGTCGACCCTGCCCGCGTGCACGCCATTCGTAAGACAGCGGTTATCATTTCTCGCTCATGTACTTTACTTACTATATCCTCACAGCTGAAAAAGAGAGGGAAAAACCGAGCTTCTTATTCAACGGGAAACGTCCTACTGATACCCAGGCACACGCCACGGCCACTACTCTAACGAAACTTCTGGTAGAACGGGCGCTGGGATGAAGGCAAAACCCTTACCTACCAGACACCGCAGATTGATAAGGGAGATAAATTTATAAAAAGATTTGTGTGTAAAGGCGATACTTTCTTGGTCTAGGGCGCAGTATTTTTCGAGAGATATTCCACACTCCCCAAAGGTTCTTTGGAGAATATCTACGGTTGCATGACCCGCTCAATCTTTAAGTGCCTACACCAGCACCCCGGTCCGTGAAAGAATAGTCTCGTTTTAACCGTTTTTGTCGAGCGCCTCGGTATAGGATAACGCTTCGCAATTATGTCCTGGCTAGAGGCGTTGGACAGCGTGTGTTCTGATTTTTCAACGAGTCAACCGAGAAAATACATAGACTACGGGATTAATGCAGACAACGTGTCCATGATCAGTGGGCCATTTGAATAGAGAGCCTACATACGTGCTATTGTTGTTCACTGGCACAACGGACATTTCTCGGAATTAACTATGGCCTCGTATGAGAAGAAATGGCCTTCAGGCTTATTACAGTGTAGCGAAATCAAGGCTACTTGGATTCTTCTGGAGAGCCATTTCATCATCTGAGAGTAGGCTTCAAAACCAAGACCACCACACACCTTGTCGACAGGGACTAATAATGACACTCAGTCAGCTGAAGGAGCAAGCATGTAGATCTTTGTGTTGCGGAAATCTTTAGTTGACTAGATTTCCGAGTCACCTTTCACGTCCGAACAACACCAAAGGTCTGGAAGCGAAGCTGCAGCGCTGTCAGGACATGTCTCAATGTCCATGTAGTAGTTAGGAGCTAGAGGATAAGATAGATATGTTAGGTCATACAAGACCCAGATCGAGACGGACATCGAATCAGACATGAAATATTGAAAATGCCTAATACATTGATCTCTTAGAAAGGCAGTTTGTCAAATGCCCCCACTCCCCCTCGCTACATGTGCAGGTTATCGACAAGACAAGTGCAAATCGAATATCGAGTGATATATGATGATGAAATCTCAGAACTGCCGAAGACATGACTCCCCGCGTCTTTCTATGGGAATAGTAGTCAGGATTTTTATTCGAAATTCTATACTTGATAGGTCAGGAGACTGGAACAAAGGCTCAAGGGTGGCGAGGCGTCTCGACGCGCCGGGCCGGGGGCCGCGTACGATGGGTGGGTACTTCATAAGGGTAGCTGGGTCCCGAAAAGAAACGAAATATGATGAGTACAGGCGATTTCCCAAACAATGTCCAAGTTGTACCAAGACCTTTGGTGAAGTTCAGGCTGCGTGGTTGCCTACGCAAATCAAGCTATGATGGAGGGGTGAAGAGCTGTGGATGGGAGACCTAGAGAGGAAGAGGGAACACGCCAGGGGAAGAGACAAAAGAAAAATAAATTAGGTCAAAGAAGTTTTAAGTGTCAGCGTATTGTTGAACTTGAATGTGCTAATAGGTAGAATAAAGGCTCTGGGCTGCAATGATTATATGATCATCAGTAATCACTCGTCTACACACTTTAGTCTAGGCTTCAACACGGCTGCATGGAAAAGTCACGAACCATTATGCATTTTTCCGAATAATCCTACCAAGGAGAGAGATATTCCTTCGAAAAAGGGCATCCATATTCCATACTGCAGATACACCGACCCCTCAATATCGACCCAAAGCACATTACCGCACCATATTGGTTGGCGCATACCAAGAACCACACAAGTCTCTCAAAGGCTCGTGAATCCGAGTGAGAACCCATGCGTCCGTCACTCACCCACCGCACAAGCGAAACACCTCGCTACCGAGCTCTAAAATTATCAGCAGGCCACCGCCACAAGCGATCAAATCATACTCGCCGCCGCCTCGTGCCCGGAGGCATGCGGCACAGATGCTCCACTGCATCGCGTCATATTCCTTACAATAATTTCTAGAATGTGAGCGAGTAAGGGTCTCTGCCTGCGTAGTAGGTATGTACCTCCCAGCCACGCTCGATATGTCTAGAAAGAAAACCCATCTGGGATTCTGAGGAAATTAATCAATGCTGCTGCTATTCATGGCCGTCTTGGCAGGCATCGGCCGGGCATCTCAAGCGAGTGCGGGATCGGGAAGGCCGGGTACAACAGACAGGGATAGCCACCGAGTGAGGCTCAGCCTTCCGGATCCCATTTAACCTTTTTACCCTGTTTGCGCACCTTCTCCTTCCTCCTTCCAACAACCATGGAAATCACACTCTACCGGTAGGTGGGGCTTGTTAGGTAAACACTTGACATTTAGGATGCTGACAGCAGGAGGCAGATCAGGCACATACAGCACCCACAGACCGGATAAACCACACTGACATTGGAGAGGACGTACGGCTTTGAGTGGAGACACCGGGCAAAGGTATGTATGTACTTGTGCCGTCGGTGTTTTATCTGGATATGCGAACGAATGGTGCTTAGCTAATTGGAGGCATGAGGACCAGGTTTGTTCGCCGCGACACGACTTGTGCAATTGGGCGACAACAACTACCATGAACAGTAGTTCTTCACTAGAGACGACTGGTACGATAGAATCGAGTTCTTGGTGTATCTACAATCAGCGTGCTTGGTTCACCTCGCGAAGAATCGAAAAACAATCCCACTGTTCCGTGTGGGGTTCACAATGGAAACAATACACAACAATCCACGGTACCACCGAAGCTGACGATTTGATCGATGGCAATGTTCTTACAGAGTTTCTGTGGGCGCAGTAATCTTGTACCATTCACAGTCAGTACTATTTGTGGTGTGGCGTTCGTGTGGTACAGCACCCTGTGCCTGGCAAAGATCTACTCCACGCCGCAACACCACAAACCTCACCGGGTCCGAATAGAGATCCATTCCATCTCAACCTCCGGAGCGATATACGGTAAAGAGGGTTACTCACAATGGTTTATATACGACCTTCAACTCCCCGAATCCAACTTCTTTTTTTCCCATCCTCACTCACTTCTACATTCACTTCATCACTCACTCGTTCCGGCAACGATCACTTTCCTTTTTCATTTCCTTCTTTACTTTCACAGTCACTCCTTTAGTCACTCTTTATTATACTTCTGAGCTGTGCTTAGTTTATTTCTGTCTTTTCTACTATACACGTTTTTTCCTCACGACCTTTCCGCTCCACCAACCACTACTTTTTCAACTTTTCAAACCCTTTTCATACCACTAAATCAATCAAAATGAAGTTCACTGCCGCCACCGCCGCCATGGTCATTGCCTTCTGCGCCACCCAGGTCGTAGCCACTCCCACTCCCTCCATGCGATTCCGCCCCGATGTGATGCGCAAGGCCACTGGTGAGGAGAAGCACCCTTACATCATCCCCCAGGCCGTCCTTGCCAACATGGACCTCAAGCGCTGCTTGGCCGAGTGGGACGCACCCAACAACAAGAACAGCACCAAGCCCGATCAGAACCCCGACAAAGTCATGCAGCAGCTCCAGAAAGCCTTCAAGGACGCCAAGTTCACCCACATCCACATCAAGGCCGAGCCCAAGCCAAACAGCAAGGCCTTCGTCCGCAAGATCGAGAAGTACATCGAAACCCTCAAGAAGGTCGTCGAGAACGCCAAGAAGAACTCAAACAACAAGCGATCCCTCGAAGCCCCTGCTGACGAGTCTGTTGACGCTCCCGCCGATGAGTACGCCGGAGAGGCTCCTGCTGATGAGTATGTTGGAGAGGCTCCTGCCGACGAGTCAGCTGGCGAGGCCCCCGCAGATGAGTTTGTTGGCGAGGCACCTGCCGATGAGTTTGTAGGAGAGGCACCAGCAGATGAGGCTGCGGGCGAGGCCCCGGCTGATGAGTTTGTCGGAGAAGCCCCAGCTGATGAGTTTGTCGGAGAAGCCCCAGCCGATGAGTCCGCTGGCGAGGCCCCCGCCGATGAGTTTGCCGGAGAAGCTCCAGCCGATGAGTTTGTCGGAGAAGCCCCAGCTGATGAGTCCGCCGGAGAGGCTCCAGCTGATGAGTTTGTTGGCGAGGCCCCAGCTGATGAGTCCGCTGGCGAGGCCCCCGCAGATGAGTTTGTCGGAGAGGCTCCAGCTGATGAGTTTGTCGGAGAGGCCCCAGCTGATGAGTCCGCCGGCGAGGCCCCCGCCGATGAGTTTGTTGATGCCCCCGCCGATGAGTCTGTCGACGCCCCAGCCGATGAGTTTGTTGATGCCCCCGCCGATGAGTCTGTCGACGCCCCAGCCGACGAGTTTGTTGATGCCCCCGCCGATGAGTCTGTCGACGCCCCAGCCGACGAGTCAACCGATGCTCCTGCCGACGAGTCAACCGATGCTCCTGCCGACGAGTCAACCGACGCTCCTGCCGATGAGGAGGCTCCCGCCGATGAGGAGGCCCCCGCCGACGAGGTGGCACCAATCTACAAGCGCGATGTCAAGATCCAGGGTGGCTGCAAGAGGCCCGAGGATGTCCTCGTTGCCCTCCTCCAGGTCGAGCTCAAGCAGGGACCTGGCCGCTTCGGTGGTCCCCTGGGCCCCCGCCGCAAGGCTCCCCGCTACCGCGCTCCCCGCTTCCCTTCTTGGTGGTAAACGGTTTTCGATAGATAGTTTATGATTTTCATTTGTCTCTGGGTTTTTTTTGGGTTCTCTTTTTTTTTGTAGCATGGGAAATGGTTTTTGCATAGGAAAGGGGAGGATGGGACTGGTAGATGTAGAATGATAGTTACGAATTTATTAAAAGTGGGTCAAAAAATTTGGTCTTGTTCGAATTCTCTGGTGATTTTGGTGATTTTTAAAATACCTTACTCATAAAATATCACTCGGCTTGTTTGAGCTAGTCCTAAAAGGGACATCTATGCACTAAGCTTATCGCAGCGGCTTGATTTCCTCTTCTCCATTTGAGGTGGGAAGGGGACAATAAACTGACGATGAGAATAGAACTTAGGTCTTTTTTTTTCATTGATAAATTCTTCCAGCAACAGCTGAGCTATAATAGCCAAAGGAACATATACCCTATGTATTCATCATAGTACCCGACGGGTGAACAGAAGCTAATTCCCAAGAATACATGTATATACATACCACATGAGGAGAACAGAAAGTGGCAGTTTCTATTGTCTATTTATGTCCTATCAACTGTCGTTTATAAATTTTATTCGATGCTGTTGGTGGGTGTTAATAAATACATAAGATGGAAACATGCTGCTTTGGCCCAGGGAGGATTTGAGTCTCGGTAGCGGTAGCGGTTTAGTTATGCACCAAGTGTTTGTGCCGTGTTATTGAGGTGAAAGGGTACATGTACTGCCTGCATGTACATACATGTACTTTGGGGGTGCCTGGGATAGCCCTAAAAAGAAAGCGGATAGAGGCGGGTAAGTGATCGAATATTACCCTCTGTAGCCTCTCATATATATACGAGACCACAGATCGGCTTATCATCACTTTAATTTTACTTCTGGCTTCTTTGCAGCGACCAACAACAATTCAACTGGGCTTACAGTAACACTGTTTTGGGGGGATTTTCTTGTGGGAAGTATTTTCTATGACAGCGCAGCCTTGGGCGACTTGAAGCTTTCTTTGGGCATTGTTGGGCTAATGAATGGGCAGGCCTGATAATTACAGGTAGAGACATGAGTATGGATGATACAAATGTCCGGGCATATACAGTGCTACTTATTGATGGATAGAATGTACCATTGTGTGGGCTACTCTCAGTCTCTCACCTGACTGAATCATACTACTGGCAATCTATCTCACCTCATACGATGCGGTAGATATAAACTTATGGAAACCACCCAACAAACGGATCGAATACGAAGCAAAATTCACAGAGGCGATATAGGGCTCAAGCGGGAAAAGATATTCGGAAGAACAAAACCCCAAACAGCGAGAAAGTAACCCTTCATAGATTTTTTACATTCAAGAAACAGATAATCCATGGGCACCATATATATATTGCCTCACTAGTACTCCGCACACCGGCACCGATGTACTCGGACAAGTACGTTTAATACACCCATTGTTGAAACAATAACATCATGTCTCGGGTCCTCCTGCTTCTATGCCCCAGGATCCCCCCCTACTGCGGTATGCCTGGGATCTCTCTATCCTTCAGCATCACTGAGGCGTGCAGTACACTCGCCCTACAAGAAGGGAGGCAGCACACATTAAGCCATTATCATCTGTTTCCCAGACAAAGTCAATACCCGGTCTCTGCTTCCAAAATGCAGATATCAGAGAGGCTTACTGTGCCAGAAATCGAATACTAGTTGCCCCGCGGACTGGGCAGAGTGTAAGGGCGAGTGGGACCCAGACAGATAAGTGCCTACTAGAGTCGAGGCACATATCATATCGCACTGACGTTTTTGCGCCCTGAAAGCTGCTCATCTATCGATTTGCACCTTGGGCGTGGATTATTAGTAACAGTGGGATTGCCTGTATGTCGAGAGCAATCTGGGTTTTGCCTGGGAGCTGGCGCTCAACCCGGTGCATACAGCACCAATGTACTTACAGTACGCTCGCCCTACAAGAATTGGGGTGGGCACAGTGAGAAGGCTATAAGGCTTTCAGCTACTGGTGCAGAGTGCCTGAGAGGTCCCAGCCTCTTTGAAGCCTAGGACCGGAGGGTGACTTTGCGACATCAGATCCCTCTCAATCCCCCCGACCATGGCATCCATCTCTCGGCACCTGTTGATCATGAGGTACAGGGAAAATACCCATAATCTCAGGTTAGCTGAGGGAAGGATGATATTATCTTGGAGAAACACCATGCTTTTGGAAGGGAATATTACAGTTTTATAGTGCGTGCAGTACAGTTGCCTTATGAGAATTCGAAGTACCAGGCAACGAGGGAACACCCGGGAGCTCCTCGCAGGACAACACCAAGGGTCTGTGTTTAAAGGTCAGAATTTATAGCATAGATACGTAGACTGACGGTGCACAGCGGGCAAGGGATAACTCACAATCTTGGAAGCTAGGTCCGCCTCTGATGGTAGGAATATTGAGAGACCCAGCATCGAAAAGATATAGAGAACAAAGAGAAGGTATCTGGGAACCCCCGGAGGAGACCATCAATGGACTACGTTTGAAAGTTAGAATTTATGGCATAGACACGTAAACTAATGGCGGATAGATAATGAGAGATAACTTACAGCCTTGGTAGCCACATATCACCAATGATGGCAAGCACATTGAAACCCCCAGCCTATGATGACTAGGAGAGTGATAGGTGGAATACTTGGCCAATGGTCTCGCCCCCACATTTATGTGCTCGGGACTAAATCGCCCACGGATTCTGTCGTGATTTGACCACGATAAAAATCTTCGCTTTGGCAGACGAGTTCGAGATAAAAGAAAGAAACGGATAAGGATCCGAATTGTGGAAAGATGGCTGACCCGATGGCCGGAAGGATGGACTTGGCTCGAACTGAGCTTTCAAACAGACGGAATTTTGAATGGAATGTGAAGATGAGGTCTAGACGGAGCGGGAGCAATCTTCTGACTTTTAAGGGTTGTGAACGAAGAAGGGGTTACATAAGTTGGGCTACTCAGCTTTGGCTTACGCTAACCATGGTTCATAATCTTGGCTGTCATACGCGGGAGGGAGCCTATGCGCATAATCCTCTGCCTCATTTGCAGATAACACCTGATATGGTGCTACGGGCCGGTATTTGTCATGGATTATCACTCGGGTCTTCGCAGCAAACGAAACATCAAATTGGGTTGTGTGAATCCTCTGACAATATGCAATATCTTTTGATATTTGATGGTAGTAGGGACTTTGCGCAAATGGAGCCAGCTCTATATTTTGATTATATGATTGGCTAATGGTGTGATCGGCACCAATCAGGTTGTCAGAAAATGGAGCTGGCTCCATTTGCGCAAAGTCTCTAGTTTGCCGAGTCCTGGCGAGGATCAATTCCTAACTGAGCAGCGACAGAATGACGTAGGATACAGGATCGCAAAATCAACTCTCAACGCCCAACGACACATCAAAGGACACATAGTAATAACCCAAACAGCGAAGGCATGGTTTGCACACTTGTTTATTCCTAGCAGACGAGTAAACACAGAAAGCCAAGGACTTTGTATCTCCCGCGGGTTTGGACAAAGCCGAAGTGTCTACAAGCCTCTCGCAACTCTCAATACCGTCAAAACTCTAAAACGATTGGCTGAGAAGTATCGGTTTAAAGCAAGTTTGATCTTGCATGCATAGCCAATTTTCGAGTTTTGGCGGTAGCTGGGCAAGGCCAGATGGAGATGGTCTCTCATAGATTCTCACTCGGCTGCTTTCATACCAACCAATCTACAAATCATCAAACCAGCGCTATATTGACCAATCGCCATGAAACAAAAGCCACAAATCACTAAGTCGAATCCTGACACCAAAAACCGAAGTCTTCTGGAACAGTGTGGGATGGAGGCTCTTTTCCCGGGGGGGCCGGGAATTAGGTTTGGGCTTAGAGACGGATATGTAGCGATAAGCGAGAGAGAAGCTTTCCGCTGCGCGGGATCTTGGCATTGAAGCTTGGGCCTCAAACCTAAACGGCTACTAAACTCTAGACTCTCTTATTCACTAGGTTAAGTTGAAGAGAATTTTGTGGGGTTTTGATGGATCCAATAACAAGGCACAAACCTCTGCTATTTGTTTTGGTTGGGTGGTAGTTGTTTCTGGTGTACACGGATTTCTCCATTGACCCGGTCTCCATGGGATACATGTATCCTGAGGAGAGAATTTAAACAAACCCGCGGAATTAAGTTACCGTGCTATGGAACCGTTTTCATCCACCGACATCACAGGGCAAGATACGCGATCAACACACTCCCTACATTCGAGTGATTGTTCATGAAGTGATCAAAGCACAATGCCAATCGCGATACGAGCGTGCACCAACCAACCATGCAGCCTGTCTTAGTTCAAGACAAGACTGCGTGTGTAAGCACGGTAGAGGAGAGGACACCTATCATCAAAAAAGTTTTATGCAGGTGCAGCTGCGTTTTTTTTTTCCCCTCTCGCCCTCGCACACTCTGGGGGGCGTAGAGTATGCCGTTAGTGGTGCTGACGCGTTAAGGATGGTGGGCCTGATCTGATGTGGATGTAAACTTGACAACGAGTGATCTAGAGTGACGCCAAGAGAGGTCTCGATAATACATGTATCTCGAAGGTTCGGAGGCGGAGTGTTCTTTGCGAGTTGAGTTTTTGTCGTTCAGAAACGGAGCCACTTGGCACCGTTGATGCACTTAGTGTAGAGTACCTGTGACAATTATACCTGGGGGGGAGGGGGTAGATTTGAGACGAGTTACATACATGTACCTAAAAGTAGCGGTTCAAACAAAGATTACGCGAATGAGACCTTCGGTAAGCGAGATTGTAGATGTAGTTTTCACGTCGCTCCACGATGTTTATGAGTTCAAGATACCGTCAGTACCGTCGATACATCATCTGCTTGAGAATGGAGGACGAGGAAGATGTTCTTATCTACTGTACATGTAGGTACTTGTAGCTGCATTGCTAGAGTAGATTACTCGTAATTTCACAGCGTTTGTGAACACGACCACTATTGCATGCCATATAAAAAAGGTTGTCTTGGAGGTTTTTTGTGTGTATGCAATAGAGGTCATGTTCACAAATGCTATGAAATTACGAGTAGATAAAGGTTACTAAGGTATTATTTTTAGCGCTGTAGCAAGAGAGCAACCTTACAGCTTTTTATTTTTGTGAGGCGAGGTCGTCGTCGTGCACAAGGCCCCGCAGACTAGGCCGCATGTGGCTGGAAAGAGGTCTGTTCCTGGTTGGAGGGGAGGAAACGTCACCGTGGCTTCTTTGTAATTCTTTTCTTTTCCTTTCCAAACGGGGAGAGAGAGGGAGAGCTAGAGGGCCCTATGGAATCGGAATTGGTGTCTGTAGAGAGTGATATGATAATGTGAGAGGGTAGAAGAAGAAGAAGAAGAAGAAGAAGAAGCTTATGTGGTCATCGTTTCTCTTTTATCAAGATGTCATCGGTTTGTATCAATTAATTTAAATTGCCTGCTGAGTTGCTCGCGTGGGAGGAAGAGGAGGAGTCCATTTAGCTAATTCGCCTCCTTCTTTCTGCTCTTCACAAGGGTGCCGCCGTCCAGGTGTGAGTTTCTCTCTCGGCTGATCAGTGTGACGACATCCCTTTCCGGATTTCCCAGCCCTCTTCAAACCTCCTTCCTTCCCTCTTTTCTCTTTTCTCTTCTTCTTCATCATCATCTTCCCTTTCTCTCCATCATCATCATTCATCCCATCATCATCACTTTACTCTTCGAGTGCTGCTACAAGTAGAAACAACAAACTAGCATCTCATACACAGTAACAAGCTTACGAAACCTCCGAAAGTAAACATTGCTCATATCTAGAATTTACATACAATGGCACCACCCGTTGTCCCCTCCGAACCTCTTCCGCAACGCTTGATGGCGCTTGCACAAACACTTCAATTTGGCTGGTTTGTCGGGTGAGTAACTCTTGGATGCCCTTTTTCCTTACGATGGAGCCCTTTGCTTACATCCAGAGGATAAAATCAGTCATTTGACGCTTCTCCTGACAACTTTGCGTTATGCGGTCGCGGCTGTCAAGTTCTCAACAAGCACAACGGGAGCTTCTATTGCATACCGTGTCGGATTCTTGTCCGCGGCTGTTACCTACGGTATCGTTGTTTACAAGGCCTACAGGACAAGAGTGAGGACTGGTCAACTCCCCACTGGCCAGCAGGGAGCAGTGCAGATTCTCTCTGACGAGAATGTGCAATATTTGTGTAAGTTGTCAATCTTTTGTTTTTTCACTGGAAAGGAAAAAAAAAAAAAAAAAAACGAGGGATTTTTTTTTTCCCTTTCGAAATATTACGAGGTGAAAATTTGAACATTTGCGTGTATAAATGCTTACTTGTCCAAATGCAGTCATGGCTCTTGTATGGCTCTACTCTAAGCCAATCTTTTATGCGCTTCTCCCATTCGCTGTTTACAGCACCTTCCACTTCTTGACCTACGTCCGAACAAACCTCATCCCGGTTATCATCCCTTCACCCGCCGTGCCTGCCGGTACTAAGGCACCCGCACCCGCCGTCTCTGAGGCCATTGCCAAGTTTGTTAAGAACAACTACGACTACTCGATGCACCTTGTTGCCAACCTCGAGCTCTTCTTGTGGCTCCGTATTCTTGCTGGTGCCGTCATCTTCAGGAACTCATGGATCCTCCTCGCCATCTACACCGCTTTCCTCCGTGTCCGCTTTGCTCAGAGCAGTTTTGTCAAGGATGCCGTTAAAGGTCTTGAGAGAAGGGGTGACGCCATCACAGCCGATGCCGGTGTTCCCGAGGGTGTCAGGTCTGCATGGGCAATTGTCAAGACCGGTGTCAAGAGCTTTGGCGATGTTTCGGACTTGAGCAAGTTCATGTCTTCTGCTCCTCCTGTCACCAACGGCGTTGGCAGAAAGACCCAGTAAATAGCGAATAATATCTGAAAGCAGGGCGATTGTGATGCTGAAGCAGGGTGATTCGGACGATTGAGGAGGGTGGATAGATGCTAGTTTGGCGAGAAGGGAAGAGAGAAGTACCACGAATATACTTTTTCCTTTCAGTCTCTTTTTTCCATACGTGAAGTGGATCTTTTTTGTTTTGCGCATACTTTCTACGATTTTCATTGAATGTGGTGTTTTTTTTTTTTTTTGCATTTCACACTTCTGAACTTAGGTTTGGTGTTTGTGGAGAGGAGAAAAAAATATCTGGGATTGGAATAGTAGTAGTTAGTCACCCATTGTACTGATTGACTTTCTAATGTATTTGGAGTACTTTTTTTATTATCTTGATAATTGACAGCCCTAGTGATCACTCGTTCATTCCATCTCGCCCGCCACCGCATGGTTCTTCCTAGTGTGTGGGCTGTTGCTGTACCGTGACGTCCTAATCCCAGCACGAGGGGGGGAAAGACATCTCGCTAAGTGAACTAGCTCCCGCGTGAGATGAGCGTGGGGTACATATTATACCTGGCCCGGGTACATGTGCAGCTCAGGGACATGTCCTTTTGTGTTTTTCTTTTGGCGGGCTTGTTCCAGCAGATCAGATCAGTAGCTGTCTTGGAGGTTGATGTTGGGGCGTCGAGTGATTGACCATGAGCTACCAGAGCACCAGTTTAGTGCATTAGCCCCAGGGGGCAGCTCATGTGACCTGAGCTGGGGGGGGGGTGTTGTTCTTTGGTGGAATATCAATGCAGATCACTGGTCTGGGTATCGTGGAGTTGAGTACAGCCAGTGTAATGGGTGAGGGCGAGGGCGAGGGCGAGGGCGAGGGCGAGGGCGAGGGTGAGGGGAGAGGGCCCTGTGACGGAATTTGTTTTGTTTCGAGGGCCCAGGCGGGTTGTTTATTTAGGCAGTTGCCCCTGTTTTAATATCAGGTCCCGTGGACTCGGCGTCTGTGTTTGGATCTTGTGGCACTGCACTATGTACGACTGAATATGGCTGCAGAGCTGGGTATTATAACTTGGTGGTAGAGTACCTATTGTCTGTGGCTGGTTGGCTGTTCGTTATCGTTCGGGCTCTTCAGTGACGCTTGTGCTGAAGCTTGGTTATTGGCGTCTCATCTATGTAAATGGAGTAGAGTAGATCTTGTCAAACAGCACGTTCCAAACAAACCCATAGATCTGTTCCCAACCATCTCTACACCTCTTTGTACTCTACTCTATATACACCCACCCACCATCATCATCACCACCGCTCCTCGAGTGACACCTCTGATCCCTTCCCTTTGTAGCCCTCCCCCTCCCGCCCACCCGTGACGTCAATGACCACCATCTCGGTCGCAACCTCGGGTTCCAGGGCGTATCTCCCACCCCCGCAGACGCACCCCGCAGCCGGGCCCGGGCCATTACCGAGCCCCGGGTTTTATCGAGGTCACACACACGCGCGCCTAGTCGTCTGTGTCGGCCCACCCTCGGGCTGGAGGGTTTGGGGGCGGTCTGCGTGTCCCGTACGTCCGGCCGGCCAATTGGGAGAGGGAGTGGAGGGAGAGCTGTAGGTGTGCTGGGTTATTGGATGGGGAGGGGGAGGACCTATCGGGGTTGCAAGTTGGTACTTGCTTGAGCTGGCTGCAGTGGCAGCTATAGCTGCTGCTGCTGCTGCTGCTGCTGCTGGTGGTGGTGGTCCTGCTATATATATATATATATATATATAAAAGCGTCCCCGTAGAACAGCGCCTCTACATATCTACATAGCTACTAGTTTGAACCATATACTTATCCATCCACTCACCACTCACCTCTCCATACCCATATCCACATCCACATCCACATCCACATCCACATCCACATTCCCACAAAAATGCCCTCCGACCCGCAAGCCCTCGCGCACACGCAGTCCCTCGCCTCCCCCAGCGCCTTCTGGCACACGCACGCCCAGCAGCTGCACTGGTCCACGCCCTACGCCGCGGCGCTGCACCACGACGCCGCCGCCGCCTCGTGGACGTGGTTCCCCGGCGGCCGCATCTCGGCGTCCTACAACCTCGTCACGCGGCACGTGCTTGCGGGCAATGGCGCGCGCACGGCAATCATCTGGGACTCGCCGGTGACGGGCATGAAGCGCCGCATCACGTATCGGGAGCTGCAGGAGGAGGTGGAGGTGCTGGCCGAGGTGCTGCGGCAGCGGGGCGTGGCAAGGGGCGATCGCGTGTTGGTGTATAGTAGGTGTTTTTTTGTTTTTTTTGTGTAATTTCTTTTGGGAGTGGGTGGGTGTCAATGATTGGGGAGGATTGGGGGGGGTGGGGGGGGAGAGGGTCAATGATTATGGGCACGTTTTTTTGTGCCCGCTGGATAGCTATACTAGACCTGCCCCAGTTCAACCCCCCCCCCCCCTCCTCCTCTAGTCCACATCACATCACCTTACTATAATTTGCTATCCTCGTCCTCCTACTACTGTTTATCTCTTAGCTCTTACCTCTGCAAAAGGCTAACAACAAACACCCCAGTGCCCATGATCCCCGAGTGCCAGATTGCGCTCCTCGCAATAACGCACCTCGGCGCCATCCACACCGTCGTCTTTGGCGGCTTCGCGCCCGCCGAGTGCAGCAAGCGCATCGACTCGGCCGAGCCCAAGCTCGTGCTCACCGCATCGTGCGGCATCGAGGGCGGCGCGGGCGGGAAGCGGCGCGTCATTCCTTACCTGCCTTTGGTATGTGTGTGTCTGATCATTGGCCCCCCCCCCCGATATATATATACATACGTGTAGCTATATATGTGTGTGGTGGAAAAAGAAAAAGAAAAAGGTAGAGCTAATGAGTGTGCGAGGGAGGGAGGATATAGGTCCGGGAGGCAATCGACAAGAGCGCCCACAAGCCGCAGAACACGCTGCTGTGGCAGCGCGAGGAGATGTATCAGGCGCTGGACAAGGGGCGCGGCGAGCTGGGGTGGAACAAGCTTGTGCGGTCGGAGCGGGTGCGGAGGGGGATGACGGGCGTGGGGCGGGTGGAGGGTGAGCAGGGGGCGGTCAAGAGGGTCAAGATCCCCGGTGGGGGCGGGTGTGTGGAGGTCGGGGAGGCGTTTCCGAGCGAGGATCCGCAGTATATCATCTATACCAGTGGTCAGTCCCAACATCCCCCCCCCCCCCATAGCAAAGATATAGCAAGAGAGAGAAGACAGTCAGTGGCTAACATCGTGTATCAAACCGCAGGCACCACCGGCAAGCCCAAGGGCGTGGTCCGCACGCTCGGCGGGCACCTCGTCGGGCTCTCCTACACCGCCAAAACGCTCTTCAACCTCACGCCGTCCTCCACAATCTTCTGCGCCTCGGACCTCGGCTGGGTCGTCGGCCACTCGTACATCCACTACTCGCCGCTGCTCCTCGGCGCCACCACCGTCCTCTTTGAGGGGAAGCCCATCGGCACCCCCGACGCATCAACCTTCTGGCGCATCGTCGAGGACTACAAGGTCGACGTGCTCTCCACGGCCCCCACGGCCCTGCGCGCAATCCACCGCGAGGACCCGGAGCTCCGCGGCCTGGAACAGCACGACACGTCGTCGCTCAAGGCGCTATTCCTTGCCGGCGAGCGCAGCGAGGCCGGAATCGTGGACCTGTTCCAGAAGCGTCTGTGGGGCGGCGGCGACGGCGACGGCGCGGGCACGGTCGTGGACAACTGGTGGAGCAGCGAGTCGGGCTCGCCCATGACGGGCGTGTGTCTCGGGCTGTCGCCGCGGCCGCGCATCAAGCCCGGGTCTGCCGGGCGGCCGCTGCCCGGCTGGGACATCCGCGTTGTGGACGACGCGGGGCGGCGCATCACGGAGGCGGGCAAGATGGGCAACATTGTGCTGGGGCTGCCGCTCGCGCCGACGGGCTTCCGCGGCCTGTGGGCGGGCGACGACGACGAGGCGGAGGGGATGGCGCTGTACAATAAGGCGTACAAGCAGCGGTTTGGCAAGGACCTGCTCGACACCGGCGACGCGGGGTACATTGACGCGGACGGGTTCGTCAACGTCATGAGCCGCACCGACGACGTGATTAATGTCGCGGCGCACCGCTTCTCCACCGGCGCCATGGAGGGCGTGGTCCTCGGCCATGCGGGCATCGGCGAGGCCTATGTGGTGCCGTGCCCAGACAGCCTGAAGGGGCATGTTCCCTTTGGGTTTATCGTGCTCGAGGCGGCGCTGCAGGGCGTGGACGAGGGCGTGCTGCTGAGGGAGGTGAACGAGCTTGTGCGGCGGGAGATTGGGCCGATTGCGGTGCTGGGCGGGCTGGTGGTGCTGACAAAGGTGCCGCGGACGAGGAGCGGGAAGACGCTGCGGAGGGTGATGCGGGAGGTGCTGGAGCGCGTGGTGGCCGGCGGCGATGGAAAGGGCGTGGAGGTGCCGGCGACGATTGACGATGTGACGAGCGTGGAGAGCGTGAGGAGTGCGGTGGTGCGGTGGTGGAAGGAGCGGGGCGGCGTGGTGAAGGCGAAGATGTAGTGGAAATGACTGTGTTGCTGGTTTTCCTGACCACAGCGGCCGTCAATCATCGGTTTGGCAGCTTTCTAGATTTGCGTGTGGCTCTCTGTGTATTTGATAGTTTCCTTGCGTTGAAAAAGTGGCTGGTGTCTCCATGTTATTTCTCTATTTCTCCTTGCAGCCGGGGGGAAGGAATCAGCAGCAGAAGTCTTGCGTGAAAAGCTCATGAATGAACACGCTCTCCTCTGCCATCCCGCATCTAGAACAGTAAACGGGCCTTGACGTAGTTACATCAACACATATGGCATCTTACCCATCTCTCTAATCTCACAGTCATGCATATTGCTCAACTTGACACAAAGCTGGGGATATACATGTAGTTAGATAGCAGAGCCCTGTAACATCCCCAAGTCATGTCAAGCCCGCGCCGGTGAAGAGTTTTGTGCCAGAGTTTCCTGCTCTATTCACTTTGCACAGTATCTGTTAGTAAATGATACTCAGTGGCCTAATGCACGCTTCTCAATTCCTCATATCTAGGTGGACAACCAGAAAGAAAGAAAATACCCAAAGCCACAAAAAGACAGAAAGACAGAAATCTACAAATACTCCCGCTCCGCAATCCTCTTACACACATTCTCCAGAACCCCCGCCACAACCTCAAAATCACTCATCTCGAGATACACCTGCCCACTGACCCTCGCCCAACACTCCCCGTCATACACCAACAGCGGGATCGCCGTGTTAAACTCTCCATTAAACACACGCATCGCCCACTCCCCCACCTTCGCCACTGCCCCCTCTTCCACCACCGCCTCCCCCTCCCGCGCTGCCCTCGCCCCCGAAATCACAAGCGGCAACCTTACATTCCACAAACAGCTCTCCCGATCCCGCTCCATGACCTCCGTGCCGAGGCGCTGCGCAATGAGCTGCGCCCCGCGGTACCCAATGTCCTGCGCATAGGCCATGATGCGGTCCTCGCCGCCGCACACAACCTCGCGGAAACGGAGTGCGGCCGGGATGCACAGCACCGGCGAGGTGTCGACCGTGCCGACAAACTCAAACATGGTGACAAAGTCTGAGTTTGCAGGGTTTGTGTGCAGGCCAGAGTAGGTGCGGGTGGCCTGCGTGGGCGGGAGGTATCCGTGGGAGGTGGGGAGCGTGCTGCGGATGAGGTGCTGGTTGCGGAGGGGGACGTGGAAGACGGCGCAGCCGCGGGGGACGTAGAGCCATCTGAGATGCGTGTGTTAGTATATCGTGTAGTGTAGCGCAAGGAAGGGAGCGTTACTTGTGGCAGTTGCTCACAAAGAAGTCGGCGTCGAGCTTGCCCAGGTCGAGGCGGAGATGCCCAACCCCATGCGCGCCGTCTACGAGCGACAGCACCCCGAGCTCCTTACACACGCCCACCAGCCTCTCGAACGGGAGCCGCAGCCCGGGAAAGCTTACAACCGTATCAAAAATTGCGACCTTCACCACTCCGCCGCTCTCCTGCTCCTTCTTGATAGCCGCCCTGAAAGTGTCGACGATGACATCATCGCTCGCGGGAAACTTGATCGGGACCTTTATGCCGACTGCGGGCGTGGTCTCCTCAATATACACGACACCGTTCTTGCATGCGTTGTAGATAAAGTCGAAATAGGCGATGCTGTCGCCAGGCTTGAAAACGAGCGAGCGGAGAACGGTGTTGACGCCGGTGGTGGTATTGGGGACGAAGACAAGCTCTGGGAGGGGGACGTTGAGGTGGTTGGCGAGAAGGGCGCGCGAGCGGTCGAGCAGCGCGGGGTAGGTGGTGCGGATGAACTCGTCGGGGCGCGTCTCAGAGGCGACCCGGAAGGCTTGGAGGGCGCGGCCGACGGGGCGGGGATAGGTGCCGAAGGCGCCTGCGGGCGAGAGTTAGTGGTACGGTCTAATTGGATGGAGCTTGGGGATGCTAGTATGTAGGCATCCACTGCACTGGAGAATTACTGTGGGGGGCGGTTTTTAGAGTCTTACCATGATTGATATTGATCCAATCCTTCTCGAAATAAAAGTACTTTCTCATCGCATGGCCGAGCTCCTCTGGCTTCTCAGACTCTGGCTTCTCAGGCTCTGTCTGCGAGACCTCCAGCTGCGAGACCTGCTTAACGAGATAGTCAAAATCCTCTATCTGTACCATAATTGCTGTCTATGTCCCCTCAATCCAATTGCAGTTTAAATTGCTCGGTTTTAATATTGTTGTCGTTGTAGATAGCGTAGCTACAGGGTTTTATAACGTGATGCGGGGCAGCTCGAAAGTGTAACTCCAATTACTCATACCCAGTATGACTCTTAGCTCTGGAGTTTCCCCCGCCCAGCCTCGGTTTGTACATACAATTACTAATCTTTTTCTATCTTGTTGCACGTAGAGATACAGTTATCGGTAGAATTATTGCAGAGATGTGGCGTTGGAAAATCGCCCTGCTCTCGGCGTGATCGTCGGTCCTTGTTTCTGCAATAATTCTACCGATAACTGTACGAATACCTACCTCACTGAGTTAGCTATATTTGTGGTTATCGCACAAGCATTAACTTTTTATCGTATCATTTGGCGAAGAAGCCCGTGGTTTGAGCAGATGGTTGAGAGAAACCCTGGTCCGACTCCGAGTCCACAAGCATCCTGAGAATGCCGTACGTAAGCCATTTAATAGTAAGTAATTAATCTATTAATCAATCATCCCATGCACATATGTAGTGTGATAGCCAGAATCCCCTATAGGTAGGTTCCTGGCCGCCGGTAGAGTGGCCTTGTATGTATAATTGTGGGTACATATGATCAAGTAGCCAACCCCCAAAGAGTCAACAAACAAACCGCATTACAGCGGCCCAATAAAACTACCCTACTCCTTTTTAATCACCCCGCACCGGCGCAGGTTACACAGCGCATCTCCAGTTATTAGGGCCCTTTTCCCCCCATCCGGCATTATCTCGCGATTTCGCTCGCCGAGTTACCCTAACCCCCATTACCCGGTATAATGTCTCTCCGGATAGGCGAGGGTTAGGCGAGAGTAGTAGGCGAGTTCTCGACAGGACGGATGAATTTGTTGTACATATGGCCGTGGGAATGGTGTGTTTAAGTAGAAATTGGCTTTTGTATATATACAGAACATACCATATATATACAATGTATTTGAGCCAAGGTCGGTCGACAGATAGACGGTAACAAGAAATGTCGGAATCATCAGTTGTGTCTCAGCTACCAGACGAGAAGATAAAGCTGGAGGACGGTAATGATAACATGTCACCTTTTGACAGCAGCGTTGTAGTTAATGCTACTGCTGAGGAGAGCATATCTCTTGTCGACAATGAAAACCCTTATAATTGGAGTACCAAGAGAAGTTTGTGACACCATCCCGATCACTGAGCAAAGTTTTGGTTAACAAAGAAAAAATTAGGATGGCTGATCACAGCAGTGTTCTGTCTCATGAACTTTGCAGTCTCTATCGGTGCATCGATATTCACACCTGGAATAGGCTTTATTTCACATTCATTCGGCGTGTCAACTGTTGTTGCGACTTTAGGCCTGAGTTTGTAAGTACTTTCTAGTGCTGCTGATATCAGTAATATGGTATTTGATTAGTATTTGTAGTTAGTAGAGAAAGAAGTGCTGACACTCTACTAACCATCACAGCTATGTACTCGGCTTTTCAATGGGCCCACTGCTATTTGCCCCTATGAGTGAAGTGTACGGCCGCCGCATAGTCTACATCCCCACTTGGCTACTCTTCTGTGCTTTCCAGATCGGCTGCGCCACTGCCCAGAACATCGAAACTCTTCTCATATGCCGCTTCTTCGTCGGAATGTTTGGATCACCATCATTGACAGTCGCCGGTGGTTCAATGTCTGACATATGGCTTCGTACTGTCTCCCTGACTTACACCCTACTCGAGGAGTTTGCTGATAATGTATCATGCAGCAAATGAACTTGGTCCTCCACTCGGGCTCTTCACGATGACTGCATTCCTCGGCCCTGTGGCAGGCCCTATTGTAGGAGGCTTCATAGCAGAGTACATTAAAAACTCTGCCCCCTGGCGGTGGAGTTTTTGGGTTCAACTTATTATCTCAGGAGTCCTGGCCCCGAATCTGATCTGGCTTCCGGAAACATATGCCACTACTCTACTAGAAAAGAAAGCCAAAACACTCGGCCGACCCCTACCAGGTGGGGGCAGAAAAGCACAGAGCAAAGTCTTCAGAGTTGCCATCTGGCGACCACTGGAGATGCTAGTGTTCGAACCTATTGTTATTCTTGTATCGGTCTACATCAGTTTCCTCTTTGGAATCCTGTTCGTAAAACCTTCCCCCCCTCTTCTTTGCTTTTCGAGCTGACATGGGATGGGATAGATACCTTTACTTTGGGGCATACCCTCTTGTATTTCAAGGCCGCTATCACTTCGCATCCGGTTATTCAGGTCTTGCATTCCTCGGCATCGGTATCGGCGTTATCCTTTCCTTCCCTACCGGCGCACTCTCAAATGTTATCTATATCCGCCTCAAGAAAGACCGCCTCACCTACCCCGAAGGCCGGCTTCCCATGGCAATGGTAGCAGCCATTATAGTACCGGGCAGTATCTTTTGGTTTGCCTGGACCGGGGGAAGAAACGGCGTGCATTGGATTGTGCCCGTATTGTCCGGTGTGCCGTTTGGATGGAGTATGGTTGTGCTGTTTATTAGCCAGATCAGCTTCTTGGCAGAGGGTTATCTAGAGTACTCTGCGTCCGTGATTGCCGCCAATACGATAATGAGGTCGTTGTTTTCGATGGCGTTCCCATTGTTTGGGCCGACGATGTATAAAGCTATGACACCGGAGTGGGCGGGCAGTCTACTTGGTTAGTGTTGACTGAAATGCTAGTGTTTTATTCGCTTGCCCGTGTGGCTGACTAGATTGGGTGTTAGGTTTTATTGCTATAGCGTTTATGCCGATCCCGTGGTTGTTCTTTAAGTATAGCAAGTGGTTGAGAAGGAACAGTAGATTCCCGACCAAGCAAGAGATTGCGGAGAGGGAGAGAGAAAGGGAAGCTGCAGGCTTGGAGGCTTAGAGGTTTTTCCCAATACATAATATAGAGATAGATTGAAGACTCCTTTTGCTATAGATTTCCTTTTGTATCTACATGTAGTTAGTCCAAAGTACATTTATTTAGTGGTGAGGGTAATTTCAATACATATAATATCCCCTTTGCGTTGAGAAGACGAGATTGATAGGTTCCCTGAGAGAGAAATTGGATAAAAGCGAGAGGGTTAGTTAATCCTATGGGGGAGGGAGGCTGGATGGAGAGACGATGGAAGTGACAAGGTAGCTCGTAGATATTATGCCAAGCCCCGTGGGAAAAAGAGAGCGTAAACGAGTCCTCAGCATGCATATACCTGCACTACCGCGGCTCTGCAGCCTCGGTCTGGTATGTACATACATACATGTACATGTAATTCTGATATTACATGTATCTTGCAGTGGGGTTCGCGGCAGGTATAAGATTGCCTCATAATATATCACTCGACCATGCGGAACCTCGTATATATAGCGAAAACCTGCTATGAGTATGTACATGTATGTGCCCTATAGGGATAGTTTCTTTGTACGGGTATCAGTCCCCGGTCCCTTTCCTTTTTGTTCGAGCAGTACTGCTCTATCACTCGTGTGTCACGTCACGCACCAAGTTTGCGGTGCATGTCACGTATCGCGCACACAGCCACCTTCTTCTCCCAAAACTGCAATGCTAATAATTCTTGGCAACGCTAAAACGTGACCCGGAAAAGGATTGTATTGTAGGTTACAAAAATAACCGATCACTGGCACCTCGTGAGACTCATAGCAACCAAAACTGTCCAGCGAAGAAACGTTACACCGAGACATTCGAGGTCAGAAGGATAAGTCAATCTTTTCCAAGCATCTAACTCCATTTAGGACACTTGAATTATTCAGTTACTCTCCCAGTTATTGAGTTATTCTGATATGAAGTGGATTTCGACGTGGCCAATGACAATGTTAGAGCAGGGGATCGGTTATTTTTGTACCCCTACAATAAAACACCACGAGAACACGCCCTTGGCGATGCCACGGGACGCAAGCTGATTTACGAGGGAAATACATGTACATATGTACTTTGGACACTGCATAATCTTCTAAAACAACCACCTGTTTAGCGGAAAAGGTAATTCCCTCCTTGGACCCTTAGGGCATATATTATCATGACCACCGCTGATGGCAAGCATAGGCTGCCTACATAGATTCTCAATAGGAGCCTCGAATTATCCGTTGTAATTACCTTGCTTTCCGGTGCAGCTGCATACATCAAACCTAAAATTACATGACGTTTCCGAACACGACTGCTATTGCATACCATACAAAAAAGCGCCAAATCCACCTTTTTGTGTCATGCAATATTGATCGTGCTCGGAAACGCTATGAGATTGTGAGTAGGTACTCCATGGACCCAAGATAACCTTTTTTGTGTGGCATGCAATAGTGCTCGTGTTCACAAACGCTGTGAAATTACGAGTATGTACATATATATATATGTAGGTACATTACCCCAAAGTCTGACCCTGTGAAGCTCCAGCTCTGCAGCTGATGCCCTTAGAGCACCTCAATAGACACTGCAATCAAGGCAAGTAAGCCTCCTGGAGTGCTCACACTCGTAGAGACAGTGTTCGGATTACTCATCATCTATTTAGTCATCTTTATTCTTTATCTCGTCGGTAGAACTGGTAGCAGTTCCGAAGATACCCACCCGCAGCTACCGTCTCGATAACAAAACTACCGCTTCGTTTCGTCCTCGTTTATTTCTCTTGCAGCTCATTATTATTAGAAGAAATAAAAAAAAATGTTACAACAGCGGAGTTGACCAATCTGGCTTTCCGGGGGTTAGGGCGCTCCCAAAAGGGACTTCCCGGCTGGGTTGGTGTTTGTGCGAGGGTCATGAGGGGTCACTCGGCTCTACGGGTGCGGATAAAAGGGTGGGTCACCGTGGGTGGGTTAGCGATGTCTTGGTACATAAACGCATGGTCTCAGAATTCTCCGGGACTACTTTAGACACACATCTCTTCGCATCCCGACTCATCCCCAGGGCAGGAAAGAGGCTCTAGAATTTCAACGCTTCGTGAGTTGTTATCAAAACCCATGCATGACCTTAGAGACAGATCTACTGTGGGTGGTAATGCCCCCCGCCAAGGCAATACTCTACATACATATGTACATACATACATCCCTGACATCATAGGTACATATGCTTCTCAGGAGCATTGCACACCGTGCACCGGTCCAAAGGACGAATGGATCAGGGCACTGTCAGATGGGCCATAGCTTCCACTTCTCACGATCTCTGAACATTCTAATCAGAGGAACCCCCACATCCCGCTAGAACTACAGTCACTCACGGGGTGAACGACTGTACATGTAACTACATGTATGGAACTACCCCACTTTACGCCTTCCCCACAAAAGAAAAACGCGGGGTAGCGTAGATAGGAGAAGCCCCTCCTAGCCTAGAATAGCCTCGGCAACCTCTCCTAGGAAGTCCGGGATACCCTTTTGAGCTGAGGACCTGGGGGGAAAGTATGTCGGGGGCTGTAGGTACCTGGAGAGGGGGCCGATTGGGGGTATGGATAGATTTCCTTTTTTGACCCTGCGTAAAGGTTCTATCTATTGACCCAAGGGCCGAAGGATGGAATTGTGGAGTACAAGGTGTAAGTAGATACGCCATGGTGATTCGGGCTCGTGTTGCTTAATTCTGAGACCTCACGAAGTACGGCGAAGCTCGAGGTAACATCGGCTCAATTGCCGATGAGATTGCCAGTGAGTGGGTTACTAATTGACCAGAAGGCAGATATATATAAGGAGACGCAGAATCGAGGGCCTCTCCCTTCACCAAGGTTCTCATCATCTTATTCTCTCTTCATAATTTTATCTCTACAGCAATATATATACAAACAATGGGCTCCATAGCAGAAACCAAGCAGCAGCAGCAGCTCCCAGACGGCTACGTCCAGCCCGCCGAGTTGCCACCAACAACATGGTCGATTCTCCCCTCCGAGGAGACAGAGTTTGTCTCAATTGCCCAAACCTGGGTCGCCTCTATATCAAAGCTTCTATCCTCCACCGCCGTAGACCAAGCCTCCTTGAGCAACATCTTCCTCCAGAACTCGTACTGGCGAGATCACCTGTGCCTATCATGGGACCTACGAACGTTCCACGGGCCCTCCAAGATGGAGGCCTTCTTCGCACAGAACCCAACGGTTCGCCTGAAGACGGTCGAGATCGATTACAAGAACCCGGACGCAGTGTCGTTGATAACATTGATACCCGGACAAGAGTTTAAGGCCGTGCAGGCATACCTCAAGATTACTACTGAATTTGGGACAGGGCGAGGCTTGGTAAGAATCTTCAGGGAGGGCCTGGGAGGACAGCCAAAGGCGTATACACTCTACACAGCGTTAGAAGAGCTTAGAGGACACGAAGAGCCATTAGGTGATAGGAGGCCTCTTGGTGTGGATCATGGCGCAAGACAGTCCCGGATGAGCTGGAAGGACAGGAGAGAGGCCGAGACTGAGTTTGCGAATGGCGCTGAGCCGACTGTGTTGGTTGTAGGCAAGTATTTCATTCACACTATAGTGGTGTTTGGCTGGCTAACTCAGCGTTATAGGAGCTGGACAGGGTGGTCTTACAATTGGTGCTAGGCTTAAGATGCTGGGCATCCAGACTTTGATCATTGACAAGAATGAAAGAGTTGGTGATAACTGGAGGAAGAGATATCACCAGTTGGTTCTTCACGACCGGGTCCAGTTTGATCATCTTCCCTATATTCCCTTCCCAGCCAATTGGCCTGTAAGATACCCAGAATCCTTTTTATACTTCCCAAAGCTTACCCGTTTTCCAAAAGGTCTACACCCCAAAAGACAAGCTCGGAGACTGGTTCGAATCCTACGCCAAAACCATGGAACTAAACGTCTGGACCACCAGCACCGTGACTAGCACTATCTGGGACCCCACCAAAAAGCACTGGACCGCCACCATCGTCCGTTCCAGCCCCACCGGACAATCCACCCGCGTATTCCACCCAAAGCACATTGTCATGGCCACCGGCCATTCCGGCGAACCAAACATCCCTGCCATTCCCGGCATCGGCTCATTCAAGGGCGACCGCATCTGCCACAGCTCGCAATTCCCCGGAGCTCCACAACCGTCAACGGGGAAGAAGGTGGTGGTAGTAGGGTGCTGCAACAGTGCTCACGATATTGCGCAGGATTGGTATGAGCAGGGTGCACAGGTTACTATGGTCCAGAGAAGCACAACATGTGTGCTCTCCAGTGAGCATGGTATGGACCAGCTGATAAAGCCGATCTTCCATGACAACGGCGTAAGCCCCCCCCCTCTCTCCCGTCCACACAAGACATAATCTAACGAGCTCAACCGACAGCCACCTGTGGAAGATGGTGATCTGAACTTGTACGGTACCACTGCCCCCGTCCTCAAACGGCTGCACATCGACACCACAAAACGCATCAACCACCTCGACCGAGAGCTGCTCGAGGGCCTCCAGAGCGTCGGCTTCAAGCTCGACAACGGCTCCTTCGGCACGGGCTTCGTCTTCAAGTACTGGGAGCGCGGCGGCGGCTACTACATCGACGTTGGCGCCTCCCAGCTCATCATCAACCGCAAGATCGCCATCAAGCAAGGGCAGGAAATCAAGCAGATCCTGCCTCACGGCATCGAGTTTGCGGACGGGAGTGTTCTCGAGGCGGACGAGATTGTTTTGGCGACGGGGTACGACAACATGAGGTCTACCGCGGTAAGGATATTTGGGAAGGAGGTGGGCGAGAAGGTGGAGCCTGTGTGGGGGCTGGATGAGGAGGGTGAGATCAAGACGATGTGGAGAAGGAGTGGACATGAGGGTTTCTGGTTTATGGGTGGTAAGTCCCCCCCCCCCCTCCTGTTTTTTGGGTACATAGGTACATAATTGGGATACTGATGGTGGTTTTTTTATATTAGGAAATTTGGGATTTGCGAGATATTATAGTCGCTTTTTGGCATTGCAGTAAGTCTACTCCACTCTTCCCACTGTCAAGGTTGGTTTACTGATATTGTTATTGCGACTGTAGGATCAAGGCACTTGAGGAGGGATTGACATCTTATGATAGATATTGAGTGCATGATTAAATGTAACGGGGGAATTTGAGGTTAATATTCCTTGTATTTATGGGATTAGAATTTAAATAAGTATCATCTAACTACATCATTACGCCTGAGGCTATGTATTATGTACCTTGGCTCCTTTCTACAATGCACTAAAGATAAATGAACCATTGCTCTATTTCCAGAGATTTTAGCTCTGCAGCGAGAAAACAATTTTATACTATTTGTAAATCGCAGTCAGGTTTGTTGAGGGACGCTAAGACTCGATGACAGAATAAAGGTTGCAAATCCGTATCCCACGGTATACTTTCGCCAGAAACAAAACTGAACCTCTTTCTCTCCATCATCACTTGTCTCTGCGGCCTCCAAGAATTGCCCTCAGAACCACCACAATTATTATTTACCCCCCCCTTCATATCCGCCCTTTGCAATATTTCACTGCCAAATGATGGTACAGATATCTCATACCGTTTTCAGGCTGCTTTTTCATTAAGCGAGCCTATACGATCTAGCGGCATCCGCTCTCAATCCACTCAAGATTGACCTGTCCAGTAGTTTGTTTCCTGAGGTCACAGGGATCAGGAATATACTTGGCATCGCTCCTTTCATGCCTTGGGAGTGTCTTGGTCTTAATCCTTTTGTACACCCGAATGGCAAACTCAATATCGCTATATTCAACGTCGGCAATATTCCCTTGGGAATGAACGTTTGAGAATCTAAAAGCCAGAATTTCGCCGTGGGACTTAGACAAAGACTTCAAGATATCACTTTGTTTAGCATCTGGAAGCCCGGAGACCTGTAGGCAACGTGTCGCTCCTGACCGAATGTGCTGAGCAAGCTCGTCATTAATCTCTGGGCTCGGACTATCCGACCAGTTGACAATCAGTTTATGCTGATGCTTAGCAGCAGTTTCAACCTGGGAGTTGTAGTCGTTATAAAAGCTCAAGGCAGAACTTGGGTCAATATATGTGACGCGGATTTTATTCAGGTCCAGAAGTTCGAGTCGTTGCAATTTTCCACGACAAATCCTTTGTAAGAGGAATTGACGTGCGTTTTGAACGTTTGCACCCACTTCCACTGTGAGGGATCTTCTCTCCGGTCCTGAGAAATCATTGGTATTCATCGTAACCTCTTGAGATATTGCGAGTCCTCCTCTGCCATCATTGATGTTCGCTGCTCTTCCTGGTTCCTTGACTTCAACTCTTTGACGCTTTGATATCCTCTCCTCTCCAGTGTCCCTCAACCTCCCATTAGCATTGTGCGCACCGTGATTTGGGACAAACGGTTGGTTGATTTGGGGGACTCCGGAATTATCGACTAGGCCCACGCCCCCATTTATATGGTCAGGCAGTGGTCTGGAAACGGCGTACTCGGGGAAGGGTTGCCCCGACAAGTTCTGCTGGTTTTCGTCGACTTGGTCGCCTGGCACTGAATCGTCTGAATGCACATTATTTGGGTGATACTGGCCGGACTGGTGGCGCAAAGTCATGCGAGCTTCTTCTGGGTAATTTTGCTGCTTGCCTATTTCCTTACCCGGAAGGAAAGTAAATGGTTTTGCCTGGGGCGGAGGTGCATTTATCCCTGGTAACCTATTCTGGCCAGTATGGAGAGATGGGTCTGATATAGAGGGACCTAGAGGTATATTGCGAAGTTCTGCTCGACAGTTTGGATTATTAGCATCGTGAAAACGTGCTTGATCTTCCAAGGAGACAGCTAAATTTCTAATATCTCGCTGAGGGTTAACCTGCTGGATTTGAACCTGAACATTGGGTCCCCGATGATTTGAACCCTGCTGGCGGTAAGCTTGTTGGGGCTCTTGATTGGGGCGGATGTTTTGTTCTAACTGTTGAGGCGACTGATTGCCAAAGTGTGCTCTTTGTTCGTTTCCCCATGCGATAGCATCTTTAAGGGCGTTTATAGATGCATCCTTCTCTGCAATAACCTTCTCTTGCGCCTTTACACGTTCCTGGCACTCGAGAAGATTTTTCTCCAGTTCCTCAATTTTTTTAACGTATTTTTCTTCTAGTAGCTTTTTGGTCGTCAAGTGGTCTTTGTAGGTTTTCCCGAGGACACCCACAGAGTCATCGGTTCTCGCAAATTCCATCTCCCTTACTTCTTTCTCAAGAACAAGATGTCTATACTTTGCATCGGAGTATTTCTCGTCGTACTTCTTACTGATTTGCAACTCTATCTCTGACAGATCCTTCTTGTGCTTTCTTCTAAGAACCGCGAATTTATGCTCCCAGTGGTCGTTATTGCGATCCCAGGTACGAGCTGGAATAATCAACGACTCTTCGGCACTGACACCAGACAACCGGTGAATCAAGTTGTGGATATTATTGCAAGCAGGAAAGTGCGAAGAATCTTTGGGGGCCTCCGGGACAAAGTTGGGAGGAATTTCAGGGCTAGGAGAGCGAGGTTCAGGCGTAGGGTTGATTTCTCGGTCTCCAAATGTACGAATCATAAAGTGGCGGTCATTCTCCGCTGGAAACGGATCTATTTGACGAGTCATTGCTAAAAATGATCTGAGAAAGAGGTTAGTAGACTAATCATTACCATCTTCTTCGGTCTTGTCATGCATGAACAGGTGATCAAAGTGTTAACTCTTCTCCTTTCATTTATCCAATTTCCGCTAAGATAGGTTTTTCAAGGAGAGGGAAAAATTCTTGCTCCAGAAGGCGTGATCCTTAAGGAAAATTGAATCCATTTGGGTATGCGGTGATATTTACCAGGTTTATTCCTTCACAGCATTCACCAGATGAAAAGAATTTTGTTCAATGTGAAACACTAACAGCACAAGTAGCGTCAGTAAAATACAATACTCAAAAAAACAGTGATCTTACATGGAGAGAGGACCTGGGGTACCTAGGGGGCGAGATTTTTCTCTAAATTAGAATATTATCATCTGTGGGTGAAATTCTTTTGGTAAACACACCTTTGAATCCAAGTAGTATGAGCGAAGAGCTCGCCTCCCCTCAGAGAAAACAGTGACAATCGGTTTATAGGGGCACAATGAAAAAAAGTGGGATGGGGATCGGTATGGGGGTTGGGATGGGAGAGGGCGGTGATGGGTGGTGGGTTGTAGGGTTGTAGGTTGTGTGGGGTGAGGGGGGCTTTAAAAGTGTGTAGAAAGGAGGCTTCTGGCTGGAGTAGCTTTCTTAATTCTATAGCACCACCGATATAAATACGGAAAACGGAAAGAAAACAAATAAAGACAGTCAACATCAAATAAATAATATTCCCACGCGGTGCTCCTACCTACTTACTATTCATCAACTAATCTTGGAACATAAAATATCACTCGCTTCACAAGTTGTGGGCGGCAAGGTCATAGTACGGCCCTTCATACCAACCCACACCGCTTTCTATGAGACAAAAGTGCCTGCTCCACCACCAACCTCTCTAAGGCTCCCTTTTAAGAAAGGCTCACCTAAGTACTTTTGATTTGGGCGAGTACGAGATACAGCCGAGCCCAGGCCGGCGGCAGACGATAAAAATCAATTAAAATCGAGAGGCTTGTGGCTACAAGTACGTAATATTAAATGGCTCATATATGCTGCTATCGATCAAATTCACCATCGACCGGGAAACGACTTACATAGACTAAATAAATCTGATTCTGAAATTAGTAGATAAATCGTCGACACGGGTCTGAGGGCAAAGCATAAGATCGCGTGGGTACATGTATTATGTACACCAGATCGAGAAACTCTCGCACTAACACTGTCAATCTAGAAATAATGCAGTCCACACTTGTACTAAATGAATTCCCTCTCCACAAAGGACGATATCATAAAACCTAGCTATTGAACAAGAAAAACAAAAGCAAACTTTTCGTACAAGCTTACACATCGTTCTCAGATATCAACTCTTTATCTCCTTCCCTTCTTCTTCCCAGGGACAACCTTGAATGCTGAATTTGTCTCGGGGCTAACCTCTCTGGTAACAGGCTGCGGCTTTCCCTTGGCGATCTCATTCCAGCCACTTCCACCGCCATTAGCAGTTCCGGCATCAATGATAATGCCTTTGTTAGCAGCTGATCTTCGACGGACGAATTCTTCCGCAAAACGACGACCGTCCATGGTTGTGGTGCAGGTATAGATAGTTTCAGCAATGAGCTCAGTCTCCGCAGGAAAGGTCAAGAGAGTTTGGATGAGCTCGTCGGCTATTAAATATTAGCACCATACCAAAGCCCGAATAGCACAGTGGAAAAATACCTTGTAAACCCTGATTTAATCCCTTGATGCTTGCTTTGCACCACTTCATAAACTCCTCGTTTGCGTTCATTGTTGGAGGCTTGGATGCAGGTAACGTTGGCGAAACCTTCTTGGCCGTCGTAGGGACTGGAAGCCCTAGAGCAGGGACGCTAGGCGCAGTCTTCAAGGACTGGGCGGGGGCTGTTGGAATGGGACTGGTGGCAAGATTCTTAGACTTGCCGCCGGGACCGACCGTAGTCCATACACCTCCAACGACTCCAACCGTGTTGAGCTGTGGCAGCTGCTGGGTCTTACCAGCAAGATCCGCGTATCGCTTACCGCCAGCGGGTGTAGGATGAGTGGCAATGTTCTGGGCTGTTTGTGCGGCAGCAGCGGCAGCAGCCGCGGCCTTCACTTTACGGAGTTCCTCTTCCTTCTGGATCTGCTGGAGTGTTTTCTTAGCGCCCCCAGTAGGCAAGGTGTTTGCTTTCACCAAGGGCTTTGCCCACGCCGAGGCCTGACTGCTTGACGGAGTTCCGGAGGGAGAAGTGGCCCATGTTGCCGTGGATGGCAATCCAGGCGCAGGAGGCGGTGGTTGAGTGTTAACCTGTTGGAGCAACATCTGACGTTTGTGTTCGGCTTCAGCAACGTCTTTTGCTTGCTGAGCCCTGGCCTCAATCTCTTGGATTTCTTTCAAAGAAGGTCCCTTCACCTCGTTTTCCTTATTTGCCCAAGGCGCAACGGAGACACTTGTATGCGGTGTTTCAGAAGAAGGACTGCGGGTCATGGGGAGTGTCGAAGATGCAATTTCTGAAGCATGGTGAGAGCCCGGTGGAGGAGGGAAAGGCTGGACAAGAGGCTGTTCGATTTCTTGCCAAACGGACGCAGGCGGAGCAGGTTGCGCTTGCTTTGGGATTGGCGAAGCCTTGGCAGATGACCCCTTAGGGACGCTCATTTTCGATTGCTCATTAGGCTGGGGCGACGGTTTGTGCTCTGACTCAGGGTCCCAATGGTCGTCAGGACTGGATGAGGTAGCATCGTTCGATCTCTCGTTTGACTCATTGGCTTTCTCATGCTGCTCTTGGGAATTTCTGTCTTCCTCCTTTTCCATATCCTGCTGAGCTTGCTGCGTCTGCGCAGTAGTAGGGTTGATTTGTTGTTGTGCATGTTCCAATTCTTGCTTCTCAACCTGTTGATGCTGATTTTGGTAAATTCTCTGTGTCTGACGTTGCATATCAAGAAGTTGCTTCTGTTGCTCTAATTGAATATGGTTTGGTGGGTGAATCTGTTGCTGTTGCTGTTGCAAAAATTGATTTCCTGGCTGCATTTGTTGCCCAGGTATTCCCTGTAGTCCATGCCCAACGCCGAATGTATCCCCCCCGCCTCCAGCAGCAGCACCAGCTTGACGCAATAAGACACCCGGTTCAAATGCATTTTGCGGCCCGACACTGGGTGCACTGGCAGTTGGGGTAGCAAAGCCACCGGGGCTCTGTAAGTTCCCCTGCAAACTTCCATAACTAGGTTGTGAATGGAGACTCTGCTGCGAATGCTGGTGGTGCAACACCTGGTTTTTGGCGAAGATCTGTTGCTGAACAAGAAACTCTCTCTGCCTTGCCAAAAGGTATTGCTCTTCCTGCTTCCTTCTCTCCAGAGCATTTTGTTGATCGGCAGTCAGTGTGGTTCCAAAGCTTGGAAAACTTCCGGCGAATGGTGGCTGAACAGTGCCAGGTTGTTGAGCATCCAGAGGCCAACCCGACCATGCACTAGGTACTGGAGCCGCAGGTGCTGCGGCGGGTGCAGTCGAACCCGGAGGTGCCTGTAAAGGAACTAGGAAAGGCTCTCTTGTGTTTCCGATCCTACGTACCAGTTGCCCGAGTGGTTCAAAATCATGATCCTCAATCCTTTTCACTGCGAGCTCCTGGGTGAAAAACCCGGCTTTGTACCAATCATGCATTTCCAATCCCGAGAATGGCCCTTGTATGGTTCCAGATGGGTCACGGTATGTCCACTGTATCTTGTCTGGCATGACCAGCACCGTCTGCGGTTGCGGCGGCACAGTCCCCGGAGGCGGTCTGATTGGTTGTGTCTGGTGTGACATCGGTGGCTGCATTGAGTTTGATTGATTTTGCATCTGTAGACTTCCGAGGGTAAAAGAATCTTCGCGTTCCCTAGAAAACATAGAATCACCAGATGCTTGTGCGCCGATATTTCCAAGGCTTCTTGTGGTGTGCAATCCCGAGAATAAATCTGACACGTCGCCCCTATCTCTCATTGGGCTATCAATATTGCCAAACCCCCTTCTACTCCCGAATCCTCCAAATCTCAAGTCGCCAAACCCGTCGTTTGATTCGAATCCTCCATTCTCGTCTTCCATTTGTTGCTGTTGCTCCGGGGAGAACATCTGAGCAAGTCTACTACGGCTAGCTGAGCCAAACGGCCCTCCACCACCGATGCTGCCCATGCCTCCCATACCACTGCCTGACAAAAGAGTGCCACCAGGGCTAGCCAAATCACCCAACCCAGAGCCAAAAAATGTGCTTGGGGCGGCAGAGGTTCCCAAGCCCCCGGGGGTCCCCACCTGCCCTCCCCATAGCCCACTCCCGCTTATGGATCCAAAACCACTTAGTCCTCCTACAGCACCCAAGCCTGCAGTGGAACTCCTCCCACTCCTATCGCTACCGGGGGCGCCAACATCACGTTTGAACCCGCCACCAATGATGCCACTTCCGTGAATGCCGTCGCCGTGTATATCATTAATATCGTCGTCGTCAGCCTTTTCCGGCGCCGGGCTTTGGTAAGGATTTGTTTCGGTTGGACTCAGAGGTTCATTCTCATTGAGCCCACCAACCATACCGCCTATACTTCCTTGCCGAGATCTACCGTGAAGAGGATAGTTGCCATGCTGGTTCAATTGCAAGTTTTGTAACTGTTGGTGAAGACTTCCTTGGCCCACACCGCCCAGAGTTAAGCCCTCACGGCTACCCCCAAGGCCAGAAAAGCCAAGATCACTTCTGATTTTTGTAGGCGTAGCAATGTTATTCCCGCCTCTCGGCGTGTTAACAGATGCAGATGCCATATTACCAAAGGATGCCGAGTTTTTGATGCGATGAGGATCGTCCATCGAAGAATGAGGAGAGTGACGTCCCTGACCAGTTCCATGATCGTCCTGATCCCTATCTCCAAAAGGATCCGTGTCGGAACTCATCGGCCTCTCCCTCTCCTCCTCATCACGGTGATGGTCGACGGCGTGCGAAACTACTCGATTTACGTCGTCATCTTCCTCTTCGACATCTTCAACCTTGGGCGGCGCAGTAGAACCCCTTGTACCGCTGGTTCCTCCCCCGGTTTTGGCTTTGTCCGCGGTATTTGTAGTGCTCTGCAGGGAAAACCCGCCCATTGTACCGCCAAAAGTACCATTACCGAAACTACCCATCGGGCTGTTCAGGGCACCACTGCTGGCGAAACCGCTGGAGCCAGCCGCTCCACTTGTCCAAGCGCCACTTCCCTTCCTGATTAGTCCGGCACTCCTGGCACCTCCAGCAGTGGAAGATCCTTCTTCTGTACCTTTGTCCTTCGCATGGTCATCTTCTCCGGAGGTGCCGGTAACGCTACCCCAACGGCCAAACAAAGTACCTCTACCTCCGGTATCCTCCGCCTCACGCAGTTCGGTCCTACGCCGAGGAACCTGAGGTGGGGTTGAAGTAAATGGGGAACCTGTTAGCGCGGCATCCGATGTTTCACGACGACGGTTTTGCGGACGGTTAGCGCCAGGGGTGGTGATGTTGCCAGGAAGAGCACCGCTATTAGAGCGTTTAGGGGGCGGTGTATTTGAAACAACTACGTGATGGTTTGTAGGCCCTTGATTATTTTGGTTCGGAGGGACTTTGTGAGGGGAGTTGACGTTATTGGAAAACATCTAAACGTGAGAAATGTCAGTCTATATGCCAAGACTACTTTGGGTTTTTGCGTGAAACATGGCCACGTCACTCGTGATTGTGGAATGTTATGAAGAAGAAGGAGGAAACAAAACACACCTCTCGCTCCTCCTCAGTGAGCTCTTCCAAACTAACGGGCTTTAGTCCACCATCTTTGTCCCAACAAACGTCCGCGCCACCCTCGTCACCACTCCTGCCCCAGCCAGCACTATTCCCGGAACTCGTATCTCCCAAGACTAGATCCTTTACATCCCTCAGAGAGTTTCCATTCTGCTCCTGCTGCCTGAAGATTCCCAGCAAATCGTCTTTGCTGTAGGTAGTGTTGATAGAACCCCCCACGCCACCTCTGTTGTAGTGATGGGGTGGATGATAAACGTTCGAGCCTGAAGGGGTTAAAGGTGGCTGTGAGTGCTGTGACGTAGGGGGATGAGTGAGGGTGGTAGAAAGTGAAGGGCGACGGTGAGTGCTAGAAGTGGTCGAATTACCATTTGCACGTCGAGTCCTTGAAGGGTCGGAAGAGGTCAGCATTTTTGCGCGAGAAGTAAGTTCTTAGTTAAAAGGTTTGTGTGTGCTTGTGTAGAAGTCGACAGATGTTGTGAAATATGGGATGAAGAGGAGTGAAAGGTTGTAGATGGGAAAGATCGTTCGTGGGTTGAAGAATAGTGGTAGTGGTCGTTGTAGTGGGGGTGTGGGTCATGCGGGAAAAGAAAAGACCTAAGCTACGATCGATGCAGGATGGATGGATGGATGGAAGGCGGGGGGATATGGGATGGGAGGGGGGGAGTGGGAGCAGGGAAAAAAAAGTTTATAGGTTCAATAATAATTGGAATGTGGTCGGCAACGCAGGAACACACGAGTATTAAGGAAATAGAACACGGGCTGTACAAAACCGGGGCGGAAAGAGGAAACGCGATGGCGAAAATGAATGCGGCACCACAATAACGAAGGGGGAAAAAAAAATGTATTTCAAAATAGAAAAAAGAAAGACTAAGGGCAAAAGCAATGGAAAAAGAAAAAAAAAAGAGGAATAGTCTTGACTACTGTAGAATTATTTAAAATATGGAAAGAGGTTCTCACCAATCGCCAGAGCCTCCTCCTCCGCCACCACCACTCGAGGTGATACCGACAATAGGTGCGCCGTCCTTTTGCGTGGCTGCAGAGAACGGAGGGAATGTAGACGACGAAGACATTGTGAAGGGATTTGTGTTTCTTTTGTCTACTATTGTTACTAACTGGGGGTTATAGTAATGTCGCGGCAAAGGGAATATCACTCTGCAGAATGATCAAATAAATTTTTTGCAAAATTCGCTCGGTGGGTATGGCTAGGTTTGAGAACTGAATTGGCTGCGACGATGATGAACAGATTTTCGCTGAAGGTTTGTTGACTGACGTGATGTGAACGAACTCGAACAGAGTGAAGAGGTGTGTGCGGTGCAGTTGTAGTAAGAGTAGGCAGGCAGGTCTGTGTAGCGAGGGCAAAAAAAAAAAAAGGGAGCCGTGACACACACGAAATGCAACTCTTACTTGGCTGAATGTGAGGGGTGCAATGACAAAAGAGAGAGAGGCTGGGCTAGCACATTTCCACTTTAGGGAATATTTCAATGTTACCCTGACATGGTTCGCCCCTCTTCTGGTGAAAATGAATGATGCTAATCTCGCGGGTCTCGCCGGTTTTCTCCATTTTCTTGCAAAATCATTTTTCTGCCTGGTTTATCTCCCGAATTCCACTTTTTTTTTATATCAATTTTAATTCAACATGCATAGAGCCGGGATTGCTCCTAGCTCCTATATAATTACATGAATTGTAATCTAGTATAGTAGTATACTACATGTAGTACTAGTATTTACTTGCCTCACATCAAAAGAAGGGGGAGGTTAACATTGTAGCACTACTCTACTCTACAGGCTACGTAAAACCAATATGTGGGGAGATGAGTGAAGCCACCGGACCCTGATGAAGCGAGGCGGGCTAGCTTGCGTTACATATAGACCCTTAATCGTATTAGACGTTACAAATCCGTGAATTAGACAGTTTTACGTGTGATCGACCCGTGTCGTCACCCAGCTGCCTGTTCACGTGAGGACGCGATTCAGATCCTCAGATCCAGGCTTGGACCCTATATTGGGATTTTTATGAAGGTCCCAGCTTGAGTATTAATTAACATTTATTAGGGCACCCTTGCGGCCACAAAAATGTGGATATGACAGACAGGCGAATTCAGACGTTGACGGTACCGGTACGTCGCGTTCCTTAAATTAAAGAACACTAATCAATATCGTGACAGTAATTGTGTGTGACAACCGGGCTTTCGAAAGCTTGCGAATCAGTAATCCTAGATCGAGCTTTACGCATGCTAGCCGAATTAGCAGCTCGTTACTTGGGGTCGACACACAGAATATATCATGCAATTCGTGTTTTAATATTATAGTTGTTGCCTGACTGTATTAAACGCCTAAGATACTCTAGATCTACGTACTGTATCCCGAAATAGGGTAAAATACCGACACCCTGATCAACTTGAGTGGGTATATGTAGGTATCGATATCGTACCGGGTGTTGAGGGTAAGTGATCAGAATCTGACAAGTAGATGCTGCGGTGAATACGTGTATTTCTCTTATCAGATTCTGATCACTTTTCGCTACACACTAGTACAAGGCTGATATATGTCGATTGAGGCGCTTATGTCTCTCAGCGTGAAATCCCGCAAGAGAATCTGTCATCATACACCCGGATTCTCTCCTAACTCATCCCTATAGGCCAGTAATTCACCCCGTTGTATAACCCTAAATACACTGATCTCCCCTCAATGATATATTCTTCCGGGCGGCTTATGGATCTGTGAATAATCGGATATCCAGACGCTCATATTGGTCGTATGCGCAATTCTTTCACTCTTTCCTTGTGTTTTTTTATGACTTATCCCCACTCTTGCCCTTTCGAGGTCCCAGTCGTAGTAGTGATAGCTCTTTTCCCTGGAGATTTTGAAGTTAAAACCGCTATAATGGCCAAAGTAGTTGAAAGAATGATCGCAACTGTCGTAGTCTGGGATGGGATTCCCATCCTGGGGAGCTTGAATACGTACTTGATAAAAACAGCTGGAATTGTTGTAAGCCGTTAGGTTTTGGAACTGCTGGAGTGTCAATATATCTCAGAGAGTGATAACCATGAACATACATGTATATACTCATATTCAAGTCTAAGTCATGTGGAGATAACAAATATTCCCCTCTCGTCCCAGCCCGCCATGGCAAGTGAATTATATAGAGAGTAGGCCTGTTGTAAGTTTATTGCTTGCCTAAAGCTCATGTCGATCACAACTAACACATCCCCGCAGGTACACCTGCATGATGCATTTACCCTTAACTAACAGGCTATCAGCGGAGGCCCTCGGCGCGTGCGGTGTTTGTATGTACAAGATTCATGAATCTTGTGTTAGATTCGAAACTAAAAGTAATGAAATTTTGTTTTTGGCAAGGGCCGTGGATTTTTGCGCTACCGAAATTCCGTGGATCACTCATATCGATAGACTTATCAAATGTTTGTCTTTGCGAGTGATAACGAGTGATTGAATTCTTTGCCCATGGCTATAATACGCGGAAATATAATTGAGGTCAAGCTTAAGATTTCGATTTCGTACCTCTGTACCAAATGGCAGCGGTAAGATAAGGTTTTTCTGGGTGACTGCATGCGCATCGTAACGCTTTTACCAGCTGCGGCGGGTATCCTTTTCATAAGTGCGACTTTAAATCTGGCAACGAATAGGAATAAATGTTGAATTAAGCTTATTGATTAAGTACCTATGTCGGTATAATAGTAAAGGGGTGATGACAAACGGCGTGTATCTAGTTTGCACTATTAATATACCCCAAGTGGTGAAAGGCTTAAAGAACATGATCCGCATGGGGATAATTATAATTGCTGTTATTGAGATGTGATGGTTGTGTAAGTCTAACAACCATTCTCTATAGGTCTGAAAGAATAAACCCTCTTGAAGGGTATATTGGTGGTATAAATACAACCTAAATAGTTTACTGTTTGCGTAGCTGATTTCTCGTTTCAAATTAAATTTAAACACCTTTGCTTTACTAGTACAATACTATTGCCGATCCTTTAGATATCTGTAAAGATTGCTAGTGTGCGGTATTACCTAAATTCTAGTGATTTCTTTCATCTGCCAAAGCAAGAATTAGTACTTGTGTTGGGAATTTTTTGTGTTTGGGTTTGTTGGCATCCAAACAAACCTGAATAAAGATTTCCAGAAGGCTAAAGGCGTGAAATAGACATTGTAAACTGACTATATTAGTATTGTGTGCGTGATATATACCTCAAACTCGATTATGAGTAGCATGGCATATAGCCACTAAATGTAGTTGCAGAGCGAGAGTCTTGTCTTATGATTCAAGTTGAACCGTGATCCTGGAAACTCATCATGCTGGGGATTCCTTCCAAAGATGGGTAGGACACAGCGGCCATCTTAAAAAGCCTTCTAACCTTAAACTGACTGCTAAACTGTATAAAAATTACATTTCTGGGAAGTGGGGGGTGACTCACCTCTAACGGCATTCATATATCTGGAGGGAACTAAAAGGAAAAGGGGAGGAACTGGACATCCGATATCTTCATCATTTGAAAAACGGGTTTATCTATGGGCAGGCATATTACCACTCTCGGAGCTATGGTGTTGATGAGGATATGCTAATTTTAATCTCGTTTGAGTATCGTACACATGTACGAAGACATATATGCTAGAAGAACGACATGTAGTATATCATAACTGCGAGGTCTCGCAAATGAACGCTAACAGGAAAATAGTTCAAGAAAGTCAGCATTGGCCCTGCAGTACTCCATGTGTTGCGGTCGGCCTTGGCTAAAACTTCGTAAAGCCTCCAATGCCAAACTACATGCACTACATGTAGTTCTTATCGTTGCAATTTTGATGACAGGAAAAGGACATGACATATGCATGACTACATGACTTAGATGTAGATAACGAACCTCTCCTTAAACTGGTACCTGTCCAATCTCTAAAAGTATACAGATATTTCTTTGAATAGGGTTGTTAATTCTCTCGAGTGTATTGGCGGATATTGGACAGGTTTTTAAGTTGTAAATGTCAGGGTTTTGGGTTTATAGTCCGTTCAGAAATGCTCCTCAGTTGGTTGAGCTTCTCATATTATATGGGTGAAGTTGATTATTGGTCGATGGAGATGCGTACGTAGACATTAGGGCAGAAACTCTTGATCTGTCCGTGCCAAGAATTTCTATCATCATGAACATCATCTGATTCTGATATATATTCATGCTTATAATCAGGAGCTTCATATGATGAAATTTTCCCACATTCGCTCCCAGATTGACCAACACTTATTTTTAACGTCCCCAATCGGATTACGATTTATCTTGGATTAACGCATCTCTAGGATCTATTATCACCCCTTTTGTTGCAAAAAATGGTACGTTATTCCTGTTAATGCGCTAGTGATAAATAAAGCAAGAGCACGGCATTACTACGGTATTCTTTTTATAATGCCGGTTTAATTCCATACTATCCACTAAATCCCATAGTCATACAGTACTGATTTTCGTACTGTAAGTTCAGTACTGTTTTTTTTACAAACATAAGATATGGTGAGAGATACCCATTCAATAGGTAAAGAGAATATGAAGAGTAAATGAAGTAAGCAAAGCAGGACTCTTACCTTGCCAACCAAACCTGGGGCAAATGGAGACATGAAAGGTGGTAGAGAGACGAGGAAAAGGGTGAGGAGAGAGAAACAAAACTAGGGTGAGGAGGACTGAAGAGCGACGAAGGGGAAGAGTAAATTGTCAGTTGCAGTACGGGGTCGTTAAGGTTTGAGTTCGTCATTGTCTCATTTTTATATTTCTGTACGTTATTACTTTGTGCGAGGTGTAATATTGCCATATACTACGGTCTACATGCAATTAATGAATTAAACGAAGGGAAAAAAGAATTAATGAATCAAACGAAGGAAAAAAAGAGAGAGAAAAACCGAACCTGGGGCTGGAATGCTGGCTCGAGTGATCAGACATGAATCAAACAACCTGCATGTTTAACCACATGTGCAGTTGTATCGACGATGAGTAATCAATAAAGTTAACCAGATCAACGAACTTTCAGAAGTGAGATCAAACATATATCTATTATATGTTCCTATGAGAAGGATCTAGATCATAACTTACTTACTTGCTCTAGGTTTCAATCATACGGCATACATATACATGTAGTCTTGGGCCAGGTATGTAGCTGTATCCTCATGATCAGCTTCGAATTCCCTTCCCGGGGCAAGCCAGAAACACCCAGCCAAAGTTTGTCTCACACGAAAACAATTTCCTCCGGTAATGGGTCCATCCGATCCCTGTTCATGTTGTCGGTTCAAATATCTGAATATCTGCATACCTCTGTGCCTATAATGTACGCCGTGCTCACAACGTACAGCGCTTCTAGATACATGTGATGGCACACTCAGCAAGCTCGGCCGCTGTGCAGCCACCAACATGTGCGTGTGTGACGGCCGAGCACCAACCACCAACGGTTAATCCTCGCTCTTCAGACAGTCCACGGGTACCGCAAGATTTGGAGCGTTGCACCGGGTGTTAAATAAGATCCTGGCAGGTTTTCCTCACCAAAAATCGAAGGGTTCGCTATAGTTATACAAATATATACAAATATTTGGTGTTTTTTACATACCAGGATCTTTTCTAACACCAGGGCGCAACGCTCCAAATCCTGCGGTATGCTTGACTGAACCCCAGTCTCAAGGTGGGGTTTCTGGCTTGATATCCATAATATGTATGGCTTGTATTTCTATTCTGACTTCCTGGTGGTTCTGAGGCGTCCAGCCGGGTGATTTGATTGGAGCGCTTTAAAGCGACAATCAGAAAAAAAAAAGAAATGGAGATTTCGCCAGCTGTTCTTGTGCTACTAGAGTGCATGTAATCCCCACCTGCATCTCTTTCATAGAGCAGCCACACCCAAAGTACAAAAATCGTAAGATCACCTCCAGAAAGATATAAATTCGGATCCCTACCCGGGACCTTTCGGAGTCACCAATATCACAATATCTATGTCTCTTAGTGGCAGGATTTTGATAGGCGTCGACGGCAAGGTTGGGCAGCCTGGTACACAGTTCTATGACGCCCGAGATGCAGTTGGTTTGTATGACATTCGAGCTTCTAAAATATCACTATTAACGAACCACCACAGCTCCACCAGGCCGGAACGGCGAACACGGACGTTCAGCATTACCCGCAACAGCAGGTACGAATGCTGGCACGGCTTCGATTGAGATAAGACCGTCTAGGCTCGAGCCGGGTGGTATACACGCAGTGGGGACCACAACTTGTGCCGGGTCAGAATGGGAGGTTTCGGCTGATAAGACGCTGTTCTTATCGGCGCGAGGTGGAGATGGCGGAGCCGGAGGGAGGGGTGAAGATGGACAAATGGGGGGCGTTGGGATAAAAGGCGATAATGCAACTGAGTACGCGGAGGCACAGGCTGGCGGGCCAGGAGCGAACGGCGGAGAGTATGTTTTTCGTGGGCGAGCTCAGTTCCAATAGCTAATCATGTAATTTATGCAGCGGTGGATATGGCACAGATGGCGGAAATGGTGGAAATGGCGGAGTTGTATTCATTGAGGTTGCGGAGCAGGACACAAACCTACTTCTGGGTGTCGACTGGGACATTTCTGGTGGGATTGGTGGTGCGGGTGGTGCCCATGGCAATCGTGGGCAAGGGGGTCAAGGCGGAGATGGTGGTGAACAGTTTACTTGGTAAGTAAACCACAATTTTATTCATATCGAATTAAAGTTCTAATACTAGAGCTCTATTGTTAGGCAGGTTTACGATGGCATTGGATACTCTTGCTGTGGGGGTGCAAAAGTTTGCACCTGTTCAAAAGTACGTAGCTAGGCTAAAGCCACACAGAGATTTATATATCTAACCAATCAGTACGTTCAAACGAATAAATACATCAGCTATACTCGCCCCGTTGGCCCTGCAGGCCCTTATGGGATGTGGGGGTCTCACCCCTCAACAGTTTTGAAGCCTGGTTCCAACGGTGCTCAAGGCTCGGTCCATATAAAAGTTAAAAGTTCGAACGGCATGGATTCAATCTACCATGGAAAGTATTTCTTAAAAATTACAAGTTTTGAGATTGCTGATGCTGGTAACGACGGAATATTCGAGCCCGGCGAGCATATCATAGTGAGGAACATATGCGTGCAGAATATAGGTAGATGCCATGAACTTGATTTGAGCGAAGGTGGTGTATGCTGATAAGATAGGGGGAATGCCTTCACCTGCCCATGCACGGGTACCTGTGTTGATCAAAAATAGCGCGTGGTTCGACCCACTTATCGATGAACCTGCCTACCTCCCGAACTCAATATTCCCTGGAGAAACGGTCAGTATTCGTGGGGAGGTACGGGCCTTCATACGGCAGGAGGGACAAGCGCGTCCGCCTGGGGTGACTTTTCAAGCAGTTGACCAGTTGGATTTGGTTGCGATTATGCCGGGTATAAATAGAGCGCTTCCAGAGTTCTTCCAACCAATCTCCCTATCGATTGGGTATCCATTGGAACTTGAAGCGCCAAGTTATCTTTCATCGGTTCAGCGAGGAAATGATGTTACATTTTCCTGGATGGTAGGATCCAATACCCATGGGATCGTGTACAATTCTGACATTATTATTTATATACGTAGCTTCGTAACATCAGTAACAAGCCATATGGAATTAAAGGAGCTCTTCGACGAGCCGGAGGAACCTGTCTATCTGAAATTGGAGATAATCAGATGTTTAAATTCACTAATTGCAAGAATGACTCGAAAGATAACCGCCCTCGTGGCATTGACTTGCCAGATATCATAGCACCAGGAGCCGTAATCATGATTGCACAAACACTTAAAGTCTCAGATCGAGCTGATCAATACTCAATTGCAGCCCTCACACTAGAGCTACTCCTCTCAGAGCCTGGGGATAGAGCTGATTGGTTCTCCATCTTACCATCCCCTTGCCCCCCTTTACGCTCTATCATGGCGTATTCCATCCAAGTTCAAGTTTCGGCGAAATACAGCTACAATCCTAGTTCCGCCTTCCTGATAGTTGTCAATTCTCAAACAAAGTCGGAGACAATTCATCAGTTATATAGGTTGATGGGAGACCTGAAAACAAGCGCTGATGTTTGGAACTTGAGTGTGTACGGAAGCTTCATCAGCCCAACCACTGGGAGATGCTTACTACTTGATTATATCGGGAAGACGATAGTAATTTTTGGAAACCCGTTCGAATATTTCCGTCAAGGAATGCGCTCCGTATTCGGGTTGATAGATCCATTTGTGGTTGCACATCTTGCAGCAGCCGGAACGAACTTTCTCTTTCCGGAAACAGTGAGCGGCGATTCATCACTAAGTTCCTGGTTCTCTCATGTATATTTCCCTACATATGTTGTAGCACCAGAAACGCAGGCCATCGATCGCAAGCTATTAATACCCACCATAAACTGCGAACAACGGAATCGTAATCTTGACACCCATATATTCATCGCAAAACCTCAACTTCTCAAGAAGAACAAGACAGTCTTGGTGGACGAGACAAAACGAACGGCAAAGTCTCTGGATGACCATCTCCCTCTACACCGGTTTTCAGTTTCCCCAGTCACAAGTATTTCTAAGAAGATCGCGGGAACAGTCATTGTGCGGCAAGGGCTACCCCGATATGCTCGTGTCGTCGCTACATATGGATACTGGCACGACTTCGGAGATAGACTCTCGGATCTGAACACCTTTATGATGGTTGCTTCGCTGCCGTTCAAGGCTCGGGTAAAGATTTTCTGGAATAAGTTCAGTGGAGGTATACCACAAGATCCCGCCGGAGATATGTATGATGTGAGCGTGCTCGAGAGCAGTATTAATAGGCCAATTCTAAACCCATCGGGCGTTGTGGAGCTTGATTCCGGAGACGTGTCGGCAATTTCTAGGGAGAAATCAGGGAAACAGGCGGATAATTCTCTTAGTCGTGCCCAAATTGATGAGAAGGCAAGTAGTACCCTCCGGAAATTATTGTTCTCTCTCCCTTCAAGTGCTCACATTTCCCTGTAGATTTACAAGGCAGTCGCTTTAAGCCTTAATTACGAGATGGAGCAAGAAATTTCCCGTTTCTGTGCCGAAGCACCCTGGCCCGACCCCATCCCTGAAAACAATTGTCTCTACCAAGTTTCGAAGGTTGACTACTTCCTGACTCTTGCCGTCAGTACGTCGAAAGCCGAACTGCCGGGTGATTTTCAATTGCTAGTTGAGACCCTCGGCTGTCTTGTGGCAGGGATTGAACCCGTCGGAGCAGGCCAATATATTGGGCAAAAGATGGTTTCATACGGCAAACGACGGTCTCATCTTCGATTACAGATATTTACAAAACTAGATGTTGCCCTGCGCTCAGTATATGTGGAAAAGGTTGCTGCAAAGATCAAGCGGAAGCTCATGCGTGAAAGCGATAAGCTAAAGAATGACATGGGGAAAACAGAAGAGAAGACCATGATGAAAGTCATTATGAATAAGTGCGGAGCTCTTACGAATGGGAATTTTACGAGCCACCACCTTCTGGATGCGAGTGCGGTAGAAGGGAAGTCGGAGGCGTGGGAGGAGCATGAGGCGGCGACAAGGATGATGAAGCATGCCGAGCTTTTAACCAAGATTAGGATGGATGAGATATATAGTCGGGAAGTGCTTGAAAAGATGGTAAAAACGCAGTGAAGGGGTGAGGATGAATACTCGTACACGTAATGGAATTATATATCGTTTAATGAAATTTTGTTGAACGCATGGAACGAAATAAATAGGTTTAAATATAAGAGAATAACATTTTGATAACTCCGCATCAGACATAAAGAACGATAGACACTCCATAAAAATAGCAAGACTTGGTTCATACTACGAATTTCAGAACTCTAGACTTAAATGATTAGTCAAGCAGAGTTAAGTGCGAGTGATTTTCTATGATGAAGCTCTTGCGTGATCATGAGCAGAGGGCTTATGCAACGATTTATACTCGTACATACAGTACCATGACAGCCCATTATCTATATCTGAGGAACGCCAAGTATATGCAGATTCCTCTCCTTACCTTGACCCTGAGGAGGAGTATCGTGGGTTCACAAAAATAATGGGACGGGAATGAACACTGCAACGACAAGCCATCAAACCCCGCCACTAACGAACAGTGATACAGGATGAAAATATTTTTAGGGCCTCTTATATTCCTTATTATCATTTGTAGTATTTATGGGCTATTTGTGGCCGACTATGGTTGAGAAATCATTAAGTTGAAGCCCGTTGCACGTTGTGTCCCATCATTTTCGACAAGTCGGGGTTGTCCTACCCTCCGGATATGTTGTTCCCCCCCCCCCCCCCAAACCATTAGTCACCCGAGTATAGAATCGTTACTTGACTCACTGAAGAATCATACTAAAGGACCGTTGTCCCAAATTCGAATATTCTGCCCCCCCGAATCAAGCTGCCCCCGAATCAACCCCGGGCAGGCATTTCCAATTTTTAAATTTGCCATGTGTAACCAGGGCTCTACTCAAGATTGCTGGATCTCAATCGGTGTCAGTGTATCCCAGCCTTTCCCTACTGAAGGAGAATGAAGATTAATTGAAGTCAAGCGGGGCTATCACAACGGTTTCCCGAAGGTGTGGAGTATATTCTATCGGAGGGTAGCGGATGGCCGAAACTGGTAACAACAAATCAGTTTCTAATTCTCCAACAAGCATAAGAGAAAGTGGCACCGAGTGTTAACAGAGAAGCCAAGATCTCTAAGCTGGGAGTATTAGTATCACACGCATGTATTGTAGGGTTAAAAAATAGCCAATCACCTACCTAATGGCACTTCATATTAGAATTACAGTGGAGTCTCGATTGTAGCATATGGTCGGGAACGGATTTTCGTGTGCCACTATCGAGAATATGCTTGTATCGAGAACAACTTTGCCCGTACCGACTCGTTTGGGATTGCCCAACTATATGCTACAATCGAGGATATGCTATTATCGAGAATGCTACTATCGAGACTCCACTGTATGCATATGCACCCTGGGGCTGAAGGAACTACATGTAGTCCCCGTGCTTCCCAGTCAGGCCACAACTTCGACAATGTATCGGAAGTACAACATGCCTACTTGATGTTTTTTCTGAAGGTTGAAACAAGGCTGATGGGTGCTTTGGCGAGAACAAGGACCCTGGTTCATGGCTGTGTGGATTTCGACGGTCTTGGCGCACAGCACAACGTAAACACCACAAGATCGAATTGACTCTCCATACTTATACCTGAGTTCAAGAAACTGTTAGCTGGAGATTGCTTCTGATGGGCTCAAGTTCCTGTATCTACATGTAGCTACGGGCTCCACAAATTGTAGCCGTGATATCCGAAAAACCTCAAGAGCTGGCCGGTGGGTTTAACCTAACCCTGAGTCTCACCGGGCTTCAAAACAGCGGCGCAGAGACAAAAATAGCTTAGAAAAGTTCGGTACCGGGCCCGTCCCCTGTGCCTTCGCGGGATTTGCAATGCTTGATTGAAATTTATAGCAAATGCTAGCGTCAGAATGCCTTGATGAAGGGATGTCATTTTTTTTTAACTTAGCGTGGCGTTCCTGGATCCTAGAATCGGAGGAATGATGAGGACAGACTAAATCACAAAACCTCGTTCTAGTAGATCTTTGCTAATTGGTGAGTAACTATGCTTTTTGAGACTTGAATCGACTTTCACTGCATGAACATGTTTTTGATTAAAGTGCGGAATGTTGATATTGCTACACTTCAAGCCAACCTTAACTATTTCGACCTCAATCCCAAAAGCTAAACACCAGTAGACTTTAATTAGTACTAGATTCCCCACAGAAAACACTACCACCCTCAGCAGCTATACCACCTCATGTCAAAATAAGCGGAACAAGTACGCTACAGCATACTAAATGCATCCAAAATGAAGTAAAGTTGTGCTGTGCCTTATTGTGAAATGGGGCTGAAAAGGCAACAGTGTAGGTACTTGGGCTTTAGTATGCACGGTGGACTGAGGCGTGGGCGTCTCGGAGCGAATAGTTTGATCTCACCCAATCGGGCCCCGGTAAGGTACGCGGGTGGCATAGATCAGATAATCAATATAAGTAGATCCGTCCTTCTACATATACCACCAAGTCTCTTTATCAAAAGTTTTTAGTTTGTATAAGGCTTCATCACGATTTCTCTATTTATTAACCTTCCCCTCTTGATAATTAAGATGAAGTATATCCGATCAGCCCTCGGGGTTGCGTTAGTACTTTTCTCATCCCTCTCTTTGCAATCTTCGTCTGATGATGCTTGTGCTAAAGCCATAAAAGCAATTAATGCCACATGTGATTACATCTCTCTATAACTCATGGTAAATGATTTCTCTGACACAATTACCTCCTAGCTTCGCGGGAAATCCCAGAACTATTAGCATACGAATGCCTCACTAGCGTTCCTTTTCATCAAGATGAAGCTCTGGACACCTTACGGCAGCTGCGCCTATTCCTCCAATTCTACTCAGCTCAAACCTACTTTCTCTCGCCACCCACACCCAAGCTAGAACTCGCCCCATTTGATCTCAATAAAACACTCTCAAAGATTGAGTCACGAGTACGACACAAGAAATACGAAAACGAGCACTCATTCAATGGAGACTTATTTAACCTCTTCAGCGCATTCAGGGACACCCATGTCCGCTTCATGACAAAGTGCTACGCTGCTTTCTCTTTTGAACACGATTACCCTATCATCGCCGTCTCAGATACCCCTAGCAGTATTCCAAAAATACACGCAGTGGAGAAGGTGAGAAATGGCTGGGAGGTTCGGGATGAAATTACAAAGATCAATGGAGATGATGCAGTGGAATATCTGATGGGGATGGTGAATGTGCACCCGGAGCTGAGTTGGGTTGATCCAGACGCGAGGTGGAATCAGTTGATGGTACACTATTCGGGAAATGACTATGTGGGTGGGTTGTTTGCGAGGAGATATACATTCGATGAGAATGAGCTTGTGTTGACATGGGCGAATGGATCGTCGACATTGGTGGAATGGTGAGTTTTTAAGGGAGTTCTACTGGGTTTTTAGAAGTTGACTTTTTGTTATAGGAAATCCAGATTATTGGTCCCGAGGAATTCCTTCAATTCGACAGATACCTTCTATTCCAACGTCTGCACCCGCAGCGAGAAGGAGGTCGAGAAGATTCGTACTCTATATTCTGGCTCGCTCGAATACAAAAACAAAACCGAGCCTGCCAGCAAAACTAAGGGTAAACGGGAGGCATTACCACTTTACAAAGAACCTCTTTGGAGTCGTTCTACAAACAGAACCCTCAAGCCTATCATGTCATTCACAGACAATATAATTCAGCTCTTCAGTCTTGACAACGAAACAGCAGTTCTCATAATCGGAGAATTCAAGAGCTCTGAAACGCTCGTCTCCTTTGCCGGCTTTATCTCCAAAGCAATCTCGTACCTTAGGGATAAGGGGATCCCTAAAATAATCATCGATGTCACCGGGAATGGTGGCGGAAACCTAGCTCTAGGTAACGATGCAGCTATGCAGTTCTTCCCGACAGCAGATCATTACTTTGGCACAAATATGCGGTGGAACCCGGCACTGCAAGCTATGCTTACATCCAAAGTTGACCCCAACCGGACCTTCTGGGACCTGGGGCAGTACCACAAGATGGATGGGAGCGATTTCTCGAGTTACCAGGAGTTTTTGGGACCTGTGCGAAGTGATGGTGACTATTTTACGAGGATTGCAAGGCCGGACCTGGCGGAGAGGAACGCGGAGAAGAATGGCGGGAGTGCCCTACCTGCGGCGTACAAAGGGCCGCAGCCGTTCAAGACTGAGAATATAATAATGGTAGGTTTCTCGAACTGGTTAACCCTAATTTGACCCCAATAACTAACAAACCGGGAAACAGGTATCATCGGGAATGTGCGCTAGCACCTGCGCAGTATTTGCGGAAGCCATGTCTGAACAAGGCGTCCGCTCCGTTGTATTTGGTGGCCGAGCCCGGGGCGGCCCCATGCAGACCGTCGGCGGAACGAAGGGCACCCAGGACATCTCATTCGACGACATCGCCGCCTGGGCCTATGCCCTGCTTGACGGGAAAACAGAGGCTCTTGACTACATCCCCGATGTGATGAGCCTAGCCACCCTCGACGCCTCCGTCAACCTCCGCAACTCCTGGCGTAAGGACAACCAAGCTCTCCCCATCGAGTTTATCTACGACCCCGCTGAATACCGCCTCTCATACACAGCGGAGATGATCAGGTACCCGGAGGCCATGTGGAGAGCCGCCAAAGACGTTGCGTGGAACGGTGCAAAACAGCTCGGCGATCTTCCTGTCAACGGCACAAAGAATCGTGCATCCCAAGAGGCGTCGGGAAGCACGGCGAAGTCCAAGTCCAAGAACCGTTATTACAACAACGGCGTGGGTGCTGACTCCGCGGATCAAGAGCTGACCTGGAGTAACATTGGACAGTTGATTTGGTATAAGCTTTACGGGCGGTCCAGGTAGAGAGGGCCGGGTTGGTGTTTAATTAAACTCTAGAGGGCGTGTTTCTTTCTTATCTCTCTTGGGGGCGCTCGGTTTTGTATTTATGCATTCTTTTCTATTTCCTGCTGGTGTATTTTTTTTCTTCCTATTTCGGTTTTTCGAGCTCAGGCGCGCGTGTATATAGTTACATTTTTGATCATTGACGGGGCTGGTTGAGCCCCATCTTTTCCTGGACAAGCTTTTTGGTGCGACTTCATCTGCGCCGTACACACACAATATCCCAAGCCTAAAGAGAGCAACCGTGGAATGTAGACTAAGCTTCAGAAGGCTCTATGCAACCCAAAAAAAGAAGCAAGTAAGGCTGAAACTTCGGTGGGCATCCCTTAGTTAGGCAGCTCAGGGATGTGGATCGACGGGTCGATTCGCAGCCGCAGCCACTGCCGGACCCGAGTTATGGGGTAGGTGTGGTTTATGCTATGAGCCCTAATTACCGGCGTCGTTGTGGTTGTAGATACATGTAGGGAGAGGTTGGAGAGGCCGAAGCTAAGATGTATGATTACAGGGAGCGAGTGATCCATCATGAATAAGCCAAAAAAAAAAAAAAAAGCGACTCTTTACAGCATACATAACCGGCACTTTGATATCAGCAATTGCAAAAAGATTAATTTACTATGATTTATCTACATCCCACCACTCTCTAGTTCAACTCCAGAAACCTAACGCCCCATCCAGTTGTAAATACTCCTATAGTCATCCCACATAGTAGTCATGTCTAACTGCTCCACTCCGCAACGAAGCTCCAGCTCCATCCACATTTACCCACCTTTTTCAAAAAGTACTCCCTAGTCAGCCCCTTTCCGGGCTTGCCGTCAAACATGGTTGGGTAGTACAGTGTGACCTTTGTATTCCGTGGGACCACAACATCACAGACATATCCTCGCCCTGTCCCGTCAGGCTGCATCAAGTAGAAGTTCTTCACGTCAAAGTCGTTGCCCACGTTCAGAAAGAGAACATGTTCGTCTTCTTTCCTAATTACCGGGAGGTGCTGGCATGGTAATGAGAACGCAAAGCGGGTTCGTGCACCGGCCTGGAGCTGTTTGGTTGGGGGCAAGACAGTCTCTTTGCTGAATTTGAACAGAGCTGTGAACGGTTTGTAGAGCTTTGGGGGCTCTGGAGACAGAATATATTCTTGCCAGCTTATCGTGCGTCCATCCTCCCGGTACTGCTGTGATGGGTCTTCCGGGAAGTGTTCCCGCCCAAACACACTAGCTGGGGAAATGAAGTGCTCGGGGGAAAACTCCTTTACATATTCGTTGTTCGATCCACGATGGCCGGCCCCCCAACATGAATCTATAAGATGCCAGTGGTTATTAGAGAGTTTCACTGCGTTCCATGCGTGATTCATATTGTAAGACGGCGCTGGTGTGCCAGGGGCTGGGTTAGTGTGGCCGAACCCTTTGCCGTGGCCCCTTACCACTACACATTGAAGGCCACTGTAGGTGCAGAGAATCTCAAAGAGGTTTGAGTAGCCTGCGCAGACAGAGAGGCCGGTTCGTATTGTTGATTCAGGGGACTGGTCGGGGATGTTTCCTGAAAGCAGGCCACGTATGTCGTAGGAAATATTATGGTGAAGCCAGGTAAATATTGCACGGGCTTTTTCAAGAGCACTTGGGAATAGAGAAGTAAGTGCTACGGCTAGGGTCTGTAGGGAACGGACTTGGGAGCGTTGAAATTGTGGGAGTGAGGCGTGGTGGTCAGGACCCGAGTAGTCGTAGCATGTTAGACACGGCAATGTGGATGCTGTGTGGGGTTTACAAGATGGGCCGGAGGAAGGGCGACTAGAGACGGGTATGGGTGGGGGTCTTGTAGAGCGAGGGATTGGAGGTGGACTTGACCCAATAGCAGAGTCTGTATGTGATGCCGGGAGTGGGGGTCTCTGTGAAACAGGAGGGGCAACATTGCGAACCGGGGGAGGTGGCAACCGTCTCGGGACAACAGTAGCCTCGCCAGAGTTTCTTCTAGAACTCTCTTGGACCGTCGTAGTGGCCCTACGGGTGGGAAGCGGTGGTGCTGGCCGAGGCGCTGGCGAGCTGTTTATACGTTTGGGGGGCAGCGGTGTACTTGTGGTCTTCTTATCGGGAAACTGGACCGGTAAAGAATCTTTCCCAGTATAGACGGGTGGTAGCGTACGTGTACTAGATGTGCTTCCAGCATGGCTATTATTTGAGCTGGTGCTCGTAACTGAGATGATGCTTTCAGTCATTGATGATATACTGGTCTTCCGCCGGGGAAGAGGTGGAGGTGCTTGCTTCTTTGCAACACTTGAGCTTCCAGCTGTGACAGAGATACTAGCAGTTGTAGTTACTCTGGTCGTGGTAGTTACAGTACTAGAGCTAGCGGGGCGCGCTGGCGGCCGAGGCGGAAGGCGCGGAGTGCCTTTCGTCGTCGAAGAGGCTGGAGAGATTGAATCGTACTGCGGGGCATGGCGGGAGACCTCCTTCAACTGTAGTGTCTGTACGCGTTCTCGGATGCTCGTAACGGCCTCTTTCTCCTGGACATGCATTTCGATGTTCTTCTCAATTAATCTGTTGGAATATCGAAGGAGCTCTCCGTGTTTGAGATTCTGATATTATTTGGATGTGCGAGTATGGTTTAAGGCAGTGTGACTAGCGACTTTCTCTCAACCTCCCCGCGGGGGGAGACAGCTACTTACATACCGACTGCCTCACTTCACGCGTTGTTCTCCGATTCTTTTTCTGTCTGCACTCGTTACTGTTACACATGAACTGCGATGAGTCAACAGGTGGTGCAAACTGTTCAATGCTTGTTTCTGCAGCCGGATAAAAGCTGCCGTAACCTATTTTGGGAATCTGCTAAGCCCACTCCTCCTCCTCCTGCCCTCCAAAGGCCCAGCACTCTGAGCGATGCCGAGTGAATCGGAGTGATTCGGGGGGTCTTGATCCTGGTCTTGGGGTCGTTGATTGGGATGGCATTTGAATCTCTTGACTTGCTGTTAGCTAAGTGATCTTCTAGATTGCATGAAGAAGGAACCAGACACGCGTCATACATATCCCATTTTACACGCGGTTGTCTTTGACTGCTGGATAAGTTATTGTGGATGCAGCCTCGTTTCCAGAGATTAAGACACTTCAATCTCCAGATTCATACGTGTCGAGATAGGATCGAAATGCGTGAGATGTTCCAAGCACGGGCCATTAGAAGGTATGTGCATTGAGGAGGAGGAGAATGAAATGATGTCAATTCAAGGAACCTGGGGTTTATGTAGGTATGTAGGTACCTGTGCCACGTGTGTGCTGGGACCTTAGTGGAATGTTGCAGCTGCAAAGCACCGGAATCAAGAATCGGTTCATCATGCGTCAATACATGTAATCAAAAAAAGGTCTACCTGATGTCTGGAACCATGATGTTCGTCATGCTTGTTTCGGGATGATATTGGTCTTTCCACCGGGCTAGGCAAATACAACTTCTTACTTGTATTTTATGGCTTGCTGACATGCATGCATGTAAAGTACTCGAGTACATGTATGTATGTATGCATGCATCGTCAGCACTTAAAACGTCTCAATTTCAACTTGATGCGATCTAGCCTGTGCTTTCTTTCCTTTCTACTATTGTCCGTACTATTAATTCTCTGTATCTTCTTGGTATGTACTCTAGTATTTAAGGTGCCGAATCCGGCTCCCGGAGTAAATCAAGTAGCTCTACGCCCAATTGGCCAATCGTACAGCATGATGCAAATACATATCACGTGTAGTTTCGGGGGAAAGTTTGGATCTTGCCTCCTTACTGATCTTTGCCAGTACTTTCTTCTTCTTCTTCTTGAAATCTGAAACTGTTTCAATCCAGCCCTATTTACCCCCGAAGAGACCAATTGATACTCCGTGTTGCTACATGAGCCGACACCAGACTTATTGCGTATAGACTACACGGCTGATATTATGGAAAGTTGTATGAAAAAAGCTTTGACGATTATTCAAAATTATACACTCTAAAAACACAAAAGAGGATAGCACCTATTGGGGTGCTGATATAGCAGCCAAATCATAAACAGGGAAATAAAAACAAAGAAAAGCAACAAATAATAGCAAAACAAAGTTATAAGACATTCGGCCTATAGCTATGTTCTCTCCGATAGCTCCCAAACCCAGCTGTAGCTTAACGCTTCATCCGATTTTGGAAAGCACCCAACGCCGCCTTCTTTCCATAATCCAATGCCTTCTCGCCAATTTGACCCCTCATGGTGCTAGTCCCCAGGCTTGGCTGAGTCCCCTCCGGCTTCTGAGGTCCATTCTCTGGATCGCTCGCCGCAAAATCACTCATAGCGACTCTACCGCCTGTGGCCTTCCCAACCATATATTCGCCCTTCTGTAGCGCCTTTGCCTGTGCGGTCGCAATGCCCCATTCGGCAAAGACAATGGCGCTGATGGCGACGGTTGCAAGAAGTGAGAGTGCGAAGGCAGCCCAGCCAAAGCCGACGTTGGCTCCGCCAATATTAACATCGACGGTATTGATGCCCATCTTCTGGACTAGTGTGGAGACGGCACCACTGGGATGAGTTAGTAGAGCTAATAACCAATACATGTATAATGTAGATAAGGATAAACTTACGTAGTGACCTGCTGCAGAACCATAGTCCCCATGAGAGCTAGTGTCCCAAGGGCGCACCCAACAGCCGCGATCTTCTTTGTCCATGCCGGGATTGGGATCGCCGGGATACAGTTGACCGCAATACCCAACCATCCCACCGCCATTGCAATAACAGCTACCCACACGGGTAGCGAGAAACTGATCCTGTTCCTGTAGATATCGGCAATCGCCATAAGGTCCAATGGATCGCCACCAAGGTCACCAGCAACCCTCTCCAGATCCGCCGAAGTCCTAGCGCAGTCCCATCCCTCAGAGTGGTCTACACAGAGACCGCGGTATCCAACACGGATGAGACTGAATGTGGCACTGCCGTTCTTGCTTGGTGAGAGAAAGCCGTCGAGCTTTTCAAGGCCGTTCAGGACTTCGGTGGTGGTTGAGGAGTCGTTGTAGGAGAAGGAGATGAGATAGAACTTTCGGAGGGCGGGGGAGGTGGCACCGCAAAGGATGAAGGTTGTGAAGACAGTCGAGATGGTTAGGACTATCAAGGCGAAGAGCAGGACAGGCTCTAGAGAGTAGGTTAGCAAATAATCCGGAAAGGATGGAGAAGAGGTGGTTCCTACTTGTGAACTGGCCAATACCGAATCGTGAGAGTGAGAACATCGTGAAGAAGTGTTTATATAAAGTAGAAGAAAAAAGAGAAAATAGATCGTAAATGAAGATGTGTATAAAAAGGAAAAGAAGTTTGTACGAATATCAAAGAACAGGCCCTGCTGTAAATTAAAAAGAAGAGAACTGAAGAAAAGAAAGTACAAAAGAAAAACGTAAAGGCGAAACCGGTTCGATCGTAGACAAAGTTTACTGCACTGATGTGGTACTGGATAGAATAATTTTCAAGTTCAATGGGAAGAATCCACAGCTTATATACAGTACAACTTTCAAGCGTCTCTCCAATAGAATCATTTTTTTGATGTTTGACTTTAGCTTTGTTGATCTCTCGATGTCTTGGGCGCTTGTTTTGGTAGCCCCCCTGACGCCTGTGATTGGCCCCGCTTAAAATAGATGTAGGCTCTTTATATCGTCCCAAACGTTAGGTCGAATTTCAGTTAACGCCTGGTACTTCCCTTGGTGCAGCGAGAACACGCAATATAGAGGTAGATATGGATCGACAAGTGCAGGATCTGTACCTACATGGGATTCTAGATATTTAAAAAAAAATCGCAACCACATAGTACTAGTACCCTCAGCTTCTCCCGTCTACTAGGCAAAGGCTATTATCAGGTGAAGAATTGTTGATATTCAGCTAGTCAGTGATGGAACGGACTGAGAGAGAGTGATACCTGTTTTGGGTAAAATGCCATCAAAATACGGTGTTTGTAGGTATAGCTGTATCTCAGGACGTTCCATCACTTATTACCTGCCGCTGTACAGGAGTGAAAAGTAGCAGCTATGGACACAGCCCTTGATCGTATGACTACATACTAGTTGCTTGACAATCCTTTTTGTCGCATGTACTGTACCTACACGTCAACTAAGGAGAAGACTCGCGTCGCAGATATTTGCGCAGATCACGATATATATTTTACGCGACGACGTTATTTCCGATATCCCGGGTATCGACAGCTGCACCTATCATTGACCAACCATGGACACACCGTGTTTGATGTAGGCGCCACAAAGACCACCAATTGGCTTGAATGATCTTAAAACCAAGCTGAGGGCCGTAGCTGAGACCTTGCCCCTAGACTAGCGTAGTGGTTGCGGTTGCCGCCGCCAATCCCGATAAGGATAGAGGGAGGACCCTGCATTTGGAGATTCGCAACAACAAATGATAGGCTACATGTAGTATTGAACCTCTAATAGAGCAAACAAAGAGCTAAAAAAAAATTGTAAAATTGTAAAATGGCGATAATTCAACAGGTTCCATGGCTCAGTTGGTTAGCGCGTGGTGCTAATATAGAGATATGTTAACGCCAAGGTCGAGGGTTCGACCCCCTCTGGAACCAGTCCGTCCTCGAGGGTCATTCACATAGGCGTTTGGTCTCTCCGAGCAACTTTTTGTTTTGGGAAATCTATTTTACGTAGCTACATCGTAACAATGACTTGTGAGAGACCTATCCCGAAGAAGATATACAAAATGCTTGATCTGAACAGAAATACTTATAAAGTCATTAAAATACGCTTACAGCCAGGTGAGAGTTTGATACATAGAAAAGGTTTCTATCAACTTCAATTGAATGCTACTTACTTGTACTTATATATACAAGTACATACATATAATTATCCCTAATTTTCTTGATGGTAGTATAGTTACTTAAATTTAGCATAGGCCCACATACTTGCCTGAACGTTCGCTAGATAAAAAGCCCTACGCATCCCAAGAATTTGGAGCGTTGTTTGCGCTTACAGATCTCTAATCAGCAAAGGACCATATGAGTATTACAGTACCAAAAAAAAAGCGTGTGGATTTAGTACCGCACCCATCAAAATACCGCAAAACTACGGAATTGCTACGGTATAATACATGTATCTAGATCCCCGATCCAACCCGGGGGTTTTTATACAATTCCGTACTGATACAGTACGTATTACATCCCCCTTTTTGATACTGTACTCGGTCAAATACTAAACATAGACCAGAGGTATCTGTAATGACCATGCCCCAATTAACAATAGCCCTTTTTGTAGGTCTAATTAATAGATATGTAGATACATGTAATAAACGCCAAGCAGTGGAACCCTCGTCCCGCCGAGTGGAAAATTCCTCACAGTGCGAGTCTGAGCAGAACTACTTTAGTGATATACTATTTGAATCACGTACTGGGATGGGAACCCATGAGAATAGAAACCCACCGGTCACCGGTACCGATAACGATACAGAAGATTATAATATGATGTTGTACGGAATTCATTGGGGCTGCCAGACAAGTTTCTTAATTTTGTGAGCACCCTAAACTCCTACAAAAGGCAAATACCGGCATATAAAAAAAGTCCGAGAAGAAGAATTCAAGGCAAGATAATGTTTTTAGACCTTGGCAGCTTTCTCTTTAAATTGTGCTGACGGACGCCCATCGTCATCAAGGGTAAGTATGATAATATCGAGTGATTATCTATGAACAAGTGACCGATTGGAAAGTCACTTACTTACGGTAAATTCATCATAATGGTAGAGGTATGTGCACCCTCCGATCGACTGCTTGGTTTTATTGTAACGTGAAAATGTGACCAGAGGCCCGGTGCCATGTCGAGGGCATTGACATCGTGTATTATTATTATAGGGAGTGCTATCAATACCGAAGTCTAAGTCTTAGTCTGAGTCTTAGTCCGGCCTCCAGGTTTTGAGGGAGTGAATGAGGATGAGTCTTTATCTGAGCCATGAGGTCTTTCCCACGACAGTGCGAGAAAAAGACTAAAATGAAACACTGGACGCAGCCAGTATTGAATGATGAGTGGTTCCAGAGGGGGTCGAACCCTCGACCTTGGCGTTAACATATTTCTATATTAGCACCACGCGCTAACCAACTGAGCCATGGAACCATGATGTCATTTAAATTTTTGGCTATTTATAAGCCTAGCACATGGCACATGGGCAATTTATTAAGTATCGAAGATACACCCTTAAGCACTGGCACGTAGCCAATCAAGTCTGGCACAGGCTAGGGTTTCGTGCCAGCCAAGACTTACTCAAACAGGGGGGGTTACCCGGCCACTGCACTGGTATTAGTAAAGGCATTCCGTCTTTCTGGTGGTATACCAACTACCCTAGACGATATCGTGAGTCTCCCTTTATTCCCTACGGTTGGAATCAAATTCTAATTCATGGTTACAGGAAGCGTACAGCGATAGTCACATCCTCCGACGGGTAATCACGACGGGTGACGATAACACGAACCAGAAGAAGAGAATGGCGAAGTGCATCACTTCGTATTCGAGCATGTCCCCCTTAGATGCAACGGACAGACTAGGCTTTATATTAGGATGAATACAATCAAAGCGGTGTCGGTTCAATACATGTTGAGAGATGCCAAATATGCGCTTGAAGGAGAGGACTCGATCTTGAAGACCAAGGAAAAGGTGTACGACCATGTAGTCCAATATCTTATTATGGGAGGCGAATGCGTACTTTAAAGTAACCAGCTTTAGTGACTGGTTCTCTACACCATCGGTCCAATACTCACCGATTTCATACTCAAGACGGGACGGAACAGTGTCCAGCTATTGAGGAAGAAAGAGATCGTCTCTACAGACTGTGTGACGGGCGGCTTGGAGGAATTTGTTATGATGGACCTGGTTTCGGTGAAGGGAAGCAACTATGTCCTCATTATAGAAGCAAAGAAATCTTCGCTTGGAGATGCGACGACGAAGCAGTGTTTGCTCGCGATGAGAGATAAGAGAGACAATAATGGTGGATGGGACTTGAAGGTGTACGGTTTCATTACAAATGGAGAGTCCTGGTAAATGCTCAACTACGATGGGATGTTTCGGATTATTCCATCCTTTAGACTGCATGTACGCAGCGTTGAGCAACGGAGGCATTGTTCAAAAATGATTGAAGGTGACTACTTGGAACCCGTTATCGGTAGACAGACCTGGGGTCAGGATTATGTAAGCGAGACGTGTATCATAGTCGCTATTAATTCATTAATTGAAATTCTTCTTCTCTATGTTATCTTATCCATCGGGTGTTCGAACAATGGAGTTGTGAGGAGAAAAGTTTTTGTCTAGGGTTGTGCGGTGCGCATGTACATGGTTTGGGATAAGATTCATGTATTACATGGTAGTTTAGTCATCCATATCAAATATCTAGCAGATATCATTAGGCTTGAGACAGTGACCGCTTCACATTTTCACGAAAACCCCGCAAATATGATGGCCCGCCGCCTTGTCCTCCTCGTCGATTTCGACGAGACTCTAACACGGACAGGAAAAGATACAATCTCTCTGCTAGCATCCGCAGCCTATAAATGCCACCCAGCGGCAGCAAACCTGCCACCATGGAGTTATTTCGTGGATTCTTATATGCGTGACTACAACGATCATGTTGGACAGGCGCCGGTACGAACAACGCTGGAAGCAGAAACAGAATTCCAAAAGTCCTTGAGAAAAGTGGAGAGAGCGAGCATCGATCGGGTTGAGGGAGGGGGGGTGTTCAAGGGTATCAAGTTGGAGACATTGATTAAAACTGCGGGGGAGAACAAAGGGGACATCATGAGGAAGGGGTGGGAGAAAGTTTTAGATAGAGTTAGCGGGAGAGGGACCGTAGCCATTGTTAGTGTTAATTGGAGTAGATCGTGGATTAGGAAATGTCTTGAGGGCTCTGACGTTGGGAAAATTGACGTCTTTTCGAATGAGTTTCTGGTCGACACTCAGGACATCACAACCGGAAGTTTGGACCGATGGTTTGGCGGTAAGGATGGCGGGATCTGGACGGGATGGGATAAGTTACGGGTTATGAAGGATATTGTCGAGAAGAACTCTGGTGCTGGAGAGAAAAGTTTGGTGGTATATGTTGGTGATTCAACATCAGATCTACTGTGTTTATTGGAGGCAGATGTGGGGATATTTTTTGGAGAGAAGTTGGACAAGTCGTGTGATAAACTGGGGATAGAGATAAGGGAAGGTTTGACGAAAGGGTACGTTGGAAAACGCGGAGTAAGCTGTTTGGTTAGAGTGGAACAGTGGAAAGAGATAGAGGAATGGGTTGATGGACTTTGAGGATTTCCACAACAGTTGGAAATAAGTCTAAACAGCGGCAAAAATGCTATGCATATTAGTGTACGACTGGATCAACAAAGCTCTAGAAACTCTAGATGGCACCGTTTCCGCCGTTGTGATCTCCACTACTTGTCCGACTTATTTTCTATCTCCACCCTATACAACTCCACTCCCTTATCTTTATCAATTGCTATCAAGTGAGAGCTTGTTCGCCAAATATTTCTTCATCTTGATCCACTCATTTTCCATTCGTGGCTTCGGTTACAAAGGCTGTGGAATATACGCACTGCATGCACTAGAGACGGGGTTATTACGACCGCACCACTCTCTGGAGTTTGGTCAGTCGTGAGCAGATTAAGAGCTTTCATTTTGGTGAAACATTCTTATATGGCCATGGAGTCACCAGACAATGCTCCTGATCTGCCTTGGGAAACCCGTGAGTACTCCATTGTTACTGAGGTATTTCTCAAGTCTTACCACCTTGGCTAGCATCGTTTACAACTCAGTTCGCCGTCAGACAAGGGGCAAAGAATTAAGGCCCCCAAATATGTATACCCAACAGAATGGATGATCCAATCAGGAAGCCCTTGCTTCCATCTTTATCTTTGCATATCTGATGGATCATAAATCCCTAGCGTGGGACGGGCCGATACTCGTACATACGAGACTTTGGGCTCCCCCCCCCCAGCATAGCCCCATCAGTTAACAAGGGCTAGGTTTACTACCACAACAAGCATCCCCGCATTCTAATAGAAATATTACTCGTGGCATATTATATTAAAGTAATATTCACCAATAACTGCCGGTGGTAACAAGAAAACCAACGTCCTGTTTGAAAGAGGACCGCGGAACGGGTACACAGGACAGGCACAACATGCTCTGCAACATTCCATCCTTCCTTACTGAGTTTAGCCAGGGAGAGACTGTCTGGGTGAGCGATAGGTACTCCGGCAGCCGATCGATAGCACTTCTGGTCCTAATATTAACTATCTAGAGATAGCTGGTGGTTGTCACATGCAGCGGTATCATACACGTGCAAGAATCGATCGTATAATCGATCAAGTTCCCAATAGTGAACTACCGCCAAAACTCGAAAAACTGGCCATCTCCGCCTAGGGATTATCTCTAAAACGATTGGCTAAAGGGTATCGATCAGCATTAGAAGTATCGGTTTGTAGCAAGTTTGATCTTGTATGCATAGCCAATTTTCTTCGAGTTTTGCCGGTATTTCTCTTGGCTCATAGTTTTATGTAGCTGTTGATATTATATACATTCCACATGATGAGTAGATACATAAGTCCCGGAAATACGAAAAGAGCACTTCGTCCTTAATATATGCATGACTCTACTTACAATGTGTGTACATAGATCAACTCGTGAGAAACCACCGGCAAGAAACAAATTTTGCGTAGCCTATCTAAACTGCAACCGGACAAGTATTAACACTATCCTGGCTCAAAGCCAAGGAAGTAGCGGTAGAAACCGCGATGACCATCCAATTAATTTTAGACATTTTGTGATAGAACCCATCCCATCACATCCCCTCGAAAGTCTCGTCTGTCTCAAGTTTCCGCAACCTCGTGATGTCTCCACCAAACCGCCCCCATCCCTTTAATGGCGGGTGACAGATGAATGCTTGCATATTCCATCAAATAAGTTGCATGTACACTGTCTTTGTATTCTGAGAGGGTTTAACAAAAACTATAGACCACAAACATTTCTCATATCTTTTTACGCAAATACTACTATTAGATGTAAAAACGTACAAATATTCAAAGCCCCCAAAACCTACTATCATTGATATCTATCGTATTCCCTGTCTCAAGTGGGTATTCCGATGATATCATGTGGTGTAATGAAGGCTATCTTTACCCTTGCAAATAAACCCACACCATCTAGGGCTTCGCCGTTCAGTTTACCCAACACGAAGGCAGAAAAGTAGTGAAACAGCCAATAGTAGAGGCCTAATGCTGCTACTATCACTTTATTCGCTACCCCGCTCGATGCGCCGAGCGCTTAACATCTTTAGGTGGGAGTGATGGTTACTGACTTTGGGGTATTGTAATGCCTTTCAGTGAGGGTCCAGTGAGGGTCCAGAGAGGGTCCAGGGAGCAAAGAAATTAGTATAAAAGGCCCCTCGTAATCCCTAGATGTGCCTATTACTTCTTACACCACCACGCTCAAAACCTTCAATCCTATCATTACCAACCAAACAAAACACTTCACCAAACTCCCAACACCAAACACCAAAACTATCAAAATGGGTGGATGCTCTTGCACTTCTTGCTGCTCCGGTTCCTGCGCCGGGGAGGGCTGTAACTGCTCAGGTTGCACTGTAGGTTTCTCCAGTATGGATAGCGTCTCTGGAATGAACTAATCAGTGACAATAGCACTAAACAACCACCATTATTTATCTCCCACCTCCACCTCCAATCAACACCCGCCCATAAGCATCGAATATCTGCCACCTAGACAATAGGCCGATGGAGGATTTAGAGGGCTTGACAGCATCGGGAACGATGGAGGAAATGAAGGTTTCGGAATGGTTGCGGGAACTGTAGCTCTTTCATTTGTTCAATATCAAATAAACATATCATATCAAAACCACTGTGCATTTTTCATAGAAGGCGGGGAGTGAAGTGACGAAAGTGTTGATCGAGAGAAGAGTAATGCCTAGATAGTAGAAACTGTTTCTTAGTCAGTGTAGCAATATATTAGTAGAGACTGTATGGGTTGGTTCTGGTTAGAGACTAAGCACTCCAATCTGTATGTACTTGATGACATAGATGCTAAATGAATATTAGTTGGAGCTTGAGAGTACATGTAGCACTAACGTTTCCTCACAGAGCTTGTATCTAGCGTCTCAGCATACTGTCGGCTGAAGGGATAAACGGTTGTAGGCTGGGGAGCTCGAATGATCTATGCCGTAGAAGCTGTACGTGTAAGTAAGTAAGTGTTCGTATTTATAGTTCTGCGAGCTTTCCGGCAATAACTAGAGTCGTGTAGGTAGTAAAAACCTCTCCAATATTAGTTTTATTAAGCCCAAAGCACCCAAGGAGGATGTCTGGTTATTAGAAGTTAATGAGACATAATCTAAACGAAGATAGACGGCTGGATGTATGGTCGTTGTATAGTGAGAGTAGTTAAAATAGGGTGCGGCCAAACGTTTCCCAAGGCGTGTCAAAAATCGGTTCAAAATCTGACTGTACTTAAGAGTACTGGGCCCTATCATGTTGATAAATGTTGTCAGTTATTTCGAAGCCTTCTACCTACCTCCCGTCCTCGCGCGGAGTCGGAAGGATGTGTTTGAGGCAGATGCGACCGTAGGGAATAGTCAATCCCTGTGTTCGTATTTAGTAGTAACTTCTCCATTAACCCATCAGTAGCGACCCAGATCTGAGTAGGCAACAATATAATAAGGTAGGAAGTGTGTTTTAGGTGAGTATAGGATGCGGTCAAAAAAGACCTCACTTCTTCGCAGGCCAAGTGGTATTAAAAAGAATTGGAGATTAAAGTGAAATAGGGGCGGGGGGCCAGGTAAACATACAGCCAGCATAATGAGGACCTTGGGGGCTACACCTATCCACCAAGGTGTCCACCCCCCCCCCCTCGCACGAAAAAAATGAGCGTAAAATACATGTAGGTACATGTACTTCAGTGCCCGCAAGCAATTGGAACAAAACACCGATCATGCAAGAATGTGTAGCGTTTCTTGGGACTGGATTGTGTGACAGCGAGGTATCGTAACCAATATGGCCATCTCACGTTTCGCTCCAATCAACGCGGAGAAAAACAATCCATGCAAAGGAAACAAACCGTAACTATTTTACAAGGGTTCTATTGGTTTGTCTAGCTCACGAGTGCTCACTTTTTAATCTTCTACCAAAAAGTGACAACACATCTCGAGTACTATAGCCGTTGGTATCGTTGGTAGGTTCATGCATGATTCATCACTCGTAGCGCTTGGATGACTAACCAGCTGACAAATCATACCATAAAATATCACTCGGGTGAGGAGCAAGTAGCACTTCTCCCATTATTTAATTATTTTTTTTTATTTAACTCATCAATTTTTCCCATTACCAAGTCATTAAAACAAAATATTTCACGCGGTGGAGCCGGAATATATAACATTCTTTTATGTCGAATTCTGCGAGAAAAGCGCCGCCATAAAAAAAAGATTCTATACCCTCGTAGTCTACTGGAAGCTACTCTGTACATGTGTATATTCTGAAGGTGTTCAAACTTTGAAGATAATTATAAGTTATAGCTCTTGCATATTAGCAGCGGCTCACCACGTAAGAGACTAAAGCATATATATGCATATATGACGTTTCCCTGTTTGGCATTTGAGAAGATATTGTAGTATAGTATCTTGGTCATTGGAAGTATACAAGTCGTAATAAGACTAACAGATGAGTAAATCTATGGGCTCCTCCCACCCATAGGAGTCTATAGATCACACCTACAAACCTTCGGGGGTATCCGCGGGGTGGCTTAAATTGTAATTCTGTCCTGGTCGAGTGAGAGGTGTACTACTACAAACCCAATAATATAATATCTACCTTGAATCATATTAGGACTTAACTCTTGAGAATTATGATTTCGGTCTCTGGAATCGAAATAGATTATGGTTACTCATATTCCTTCCTTTCACTATAGGTCAATAGGGTATGTGAAGATTAGGTATTCCTTGTATCATTATATTCCTAACGCGATACTCAAAGGAACACATTTCAGATTCAAACACCACGTAACTCATGAAACTCCATTCTCGAAGGGATCCTAAACTACCAAAAGAAAGAAAAAAGAATCTACAAGCGTATTTACTCTTATGCGATGGAGGGGAAAAAAAGAATCAACAAGAAGCCTCGCCGAGGTGAGGATAACTAAGATCTTTTACAAGGGGATGAAACCTCGGCCTAAAAATGATGAAAGAAAGGGAATGGGATTTTCTCGCTGATAATTAAGCATAAGCATGCATACTATCTAACTGCCCTGTCCCCTTCAGATCATTTTCAAACCCCTCGGCCACATCAAGTACCGTCTTGATGTGTTTAATTGATAGCGTTTCACTCTTATTATTCGCGAGTGCTTGGGCAGTTCTAACCGAGTTCTTGATCTAAATACCACGGTGTCAGTAAATCAATAGTCTTTGGATATTATAAGATACGAAGGGAATGACAGACCTGTCGTCCGTTGAGCTTTCTCTTTGCTAGCCACTCAACCTCCTCTTGTGTCAATACGTCTGGCGCGTCAGGCCCATACTTCACTCTCACCATTTCCAGGAACATCTTCCAAATTTTGACCTTGGCCTTGAAACCGAGCTCGTTGTATCTTAGAGCAACATGGATTCTGCTTTGGAATGCATCATCAAATGTTTCGACTCGATTCGTCGTCAAAAACAGAATTCCCTGGAAATATTCCAACACACGTAGGAAAATTGACACTAGTGCATTCCGGTGCATATCTGCCATTGTTCGTCGTTCAAGGAATACGTCGGCTTCGTCAAGAAGTAGCACTGCCCCCCAAGAATGTGCAATGTCCAAGATCTTATTGAGTTCTTGTTCGAGGGAAGCTGGATTAGTACCTAGCTCCCCTGAAGAAACACAATAAAGCGGTTTCCTTAGGAGTTCGGCAATTCCCTCTGCAGTCAATGTCTTTCCAACACCTGGGGGGCCATGAAGGACCGAGACAAGACCACGCCCCTTGCCCTGGATTACATCGTCAATGGTTGCTGATTCAATATTCTTCCCAGTATGAGACTCGACAAGGGCCTTGACGATGGTTTTTTGAGCATCGGGTAGAACCAAAGACTCGAATGCCTTGTCATTCCACTGGATCTCTTCAACACCAGAAACAGCGAATTCCACTAATGGTATAATATGTTAGCTTTTTAACTTTTAAATCAAGGAACTAAACTTACGCCAGTATTTCTCTGTGAAAGCCCATCCAAGAACCACTGGCGATGCAGTAAGGAGCTCTTCATCCGTAAAGACGGGTTCAACTTCCTCCTCTTGGTCTTCTACCCTCTCAACTTTCATCTTCTTCACGTTTTCTTGCTCTTTTGTGACAACCTGGTAGTTACCCTTGTCATCGACTACGACTTTCAATCGTTCCAATTCTTTTTCTTCCTCGGTTTTGCCGTCATCTTCCCCGCTGCAGCAACATTCGGTACATTCGCCACCTTCACCCTCTTCGGACTCATGTTCCTCTCCATTATTGTTATTACCCTCGGCCTCTTCATCATCATCGTACCGGGATCTGATTGAGGAAATGACATAGTTGGGATTTATACGCCGGAATGTGGCAGGGTCAATCATAATACGACCTTTAACCTACTCGGGTGTTAGAATCTCCCTAATATGAAAACGAACGACTGGGAGCTGGCTTACATGAATTTTAACATATTGACGCTTCTTTCTGATGAATGCGATTCCGTTGTGCATCTTGTATTGCATCCCTCGCAGGGATACAAACTTCCGTCCCCGCTCAACAAGGGTTTTCTATGCGGGATGAGTATAACAGCTTGCCAAAAACCAACGAGTACCAAAGATAACTCACCCTCATAGTTTCCTTATCCTTTCTAAAGTCCAACGGATAAGATGACAGCGAAGTAATCTTCCTTGCACCCTTAAACCCTTCAATATCGACGCTGACTGTTCCCCAGCCAAAACCCCCTCCCTCGACATCACCAGCCTCTACAGGCCCATCTTTGCCGTCATATTCCAGATATTTACCTTCAAGGGCCCACCATTTCCCTCTCATAAAGCTGCACTCCTTCTGTGCGTATTCTAGTTTGAAGGCTCTTGGCTCGTTGCTTCCAGCACAAGTCGTATACATGATGACTCCAGGTTTCAACAGGGCCCAGAGTAGATCAAACGTAATCATGGAGTTCTCCAACAGAGGGAAGAGAGCTGCCTTGGTGGGAGCATAGTCCGTGTTTAGGTATTCGATGAGAAGCTTGATTTGGTCGACTTGCTGTGAAACCTCTGCGGCTGTCAACGGAGGAGGAACAGGTTTGCCTGTTATGGGCCCGGTCGGCTTGGGGGGTGGTTCTTTATCTGGTACACCTTTGAGTTTTGACTTCTTCTCGACCCATGCTTCAAACTCGGGAAGAAAGTTGAATAACGTGTTTGGATCAACCGAGGGAATATCTTCCACCAAAGAAACGCCTCTGACATCCCCAATTATTCCAGCAAGAGCTTCTTTGAGAAGGGGGGACTTGATGTCAACTTGGGTCTCGAGATACTTGTTTTCGTAATCAAAGACACGGCGGACCGTAAAGATGAATGAGGAGTATTTATCTGTTTTGGGGTGAGGGACCGTGTCGCAAATCTTATAATCGTGAAGTTCCTTGTCGTAAACTACAGCGCCAGTCAGTAAACAGGAAAAAAAAGAGCTTTGGGAGAATTCTTCTCCATTACGAAAAACTTGTTAAATTTTGGGGGGGACTCACGCTCATCAACACGCTTATATTCCAGAACACTGGCTCTATCCTCAGTCTTTTCCTCCCCGCCATCCTTTTTTTCACCGTCATCTGCCGCACCATTCTCGGCCTCTTTTTCTGCCTTTTTGGCCTTCTTCTTTTCTTTCTTGGCCTTCTTAGCTTTGGCCTTCTTCTTTTTCTCCTTCTGCCGTCTCTGCTTTGACTTTGACGATTTTGCTAATATCAGCCTGATCGCAGCTGCCAGGGCCTCGTCCCCATCAACCTCTGAATCCGAGGAGGATGACGATGATGATGAGGAAGAAGATGAGGATGAGGAGCCATCAGAATCGCTGGATCCGTCGCTGTCAGAGGAGCTTTCATCATCATCAGAGGAGGATGTCTCTTCTGTCTTCTTTGACTTCTTCCCTTTCTTACTTGATTTTGATGACTTTTTATCCTTCTTCGACTTCTTCTTCTCTTTCCCCTCTTTTTCTTTCTTCTCCTGTTCTTTCTTCTCCTTCTCCTCCTTCTCCTTTCGCTCCCGATCTTCTTTCTCGGCTTTCTCCTTCTCTTCCATCTCTTTCTTTGCCTTTTCCTTTTCCTTTTCCTTCTCCTCTGCCTCCTTCTTCTTCTTGTGGATACACTTTCCCTTAGCCTTTGGCTTAGTGACAGCCTCGGTTTCTATATTTGCAGTGGACGGGGCGCTCGTGGACGAACTAGCAATCGGATCCGCAGGGGTATTTGACCCCGCTTCCGTTGTTGGCGTCGTCATGGTAGATGGTGTACTTGCAGTGTTGGGGGTTTCAGAGGGCGTTTCTTTTGGAAACAGCTCTTCAGAAAGGGTAGATGTTGAGGACGCCATGGTTTCTTTTCTTTCGTTTTCCTTTCAATACCGAAATAGAATCTAGCGAATGATGTAAAGACAAGTTGCACTGATAATAGTAGTTGGGGCGGGGGGTGAGGGCGATATATGATAGATTGGTAGCAATCTCACTGAAGCTTCGGGAGCTGATCAGTAGTGATACAAGACAGCTCGGCGTGAGTTTTTCGCTGTCTCGGGAGATGATGGATGAGGAGTAAAGGGTTGTTGCGCGAGGAGAGGAGGGTATTTAAGGATTCGGCTCCAGAATAAGACCCGCTCCTTTGAAAGAGTCAGAGGCAGTGCAGCGGTAGATGTGAGCAACAACAACTGTGTTCTGTTCTGCTGCTGCTCGGTTGCTTGCCTTAAGGCTTCCCCGGTTTATTACCCTTGCGCCTTCGTTGTCTTGCTACATACATTGATGTATGTACCTACCATACAAACCTCTCGGCACAGCAGCCAACTAGAGCACTCTGCTCTACATGGCTGCAGCAACCTCGCCTCACAGTGCCTCACAGTGCCTCACAGTGCCTCACAGTCACGCTTTCCAGTGGGATGGACATACTCACAGTCTCTGCTTCCATCAGCAAAGATCAGCATCCATGTGTCACACAATGCATGCACTACGCTTGGGCTGAGAGATGAATCTCAAGGCTACATGTAACCACCAACCCATCATCGCGCTCACAGGCAGGGCTGTGACTCAGGAGGAATAGAATAGCCTTCAGCCTCATCGTATAAAGTCCTGAGTCATTGCGGGTAGTCGAGAATCGTCTCAAGCTTGCTCTGTGTCTGAGATGAATCCCTGAGATCCCTCACATGCAGCACGGAGCCAACATCCTACCGGCCTACTATGATACTATGCATGTACTCTACATAATATAACCATGTATGTACCTACATCCATACATACATGTAGTATAACTATGGGTTTTTATAAAACCTGATCTTACCAACCTCGATGTCTTCAACCACCACCCCCCCCCCCCCAATCCTCGCTCCTGCGGCTGATACACCCCGACTACGTATCCTCATCTCCCTCTTTGTTATGCCAATGGGTACATACATGCACTCAAGCGAGTCATATATATATGCGCTTAACCGCATAATCAAACGAAAGGTATGTATGTACATAGCTTGAAGTTAAAAGCACGCTTAGAACGTCGTACTATGCTGATACCTCCACGAGGATCCAGGTTTCTGTCCATCTGTCTTCTTCTCCTCCACTGCCTCGAGTGGGGTTTCGTTGATTGATTGATTGATTAGCAGAGCTGATGGGCCATGGGGCACACGCATATTGCTAGGTAGCGTGCTGACTACTTGAGGAGGATCCTGGAAGTTCAGGGTCCCTGAGGAAATCCCTGCTTGGCTTGATATCTAGGCGAGTTCGTTTTTTTGAGGCTCAAGGTTGCGGCTTCTGGTTGGTCAGAGACTGGTTTACTAAACGCAAGACCGGAAACAAAGCTTTGGGAGGCTGCCTGGGGGTGATCGGCGAAAAGTAAGCACATCACACATCAATGCAACCCCACTACTCTGGAGTACTCTACACCACCCTTACAACTTTTGAGTGTGGGAATAGGTAGGAGCTACCGCTTCATACTGTAGCCAACACTCGATGGCCAGCTGGCGTGACATCCCGGTGTCTGCGGCGGATTGCTTCTCTATACTTATCCTGAGATCGCGACATTAGGGTTAACTATGGTCTTATTCGCCTGACGACAGATTCCTTAACTGGCAAAAGTCAGTTGGTCTTTGCATCAGAAAATTCGCCATCATGTGTGAAATAAGCTATATTTGGGCGAGGAGGCGGCGCTGCGTGGCCTATGGCGCGGGTGCGGGGGTGCACCGAAAAGCTCTGTAGCGCTGCTTACTTCCTCGCGACAATAATCCAAACCCGAGATACGCTATTTAGAATTATACTGGGGTGTTGAATAAATATTTCTTCACCGGGAGCTACATGTTAGCGTGACCAATGGGGGCGCGGGTAGGTGTCATATGAAGAAGCGTGACATTCAACATTGTTCGCCCAATCCTAGGCACTGTCTGTAACGCGTGCATTTTTATCCGTACTCTACATGCAGAGTAGGCTACACTGCACCGACTCGATGGGCCGGGCAGGTATACTCTGCATGAGAACTTTTGCAGCTCTGATTGAGGCTCAACGTTCATTCGACAGAATAGAAAGCAGTAGCCCGCCAATACCGAGTCCTTGCGGTTTCCAGCAGGAAATAACCTAGAGTAGGTTCCAACTGTCAGATGATTCCTCGATCAGGTTTATAAGGACCCGAGATGACCTATGTTATCGGAGTCCTTACGCAAGAGGAGAGTCTTCTGAAGTATAACGTATTTATATTCTCCGGCCATGAGGGGTTTTTTGATTTTAGTATGGATTCAATCTCGGGATCTGGAGCATTCGGGAGCTTTGAGACGTTGTTTTGCGACCAATACACGAGTAATGTGACATGGGAAGAGCGAATCCATTATCAAGATAGGAAGAATCTAATCACTAGTAGAAAAAAGAAAAAGACATATGAAACACGCATTCCGACAGGTCGTCCGTCCTAGTAAAGAAAAGGCCCACAAAGGAAACAAAGAAAGAAAAAAAGAAAGGCGACGCCGAGTGATCCTCCATGAACAAGGAACCCAAACAAATCCCAAACGCCGCTGTCAAGGTCCCAGAGAGAGAGAGAGAGAGACAAAAACACAACACCATAGGTAATCCCCCCATCCCTCAAGCCATGCCGCCGTTCACCCTCATGTTCTGCCCATTAACCCACGCCGACTCGTGCCCCGCCAGAAAGCTCACTACATTCGCCACCTCCTCTGGTGTACCAATCCTCCCCATCGGGTTCCATCCCGCAATCATATCCACCACCTCCTGCGGCTTGCCATTGTAAAACATGTCCGTCCCCGTGGGGCCGGGCGAGACACAGTTGACGCAGATGCCCCTCCTCCCCAGGTCCTTTGCCAGCACCCTCGTCATCTGTTCCACGGCGCCCTTTGTCGCAATGTACAACAGATAGTTTGGCGTGACGGTCGTTGCGGCCGTCAGCGACGTGCTGAAAAACACCACGCGCCCCGTGCCCGAGGGGATGTGCGGGGCCGCGGCCTGCGTGATGAAGTACGGGCCCTTGACATTGACGGCAAAGGTGCCGTCAAACTCGCTCTCTGTTGTGGCGGCCAGGTCGCGGTTCGGCAGCACGCCCGCGTTGAGCACGAGGATGTCGATGCGGCCGTAGCGGGCGACGGTCTCGGCGACGAGGCGCTGGGACTCGGCGACGCTGCTGACGTCGGCGCGGATGTGGTGGGAGCGGGCGGGGCCGAGGGCGGCGACGAGGGCGGCGGCGGGCGTGGGGTCGCGCGAGTAGTTTATTATGACGGTTGCGCCTTGGGAGTGGAGCTTTGTGGCGATGGAGGCGCCGATGCCCTTGGAGGCGCCGGTGATGAGGGCTATCTTGCCGGCGAGGGGGAGGGGAGGGGGGGCCGGGGGTGGTGCGGGGGAGGCCTTTTCGTGGGGTTTGGTGATTGAGGAGGAGGAGTAGTAGGAGGCGGATGGCTGTGGTGGGATTTGTAGAGACGGGGAGGGGGAGGTGGACTTGGGGCAGGGCTTGGACTTGAAGAACTTTCCGAGGCCGCACATTTTGTAATTACTTTGAGCTGTGCTGGGATGGGTTTGGGTGTAGATGGCTGCGATGTTTACTGCGATGTTTACTGCGATGTTTACTGCGATGTTTACTGCGATGTTGACTGTGTCGAGTGATATTCCTAGTGTCCTGATGTCCCGATATCTCAATGTCCTGATGTGCTGTGCTGGATATGAAAACACCTGGACAGAGGAGCTGGCCTCTGTTCCTATATATCATCCCCCATTCAAGCCGCACCATCCACCTCACCTCCTCTGCGGACACCGCTTGCTGTTTGTTCCTCGACGTTGGAGTTTACCAGCGTACGCACGAGTGGTCTCTCCGTCCGCTCCTGTCTTTCTTTATCTCCGGCGCGGGTGATCGCCCATGCATGCATGCTGGCTGCTGATTGGCGGGATCCTGGAGCGACCGTTACTCGGATTCCACCAGTGGGAGCTGGAGTACATACCTCGACCGGCCGGGAGCAAGGAGTTAAGGCTCTCACCACCGTTGGGGACATTGGCACTGCTCACTCTGGATACAACCCATAGATAGATGTATGGATCTGCTCTAGGGTAGCTTGGTCAACTGCGCAGTGGATGGTTCCTTGCAAGTGCTCTGACGGTTGCCAAGGCGTGTGTCGCATCCGGTTAACTCCAGGAACCGATCGGCCGCACGGGTCTCTGTCGGCCGCAACACCACTTGAAGATGAAGATGAAGATGAAGATGGGGCGGTGGAGATAGGCCGCTGGGCTGTTGGGCGTGGGTCTTTAGAGTTGTGTTTTTGTGTATGCTCTGTTGAACCTGTTGCGGGGATAAGATTTTGTGGGAAATCGAGTGAGCATCCATGACTATGAGTCTAGCAAAACACAATATGAACATATCAACAACTGTAACCCCGTACAAGTGACTATACTGCTTGAATACATCACGGATGCTTCCTTTCGAGAGTCCCCTCATCTTCAGTCACTGGTACTACACATACACAGACATGTATCCATACACTCTATAGGTGCTACAGCTTTCATAGGACATGACCTTATGTACGTACATGTATAGATATGTATATACATGTAAGAACCAATCCCCGACTCCTAGGTCAGTCTTCAGGATGGCAGCCCGGATATGGACCGCTACATAGTATACAATAATTACATACATGTATGTTGCTGCATGTATATACCAATACATGTATACAATAGAAATGGGTACAGGTATGATGGGGCAGGTAGAGTTCATGTATGTATATATCTACATGTATGTACATGTACAGTCCCTCCCGCTCATTACCGGGGACGTCTCCAGGGAGAAACAGACATTGCACACACGCAGGGGGGGCGCGAACCGCTCTTCTGGGTTCATTCACCACACAAGGCTGGCCATGGCATCTGGGGTGCAATTTGGGGCTGGCACTTGGATCTAGGTAGTAGAGTACAGTCGCAACTCGCTATGCCGGAACTCAATATGTCGGATTTTTTGCTATCCCGGATGGATTTGGCTGCTACCTCTATTCCCCACCAAAATGAATTTGCTATCCCGGATTTTGGCCTTCTCGTACCGGATGGGAAATCAGCCAACTCTCTGACCCCTGTCCCCATACAATAATATTTGCTATCCCGGATCCACTAGTCTCTTTACAGCTAGATTATCCTCTCTTTACAGCTAGATTCTCCCATCCACAAGGGTCGATTTATGTTCAATATTGAACACTTTTCCCCTTCCAAGTTGAAGCAGAGAAAGCCCTATAAGACATCGAATACTGATAGCACTCAATACTAGTAGAAGCTGAGCTTTTAAAGCAAGAAAAATGGTTCAGAGGTGATGATGGACCAAATCCAGGGGGACAGTTCTGGGGAGTGCGATATTACCATAGACTACGGTCTGCATGTAATTAATGAAGTAAACAAAAAAAAAAAAAAAAAAAAAAAGACCAAATCCAGGGTTAGGTTTATTTATTGAGTATTTATTTGCTGTCCCGGATCACTTGCTATCCCGGATGAATCAATCAGAATCTTGGCGATCCGGCATAGCGAGTTGCGACTGTACATGTATGTAGAGTACATGCCCCTTTGATTCCTAAAAGCGGTGATGGCCTAACGCGAGGAGTAGGCAGGCACTCATGTCATATCGACACGCAATTATACCGACATGTATCTATGCATTCCGCAATTTCACACGCTGCTTGAAATTGCCATATATCCATCTACCACCATGCACGTTTCCACGTCGTTGGTGCTGATATTGTGACTAAGGGATTCGGTGGGTACATAATTGATCCGAGTGCACTGCTTAGCAACACTCTTATATCGATATCATCGCACAGGCTATAGTCATCACGACATGTCCCCACTCTCCCCCCGTTTCAAAGCTACCGCCACCACCAAGAATTAGTAGCACCATGTTGTAGCAGGTACCGATAAAGTTGGCAGGATTTCTTTTTTCCAGCTACATATATACTCTACTGAGCGGAGGATTCCGGTTATGCCCCCCTCGTAGCCTACATGCAGTGCAGGAGTTGGTAAGTTATAGCCATCTAACTCTCCCTCTCCCTCTCCCTCTCCCTCTCCCTCTCTCAAGGGCACTGCTGATCCCCTAGAGCAGATATGCGAGCTGAAGCGTCGCCTAAAAGTGCCGCATTGAAGAAGGGTTGGCGGGTTTGCGCAGCAGTTGGACTGTCTGTTCCCAGAACTACTCGACTATGGGGGTGGCGGGTAAACTTGTTCGGGGAGTCCGAAATATATAGGTGCTGGTGGGGGATATGATCGTTTATGACTTTCGGGTGCTACAAGAGGGAGATGTGTCTGTAGAGGTGTGGTCTGCAATGGCCAAAGATGCCTGGACAGACCACTCTTCGCTACACATACGTTAATTTGCCTGTCCTCAATTGCATGTGGCTCTAGACATATGTCGGACCCTCTTAGCTCACTCACCCTTCACGAGCACGGGAAGAAAACATCGAGGAGTCGAGCTGGCTACATATCAAAATCGTTAAAGCTTGGATCACATCTCGCGACGTCCTGAGATCCTAACCGATGTCTCAGCCAGAGACTGTGGCACATGTCAGGGAACCATCCATCAACCACATCCACCAACGCACATACAACCTCAACCTGGTACCTGACGGTGGGCGCAGGCGCAGAGACTGATACAGATACAGATATGTACGCAACATTATTATTCCCCGCGCATTCCTTAAGCGATTTGCGCCATTCGTACCTGAGCTATAAATTAACCGAAATTACCACATATTTAGAGTACTCATGACCTTAGTGAACAGCCTTTATCAAATATCGCTAGAAAGTTCCCAACAGACTCTGATTGAGTTTCTGTGCTGCGCGGCGGTTGTGGACCTGCTTGTGGGACAACAAAGAACCACAATCCCAAACCTGGGGAGTTTTATCCATGCTCATCTTGGGTTCCTGGATACCGATGGAGAAGTCGTCGCACACCAAAGGTGCTAAAAATGCAGCTTTTATTTTATTTCGCACAACAGAAAAAAAGTTCAGCCAGATGGTGGAACCAGTCGGTGGTGCACGAGAGCAGAAAGAGTTGCCGCCACAGTCTTCATAAAATCTCCTGATATTCTCACTGCCAATCCCGGGATGGCCGATTATCACAGAGCTTCGTGAGGTGAGGTGCATATATTGCATTTTTGGCTGCTGCAGGACATCAATCTTAGCAGGTAGATAACTACATAGGAAGAGATCCCTTTATCATCGCTTGTGGTGGGTTCCAAGTATAGGTATAGGCTGCTCAATCAAATTACCCACCCACCGTCCTACCCACATCTGGATAACTTTATCTAAACAGCCGACCCAGCGGCAGGGGTACCACGGTTGTGAAGATTGGGTCCTTTGAGATCCAGAGCTTCTTACTTGGGCAATGCTATAGAATAGATGTAACTTAGTAGCTTTAGTCAAATTTGAGCAGTCCACGGCCATGGGGAGCAGTGGGTACTCTGCTATAGTTCCACCGACCTGGTTTGATTTTTGCTGGGGGAGTGTGAAGTATATGATGCGACCCCGCCCTCTTCTCTTTCCGCTTGAAAGTACCCTTAATCTATCGTCTGCAAAGATCCTCTCTTCTTAATCCAAGTGTAATTGGCGGAGTAAGGCAAGGAAGTACCTGAATTCTACATACCTGTTGTGCGGGTTTCTCAAAGCTCCACGCAGTGCTACGCTTCCACAATGAATTTACCTTTCCGCATGGGTTCCCTCATGCTGAGCACATTCCTGATACTCTCACTGCTATGTGCGAGCGTTGTGGATGCGTTACATTCGACAGACACAATCACCAGTGGTGGGGATAATACCAGGTCTGGGTATCAACCGTAAGTTCACTCTCCTTCTTAGTCGCCAGGCGTGGAAACGGCGGGTTAATAATGTCATACATGATATTATAGCAACCACAATATGGACCCTGCCGTCGTAGGATCCTCCCAGTTTGGTATTATATGGCGCAAGAAGCTGAGTGGCCGCTACAACGACTGGAATGGTACGTCCTTTCTGCTTGCATTATTAGTTGACGGTACTAGCTAGTGGGTGTTCCTGCTAACTGGCTGCGTCCAGAACAAATATTTGCGCAGGCACTTGTGTACACGCCCGACGATACCCAGTTTGTCTATGTCGCGTCGCAGCAGAATTGGGTCTACAAGATTGATGCAAAGACGGGTGACATCCTGGTGTCGAGGAACCTGCATATCCCATTCTTGGTCGCGGAGCTGGATAATTGTAACGATATCAGTCAGACCATTGGAAGTACTGTGAGTTTGTCCGTTTGGATATAGAATTTGGGTCTAGGGGCGTGCGGGGCTGATGCGTTGAGGGTAGGCTACGGGTGTGATTGATCCAGATACAAACACATGGTATTTCACGATGAAGACATATCGCGACCAGACGGGTGTTGAGAAAGGGAGGGCCAATGGAAGATGTAAGTATCTTGATCCACTATAAGATCCTTTTTGAGAGACAGAGCTGATCGCGGTGGTAGATTATGTTCACGCCCTCGACACCATAACTCTAGAGGAGAAGCCGAACTTTCCCATTGATCTGGAAGGGCTGATCGCGAGCAACAATGCGATCAGAATGTTTCAAGGCGGTATCCATCACCAGCGGCCAGCGCTCATGCAGAGTGGGCCGTACATTTATGCCGGGTTTGCGTCGCATTGGTATGTTGAGTGGCCTTTCATAGAATGTAGCGCAGAGGTGCTGATGCTTTGTGTTCCAGTGTGCAATACAACTTCACCGGTTGGATCATTGGCTGGCATGGGACTACCGGCCAGATTGTCGAGAAGTTCGCAACTGAGGGCGGGCCGGAGGACAAGAAGGGAGGAGGTGTATGGATGAGCGGCGGTGGTATAGCACAGGATTCACGTATGCCCTCCAAGTCCATAGCCATTCTACTTTCTGGCGAATTGATAGCGCTAACGTCGTTGGGCAGCCAATCGCATGTTCTTCGCTACCGGAAATGGGTATGCATCCCAGCTCAGCAATATCCCGGTGCCGGGAAGGCAGCCTCCTACAGCACTGGAGGAGGCGGTTGTCCATATGTCGATTGCCGCTGATGGAAGTTTGGGCGTGGTTGATTTCTGTGAGTTACGATCCGCGAACCTGCGTCTTACTCTTTTGCTGACTGCATGTACCCTGTGCCAGTCATGCCATGGGAAAAACAAGCATTGGATGGCGCCGATAAAGATCTTGGAACCTCAGGTATAGCACTTCTAGACCAGAGTGTTTTCAAGACACCGACTGTGGCTAGGATTGGGTGCATCACTGGAAAGTCCGGAAAACTCTACTTCTTGAACCTTGAGTAAGTACCCGGATCATGATCTATCACTCGGGGCTAACAGGAAATCAGCGATCTTGGCGGCTACCAGATGGGCCCGAATAAGAAGGATGCCGTTCTTCAGACCACAGAGCTGCTGAACTCAGTCTCTGCAACTGCTGGGTCCTACCCGCTTGAGGGTGGTTACGTTTATGTTTGTCCCCCTTTTCATAGCTGTGTTTGATATGTGCTGAAGATGTCAGGTGAATGTTGTTCAACACGAGACTGTCGTGTTTAAGTTCAGTGTTGGCTCAAACAACGAGCCTATTTTTACACAAGTCGCCCAAACGCTTGAAAAAACCGCTTACGTGCTCGGTGTGGGTCACGGCACAACTACCTCTCTCAATGGCCAAGCTGGAACCGGCCTTTACTGGGTGACAGACATCCAGGGCCTAAATCTCCGAATCTACAAGGCTGTTCCCGAGAATGGCGTGCTTGTCCTCCTCAAGGGTCTCAATATTCCGGGAATGATCAAGTTCAGTCGACCGAGTTTTGGAGATGGAAGAGCCTACCTTACGACGAGTGATGGCTATCTCGTTGCCGTTGGCTCCCCCGTGAACCCGCCCCTCTTGTGCCAATCCCCTGTCGAGTTTGGTAATGCTACTATTGGCGACGTGGGCGTCACAAAGGGCCTTAGTTGCACGGCAAATATTGCAGTCACAATAACAGCAATCGGCCCGAGAATGGCGCAGTATTTCTCGGTGTCTGAACTGCCGACGTTCCCGTTAACGTTGACTGCAGGCCAAACATTTACATTTAAGACGACATTCAAGCCGACTGCGCCTGGCCCTCTGTCCGATGATATTTATGTCAACACCACAAACTCTATTGCCAATTATGCTGAAAACACCCCGATTGCAGTTAGGGGTGTTGCAAAATCATTGAGCCCAGTCCTGTCTATCACTCCCAACACAGTTTCCTTTGCTGGTGTGATTACCGGAGAGAATCCTGATGGATATGTTCGCTCCGTTGTGATTCAAAATATCGGAAGCTCGGTGATGACTATTACTAGTTATGATATCAGTATCGTCAGTGAATCTGGACCTTTCCTGCCAGGTAACACAACCCAGGCGGGTCCGTTCAAGTTTACGGGCCTGCCGACATCAATCCCGGCCGAGTCGTCAGTTACTGTGTCTATCAATTTTAATCCCACTGCGAATGGAAACTATGGAGCGTATGTCCGCGTGAATTCAGATGGTGGAAACAAGTTCCTTACAGTTGTAGCCACTTCTGGAGGTTATCCAAAAGCGAAGCTAGAATTTGAAAAGGTCGACGGAACTGGCTGGGTGGAATACGACCCGAAAGTCCCATTCACTTTTGGAACTGTCTATGAGCAGGTAACACGCACCCTCAAGCTCCGACTGACCAACGCCGGTGATCAAGATGCGGGCGTTCTCGACATTACTGTTTCCAAGCCCCCAACCGGTGTCGGGGCTGTTGTCGGCGCCCGCAACGGCATAGATCTCGGTGAAGGGACGCAGCTCCTTGCCGGGCAATCTCAGACCGCACAGTTGTTCTGTTCAGTGCCAAAGTCGCAGGTCAATGTAAATGCGTACACGCCTAATGCTACATGGACAATGAACACGAATGACCCGGCGTTCGAGAAACAGAATATTTTCTTTATCTGTGATGCGGTATCGGAGCAGTTGGGTCCCCTAAAGAATGCGACGCATGGCAGGTATCGCTATATTGGGTGCTTTAAAGAGAATAATCCTGGGAGACAACTCTCTTCGCAGTTGTATGGCAGTGACTTGAATGAGAACGGGATGTGTATGAATGCTTGTGCTGGGGCGACTCAGAATTACATCTTTGCTGGTAAGTATAAGAGTCGAAATTTGTGAATATTTCGAAGGTGTGCTGACGGATGAATAGGGACTCAATACCACCGTGAGTGCTGGTGCGGTAACAAAATTCCCACTTTGAAGGTTGGCGATGAGGACTGTAACTTTGACTGTACTGGGTAAGATCCTTAAAATATATGAGTCTATGTAGGAATGGATAACTAATACCAACACCGATTGCAGGAATGGTACACAAATATGCGGTGGTAATGGCTACTTCGGCGGCGGGTCCTACATCAGTCTCTTTGCCGATGAAAACCGCTATACACCTGGCGAAGGCCCGATTTCTTCCTCAACTACCTCGACACCCACCGATCCTACTGGCGCTCCAACACCAACTCCATCTGCCCCAGCTGACAATCCAGGAAATGGTAACTTCACATTCGCAGGCTGCTACACCGAGGCAACAACCGGTAGAGCGCTATCTGTTCTTCAAGGCTCAGACACCATGGACGTAAACACATGCTTAGGATTATGCGCAGGATACACCTACGCTGGCCTTGAGTATGGGAGGGAATGTTGGTGTGGAAATACTCTCGGAGTAGGGTCAGCACTTACTGTCGTAACACAATGTAGAATGACCTGTGCTGGAAACCCATACGAGTATTGTGGTTCAGGCGGTAGATTAAGTTTATACACCAAAGGAGCTGTCGTGAGCTCTTCAAGTTCAACAACTGTAGGTTCTTCAACTACTGTCGACCCTTCCTCGACGCCCGTCACCGTCTCATCTACGCTCACTCCCACTCCTACTGGTCCTGTCCACAATCCCGGAAACGCAAACTACGCTTTCCAGGGCTGCTATACAGAGGCTACAACTGGGCGCGCGCTGCTTCAGCTTACAGGTGCCGATGACATGGATATTGCAAAATGCTTGACCATTTGCAGTGCTTATGAGTACGCCGGCGTCGAGTATGGCAGAGAATGCTGGTGTGGTAATACATTGGGTGTCGGGGCGGTCATTACTGAGCTGTCGCAGTGCAGCATGCTGTGCGCGGGGAACAAGTATGAGTACTGTGGAGCAGGGTCGAGGTTGAGTTTGTATAAGAAGAAGCCGGCAGAGGTACCGTCAAATTTGAGTACTACTACGCCTGTGGTGAGTGATACTGTTACAGTGACAGCTACGGCATCAGGTAATGCTACGACGCCTGTATCGGGGAGTGGTACTGTGACAACACCATTGCCATCAGACAGTACTACTATCCTGGCAGGAAATTCTAGTACGGCACCCGCCTCGAGCAACATTAGTGCACCTGTAGCAGAGTCCACCAGTACTGCCACACCCGTTTCTAGCAGCAGTGACACGACGATAGTTAGTACTGCAACTACACCAATGGCATCTGGTACTTCTACGCCGACTTCAAGTGTGGAATCGAATAATGCCACGGCACCTGCGACAAGCAGTGATACGTCTCCTGTAACATCTCTTCTTACAAGTGATGTGACTACCACATCCACTACTAGTACGGTATCGCCTTCTCCCACTCCCACTCTCTGGGAATACCTAGGTTGCGCCAACGAAACCACCCCACGTGCTCTGAATGGAGCAAGTATCTCTGGCACCATGACTCACCAGAAGTGTCAAGAGTTCTGTTTGGAGCGCAATTTCCCACTGGCAGGTCTTGAATATGTAAGAGTCCTTGCAATCCATAGTAAGGTGGAGGAGAGCTACTGACAAATTTTCTAGGGAAACGAGTGTTACTGCGGTTCCGCCCTCCAGAACGGCTCAAAACTCAACCAGACCAATTGTGCCATGGCTTGTAGCGGGGATGCCTCCCTGATCTGTGGAGGGCCATCTCGGCTGAGTGTTTATAATTACACTCTCTTTGTTCCGCCTATCATAGTTCCGGCCGTTGGAACGTAAGTGCACCACTTCCATGTGGTTTACTGCAGCTCCATGGGCGTTTACTAATTTGTGTTGCTTGCAGGTTCATCTCGCAGGGATGCTATTCGGAGGCAACTACCGGAAGGGCGCTTTCTGGGTATTCATTTACAAACACTACCGGCATGACTGTAGAACTCTGTGTCGGCGTCTGCAAGGATAGATCATTTAAATATGCAGGTCTGGAATATAGCCAAGAGGTAAACCTAATCACATTGTTTATTTAGTTTGACTAGTTTGTAGTTTGTCACTAACCTTGAGAAGTGCTATTGCGGAAACACACTGGCCTCAACCTCAACCAAGATTGATGATGGTCAGTGTAATTCTCTGTGCAAAGGAAATAAACGTGAATATTGTGGTGCTGGAAGGTATTTTTATCTGGAACAATCCCCGATACCACTTACATATGACTAATTGCGTTGATAGTAAATTGAATATTTATTTCGACCAACCGTCGAATATCACCGCTAATGGGCTTCCGGCTTCTTCGCCTTTGGAGAAGAGGAAGTAGGTGGCGTGGCATTGAGATATGATGCATTTATAGAGAATTTATATCTATTCTCTTTATAGGATACTTAATGTTTTATGTAGTTAACTGCTTGGACAAGGATAAAGATGAGGTAGATAGAACTTATAGAAAATGATGTGGCACTTAGCAAAGTTCTAATTCAAGCCTCGTCATCATCTTCTTCTTCGCCCAACGCCGCATCTCCAATCCATTCCGAACTCCACTTGACCACCTCGCCTACAATAGGTTCATGTGGCACATACAACAACCTCTTAACCCCAAACCAGCCTTCCTTACCGCCGGCCAAGTAAACCCCACAAGCACCTCTACAGCTCTCGACGCTTTTATCCTTTTCCAAGACCTCCAAAATTTCATGGTTCCTCGGCCCCACATAACCTGCACCCACACCACCCCCCAGGTACCCCATCATGAGTCTCTTATGCAGGCGATTCGTGTCCATTTGCTGCCTCCCCATCATTGTATGAGTAGCGGTGATGGGTGACCAGTCAGCATCATACATGGCGCCGTGGTAAATGGTATGCAGATACTCTTCATGATAATAGTAGTCTTCACAGGCGTGAGCAAGATGACCAGCGAAGCGGTGGGCACTAGCAATGTCGATGAAGAAGAGGGTGGCAATGCCACTCTGAGTAGTGATCGCCTGATGGGACTTCCCGTAGGTATACATAGAGAGCGGTAAGGTCCTGATAATGAGCTCGAGGAGCTGCTGCACCACTGATAGATACGAGATAAATGTCAGCTAATTCACCACAACAAGAACCCAGAATAGGAGAATATACCTTTCTCAGGCTTGGTCTCAGCGAAATCATAGTCGACCAACACGGCCTTGAGGTCCTTCCTGTCCTCCTCGGTGGGTGTGTATGTACGCCCCCTGCACCCCGGGCAGCAGTAGTGCACCATGGGTGTGGAAGGTTGACAGAGGCAGTCGTGCTCGTACTGGTTCATTTGGATGGCGTCTGTGAAGGCCGAGTCGAAGAGGAAGTTGTAGTCGGCGCTGAGATCATAGGTGTGGGTTACGGTGGCATTGACCTTTTTGGATTCCGGCAGGACGGGGGCGTTCATTTCTTTGCACATCTTGACACTGGCTTGGTGGGGGTGTGAACAGGGAAATGATGGGTATTGTGGGTATTGTGGGGTTATTCGAGGGTGGTGGGGTTCGTGGGGAGTTACTTGGTTACTTGTGGAGCTACTAAGAATTGGTTGAGGAGTTAGCTGTATTGGGACAATTAGTAGAGCCCCCTTTGTAGGGCCTTGGCAGATTAGTAGGGTTTCTTCTTTTTGAACGTTACATGATCTCTAGCTGACATCTTTTGATGCAACCATCTTTCTTTTAATTTGGACGTGTACAACTCTAGGCTTTCAGTTGTCCGGGCCACACAAGACAAAACGGGTATTACGAGAGGTCATATTCATATTACTGATCGGAAGGAATTTCTGGAGCTAGTGCTAGTATGCAGGGCACGCCATGACTTGCCTATGATTGGCCGGTTGAAAACGGTTGCATGTACCTAGTAGTGATGATCCACCTATACGGGCGTTGGTCCCGGGGTAATGATCGAATTGATAAACCTTAATGAAATCAGCAGGAATTTTCAGGATGGTCTCATCTCGGGTTATACAGCTCCGCTTTGTACCCCTTTGATACTGACGACAGATGACTCGGGTTGTTCAAAACACAATCTACAATTCACTTCTGCGGTGTCATTATCAATAAACCAAAACTTTAATAGACTACCGGTGGCTTTGCATTGAAGTTGAAGTTTACAGAGGGTACTTGAGCCGTGAGAACCTTTGTTTAAGTACGTGTGTCGTTGACTCTTCTTCTCTTGGGGAAAATCACCCCATAAACATTCAAACCTTAACATCTGACATTTTACCTAGGCTTATAATACGGGTAATAAATGTCCTGGAGATGTACAAAGGTTTTATTGGTCGCGTCGTCTAGGACCAATTCTTCATAAAATTTAACTTCCTATATGAGTTTTTCAAATATTGGTTATAGAAGTGTGTTTATGACACTGTTTTGGGGGGCATCTTAGAACAAACCCCTGCTCTCTCCCGACGGTAAACTCGAAGAGATAGATTAATGAATTTTCACTGTTTATCTGAGTGTTCGGCCTGAACTCATCTAATATTGACAACTGAAACCTTTATTGAATATTTCATGGTATGTGAAATATGTTCCCTGGATCAAAAGTTCTGCAGAATCAATTGGGCGCCATCGGAGATCATTAGCACAAACAGTTGCATCGTTTAAATAGTTCTGTTTTTATTTACTATATGAACTGGTACCTACGACAACAAGCAAACTGTGAAGCTCAGTGGGTAAATAAGCTAGAGAATGTCTACCCCAGATTTACCAGACCGGGTATATATGTACATACATGTACATGTAGCATAGCTGCGCCTGTAAGCTTCGCCATGTGGTAGCGCTAATCGAGGTTTGCATAAACAATAGGGTATGTGGGGAATGTGAGGAAGGTATACTGGCTCGAGAAGCCGACGGATCTCCTAGGTACCAATCGATATCTTCGATCACAGGCGGTTATTGTATTTGCTTTTGATGTGGCCTAAAGACACCCTAAATACATAGAAGTACGTCTTATACGAAGTCGATTGTAGTACTTACAGCTTATGTAGATTGCATTAACGATATACCGGTATCTCGGCGCGGTATGACACTACAACGAGTATGTGTCTGTTTTATCGTCAAGTCTTTGTACACGAGAAACTCGTCTTCTGATACAATGCTGATACTAATTAGACGTTTATTTCACTTAAACAGCTGAGGTGCGAAAGTACATTGTTCTGTTTTGCGTATTTGTATCCCCGAGAAGATGTATCAGCACGCGGCACAGGTCGTTATACCCATGCCATTGTGTACTATCAAAATGTCATTTCAAAATTCTATATAAACTTGCTCGATTCGCTAGTTATTGGATTTACCATTAGCAGGATACGGTTTGCTCACTGCCCCAATACTAACATATATCGTACCTCCTAAGAACACATCAGTATGCGCTTTTCCAAGCTCGCAGTCGTTGCTGTGTATGCAGTTACATTCGTATCTGCCCATTTGATCCGAAGGGACGTTTGGGCCACCTATGAAAAGTTTCTCCACCTTAAAGATGTTTTGAAATCCTTACCGCCTATACCAATGATTTAAATGGTACCCTAGTAGGAGCCATGGCGGTCGGGGCTGCAGCTGATACTCTGAAGACCGAGTACGAGGCAGCTCTCACCTCCGCCAATGAAGCCACAGACCTTGAGACTGGGAGTTCATTCTTCTTTACAGGAGGTGAACTGTTGGTTGCGCCCCACAAAGACGGTCTAGCCGCTCTAGTTGCAAAGGTAGACTCTTATAATTTGAATCCAATATGCAGAAATGCTAACCGGGATTAGGAGCCGCTTTTCGCGGCTGACGGGTACAATCCGTTGGTTCTTGCCCGATTGCAGGAGCTTGCAAGTGCTAGCTCACAGCTGTGGAATGTACTTGATGCTAAGATATCGGCGGATCTTAGCAGCTCAGCATCGGCCATTGCGGATTGTTACGCTGCTGCTGTTGCTGCTTACTCTTGATTTCGGATGTTGGAAGAGTGGTGTTGAGAATGGGTTCGGTGTAAATGTTGCTATATCAGTAACACTATTATCTATGCAATAACATGTGTGTGGTTTCGGCTTTCGGGGAGGGTTCTTTGCGTGCAAAGACTTTCAGGATGTACTGCTTTTGGGATATACGTACTTGAGGTGAAATTAAGTATTGTCTCTCGTGATAGCAACCATATATCACCATTTCCTTAGCTTAGGCTCACCAACCACCACCATAGCTGTATAACCATGATAATTAAAGCAGAAGATGATTACTCTTGAGAATGAAAACAAGTATGGCTTTAATACACTTGGTTCTAGCTAGTGGTTGTGGCTTTATAGGATCTCAGCTTTGATGGGGTTGAATGGAGCTAGCCAGCGCATGACCGAGTGATATTTTGTGAGCCAAACACTTGGCGTTTTCGGCATTGGGGTATTAATAGCACACGATATATACAAGGTTTGATTGATTGATTGCTTCATTGATTACTACACGTATGTAACGTGTTTCACCGGGAACGAAATTGTCACCGGGGAGTGGTCAAGCATGGCATGAATGGGATCGCGAATTGCCGTGAAAATTCAAAATCACCCGGAATTCCAGAACTAGTTACACTAAAGTCATTTTGGGATATCTTTCGAATATTTCTGATGATCGTTATTAATAGGTAGTGAGTATATACATGTACTTTAGTACAAAATGGTTTCCGGCCTTCGGCCGGTACTACACGTATATTAACCAGTCCAATATGAGGGCTTATTTCTCTATTCGCTTGTCATTCGGGGCTCGACCCCTCCTGGCAGGCAAAGTCTCTTACTATATCTGCTCTGGTCGATCTTGAATGTGTGAATAGGTCTAGTTCAAGCTGCAAGTATCCCTTAATAGTCACAAAGCCGCTAGAATCGAACTACTAATCGATTCCCAGAACCAGCTCAAAACCTATTAATAATCTAACACTACTCAGCACAATCCCCCATGTTCAAATCCAACACAACATGCTTCAAGTGAAATAAAGCCTCTGGCTCAATGAGCCAATCAAAAGCCTTTAAATTCACATGCATACTCACTCGTTAATTAAAAGGTCGGAAGTCGTTGCAACCAAATCCCCACACAAAATTCCGACCTTCTAATTAACGTGCGAGTATGCAGGTTATAATAATATACTTATTAGATTAGATTGCTAGTACTGTAGTCTTCTTCAAAGACACTATGCATGCTTCATCTATAAAGCCAACAATGCAGCAGCGCTAATTGGGGCTTTATAGACACATGTAAATACATGTGAATAGTAGGAAGATGAAGAGTATGAGGTCGGCTCGGGAAGCCGGCTGATCTCCTATGATCCTAGGTATGTATGTACCAGCAATCTTCGATTGAAAGTGTTTATTAATGTGCACGTGTGTGTTTGTGATCGACTGCATGGCCCAAGGACACTACACACATGCGTAAAGGTTGTTTAGAATCAGGCCCAATTATCCCTGGTATCGTTCTCTGGATAGAGTAAACGATATTATATTGGTACGTCCTGTCTGGAGAAGTTGACTACTACTCCTTGGGCTGGTGGAAACCCCAGATTTCAGATCCCCACCTTCCTTATCTAGGAGCTAGAAGTAGTGGTTCGGTGACTCTCATGATCACACTACAACGAGAAGCTCCTCCATAATACAATGCCGATACTGGGTGGACATGTACCTCGCTTAAACAACCAAGGTGCAAAAGCACATGCTATTGCGCGCCTTTTATCTCTAAGAAGATGATTTCTATCAGCATAGCACAAACTATACCCATGTCCTTCTGTGCCGCCGGGATATCACGACGTCGTTCGTGCTCGTGTATCCTTCAAAAGTCTATATAAACCCGCTCAATTCGCCTGTTATTAGACTTACCATCAGCAAGCCGGACAGAACCTACTCACTGCCTCCATACGTATATCACACACTTCAAAATGCGTTTTTTCAAGCTCTCAGTCATTGCTGTGCATGTGTACGCAGCTACATTCGGATCTGCCCAGACCTCAACCTTCGAAGAGGACTTCAATGCGATCAGTGCTGATCTCAGTGGTCTCAAGGCCGCCATCGATGCTTTTACCGGTGCCCAGGCAGAGGCCTTAGCGGTCAGCGCTGTAGCTTCTAGTCTGCAAACCGACTATGAAATAGCCCTCGCAGATACAAATGCCGCCACAGACCTTGAGAGTCAGAGTGCGACTATCGCGTCGGCGGTTCAGGCACTGGTTTCGCCTCACGTAGAGGGTCTAGACGCTTTAGTTGCAAAGGTAGACTCTTTATAATTTGAATCCAATATGAAGAAATGCTAACTGGAATTAGGAGCCACTTTTCGAGGCTGGCGGGTACAATTCGTTGGTTCTTGCCCAATTGCAGGGTCTTTCAAGTGCTAGCTCGCAGCTATTGGCTGCACTTGAAGTTGGGATATCGGCGGATATTAGCAGCCCCGCATCTGCCATTGCGGGTGCTTACGCTGCTGCCATTGCCACTTTCTCTTGATTTCGAAGGTCGGAAGAGTGGTGTTGAGAATGGGTTCGGTGTGTAAACGTTGTCATATCAGTACCACCATTATGTTACCTGTGTAATAGCATGTGTGTGTGTGTGTGAGCGTGTGTGGGCGGAGGAGTTAAGGCTTCTGAGAGGATTCTTTGTGCGTAGATACTTTCAGAATCTGATATATATACAGCGCATGACCGAGTGATATTTTGTGGACCAAACCCTTGGCGTTTTCGGCACTGGGGCACACACTACAGTACCGTATGTACTACATAATAGCACGCGGTACAAACTTGATTGACTCTAATTATATAGGTAACGCGGTATAAACCTAGAATGTGAACAAAGATAGAATAGAATTGTAATTTAGAAGCCCGTAGATAAGTATACAGTAGAAGTCTCCAAAATACGGTTTGATATACAGCCACTCTGCAAGAGTGTTCGTGATTCGGATTTCGGAGTGAGACATTTCTCCCGTGGCGGACCACCGGGGTCGGAAGACACCCTTCCGGAGAAGACTTTCCTACTGACTGGTACCCGGAATCGATGAATATCAAGATCAATGACCTAACTTCTTTTACAAAGAGTCACGAACCAGTATACATTACACACTCTCGTTGTCTTGATCTCAACATTAATAACGTCAACATTACAGGTGCGCCACACTGCGCACTGACATTAAAACTCAATCACAAACACTTTTAGTAAATAGCTGTACTTTAGTATATATATCCCTTCTAGCATTGTCCTTACTGGGCTACGTATGTGATTTTGATTTTTTGCAGTGCATGCCGAGGGAAATTAACTATAATTATCAAACCCCGCCAATAGCGAGACAGTAACTTATTTTTTTGGTTTAATTGGAGTTTGTTCGTTGAAGCGATGAGACTGACAAAGTCGTAACTTATCCCTTGGACGGATGAAACTTGCAAATTCGCGACCTGGACCGTGCACGCACTTAGCAAGGCAGCTGTCCTTCTTTTTGTAGGTGATAACAATAATTGAGCCAATGAAAAATCAGCTATAGTTAACACATAAGGCTAGTGCTAGCTGAAAGAGGGAAGTCGCGAATTTGCAGGTTTCATTCGTCCAAGGGCTATCTATCATAGTAAAGTTGTAACTGGATCTACCTCATTATAAAGATTATAGTTATTTCTCAGATTCTTGGCATTGTTCGTCAATAAGGAGGCGGAGAAAATGAATGGGCAAGGACCAGACTGCAGTTCAGGACTTTGTTCGTGCAATGGATAGTCCCTTATGTGGAGCGTTTGGGATTGAAATATCTAGAGATCATTTATTTGGAAAAGAAATATAGCAGCACATCATGCTCGAAGATCTTTGATTCCCCAATATTTAATTCTACCACTAGCTATGCTCTACAGTAGAGCCTACGGTGGCAAAAACTGAGGCCTTTTTGATTCATGCCATAAAACATTGACAGCTGAAGGTTCATGAAAATCAATACCTATAACACACAATTCACCGTCCTCGTGGCATACTTTTAGGGGATTTTCATTTGTTATAGATTCGCTTACGGTACTCTAGGAGCTTTTCTGATCTGCGGTGATGCGATAGTCAGTATACTTTCCGGATTCTGATGTGAATATATCAGGATTCCATATATTGCGCCCACGGGTATCCGAGGTTGAAGCCGGACTTCAAACATCAAGACTTATGATACTGTTCTCAATGTCTTTGTTTCTGTAGAGTAGAGCCTCTCGGGGGTGTTGTTGCATGCCAGGCCAACTAAAGTACCAGACGTTGAAACAAGGTCACAGTTTTCTCCATGACATGAGAGTGTAACCCATACGAATAAAAGAGTTGGGTGCATGTCGTTTGCCTTGTACTACTAAGGGCTTTAGCTACCGACCAGAAACGGGATTCGGTCACCTCACGTGCACATGTAATCGCTCCGGAGCAGTTTCGGCCCTCGGTCAGTGCCCCAAGAAGCTATAAAGCTGTGTATAATTGGGTTATCCTTATTGAGTATATACGGCCTTGAAGCAAGAAACAGGTTCCCTGTGATCATTGTAATTGGTCTCGCCGTAACTCTATAGATCTGGCTGGGATCATAGATACAGTAGCTGTAGGTATACGATTTCTAGGGTTGAATCCATGAATCTAACTGTGACCGTGCATTCTCAGCTATGCATCTGACTGTACCAAACCCGCACAGGAACTTGCCGTGATTCAAGTTGCAAGCGAATCCTGCAGGCCTGATCATTTCTCCAAACAGGCAGAAATATATGCAGTGCCCCACAGTAATTACTCATGCGCTTTAATACCACTGTCAATATGTCCGCAGCACTAAGCTCTTTTTTTCTTCCATGTACCTACATACTATGACAGCTGCAGTACATACAACCAAGCTTCTATTTTTCCACATATCATTCATGACCGGACCAATGACGACCGAGAACCTAGCAGAGTGGCAGTACAGCCATCCAGCCCCTGCCAGGGCCACGTTGGGTGAGGAAAAACTCTTCCCTTCGTGTACCCCACAATTTCTCCGCATACCTTTCTGTCCTGTCATAACCCCGCTTCTTGATCCATTTTATGCAGGCAAGGATACGAGGGGGATACATGTAGTTACCCGCATCGCATCATGATGTTCATCCGGCCGGTGAATGCAATGTATGGCCCTGCATATAGATTAACTCACCACCACCACCACTAGCGCACCACCACTAACTCTTGACATTGAGCAAGTATTTTTACGGCTGATCGTCGAGAGGCGGTGAAGACAACTGTGACTGGAGAAACCCTCGACAGCATACAGCCCAGATAGCCTTAATTCTTGGTGTTTTTTCTTCTTTCTTTTTACTCTTAAATTGGTTTGACTGGTCGATGTGACGCGTATGGTGCTGCATTGGCCAGAGTCGAGGCTATATGCCAGACCGGAAATCAGCTTGGTCTTGCCGGTTTCAATAACAGGGACGGCCGGAGTGGCGTAACTAAGCTTGCCCTTGAATCCAAAGAGAAAGATAGCCACAGATCTCTAAGGTGATATGTAGATATATACGCCTTTCATGATCGTCGGTGCCACATGCCCTATGGATCGATGGCCATGATAAATACGTATATGTATATAGATATCAGAACAAGATTGGAGCTTAGGGTTTCTTTCTGCGCGTGGGCCCGACGGATTTGCCACAATTTCCTTGAAGTAAAGTACTCGGTATGTATATTAGTATGAACGGTGCTTGGCCTTATCCATCTATCACCGTCACAATAACTCTATCCAGGTTATCTGTAATGATGGTATCATGGAGGATTAATTTACCTGCTTGGGTCTTCGACCATCGAAAGTACTACATGTATTAGGACAATTTTCAGGGTTCAAATTTTCGATATGAGATCCTGACGAGGATTTCATTAACCTCTTTATTATATTGTCCCAGATCTTTCTCATCGGACGTTACCACACCGGGGATCAAATTGCGTTATCACGCCCTAGCGGAAAGGGTTGAATACCAGTAAATTCAAGCCGTTTAAAAAGACTTGCGATGTGGGAAGCAAAAAGGTCTGTTAATGGTCGAGGTTTTAATATCTAGACCAAGAACAGCTGTATAATGGTTCCAGAGGGGGTCGAACCCTCGACCTTGGCGTTAACATATTTCTATATTAGCACCACGCGCTAACCAACTGAGCCATGGAACCTACCATTGGATTTCATCTTTGTAGTTTTTGTTCTTTTTGCTGTTTGCATCTGGAAATGATCATGTTGCGTGGATTTCTACTAAAGAATGCAAGACCTTCGACTCACCTCAACGACCTAGAATGGTAATATATATAATGTTCTAGAGTCAGTGCGTATGTTGAACACCACAGTCGTAGGGGTAGAGCTGAGAGAGGGCGTACTGGAGACGGTATTTTGTCGGATAAACTACATCTTGTCCATGCAACCAATTATTCTGCCCCTGACAATCACCCCCTGCTGAAGAAAGACCGTTAAGTTAACCAAGCTTATTACGCGCACGCACATCCGATTCAGGCACCATAAATCTTCTTCCTTTTGTCCGGACTGAGTAAGGGGGTGATATTTTGTTGATTGTGGGCTGTATATGGACTCACTCCAGCGCTATTCTGCCTCCTGTTTCTTCCGCGGCCGGTGTGGCTAGTTACAGTGAGATATTATGAAGCCACCTTCGCTTCCATTATTTCCCCAGTTTGTATAATCGCAATGTGGTGGGTGCCTAGATAGAGCTAACCCGTACAGTCACTCTACCACTTGCTGTGTGTTACTACATAGTTATGTGTATAATGTATAAGAATTTCAGGGATCAATTAGTGTTGGGGGGGGGGGGGGGCCGCCTAAATTTTAGCCATCCCCACAAACAATCAATTTGCGTTAGTTAGTTAGTTAGTAGGTAAAGTACTGGGGCCCCACAGTATTCTTACAGCCCTGGCAGCCCCGGGCCAAACAAAAATTTCATACCTCTCGTCTCAACTTGAGCGGGCGCAAGGCGATGTGGCTCCACGTGGGCTCAGATTATACTCTCGTGAGTATACCTTATAGTACCGCTTTGAAGGCGAAGCGCGGGGAAGAGCAATCAATTTGTAGAAGTCTCAAGTATATATTAGATTTATATTAATCATATCAGGGTTCGGAGATAGAAGTGAGGCGGCAGGGCCTGGGGATTGGAGAGAGAGAGAAAGAAAGGAAAAAAACTCCTACGCCGTGCCGATCCTTGAATCTTTCCTTTGCACGGCAATATAAATGCTCCGGTTGCCGGAAAGAAGCTGTTATCCCTTGAGTGAGAACAAGTAATGGAGATCATAGCTAGTAGCTAGCTAGCTAGACGTACAGAATTCCGTGCGATGTAGTTGTAGTACAGTTATATACAGCGATGGGTAATAAGTGATGGAACGCCATGAGATACGGTTATACCTGCAAACACCGTATGTTGGTGGCGTTTTACTTAAACAGGTCTCAGCCGTTCCATCACTTATTACCAACCGATGTACATAGGTACTCGCAATTTCATAGCGTTTTTGAACACAACTAATATTTCATACACACAAAAAACCACCAAGACTACATTTTGTATAGCATGCAATAGCGGTTGTATTCAGAAACGCTATGAAGTTGCGAGTAGTCAATCTCGACATCGCTAGAAAAAACCAATCTCCAGCCAATTAAACAAAATTCCGGATCATTCTAACAGGTTTTCGGTGTTGAGATACTAGATTAAAACCAGGAAATGTTTCTTCTAGATTCTTATCCCGACTTATGATGACGAGCGTATTTCCGAGTATATAAATTTCTTCCGATTACCGAATTTAAGGGTTGATGGCAGCTTCGCTGCTAGCTACATAGTCAGTTGCCCCTGGATCATCAGGGGTTTCGATTCGATCGATAGGGACTTACTTGCATGGGTTCGCTGTTAAAGTAAAGTCACTATATACATAAAGTGATGTCTCTCGGTAAAGTCTCTAACCGTTTCCAAGAGTTTGAGCTGGCAAATTCAAGTTATGCTCTGGGTTTCCTCCAGTTACTTATCTGTAACCTCTAGCTCTCCTTTCCCTAATTTGGTCCGTAATTTCTAGATCTGGCACCTTGGAGCTTATCAGCTGGAGCCTTCAGTTCATGTATTTGAGAGAATTAGAAAGTAAAATCTTAGGCGAGAGATTCCAAACTCCTTTGTGGGCGTGTTGGCTCCAGCGAACAAATGATTCCTTATCTTCTCATGAATCAGGCGAGGGCAATATGACCCATGGATGTATTTCTCGCATTATGGCTTCCTTACCCAAATTTTTGTACAAGATGCGCGCAGACATATGTACTTGGTGTAACAAGATTCATAGGGACATAAGCTTCATATCTATCTGTATTGGACTTAACCAAGACTTCAGGTGCCCAGTCGGTGGCGTATATTGAAATTTGAAAGGAGGCAGCGACACGAATTATGCGACACCCTCATACACACACCGATCTATTATATCCCTGTAGATTGGTTGTGCTTTAAACTAGATATGTAGCATAAAGCCAAAGCTGCCCTTTGCCCTGAAAGTAGAGTATCACTAAGCTTCTAATATCACATACCTTCAACATGCATTAGGGTAATAAAGGTACCACAGGCACCAGAAGCATTGGCATACTTTAAATGTTTAGTTAACTAGGGGTAGGCGAGCGAGTTACTCGTCAATAGTTTCTTACAGGCGGATGAAATCATTAAAACGGTATAGTATAGCTGATTATAGTAGGCGCCACTTAAGGATTATCTATCAAGCGTACGCGTTAGTAAATACCAACGTCCTCGTGAACCAACGTACAGCTACACCCGACCCATCCCACTGCATCCTGTAGAGTAGATAGATGCACGTACTCTATGTACCCACTATATTCTATAGCACACCCCTAAACATCAAGTCTTTTGGAATCTCGTATAAGATCTGGGCAATTGCCTCGCCATAGTTCCACAGTCTCACCGCACTCGTATCCAACAACGTGCCTTGACATTCCTTGAATTCAAAAACCCATTAACAAAAGAACCCTTCAAAAGCTATCACGATTCCTTACCAACTCTCATCAACCATGGGTGCAAACCAGAGCGCAGGCCGAACCTTTCCTATACGTCCCCGTACACCTTTACGATTCGGTTCAGTTACAAATGCACTTCCCGTTAACCCAAGCGGTTTCAATACAAGTCCAAGCCCTTATAGTGATCGCTTGACCGACGAGGACTCGATGCTCTCATTGCTATCACAAGAGAGCTATTTCAACTCACCCTTGATGACCCCACCACTAGAATTTGAAGATACCTCATACCCACGAACAAGATCTGTCTCATCGTTGTCTTCTTCTTCCGATAATGGCAATACGATGCAGCCTCATCGATTCACTTGTCCTAAGAAAGACTGCCCCTACATGATTATAGGGTACTCCACTTCTGAGGAACTCGAAGAACATATGTTCGCCGTAAACCATTACCTCCCTGGTCCTACCGGTCCGGAGTTCGACTTGGACGGCTGGTTTTCGCCGCAAGAGATCCCAGATCCATACTCACAGCATCCCCTTACACTCCAGAGACAGCGAATCGTCGAGCAGCAGCAGAAGCAGCAGCAAACAAAGAAATCCCAACAGTGCAATTGCCATCACTGCCTTCATCAAGTCGGATATAACGATCTCCTCCAATATGAGTCTCCACAACCATCAATGCAGATTCAAATGCCTCCGCCGCCTACAATAATTGGATACCATGATGCTGGGTTTGAGCTAGTCTCATGGCGTCAGCCAGAACCATCCTACAAGTCCGCTGCTTCCCCCGTGGCCCAGAAAATGAACCAGGCAGAATATTCTTCGTTAGTCCAGTCAGGGATGTACATGGACTTCAACCAAGTGGGTGCTTCAGGGAGATCAACCTTTATGTAAGGTCGTCTTGGTAATGTTTTGTTTCTGGGGTTTCCCAGCTGGAAAAAAGATTCATTTTTTCGTTCGGATGCTTTTGTTATTTTTTACTTTTGGAGGTGTGATCTGGTGTTCAGGAAAGGGGTTGCGCGGTGTTAAATTTTGCTTATGGAGTCAGTGAAAATACTTGTGCTTCTTACTTTGCTTAAGTTTGATCCCCCGTTGATATTCGGGAGACAACGCTCTATTGGGGGAGTTTTCTTTCTCTGCATCTAGGAAAAAAGGATGTCAATTCCCTAATTTGTATAAAAATAGTATTTATAGAAAGAGGTTGAGGCCGTAAAACAAGTCATACATATACCGAATCTCGATAACATTAGTCAATCTTGCTGCATATGACCAAATATGGTGGTGTTGGGCTGAAAACAACTTACCAAAAGTGCCCTGTTCTACACACACATGCATCTACATACCCGCATATATTAACCAATAGCCAGTTCGCTTAAATGCAATACCTACACCTCTGGGGGTCTTCTTGGCAGTGGATCAGTATCAAGTTCATGTCCCCGCACTCGCACTACTCCACACAGGTAACCCAGGTTTTAGCAAAAACAGGCTCGACCACGCTACCCATGCAGTCTTGTCATGTGATCGCTACAAGAATCAGGAATTCTGAATAAACTCTAGCTCTGCTTGTCTTCAAATAGACACTTGTCAATCAAAAAGATCAGCACAAGGCATTTCATGTTCATCTCAGCCGTTGAGTCGTACAAGTCACCTATACTCAAGATGCCTAGTGGGTTATAATCGCTCGATGCCCTACCGTCACTATACCTGAAGCCAGCAGAAGTAGATCCATCGAAAGTAGAGTACTGTTGATTGCGTGCATATGGAACGGTCGCTTTCCAAATCGGATAGTGCCAACTCCTCAGGGATTAACCCATTCTGGTTCAAGTCCACATTTTGTACCCGCCGGACTTGATTGTTTGCGGGGTACTTATCGCCTGGTTCCGGCAGCTAGGCAAGATAGAGTCATGATGCAATTTAAGAAAGCTATTTCTCTCACGTACTCCTCTCGTGATTTTAGTCTCTGCTGCAGGCACAATCAGTGGCAATAATGTAGCGCTGCGATAGTACTGCTGTATACCTCTTGAGTATATGGGGGATAAAGCGGCATATTCACGCAATGCTATATAGGTGAGGTATCGGTTTTATTCCCGTTTCTGGTGCTGAAGGTTTGTGTTCTTCTAGGGCATCACATGTTGTTTCAAATAGTTGCCTAGGTAAGACCCGAGTATGTGAAAGGCAGCACCTCGGTGGGACTTAGTTATCGGAAGAACATTTGGAAGAAACCTCGGACCCTGTGATGTTTCTGACTACTCCATCGGCCTGCGATCCTGGTAATGACTAGCTAGGCCCTCCGTGCTGAACGGGGGGATAACTAAATGATAGAGCGCGTATGTGATCGGGTCAACGTTTTATTGAGGAATGAAAATATTCATTTTGAAGGACTTTGTGTGCCTAAATCCGCTGCAATGAATAAACAAACAGGATTTCTAGGATTGGGAACTTTGTAGCAAATTGGAGTGTCGTAATGTAGCTGGCCAGAATATCAATTCAAGAGCAAATCTACGCAGTCAGTCGCATCTTTATTCTACCCGAGCCCTACTTACCGTCGTTCATAGATAGAGAAATGAGTGACGAGATTTCTTTTGAGATTCAACCCTTTAAAACTAGGCTCAATGCCCCAAACACTAGGTCCCCAAGATAGGCATGCAGCACATCCCTAGACTTTGAGCCCCTTGATTGATATCAATTTCGATCACGATACGGACGTTCTTTCCGGCTTCATATATATAGATGGTCGAGGTTGTTTCTGATTGGCCAAGACATTACGAGTGACCGACAGTGATCAGACTCTTCTGGTCCAAGTTTATGCAGTGGCCTCTCCTCATGAGCTATTACTTTTTGTGACAAGTAAACATCATAAATGACCCGCGAGACTTAAAAACGGGGGCGGGGTGGTTGCGGTTGAGATTGGGGAATGGGATGTGATGGTGATAATATTGAGGTTAACGTTAGCCGCATCATATATAATGAACAGCTGATTTGCTAGGCGATGTCGACGTCGAAGTCATCGCACAAAGTAAATACATGTACAAGTACGCTTGGGTTGAGCTAATGGCTACGGGTTTTAATCTTTTTCTCGTGCCCAGAGTTTATACATCTTGACACGGTACGCGGTTCGTACCTCTCGATATCTTTCTAGCTCTGGAAGGGGCCAGAACGTGCCCGTATATATACCTACGTACTTACCACTAATAACCAATACAAGACTTTAAATCTCTCTACTGACTGTACGTGTACTTTTAGAAAAGAAACATCACCTATGGTCAGGGCGAGGTTCGAAAAACAATTCTAGGGCATTTTGGGGATCCACCAGCTGCAGGAGGAAAATCAAACAGCAGGCCAGGATGCGGCCGATCTGCTGGTGCTTTGAGGTTAGAACTCTAATTATGCATGATATTAATATATTTGATGAAAGAATGAATGAAAGAGCACATCTGATCAACTAAGATTGGCATGAGGTAGCTTAAATCTATGAAACGAATATTACATGAAACTACATATTTCTCGCGGTTCTCGAACCAACCTCTCACGTTGTGCTGGCCAGACCCTGGGTTTCCCATCGTCTGTATTACATGAGTTGTAGTATGTAAGTAATCTCAGACTTCATTATATCTGTATGCGAATCACTGGCTATATCTAAATATTTACGATACTTCTCACAGTATTAGAAACAAATGCGTATTGAATTCATTCGCAAAATACATGCATATACATAATACATAGTTAAGTTCAATTCATTTACCCCCAAAGCGGAGGTATTCAAAACGTAAAGCGTAAAACATAGATCATGAACTCTGATGCACATTTCAGAATGATGAAAACCATAATTCCCCGTTGAACAATGAACCCATCCACATGCAAAAATAAAAATAAAAAATACAGTTCAAGGAAAGAATAAGGCATGATCATTTCTCATTTCCCTACGGCCTTCCCTCCGAGAAAAGCCATTGAGCAACTTTGTCTGTAAACCCCCTCTCTTTGGTGACCGATCCCAGCACACTCCCCAATGCTACGAGGCCCAGCGCTGTAACAACACTGAGACTTATCATCGACCAACTAATTCCTCGCTCTGGGACAGGCGGTCTAGGGCTGGTAGATCGACTGGCCCTATCGCTTTTGGAGGAATATTGAGGGAGAAGGCTAGGTCCGTTGGAGTTGCTTGTGTTTATATTGGATATCTGCTTCCGGATGAAATCGAGATCTGACTCCATTTTTCCGAGACGGGGACCTAGTTGTGAGATATCTATGGTGAGTTTTTGCTGTTCTTGTTCTTGCTGTACATCTCCCGTGTCTACCAACAGATTGTGGGATTCAAGTGATTCGAGAACCTCTCTTTTGAAACAACTAATGGTTTCTTGTAGCTGATCAAGAGTAACTGTTGTTCCGCTAATTAAACTTGGCTCTGGGTGGGAGTCTCCAATCTTGATACTGCACTCATATTCAAGAATCTCGCGATCACCAGTCAAGTCCGAAAGTCGCTCGGAAAAGAATTCTTCCTGGTAGGTCAAAGGTGTATCATTTGTGTCCCCTCTGCTGGAAGGGTCATTAGACATTGGGATGTGGTAAGTACCTCCGAGTTCCGATGCAAGATTGTCAATACCGAGCGAGGCATGAGGCGCAAGATATTCCAGGGAATCCTTTCGCCCAATCTCCTGCCTTTGCGGTGTATCCATCCCGAATTGTGTCGATTTTGGTAAGGGTACATCTTTTGCGCTTTCTTCACTCTGATTCTTGGTAGCATCGCTGGCATCCTCAGTATAGGCATTGTTTGAAACATCCTCATTCGTTATATCCACATGAGGAAGACCGTGATCCAAACCGCTTTCCTTGGTTTCTTTGCCCGGAGTATCTTTGAGGAAATTTGATGAATCGCTTTGTCCTAATGAGGCTTCGTCCTGTTCAGCCGCGAGATCAATCTTTCGTTCTCCGGGGAGCTCATCTTTGTTGGCTCTATCAGAATGGCTAACTCCAGTAGGAATGCCAAAAGCCAATTCTTCCCCTGCCGCTTCACCCGCCGGTTTATCATCGGCTCCCCTGAAATCTTGCGGAATTTCCTGCTCGTGTGCTGAATCTTCCATCAACAGCTCTTCAAAAGCTTCCTCTATCTCCGTAGCCGCCTGGCCGTGCGTAAAATTTCCTTCAGTCTCTTGGGCTTCCTTATCCGCTGCGGTCTCAGTTGATGCTTCCTCTGCAGGGGCATGGTGTCCCGATGCCCGAACATCTGTGCCACCCTCTCCCGGATTATATCCCAAGCCACCACTCATGTCGACGTCTTTCAATTCCTGCGTGTCCAGTGCTGTTTCCCTTATTGAAGCCTCCGCCGATGGATTTTCGACATTGATCCTCGTCTTGTCTGCTGAGTTCTCCGCCGATAATTCCTCCATAGGAGCATGATGCTCTGAGCCTCGGTCATGATCATCCCCCTTCCCAGGGTTATATCCGATCTCATCGTCCACATCTATTACTTTCAATTCTCCAGTCTCAGATGATACCTTCTCCACCGACACCCCAGGTGACGTTTCTTCCGTGACGTTTTGTAAATCTTGAGAAACCTGTTGTCCGTCACTCTCAGTGCCGGAAGAAGCCCCGAGAACTGCAGCTTCAATCGATGACCCATCGGCGGGATCTGATGCATAGTGTTGTGTCCAGTGATCATGACCATCGCCCTTCCCAAGGTTATACCCAATCTCGCCCTTAACATCTATATCCTTAAGCTCTTCTGTCTCTGGTGCTGCGTCTTCCGCTACGTTCTTAGGTGATACCACCTCCACGGAACTTTGTGCTTGCTCAACTATCTCTTGACCAATCTTTAAGACTGGTTCCTCATCAGTACCCCTAGGCTCCTCCGCTGCAACCTCCGCCCATGAATCTTCGAGAGAACTCTGCGCCTCTTTACTGCCCTTCTCCTGCGCCGACGCTCCGTCTGGCGTATCACTGGCAGCAACCTGGGCATATGTAACCGCCTTTCCTTCCATGCCATGTGTTGACTGGTCCTCGAGCACATTTGGTATTGCTGCAGCCATCTCCTCCCCGCACGACGAAACCTCCGATAATTCCTTGTCAGCATGCTGGGCCGAATTCTTCGTTAACGGCTCCCCAACAGGAGCGTGTGCGTGTCTAACTATCTCCTCCGCCAATGCCTCGCCTGGAGATTCTTCAATACCACTCTGAGCACCATTTGTCGAGTCTTGAATTATTGGCGCCGCGGGAGCATGGTGCTCTGATCCTCGGTCATGGTCATCACCCTTTCCTAGATTGTATCCAATCTCTCCACCCTCAAGGTCGATATGTCTTAATTCCCTTGTCTCGCGGTCTACTTGGGTGTGTTGAGGACCTATATCTTCAGGGTGTAAATGGTTGTATTTTAGTTCTTGGGTTTCCGCAGAGGTACCGGAGCGTGAGCGGCGCTTTTTATGAGCTGGGGAGGCTATTTCGGGTGGCATGGAGTTTGGTGTTTTCGTAGACTGTTTGTGATCCCTTTCGTTCTCGTCCTCCTCCTTCTCTTCTTCCTTCTCTTCTTCCTTCCCTTCTTCCTTCTCTTCTTCCTTCTCTTCTTCCTTCCCTTCTCCCTTCTCTTCTCCCTTCTCTTCGGTTGCTTCTGTTTGCTCTGATACTTCCTTCTCGACTTTTTGCTTAGCCTGCTCAACTTCACTGTTGTTGTCACCGCTTCCGGTCATCCGGGATGCTGGTTCGGCTTCTACACTGGTTGGCACATTATCTGTCCCTTTCTCCTCCTCCTCCATCACAATTTGATCATGAATTTGTCCGTTCTCAGTCCCTGTAGGCATTTCTTCATTAAGAGAGACATCGGTATTTTCTCCCTCGACACTTTCACGCTTACCACTCTCCTCAGCCTTCGGAATACCTTTTTCGACGGGCAATGGATGCGTCTCTAGTAAACTATTGTCAATGGGTGCGCCAACACCAATTGAGCCAGCAGGAGGTTTGTCTTCAGTGGAGGGCATAGGAGAATCCGAATGTGGCAGTGGTGTTTGAGGAGGAGTCGTGACTGGTTCTTTAGAATGACTAGTGCCAGAGGCTGCTGCTGCTGCTGGCTTGCTGGGCTTACTCTTTTTATTTTTGTGATTTCGTTTTCCTTTCCCCATTGTTTTGTTTTGTGGTGTGGTTGGTTAATTACCTGGATTTCGAAAAGTTGCACCGGCCAATCGAAGTGGGAGATGTGAGATGCGTAACAATCTTTTGGGTGGTTGCAGGAAAATTTTGGAGGACACCACCCCGTTGTTGGAAATTCGGATGATGTTTTTGACAGGCATATGACGTCTTTGGCCACCACTTAATCCATCAGCCTTGGCGCGGGGCGAGTGATTGAGATTGAACAAAAAGAAGTCGGAAGCAACTAAAGTACATGTATCGGTGCAATCTTGGCCCTTTCATTAGTTTTGTCTCAATGGAAATTCACTCGCGCGGGACCCAGCGGAGCCCAGGTAATCATACTGTTCATTTTGACTGTTCATAGTTCATAACTAACAAAAAGGACTATTCTCTTCTCCAGGCCAGAAAACGTTTCTTATAATTGACATTTCAGCTGCAGGTGACAGACGTTCTACTCCAGGCGTGAACGAGAAAGAAAAAAAAAGAAAAAACACATGACCATTTTCAACAATACTTGAATCAAGCTCAACTAGCTTGGCCTAGACATATATCAGCACAGCTCAACTACTCAAAACGAATGATACTCAGAGGGATAGACTTACTTAAAGATGAGCGTTTACTCTGAAATGGCTGCCTTGGCCCTCTGCAACCTCATGTCCAACCTCCTGGCCCTCATAAGATCCGCATCCTCCCTTAAGAATGCCTCTTTCTCCTTTTTAGCCTCGACAGACTCGAATCCACAGCTCAGCCCTCCTCGGAGACCTTGAAGTTCTCCATCAGGCCTCTTGTTGGCCCCGCGAATAGTTTCGAACTTACCGCCTTCCGGGATCGGAAGCGGGTGAACAAAGTTCGGAGGATCAAGGCTGGGGCCAATCCCTGCCTTCCATGGGCGGAATGTATTCTTTGCAGTGGTCAGTGCAACGATGGCAAGAATGCCGGTGACAACACAAACGGGTTTCATCGTGATCTTTGATTACGATAATGATCAGCCAGAGATGAATGGGATGGTGGATAGAGTAAACCAAGAGATTAATTGAAGGCTTTTGTGCACGCGGCGACAAGTCTTTTTCCACTTGGGTTTCCTGGGATGAGAGGTTGAGGAGTGTATACCTTCGTGAAATAAGTTTTGAAATGAATGTGGGCACGGTCTGGTAATGATGGATTAGAAAACTTTTCCTACATTTGAGGAAACAAATCATATTATGAAGTTTAGCATACGTACATCTATTTAATAGAGACTGTGGTAACAGCCCTGCTGTCGTTTGTGAATTCGCGGAATTCTGTGGTAAAGAAATATTTTCTCGGAGGATAACGTGGAGACGAAGGGAAACGTAAACGTGTCACCTGTTTTTATTGAAGAAATTTGTCGCATATCTAATTCTGGCATCATCAACTCTCACTTGGAGCTGCCACATTCACCGTCATAGTGGCTGTGCGGTGCTAACTGATGGTTGATAATAGACATAGTACAAATGTAGCATAGCACTGGGCGCGACCGGCGCCAATAGGCTTCGGGTCTAAATACTTAACATATAAGTACATGTAGGTTACGCATGCGGTACTAAAAATGGGTACGATCGCGAATTTACTACGATATTCCTATACATGTTAATTAATTAATGATTAGCTACATATATGCAAATACTTGTAGCTATCATACTCCATTTCCCTGCTCGGCGAGATCCCTATTGACCGAGAACTGTGGCCCTCCACCACGTAAAATCTGGCCGCCGAGCCTGCAACCAAGAAATAAATGTATTTGCATATGAATCTCGCTGAGTAGGGATCTCGCTGAGCAGGGAAACGGAATATAGTGGTGCGGTTGTTATAAGAATATGGTATTCTACGTATATGTATGTATATATTGGTCCGGTAATTATTTCAAAGCGCAACTGAACCAATGCCATATATAGCAGTCAATCCTGTATTCTCGTATCTTATGTACCGCACTAATTCGAGTAGGCGGTCGGCCATAAAAGATAACAAAATTTCCGTATTTGGTTCTTCGTCTTGAACATGCTCCCCCCATATATACACTGGCATGAAAAGGTAACCTTGACGTCCTGTGCGACCAGGCGTCTATTTGCATTAATACGGTAACACGCGCGCTGTAATTACGCTGTATTATACATATAGCTTATGTGAATGATCATTCATGATCAAAACTTGAAATTACATCTTCGAGCTTCTTGTATATGGCATGGGGTTAGAATGCAGGTGTGTATATGCGCCCTGATATCTCGTAGCGCCCTGTGAAGCACATATGCATCCTACGCGTGGGTCTCTCTATAAATTCAAGTCTATGTTTCTTCCATTCAAAATTTTATGAGACGTTGGCATGTAATGCTATATGCAGGAGAGAACCTGTGGTTACATGTACGTGCGCGTGCACGTGTAAATGTGGGACTGGGAAATATCTATGGCCTGGAGGTGAGTTCTGGGTCCGCTAGGCTCCTAGGTGGCTAGGAGTCGAGTGGTTATACAGTCATGTAGTTATATACAATACATGCACATATATATACTTGTCCTGACACGGCAAATCAAAAAAACACATACATGTATCTAAATGTACTTACATGTACATGTAGTTGTATCTCGGACATTACACCCACATAGCTTACGCATACATGTATATACCGGTAATTAATGAGGTTGAGTCGTCCGGTGTACATGTCAGATCAAGAGGTCATGAGCTTGCACGTACATGTATATACCGCCAAAACTCGAGAAATTGGCTATGCATGCAAGATCAAAATTACTACTACATGTAATGGACACTTCTGAGGCTGATCTATAGCCTTCAACCAATCGTTAAAGAGATAATCCCTGGCCGGAGATAGCCAATTTATCGAGTTTTGGCGGTAGTTCCTTCCATATATGTACGTCTTTTTTTCTTCTTTTTTGTTTAACCCATTGACCACTTCCATATACGTCTGAATCAATGTAAAAGAAAAAGTCTGGACGACCTCGGGGTACCGCTATTTGATTTTTCGAAACGGTTAAGGTAAGTATATTTATACATGTATAAATCAGTTTCATGTAGAATTAAGTATACATGTAATAACAAACTTGTTGTTTTGTTTAGCATAGAAAATGAAGTTGTAAAAGTTACATATATGGGTTGGCGCCGTTTTCCGATCTTACGTTGCAATTGTGGTTAAAGCTTACTGTATATCAGATCATCCCAGTACTATAGTAGTGAACGCAAATTACCCATAATGCGCGCATGTATCGATTGAATCCGTTATGCAGCATCTCAGCTTGGCCATGTGGGTTTCTAACCCGGTCTTTCAATTGTAACCATCAGTAAGCCGGGTATTTCATGCTAGCTAACGAGCCGATGGTTATCTTGACCTACTGACAGATTTTCATCTAGGGCCGATCAAAAGATATGCCTACCTACATACAGTCGAATATAATCGTTCTGGAATTAAGGGTGCAAAAGTGGCGCGAAGTCGTACCATTATAGGACGGTTACCCTTATAGCTATGGCCGGGGTAGTTACGAATGCTATTATAGCCCGTGAACACACACCCTTATATAATTACAAGCGGAGTGCGGCCTCATTTCCATCTCTCCTTATAGGTAATCTGTGATTTATCGGCTCCATCTAAGCCATACCATGAGCAGCTTTAGTATGTACGTGTAGTTTATGATAAAATGCTATCAGGGAAATCCGATAAGAATACAGCTGTAGTTCTGTCAGTGTTTGTTCGATCTTTATATCTATCTATTGCAATAGCTAGCTAGACCCCGTTTAATGCCGGTTCCCTATCTAGACTTCCATCACTGGAGTAGTTCTTTGTCTACTTGTGTAATTAAACGATATGCAACCAATATTAGAAATAGTAAGCAACCAGTAGAAAACGTTCCTGGTGACGATGAGGAAAACTAGAGTATAGTTTCGACAAGAGGCACGTACCCTTATCCCTTGGGCTGTCAGGCCGAATCGCGATGTGTTACCGAACCTAATATGGCTAATGTGCTCAGTTAAACGCAGTTACTACTGTTCATTCTCTCCATAGCTCTAGTGGATCAGGTGGAGCTCTCTGGCGTATGGTAGTATTCCGAAGGAGAGAGTGAACACTCGGAGCGTTTATCGAAGAACGTTAAGTATAGAGCGTGACGTTCGAGAAATAAGCGTGGCTTAAGATCTTTGCTTGAGTCTCTTCCTACAAAATCAATTGCCACTCAAGTTTAATTACAGTACACTCACCCACTATCGAAAACCGAGCCATAGGAGTCTGGTATACCAAAAAAGGGAGGGAAAAAGGTTCTTCCGCTCAATCCTATCGATTCATACTCGCGGCGGGGAACGTTTATCATTTGGTAAGCAAGCACGTACACAACTTGGTGACAGTTGGGCCGGGAGAATTGATGCAGCGCATAGCGGTTCAAGTCGGCCCTTTGGGAAACGACGGTTAATACAAAATTCAGTGGGCCACACTCTGAACATTGGCACTTATTGACCCAATCATTGGCTACACTGCACTCACAATCATAAAACATCACTCACCTTCCACGCCACGTGATATGATGTCACCCATGCATCCCTAATCATGACTGGACATAGGTAATAAAACAGAGTCTTGATTACCTCGATTGGCGCTGCGGAGCTGCAAAGTAAGCAGCGTTTTGGCTAGGTTGTCACGCTCGTATCGAGGTATTGTATCAGTTGGGTGGTTGAGACAGACTAGTGAGCACGTTTGTTCCGAGGATGCCCGCCGGTCAGGGTAGACTCGACCCCACGAGCCTCATGATCAATACATATGGTGGTGTCAACTTGTATGTTACAATAACTGTGTGCTAGTGTCATCTTGAAGAAAAGGAGACTGCAACCGCTATATAATATATAATATGCAAGCATATGGCTCGCAAAATATCTCAATCAGACGCCACTACCATAAAATCTCCTCGCTTGCACAAAAATCCAAGGTAAAGCGTGGTGATCGACATTCACCGCGCCATCAGACGGCTGCGGTGAGATGGGAAATTTAAAGTTCAATATATGGATTTAACAGCACGATGAGAACACCGAGATCCGGTGATTTGTGATTACCATTTCTTTCTTGAAGTCTGAAGTCTGCAGGGAACAAGAGATAACCATAAAATCCCACCGAGGAACAAATTCCCGCTCCCGTTCCCGATCGTTAGATTAAGCAATGCGTACATGATGAATCGCTCATGTATGTATGTACATACCAGCTATTCCTTCTTCCCTTTGGCAAAACAGACCAACCCTGAGTTTGAGGTTTGGGCGTTCAAGACTCGACTGGTCGGTGGTTCGGAACGTCATAACTAAGCTTTATTGCCAACGCTGGGCTGCGCTGTCTCCGCCTCTCGGATCGAACGGCACCGCATACGCCTCCGCAAAACAAGCCTCGACAACAGAGATGATGGCTTTTTTGCCGTCTTGGCAATTCTTGGCAATATAATCCAGGTCCTGTCGCTGTCTGTGTGTGGGTTCGGAATCATTGGTCAACAAGGTTTGGTTTAGTTATCGCACAAAATCTCCGACAAAAGAAGTGAAGAGAAAAAAAAAAGGGAAAAAACTCACCTGTCACCTGGATAGAATCCTCCTGTTACCCACCCCTCCGCTCTCTTCGGCCATCGGACTCTCGGAGCTCTGCTTCGGGATACAGTGACATGTAAGTGGGTTTGGCTCAATCTAATCTAGGCCCCCTGGACCCATATCTAGCTTCTCAAATTTCTTCTTTACATACATAAACGCCCTCGGTCTGGTCTCCGGGCGTAGACGTACCCAGGTACGTAGACTACATGTACTGTGTTCCAGTAGGTAGGTACGCATATTTACTCATCTATCCTATAGCATATAGATATATAGATTCGAAGGGGCTTTTTCTGGCCGGTGTGCTCTCCGTTCTCGCCCGTACCATCCCTTTGCAAGTACTCCATGTTCCTCCGGGGTGGATAATACCATAGGGGCCGACTGGTGTCTTGACGAATGTGGGAGAGAAAAAGGAATGCTGCTTCGATTTATGCAGCTGAATCGTATCTTGATATTCACACCGCAAGATGCCGTTTGCCTATATCTACTGGAATTCACATATTACTAGGATGCTTTCTACCCCCCATGTCCATGGGCGATTTCACCCTTCTCAGAAAATATGACCGACGAATGAATCTACTGCATAGTCAGCTAGCTGTGCAGATCAATGCTCTTTGGCTCTGGACTGGCCCATGGGTAGTTCTCCACATTGATCTGTTGAGGACCTTCCCTTTCCCCACTGCCGCGTCCCATCATATATGGGGAAAGGAAGCCACCGCAAATGGGCTTTTCTGCTCTTGCGTAATCCCTATACTATGTATGCTATGGAAAAATAAGAAAATATGATAATCAAGCAAATAAGAGGGGTATGCACCGTCTGGGTTTCCACTGCACCCTTGTTTCCACATCCACACTTTATTTTACCTGTACCGCTTGTCAACCGTGATTGATTGCACTACCAACGGGAATCCGCAACACTACACAAAAACACAAAAACACAAAAACACCACCTTCGGGACTCGGCTATTACTCGCCAGTTTCAGGTCGCTTGCGGGACTTGGCGAGGTCGAACTTGAGTCTCCTCCGATCCTCCGCAAAGGTGGCCGAGTCAGTTGAGCTATCGTGGGCGGAAGCATACATGTATCTACTCTACTCTACCTGCCCTGCCTGCATGTGGGTTGATTGGTTAGCTTACTTGTATGTAGATGTGACCAGCTGCCTTGAACTACATGTAATTATTATCAATCCCCCACCCCCCTCCCAGCTCCTGCTTATCATGAATACTGATTGCATAGTTGCAGATCACTTCGGCGTGAATATACCTCATCTGTCTCAGAACCCGTCAACGCTATAAAAATATCTATATATACAGCTATTGCTTCCCTCTCCCTATCCTTCCTCCCCTCCTCACTTTCATCTGCAGGACAGCCTTTCTCTAGAGGTTTGCCAGGGGAAAGATCAACATATCACAGCACAGAATGGCGAAAATGAGTGTAGGCAGATATATTGCGACCAGAGTCTCAACTCTCAAGCCGCCAGGCCATGTTCCTCCAAATCCATTTACCACTCTAAGGTCATTGAATCAGAGACAATGGCAATTCTTCCTTGTTGCGTTTGCTGGTTGGACTTGGTAGCTAATCCCCCACCCCGTATAACGCCATATGGGTCTAATTACTGACGTGCAATGGTATTATAGGGATGCATTTGATTTCTTCACCGTCTCTTTGACTATCACACCGCTGGCAAAGGAATTTGGAAAAACCAAAGCCGATATTACCTGGGGTATCACATTGGTTCTCATGCTACGTTCGATTGGTGCCATCACTTTCGGTTTGGCTGCCGACAAATGGGGTCGCAAATGGCCGTTCATAGTCAATAATGTTCTTTTTATTATTCTGGAGTTGGGAACCGGTTTCTGTCAAACGTAAGATCCTCTAGAGTTGCGGGATGTCTGCGGATCTATATTGACCCTTCTTTCCTGCAGTTATGAGCAATTCCTCGGTGTGCGTGCACTCTTTGGAATAGCTATGGGTGGAATCTACGGAAACTGCGCTGCAACAGCCCTTGAAGATGCTCCTATCGAAGCCCGTGGTATACTTTCTGGAATGCTCCAACAGGGTTACGCATTCGGCTATCTTCTCGCCACAGTCTTTGCCCGCGGGCTTGTCGATACTACCTCTCATGGATGGCGCCCACTTTTCTGGTTTGGCGCATGCCCACCGCTGTTGATCATTCTGTTCAGAATGTATCTGCCAGAAACCAACTCGTACCTAGAGCGCCAGGCGCTAAAGGCAGAGAGAGCTGAGGGTGTAGAGGGGATCGAGAGGGTTATGTGGAAAGAGGCCAAGATTGGCTTGAAGAAGCATTGGTTACTGCTGATCTATATGGTATTGTTGATGGCAGGGTTTAACTTTATGGTAATAACAATCATATATATGCCGAGCATTCGGGCGAATTACTTCATGCTAACATCACGAATAGTCCCACGGATCCCAAGATCTCTACCCTACCATGTTGGAGAACCAGCTCGAATTCGACAAAAACAAAGTGACCGTAACCCAGGTCGTCGCCAATCTCGGCGCTATGCTTGGTGGTACCCTCATCGGCTATTTCTCCCAGATGTTTGGTCGTCGCCTTTCCATCATTGTCGCCTGCATCGGCGGAGGTGCCCTCCTTTATCCTTACTGCTTCATCAGAAATGACGGTGTAATTGGCGCCGCCTTTGCAGAACAATTCTTCGTTCAGGGTGCATGGGGTGTCATCCCTATCCATCTCGTCGAGCTCTCTCCCGCCTCGGCCAGGACTACCATTGTCGGTTCCGCATATCAGCTTGGTAACCTTGTCTCCTCGGCGTCCTCGACCATTGAGGCGACTATGGGTGAAAAGTTTAGACTTTCTGGCGAAGGTACCACTGCTAGATACAACTACGGATTGGTCATGGCAATCTTTATGGGCTGCGTCTTTGCCTATGTGATTGTATTGACATTCATCGGCCCCGAAGCTTTGGGCAGAGACATGGCAGAGAGCACAATTGCCGAGGATCTTGGCGATAGGAAGGGAGAATGGGAGGATGGCGAGAAGGCCGGGGCGATCGAGGATGAGGGGAGAAGGGTTCCTGTTTAAAGATTCTACGAATCGGTTATGTATATGTAGGCTAGCTACTTGCTTTATGAGATTATAATGGAAATGAATCATTTCGCGTGCCAAAGCTTCAAATTGTTCAGCTCGAGAAAGGTGCGTAGGATGACACTTATGTGAGTAATAGTTCATAAACTATGATGGATCAAAGTCTGTCGGCCATCAAACGAGAGCTCGTTCCTAGATCAACGTCACCGAGCTCTTTCCCAAATCGACTTCCCCAAGCTCTTAAGGTGGGGGCTCCACTCGCAATTAATTACACATCATACCGCTGAACTTTATAGAGGTACATAAATGTAGGTAGAACCTATATCGTGTTGATATCGAGAATAATTGGTTTTATTATTAGCCCCTTGTACTATTTATAAGAGTGGAGCGTGTTGATTTGCCTGCTGTACAGCCAGCGGTGGGTAATAAGTGGTGGAACGGGCTGAGACGGGGTGATACCAGTTTTCACCAACATATACGGTGTTTGCAGGTCAGGGCGTTCGTTCCATCACTTATTACCTATCGCTATATATAAAGAGCAAAATAACCTTTTGATACATATGTACGTAGCGGATAAAGGGTTGAAAGCCGAAACAGAGAGTGAACAAGACAATAGCTTGGTTATTCACTTATTTAGATCTATATCTTTTGGTATTAAATCGGAAAAAATATACAACAGTGCGTACCATGTCTGGAAGGCAAATGTGGGTGGGTTTCTGCTCGTGAAGAGAGTTTTCCCAGCACCCGGCGCCCAAATGGGACATGTAGAGAAAAATGCGGAGGAGTGTGACTAAGTGGAGATGGCGGGCTCAATTGCGGGCTCGGTTGGGGTATTCCATTAGGTCCATCATGGATCGAACCCTCCAGGTGAAGCTTAGAGAGGATAGTACGCCGCCATAGACTACGGTCTGCATGCGAGTATGAGTTAAACAAAAAAAAAAAAAAAAAAAATGTCTGGAAGGCAATAAATCTGTTCTGAGGTCAGCTTCATAGATTCTCACTCGCTAATCCATCAGGTACATAGTAAAGAACTCTCGCTCTCGCAGAAGGGGATTCGAGTGACAGCCTATGAAAGTCTTTTGTTTATTTTTTTGAAACTTGGCTTTAGCAAGGGCTGATTATATATGTAGGGGCTTAGGACATTCAAAAGAATCTTGAAACACTTGTCTTATTAAGCATAACGTATCTCACTGATTCAGTTATGATCGGATTTACCGGGTGCAAAACTATTAAATAAGCGGTCTCATTGGCTTAAAATGAAGATTTGTAATTAATGAGAGATGATATACATACAATACCAAAAAACGGGTGGGGGTTAGTACGGTAGTACTACTACGCCCATTCCATAAAATTGGGTAGCGCTCTGGTTGCCGGGCGAGTAAAACCGCAGTTCAGTAAATGCTCTATCAATACCGAATAAATACTGTATTATATAATGTATGGGTTCCATGGACTACGTAGTGTGGGTGGTATATCTATACTGCCCTACTACTTGCGCATTTCTCAGAATCAGGCACTGTTGTTTCATGCACCGAACTATCAGTTCTCATCTTCCTAGGATAGGCTTTGAACAATTAGGATATACTTAGCTTTATGGTGATGGTGATGTTGATGGTGACAGTGATGATCGGCAGCTTAAGGTCCTGGACCTGGACCTGGACCTGGACCTGGCGTACTGGTGCTGGACCTTTACTTACATGCCGGACCTGCTCCTGGTCACAACACTAAAAAATGTCAAAAATATATTTCCCCAAATTAAATGATGCCGCTGTCCTGAGAATACCTCATCATGGTAGCGCTACCGTAGTACCACCCCTACCCCCTTTATGGTATTGTATACATTGCCATGTAAGGCCCCTAATGGACCCCGTAGTATACAATACACCTATGGGTTCACCAAAAACATGATTTTTCGCGCATTTTCAGGTCAGATACCGAAATGGCCAAACTCCCTATATAAGCCCATTGCTATATATGAATGCGTTTCGGATGCAGTTCGTATATAGAATCTCTATCCTCAATTATCAAGGCATCCTATCTATATAGCGTATGTATCAATAAAGTTCTGACATATGCGCTTCCTTGGTCGGTTAAGGTAAATTATAAATCACGTTATATTTTAATTATTACGCTATAAGAATATATATCGATAGTACTAACCTAGTTAGAGTGGGGGCTCTTAATTGTCGATTGGTTAAAGGCGCTTTTGCTCAGTAGAAACTAAAGATATAGTTTTCACAAAGAGTGTCCCCATAGTTTTTCTTATTGAAGGACTGTACATATTTATTGGAAGCCTCGAGATAGCAAAATTCGCCTGGATCGGACCCGTCGAGTCTAATGCATCACGATGGAGGAGGCTCGACAAGTAATTCCTCCTGCTCAACGCAATCTGCTCGAGAAGAAAGCTCAAGCTGCAAACAACATGTACAGGCTGTCACAGGCAAAGAATGGTTAATAAGTGGATGTCTAAAGTTACTTTTTACTCACAACTCAGGCCTCTGACCTATTTATCCAAATAATCATTAAATACCGTGGGATCTTTGTTGCTATATATATATGCCGTTTATAAGGTTGCAGTTGGAGCCATCACTAACAACTTCTTTCGCCCACCATGAAGCACTCAAGGGGAGGAGGAGAGGTGTTGTATGTGGGAACGCGACTTCAACATCGCTTTACACCGCAACCATAGGCCTATAGGAGGAGCAGCAACCATAGGAGGAATAGCAACCATAGGAGGAATAACGAGACTGAAGCTCTGTGATTCTTTATATTCGTATTGTTTAGGATTCTAATATGGTATCAAGGGTGGTACTTTCAAAATTTGGTTGTTGTATGTAGGCCATTCGCTTGGTTGCGAGCCTAGTTCTGGTTATTTCCGACAACCCACTATACATATCTCCTGGCCTATGTCTCCAGCAAGATCAGCCTTGGGCAACCTAGAGCTAGACACATGTATATACAGCCACTTTGCAAAAGTGTTCGTGATTCTGATTTCGGAGCGAGTCATTTCTTCATATGTAACCGTGGCTGAACATCAAAACCCCCCGAGTTAGAAGACCTTCAGAGTGATCAATGGTGCCTGAAACCAATGAAGGAGGAGGCTAATGACCTACTTTTTTTATATATAGTCACGAAATATATTACATATTTTTTGCTGTTTTGAATCTCAACTTTAGTAATATCAACTTCAGGAGCGCGCCACACTGCGCACTAACATTAAAACTAAATCACGAAGACTTTTGCAGAGTGGCTGTACATCGAATCTATTCCTCGAGGGGAGTTTCGTTTCAATTGCCAACAGTTACTAAATGTCTGTTCGCGGGCAGAACTTCCTAGGGAAACATCCTAATAACTGAAATTAATCATAGTAAATGTCTCTACTCCTATATGCCCAATGAGCTGGTTCGAGAATCATTAAAGGGAGAATATATGTGTATGTACCAATGATTCCTACCAGGAATCTAACCGCGCTTAGGAAACCTCTAGACGAGGCAAGCCCTGAGGAAGTCGTAGCTAGTATATCAGGCAGGGTGTGTCGACCAACTTGGTGGTATGTCTAGAGCCAGGCCCCGGGCAAAAACTTCAACCCCGTGAACCCGAACTGTACAATATGATGAGAGCGTACGCTCCTTAGTTAAGAGAAGGCTATGCAAATCCAAATAGGAATCTTGAAGTGACATTACGCAAATTAAGGGTAATATTTAACCTTTGGTAATTTTGATTTTGATCGCTTTGTAAGTCATTCTAACTGGCCACAGATCGGTGCGAATGTTCGTCCGTGCTTATCAATCAATGATACCGTATACTCTCGGAGCCCCGTTACAATGTTGAGTAATCGGTATATATATATGTGTAGGTAGCTATTTTTAATTAATGTGGTCGATTGTGAGGCGGGTTAGATCTAGCGGTTTTAGAGAGATACAGCGAGGCCTCCACAAAGATGAAATATAGAAAAGACTCCAGCTCAATTGTAACCCGATTGGTGCAGATTCTACCATTTTGAATGGAATCTCTTCACAAAGGCTCAAACAAATTCACACCGCTAACCCCAATACGTGTAGTTCAAAATATGGCAACGGCGGTCCGAAGAAGCAACACTATAAGTTTGATGACTTTAGCATAACTTTGTGTTTGAAATTATGGATAAACCATAATCCGATTAACGTGTGATATCTGACAGGCATGACGGGATTCTGAATCAGTGGGAGAGCGTTGATAAAACCTGTTTTAAGGTCGGTAGAGTAGTAGAATCCCGGTCCCCCGGTACCGAAGCTCCCCCGGTACCGAAGCATTTAAGCGATGCCAGGATAGGGCTGGTATGAACCCTTACAGTTTATCCATTGGTAGTTCAACGTCAATATGAGGACTATATCCATCAATTATTAAGCTCTGTATGCATATGATGTCGGATTCGGGGCAATAGTAGACGGTGGAGGAGGGGGGTCAAAGGTCCCAACACTGAAGTATATTATACGTATATAAACGTCCATTGCGTCGGTCCCGGGCTACTTTTTTATCCTCCCAACCTGACTATTAATTAGAATATCACATCGCTACAATCATGATGTTCTCTCGATCTCTAGGGTTATTAGTTGTAGCAGCAGCCCTTGTGACAGCAACGCCTTTCAAGAACCACGGAAACTCCACAGCAGCTCCCAACATCACTATAAAAAATGGTACTATCGTAGGCAACTACCTACCGTCCTTTGACATTGATCAGTTCCTCAGCATCCCTTTCGCTGCGCCTCCAGTTGGTAACCTCCGTTTCAGGCATCCCCAGCCTCCGGGCAAATGGAACGGGACACTCGATGCCACGGAACATGGGCCATCATGCCCCGGCATTGGGCTGTTTTCTGAGGGGCGGCCATTAGACGAGGACTGCCTAACCTTAGATGTTGTCAGGCCTTCTGGCGGGGGAAAGGGATTGCCAGTTATGGTCTGGATTTATGGAGGAGGCTTCTCGGGAGGAGCGTCAGCGGACCCAAGATACAATCTATCGTATATTGTTAATGCAAGTGTGGCCATCAAAAAACCTGTTATTGCTATTGGTATCAATTATCGGCTGGCAGGCTTTGGGTTTTTGGCTGGACAGGAAGTTTTCAATTCTGGAAACTCAAATGCTGGCTTGTTTGATCAGCGACAGGCACTAAGATGGATTAGAGAAAATGTGGGGGCATTTGGTGGAGATAAGGACAAAGTTACTATCTGGGGCGAGGTATGTTTTGTTGTGCCCCTGAGCTCGAGGGCTGTAATTATTTATACTAACAATCTGAGGCAGTCGGCGGGGGCCTTGTCGGTAGCTTATCATCTACTTGCAAATAATGGAGATAATGAGGGGCTGTTTCGGGCGGCAATCCTGCAGAGTGGATCGTCAACAGGGCCCTCTTGTAAGTGAACTCTGAAGAGTATTGATGTAGCTAACAGGTGGTAGTGTATTCATTGGGGCACTATGATGAGATGTATAAATCTGTTGTGGATATAGCTGGGTAACACACTTTCCCGCGTTGATATATACGACAGCGCCCTGTGATTCGTGTGTTGATTTCCACCAATAGTTGTACAGATACATCCGATCGTCTCCAGTGCCTACGGGAGGTCCCTTACCAGCAATTGTTTGATGCACTACAGCCACAAATATACACATGGACACCAGTGGTTGATGGTGATTTTATTCCGGGCTGGCCGTTAGACCGCATGGCAGCTGGAGAGTTTGCGAATGTGACTATTTTGATTGGTGCAAATACTGTAAGTTTCCAAAGAAGGATGGATCTATTGGCGTCAACGAAATTTAACGTGATATATACAGGATGAGGGAACTGCAACGGTACTTGGCCCTAGAAATATCATCAATACCACAGAGGACCTTAGAAACTATCTTCTGAGTGCGTCACGCTCCGAATCCCTAGAGTCCCTGGAATCCCTAGAATCCCTAGAATGGAATAATGTGGTTCTAATATAACTCTGTTCTAGATGGCTCACAACTAGTCCCGGCCTTAACTCCTTCTTCAGTGGAAAAGATTCTGGAATTGTATCCAGACGACCCCACTCTCGGCTGTCCTTTTAATACTGGGTCTGAGAGATTCGCAGACCAAGGATACCAGTACAAGAGGGCAGCTGCTATAGCTGGGGATTACGTCATGGATTCGGGTAGGAGATACACATGCGAGGCTTTCGCGAACAGAGGAAACAAAGTTTTTTCGTACAGGTTTGACCAACCACCATGGAATGGTAAATTGAAAGGCATCGCAGAGGTGGCTCCTGTGTATTCAACCCATTATGCGGAGGTGAGTCGTCCAGGCCAAAATTCAGGGTTGGAAAATAACTTGCCATGCCATAGATCGGCTTTGTCTTTAACAATCCTAGTACAACCATATCGACATATGTGGGGCCAGATCCGGCGGTGAATGCATTATCGCGCTTAATCTCGAGGAGTTGGATAAGTTTTGCTCATGATCTAGACCCAAACAACCATGGAAGTGAGTGTATATTCTTTCGGTTACCCAATAGAACCATCATTTTCACTGACGTCTCCTAATATAATGCAGTTCAAGGAGCCACAAAATGGCCTGAATATAAGTCTTCGTCGTCAAATATAGTTTTTAATTCGAATAGAACTTATGTGGAGAAGGATGATTATAGAAAAGAACAATTAACGTTTTTGGGAACGTTGTGGAATGAGGTGGGATATTGATTGGATCATTTAGCCCATTGGATACATGTATGTTGTTGGTTCGTAGGAAGTCGTGGCAGTACCACCTTAGTACAGCTACCGCCGTTTATGTAGTTACATGTACTTGTATGTACCTACATACATGTATGTACTTGTAATGATAGGCCGAGTTCAATTGACCACATACTGAGCTTATTGTTAGCTTATTTGCCCTTAAGCTTTACAAAACAAGAAACCTCAGCCCATCAGAGAAAAGTAAGGGGTCGATATTCTCTTCGTCCCCTCGTGTATATCCTAGGAGCTGATCGATATCAACACCTTTAGGCCCTCAGCCTCATACAGTTATTCCAACATCTTGTGTTGAAGGAACGCGTGCCGATAGAGGAAACGATTAAACCAAGACCGAAGGGGAAGTAGAAGCAGAAATCGAAATCGAAATCGAAAACGAAAGGTACGGACATACATACATGTGTGTACACGATCTTCTGTCCTGTCAGGTTTAGTAGGAATATTTGATGTTTAAGGTTCTAATTCAGAATGTATCAGGAAAGGCTCAATGTTTACCAAAATATTACCGTATTCCATATTTGTTATATTATTGGCAGCAGATGTGGGGGCGCTTTTGACAAAAAGGTAAGTAAACATCTCCGTTGCGGTATTGATCGCATTCCCCGCTACCCCACACTTTCAATTCCCCGCACTGGCTATCCTATCATCGTTGAAGGTCTCCTTTATTTTCTTTTCCCTCTCCCTCCTCATCCTTCTGCTCTCTTCATCCCTAATCGTGGCTCCCCTTCCTCGTCTTTGTGCGCTGCTTCGCCAATTCCCCCGCTCCCAGCTCCTCTGCAATCAAACTTTCCGTGCTTTACCATCGAACAGGTTACTTACAACTCTCAGCATGGGTTCTTATCCGAATCCGCCTCCAGCTCCTAGATTCACCCATACTCCAGAGACGCTGAAGAAAGACACCCATCGTATCATTGAAAGCTCGCGTAAGCTCGATGACACACTGGCCGCAGAGATTACCCCAGAGAGTGCTACCTTCGAGAATGTTGTCAAACCTTTGGCTGAAGATGAAAACTACATGAGTCTCGATGTTGCCATATTGGGTTTCTATCAGTATGTCAGCACAGATAAGGCTCTGCGTGATGCTAGTAGCGAGTCCGAGAAGGAGCTTGAGGTTGGTAACCATCATTGCTGGTAGGAGGGTGTTCATATGGCTGATATCACGCATTACTTACTAGGAATTTGGCATCGAATCTTCTATGCGTCAAGACATTTACAAGCTGGTTTCAGCTGTTGCCACAAAGAATGAGACGAACGCCTTTGGTTTAGACCCAGAGTCACTCCGTCTCCTAGAAAAGATGAACAAGGATTACATCAGGAACGGTTTGGCCCTTCCAGAAGACAAACGCGAGCGTTTCAAAGAGATCAAGAAGGAGTTGTCAACACTTGGTATTGAATTCTCAAAACGTCTCAACGAGGAGAACGGCGGAATTTGGTTTACTCCAGAGGAGCTCAAAGGCGTTCCAGAAGATGTTTTGGGTGGTTTGAAGAAAGGTGAAGGGGAGAATGAGGGAAAGCTTTGGTTGACTTTCAAGTATCCTGACCTTTTCCCGGCCATGAAGTATGCAGTCAATCCAGACACGAGGAAGAAGATTTTTATTGGCAACGAGAACAAGTGCAACGAGAATGTGGCAGTCTTTAAGAAAGCCATTGAACTTAGAGATGAGAAGGCCAGGCTCTTAGGATTCAAGTCCCATGCCGAGTTTGTTCTCGATGCTAAGATGGCAAAGACTCCTGAGAAGGTTTACGAATTCCTTAACGACCTGCGGGAGAGGCTTATCCCCGGTGGAGAGAAGGAAATTGCTCGGTTAAGAGAGTTCAAGAAGGCAGACACCAAGGCGAACAATGTGACTGATGATGGCCATTATTACCTCTGGGATCACAGGTAAGGTAGCTTTTGGAGTTTACAGTTAGGACAGAGTTAACAGATTTGATACAGATATTATGACCGTATGCTTCTTGAGAATGAGTACAAGCTCGATGCTCAGAAAGTTGCCGAGTACTTCCCTATTGCGCATACAATTGGAGGAATGATGAAGATTTTCGAGACACTATTTGGGCTGGAATTTGTTGAGGTCACCGGCGACGAAAAGCATGTCTGGCACGAGGATACCAAGCAGTTCCGCGTTTATAACGAGAAACCAACGGACGGCGCTGAGCAGGAATTTGTTGGATGGCTTTATCTTGATCTCCATCCCAGGGAAGGGAAATATGGACATGCAGCCAACTTCAATCTGCAACAGGTATATCACTATCCAGGCGCCATTGCGAGATCGTTTACTGAAATGGTTAATGTGTATAGGGTTTCTTAGACAAGGAGGAGAAGAGACGTTATCCTGCAACTGCGCTTGTCTGCAATTTCTCCAAACCAACAGAAAAGAAACCATCATTGCTACAGCATGATGAAGTGGTGACCCTTTTCCATGAACTTGGTCATGGTATCCATGACCTCGTTGCAAGAACTCGTTATGCACGGTTCCACGGTACGAATGTCGTTCGTGATTTCGTGGAGGCACCTTCTCAAATGCTCGAAAACTGGTGTTGGACTGCATCGGAGATAACCTCTCTTTCCTCACACTATGAAACTGGCCAGCAGATTCCCGAAGATCTTGTCAAGACCATCATCAACACCAAGCATGTTAATGACGCTCTTTTCAACCTCCGTCAACTTCACTTTGCCTTCTTCGACATGAAGATTCACACTTTGCAGGCCCATGAGGATGTAAAGAAGCTTGACCCTACTATTGAATACAACAAACTCCGCACGGAGATCACACTCTTGGACCCACCACAAGGGCTCGGTGATGTACGTATAAACTTAATCTCCAGTCGGCTTTTAACAATGCTCATAATATCACAGGACTATGCCCACGGTGAAGCCACCTTCGGACATCTCATGGGCGGGTATGATGCTGGTTACTACGGATATCTTTGGTATGTGTATTCTGTTTCCACATCAATGCTATTGATATCTAATCAGATGTGCAGGTCCCAAGTATTTTCAACCGACATGTTCTACTCGGCGTTTAAGGCAGAGCCGATGAACGGTACCCAAGGAAGGCGATACCGCCATACTGTACTTGAAAGAGGTGGAAGTCAAGACGAGATGGAAACTCTCAAGCAATTCTTGGGTAGAGAGCCTAACTCGGATGCATTTTTCGAAGATTTGGGACTCTCAAAGAAGTCATCTTAGACGCACTCTCCAATGTATGTAGCTGGGCTTTGGACAGATGGTTTCTGGCTGAACGTACAGCTTTCGTGTTGAATAATTCAATGGGCGATGATCCTGCAGTGTAGAATAGTGCCAAAATAACGTATGTGACGGTGACAAACGGTCCAACAAACCCAACAAACGCCCGTTCTTTCATGTGCTCCAAGCAAAGACCGGCCCAGGGCCCACCAGCCACACTTGTATAGTTGAGGCTAACAATGTTGGAGCCAAGACCAAAAAGGGCAAGGAAGCAGCGGCTAGAGACGGAATGTCGCAATCGATCAATAATAATAATATCGTGGGGTGAAGCTAGCTGAACCTGCATTGCCCGCTCTGCTGCTCTACCATCCCCCAGCCCCCACCCCTCTCCTCTACTCTAGGTACCGGCCCCTCCAAGAGATTGCCTCCCTCCTCCCTCCTGCTTTCTCCACCCCCATTCAGCTTCTTACACCAATTCTACCAAACAACCAGTAACCTGTCCTCACCAGTAATGTCGGCGCAAAAACCCCTCCCAACGCTCCCCACGAGCTTCCTAAATAACATCACAGAGCACATCGGCGATACACCTCTCGTTCGCCTCAACCGCGTTCCCCAGAGCCTAGGCATCAAAGCCACAGTATATGCGAAATGCGAGTTTTTCAATGCCGGTGGCTCTGTCAAAGACAGAATTGCCAAGAGAATGATTGAAGAGGCCGAGAAGGAGGGAAAGATCAAACCTGGAGATGTGTTGATTGAGCCAACCTCCGGAAATACGTTTGTTATACCGTTTCCCTTGATACGTATGAACCATTGGGCTAATTGTGTGATATGAAGTGGTATAGGGCTGGCTCTGGTGGCAGCAGTCAAAGGGTATCGCGCAATCATAACCCTGCCAGAAAAGATGTCCGCTGAGAAGGTCGCTGTATTGCGCGCTCTCGGTGCAGAAATTGTTCGTACACCTACCGAAGCAGCTTACGATTCTCCGGAAAGTCATATTGGTGTAGCAAAGCGCCTTGAGAAGGAGATTCCGAACTCTATCATCCTAGATCAATACGGAAACCCAAACAATCCTTTGGCTCATGAGCTGGGAACTGCGGAGGAGATCTGGACTCAGACCGGCGGCAAAGTGGATGCAGTTGTTGCCGGCGCGGGAACTGGTGGAACCATTACAGGAATTGCAAGGTAAGATTTTGTGTTTGCCCCCCGCTGAAACCTTTTTCTTCTTCTTTTTTCTCTTCTTTCTTTTTTTCGGGGTGGGTGGGGCGGGTGGGGGCGGGATGGCGTGATTTCAAGAGTTAACAGGAATTTGTAGGGGTTTGAGGAAACACAATCCAAATGTTCTCGTTGTGGCTGCGGACCCGGTCGGTTCAATTCTGGCACTCCCTGCGTCTCTCAACAATTCACACGAGGGCTACAAGGTTGAAGGTATCGGTTATGATTTCGTCCCCGAAGTACTTGAACAAGGAATTGTGAATACTTGGATAAAGACTACCGACCGCGAGTCATTCCTCTATGCCCGTCGTTTAATCAAGGAAGAGGGCCTTCTTTGTGGTGGCTCTTCTGGCTCTGCGTTGTCAGCCATGATTGATGCTGTCAAAGCGAACCCGGAACTCAATCAAGATGGAAAGGTCATTGTTGTTATTCTCCCCGATTCAGTCCGTAATTATCTCAGCAAGTTTGTCGATGACACTTGGATGGAGAACAACGACTTCATCCCCGCTCAAGAGATTGAGCAGGCCCGGGAAACTCAGCAGTGGCAAGGTGCCAAGATCCAGGATCTAAAGCTGAAGCCTGTCGTTACTATTCGTGATAACGCCACTGCCGAGGCTGCGATCGAGATTATGCGTGAAAAAAGCTTCGATCAGCTCCCAGTCCTCGGGAAATCTGGAAGGCTTATTGGTCTGGTCACCCTTGGCAACTTACTCAGTTACATCTCACGGGGATGGGCTACCAGTCATACCACTGTCAGAGAGGTCATGTTCGATTTCACAAAGATCAAGGAGATTATTGGTGACCCGAATGAAATTGGATCTGTTAAGCCCACAACTACTACTGCGGATGGAACCAACGGTCCCCAGTGGAAGCGAAAATTCGAAGAGATTACTCTGGATACACCCTTGAGTGCCCTGAGCCGGTTCTTTGAACATAACTCCGCAGGAGTTGTCACCCAAAGAATGGATTCGGGAGAGGGCTTGTCCGTTATTCACGTCGTTACCAAGGTTGATTTGCTTTCGTTCCTCGTCAAGGAGGGGAAGAAGGAGAAAGTCACAATTTCTGCTTAAGTTTCATATTTTTGGTTCTATGCATGGGTATCGGGGGGGGGTATCGGGCAGATGGTGAACAGGGCGCTTTTGATTTAACTTCAACGTTTTTTTGCAGGCTGAGGGTATTACAATGGGGGGCATGCTTGTTATTCTGTCTTCTTATGTTCTTTTCCGTAATTACTAGGAGTAGATAGATGGTTTGTTTAGCCTTTAGTTCAACACATAGGCGTAAAGGATTGGAAGGATTGAATTTAGTGCTACGTACAAGTAAATGTCTTGTTACAGTTGTGTGCCCTTTTATCGAGAGTCGACTATGATAGAGGGAAATTCTGGTGGGAAATTGTCGGCGTGGAGATCAGCCAGAGTGTAATAAACCACCCCGGGTTGCATACACAAAGTATCACTCGGTGCTCACGTGAAAATAGGCCATTCTGGTAGATTCTGAGCGCGGTGCATATTATAGTCCACTTTAGGGGGGGGTCAGGGATTGTTTACGCGTTGCCAAACGCGTGCATCACAACACTTCTTTCTTTCAGGTCGTGAGAGCTCCACCGGCCTCTAGATCTCCCACCCTCCTCCTATCCTCCCCCCCTCATCCTATCCTCCCCCCCCCTCCTCCCTCTCCCTCCACCCCACTTCACACGATTCAATTGATCCTCAGAATTCATCTCCCAAAATGTCCGCGCCAGCCAAACGTCGCTCTGCCCGCCAATCTTCTTCACAGCAATCAACCCCGCGCCCCGCCCACAATGTAACCAGCACACCCCTCCCTCCGCCACCAGAAGAAGAGAATGCTGGAACATCACCACTCTTTTACGGTGGATTGACCTCGAGTCCCATGCCCTCGAGTGATCCAGGTAGGATGAGTTCTCCAACGCCGCTTGAGGAGAGGAGAAATCCTTCCGCCGCTGCGGCAGGTGGAAGACTGGCAGCCATTCGAGGGAGGGAAGCATTGGATAGTGACATGAGTGGGGGTAAGTTTATAATAGTCTGCTCCTTTTCTTCCATGTGAAATATCTAATGAGGCGTAGGCTCTTCACCATTGAGATATGTTCCTAGTTCCTCCCCAGACAGAGACATGGCTACACCAAGAGATGTGAGGACTCCGCGAGCTGGCGCCCCAAGTTCTAGTGCAGGAGTATTGAGAAGGTGCGTTGACTACATCATGGTTCAGCTATCTTGAACTTCATTCCCTACCTTGTTTTACTACATCCTCCAATTCTGCCCTGTACCGCGGTTTAGCACGCAAGCCCCAACTAATACTCGTAGCAATTTAGGAACGCGGATACAGTCGCTAGCACCCCCGCTCGTTCCCGCCGTGGAGATTTGCAATTTTCCGGTATCAACTCTGCTACTCCTACTCGGCGCCGTCTCTATGTTGATGAACAGGGCCTTCCTGTTCGAGGTGCTGATGCTACACACCCTCACCCTCCCTCCGATGCTGCGACTTATAGTGCTGGCCCTACGTCAGAAATCTCTGACGGCCCTAAACGTCTCATTTGGGGTACCAATGTTTCCGTGGAAGAGTCTACCCAGGCGTTCCGGAAATTCCTTCGAGATTTCAAACGTCGCTATCGCATGCGCATGGACGATGAATTTGTTGCACCAGGTCAAGGAGAGGAGCTGGTATATGTGGATATATTGAGGCACATGAGGGCTCTAGGGACAAGCAATCTGAATCTTGATGTGAGAAACCTTAGGAGTTATCCACCGACGAAAAGATTCTTTCACCAGCTTCTCAATTACCCCCAAGAAATCATTCCGATCATGGATACCTGCGTGAAGGATACCATGCTGGAGATGTTGGAGGAGGATGGTGCAGATGAACAAGAGTACCAACAATGCATGGAGAGAATCTACAAGGCCAGGCCATTTAATTTGGAGAAGAGCGTGAACATGAGGGACTTGAATCCAGCAGGTGGGTCTATCACTCCTTCTTACCCGAGGCCAATTGCTGACAAAGGTGATAGATATCGATAAGGTTATCAGTGTAAAGGGATTGGTTATTCGAGTCACCCCCATCATCCCGGACATGAACAAGGGTATGCCACGCAATCGAAATCTGGTGTTTTATGCAGCTAATTTCTGTAGCGTTCTTCCGCTGCCATGTTTGTGGACATACCGTCACAGTAGAGATTGACCGGGGCAAAATTGCCGAACCCACCGAGTGCCCGCGCGAAGTTTGCAAAACCCCAAATTCAATGCAGATCGTCCACAATCGCTCCGACTTTTCGGACAAACAGGTCATCAAGCTACAAGAAACCCCGGACTCCGTTCCTGATGGCCAGACACCGCACTCTGTCTCGTTGTGCTGTTACGATGAGCTCTGCGATGTTGCAAAAGCCGGAGATAGGATCGAAGTTACTGGCATCTTCAGATCTGTACCTGTCCGTGTGAACCCAAGGCAGCGCAATATCAAGAGTTTGTTCAAAACGTATGTCGATGTCCTTCACATTCAAAAAGTGGATAAGCGCCGCATGGGACAAGATACATCGACCCTAGAAGAGGAGGTCGCAGGTCAGGTCGCGTCTGATCTTGACGAAGTCCGAAAGCTCTCGGATGAAGAGATCGACAAGATCAAAGCGATTGCCAACCGTTACGACGTTTACGAGCTTCTATCTCGTTCCCTTGCTCCTTCAATTTACGAGATGGAAGATGTTAAAAAGGGAGTCCTACTCCAGCTGTTTGGCGGTACCAACAAGACTTTCGAAAGAGGTGGTGCTCCTCGCTACAGAGGCGATATCAATGTTCTCCTCTGTGGTGATCCTTCAACTTCAAAGTCTCAGCTTCTCCAATATGTCCACAAGATTGCTCCCCGCGGTGTTTACACCTCCGGTAAAGGTTCATCTGCAGTCGGCCTGACTGCATATGTCACCCGTGATCCAGAAACTCGACAGCTTGTACTCGAGTCTGGGGCGCTTGTCCTTTCTGACGGCGGTGTCTGCTGTATTGATGAGTTTGATAAGATGTCTGAAGCAACCCGTTCTGTCCTCCATGAAGTGATGGAACAGCAGACAGTCTCGATCGCCAAAGCCGGTATCATTACCACCCTCAACGCTCGTAGCAGCATCCTTGCATCAGCCAATCCGATTGGCAGTAAGTACAACCCTAACCTTCCTGTACCGCAGAACATCGACCTGCCACCTACTCTTCTCTCACGTTTTGATTTGGTGTACCTGGTGCTTGATCGCGTCGATGAAATTGCAGACCGCAGATTGGCGAAGCACATGGTAGGGATGTACCTCGAGGATAACCCAGAGTCTGCTGCTGGCATTAGCGAGGTTGTTCCGATTGAGACGCTCACAGCATACATCTCATATGCTAGACAGAATATCCACCCAAAGTTGTCCAGCGCTGCTGCGGATGAGTTGGTAAAAGCCTATGTCGAGTTGAGAAAACTCGGCGAAGACGTTAGAGCAGCCGAGAGAAGAATAACAGCTACAACTAGACAGTTGGAGAGTATGATTCGACTTTCCGAGGCCCACGCCAAGATGCGATTATCAACCGAGGTTACTATCGACGATGTGGCTGAGGCTGTCCGCCTCATCCGTTCTGCTATCAAGGAGTCGGCGACTGACCCCCTCACCGGACGTATCGACATGGATCTTCTGGGGGGTGTATCCAACGCCGAAAGGCGTAGAAAGGGCGACCTCAAGAGTGCTCTAGCCAGTCTGTTGGACGAGATGAGCAGAGGCCCAGCTGCAGCTACTGGGGGTGTCCGATACACAGATGTCTTGAAGAGACTCCAAGAGCAAAGTGCAAAGAAGGTGGAGAGTGGAGAGTTCGCCGAGGTCGTCCGGGGGCTTGAGACGGAGGGAGTTGTCAGGGTCAGCGGTGATGGAGCCAGGAGAGTAATTAGGAAGATTAGTACCTTTTAGAGGAGTGGGCCCTTTATATGATGATGATACCATAAGTGTAACTGAAACTGATTGATGGTGGGACGTCGCGGCGCAATAAGAGGAAATGGATAAACGATAACTACCAGTTTATGCATGCCCTTTTCTCCTTCTTTTCTCCCTTTCTTCTTCTTTTCTCCTTTTCTTTTTTTCCTTTTTCCTTTCTACTATACTGTACAGCGAGCGATTCACGGGCATTTGGCGAATACAGCCATGTATCAGTAGAGAGATCCCTGCTGCGAGTGACGAGACATGATTGGGCAGGCCATGTACTCACTCAGTCTAGCCACGGTACGAGACATGGATCCCCTGGCACCGTACTCTGCTTTATGTAACAGTAACCCAGAACTCCAGGTTCTTGCATCTCCGTATTATGTTTCACATCTGTATGTATGTATGTAGTATGTATGTACATGTATGTACTCTACATGTACCTATATATATGCCTACATGTGTGTATTATGTGTGTATGCAATCTCACATGTTTCCCCCCAAGACACGCGCGATGAATATGAATATTCGCTTAACGCTCCCTGCGCTGGGAAATTCCTGCGAGACAGCAAAGTCGGACGGGTATCACACGTGCATATCCGGTAACTGCTGTACGTATGTACATACAACACAGCAGCACAGCAGTGCTCCTATTTCTATTTAGTGACATATTCCCCACCTCATGGCCCTGCGCCGCCGGAGAGGGATTCTGGTGGTGAAAGCTTCCATTTCCCTGGGACCTTTCGATCCCCCCCCCACCCCATGTCCAGTACCCACGCGTGCTGTTTCCTCAAACATACAATACATATCAAAATATTGTTGAGAGCGCCCCCAATCACCATCTTGACTGCATAATTATTATATTCATATACCTAGTGTAGGTATACATACACACATGCCCTAGAGCACATACCTACATACATACATATACTCCACTATCCGCTATACGCCAAACCCTGTCTGCCGCAACGCCATCTCCCATATCAAAGACATGTATGTGTATGCAGTGAAGCATCTGCTGTACGCTCCCCAGGAGCCTGTGCCACGGCCTCCCTCTCTTCCGGGCCCAAGCAGTGCTCCAGCAGCTGTTGCTGTTGCTGTTGTACCTTCGAGCTCACGCCAGCAACCTTTGAGTTCACAACAGCAGCCGTCAAGAATCCTACGCAGGAGGTCTTCCTCAAGTCTATTGCTATTGCAACCATCAAGCTCACAGCAGCGCCCACAGCGAGAGGTAGAGATAGACGAAATGAGTATGCCAGACCTTGCCAAGATCGAGGCCGATTCTTCATTCGTATGTTTCCCATCTGCGAAAGTATGTATATGTGCGCAGACCTGATGGGGGAGGTTTATAGGACTACAAGGATACTATGGAGACGGAAGACGATAGTCTACAGCAGTCGTGGGTTTCCTGAGAGCACGAGTGTTGTGGGAGGGGCGGAGCGGAAGGACTGACAGAAGTATAGGTGTGAGTTCTCGACAGAGTCTTTGACAGCGAGTATTTATGAGTGCGTTTTGGATGCCTCCATGGTCGATTGGTGATATAAATAAGATGTTGACACTGAAATAGGTACCGGTATGAGAACGGACGGAGGTACCACGCGTACAAGGAAGGGTATGTATGAGATCTACTATGCCATGCCCCCATTTTATTAACTAGAATCGCGAATTGCTGATCGAGGGGGGGGGAGGGCATTAGGAAATATATTCTACCCAACGACGAGGTACGAAATTTAACCTCCACGCCAAGTTGTGAGATAAAAAGATTATATTGACTGTATTCTTTTTTTTTTCCTTCTTTTTTTTTGTTCACTAGGCTGAGCAAGACCGGTTGGCTCCTCCGGTAGCACAAAATATTACGTCTTGATGCTAATGAGTTTATTAGACTGGATATATTGCATCACGCATATCTTATCCTGATGGACGACCAGCTCACTTTCGCACCCGTAGTAGGCCCGGACCTTCGAAGGGTATTGGATGTGGGTACAGGTACTGGGATATGGGCTATCGATATGGGAGAGTAAGCCATTTATTCCATTCCTTCCGCAAAATAGACGCTGACATTAAAATAGAAGATATCCGGCTGCCGAAGTCATTGGAACCGATCTCTCCCCTATTCAGCCCTCATGGTAGCTTCTACACCCCCCCCCCCCCCTCCCCCGATCATGATAAAAGTGTTTATACCTAACACAATACCCCCTCAGGGTCCCTCCAAATGTGCATTTCCAGATTGATGACGCCGAGTGCGAATGGACATTCCCTAAAAATACCTTTGACCTGGTCCACATGCGCCACCTCACCGGTGCCATCAAAGATTGGGAAAACCTCTATACCGAAGCCTACAAGTAGCTACTCACCTCTAATCTTAAGGATATATGATTCCTACCGTTAGTTTATCTGCTGATATACCCCAGACACTGTAAACCCGGTGGCTGGCTCGACATTGCCGAATACGAAATGGACATCTTCTGCGACGACGGCACCCTCCCGCCCGGCGCCGAAATCAAGAAATTCTATGACCTTATCTCGGAAGCCGCTGCCGCCACTGGCCGCGAATTCCACATCGCTGCCAACTTGCTCCCCATTATAGAGAAGGTGGGTTTTGTTAATGCGCACCATAGAATGGCCAAGACGCCGCTGGGCCCCTGGGCGGCGGACAAGAAGCAGAAGGAGGTAGGGGCGTATCTGCTTCTGAGTGCGGAAACTGGCTTTGAGGCATTTGGAATCAGGCTGTTTACGCAGGTGTTGGGGATGAGCGCCGAGGAGGCGGGGGCACTTTTCAAAGCGGCGCAGAAGCAGGCGGCCAATAGGAAGATTCATGTGTATGGGAGACAGTGAGTGAAAATCCTTTGGGGAGACGGGAGATGAAAGAAACTAATAGCAGGGTAGTCATTTCTATTACGCGCAGAAGCCACTGGATGCAGAGAGCTAGTTTTGGAGAGGAGGCGGAGGTCTGTTGGTTATAGAGGTGGGCCCGCGAGGGGAACTGTCTTTGTGTGTGTGGTTGTGCATATGTTTCCGGGCTATGACTTTGTAGTAGCAATTTGATCCAAGGTTTTGAGAGATTTGCAAATTCTATCCTCGTGGCGTGGTACTATACCCCAGACCACTTTCAAGAGTTGAAGTTCTACATGTATATCCACCAGGCTGCGGTCATGGCATGCGTGGAATGTAAACAGTGTGATTCCCTGGCGTGTGCATTATATGCGCCTGCCAAACACTACCCCCAGGTGTAATTTCCTGGGCTGCATGCAGACTTTGGAGGAATGCTGAAAGCCTCGATGCTCTACGTGTGCAGATGTTAGTTTTGCTGAGAGGAGTCTCGTAGGAAAGGACGAATCTGTACAAGGAGGCTTGACATTTCGTCCCTGGGTTTTGTCCCTCCACGACCATCATTGATACAGGTCCAATGCCTGCTCTGGGGCGACTTGTTGGGCACAGGAGAGAGCGCCATTCCCAAAAGTAACGTTCTTTTCGGGGGATGCGAGAATGTACTAGATATCAGAAACTGCCACAAGGCCCAGGCAAGTCGAGCGCTGGGCGCTTGGCGTTCGAAGGGGAGAATTTTGCGAGTGACCAATTGTGACGCAAACCTGATTTTTGAATACTCTTGTTTTTGATCCATTTGATGGATGCAACTAACTGGCTGCAGGAGTGACATGTAGCCAACTAAGCTTTCTATCCCCAGGGCTTTGCGCAGGAAACCATAGAAGCAGCACAAAGAGATGAGCTTGATGAACTCAGCCAGGGCCAGCGGGGATGGGGGTGGATCAAGTATGGAACGAATGTTTTGTGTAGAGATATCCAGTGATGCTAGCTGCAAGTGGTGGGCAAACTGGCTGTCCTGGGGCTCGCCTCGCGCCAGCATAACCAAAGCCGAGTGATGGGCTGTGAGGCTGTGGCTGCGCTGTATGGCGGTATGTGCTCTGGGTGCCTGTGTGGGGGCTCTCGGACACACGCATAGCTGCATCTGCATCTTTGCAGCTGTGGCATGTAATTGATGATATACACACACACATATATACCTGGACATTGGCCACACAGGCCGGAGGTGACATCGCACACCAGCCCATGAGCGTGGTGCCCCCGGAGGACACGGGCTGATGCTCCGCCGGGATGGACTGCGGATATGGTGCATGTGCGTCTTTTGCCACTGCATGTAGGGCCCTGATGGATGTGTATATATTATATACATGTGTATATACCGGCCACTGGCATCCGTTGTTGGTGCTTAGGACCTCCGGGCCCGGTAGTATTGGTGGCCCGGCGTGCGGGAGCCCCAAGGCCCAGAGGAGCAAGCTCTGGCCCGCTCAGCGGGGCCGCAGTGCAGAGTACCTATCTGTGAAAGGCGCGGGGGCGCAGAGGATGTGCATATATATGGTCCATGCATATACATACATGTGGGGGTATATATGCTGGATCTAACACACATAGAACCTGCGCACAATCATTCCCATCGCTGTACAGCCAGAGAGCTGCACCGGAACACGGCCGCCAATCATTGCCGCGGGCCCGGCACCAGGGTTAGGGTTCTGCTATCGCACCCCCCGCACCTCCCGCAGCGGTCTCTGATGCCATCACCCGCGCTCCTCCCCCTTCTCCTTCTCCTCCTCTCCTCCTTCTCCTCCCCTCCTCCTTCTCCTCCTCTCCTCCTTCTCCTCCTCCTCCCCCCTCCCCGGCACACGCACAAAATGGACATCGCCGCCTTCGCCGCCACCCAGCTCGCCCTCCTCGCCACAGAGCGCAATGCGGACATCACGCAGCAGGCCGCGCTCATCTCGCAGCTGCCCCCCGCCGCGCTCGTCCGCCACGGCCTCGCGATAACGAGCCTGCTCCCGGCCTCGCAGCGCACCGGCTTTGGGGGCCGCACCATCCTCGAGCTCGAGCCCGACACCGCCATCGTCAGCGACGGAAAGATCCCGCCCCACGGCGTGCGCCAGGGCGACATTGTCCGCATCGAGGTGCAGCCGGGCGGCAGCGCGACGAGGAAGGAAAAGAGCGAGCTGAGCGACAGCGGCGTGGAGGGCGTGGTCCACCGGGTCTTTGAGGGGCGCATCGCCGTGTCGGTCAGCCCAAAGAGCGACGAGGGCGGCGCCGTGGACCGCGTGCTGACGGCGGGCAAGAGGCTGTGGGTCGTCAAGCTGGCCAACGAGGTCACGTTCAGCCGTATGGACAAGACGATGGGTCTGCTCAAGGGCATCGGGGAGAGCGGCGGCGGCGGCGGCGGCGGCGGCAGCGGCAGCGGGCTGGTGGAGGTGCTGTTTGGGAGGCGGGCACCGGCGCTGCTAAAGAGCGGATACGAGAGTGAGCATATCTCCTGGTTCGACGAGGGCCTCAACGACAGCCAGAAGGAGGCCGTGAGGTTTGCCCTGGCCAGCCCGGAAGTCGGTATATCTCTCCTCTCCCCCACCACCCGCAGAGCTCTCTCATTGACACCAGACAGCCCTCATCCACGGCCCCCCAGGCACAGGAAAGACGCAGACGCTCCTCGAGCTGATCCTCCAGCTCGTCACTCCCCCGCCATCGTCCTCCGGCGAGCCCGCGGTCCCCAAGAAGATCCTCGTCTGCGGCCCTTCCAACATCTCCGTCGACAACATCGTGCTGCGTCTCCCTGCGGCCCTGCCCATTATCCGTCTCGGGCACCCCGCACGCCTCCTTCCCCGCGTTCTCGAGCGCTCCCTCGACGCCCTCACGCGCACCTCCGAGGCCGGCGAGATTGTCAGCGACGTCCGCCGCGAGATGGACGACCTTCTCTCCAAGCTCAACGCCGCCGGAAAGTCGCGCATCAAGGGCAAGGCCCGCAGGGACGGGTGGTCCCAGGTGCGTGACCTCCGCGGCGAGTACCGCCGCAGGGAGGACAAGTGCGTCACGGAGGTTGTGCGCGGGAGCAAGGTGGTGCTGTGCACGCTGCATGGCGCGGGCAGCAGGCAGATCCTGGGCGAAAAGTTCGACGTGGTGATCATTGACGAGGGCTCGCAGGCGCTGGAGGCGCAGTGCTGGATCCCGCTGCTGATGACGAGGGGCGGCGTGCAGAAGCTGGTCATTGCCGGCGACCCCATGCAGCTGCCGCCGACCATCAAGAGCGCTACCGGCGGCAGCATGTCCGCGCCGGTGCTGGACAGGCCGGCAAACAGGGCGGCGGAGGTGCCGGGGAGCCTGGAGGTCACGTTGTTTTCGAGGCTGCTGACGCTGCACGGCGAGGGCATCAAGAGGCTGCTCAACACGCAGTACCGCATGCACGCCGACATCATGGCGTTCCCGTCAAAGGAGCTGTATGGCGGACTGCTGATTGCCCATGACAGCGTCAAGGCGCATCTGCTCACCACCCTGCCCTACGAGGTCGAGGAGACGGAGGACACGGCGGCCCCGGTGGTCTTCATCGACACGCAGGGCGGCGAGTTCCCGGAGGATGTGGCGGGCGACCCGGTAAAGTCCAAGGCGGCCGCGCTGGCGTCAGAGTCCCGCTCCAACGTGCTCGAGGCAAGGCTGGTGGCGCTGCATGTAAAGGCGCTCATTGACGCGGGCGTGAGGGGGGAGGACGTGGGGGTGCTCACGCCCTACAACGCCCAGGTGGCGCTGATATCAAAGTTCCTGCGCGAGACCTATCCGGCCGTGGAGGTCAACAGCGTCGACAGCTTCCAGGGCCGGGAGAAGGAGGCCGTGGTCATATCGCTCGTGCGGTCAAACGAGAAGCGCGAGACGGGCTTCCTGAAGGACGTCAGGAGGATCAACGTGGCGGTGACGAGGGCGCGGAGGCATCTGTGCGTGGTGGGCGACTCGGAGACGGTGGGGTGCGAGAGGGGCTTCCTGAGGCGGTGGATGGGGTGGTTGGGCGACGAGGCGGCCGTGAGGTATCCCGATGTGGGGGATGTCCTAGGGGGGTGGGTGGCCGGGCTGAGTACCGTGGAGTAGTAGTAGCTGGGGGGCTTATATCTATGAGATGGCTTTTTAATTGCTTGAATCAATTGCAGTACCTGTGCTTTCAGCTTATATTCCCGCGTGAGGTTCGTGACAGCTGTGGTGATGTCTGAGGGTGGCGGTGGTGGTGGTGGTGGTGGTGGTAGTGATTTATATGCCGTAGTTGTGCGGGTAAATGATAGTTGGGACGACTTTTTACCTCATGCTCTAGATGTATAAAACGGCACAGCTCATCCGCCTCCGGTACCCGTGGACTGCTAAGGAAGCACGAGTCTACCCATCTCGGATATCTTGACCATCAGGGGATACCCTATGTATTTCTCTTTCTGCTGCGTGCTTTGGTGATGATACGCTCATGATCATGGTCAGGTCTAGAGGATATATATTGGCTGTTCCCCTATTTGTGAGCTCGATGCCTGCTGCGAGAGGGGGAGAGGCCGTACTGGAGGGAGAGAGTGCCGGGGGACTACTGGCGGATAAGCGGAGTTAAGGGTATCAGACCAGCATTGCTCGTGGAGCTGCATCCACAAAATTCTCACAGCTGCCCAGCCCATGACTTGTATGTATGCATGAAAGAGTTCTTTCGGCGGGAACTCACCCTCTATGCTCTTCTGAATCGACTCCTCCCCATAGATTACATGGTGAATACTTTTTGTTTGGTAAAGGTTCCGTACCATCCTCTATTCGTGGCCCAGAACGTCCATGATCAGATGTATGCTGGAATTTCAGCTGGTAACAGAGCGAGTGATATTCCATGAACGGGTGATTTCACGAACAAGCAACTATGTACGCACTGTAATGCTTTATATACATGCAGTCTAAACACCGAGAAGAAGACCGTAGCCACTGCGGTCCAAGTCAAGGTGGTGCAATCAATGTATTGCAGACCGTAGTGGCTACGGTCTCCAAGACAGGGAAAGCGCTGAAAATATCACCGTAGAGTCTACGGTCAACCGTATCAATCAACGAAAACTCTACTAATGTCACTTGGAGAAAAACCTGTGATTTTCAATAGGTGCTCTGCCGATGGATGCTATAGGCCCGGGTGCTTTCTATGCCCAGTGGCTGCCAACTTTCCTGTCAAAGGCAATAAAACATATACGGCTTTACTCGAGATAGTTCAGTCCCCAAATAAAAATATTTCAGTGGGGTCATCAAATGCTATCTGGCACCAGCGGGCTTGTAACAGTTGGGAAATACAATTTTCATTTTGGTGGATCCATTGTTTGGCATATACATGTAGGGTATTCTGACTTGATACTTCAGGTATAATAGTAGGATGCTCTTTGATGATTCGTTCCGTTGATTTAGTGCGGTGAAAGGTTATGTATTAGAAGGAGCTGGGCTTCGGGGGGGAGGGGGTCCATAGAAAGGGGCTTAGAAGGAGCACTAAGAAATGCGCTTGGTTGAATATCCCGCATGCATCGAGGGATGCAGGAAATTCGTAGAGACAGGCACGGGCATTTTATCTTTGAGAAGAGCTGAGGTATATATAGCTATACAGCCTTACCTTAGTTCACGGCTCAATACTTTTAGAAGCGCCGCCAGTGGGATTAACCAATATATAGCGACGGTGGTTTAAACCGCTGCTCAATCGAGAGTTTTTTTTGCGTGAGGGTTGGAGATAATCTTGCACCGGTACCGCCGGCAGCTGCTTCCAGCTTGTTTGTGAATTCTATATGGCGAGGGACAGACTGCCACAAGTACTGAATACAGACAAGTCTTGGCCACGGCATGAAGATAGCAAAGTAGGCCCAAGAACCACAAGTGTAAGATTCAAAGTCAGTCGAGCAGATGACAGAATATTAATTGTCCGGGCAGCCTTGTTTGTGTATCTCCCAGGCCTAGGTAAAGCGCGAATCCAGGGGGTCACCCGCCACATGCGTACATATATTCTCCATCTAATTAAGCCAATATAGAAACCTGGTTGTCATGGGCAGTGGTATTACGGGTTTCCACAAGTAAGCAAACATTGAGATGGTGACCATACAAACCACCTAACAACTTGAGGTGCTTTCATTTACGGAATAACAGCCGGGAGTGAGTCCAGCATGGAATCTGGGACTTCCAGGCCTTTGTGTGTGAGCGCGTGTAGCCGGCACAGTTGCTATGTGTGGGGGGCAGGCCGCAGGTGGCATCGAGAACCGAGTGAGATTTCATGTGCCAAGACACTACCAAGCCCGACACCCATTAGAGTTCACAAAGGCCAAAGGGATTCTCCCAACATTTCCAGTGCGAAGGTCCATGGAACGATCGATCGATAATAAATATCTGAGAAGGTGCTCGAATATCATCTCACGATATCGAGCCGGGGGAGATCTTGGTATATAGGTTGTAGGCACTGATATAGAACGGGAGGTCAGGGGTATAACGGCTCTGGGTTCAGTGGGGAATGGGCTTTTGTGAGTATATATATACGTATTAATACGTCAATTAACACTGTGCCTGTGCAAGAATGGTGTCACGACTCTGTTATTGGGGGACTCCCGAAGAACACTGGGAACATTACAAAGCTTACCTATATATATATAGTATTATTATTGGTCTGTCCATGGTTAATCCCCACTGTCTCCTCGGTTCACACGGAATGGCAAGCCCTTCATAGTTCGCTACATATTACAAAACCCTAAAGATGACACAATAAGGCCGGACACATAGGGCCCGGGAGTAAGGCAAACCTATTAGTTTGTGTCGGTACTGTGTTAACTTGATACATCAAATTGGATTTGGATTTCCAATCAAGGAGTGCACTCGAGAGTTAGCTAAATTAAAGGTCGAAGTTCCCTCTGTGGATTCGGTTTAATCCGGCCTTTTATTGGCAAGCGGTTGTCGGGGTAAATATATCAAGGTTTAAACTGCAAGCTCATTTTCTGCTGAATACGCTGCCTGTCCATGGGTAGGTGGAGATTCAATTACTTCTGTCTGGCTATTCCGAACGGGTGTAACGCCCCGGAGACATGACCCAAAGTTTGACAACCGTTCTTGACATTCTCAGTAAACCACGGGGTATCACTCGTACACATGACCTCTTTATTTTGGTTTCAATGGTGTGGGGGTATGCCAGAATGCCCTTTGGATTAGGCGCCAGGTGCACGTGTATGCGTAAGGTATACAAAAGGCTTTCACGACCAAGGAAGCTCTGGGGTCTGTTATAACTGAACTAGCTGGGTACATATATATATATGCGTTGGAGCCCAGTTTGTATCGCGATACTGTGTATAGAGGTAGTCATGATCATAAAACCCTCGCGATAAGGTTACGGATATAACTTCCGCTTGGTCTGTCCATGCTTGGAACCTATGGTGGAGCTCGTTTTATAAGGAATATGTAGCGTCTCGGTCTAGATCTCGGCTTTACACTTATATTGAACGTCGACTGTACGCTGGGTGGGGAGATGGCTGTGTGCAGTGCGTTTTTTGGTGGGTGCGTACATTGTGCTAGAAAGATTCAAAACACACGGGCTGCCATATGCTGCCGGGTGAGAAAATACCCGGATAGACACAGTGAACTGATTGATACGCTTACCCATTGGCAGGCCAGTGGTCAATACATGGTGCTTAGAGAGGTAAACTGGTTGTGTCCCCCCCCCCCACTCAACCCGTAGGGATGGGAGTCTAGGCTTGGGATAAGATGTAGATTCTCTATTTCTCACCCTTCATCGAAGTTTGAAAGCAGCGCATTGGCAGTCACTGGAATAAATGGCATTAACGTTATATAGAGATAATGTGTCACTTTCATGACGATGAATTCAGTGATCTGGAACATCGAATACCGCCTTTAAATAAATTCAATTAAAAATCATCTAAAAAAACATCTATCGCACGCATGGGTCCAAAGTCTCAACATCACCCAGGTTAAATATTCATCTGCAACTTTGCAGGTCTGACTCTCTCATCTTGAGTAATCCACCACGAGTAGAAAACAGCTGCGGGCGGGACACTGTTATGCGCGCCCATTGAAGTTTCTCGCAACACCTGCTTGCCATTCGTGTGCCTTCTCCACCCGCTCTTCTTCCTTTCTCTTCTCGTTTTTGTAGTAATTATTCTCCCTTTGTTTATACCACTCACGCTCCTCCATTGCTTTCTTGTGCTTTTTGGGGTCCATGGTCGCATGCACTTTGGCAGCCTGGGCGCTTTCCAGGTCCTGCTTCGCCCTATATGCGACAAGTTGATTAGCTCTGAACTTTGCCTCTTCATCCGGCGGCTGTCCTCCGGAGGCATCATGTCCAGGTGGGAAGATTGTCGGCTTCTTTTTATGTTGACAGTGGCCATGCCGACGTCCCTGATTCTTCTCAGCTTCCTTGCACCGCGAGCAAATATAATCCCGAGTTCTACTAGTGACCGTCTGCACCTTGCAAGGGTTATGTCGGCAACCTTCACTCGTCGGGAGACATTCCTCGGTGAAATGTCCGCAACTGAATTGGCAGTGTTTGACCTGGCACATGGTTGTTGTTGCGTTGGTTTATGCTGAGAAAGACTTGTTGAATGCTTACAGGCGTATTGTAATGGTGATATTGATGCTTTTGATGCAGTCGTATGTGGTGGTGTTGAGGGGCTTTTATAGCTTGGCAGGGACATATCATACCACGATACTCCTTGAATGTGCACGAGCCTTCGGTGGATTCATGTTGAATTCTATGGCACTTGAAACAAGTGGAGAATCGAGCTTTACAGTCTCTGATACCAGCCAATCACTTTGAAAAGCGTTGATGATATTTTTTATTTGTGGTTGTGTTGTAACTTGAATCGAGGAGGGACTGATGCGGGATAGAATTTGTGGGGCGGGCGTTCACGATATAGTGGATTTGTGTCGAATAGTATGGAACTACGACCGCTGAATTTAAACCAGTGCGTATAGATCTAGGAATACAATATATAGATAACGGAGCGTACCGGAAATCCGTTGGTGGGTGGGGCTAGGTGAGAACGGTGCCAGTTTACTGTTGTTCATATCATCCAATATTGATATCTAAGGAATCGATCTGGACCCAACACTTGGATTCGCGGGTCTTTATCAGTACGGGTTCTGATTTGCAGCCGGTGCTGTATTTACGGAGTAGTGTAGCGCGAGGCAGGCTACCCGCCGTGATCACTTAGTTGCCGTTTGTCTTGGAGTTGAACAAATGGAACTACATCTAGTTTTGCAGAACCGAGAGGAGTATACAGCCACTCAGCAAAAGTGTTTATGATTTGGTTTTAATGTCAGTGCGTAGTGTGGCGCTCCCGAAATGTTGATATCTTTAAAATATATAATATAGTTCGTGACTGTAGATAAAGAAGATGGTCATTGATCTTATTCTTCGGGGGTCTTCGGGGGTTCAACAGGCCCGGTAGCATAGTTGAATAATGCGCGCCCCGTCAGGGTATCAGTAAGACGTTTGCCAGGTGCCAGGGGAGATGGGGTTCGATTCCTCTCGAGGTCTGTTGTATTTCTGCTTGGAAATTTCCTTTTGCTGTTTTTTTTTTTTACGGGGATGCATGTACTTTGGTACGATAAAGTAAATATAATAAATTAAATGTAGTAAAGTACTTCTTGTACTTGCAACATGCAAATGACCGTGGGGGCAAAGCGAGCTGCTTGACATAAGTAGGGCGAACCTAACCCTACAATCACAATTATCTTAATACCCCAAACCTCATTCTGTATTCAAGATTTCCAAGGAAAACGGTGACTGAGTGGTCAAAGCAACTGGCAGACCTCGTGCGAGACCTAGTAAGTAAAGATTGCATCGAGGATAACCTCTTCAGAGACTTGAGCATGTTTCTCTAATTGAACTCTCACTACTAGTACTGGTTGATCTGTGAGACCAATGGCGGGTCTCCTCTACAGTTTACGTAATTACATGGAATAGCAAAATTCTCCTTCCAGCTAAGAGAAAAACAGAACTTGAAGAGAGATTGACCTGTAGAGTACGAATATTATAATAGGTTTGGGAGGATGTGTGAGAGAAACCTCCTGTGACACACGTGGTATATATATATATGCGGGTTGCTCCCCGTGAACGCCACCCATTTGAGGGTGGGCATATACAGCGCTGCAGCCGGGCGTTTTCACGTCTGAATACAAGTCCCTACTTATCTTGAGAATTCAAGAACTCAGCCGTGCATGTACACCGAAATTACGCCAAGTAGCAGCGACGTGCATAGGAAAAGTGGTGCTGCAAAAGTCTGGGCTGAGTTATATAGCGTGCCTTTGTTTCAAGTCTGGCTGGTGTAGACAACACTAGGTCTGATTGTTGATTACTAACCTGCTACGTTCACAAAGAAATCCAATTTCCTGTGGTCTGGGGACAAAGAATCATTGTTATTCTTTCAAGGCCTCGGGAGCTATAATACCATCGACAGCATCGTCGTTTCGTTACTCGTGACTAGTATACCGCTGCGCCCTCCCAGCAAGTCCAAAACCACTCTCACGCTGCTCGGATCATCAACATCGACAAGATAATTATATATACAAGTAAACAACCACCGTTAAGCAACAGCTGCCGACTCCGAGAGAGAATTATAAAGAGAATCAAATAAGCAGCCCTCTTTCGAGTTTGTCACTACTCCAATGGCCGCCCTTGCCGGTTTTGTCCAGAACCAGTGGGATGCCCCTGTCAATGATGCAGACTACTACCAAGATTCGAATAAAGTTGCAGCAATGCGCTACCAAAGTATCTGGCCTGTAGTCGAGGCTCTCGATACACCCGAATGGCTACGCATAGAAATGGATTACCATACCTATCGTTGGACACAACTGATGAGGGGCATGTATACCTTTGGGCACAACCAGCTGGCGTATCGCAGGCTGAGAGCACTTGGGACCGGAACCGCAGCGCAGGAAACCAAGAGAAGGAATGAGAGGTTACGACTGAAGAAGGCCTACAATGAGCTTGTGGCAAGCACGGTGATGCTCTACCAGAGGGTTTGCCGGTTCATTGGTAACGACCATCGGGGCAAACCTTCTAGGATGAATCACAACTTTGACCCCGACTTTCTCCTCTGGAGTGTAAAATGGTTTGACTTGATGAAGACATACAAGTGGAAAGATGCGATAATGGAAGGTAGGACTACTTATCGACGGGAATTCAAGGTTGGGCCGGCTTATGTACCTCCGGAAGGGGGATCTTGGCGCGACCTCAACAGGTTGTAGATTATTCGCGCTTCTTTCAGAGAGAGGAATAGGGTCTACGAGGGAAAATTTGTGTGATATGGAATTGATGTGCTGGGTGCTCTTCTGGAAGGGGTAGCTTGTGTTCACACTCGTGCCTCATGCACGAGATTAATGGACTTGGGGATGGAAGGATATATCGTGGGTTTCCACAAGTAAGCGTCTACATTCACGTTGCGACCAAAGTTTGTATGGGAATGCAACTTCAAAAGCGTACTTCTCCACAACCGCAAGGAGATGGAGCAAAGGAATCTTAAATATGGGTTCTCCGGTAGTGACAGTATCTACAGCTAAAATGTCAGTTCGTGAGTGCGGCTTTGAAATTTTGATGTTGTTAGGTGGTTTGTATGGTTACCATCTCAACGTTTGCTTACTTGTGGAAACCCGTGATATACTTGGTACTATAGATATAGGTACGCCTCGATCATTATAGGAAGCTTGAAATTCACATTATTTGCTTTTGGTAGCTGGTGTCTTCTGTAAATGTCGGCTTAGTAGCCAGATGAGGTTTGAAGAAACTCAAGCTCGCTAGCCATTAAACTTCCATACATACTTTACAATGGTGGAAACTAGGGTGTGATTAGAACAGTGGTAATCTGATCTGATAGTAATGCGGCCTTATAATGAATACTACGATTCCAAGTTGGTACCGACGTTGTGACGTGGCGGGTAGTGGCATAACGAGGGAGAATGTATGTACAAAGAAATGGGGCCCATAACCAGTTAAAATAATTAATGATATATGCGGAGATCTTTCTTCAACTTAGGTGACTTCCTTAACTATGATAGGACGGTTACGCCCCCTAGTAGTAGGAATGGAAACAAAGATACACGACTGGAACAGGGCAAACGAAGCAGAACAATCCACACTCAGCGGCTGGGCATGTTTTAAGGAAGACAAAAACAAAAGCATCCTAATATAGGAGATGCACGATAAAGAGCTTGCGTACGGCTTCGAACACAACACATCACAAGTCACAGGGTAGGATTAACGAATTTGAGGCTCTACGAGAGAGACTACAAGGCAATGAAGTTGTAGTACAGGGGAAAGAACCTGTTCGGCCCAAGAGGGGATATGAGGATAAGAGAGACTACACAAATTGTTTTTAGACTCAAGCTACCTGTTGCTATTAGTTTGTAGATGACGGTGGATGTATGTTAGTTCTGGGGTTGCGATATTGCTATAAACTACGGTCTGCATACAATTAATATAATGGTTAAACAAAAACAAAACAAAAAGTCCTTAACTATATATCCCCTGGTCCGTAGCGATTTCAGGCCCATATATGGGTCAGTAATTCGATCCACAACAACACCCCGGAATTAATTACAAATATTCTGAATGAAATATAATACAGAGGGCAGATCAAGAACTTATTAATACACAATTATTGTGCCTAAAATAGTCTATATAAGATTATATAATGTGCTGACACTACTATGGGATACTGCTCTCAGGGCTCGCACCATAATTTCAATGAAACAGAACGGTTCCTTGTCGAGTGATAGTACGTGACGCACACCCGCCTACATGGCTGAAGGACGGAGGACGCGCGATTCTAGAATACATCAATATCGCAGCAGGGATGATCGAGCGAGCTTTTGACAGGGCCCTTTTCACACTCTCGACCGCGAATAATCCTTGCACGTTATTTGTCGTAGGTCCGAACCCCAACTACATGTACATGTAGTTTATCGGTACGTGAATGAGGGGCTGCCATCAGCATCCACCAAAAGGAGTGTTAGCCACTCAGCTACGTTGTGAGATCATTCCATGGTGAATGCAATCTAAGCGTCTCTACCACGGTAGACAATACATCGATAAATACATCTATAATGCATCACAGTCTCATTTCGCCAAGAGTTCAATCTATGTATCAGGAAAATAAAAATGAAAACAGTTCCGGGCTTGAACCTGTACAATTATGCTTGTCAAGCCCACACCCCATCGCCTAAGCTACATGTATTGGTTGATATAATAGAACTGAGAACTATACCAATAGATCAAGAAGTTGAAAATCATCAGTAAAGCAAGTAATCAATAAAGTCGTCAACAAAACCGTCAGCTAGACGAAATTACAGAGGCCTCGACACGTTTATGCATGAATCGGTGCATTTAAGCACCATTGTAGTATGGGCAATGTATCAGGTAATGCGTTTTTTGCGCCGGTAGAGCCTGTAAAGGCAAATGCAGGCCCAAAAAGAATAGTTTAGATGTGAAGTTGAGCATCTCCCCGACGTCCCGTACATAGACAACACCCAAAACAAGTTTAATTCGTAAAATGAAAGATTCAACATGATATGAAATAAGACGATAAAACGGTTCCTACGATCATACAGGCAGAGGCCCAAGTCCAAACATATTTCTATTCCTCGAACGGTGCTTCAGCATATTGATAGCAGCCAAGGCGATTCGCCCACGTCTCCCATAGTCCTCCTGCGCAAAGTTCGGCTGTTTTTTTCTTTTCGAAATTGGTCAGTAATATAAAAAGGGCACACGAAACTCAACAGGTGATTATACCTTGATAAAAGGTGCGAATCAGGCATCTAGGGATGCATCGGATACATAGCGTTCAAGAAGTCCACGGATTTCTGACACTAGCGTTACCGAGAGCGCTGTCTTCCCGCTGGTGCTCGCACAATTGACCTTTATACCCTTCACGCCAAGAAGCAGCTTCACTATCTCGGTATGGCCGTGCTCAGCGGCAATAAAGAGCGGCGTCTGATTATTATGGTCGCTGATATTGACGTCAATATTGATATTGGAGAGCAATTCCTTTGTGCAATCAATATGGCCGAGCAAGCAGGCAATCCATATTGCGGTTTTTCCTTCGTGTTCTTGCTTGTTCAACAGAACTGCGGAGCGAAAATCACCGAGTAAAAGTCTTATCACATCTGAACCCTTTTGCGCTACCGCAACATGCAGCGCTGAATGTCCGCTCGCGGTGCATATCGTCATGTCAAGTTCTGGAATACGTAAAAGCTCTTCGAGAATTGCCATATACCTGTGTTGCACCGCAAGAAGAAGAGGGGTTGCTCCATCATCACCAACCTTATTGATGTCAACATCTGGTCTTTTAAGCAATAGGTTAAATACTTGTTTCCGGAAGCAAGGTGAGCCACCGGAGTAGGATGGTTGTGAGCACATCAACATTAGAGGTGTGTAGCGTTTAGGTGTTGTTGGGGTGTCAACTACGCGATTAATAAAATCAAGCTCCATTAACGTCTTGAATGCGTATTCATTGCCATGCTGAATCGCATAACTAAGGCAGCTCATCCCGGAAAAATCGAGCAGCTCGTAATCCGCCCCAGCTTGTTTAAGCAGGAGATCGAAAATTTCTTTACTGCCGTGTCGAGTGGCGGCCATGAGAGGTGTGAATCCCGTAGAAGATCCTTTGTTAACAAGAATGTCCTTTTCCCCGAGTAGTATCTCAATAATCTCCTTGTGTGATTCCATGACGGCGATCAATAAGGCTGTTCCCCTACTGGTGATAAAGTTGATGTTGCCCTTTTTGTGCTTCAAGATCCATTTAACCACTTCGGTATAACCTTCAAGTACCGCTTCTGCAAGAACTGGCGCGTTTGTCACTACTCCGCTAAAGTCTATCTCATCCGTGTTGGCCAAATGGTGTAGGAGAGATGCGTTTTTTGTTTGTATCGCGAGATGAATTGTTGGCGGGAGGCCGCTTGGAAAAGCTTTCAGGATCAGCTTCTTGATAGCTGCATTACTGCTCTCAAATGCCGACTGTAAGATGCGATTCCGAACAAGGGCGATGCACTCTTTGCTAGGCTGGAATTCGATAGCATATTGAGGAGTCAATATCTCAACGATCTTCTGGTGTCCTCCTTCTATTGCAGCGTGGAGGGCTGTTTTACCCTCAGTACTCGGCGGTCTAATATCTAAGCCAACACGCATTTCTAGAAAATGCCGGACAATCTCCTCTTCCCCAGCGCCTGCCGCACCCTGCATGGCAGTACACCCACCGAATAATGCAGCCGGGGCGTTTGCGTTTGCGCCCTTGCTCAAGAGGGACTTAACAATCGAGATATGACCTGATTCTGACGCAGCTTGTAGTGCTGTCCGTCCATAATACATTGCAGGCTCACTGTTGACTTCAGCACCATTCTCAAGTAACAAGTGTACAATCTGCTCATGACCTTTCCCTGAAGCCGCCTGTAGTGCCGTACGCCCATAATACGGAGCTGGTAGAGCTTCGACATTGGCCCCCCCCACAAGTAAGAACTTAACCACCTCCATATGGCCGCCCTCTGCCGCTCCCTGTAAGGCCGTTCGTCCGCCATTGGGGGAAATCTCTGCATTGATATCCGCCCGTAGATCTTCAAGAAGCCACTTGACTATCAGAAAATAACCACTACTGGCCGCGCCCTGTAAAGCAGTTAACCCGCGCTCCTGAGCTGGTTGCGCGTTAACCAAGGCACCAGATTTGAGAAGAATGTCCGCTGCCTCGCGGTTTCCGGCTTCTGCAGCTGCCTGTAAGGCCGTTCTTCCGTCATACGGCGCGGGCTCTTCGTTTGCTGACGCGCCATTCTTTAGGAGGAGGTTCATAATATCGAGATGACCTTTCGCCGATGCAGCCTGGAGAGATGTTCTTCCACCTCTTGGGGCCGGTCTATCGTCGGTACTCGAAAGACTATTAAGCTTCAGGAGCTGTTCCACCATCTGTGTATTTCCTATTTCTGCTGCCATTTGAAGGGGGGTTCGATGACCTCTTATTAAGAGAAGGTCAATCGGTATCCGTCTATTATCTTCATTTTCCGAAGGCGCCAGGCGCGAGACCGCTGTGGCTACATTCAGACCAGAGCTAGGATTTCTCATATAGTCTTGGGACTCGGTTGAAGAGAACATATCTCCTGTTAGGCATCTGGCGTGGATTAATGTACGCGAGGGTAAGAGCTGTTCTTCAATAGGAGTACTGCTGGAACCTTCCATACTGTTTGCCCATAAGTACCTCGTCAATGAATCAGCGTGTTGAAAGACACTCATATCCTCCTTTTCTACTCTCGCCTTCATATCGCCCTCTAACACTTTAGGGTCTAGTGACAACAAAGTGCTCCATAACAGTTGACGGAGCTCGTTGTGATCATTGTCTTGCTTGATTCTTAGCCGCGTCAAGCAGAGTATAACAAGAATTAAGCTTAACTGAGATGATGGTATGCCTTCAGAGAGCATTTTACATTGCGAGTAGATCGCATTCCACATTTTCTCCCGCTCCAGCAACCTCTGACTCCAAGAACCGTCATTGATGGTTGAAGCAAGTAACAGCGCTGAATCGCGGAGGCGAGGAACTATAGCGGCATAGAACTTGTTCAGGTCGATTTGTGGCATGTGCATCGCTTTGAAGACGCTGAGGAGCCACTGGTCGACCTCTGCGGCCTTCCCCCACTCACCTGCCACGGCGAGCTTGGCGGAGGTCTGGTTCGCAAGCTTGAAGGCATCCAGTGGGCATTGTGGCCTTTCGACAATTTCGAAAGCAGGGATGATGCAGCAATACGCTTCTTGGATAGTTCCCATCCCGCAGTCATAGAATATTGTCGCAAGTGATGATAGATTTGTATTTTTCAGGGCGAACTCGGCCCGATCGTTGCTTCGATTTTCTTGCTCTATCTGGGAGACGACTTCTGCAGTCCCACCTAGAAGCCTCGTGGTTTCTCCACCAACCGACTCGATTTGACATGCGAGTTGACGAAGGAAGATTAAATAGATCTGTCGAGCGCAGAGGTTTTGTAGCGTGCTCGTCATCTCCACGGAAATATAGCTTTGACTGTCAGATGCGGGGGTGCTCTCTTCAGAGGCCCATCCAAAATATCTTTCATCCTCACGAAGGGGCGTAATCTTGCAGGCAGTCTCGCGATGGATCCAGATCCCATATTCAAGTCTCGCAATGTCTGTTGCTCGTCCTGTAAGCCAAACGTTTTTCAATACTGGCTGGTCGTCGTCCCTACTCCTATCCTTCTCCTCAAGTGAGGAAATCCAAAGACATAGCACAGCTTCTAGCTCTGCTGGATCCACATTCCAACCTCCCCCACATGTATTTTCATTGCTCTCTCTCTTCAACAAAAGAACAACCCGCTCCTTGTAGTTTTCCTCGGCGTTCTTGTATACCGTTTTAACCGGAATGGATATCGTGAATTCATTTAACAAGCTGTCCCCACGTATTGCTTCCTTCATCGTCATCCTCAAAAAGACATCGTTCATAGTCATCTCGATAGCCTTCTGCAACATTCCCACAGTCTTTCTGACTTCGAGGCTCCAATCTTCCGACAGAGAGGCCAGACGCGCACGTGCTTTCATGACACCTCTGGCTCGAGACATACCGTCATCGGTTCTTTTCTCAGCCTGTGGCTTTGACCCGTCACCTAAACTTGGGATACGCTCCGTACCTGCGCTTTGTGTGCTCGGGATCGGGTACGACCCTGGAGGTACGATGGAGGCTTGGGGTGATGTTCGGTCAGAGTTATGAGATGGGGGAGCGGAACCATGGGGTTGCGGTGGTGGTGGTGGTGGTGGTGGGTGGGTGGGTGTGTTTTCCGTGTGTCTCCCGGGGCTGCTTATTACCTCCCAGCTGGTGCAATGACCCAAGTCCTTCGCAAGCCAGTCCAGCTCAAAGCCTTCTACATGCTCAGGGTTCTCCATCCTGTTCTCGTTATCTCGTGGGAGGTGATCAAAACATCTCAGTCCCGTTACAAATAGTATTGCAACCAGCTGAGTTACTGTGACCGATGAGTGAGCTGCACGCAATGCAAAGAACTGTGCGATAAAGCCGAGTAAGGAAATTGTGATTGCAATCATTACCAGTGTCTCCCGCCTTTGGAAACCGTCACCTTTTCTATGTGATGTGTAGACAGTGCCAATCGACTTGTGTGCGAAAGCCCCAAATTGCTGGTCCCCGACATTTTGCCCTCCCTTCTGAAGCCATAAAATAGAGATCTCAGGCCCGGGCCTCTTTGGCTGCCAGGTGAGCTCTGTAGTACTCGTTTCGATAGCCCGAGCGCACAAGAAGACCCCCACTGCCAACGCAATTGTCCCGGCAAGAAGAACCGGAAACGCGTATGCGGGGACCGTTGAATTATTCTTGGGAAGATGCAATATGTACTGAGAAACAGCAGCAAATACCAACACCCCTCCCTGTGCGATTATACCGGCCAGTATGAACAAAAGCAATACTCCTCGGCGAAGTGGCTTTACGCTGATATTCAGTAAAAGATTTGCGGGTACACGCCGTAGCTCATTGTGCATTTTCTGTGTATATTCATCCCGCGCAGTACTACCGGAGCTAGCTTGAGAAGCATCGGTAGTGCTGAAGAAGTTTGCTATTCCTCTGCTTGGGGGCTTGTAATACTTCTCCTTTATGTGCTGTTCTCGGAAGTTGTAAAGGCCGGCGCAGAGATCACCAGGCTGGCCCACCTCACCTGGTACCCACACAAGCTGCAAGAGGAATGGCGCCCCAATAACGCGGACAACTCCCTTCCCACTCCAGAGCTCACACACATCAGTGGACGTTGACGACATCAGGTCGGCCTCCACCTCGCCAGGGGTTTCTTTGGCCCTCCCGATGAGAGACTTTAGTCTTGAGCTACCTGCTACACGAATCGACGCTACCATTGCCGTAATGATTCCCAGTGGCGCAATTGCAAAGAGAAGATTGTCCATCCAGTCCAGCGATTCATTGAGGTACTGCTTTGTAACCTGCTCTCCGAATAAAGCCAACAGTGGTGCCATATCACTGCCGAGATTATTTGCAAAGTTGTCCCATCCCTCCGCCGGTGCGCAGTCGGGGGTGTTGCACAGCGCATGCGCATTGCAGGCGAGAAGGAGTATCATGATCCCAATGGAAAAGCGACCGGCTCTCTGAGCTCCGATATTTCTGCTGAGACTTCCGAGGCCAATGCATAATTGATTTGAAACTAGATTTGCGAACGAGAATGAGTTACCAAGACAGCTGTTGGGAAGCCTTAGGCCAATCGCATACATTCACCCTCCAATACCGCTTTTCCACTCGATCCCCGCCCACACTGATATCTGCCTGTCCCCTGATCTATTCCTAACACTCACCATGTTATTAATGCCCATATTCAAAACCAACGAGATAGATCACACCTTCACTTGTTCCTGCCATTAGCCAGGCCGTGTAATAACTGCCTTTAATCCCCTCACCATGTGTCACTATAGTAGTTAGTAAAGCGTTTGTGGTGAGTAGGAAGACGAGCGATTGCCTTGAGTGTTGATTGGGTTGGTAGCATTGATCGTGCAAACTTTCATTGAGCTGAGGTCCCCTTGACCCATCGAGACCTCTATGTTTTTGTAAGGCCCTATATATAGAGATGTGTAAAGACCCCTTACCTTGACCAGAACGGTATGACAGCTTCTCTTATGGTTGAGGCACGACGTGGATGATAACTCGGAGGGTATACTAAAAATTTCGTGTTCCTGGCGTTAGTGAAGACCTTGGAGAAGTTGAGTATGAGTCGTCAATATGGTCCCTCTAACGCATGCACCTTGGCTTGTTTTCGTTTCTGAGTGCAGGATTGTAGGTGCATATCTCTGCGGCTGAGAGTGAGGCTGAGAATTAAGGAGCTGATGGGTTGGAAAGATGCCACCACACGAACCGGGTGGGACAGTACCTACACACACATACAAAGAACCACACAAATCCTCAGATCGCAAATTGATCAACTTGAAGGCATCCGTGATGTCGAGTTCCAACGATCGATGATAAGGCCACCCAGGCCACCAGGCTGATACAGCAGGCATATATGGCGCGAGAAGGCATAAGGGGTGGGTGTGTCAACTTTAGAGGAACTTTTTTTGTAGAAAATTCCACCGTTAGGCTGAATGCTAGTACCAGTATGGGGGTAGATCTCCAAATTTCTATAGATAGATTGGCTGCAAACGCCGAAGTTTACACACCAGCGCTGCTGCGCGGGGTAAGTCTGTTGACAGTGATGTACCCCAACACCCGTAGTGCTTATGCAGAAGCAGTCCTGTCAGACGCAGAAGATGCATGTATGTATTTGATTCAGGATAGTTCTCACATAAGAGGGAATAAATTTTCATAATGATTGAAACTCCGTTTTCCTCCTGTGGTAGTTGTTCGCATTTTGTTTGGAGTTCGAGTACTAGCTGGTTATATTATGTCACGATATTGGAGCCGGTCTTGGCAAAGAGTAAAACGAGTGCTCCTTGATGATCCGGCCTTGACAAACTTCCGCAATTTGTATGACCTGCATCACTCCACGAGCACGAAGGATAAAGATAGGGAGAACTGAACATTGATAGAACATAACTCCTAGGTCTAAATTCCAGTTACCGATTTGTGATTAGATATTTGGGCGGTTTCTGCTGGTTGTTATATATATACGGTGATCACAGGAACTTTTGTCATCCAAATGAGTTTAAAAAAAAAGAACTTTTGTCACCGACTATAGCATATAAGTTTAATTCTCTATATCCTTATGGTTGTGTAGAAAGGTGTGTTTCGTTCCTCTACTGTGAATTCTCGAGAGATCCGCTATCGCCGTTTTCGATCCCGGGTGAGTGAAAGTGTGTTACGTACAGCCACTCTGCAAAAGTGTTCGTGGTTTGATTTAATGTCAGTGCGCAGTGTGGCGCACCAGTAATGTTAATGTTACCTTTGATGTTAAGATTGAAAACAACAAAAATATATAATATAGTTCGTGACTATAGATAAAAGAAGGTAGGCCATTGATCATTTGGAAACTCCTGAGGGGGTTTTTTTTTTTGATGGTTCGCCACGATTACATATCGGAATGTCTCACTCCGAAATCTGAATCATGAATACTTTCGCAGAGTGGCTGTATCTCCACGAATCCGTGAAGATTGATATGACACCCGTTGTAAAGAACCATGGGCGGAGTAATGGCTGAGGGGTCGGGTATAACGGCGGCAAGATTCAGACACTAAACGAAGCGATATCGAGTCGAGAATCGACTCGGATACGTTCGAGGATTAGGACGGGAGTATAACGGCGGCAAGGTTCAGGCACTAAACAAAGCGATATCGAGACGAGAATCGACTCGGATACGTTCGAGGACTAGGACGGGAGATCGGGCTCAGATACCGATCGAAAAAAATATATATTGACTAGAAATAAAGACGTTGCGTAAGGAAAGAAGAAGAAGAAGAGAAACAGAGACGAAGCGAGGGGGAGCCCTAATATATATCCAAAGAAATCCCACGATGACTAATTCCTTAATGACTCACACCACGCATACATGTAACCGATCCCGATCTTTCCTTCCGCAATCCTAACCAGAAGCGACTAGCGCTGACCGTACCCTCCAAGCACCTTCCTAACCCGTCCATCTTATCCGACGCGACACGATCCTTCACCTAACCACTCGATTCCTCAACGTTCTTGACGGCATAGCAGGTGGGGGCGGTCGGGCCGCGATATCGGGGGACATCGTTAGGTTCCAAGGAGGAAGGCTTAGGCCTTGCACGAGAGCAAGGGACGGGGCAGTGGTATACCCGAAGGCAGGGACAGAGGTCTGCACAGAGACAGAGAGGAAGGCGGCGATGAGGGTCTGTCTGAGGACAGAGGCGAAGGTCCGTACGAGGACGGAGATAACAGCGGTCGGCATGGTAACCGAGAAGAGGGGAACGAGAACCACGGTCGGCATGTTAACCGAGAAGTATACCGCGAGGAGGAAGTAGACGGCGAAGGTGAGAACAGTGGATGCACAGAACATGATGGACAGCAGACGTAACGTGGACTAAGAGTAAAGAAGTGTATTGAAGCGAAGTAAATCCCCCAAAGTAATAACCCAAAGTAGAATACAAGATGTTGCGTAAGAAAAGAGAAAGAAAGACAACAAAGACAGAAGCGACCCTTTATACCCCGCATTTCACACCCGATTACCAACCCGACAGAACCTTCCAGCATTCCCGATGACTAATCCGCATTCGTGTAGCGGCGTGGTTCGTAACACCCGTATCGGTACCAGGAACGGCACAGAACCGTTACCTAGGCGACATCTGTAACGGGGGTGCTATGATGGGGCACGACCGTGACTTCCGTTCGGCTGTGATAGATAGAAAGTTAGGATAACGAGTTATGATGAGACTCGTTCCGAAGCAATAGAATATTTGTATGATAGAACGTTCTCAAGTCTGGAAACTTAATAACTTTAAGGGGTCTCTTCGCTAGTAAAGATCCGCTGATGATGAGAGGCCAACCTGGGGCTTCCCGGGTTCTTTTATGAGATTCTCGGCGCTCTTGTTCAGGTTCTCTTTCTGACGGACAATCTGCCTGTCAATAGTCGGGGGCACAGCAACTATTTCTTATGAGGGGGAGCGAGGGGTTGCTGCTACTTTTTCGGAGGGATCTCCGCCCGAGTCAAATCACGCAATAAACCGAGCACCGCAGTCAGGGCCATGGGAATTAGTGGCCTACTGATCCAGTCAACTCTTGGTTTCCTACTAGTTTTTGTAGAAGCGATTTGATTATTCCAGGGCAGAGTCTTTGCCTTGGTAGCTCGGATTGCATCCTCACTCCAAAAGATACACCGGGGCAAAATCAGGGGCTTCCAGTGGTTCGACGCTCCGGGGGTTATTTTTGGGGTCCAAAACGTGTTTTTTTGAATTGACACTCCCATTGCCTCCGGAGCACCGCCACGATCCTTTCTGACGTCCTAAAGCCTAATTTCCGGGGATCCGTTGCGGAGTTATCGCACCTCAAAGTTCGGTTGCCAAGGTAGGGTAACTTATATTTAGGGTTACCCGACCTCTCTGGTATTCTTGTCTCTTAGCTCCAACTGTATCAAGTAGCTTGGAATGACTCGTAAGAACTCTTACTAGCTAGGATCCCTACTCTCCATACCATGAGAGATAGGGGCTTTCCTGCACTTGCCTTCACCCGTCGATGAAGAACAAGCTGCGGTTACCCTAGGGTCGGTAGCTTCACTGGTGGAACATGTATCTTTGTAACGGCCCTATAGCGGCTCCGTTACAACATCGAACCAGTAGGTAAGCAGATATCTAATAAATATATAATTATAACCTGCATATGCATTGTACATACATTTATAGTCTTCTGATTGGCTCATTAAGAGCGATTTGCTTCACTTGAAACATGTTATGTTAGATATTAACATGGGGTATTGTGTTGAGTGGCTATGGTGTTAGATTGTTAATAGGGTTTCAACTGGTTCTGGGATTCGATTAATAGTTGGGTTTTAGGTCTTGATGGCTGTTAAGGATATACTTGCAGCTTGAACTGGAAACTATCTGACTGATATATGGGGGATATCAGAAAAGCCACATATAGATCGATAAGAGCAGATATAGTGTGACGGACTTAGCCTGATAGGCAAAATATAGAGAAATAAGCCGCAAGGCGGCTTGCCTATAGTCGGTAGGTGTGTAAACCTCGGCGTTTGCAGCCAATCAATCTATAGAGATCGGGAGATCTACTCCCATAATAGTACTAGCACCTAGCCTAACGGTGGAACCTTCTCTACTTCCCATACAAAAAAGTATCTCTGAAGTTGACACCCCCACCCCCATGCCTTCTCGCGCCATACGTATAGTACCGGCCTTTGGCCAGAAACTACTTGTATGTAGTAGTCAGATAGGCGAAAGTAGATATATAGGGCGCCGGCGGTCGGTTTACTCACGGTTTTAGTCAAAAAGCTTTCTGGCCAAGCGCTTCAACTCACGCAGCTAAAACCCTCTACCAAATTACAGAGGTAAATAGATCGGCCTAGCATCATGGAACCATTGTGCTAGTATATACATTGATATATTTTCAACCTAACGCCATAAGACGAGGCCCTGGCGTCAGCTGTGTAGCTTGATTATAAGATCTAGACCTCTCGCCATTCTTCTTTTCCCATTGCTGCAGTAAGGGGAGTGCGAATTGCCTGCCCATTCATCATGCCTGCCATTATTTGCGCTCTTAATGTAAAGCTTCCAGGAAACAGGAAAAAAACCGATATATTCCGTCAGAAAAAAGAAACACGTCGGAAAGGTGTCTTTTCACGACTTGACTGATGATTTTCCCGGCTACAGACGACATTACCGGTGTCATTCAGTGCTCTGGGCGATTCGCGAAGTTGTTCCTCCGTCGGGTTGTAACCTCGCGTAGTCCAGAAATGTGCGGGTTAATACCCACTGTAATCCAATTGGTAAAACGATCATTGAGGGGAGCTTTTAGCCTGTGGGTTAGGGCTCTGATGCCGCTTTTCGGCCAAGATCGATCATTAGTATGTGATCATGACTTATCACTCGATCATGGTTTACCTAGGAAAATACATGTACCGGGGGGTCAACCATAAATACCGAGAATCTGATAAGATAAACACACCCATTCCACAGCAACATCAGCAAACCTCCAACCTCCGCCAGACGCTGTGGACGCTCCAGGCACTCAGGGCGCTCGGTAGACAAACTGCCTCTCCAGAGAAGCAACGGAGCGTTCCTGGCGCCTTCTGGCGCATAGCATTCCGCCCTGGTGAGCACTAGTGCCCCCTGCGCGCCCAGGCGCGCACTAGTGCATCTAGTGCACCCCGAGAGCATTACGCTCACCATGACGGAGCTACCTCGCTTCAGACGCTATCCCGACGGAGTACTCTCTCGCCTGACGCTCTCGCAACGGAATGCTCTCTCGCCTGACGCTATCCCGACGGAATGCTCTCTCGCCTGACGCTCTCGCAACGGAATGCTCTCTCGCCTGACGCTCTCGCGACGGAATGCTCTCTCGCCTGACGCTCTCGCGACGGAATGCTCTCTCGCCTGACGCTCTCGCGACGGAATGCTCTCTCGCCGGAGACTACTACCTATCTCCTGGGCCCTCCTGGAGCTCTCTGACGACTCCTGGGCATATAGCTAATGCTTCTGGAGCACTCCCGACTGCTCCAGCAGCGCTCGATACACCGCATTTTATCCTTCAGTGCCCTGTTTTTACAATGCATACTACTCTTTGCTTTAGTGGGCACTGCTCTCAAGAGCATTCAAAACCGTGATTCTATCATCAGCAAGAAATTGGGTTCGACCCGACGACTCCAGGCGTACACAGGCGCGCCAGGCGCGCCAGGCGCACCAGAAGTTTTCTTACCTGCATCAATACGCCCCGGCGCAAAAAGACATCGTCTCGACGGGAAAATACGAAAATCTCTCCCGTTCTCGTCGCGGAGTCGTCTTTTGGTCAAAAGACGAGTTCGTCTTTTGACCAAATTACGTCGTCGTGGAGTTCGTCTTTTGACCAAATTACGTCGTCTTTTGACCCCAAAACTAACACCGGGTCCACACCTGGGTAGCCTTTGCCCGGTTAACGGCTGGACTAGGACAATAGTTCCGCGCAAATGTCACGTTTATTGATCTATATGTCTACGTAATTCTATGTATATATTTGCTAGTGACCCACCTGCCCTCCGCCGACATCCTGCCCGTTGAGCTGTGCGCTGAGCTCGCCGCTGACCTGCCTGCCTGCCCTCCTGCCCGCTGAGCTGCCTGCCTGCCCTCCTGCCCGCTGACCTGCCTGCCCGCTGAGCTGCCTGGGGGTGTCCAAATGGTGCAGTATTCGAGGACTGGTACCTTCAGTATTCGCTGCCTGGGGGTGTCCATTTGGTGCGGCGTAGGGGACTGGTAGCTGTCGATTTGGTGCCTGCAGCAGAGTCGGTATACCGTCAATATACTGGGTATTGGACGCCTCCAGCGGCGTCAATATACTGACAATTTGACGCCTCCAGCGGCGTCAGCACCGGCGTCAGCAGCTGTGTCAGCAGCGGCGTCAGCAGCGGCGTCAATATACTGGGGTATTTACCTGCAGCGGAGTCAGTATAATCGTCAATATACTGGGAATTTGACGCCTTCAGCAGCGTCAATATACTGCCCAATTTGACGCCTCCAGCGGCGTCGATATACTGCATGATTTGGAGCCTCCAGCGGCGTCGATATACTGCATGATTTGACGCTTCCAGCGGCGTCGATATACTGCATGATTGGACGCCTCCAGCGGCGTCGATATACTGCATGATTTGGAGCCTGCAGCGCAGTCAGTAAAGGCGTCAAAATGCAGAGTAGGGTAAATACGTATCTACTAGTAGGCGTCGATACAGGCAGGAGGTCGATACAGGCAGGAGGTCGATACAGGCAGGAGGTAGGCGTCGATACAGGCAGGAGGTGAGGTAGGAGGTGAGGTAGGAGGTGAGGTAGGTGGCGAGGTAACTAGCTGTATATGTGTATGTGAGGTGTGGGTGGATCCTCACTGTGTGGAGAAAGCGTCAAATCTGACGTCATTCGCTAGCGGTATTAGCATTAGCGCCAGTACATAGGCAAAATATCACATCCGCGCGATGTCAAAAGACGAGATATCACATTTGGGAGATGAGCTAGGCGTCAAAAGACGAGGTGTCACATTTGGGACGCCCACTAGGCGCCAAAAGACGACCAGTCATATTCCGGAGCTCTGGGACGCGCGGGACGACCAAAAGTCGAGTATTTGTGTGCAAAAGACGAGGTTTTGGTCGCAAAAGACGAATCGGTACGTCTGGACGTACAATTCGTCTTGGAGGATTTTTTTTTTTGCTGATGATTGCTAAATCCTAACACTACAAACCGTCTTCAACTCGCTAATTGAATATAATATAGGTATATAGGTACTCCCATCTCCAAAGCACTCGCCGATACGCTCCAAAGCACTCGCCAGTACTCTCCAAAGCACTCGCCTCCAAGCGCTCCCAGTGCTCTCCAAAGCATTCGCCTCCAGGGCACTCGCCAGTCCTTTCCAAGCACTCTCCTCCAAAGCGCTCACAGTGCTCTCCAAAGCACTCGCGGGTGCTCTACACATCCTCTTCCTCCTCGCCCCCTTCGTGATCCCCCTCTTCTTGCTCCTCTTCTTCCTCTTCGCCTTCCACTTCCGCTTCAATGCCCCGAAGTTAAGTGTGAACCACCTCTTCCTGGCCGCCACCATGGTCGGAACCAGTGATATCCCCTGGAGCACTCGCGGGTGCTTTCCGAGCATTCCGGAATGCCGCAAGATCCGCAGCTAACCGCGTCTCGCTGAATCCATCTTCGGTATCACCTCGATAGTGATGCCTTTCTTCTCTCGTATCTATCAAAGTTAGCCTCAATATCCGGAAAAGCACTCTGCCATTGTAACCTCCATCTATAAGCATACCTTCTGGGAGGTTATCGTAATCACCTCAACGTTGCCTCCTGGTTCTGCCTACTCCTCCCCTTCCATGTGTTCTTTCATTCTGTTGAGCGTTTCTCGTATTCAATGTCAGCGGAGATCTACTATAGCGCAGAGCACCGTTCCTGCTCTCAAGCACTCGCCATCGCTCTAAGGGATATGAGGGATCAGGGATGCTTACTGACAACACTCTGGTTCTGTGACTGGAAATGGTCAGGCTTCACGTATGTTCCTGTTGACCATGCCGAATGCCATGCCAAATCGCAGTGGATATCGAGGCAAATAAGCGTGGGGTAATCCATTTCTAGGAACTCGGGGTCTTTTACCCTCGCATCCTGACCCCATCAAAGTATTTATAGTACAATATGTCGATAATCTCCGGGGCAGAAACCGTGAAGCGGTAGGTCTGGTAACCGTTAGCAGCGTTCGCGAGTGCTCTCCGAGCATTCCGGGTGTCCGGATGCTCTCCGAGCATTGACACCCGTGTGCTTCATTAGCACCACCGAGTGCTCGTTGGGGATTAATCATACCTCGTAATGCTGCGCAGGGCTCAAGCGATCATTCTTCAAAAGATACTCTCTTGAGCAGCCGCCGCCTCAGGCTCGAGCTTTCCAAGCCCATAGATGGTCGAATCTGCGCCGCCCAACCTCGTGCATCAAGTCTGGCGCTTTTCGGGAGTGTAGACTTCTGACCTATAAATCGTCGTCAATTACGCTTCTAGAGCACTCGTTAACGTTTCAAGAAGCATTCACCTGTTTGATAAAACGCCGTCGAGATCTCTACTGCCGTCCACCCTGCGATTGGCAGTTCTTGCATATTCGCTACCAGTACCGAAAGCCGCTGCAGGAGGAAAACTCATGTAGAAGAGTGTGGTCCCGATTAGCGTGCTGCACTCCTTTTCAATCCTCTGAGCCTGCGTTGAAGAAGCGTTTTGCACTCGCCGAAATTTGGAGTAACAAGGACCTCTGAGATAGGTTACTTCGCGAATGTTAATAGTGCTCTCAAAGCGGTCTTGAGTGTTTTGGGAATACTACTAACCTCGGTTTCTGCTATAGGAGCATTTCCTTCGTCCCTGATAGATGAAGGAAACTGTGCAATATCATATCTTGGTTGCGCTTCTGGTAAATATTCTTGAGGGCTTGAGGGAATCCGGGGACTGCTCATAGAGCTCTCGCCCTCAAAAGGCGGGAGGAGCGATAGGGGCGGTAAGTGGGTGAGGAATCGCCCGTACCTCGAGCCTTGTCGAGGAAAGATCGATGTCTTAGTGTGGAAGAGCTATAGTCGATATCGCGAGAATAAGCGGGCACTGAAGAAGGCATGGACTGTGAGGGTGTCGAGTGCTCTCTGAGATCGAGTCTTCTGAGATGCGAGGATGATCTCTGAGATGCTTCCTGGCTGGATGCCAAAGTGGGCGCTCTGTGGGATGCGGTGGGCGCTCTCTGGGATGCATTCTGTTTGGGTACTGAAGTGGGTGCTGCTCTCCGTACTACGCTTTGGGGTTAGCGTTTTGTCTTTAACATTAATGGGTGGGAGGAAGTCGAACCTGTACCACATCCACGAGGCGTCGGAGGAAGCAATAACCTCGCTACGCTCGGTTGGTCTCCTCGAGCATTCTTAGTGCTCTGGCAGTAGTCGGCTGGGACGATGCGAGTCTCTTCCCGTCTTTGGGATCTCTGCTGGGTGGGCTTGAGGTTCTTCGTCCGGATCATCCAGATTCTCCTCAGAGCTCTCTGGCGTTCTCTGGGGAAATCGTCATCTTCGGAGTGGCTGGTATCGGCGGTTTCCTCCACCTGGCACATCCTCCTGCTGCTCCTGCACTTCAGCGATGTCAGTATTGCCATCGAGGAGATGGAATTCTACCCTTCTGGGGCTGCTTCTTCCAGTCGATGTGTCGGCAGAAGCGGAAAGCCCTTTCTGATATTAGGCGGTGGTCGACTGACTGCTCCGGGTCTTTGGTCGGACTGCTCCGGGTGCTGGTCGATTGACTACTCGAGTGCTGGTTGACAGTCACGGTCAATGCTTCGGAATGATATTTCAGACTTCGTCAGTCTGTGAATCATCGTACTCTTGAATTGGTACTGGGAGTCGTGGCGGAAAGAAGTCTGAACCTGCGGATCGCTTGTTGAGAGGCATTCTGCTTGCTGGCAGGAGTATCAATGTGCTCTAGGAGCATTCTTTTGCGTGTTTTGATTAGAAATCAGCGCTTGGCGACAGAGTTTTAAATCGTAAAGCAAGAAAAATTTCACCGCTAACGCCGTAGGGTAGCGATCCATCAACCGCATCCTGGTGCGCTCAACCGAATCTGAGTCATTTCTAATCACTCGTTTTGCTGCACTTTCAGAAACAATACCGAGTGCTCTGAGAGCACTCTGGGAGTTTGGCTCGACTGCAATTCAATTAAGAAATGAAATAATCTAATCTAATCTAATCTAATCTAATCTAATCTAATCTAATCTAATAAATCTAAAACAATGATCTCATCTATTCATAATAGCACCGAACCCAATCCCAGGAGCACTAGCCAGCGCTCAGAAAACAAGACATACCGCTATTCAGAGGTAAGCGATTGTTAAACAGAAGAAAGCGAAGATTATCTGAAAGAAAACTAATGGCCAGTGCCATGATCTTTCAGAAAACAATCATACTGCTATTCAGAGTAAGCGTTAGATTGAGCAGAAGAAGCGAGATTATACCAAAACTAATGATGCCGCCATCATGAGGAGGAGGAGGAGGAGGAGGAGGAGGAGGAGGAGGAGGAGGAGGAGGAGGAGGAGGAGGAGGAGGAGGAGGTCACGTCTGATTCTGTATGCAACCCTGCTTGGCCGGAGGATCTGTGCCATATATGGGAGGAGGATCTGTCCTGTACTTATGCTTACTTACATGGGAGGGTCTGCGCCATGCGCGCCTTGGCACTCAAGCGACAGCCATGAGATCGTCGGCAGGCTCTTAGCTGCTATCCGGCAGGCATCCGGGTCTTTCACTTGTCTGAAGTTCGCGTCCAATGGCCTCTGTGGATCAACGTTCCTCAGGTATTTGGGGTCTAAGTCGTCGATAGCATCCTGCTGTCTATCGCGAGTCTAACAAAGTCTGGATTAGCCTTTGATTACTGGCATCAGTTCTGGGCAAATATACCCTCAGTCCTTTAGCGTTAATCGATGATTTCCCTAAATCGTAGTCAGAGTCCTCTGCTGGAATATATCGATCATGGTGTAATCGTCTTCCTCGATATGAGGAATCTTTCGTGACAGCGGCGGTGTTCAGCACCACCAAATTAGCACCAGCCCGCTCTGTGGAGCACCGCGAGTATCCTCTGAGGCCTGCTAGTACTATTAAATCAACCAACCCTCGACCTCTTCCGAATCAGTGATCTGGACCTCCTGCGGCGGACAGGAGGATTGGATGCGGTGGAGCGTTCTCGAGTGCTCCCCAGATACTCCTGATTGCTCTGTCGGGTGGGGTGTGCTTCAGGATCAAGTTGCAGAGCTCTGGAACCGTTATCTTTGTCAGAATACCAATGAACGAATTCTGATTTCGTCGATGGTTCCAGTCATAGATACGGGGCGGGGCAACTACGGAGAATGCTCCCAGAGCATCCGGGTCTACCACCGTGACCATTATGGAAGGTCTATCGAGTTCGGCGGGCACTGGGTCCCGTTTACGCTTCTTAGAGCGCCGGCCACCGTCCTCATCATCATCATCGCTCTCGTCAGCAACTTCTCTAAACTCGCGATTCCCCTGCCCCCTCGATAGCTTTTCCTTCTGCCCAACATCGGCAATGAGCCACTTCAAAGTGTCGGCGAGTGCTCTGCGGGTTGCGGTATTGCTTCCGTTCCACATAGGCAAGAAACTGCTGAGAGGGCGCAAGCTCAACAAATGGAGGCATAGAGCATCGAACGCTGTTGCTCCGGAGCCGGTTTTGTTGACCCAGCCGGTGTTGTGCATCTCCGCTTTGAGGCTGTTGCGGACGTTAGTGTACACTTTAGGCAGGTTGATCAAACCTAAAGTCATCTTTGCTTTGTTCGCCTGAGTCATTGTGTGGGTGTTTTGGGAGATTGGGGCCGATGCTTCTGCAGCACGAGGAAACGCTTCTGGAGGACTGGCGTCGCTAACGAGCCTTGGGGGAGTTTCTGGGGCAGGATCTTGGCGCCGCCTTTGCCTCTGCTCTGCCGGTGGAGGGGAACTGGGTATTGGTATCCGGCAGGGGCGTCGGGAATTGAGAAACTCTGTGAAGCACTGGCGACTGCTTTTGGAGAAGGGCACGAAGTGAGAGCTTCGGTTTTGACGGACAGGGGGCAGTGGTAGTGGCGGCGAGCTGCCTAACTCGAAAAGCTGGAGACTTGTCGAACTGTTCGTTCTCTTGGGGCTTTGGGCTTGCTGCTGGGCCTGCTACTAGGCCTACTGCTGGTCGCTTTGTGGAGTATGTCGCTGGGCCTGCTGGGCCTGCTGCTGTGCCTGCTGAGCGCTTTTTGGGCTTGGGTGCTGCCGGGCCTGCTGGGCCTGCTGCTGTGCCTGCTGAACGCTTTGTGGGCTTGAATGCTGCCGGGCCTGCTGGGCCTGCTACTGTGCCTGCTGAGCAGCTTTGTGGGCTTGGGTGCTGCCGGGCCTGCTGGGCCTGCTGCTGTGTGCCTGCTGCAGAGCGTTCTCTGTCGGGCTCGACTTCAGGTTGCCCTTCCTCGCTATCGCTATCGCTTCTCCTTCTCCTCGCTCCTATCGCTATCGCCTTCTTTCTCCCACTCCTTTGGGAAAAATTAGTGGAGTCTTGGGGAGGCAGTGGCGCTTGCTGAGGCGGTGGCGGGTGCTTCTCGGGCGACGACGACTGCGGCGGGGTCTCTCTGCTATCTCTATTGGGATAGGCTGGGTGCCTTCCTGCTCTTTCTGAGGCAGCGAAGGTGAGGACTTCTCTTTCTGCTTCTCGCCTTCTTCTCTTTCTCCTGTGCCTTCCTCTGTAGCTCCTGCACCTTCTTCTGCAAAATCTCCAGCTCCTTCTGCTCCTCTATCTCCTGCTCCTCTATCTCCTGCTTCTTCTTCCCCTTCTTCTTTTCCTTCTTTCGGCGTTTTTTGCTATCTGAATCGTCGGTGTCTGGATCGCGATCTCGCTTCTTCTGTGAGCTCTGTGGAGTGCTCTGAGGAGTGAAGGTGACTATAGTGAATATAGAATATTTGATGAGTATGGTTCTGAGAGCAATAGAATTAAGGAGGATATACCATCTTATATATGATTGCTAGATGTTCAGCTTGAAAGCTCGAACTTGAAACTTGAAACTTGAACCGTAAACTTGAAATGTGAGCTGAATGCGCTTCCAAGAGATATCTTGAAAGCTTTGATAGCAGGGAGAGGTATGAAGTGGTAGCGCTGGAAGAGGTAAGCGCTGGAAGAAGGTATTTGGAAGAGGTAAGCTGGAAGATGGATGGTTAGGAATCTCTCACGATCTGGAAGGAGGAGAAGGGTGCTCTTATACCGAATAGAATCAGCTATTCCAGAGCTCATCATGCTTCGAGAGCACCCGTGTGCTATGGAAGCACCCATGTCTATCTGAGCACTCTCGAGTGCTCCGACGGCGCTGCATATGGTGCTCCAAGCCGTGCTCAATGTTTGCTCCAATACATGGCGTAGATCAATGCTCTAAGCGCACTTTTCGAAGATTCTACTCTGGTGGTTTGATTCAATTGAATAGCGTAGATGAATGCTCTAGCGTCTCGGGAATCTCTGATGGTAGTACCAACATTGGTGTCGATTGGATTCAATGTTGGGTTGGAGTTTCTGTTCTTGTTGGTGTCGGGCTCTGCGCTATGAAGCGAGTCGGACAGTGTGTATCGTTTGAGCCCGTAGTCGATATTGGTATTGAATTTTCCGTTGTGAAGCGGTTTCTCACGGTTTCTCGATCTGAATAGCTTTCGCGAGTGCTAACTGAGGATGGCGAATGCTGAAAGGGCAAACGAACATCGCTGGTGGCATGATTGCTGTTCCTCTCGTTGCATGCTCGTGTTTGGATTTGCAGTATTCCGTTGGAGATGTATGGCGTCAAAGTCAGCCTTGCTCTGCTGGAGAGTCTGCGGCGCAAAGGCTTACAATCACTCGGCGAGCACTCTGCTAAGCGAGCACTTTGCATCTGCGGTGACTAATCGCTTGTAGAAACCTGTTGGCAGCGAGCACAACTCTGCCCTCTTGGCAGCGAGGCCTCATTGGTGACAAATCGACTTGTAAGCACTCTGCTGTCGCTCGTGGCGCTCTGCAACCAGAGCCTCATTGGATGACAGAGTGTTTGTAGAGCACTCTGCACCGCCTGCAGGAAAAAAGCCTCCTCGGCAGCAGCAGCAAATTCTCGAGTTCAATGAAATCGTCGTGCCCTTTTGCAGCAAGAGGTACAGCTCCTCCGAATTTTGACAGACATCTTGAGCGATCCATCCTTTAGAAGCAGATGAATGGCTGGGAAATCAATATTCACTGCTGGAGCGCGATCAATCAGCAGAAACCCCGGCGACACTGAGAGGCAGAAGTGCATTCCGATTGCTATTCAGAGCCTTACGATTAGTCCGACACTTTCGACCAAGATTCGGGTAACAATTGGGACCTCGAATCCGAATCATATTTCGTGATGGAGGAGGCGGCCATTCAAATGGGCATAAGGCATCTACTACAGTTCTGAGGCGTTGGGGAAGCACTTTACGCTCGGAGGACTCGGACGAATGCTTCGCGAAACCTTCTCCGATACCCATGGCACCCATTCCGGTCAGCATCTGAGTTCAGAATGGCTATTCCACACTGTCCAAAGCCTCACAGGGAAACATCGACAACTTCTTTCTGCGCTCCGCCGAGCAGTGGCGAGTCTCCTACAGCACTGGGGGCGGAGTTTTATCAAGAGGCTGGAGGAAATGAGCGACATCTCGGAAGGCAAGCTGGAATCGTTCGGAGGTGGATATTGGGGAGAAGGTATCTTACTACTACCGGGATCCGATGGTAGTCGTCGATATCTTCTAGAACGCGTGCCTTCCGGGAGTCATTGGTGTACTTTCGCCCGTGGTGGAGCATAATGAATTCGGCGGCGAATGTCTGAAATGCATACAGGAGATTGGTGGTGGGAGATACAGGTCCGTAAACTTCGCCTGTCAGCAGGGTGCTCTATGAGCGTTCGATGATCTTCGAGCAGTCGCTGATGCTTTCTCGACAGAATCGTGACGGAGGGTCACTGTGGTACCAATTATCTGCGCGTCGGATGGCACATCGACAAATTTCAGCGAGGACAAGAAAGCCTGGCCAATCTATCTTACCGCCAAGGGGAACATCAAGTCGTCGGTCTTAATAAGCCTCAGGGCATTCATTCATTCTCTAGGGCTGCTATCGGTGCCACGAAGCTCGGGAAGAATACAACACTCGCTAACTCCGTGTTCTGACGTCAAAGTCAAATGGCACTGCGCATCGCTCTTGGGGAGATCTTTCCAAAGCATTGAGTCTTTCTCAGGACGGCGAGCTAATCAAATCTTGCCGGCGAGTCTGAAACGACTTTGCTTTCCGGTGCTCTCGGGGTGGATCGCTGATCAATAAAGCATTCAAACTTGCAAAACATCAGTACTAGTGCTTGCCCAAGATCTTGGTCGAGTTTCACAGTCTTGGGAACCTTCGAAGCTCTGTCTTGTAATCAGAGGACTACTGAGGGAGAGTACTGCTATTCGTTGGCGAGAACCCGGGCAATCTAGAACCGGTGGAATACCTTGTTGCGAGATCCGTCAAAACACTCTTCAATGCTTTCTGGGGTATGCGAGGTTAATCCGTGCGATCTCAATAAACCGGACATCTTGCACAATATCTACCTGGGGATGTTGAAGCACATGATGGAGTGGATTAAGGCTGTCTTGAAGAAGCATCACCGATTGGAGGAGTTCGACAACTTGGGCCGATTGCGCCTTACCCTGGCTGGCAGTACCAAACAAAGCATATCGTTCTACCACCCAATGGCAAGGGAAGAGATCACGGAATCTGGGGCGAATTGGATTCTAGGAGCACTGCGGCTGCTCTGAAAATCCGGGGTGGCTGTCAAAGGCGACCAGCTTTGAAATGCGCTCGAAGTCTAATAGACTTCCACTTAATAGCGCAATATGGTCATACAATGGCACATTGAACTATATGGAGAGCTATCTCGGCGATTTCCATAAATACAAGGATATCTTTTTAGAATTCAGGCGTCTGAAGGCGTTAAAGGATCACGAGATCGAGCAAGCAATAAGTGGCTCCCAGAGCGCTCAGCTCCCAGAAACCAGCGAGGCGTGGAGGAGATCCGGGAGATTCGGGAAAGATCGCACTTCAACTTCATCAAATTGCGTGATAACGCACTACCGAAGCGCGTTGAGCGCTTTGGGAGCATTCCTCAGTACTCCGCGGACGTTAGCGAGCTTGCCCATATGTCGGCAGGTAAAGAGGCTTACAGAGCGTCCAACAAGGTCGACGCTGCAACGCAGATACTGGACTATGGAGGAAGGCGATTGGCGTTAGAGATCCGAATTCTAAATCTGAAAGATATCGTCGGAGGTCCTGAGAGCACTGACGACATCCTCTGGAGCCATCGGGATAACCTCAAGGAGTTGCTCGACATTTTCAAAATCGAGGACCGCAAAGCGCCGAATGAGCGGCTCAATAGTAGAAAGCGGACTGCCCTTGAAGCGTCTTTGCAACCCCTCCATGAAATCGGAAAGACTGTTCAACGTAACAGACAGATTGCAAATGAGCCATATCACGCTATATTGCCTGATAAAGGAGTATGCCGAAGATGCGGAATCTTTCTCAGAGCTTTGCGGAAGCTCTGAGAGCATTTTGGGCCGGTGGAGGATTTTCACATGCTTGCAGGTTCGATACCAATCTTCCAAAGGCCTGGCGTATCTGAGGTTCACAATATCAGGTGTCAGGGAACATCATCTTTTAGGAAGGGAAAATAAGAAAGGATTGGGCATGGGTATCGGTAGGTTCCTCAGAGCAGTGGGGAGTGTTTGAGGGGCGCTTACCAGGGCCAGTGGAGGCTCTGTTCAAGGTGCAGGATAGCACAGGGGCGTAGCATAGACTATGTGTGGTTGAGCTACTTGAGGCGAAGGATCGTGGTATCGCTGATAGCTCATGGGCTGCTGAAGGTCTGTAGGCGGAGGAGGAAGAGGATGTGGGTCGTGAATATTGGGTATATTAGGAATGGCCCATTTATTTGAGGTGGATGCTGGCAATTGGCTGGTAAATACTAGGATAGATTTGCGTACGTGGAATGAATTTAGTTGAATGCTGTGAGGCGGTCGTAAGTGCTGTAAAAGCGTTCGAGTGCTATCCAATGATGTGAGAGTATTACAGTGTTCTGCGGTGAGAGCATTACGAGTGCTATTGAATGACAGCAGTCCGGGTGCTCCGTGAGGTGGCGCTGTGAGGGCAGTGGCGAGTGCTCTCTGGTGAAAAACCAATAATACCGTCTAATTCAAAATTAGGTAATGTCGTTCTGCTGAAATGCGCATCGGATGGAAGAGGAGGTGAGTTTCGGCTCAGTATCTGAGTCTGTTATCCAGCAAGCTCGCTCCACCAGCATAATGCTGCTTATGCATGGAAATGATTTCCAGCAATTTCGCGCGGAGTGCTGCTTAGGCAGGGCATTGAGCTTTTCAGATGAGCCGTACCATGGCCGAAACCTCAAGGCTTAAATGCCTTTCACGAATCGGCAGAATACATCGCCATCGCCAAAGGTTTGGTAGCCATCTCAGTATATCTGCGACAGTCTTTCGTATCAGTATTCGCGACTGACCGTTCAGCGGCGTGAAGAATACCCACGTGAGATATCGTTTGAGAGACTGGCAATGCCCACCTCGCCTTTGAAGAAAGCGTATCGATTCATATGGGTCTAAGTGGGGGGTATACCACCTTGAATAGTATTATTAAAGATGTTTCCGCAGCTCTACGAGCATTGGTCAGTGCTATGAACGCGGCCATGGTGCTCTCCATGGCAATATCTCTTAGCAGTCGAGTGAAAACCTTGTTGACGAAGAGTGTCTTGGCGTGGCGATATGCTCCCGTGGTGTCTGGCGAGCATCTCGGTGAGAATGCTCTCCTGGCGCGAATAGCGACGAGTGCTCTCTGGGCGTGAGGATATGTTCTGGCGGCGCCTGGCGAGCTGCTTCGTTATGTTTTGATCTCCTGGCGCGATATTAGTGGCGAGTGCTGTCAGGGCGCTGGCGTTGTCTCCTGGCGGTCCCAGCGCGTCAGTGATTCGTTGCCAGTCCTGGGCGGAGACTCATTTGTTGATCGTTATCCAGGCGCAGAGGCATACCCAGGCGTGTCATGGCGGAGAAAGCATCGCCGGGTGCTCTCAGAACGATCAGCACATTGCCTGGGCGTGCCTGGCGTGAAGGTGCCTGACAGCGTGAAGGTCGCAGCAGCGCCTAGAAGATCGCGGAGAGCATTGCTGGGTGCTCTATAGATGTATGTGATATCGCTAGGAGCACTCTGTAGACAAGTAGCATTAGCGGCGCAAAAAAGCTCATTAGGACTATTCGGTACTGCTTGGGCGAGTGCTCTGGTGGAAGCGAGTGCTCTGGTGGAAGCGAGTGCTCTGCTAGGAGTCTGTGGAGCGAAGTGCTCTGGTGGGCGAAGTGCTCTGCAAGGAAGCGAAGTGCTCTGGTGGAGCGAGTGCTCTGGTGGAGCGAAGTGCTCTGCTAGGAAGCGAAGTGCTCTGTTTGGGCGAGAGTTTCTGCTTTGGAAGCGAAAGGCTGCTTGGAGCGAGTCGAAGCAAGTACATGCTGAGAGAACATACTGCTCTGGAGGCGTCGGGCGCGGTAATAGCATCGCCTGGTCGCGAAAGCATTATGCTCCAGGAACGCCTTGGCGAGCATTATGCCCTGGCGACGCCTGGCGCGGGCATCATGTTGTGGCGACGCTGGCGCGAGCATCATGCTGTGGCGGCGCCTGGGCACCCTGCTGTGGCGCGACGCCAGGCGCGAGCGATCTGCCCTGGCGACGCCTGGCAGCAGCACTCTGCCCTGGCGGCGCCTGGCGTCCGTGGCGCCCAGGGCGTAGGCTCTGCGCCCTGAGGAATACCAGAGTTTGCTGATGCATACAGCTACTCTGCAAAAGTCTTCTCGGAGACATTTCTCTATGTAAATGCCGGATGATCAAAACCGGGAAGGATTTCCCCGTGACTAATGGCCCCCGAAATCAATGAAGAATAAGATCAAAGATATCTATCCTTGGCCTGGTGAGACATGCAGATTCGGGACCCTCCAAACTAGGCAGGTTTTAACTGTGGCCCAGTGCCTTTGCCTCCGCGGCAGCGAGCTCAGCCATATGATAATTCCATGGCAAAGTCACTGAGCCACATTCTAAACCTGCCTATTTTGGAAGGTCCCGAATCTGCATGTCTCACCAGGACAAGGGATAGTCACTGTTTTGAATCTCAACATTTAACCATTTGCGTAGATAGAGCTGGCTCTAAATTCCACGTGTATGATTGGTTGACGGGAGGATCGGCGCCAATCAGGTTACCGGGATTTGGAACTGAAGTCTTTTGCGCAAAGTCTCTACTAATTATCCCTTAAACCGTCAACAAAACTCTGACCAACCAAAAAAAGCAAATTTTGTGTGGCTTTACTAATAAATCTTCTTATCTTTCTTACTAAATAACGGATCTCCCACACAAATTCAACCCTATATTACTTTAGGTCAGCAATTGACGGGTTAAGGGATAAAGGTAACATCAACAGTTCGGGTGCGCCACACTGCGCATTGACATTAAAACCAAATCACGAACACTTTTGCTGAGTGGCTGTGCGTGGGTTTGGGTATATTATTATGAACCCGGCTCGATGGTGAATGGCGAATTTATTGGTTGATATTCAGTCGAGGGCAAAGAGGCCGTGGCTTTTATTCATCCAACCAGGTTCGCTATTGTTAGGGCTAGTTAGGGTTAGTGATCAAGTGTGTTTATTCGACTCTAGCTAGGGAGATAGTTACTAGACTAACTACAAATACGACAGGCTAACCTACAGTATAAGCTGCTAAACTAACCACTCGGCGGGGATGAAAAAGAATTAAAGTACATGCTCCATCAACAGCAAGTACAGCGGAGTAAGGAATAGAACAGATTTGAACAGTTGAAAACAAGTAGCAACAGAAAAACAAATAAAGAGAAAACAACATGAAGAATAACAGGAAGAGTATCTCAGAGGCTAAGGGCCAACGAAAAGATCTTAACCTACATTCCGCAATCAGTATTCCCCAATCAGATTCCTAACTATCTTCGAACACAAAAAATTCAAAAATGCCTAAATCCAAACAAAGCGGCCCCAGACCTCCACACCACCCCATTGATATACCGACACTTGTAAACGTAAAATTTAGTATACAAGACCCATATAATCAATCGTGATATAACTAAAAAATAGAAACTAAGGTACAGCTAATTCTTGAAGAAAATGATCTGATAATATTTTCCTCCACTTAATCAATATTTGATATGCCCGGTTGCTTTGATATTTAGTAAATAATCTATGATCGTATATTTTGTTGCTAACGGCAGTAAGGCTTTATCAAGTTCCATATAGGCGGCTTCGGAGTCGCTTAAAATACCGTCAAATAGACCTAGCTTTTCCATGCATTGAACATGCCCTCGATCAAACCTTATTCCGCAAACACATTTTTTACCCCAGCTAAAAATACCTCGTCGCCAATCCCATAAATCCTTTTGCATTTTAGGATCATCAATTGCTGAGAACATCAGCAAAAAATCAATTTGCTCTGTCGCCTCCATGGAGGCGACAAAGCTCACAGAGCTCACGGAGGAATTTTGTCTCCGTAGAGCTACCCAATTATTTCCTCCTCCGCGATGCAAATATGAAATAAATTCACCTCCGTGAAATAAATCCCCCTCTGCGAGCAATACGCCCTTTCTGGGAATCACATCCGTATATCGTCCTCTATCTGCCGTGTATCGTCTGCTTATATACAATTTCCGTGAGCGCACTGAAATCGGCACATTTCCGCTAGATTTAATAACTCGCGGATATCGTAACAACTTGTAGAACATAGCATAGCAAATTCTAATTTGTAGAGAGAATGCTTATCAGCGTTTATTGGTTACTATCTATCATCTATATATATGTACAAGATAATCACAATTCATCGTCGTCAGATTCCCCTTCGGACATCTCCACATCTTGAGTTTCCTCCATCTCATCGCCGTCCTTTTGTAGACTCCTAACGTCGTCTTCTGCCCCCTCTCCGTCGGAGCTCACTGCTCTGAAATCCAGAAAGTCATTCGCCGGGGTCAGTATAGGCTTCTGTCCTCTCCGGGCCTTCTTTCCGTTCCTTCGTTTAGTTCGTTTCGATGACCCTATCTTGATTTAGGATCGGTAATTTGTTGAAGCTATGAAAGTGGCGCTGGAACATTGCTGGCCAGACGAATGAAGTCAGCTATCTGACGTTTAGCGTCGGAGCAGGCTACCAAAGTATGTATCACGCTTGAATTCACGGCGGTCCACTCCCCGTTCTTGGCATTCCTCAGCCCAAACCCAATCACGCTTGCTGCCAATGCTATGCGTCGTTTATATTGTCCATGAATTCGGGATCCACTAGGCCCCTCTCGCTTACCATCGTAGAATTTACTCTGTATCAATTCGAATTGCTGGTATACCTGATATCGAAATACGTCAGTTTAACAGCCTTCTAGCGTCCCTTAGCGGACGGCGGATGGGCCAGACGAAACCCCTCCACGCGCTAAGCTGATACCGTGAATCCCGCAGTACCCGAAACGAAACGAAACACTCGGCGCATATGTCTCGGCGCATGAAACATTCTGGGGGACGATTATCAGATGAGGAGACTTACATCGTACTTAGTCGGATGGCATACATATCTATCGCTTTGCAAGAGATATTCGACCCGGTCCCGGATATATCTTTGACTACTGACGTGGAAATAGCGGTGTATATGAATCGTTCTATACCTTGGGTCATCGTACCTCTCGAGGTGGAATGCCTCTGTTTCAACTTCACCCGTACAATTATCATCTTCTATCCGACGCCATCCGTCCGATGTGAGCTACGTCATTGGCCAATATTTCCTTTCTTACGGTATGGGCGGTGGCCATATATCTTCTGCACACCTCGAGCCATGTGTCTTGAAACTCTGATCGATACTGTCGGGGGCAGGAAAAGACTCCTTGAAGAGGGCATCATCCATAAGATGTTCACGGTGCGGTTGAAAACCAACTCTCCTTTCCTCATGGTAGGTGTAGGATAAGCCTCTCCGAGGTCAGCCATTGACCATACTATCTTCCTCATCGAATCCATCCAAGTCCTCTTCCGCTCCAGTCCTGACTTGATATATCACGGACGCACTGCGTCCCTGATAGGAGCAATTCCGTCGAAAGTGGAGTATTATCGAATAATCCGAGATCTGGTCCATCGAGGATGAGGTTGGAATACTTACCTTAGTCCAAATATTTGGATCCATCCTCCATAATCCATCCCTACCCTTGTCTAGTCGGATTAGTTTTCGAGGACGTCTCCCGTCTTCGGGCGTACTAACAGAGGCGCCTCGAGAGACGCTGGAGTGATCGGGAGATAAAGGCTGGGTCCTATTGTGGAATACAGTGGGCACAAGGGAACCACGAGGCGGACGTCTGGCGTCCGAAACTGCCTCTCTAGCAGTCGGTAATGCATGCCTTGGAGTACCCGAATGACCCCGATTCCCATCCTCCACTGGGGTGACACTTGGAGTGGGAGGAGGAGGAATTTCAGACGGCGTTGTTGAGAAGAGATTGTGGAAATATCCTGAGGACCGGCGTACAGCATAGCGAGCTGAGCTTACAGGAGGGTCTCTGATGTCTTATAGATCTATAGGCAATGGGCGGCGCCTGGGGCGTTTAAGCGTCCGCTGTCTGGCAGCTGAGAGTCCAGAGTTGACTGAGTTCTGATGGGTTGTTGACTCGTCTGAGTACTCGTGTAGCGGACAGCAGGTCTTCGTGTGGGGAGGGGGTAGGAGGCGTGAGGAGGGGGCGACGAGGGCGGGGGTGAGGAGGGCGGGGGCGAGGAGAGAGTCCCGTCGGACTCTTCCTCGATCAAAACATTCATTTCCTCTATCCTCTTGTTGAGTCTTTGACTCTCTCCCAGCCTTTGACTCTCTCGCAGCCGAGCCCGGGTTAATAGGGGATGTGAGACGTCTGATACTGTTCTTGGTGGTCGTGAATTGGCCGTGATCGGAGGTGTCTGTACTGCGTCATTATTCACTGGTACGTTTGGCGGAACATCGTCCACGCTCTTTCTTGGACACCCTCGCTTCCCTGAGTTGTGGATAGAGGTCAGTACGACTGGTAGTCGCTAGGAGCAACAACTTACTTTGGGTGGAATTGAGATTGGTATCGGTAGCCATTTCCTTATGTATCGATCTCGTTGTAGAGGGGACGTTTGAAGGAGGATGGGGGACGGAGAATTGGTACACAAGGACACAAGGCGTCAAGTAGTAGGCAGAGTCAATGTGGACTATTGTGTGATGTCACCAATATATAATTTATTCCAATGATAGTAACATATTGCAAGACATACGTGGAGCTACTACACTAGCTCCCCGGAGATTAAGATTACTCCAAATGTCAGAAAAGAGACGATATTTGTCTCCGCGTAAACAATAAGAAGGTCTAAACTAAACATCAATTAGCGGTAGGCTCGGGGCTGTACTAGATTGTGATGGAGCTTACCAGTATTTCGAAATAGATATAGCTAGCTTTCCACATTGAGTCGTCAAAAAGAAATAAAAAGAAAACCTAGCCCTACCATACCCAATACAAATAAAAAAATATAAAATCAAATAAATAAAAAGAAAAAAAAAAAAAAAAAAGGGGGCCTGCCGTCTATTTGAGGCAACTTCTCAGGGGGCAGGCCAGCAGCGTCCAGCGAGTAGATAGCCTCGAACAACCTTCTTTCCATAGTGATTAGGGTCACTAGGGACTGCGGTGCCGGCTGCTGTTGCTGCTACTACCGCTGGATTGGCCGCCAGAGTGCTCTTGGCAGCGCATATTCCTCGTCTTCAGCGAGATTTGCTTTGGGGCTTTACAGGATACCAGCCCTCTTCGTCCGACTCGAGGATGTTTTCGGCTCCCACCTTTGCACGTAGGTGCAGCTTTACCTTCTTTTTAAGAAGCACCTGTCGGTTGATCCTCTTACGGATCAAATCCAGTCTCTGCTCGAGGCCCTGACGGGTGCTGGGCATGGGACGTTTCCGGGCGTCTGCGGGACGAATATCGCGATCGCTCTCCTCCGCAGGGTCCTCGTACCATACTGGGTCTCTATAATCGATGGCGTTCAGGAAGGAATGCCCAGTCGGAAGAGGCGTATCAGGTCTCCCTAGCGATCTTGATGCGGCGGAGGGCGACACAGCATGTCAACCGCGCAGTTGACATTCGATCCATGCACTGTCGTATCGTCAAAAAGCTCAATGATATCCGAATCATCAGAGCGACGAAGGCGACGCTATTATCCCCAACGTCGCCTATAACGTCCGGATATCCTTCCTGGGCGCAGGTCGGCAGCGGCATTGTAAAGGTGAGCAGTCGGATATCTCAACATCCCGATCATGTAGGTGTTGGGTGAGCCTTCCCAGAAGCGATGCACAGTGGTAGGGGCTTGGCGGCGTTCGGCGTGTCAGGATCAATGATCGCGAATCGTACTGCAACCTCCGCCAAACTTTGGGTGTCTCCGCGCAATTTTAACCTCGACATGTTAAATCGCGCTCTAGAGGCGAATTAGTCTTCTGTCAGGCGGTAGGCGTCCGATATCTCACCTGCTTAAATCGTCTGTATTTCTTTCATCCAGAGCTCACCGGCCTTGTTCTTGCCTTCCTTGACCTTTTTATGCAATCTTGTACTAGGCGTTGAGAGCTCTATGGCGGGCATGAGGGCTGCTTCAGCGTCTTAAGCGGATTGGTATTTCGGCCTAAACCCAGCGAGCTCTGGATGGGTCATTGCATAGTCGAGCTGCTGGTATTTCGGGTTTCGAGTTGAAGCATCTATTAGTCCTTGCCCATGCGAGATATGGCGCAGCGGCATTCGATTTCTTCATGTCATGCAGATTGAGCTCAATCTTGTAGTCCTTGGTCTTCATCTTGCCATCATCGGCCATTATTGATACTGTGAGTGGGCCAGTAGCGTCGCTGATACACTGTTTCTCCAAAGCGGGACAACAAGTTAGTTTAAGAAAGATCGTAGAATAATAGATTTCTTCATACCTGTAATTGACTGAGAGACTAGTGGGCGATATCGTCTATTTCCTCGATTGATGGCTGAAGTTTGCTTTGTGTTTGGGGGAAGCGAGGCTGAAGGAAAACTCTGCCATCTTATAGAATTTGCTGGAAGGTGATGCGTGCAATGTGATATGTGAATATAGTTGCAGTTGATAGATATAACAGCAGCCACCAACAGGCCTTCGCGTCCCTGTTGTCCCTTTCAAGCCATTATCTCCGCGCCCGATGTCAGTAATGAATGCTTTGAATTAGTTAACGTTGTTTAATAGCTAATAGGTGGTAGAGGTGGTAGCGCTAGTCGTTTTTAAAGCGTCGAGTTCTTTGAGGTGTTGATTTAGGCAAAGGATGCCTCAGGGTGTTGTTTGGCGGACAGATGTTGTAGTTGGTAAATTAATCTGCGGTGTCTGCACTAACTTTCGGAGAAACAAAGCATGTCGTCTGAATAGCGTCAACCAGCATCTCGCTGCAGGAAGTGCCTGAGGGCGCCTGCCGTCCTATTGGGTCCCAAAGCGTCGGTTTTCATCAAAAAGCGATATTGGCATGTCTGTAAATTCGAGGATCAGCGTATGTAGTGCGGGACTATCTTCAAATATGGAGCAAGCTATCGAAACCATCTCAGAACTAGACATCCCACAAAGCCTCTGCTTCGGACGAGAAGAAGACTCTTAGGCAACGACGGAACACAGCTACTGACGGACGAGGGTGATGATTTAGCCGACAACTCCGACCTTGAGAGTCTTTCGAGCGAAAGTGTCAGCGAGGAGAGCGAGCAACAACCCTCCAGTGACAATTTTCCCCAGAGCTGGAGAAATCTTGGGGGACGTTGAACGTCCTTTAGAAAACGAATCGAATCTATAGGCGCCTTTTGAGAGTCAGCAGGATTCGATCTGGCGAAGTGGTTAAATGAAGTCGAGGGTGTCTGAGGAAACGCATTAATGGCTACTTCGATAAAGGATTGGCAAGGCAGGAGGTCTCGTACAACTCCGCCTACAAATTATTTAAAAAAATAGATGGGCTCTCCGATGGGCTGGGCTCCAGTAGTTGGATGGGTCAAGTCGACTTAGCCTCCAGGAAGGGCGATATTAAATCCTTTCGGGGACTCCAGTGATATGGAGGGCGAATCCCATGACGCTCCACCACCTCCGCAATTTTTTATCGAGATATAGTGAAAGCGGCAGCCTATCTGATCAGACAGCCTTGCTTCTCCAGAGAACATGGTGTATTCTCCAATAATCGAAAAGAAATGGCGAGGACAAAGGATATATAATGAGATACATACTGGAGAATGGTGGTGGGAGAGCGCAGGTAGGCTCTTTTCGGCGTTTCACGTCCTTTGCTCATCGCTTCTGGGAGAAATTGCCGACAACCGCCACCGTTATCCGCTGTTGATCTCCTCCGAAGCACAATTAACCGATTTCTCGGGAGACAAAAAAAATACACGATAGGAAACATCGATTCGAGGACTCGAAACAGGCGAACATCTGCATAAGCGTCCTTTTAGGCGCTTCTACCCGTCCCCAAGATGTCGGAAACCGGAAAAAGAGCATTAGCGAAGGAGCAACCGAATATTGAGAGAGATCGTTGACCTTTTGTTCGAGCCACTGAGGAGGCTAGCAGTGAAGGAATCGACATGGAATGCAGTAGCGGTTGTCAGAAGATCTTCCCTATACTATGTGCCTGGATCGCGGACCACAAAGAAACATGGCGCTCCACAATATCAGGAATCTCTGCCCTGTATGTGAAGCGGGGCGAATCTACGTTGGAGAGTACGTTATGCGACCGGCGCCAACTCGGGAGACCTGGAGATATCAAGACCTCCATCGAAGGCTCAAGAAGGAGGCAGGAGCAGAACAAGAATTGAAGGCTAGAGGCATAAAGCAGGCGAGGCGTCCTCTGGAATATCGCCGTCGGCCGTGCAACTCCCGAAACCGGATATCTTGCATGTCCTGTATTTGGGATTATTCAAGCACATGATGGACTGGCTCATGGCATTCCTCAAGAAGCATAAGCGAAAGGACGAATTTGATACCATCAGCAAAAAAAAAAATCCTCCAAGACGAATTGTACGTCCAGACGTACCGATTCGTCTTTTGGGCAAAAGTTGTCGTCTTTCCCGTCAAAATTGGCACCCGGCCCGTCAAATTCCCGGTCATTTTCCCGGGCATTTTGACGGCTCGTCTTCCCCAAAAATCCTCGTCTTTTCCGGGCATTTTGGCTCGTCCTTTTAAAAACTCGTCTTTTTTCCGGGCATTTTGAAGGCCCGTCTTTTGACTAAAAATGCCCGTCTTTTTCCCGGGCATTTCGGGCTCTTCGTCTTTTGACGAAAAATGCCCGTCTTTTTCCCGGGCATTTTGATGGCTTGTATTCTCATTCAAAAGCCTATTTCACTGTATTCACGTTCTCGACACATGTAATCCGTTCAAGCATATAGCGAATATATAACTAATTATTCTACAAAGTAAAGATTCTACCAAGTAAAACTGCCCGTCAAACTGCGCAGGAAGTTGGCGAGGAAGCCCCGTCGTTCCCAGGGTAGAGCTGCCGTCAATTAGAAGTTGGCGATGATCTCCGTCATTCCCCAAAGTAAAAGCTCCTCGCCAAACTGCGCAGGAAGGTGGCGGCGATGCGCATCCTCGTCAATCCACGATCATCTTCGTCACCCGCGATGTAAAGGTCCCGTCAAACTGCCTGGGAAGTTGGCGAGGATGCCTCCTCGCTTCCTCAAATTTGATTTGCTTTCATAAACTGCGCAGGAAAGTAGCGAGGATCGCTTGTCGTTCCTCGAACTTTAGCTGCTCGTCAAAAGCGCGCAGGAAAATGGCGAGGATACCTCCTCATCAATCCTCGAACTTGAGTTGCCCGTAAAGCCGCCTGGGAAGTTAATGAGGGCGTCCTAGTCGTTCCTCGAACTTGAGTTCTTCGTCCAAAAGCGCAGAAATTCCCGTTATTTCGCGAGTAAAAGCAAACCGTCAAACTGCCGGGAAGTTGGCGAGGACATAAGCATCTCGTCTGCCCATGAAACAAAGCTGCCTGTCAAAACTGCCCTGGAAGTTGGCGAGGATGCATCCTCGTTCCGCGAGTAAAAGCTGCCCGTAAAACGCGCAGGAAGCTGGCGAGAAGTCTTCTCGTTATTCTCAAGTAATGCTGTCCATAAAATTGCCTGTGAAATAACAAGGAAGCCTTCTCGTCCACAAAAGTGAAGCTGCCAGTCAATCTGGCTGGGAAGGCTGGCGAGGATCTTTCTGCGTCACTCGCCATTCCTCAACAAAGCTGCCGTCAAACTGCGCAGGAAGTTGACGAAAAAAATCTCGTCATTTCTGGCAGGATAATTCCCTGATTGAGTAATGGTATTCAGTATGGCGAGATAGATGCCGGTCAAGCGACAGAAAGATCATGGCCCGACAATATTACTGGCGCTAAAGTGATGCTCGGCGCCGCAGTTCGATTTGGATTCTCGGCGCATAATCGGCTATATATCGGCGCGTAAGCGTTCTCGGCGCTCTACCCCCCTCCCTACCCGAGTTGATATGGTATTATCGTGAGATAAATGAAGTGTTGAAGTTGTATGAAAACATCACTGAATTGGAACTTTGATTTTATCGCGTCAATTCAACACATTAGGCAAATATCTGAACAAACACGCTTAATGCCCATCGTCAAATGCCCGTAAATCAAATGTTATCGTCAAATGTTATCGTCAAATGCCCATCGCCGAATGAATCTTCGTCAAATGCGTAAATCGTCAAATATCGTCCCGAATGCCCGTTCGTCAAATGCCATGTGAGGTTAGTAAATGGACCCGTAAGTTGACAGGTCAATTGTAGTATTGATAAACCACCGGCTATTAAATGGCGATGTAGATTCGAGAACAAGATGGCGGCAGGATCTCTTGATATTCACCACCCATATATCGTCAAAAGCGTTGGCGTGGCGTGATACCTTATCAAGCCGTGGTGGGCATTTGGCGTACCGTTGAAGTCCGGTTTCAGCGGGCAAATCGCCGCCAACAGCCTTGCTTCTCTCCGTCCCGGATCTGTCAGCTTAAACACCGCCAGTAGAGTTGCCGGGCAAAGGCCCTGCAAGGACTCCAGGTCAGCGGGTTTTAGCCGGAACCAGACCCAATCATTCCTGGCCTCCCTCTCCTGTAATTTGCGTTCCGTTGTGTGAAGGGTGTGCACCGTCCTTTAAATCGCCCATGGCCGTGCAAAGGGCGAACCTTGAGCTGCCTAAATGTCGTCGCCAGGAATCGATATCCTCGGGAATCTCGTCAAAATCCGCCTCAGTTCCCTCATGAAATGTCGCGGATGTAGAACTCGAGAGATTTGCTGCTGCCCGGGATATTGACGTTTTTGACGACCGTCAAATCTATCGGGGTTTTGATAGCGCTTCTCCAGGCTCCTCCTTTGGGAAACATCCCATGGGTGCGATCAGCCCCAGTCGAATCGCCGGATCGTCCTGGGGATTAGCCAGCTCGCGCCTTGCTCGGTGCAGCCTCCTCTTTAGATTCGGCTCCAATACCTCGAGATTGTCCACAAGATCCGATGTGGAGAATCCGTCGAACAATCTGCAGAAGATTCAACCCGTGCATGGCGAAGATGTAATCTCTGTTGAGCGTCCGGAGTATCTGCATGGCGGGATTAGCGATTGCTCCGGCGATATGGTATCTTCAGCTGGTCACTGTCGCGGTCTCGCAAGACTCCGTCGAATAGTCGGGAATATTCCCGTACTGGCGGATATGCTCCGTGAAGTGGCTCATCAGGTGAAGCTTCGGGAAGTTGAAGTCGGATTCTTCCCGTAAGATTTCGTCGGTCTCCGCCTGGAGATTCAATCGCTGGCCAGCGACAACCCGCCGTCTCTGGGTCGAGGATTCGCCGAGGGCTGCTAGCTCCGCATTGTACTCTTCGCGGAGCTCTTTCGCCGTATTCTGAGCCTCTCCGTTTCCCGATTCGCGGTATTTCCTGAAGATATCGCCCGTTCGATGGAATGCCGGAGATAGCTGTCTAATAGATCAATCGTCAATTCGTTGTGGGAGCGGTACTGGGCAACCAGTCCCCAATCGATTAATCTTGAAGCACTGAAAGGCTTTCCTGAAAGGCTCCGCCTGACTGGCGGAGAGGATTCCTGAGCGGATGCCTGCGCTGGCAGGCTCATCTTCTGGAAGCTGCGCATCTCTTTGCCCTGCCACTGACTGGCGGCTTGGTAGGGTTTTGTGGCAAAAGCCGGGTATGGCGGCATCTTGGTCCATATGAGGTTGAATCCGTCAGGCGGTCAAATTCCTGGAGAAATCCTCCAGCCACTGCATCAAATGCTTCAGGATTCGAGGTAGGCGGCGTGTAGCATATCGGGCTTATGGAGCTCATATCTTGGACGAAGAGCAATTAGAAGGGATTGTACAGCGACGCCAGACCCCGCTTCTCAAACCACTTTGCCAACGCTTTCAACTCCCTCTTCTGGTCCCTGTTGGGATTTTCCAGGTCCTTGAGTGCAGTGAATTGCTGATACATCCTGCGGTATTCGCCCTGGTCTCGGGCATAAATCTTGTTAGGCTCGGCCTGGTACTCTCCCAGTTTATTGACGGGAATCTCGCATTTCGGGCACATGTTGAATTTAGTGCTCAGGAGGTTACAGTTCTCCACATGGTCGACCAGACATGCAGCCAGGATGGGTAACGCCCGCTTCGTATCCGTCGAGCATCCATCAAAATCTTACGCTCTGGTCGAAATGCAGGAAGCGGCTCAGAACCTGGACAGGGCTGCGGAGTGTCTCCGCGCCCATGCTTTCGGTCGACCTTTCAGCGCTGCATTCCGATGACCTTCGGAGGAATGGGCAATACTTTGAGCAGCAGGTCTTATCTTTCCGGGATATTTCCTATCGTCAAATATATAGGCCAGCTCTTTTTGTCTCGGAGAAATTCGTCAAATCGTGATGTCAGGAGCTGCAGATGAAAGGGCACAATCGTTGCCCCAGGGGATAAACTTCTCCTGCGTATTCCACCACCAGTCGGCCGTGTGCATTTCCGAATAGAGCTGATGCCCGTCGGGGTCGTAGATCTTTTCCGGGCGGTATACCATTCGGTCGGAATAGCAGCGCTGCCCCAGCAAATATCTGGCGCATTCGACCGGATTGCGGTAATACAGCTCCGTCGTTTTCCCGAAGCCGTCACCGACGGTGCCGTACTGGAAGTTCGGAGGCCCTCCGGGCATTTTGTCGAGCTGCTTCTGGAATGTGTATGCGGATTGAAAAGTGCGTTCGGACCTCAAGGATTTGTGCAGTCCCTGATTGAAGTAGGCGTCGATTGAGGTGGCGGTCAATTTGTGCTCGATAAAGAACCGGGCAAGCCTCCATTCAGCTGCGTCATGAAGCGGTGCCCAGGGCTTCAGTCGTCCTTCAAATGATCCCGATAGCCGGAACCCTTCTGAGGTTGCCCACTATTGTAGCGTAAACCGTGGTGCTCTGCTCAGTATCTGAATTCTCGTTAGCGTTGGGAACAAGCGCCCGTCATCGTCAGGTCGGCGTCAAAGTCGGACTCCATCTCGGAATTTTCACTCGGTCGGTATCATCGTCGTCGCCGTCAATTATCGTGGTCAATGTGCGGGTCCGTCTCCCAGTCCATGCTCTTCTTGCTGTGAGCCATGTAAATGTCTTGCCTCGTAGATGCCCATCTTGTGATATCTGCATGAGCAAGGGGGGCAGGGTGTAGATGCCATTTCGTTCTTTGTTCTGTGCCACACAGTGTTTTGCATCGTAACTTTAGTACATTCCTTTGTCTATGGAGTCATTTGTCAAGCTCACCGGTCGTTTGCCTGGGCCCTCGTTTGAATGCCCGGCCCCTCGGTCGTTTTCCTCGCCCTCGTTCGAATGCCTGACTCTCTCAGTTAATTGCCTGTTTCTCTCGCTTGATTGCCTGCCACTCGGTCATTTACCTATCACTCCGTCAATTGCCTGCCACTCGGTCGTTTCCCCAGCACTCGGTCGCTTGCCTGACACTCGGTCAATTACCCAGCACTCGGTCGTATGCCTGGCACTCGGTCAATTACAGTTTCGATGCGTATGCAGGGGGCGAACGAATTATACGCCGTCAGTGGCACAGGAAAATGGCGTGTGTGGTAAATTGTGATCGTTTCCTAGGCGGCAATCGCCGGAATTAAGCGTGCCAAAGTGTTATAAAGCAATGATAGTGGCGTCAATTATCACAACATCATCGTCGAGCTCCGCGCCAACACTCAACACCAACCTCTAAACCATACTCAACACCATACACTACTCTGAAGCAAACATCCACCACCAACATCCACCACCAACATTCACCTGCTTGATTCGGCGGTGCAAACATCAGGCATTCCATCCCGTCCGTGGGATTTTTGACCGCATTGGGCAAAAGGCGCTGATGCATTCGTCTTTTCTTTGTTTGCAGGATGAATCGTTACAATTGCCAATTCAGCACACCCTCACGATGATTCTTTGTGGATTCCGTACACCGAGTTCTTCGGTCGTCTTCTTTGTTCTATATAAGGAACCGAATCCTCCGTCCTTTCCTCAGGCTCAGGCTCTCCCGTCCTTTATCCAGCCTTCACTATTCCCACAGTACTCGTTCGCCGTCAATCATCCAGAGCGCTCAAAATGCCCAAGTCAAAGTCCGGGTCAAAGGAGCCTGCCAATCCGCAAGCACCCAAGTCGGCCCCACCCTCACCATCATCATCTCCTGGGAAATCCCGGTTGAGAGCGAAGAAAGCCGATGCGTGGATATTGCATGTGCCGAAGGCGGAGTGCCTGCAGCAGGTATGACAATCGCTGATTCCCTCTTCTCCGTCCTATTCCCGTCCTCCTCCTCGTCGTATTCCCATCCTCTTCCTCGTCGAATTCCCGTGCTCTTCCTCGTCGAATTCCCGTCCTCTTCCTCGTCGCATTCCCGTCCTCTTCCTTGTCCTATTCCCGTCCTTTGATCATTGTCTAGCAGCTGCTTGGGGGTATGCCGACTTGCCCACCCGCAATATCACCACCATCAGATCCATCATGGGCTTCACGCCTGCGCAATGGGAGGCTATGAGGGATTCGGTGCACGACTTCTTCATCAACAATGGAATTGCCAGCAAGACCTCCGCATCACCGGCCCAGTGGGAAGAAGCACGAAGGCTCTTGCTCAGCCATGAGCCCTGGCCCCTATACCACCACCTCGCCCGAGCCTGAAGCGATAAGATCGCGATGCAAGGCATCTTGGTGACGTCTCCATCAACTCTCTGCTCTGCGATCTATGCCGTCGAAAGTCGGCAAATGACAAATAGGTTCAACCTGGCGAGGGCAAATCACCTAGCAAAGACCAAGAAGCAGCAGAAGGCGGCCAGCATGGCGGCCAGGCGAATATAAAAAAAAACAAGGGCAAGGGCGAGCAGATGGGCCCTCGGGCCTGCACCAAGTCCGGGAGGAAAAGGGCGAAGGTGCCCGACCCTTTGCGGAGGAGGAGAGTCTGACCCGACATGTCTGCAATTCCTGCCCTCGGAAGATGGCGAAGGAACCCCGGCGGAGAAGCGTCTGGGAGCCGGAGCAGGAATAGGGAAGGGAAGAAGCGCAGGAGCGAGAAGCAGGCAGAGGAAGAAGCGCAGGAGGAGCCGGTGGTGGTGGAGGAGGAGGAGGAGGAGGTGTGAGCTTTACTGCAGACCCCTTCAAAGCAGACCTGGGAGCCGTATCTAGTCGACCGCCCGTCGGCGTTACCCTGCTACCCGACATGCTACCGCTACAGTGCCCAAGGTAAGGTTCGAGAAGGGTAAGGAGGTGGACGGCCGATGCCGGAAGGTTTGGGATATGCCCAATTGGACGCCTAGGAACTTTGCCGGGCATCCCTTCCTTACCTACAGCTCCCTCCCGGGCCCATATCTCTCCGAGGTGGTGAGGATGGTCAAATTATCGCAGCTAGATTCGGACGTCCGCGGTACAGATGAAGATCAGGTGCATCCGGCAATTAAATCACCTGATTGGGGCACTTGTGCCTGTGAAAAGATTCCCAAAGGTCGAGGCTCTCGCAGCTACATCTCCGTCCCAGCACCTTGCAGTAATCTTCCTGCTCAGCGATAAGGGCGTCCGGGTCTGGCTAAGTGCCTGCCGAGATTTGCCCTGCCTCCGCCTCCAGGTTGTCTACCACGAGAAGGATATCAGCGGAAGCAGACCCCCAANCCTGTACCCATACTTCATGGGAGACTGGGAGACTCTGATGGACAATCAGCTGCGGATTGACCGGAGGTCGTCGGGCTTTACTGAAGAGAAGCAGGGAAATTCCTGGGCAACAGGGAAGAAAAAAGGCCGAGATCATCGAGCTCAGTGGCACGAGGCGAGAATGCCGGGGAATATGACAAAGATGAGGAAGATGAACTGGCAGGGCCTACCCTCGTCAAAATCAGCGGCAATACTAGTAGGAGCAAGGCTGGGCAAATCTCTGGAAGCCCTGCAAAAGAAAAATGCGGGAAGGGCAAGCAGCGAGAGGAAGTGGAGGAAGAGGAAGAGGAAGAGGAAGAGGAGGAGGAAGAGGAGAGGAAGAGGAAGAGGAAGGGAGGATGAGGATGAGGGCGAGGAAGATGGCGAGGAAGATGGCCGAGGAAGGCAGCAACGAGCAGCGGCAACAACGGCAACGGACGACGAGGAGGAGGAGATTCCCTGAAGATCGAGGCAGGAAGGCATCTGGTCAGAGTACTTCCAATAGCGGCACCGAGATCGACTGGGAAAAACCCTCAGGTCCCGTCAAAGTCCCAAAGTCCTGCCAAAGTCATAAAGTCCTTCCTCCGAGTCAGAAGGCTTCTGGCCCCAAGGCGTCTACGCCAAGAATGCAGCCCCCAAAACGCCGGCAAGGACAGCAGCTAGCTGCCTCAGCTCAGAGGTGGAAAAATCGAGGGTGTAAGTAAGAATAATTGCCCAAGTCAGTCGTCAGGATGCCTACTAATGCCTATGATCGTTGTTAGACAGATGGTGCAGGGGCGAACCTGCGGAGAATCCGCCCGCTGAGTACAGCCTCAGGGCCAGGGCAGGAAAATAGCGATGATGGAGGAAGATGCGGGCGGGCGAACAGCAGAATGCGGGCCGGGTCAGCAGAATGCCGGGCCAGGTCAGCAGAAGGAAGGGGAGCAAGAAGCTGCCCCTTCCATTTCTACCGCTCGTGCCAGGCATGCACAAGCCACGTTCCCTCCGGATGGGACTTTCGTCTTGGGAAAGGAGCCTGACAATCACTCTTCTAACACTTCTGACTCTTCTGACTCCATCGAAATCGTGGAAATCAAGCTCTCCCCTGTGCCGCCGGTCTGCGTCTTTGGCAACAGGAAGCTTCCCCGCCGTGCCAAGTCTGGGTGAGTCGTCAATCATTCTGCCCATAGTATGTGTTTTGCTAAGGCCGTTCAGGCCTGATCAGCCCGCTGGGCAATCCTCAGCCTAGCATATCGCTTCGGTCAATTTCCTTTGTTCAAGTTCAATCTCTTCGGGCAATCCTCAGGCTAGCAGATCTCTTCGGTCAATTTCCTTTGTTCAATCTCTTCGGGCAATTCTCTTTATATATCTCTTTGGGCAATCATTTGCTTTGGGCAATCGTTTTCTTTGAGCAATCTCACACGGTTTCCGATTCGTTGATGGTAATATTCCCCGTCCTTGTACGAGCTTGAAGTATCTGAGTATCAAGCTGATTATACCCGTTCTGGGTGGTGTGAGGGTTGGGTTAAGGTTAGATTTTAGGCCTAAAATGGCCAAATTTTGCAAATTTGTAAAACCTACCCCGTACGGGAGGTATTTGATGGCGCTTTTTGTGCCAAAATTGCCCGTACGGGAGGAATCTGAATGAATTAATTGCACCAAAAGGTCCCGTACGGGGATATTCCAGAGCTCTTTCTGTGCTAATAGATCCCGTACGGGGAGATTCCAGAGTGCTGTGTGTGCTGAAAGGCCCCGTACGGGGAGATTCCTAAATGGTGTCTGTTCCAAACAGACCCGTACGGGGGATATCCAATGGTGCTATCTGTGTCAAATTAGCCGTACGGGGATATTCCAAGTGACTGTGCATGACAAAAGGACCCGTACGGGAGATTCAAAGGGATTATCTGTACCAAAGGTTCTCGTACGGGGAGATTCTAATGCTCCCCATCACCTGACAGGCCCCGTACGGCAGATACTGTTAGAGCTTTACTGTGATGATGGCCCGTACGGTAAAGACTGTCAGAGCTTTAGTATGGTAATGGCCCTGTACGGTAGAAACTGAGAGCTCTGCCTCTGCCAAACCTCTCTTACGGGAGGTATTTGACACTCTGCCTCTGTAGAATCCCCCCGTACGGGGAGTACTTGACCTCGATGACCATGCAAAGTCCTCCTGTACGACAGTCATGTGCAATGCAATTCCTTGACTCTGCGCATCCTCTCGTACGGGAGGTCTTTGACAACTCTGCCTCTGCGAACTGCTCCCGTACGGGGAGTCATTGACCTCGTTGAGTATTCAGAATGCTCCCGTACGACAGCCAGGTGCAGGCAGTAGGCTCTGCAAAATGCTCCCGCAGCAGGCACTGCAAAATGCTCCCGTCTGGGAGGTATTTGACAACTCTGCCTCTGCAAAATGCTCCCGGACGGGAGGTATTTGACCTCGTTGAGTACGCGAAATGCTCCCGTACGACGGCCAGGTGCAGACAGCAGGTACTGCAAAGTCATCCCGTACGGGAGGTATTTGACAACTCTGCCTCAGAAAAATGCTCCCGTACGGGGAGTAATTGGCCTCGTTCAGTATGCAAAATGCTCCCGTACGACAGCCTGGTGCAGGCAGTAGTCCCTGCAAAATGCTCCCGTACGGGAGGTATTTGACAACTCTGCCTCAGTAAAATAGTCCCGTACGGGGAGTACTTGACCTCGTTGAGTACGCAGAATGCTCCTGTACGATAGCTAGGTGCAGGTAGCAGGCTCTGCAAAATGCTCCCGTACGGGGAGTGCTCGACCTCGTTGAGTATGCAAAGAGCTCCCGTACGACAGCCAGGTGCAGGTAGCAGGCTCTGCAAAATGCTCCCGTACGGGAGGTATTTGACATCTCTGCCTATGCAAAATGCTCCCGTACGACAGCCAGGTGCAGGCAGCAGGCACTGCAAAATCATCCGGTACGGGAGGTATTTGACAACTCTGCCTCAGTAAAATAGTCCCGTACGGGGAGTACTTGACATCGTTGAGTACGCAGAATGCTCCCGTACGACAGCCTGGTGCAGGCAGTAGTCCCTGCAAAATGCCCCCGTACGGGGAGTGCTCGACCTCGTTCAGTATGCAGAATGCTCCCGTACGACAGCCAGGTGCAGGCAGCAGGCTCTGCAGAATCATCCCATACGGGAGGTATTTGACAACTCTGCCTCTGCAAGGCAGCAGGCTCTGCAGAATCATCCCGTACGGGAGGTGTTTGACAACTCTGACTCTGCAAAATGCTCCCGTATGACAGCCAGGTGCAGGCAGTTGACTCTGCAAAATGCTTCCGTACTGAGTTATTTAACAACTCTATCTCTACAAATTGCCCCGTACAGGAGGTAGATGCAACCAGTTGACTCTACAAAATCCTCCCATACAGGAGATATGTGCAACAGGTTTTCTTGCAAATTGCCCGTCTGGGGATATTGGATCTCTCACTCTGCAAAATCCTCCACGTCTGGAGGTATCTGACATCTTCTTGTGCAAAATGTAAAATCTGGCAGTAAAGCGCGAGCAGTTGACTCTGCAAAGACCCCCCGTATGAGGGGTATAAGCAAAATCTTTTCTAGAAAAATCCTCCCGTATGGGAGGTAATTCACCACTCTGCCTCTGGAAATCGCCCCGTACGAGAGCCAAGTGCATGTGGTTGACTCAGTAAAATCCCCCGTACGGGAGGTATTTGACAACTCTGTTTCTCCAAATTTCCCCGTACGGGAGATGGATGCAACCAGTTGACTCTGCAAAATCCTCCCATACGGGGGGTATTTGACAACTCTGTCTCTGTAAAATGGTCCCATACGGGACTGATTTGACAACTCTATCTCTGTAAAATGCTCCCGTGCGGGAAGCAGATGCAACCAGTTGACTCTCCAAAATCCTCCCGTACGGGAGGTATTTGACAACTCTGCCTCCGCAAATCACCTGTACGGGAGGTGAATGCAAGCAGTTGACTCTGCAAAATGCTCCCGTACGGGAGTTATTTGACAACTCTGCCTCCGCAAATCGCCCGTACGGGAGATAGATGCAACCAGTTGATTCTGCAAAATCCTCCCGTACGGGAGGTATGAGCAAAATCTTTTCTAGAAGAATCCTCCCGTACGGGAGGTATGTGCAAATTGTTTTTCTTGAAAAATGCTCCTATACGGGTGGCATTTGACAACTCTGTCTCTGCAAGATGCTCTCGTACGACAGTCAGGCGCAGGTAGTAGACTTTGCAAAATCCTCCCGTACGGGGGTATTTGATAACTCTTACACTGCAAAATGCTCCCATACGGGAGTGATTTGACAACTCTCTGTCTGCAAATCACCTCATAGAAGAGCCGGGTCCGACCAGTTGACTCTGAAAAATCCTACCATACGGGAGTTGTTTGACAACTCTGCTTCTGCCAAATGCTCCCATACAAGGGCCACGCGCAGGCACTTGACTCTGCAAAGTACAACCGTATGGGGAATATGCGCAAATGGTTTTCTTGCAAAGTGCTCCCGTATAGGAGGTAGATGCAACCAGTTGACTCTCCAAAATCATCTCATACAGGGGTTATTCAACAACACTGTCTCTGCAAATTGCCCCGTACGGGAGGTAAATACAGGGAATTGAATCTGCAAAATCTTCCCGTATGGGAGTTATTTAACAACACTGTCTCGGTAAAATTCTCCTGTATGGCAGTAATTTCGCAGATATGTCTCTCCAAATTGTACCGTACGGGAGATACATGCAACCAGATGACTCTGCAAAATCCCCCCGTACGGAGGTATATGATAACTCTCGCTCTGTAAAATCGTCCCGTACGGGGGTATTTGATAACTCTTACTCTGCAAAATACTCGAGTACGAGATCCAGGTGCTGGCACTTGAATCTGCAAACTTGAAATGCCCCCGTACGGGGGTATTTGACCACTCTGCCTGTGCAAAATGCCCCGTACGAGAGTCAGGTGCAGGCAGTTGGCTCTGCAAAATCTCCCCGTACGGGAGCTATTTGAGAAGTCTTGGTGTGCAAAATGCTCCCGTACAAGAGCCAGGTGCAGGCAGCAGGCACTGCAAAATCATCCCGTACAGGAGGTATTTGACAACTCTGCCTCTGTAAAATAGTCCCGCACGGGGAGTACTTGACCTTGTTGAGTACGCAGAATGCTCCCATACGGTGAGTAATTGACCTCGTTGAGTATGCAAATTGCTCCCGTACGACAGCCAGGTGCAGGCAGCAGGCTCTGAAAAATCCTCCCGTACGGGGGTATTTGACAACGCTGCCTTTGCATAATGCTCCCGTACGGGAGGTAGATGCAACCAGTTGACTCTGCAAAATCCTCCCGTACGGGGGTATTTGACAACACTGCCTTTGCAAAATGCTCCTGTACGGGGAACAATTGACCTTCCTGACCACGCAAAATCCTCCCGTACGGGGGTTGTTTGACAACCCTGCCTTAGTAAAATACGCCCGTACGTGAGTTATTCCAAAGCTCTGCCTGTGCATCTGCCTCCCGTACGGGGAGTACTGAACCTCGCTGACTCTGCAAAATGCTTCCGTACGATAGCCAGGTACAGGCCATTGACTCTGCGATTACTCTCGCATGGGAGGTATTTGGCCTCGCTAACTCTGTAAAATACTGTCGTACAACAGCGAGGAACTTGTTATCACGAATCATCCTATCACGAATCATCCCATATGCAAACCATCCCATGTCTTGAATCATCCGTCACGGGAGATGTTTGACAAAACTGTCTCTGTAAAATGCTTCCGTCCAGCACTTATTTGATAACTGTATCTTTGCAATACTGCCAGTACCGGTACAGCGATATTTAACCACTCTGCTTCTGAAAATTGCTTTCCTATTCTTTGGAAGTCGGTGACGCGTATGATTCTAGGAAGGGCGGGTAACTAGAGACTGGCGTAGGAAGATATCAAGATGGGTAGCTGCAGGCAGACTGGCAGCCTTATATACCCTTTATACCACCACAGCCGTTCCATACTAATTAGACTAAATAACCCAAGTCATTTATCGATAAAAGCGCTTCAATTGAATGACGGAAGAGGGAAAGGGATGAAGAGGTAAAGGGATGAAGAGGTAAAGGGATGAAGAGGTAAAGGGATGAAGAAAGGAAGAAAGCGTTAAGCAAGGCAGGATGGGGAGGATAGGGCAGCGGAGAGAGAATAGAACCAGGAAAAGGAAGCAGAACGGAGAAAGAAGAACCAGATAGGGAGCTGCGGAAAAGGAACCAGAATTAACGGAAGCGAGCTGGCTGACTAAAAAGAACTTTCTTTGTCATAAATAGATCTTTGTTTTGATTCGTCTCTTTGAGTTAAGCAAAACAGTAATACTCTATCTTATGATCTGGCGAAGATAAGCGGCTATACTTGTGTCTGATGCCTTTGTACCAAATACTGCATGATATAGTAAGATATAATAATACAGTAAGATAATACATGCGATATAGTAAAATATAACGTGTTCATATATCAAAATAATCTTGCGATATGAAACACACGTCAATCTGCCTCATCTGCCCAACTCAACGTGCGGGTAAGACTTAACACCTTCTCTCAACTCTCTATCCAATTCCTCCGGCGTAAACCCGTCCACAATGCTAACAATCCATGACCTTTATCTCAACTATTCTCTGGGGTATCAGTACCAATTTGGAAATAACGGCAGTAAAGGCTTTAGTAAAACTTACCCGTACTTTCACCATACTCGTGATGATGTGCAGCAATTGCCCCAAACCCCCGTTAAGTCCAGCAGGGTTAGTTAGGGTTAGTTAGGGTTAGTTAGGGTTAGTTAGGGTTAGTTAGGGTTAGTTAGGGTTAGTTAGGGTTAGTTAGGGTTAGTTAGGGTTAGTTAGGGTTAGTTAGGGTTAGTTAGGGTTAGTTAGGGTTAGTTAGGGTTAGGGTTAGTTAGGGTTAGTTAGGGTTAGTTAGGGTTAGTTAGGGTTAGGGTTAGTTAGGGTTAGGGTTAGGGTTAGGGTTAGTTAGGGTTAGTTAGGGTTAGTT